>JAYESD010000001.1:224521125-226921125 GCA_036927565.1 Tuctoria greenei | reverse complement strand
CTTGCAGATGCTCACCAACTGCATGTGCTACAAGTAAGCTCTGTTCTCCATTCACTAACAGTTCCTGTGTTTATTACAATTTTATACCATTTTGTTCTTGTGTTTATTATAGTTGAATTTTAGGATGTCTCAGTAGGAGCATTAGAGGCTATGAAGGCTCATCGTCAATGAAGTCATTCATCGGGAGATTTTTCATTACGGTATACAGGAGTAGATGATGACAGTTATGATGTGTGTAATTAGTTACATTGTAATCAAGATGAACATTCTTTGTTGTGTAATTAGACTTGATAACCACGATTGACACTTTGATAATATTTGATTGGTTATTATAATTTAACGTGTGATAACTTTGTCTATGCATATGTTCATGAACAGTATATTGCTGACACTGGTAATACGGCTGCCAAATCCTGGCTAGCTCCTAATAATAGTGTCTGTAAATAATCCGCGACCAGTTGTAGCAGAGAGCGTCTCCGATAACCTACATAAAGGAGACAAGCTTCTATAAAGCTTGTCTCACAAAAGTTAATGAATTTGCGACGCGGTACATAACAGAGTGTCTCAGATTAGTGTGACGTGCTTTGTAAGACTTGTCACGCTTGTAAGCTGGTGGGCAACGCGTGCCAGCGGCATCTCCAATGACATCGTAAAGATCGTCAGTTGTGACAAAAAGAAAGGAGACACGCTTCTATTGAGCGTGTCTCGCACCTAGTTTGATCGGTGACGCGCTTTGAAGCCCGTCTCTGATGCCAACGTAATGCGAGACGCGACAACGGAGACACACAGTTTTTTCGTCTCCTTCTTCATTCTGACCCGTCTCGTATGAGCCTTTCTTACGTAGTGAATGTAATGAACTTAGCGAAATCATAATCCAATTTTATTGGTTGAACAGATACGAAAATTCTATAGATTTTATAGTGGGTTCGTGTGGTCATGGAGGTCTAACCAGGAAAGTTTCAGCTAAAATCAGGACAGGATCTGGTCTACAAAATTCCCTAAGTAATTAAGCTTCTCTGAATTTTCTTGGCTGTTATGGAGTTTTGACATAGGCAAAAGTTGGTTTTCGGTTTAGAGGAGGTCAAAATAGTCCAAAAAAATTGGTTTTATAATTTCTAAGCGTCCTACATGGAGATATTGATTTTTACAAGTTTCTAACAATTTCTGAAAAAATTTCTATGATTTTTACCTTTTTATGGACATATGGAAAAGAAACACAGTTTAACTGACCAATTCAAGTCAAATGAAGATGAAACTTGGACTGGAGTTCAAAGGTATAAAAAGGAATATTCTGCCCAAAATTGGGATTTTTCTAATGAGGATATCATCTGTAATTAATTACCAAAATATTAAATTTTGAGAAATTATTGGGCAAAATGAAAAGACTTTCATATCAAATATATTGCACCACTGCAGTGTTCTTAACATGACGGTTCGAACAAAATTTGTTTCACAATTGTTGGACTATTCAACTGATCTCTATGAATTTTCAAAGATTGGCACAATCCTGATATTATTTTCTTCTTGGAAATTCTAATGATTGACTGACAAAGGGGGCCGCCCACGAGCTAACTCAATCTTTAACTAACAGATGGACCCGTGACCTTTCATCCAATGGCTAACAGAGGGTCCCATTCATTTAAATGGACCACTCCAAATAAAGCCACACAGGGCTGTACAAATGTTTGGGCGCACAGGATTGCAAATTGGCCACAAAAGATCCTTTGAGGCCTCCATACAGAGCCATGGCTGCTGGAGCTCGCCGGCCATCGGCGGCAGCTCGTCGAGAAGCGATTCTGCCACATTTTCCATATACATATGGGTCAGATCAATGGATAGGAACACAATAAAGCATTTGGGAAGGTCGGTGGGTGGTGGTTCTCATCGGAAAACGGCCAGCGTCGAGCAGCGGCTGAAATGAAACTCCGGCGACGATGTACTCACTGTACACGACACGAAACTAGGTTCTGCTTCTTCGGAGAGCGTCTTTATAAGATATAAAACCCGTGATTGGGTACCAATCGGAGCCGAGATATCGGGAAGATGGGCCGCAACGGCAAGGAAGTGGCTTTTGAATTAAGCGCGGCGACAAGATCTACCATACCGGCGGAACGGGTTGACTATTTTCTAATTAGTTTACACCGACGTGTGCGCAACAAAGCCTATATTCACTGTTAAAACGGCATGATGTGGGTCGCACCAGAGAAGAAGAATTTCTATGGTGAATGTTCAGTTTTCGTGGTCACAGCTGGTGGAGGAAATTCAAAATAGGCCATTTGGTGACTAGGGATGGGTGAGCTACGCTAAGGAAAGATAAAGAAGGTATTTCCGGACCTTATGGCGTCGATGGTTGTGTGAAGAAGACAATTTAGGCTCCGGGCAACGTGGATGCGAAGGAAAACCGCGCAGCGACGATGAGGAAGCAACGTCCGCCGAGAACCGTACAAGGATGAAGGAGGCAGCATCCACGCTGGTCGGGGAGGTAGATGATGACCTCGTGAATCCATCCAGGGGCTTGGTTGCGCGTTACAGAAAACGAAATCTCCGGGCGACGTTGAAGCGGAAGGAAGGCCGAAACAGCAGCGACGGAGCTCCGTGGAGTGGCGCCGCGCAGGAACGGCCGCAGGCTTGGCCTGGAGCGGGACAGCAAGGCAGCAGCTCCACGTGCCTGCATGACGGCGAGGTGACGCGCAGAGACATGGCGAACAGGTGCGCTGCTGGTGTGCGGGAGGGAAGAACACGGTGCAGCTCAAGAGGAGAGAAAAAAAATATCGCTCAGAGAGTGGACGAGGGCGAGCCGAGGCTCGCTATGCGCTAGATTTGCTCTCAACTGGTAAGCAGCTCGGTGGCATGTGGGCTCTGCAGTGGCGCCACCAGAGAACAGAACAGAGTCGGTTGAGAATGGGTTGCTGACATGTGGGGTCCACACCCCCTCTCCTTTTTCTAAAATCCTATAGAGCCAGTAGAAAAATTCTAAAAAAATGATAAGAATTGACAGATCTACCATTTGAAATATGGACAGTCCAATCGTGAGATCAATTCTGAGTTTCAAACAATTTGAGTATAGAATCTTGATTTGAATTTGAATTTGAATTCCATCCCATGGCTTGATTGAAATATAAAACAATTGAGTTTCCAAATTAATGAAAAATGGTGGGTTAGTTATTTGAACTATGGAAAAGATATTGGTGAACTCAAATCTATAATTTATCAAATGTGAATAGGGCACTTTGATTTGAATTTGAAACCCTTTGGGCATGGTATTTGAATTGAATATTGAAGCCTCCCTTATATGTTGCACTTAATTGACAATTAACCTTGCTTTAAATCTGCAGTAGTAGCTCAGCTAACTTGACCCTGAGAAATTCACTGGTAATTTCATATTTGAATTTTAATACAAGTCAATTTTGGATTTATCTTTTTGAATTCAAATTACACCAATATGACTTGATTTAATATTACCCTCACACAGGAACTAGCTAATCTTTTTCTTTCCTTTACTTACTTACTCAAATAGCTAAAACAAAACACCACTACTTATGACTTTACTTATGTTATGACTCTAATCTACATTTTGCCTTGGAATTATATTTGACTTTGTATTTTTAATTGCGTTTTAAATTTCATCTTTTTATAATTACTTGTTTAAGTTAAATCATACACTCATAGTTCCTCATTTAGTTTGATGTTTTAATAAATCCACACTTCCAGCATCATTTATTAGTTAAGCTAATTCATGTGAGTTTGAATTCTATTTCAACTTAAAAAAAAATTAGTTCACATTTTTGCATTTTCATTCTCTTCAAAAGTGGGCTTTTACATGACTTTGAACCAATATATTTATTTGTTAGCAATGTTTGCCCCAGGCCCCATCCATTTACTTAATAAGCATCTGTTTTGCACCCGCAGGTTCATGATTCCTAAGCCACCCTGATCCCAAGGGCGACATAGAATTTCCCATTTTGCAAGTCGATAACTTTTTTTCTCTGTATTGGCATGCCAATAAAATCTAGATCTTTAATAATCTAGTTTCTTTAATAACCCCATTGGAATTTCAAACAAGGACATCATAAACATTGGCAGCTAAGTAAGTACTGAGTTCAGGAGAACTAATATACCTCCAGAGGATAAATGTTTAGCCTTCCGACATGCAAGTTTTTTTTCGAATCTCTCTTCTACACATCTCCAGTCATGATCAAGGAGTTTTTATGATGCATTAGATTTCCAAAATATTTAAACGGATAATCACCAATTTGGCATCCTAATAGTTCTGTATATTCATTTTGAACTCCTTTGCTTTGCCGTAGTAGAACATTTCTCTTTTATCAAAATTAATCTTAAGTGTCGACAGTTGTTTGAAAACAGTTAGAAGCAATTTCATATTCTTCACTTCATCTATATTGTTATCCAAAAATATGATTGTATCGTCTGCATATTGCAGATTGTACAACCTTATTTAATCTAGTTGTTGCAAGCTTTGTGAAAATTATAAAACTAGTATTCAATAAGTAGATCTTCTATAGTGCTGTATTTGATTCGCGTTAGTGTGTTTAGCAAGTAAAGTGGTCACTCCAAAGTTTATACTATATAGAGGTAGCTGTTCTTCATGGAATTCCTTGAGGAGGGCCATCAAATCCTCTTCGAGTATCTCCAAGAACACTTGATAAAATTTTAGAAGAAAGCCATCCGGTCCTGGAGACTTATTATGCTCCATTTGGAACGCAGCCTCCTTGACCTCTTCCCTAGTAAATATTAAGACCAGCATCCCGTTCTCAACATCACTAATTTGTGGAGTATCATTTCTCGAATCCTCCCCAAGAGAAATATTAGTATTAGGAGGCTATCTGAAAAGACCCTTGTAGTAATTCTAATGTACTTTTTAATTGTATTTATCCCTCTATGATACCATCTTCCTGCTCTAGTCTGAAGATATGTTGCTTTCGGTGTTTCCCATTAGAAACCAAATGAAAATACCTTGTATTGTCATCACCTTCAAGAAGGTTTTTAACTTTTGCTGGTTCATACCACTGTATTTCCTAGTCCCTTAAAAGGCAAACCAACCTTTATTTAAGATAATGTTTTAGATTAATTTCATTATCTGAAAGGTTGTCCTTCTCAGCTCTACGGTCTATAGCCTCCATCATTGGAATAATTAGTTTTTTTCTTTCTTATATGAGCTAGATGTATGTTTGTCCCATCCCTTAAGGTATTGTCGCAATAGTCTAATTTTATTTTGCCATCTTTCCATTGTGGTATGACCACGGGATTCAGATTGCCATACTTTGGTGACCATATCACAGAAACCGTCTCTCATGAGCCATCCCCTATCAAATTTAAATAATGGATGTATACTGATATGAGTAGATGAGCCAGTATTTAGTAGAAGAGATGTGTGATAAGATAGACTCCTATCCCTCGCCTCGACCATAACTAATGGAAATATGTCCTCCCGATCTGTACTCACGAGAACTCTATCAGTTTTTCAAATGTGGCATCAGGACCCGAGCCGAACCAAGTGTATTGACGTCCGGACATTTTAATTTTCTTAAGATCGAGTGCCTCTATGACAGCATTAAAAATGTTGGGCCATGTTGAATCAAAAGTATTTTTATTTTTTTCCCGTCGATGTCTCATGATATTAAAATCACCCCCTACAATATAAGGCAATTTTTCACGATAACAAATTTACGACAATTCTAATAAAATTGCTTCTTTGTGGTTATATTGAGCTCGTTCATAAACTGTATACAAAACAAAATCTGAATCCATCTGCTTTGTTTTGTAGGGTAAATTCGACGTAAAAATCTCCTTCATCTATAGACCTTATATCAAACATATCCTGGTCTGCCTCTAGAAGAATTCCGCCTGAACAACCATGTGGGGCCATACTATGCCAAATAAAAATACGGCTACCACAAAAATTCCAAAGGGTAGAATCCGAGAAATCTGTTCTACCCGTTTCCAATAAAACAATAAAATCTTCCAAGTATTTATGTTTAGCCAAGTCTCCCAGACCTCTGCTATTATTCCAAAATAGTCCGTTCATAGCTTAAATCTTGGATTTTTTTAAATTTCACCGTACTTTACATCGTTGGGCAGATTTCAACTTTATTTTCCTGTGATGGTGTGTTGATCACATAATGTGTAATGATCACACCTCTCATGTGCATTCTCATTTAAATCTGCACAAACGTGCACTACAAGGATTCCGCCCTATTGCAACGATTGTACTGCAACGACTACAAAATCGTTGCAGTAAGCTTGGTCTTTTGCCACGATTCACTAGTTCGTAGCATTAGGATCTATCGCCACGGAACACAATAATTGGATTAGGATTTGTTGCCACGATTCATTAGTTCGTGGCATTAGGATCTATCGCCACGAATCTTTTACCACGATTCACTAGTTCGTGACATTAGCATATATCGCCACGGAACATGATCGTTGCATTAGGATCTATTGCCACGATTCACTAGTTCGTGGCGTTAGCATCTATCACCATGGAACATGAACGTTGCATTAGGATCTGTAGCCACGATTCACTAGTTCATGGCGTTACGATCTATCGCAATGGAAGACAATCGTTGCATTACAAACTTTTGCCACAATTCACCATTTCATGGAATTAGGATCTATCGCCATGGAACATAATTGTTGCATTAGGAACTTCTGCCATGATTCACTTGTTCGTAGCATTAGGATCTATTGCCACGGCACACAATCGTTACATTAGGAACTTTTGCCACGATTCACCAGTTCGTGGCGTTAAGATCTATCGCCAGGGAACAGAATCGTTGCATTAGGAACTTTTGCCACGATTCACCAGTTTGTGGCGTTAGGATCTATCGTCACGGAACACAAACGTTGCATTAGGAACTTTTGTCACGATTCACCAGTTCGTGGTGTTAGGATCTATCGCCACGAAGCACAATCGTTGCATTATGAACTTTTGCCATGATTCACCTGTTCGTGACATTAGGATCTATCGTCACGGAACACAATCGTTGCATTAGAAACTTTGCCAAGATTCACCAGTTCGTGGCGTTAGGATCTATCGCCACGGAACACAATCGTTGCTTCGAGAACTAGCTAATCTTTTTCTTTCCTTTCCTTACTTACTCAAATAGCTAAACAGAAAACCACTACTTATGATTTTACCTATGTTATGACTCTATTCTAGATTTTTGCCTTGGAATTATATTTGAATTTGTATTTTTAATTGCATTTGAAATTTCATCTTTTTAGAATTACTTGTTTAAGTTAAATCATACACTCATAGTTCCTCATTTAGTTTTCAGTTTTAATAAAACCACACTTTCAACATCATTTATTAGTTAAACTAATTCATGTGAGTTTGAATTCTATTTCAGATTAAAAAAATTTAAGTTCACATTTTTGCATTTTCATTCTCTTCAAAAGTGGGCTTTTACATGACTTTGAACCAATTTATTTATTTGTTAGCAATGTTTGCCCCAGGCCTTCCTCAATAAGCAGTTTTAAAATCCATTTACTCAATAAGCATCTGTTTTGCACCCGAAGGTCCATGGTTCCTAAGCCACCCTGATCCCAAGGGCGACATAGAGTTTCCCATTTTGCAAGTCGACAACTTATTTTCTCTGTATTGGCATGCCAATAAAATCTAGATCTATAATAATCTAGTTCCTTTAATACCCCCATTGGAATTCCGAACAAGGACATCATAAACATTGGCAGCTAAGTAAGTACTGAGTTCAGGAGAACTAATATACCTCCTGAGGATAAATGTTTAGCCTTCCAACATGCGAGTTTTTTTCGAATCTCTCTTCTACACATCTCCAGTCATGATTAAGGAGTTTCTTACGATGCATTAGATTTCCTAAATATCTAAATGGATAATTACCAATTTGGCATCCTAACAGTTTTTTATATTCATTTTGAACTCCTTTGCTTTGCCGTAGTAGAACATTTCTCTTTTATCAAAATTAATCTTAAGTGTCGATAGTTCTTTGAAAACAGTTAGAAGCAATTTCATATTCTTCGCTTCATCTATATTGTTATCCAAAAATATGATTGTATCGTCTGCATATTGCAGATTGTGCAACCTTATTTAATCTAGTTGTTGCAAGCTTTGTGAAAATTATAAAATTAGTATTCAATAAACAGATTTTCTATAGTGCTGTATTTGATTCGCGTTAGTGTGTTTAGCAAGTAAATTGGTCACTCCAAAGTTTATACTATATAGAGGTAGCTGTTCTTCATGGAATTCCTCGAGGAGTGCCATCAAATCCTCTTCGAGTTTCCAAGAACACTTGATAAAATTCTAGAAGAAAGCCATCTGGTCCTGGAGACTTATTATGCTCCATTTGGAACGCAGCCTCCTTGACCTCTTCCCTAGTAAATATTGAGACCACCATCTCGTTCTCAACATCACTAATTTGTGGAGTATCATTTCTCCAATCCTCCCAAAGAGAAATATTAGTATTAGGAGGCTATCCGGAAAGGCCCTTGTAGTAATTCTAATGTATTTTTTAATTGCATGTCTCCCTCTATGATACCATCTTCCTGCTCTAGTCTGAGGATATGTTGCTTTTGGTGTTTCCCATTCGCAACCAAATGAAAATACCTTGTATTATCATCACCTTCAAGAAGGTTTTTAACTTTTGTTGGATCATACCACTTTATTTCCTCTTCTCTTAAAAGGCAAACCAACCTTTTCTTTAAGATAATGTTTTAGATTAATCTTGTTATCCGAAAGGTTGTCCTTCTCAGCTCTACTATAGACTCCATCATTGGAATGATTAGTTTTTTTCTTTCTTATATGAGCTAGATGTATGTTTGGCCCATCACTTAAGTTATTGTCGCAATCGTATAATTTTATTTTTCCATCTTTCCATTGTGGTATGACCACGGGATTCAGATTGCCATACTTTGGTGACCATATCAAAGAAATCATCTCCCACGAGCCATCCCCAATCAAATTTAAATAATGCCTGTATACTTGTATGAGTAGATGAGCCAGTATTTAATAGAAGAGCTGTGTGATCAGATAGACTCTTATCCCTCGCCTCAACCATGACTAATGGAAACATGTCCTCCCAATCTGTACTCACGAGAACTCTATCAGTTTTTCAAATGTGGCATCAGGACCCGAGCCGAACCAAGTGTATTGACGTCCGGACATTTTATTTTTCTTAAGATCGAGTGCCTCTATGACAGCATTAAAAATGTTGGGCCATGTAGAATCAAAAACATTTTTATTTTTTTTCCTGTCGATATCTCATGATATTAAAATCACCCCCTACAATATAAGGCAATTTTTCATGATAACAAATTTGTGACAATTCTATAAAAATGTTTCTTTGTGGTTATATTGAGCTCGTCCGTAAACTGTATACAAAACAAATCTGAATCCATCTGCTTTGTTCTGTAGGGTGAATTTGACGTAAAAATCTCCTTCATCAATAGACCTTATATCAAACATATCCAGGTCTGCCTCTAGAAGAATTCCGCCTGAACAACCATGTGGGGCCATACTATGCCAAATAAAAATACGGCTACCACAAAAATTCCGAAGGGTAGAATCCAAGAAATCTGTTCTACCCGTTTCCAATAAAACAATAAAATTAATTTGTTCTTCTTTAACCAAATCTGCCAAGTTTCTATGTTTAGCCAAGTCTCCCAGACCTCTGCTATTCAAAAATAGTCCGTTCATAGCTTAAATCTTGGATATTTCACCGTACTTTACATCTTTGGGCACATTTCAATTTTATTTTTCCTGTGACGGTGAGTTGATCACATAATGTGTAATGATCACACCTCTCATGTGTATTCTCATGGCGATAAATCCGCACAAACATGCACTACAAGGATTCTGCTCTGTTGCAATGATTGTACTGCAATGAATACTAAATCGTTGCACTGAGCTTGGTCTTTTGCCATGATTCACTAGTTCGTAGCATTAGGATCTATCGCCACGGAAGATAATCATTGCATTAGGATCTGTTGCCATGATTCACTAGATCGTGGCATTAGGATCTACCGCCACAAATCTATTGCCATGATTCACTAGTTCATGGCACTAGCATCTATCGCCACAGAATACAAACGTTGCATTAGGATCTGTTGCCACGATTCACTAGTTCGTGGCATTAGCATCTATCGCCACGGAACACGATCGTTGCATTAGGATCTGTTGCCACGATTCACTAGTTCATGGCGTTAGGATCCATCGCAACACAACACAATCGTTGCATTAGAAACTTTTGCCACTATTCCCCATTTCGTGGTGTTAGAATCTATCGCCACAGAACAGAATCATTGCATTAGGAACTTTTGCCATGATTCACCAGGTTGTGGAGTTAGGATCTATCGCCACAGAACACAATCATTTTTGTCGGTACCCAGCCGATCGGGTACCCTCGTGCACAAGCTACAGCCGCCAAGGTGCCTCACCTCCCAACAGGGATAGGGTCTGAGGGCGCCACGTGTTCAAAGAAACCTGGACCCGCCAGCCTCAGATGGGAAGTCCGGGGTGCCCACGAGACATCCAAAAGGGGAGAGCTCAGCTCCACCTTGGCAACAAGCTCCCAGGCAGCCACGTGTCCAGCAGGACGGGATCCGACCTCCTTCGCATGGGTGAGCTCCCAAGCTGCCACATGGCTCACAAAGTCGAGACCTGGCCTCCCCCACGAAGGTGATCTCCCAAGATGCCACGTGGCCCATGATGTCGAGACCTAGCTCCCTCACGGAGGTGAGCTCCCAAGCTGCCACATGGCCAACAAGACGGGCGTGACTTCCACCATGGCGGAGAGCTCCCCGCTGGCCGCATGGTCAGTCCACTTGCCTTGAGAAGATAGTAGTAGAGTTAAGAGGGCGGTGCGCCTTGTCTCCATTAAGCCTTAAGATACGTGGCTTCCCCAAATGCATGGCGCGACACACGCCTAATGTTAGGTACCGATGCGACTAATCGCATCATAGTGAAGGCGCCGCAGGCCTATCCAAATCCACCAAGTGGGGAGCTAACGGCGCTAGAGACAGTTGGATGGGACATTCCCTGCCAATGTCAGCAATGGCGTGTGGGCTACTGATGACCGGGCGGCAATACACCGAGTCCCCAGGTCCGTGGTCAGAGCAAGCTTACAGAAGAAGTCTTAGATCCTTAGGATTAGATTGCCCCGGGACCACCTGTCTAGCCCCGGGACCCCACTTGTAAGGCGTCCGACCTTGACTATAAAAGGCCCAAACCACCACCGACGCATGGACCAGACTCAGAATCCCTGATACACACACATACGCATACACACTCACCAAGCAATACAATCCATCCTGGAATAGGGTGTTACGCTCCTTGCGGCCCAAACCACGTAAAAACAACAGTCTCATACTCTTCCGCTAGAACACTAGTTTGAGGCCTAAGCCCCGCCGAACAAGAACCTCCGCGGGCTGCTCCTTAGCAGATCCGTGGGAAGTGTCGCATTGACCCTTCAACATTTGGCGCACCAGGTAGGGGCTTTTTCCCTCAAAAAAGTGGTAGTTCTTTCACCACCATGGTGTTCATCGAGCCCGTAGAAGGCGGTTTCCGAGGCCGTCACCTGGTGACCAGATCCGTCCCTCGAGCGGCACTCTCTGGTCCGTCTCGCCCCCGTGCAGGTACAGCTTGCCAAGATGGCACACCGGGACACGTCCCGGCTCAGTCGGCTCCCCCAACAGCGAGCTCGAAGAATGCTTTGGCAGCAGCCAGAGCTCTCCTCCACCACCCACAGTCGTTGAACGCCTCTTAGGGGGCGGCTCAGTAGTGGGTCCAAGACATCGACCACCTCGTCATCAGAACCATCAACTCCCCCAACAAGGGAAGGCGTCGCGTGTCGCTGTCATGCATGCCATCCATCGACCGTCACACCGCCAACTCCCGCTCCTCCAAGCCTACGAGCATTGGTCGAATCCCCACAGACAGCCGCAACATCATCGAGCGACAGCAAGAGAGGGAGCACAACCTCGACGCTGAATATGGCACTCAATGCCCCGTTCATGAGGCATCCTCCGTCCAAGGTACGTCGCAGGTAAACCCTCCGCCACCTGATCAGGAGCACTTCGGCTCGACAGCTCCCCTGCAGAACTTGATGCAGCAGGGTGTGCAGCAATAGTACATGGCACATCCAGTACCGTTGCAGCAGCGCATGGCACAACCAGTGCCTCAACAGTAGGTCCAACAAGTGCTGCACGTCGGGAAGCAAAACCCCATGGGGTATGCTGTCCCATATGCCTCTCTGATAAAGCTCATCAGAGGCTGCGTGGTGTTGATTTCGCACCTTCGCTTCGCGATGTGTCCACACAAGTTTCGGCAACATATCCCGGAGAGGTTCGACGGAAGCATCAATCCGGCGGAGTTCCTACAGATCTACACCACGACGCTCCTTGCTGTGGGAGCGGACGAGACCATCCTAGTGAACTACTTCCGAGTCGCCCTGACTGGGTCGGGCCACTCATGGATGATGAACCTTCCTGAGGGGTCTATAACCTCTTGGGATGAGCTGTCCCAGCAGTTCACGACAAACTTTGGCAGCTCCTACACACGCCCCGGCACCGAGCTCGACCTCCACGCCGTGCGACAGCAACCCAAGGAGACGTTGCGGTCATTCATCCAGCGTTTCTCCCAGGTACGCAACTCCATTCCCAACATCCCAAATGCTTCTGTCATAGTGCCATTTCACCAGGGAGTGCGAGACCCCAAGATGCTCAAGAGACTAGCCATGCACAATGTGCAAGACGTCTTCGAGCTCTTCTCCATCGCTGATCGGTGTGCCAGAGCAGCAGAAGTTCGCGACTGGCATGCTCAGCCTGCCCCCGGAGCGGGCGGGGCTGGCCATACCGGAGAAGGAGCCACTACCCCTGGTAGAGGCAAAAAGAAGAACATGAACCGGAGTGGCGGCCAGAACAAGCCGCTACATGGATCCCCCATCGCGGTAGCAGCCGCAACCGGTGGAGGCAAGCCGCCACGCCCCGAGAAACGTCCTCGTCAGCCACCAGCCGCTGACGAAGATGTCGACCCTGCCCGGTGCACAAGACTCGTGAACACACCACGAGTGAGTGCTGAGAGATAAAAAGGTGCACTGAATGCTATCAAAAATGGGTGCAGCAGCGCCCGGACAGCGCCTCCTTCCGCCAACGGGAGGGCAAGCAAAAGGTCGAACCCAAGGTCGACAATGACGAGGAGCTGGAGTACCAGAAGCAAGAGCGGGCCGTCAAAGTGGTCCACCAAGATGAGGACTACGACACGAGCAGCGACAACGAGCGTCGCAAGACCCTCCACGTCATATTTGGAGGGTCTTGGGATCCCCCGTCCCGGAACGCGGTCAAGACCCTTCGCCATGCGGTGGCTTCGATAGCCCCCGTACCCACTCCGGCGCAGCACCACCGCTGGAAGGAGACACCGATCAGCTTCGATGCCTCTGACTGCCCAAAGAACATAGCCGGGGCAGGGGTACTACCTCTCCTAGTCGCCCCTACCATAGCCAACGTCAAGCTCCACTACGTCTTGATAGATGGCGGCGCCGACCTCAACCTCCTCAGCCGGGTAGCATTCGATCAGCTGCAGATCCCGGTGTCCAAGCTTGCCCCCTCAAGCCCAATCTCAGGGGTTGGACCTGGGAGCATCATCTGGTACGGCAACATCCACCTGTAGGTGACCTTCGGGACACCTGACAACTACAGGACGGAGAGCATCCTCTTCGACATCGCTGATGTCAGCCTCCCCTTCAACGCCATCATCGGTAGAGTGCTCTCTACTAGTTCATTGTTGTAGCCCACTACGGCTACCTCGTCCTGAAGATGCCAACCCCCTCCGGCGTTCTCAGGATCTGCGGAGATCGCACCGCTGCAGTGTTAGCCTTGGAGCAGCTCCAAGCACTCACAGCAGACCTAGCACCTGTCCCGGACGGCGCTGGATCGAGTCGACCTCTGCCAAGATCGCGTCAGCGCAGAGCACCCGCTGCGCCTCAGATGCATCCCCCTGGCGGCACCGACACCTCCGTCAAAGCTGCCAAGACCAGCGCCAGCCCTGCTTGAATTGCTCGCAAGCCTTGCGGTCAAGGTGGGAAATAGGGATAACATGCTCATCACCCCTCTAAGTAGCTATGGACTGCAAGGTTGCCCACCAACCATCGCAGTTACCCATGGATCTTTGAGCACCCCTATTGTAAATACTAGGCTTAGTAGAATTGTGTAAAAGATTTGTAGGGCTTAGGAGCAGCACTAAGGACAACCGAGCGTCAGGAGGGTCAGGTCCAGAGTGCGCAGTCAGCTTAGCTTGGTTCAAAACCTTAGGCCTGTGCACCCCGCCTCCCTCGTCATCCGGAGGCAAGCCGTTGCCCTCTTTTGTAAAAGCATGTCTCCTCCTACAAACTCCTATAAGAAATTCACTGTTTTACTTAAAGGCTTCTTAATAACTTTGTTCATTTAATCACGCGTTAATTTTATGATCATGCCATGATAACCTCGTTTACCATGTGTTACCTTCATATTCACCGTCGCATACTCTATAACTCGTCCTAGCTAAAGTCATACAATCCAGCTACAGGCGGGCCAACTTGAGGTACCTACAGTGTGTGAAAGGTCCTCCCGGCCGCTCTCATCATTAGGGACCCGTGGCGCCAAAAGGTTCCCCAGGAAAGTTCTGTGTCGAGCAGGAGGTCCAGGGGGTGCAAGTTGCTTAGCTTGGTCTTGCACCCTAAGCAAACACACCCTGCCTCCCAGCGCTATAGCTGAGTACTGGAACCAGAGAGCTCACACCCTAAGGACGACAGAATCCAGACCCCAGAGCACCGATGCATCGAATTACCCAAGCCCCATACGTCAGTCCAGGACTGTAAGACATGACAGAGCTGAGGAGAGGAACAGGTATAACCGACAAACAAGGCTAGCCCCCCTCTTCCTATATGCAGGATAAATGAACGGAGCGTCCAGCCCTGTCACCTCCCAAGGGGCCTGCCGTCGATGTCTACACAAAGATGGTGGAACGACGCCGGAACATCTAGCTTCGGTACCTCACAATTGGCTTGCTGTTGACGTCACAGAATGTCAACGATGACACCAAGCGCGGATAAGTGAGTAAACTCTCCTGCCCCGCTCTTTGTTGCTGACAAGGTTCCCTTGCGATGGCCTATAAACTAGGGGCCTACCGTCGACGTCTCTACGACGATGATGGACAACATCGGAGCATCCAACTCCGACACCTACCAAGGGGCCTGCCGTCGACGTCTCTACGATGATGGTGGACGACGCCGGAGCATCCAACTCCGGTACCACCCAACAGGCCTGCCTCAACGTCTACACGAAAACGGTGGATGACGACAGAGCATCCAGCTCCAACACCTCCCAAGGGGTCTGCCGTCGATGTCTCTACGAAGATGGTGGACGATGCCGGAGCATCTAGCTTTGGCACCTCCCAAGGGGTCTGCCGTCGACGTCTACACGAAGATGATGGACAACACTGGAGCATCCTGCTCCGAAACCTCACAAGGGGCCTACCGTCGGCGTCTCAGAACTTCAACGACAGCACGAAGCGCGGATAGGTGAGTAAACTCTTCTGCCCCGCTCCTGTTGCTAACAAGGTTCCCTTACGATGGCCTATAAACCAAGGGCCTGTCGTCGACGTCTACACAAAAATGGTGGACGACGCTGGAGCATCCAGCTCCGACACCTCCCAAGGGGCCTGCCGTCAACGTCTACATGAAGATGGTGGACGACACCAGAGCATCCAGCTCCGGCACCTCAGAAGGGGCCTGCCGTCGATGTCCCAAAACATCAACGACAACACCAAGCGCGGATAAGTGAGTAAACTCTCCTGCCCCGCTCTTGTCGCTAATAAGGTTCCCTTGCGACAGCTTGTAAACCAGGGGCCTACCGTCTATGTCTCTACGATGATGGTTGACGACACCGGAGCATCCAGCTCCAGCACCACCCAAGGGGCCTGCCGTCGATGTCTACATGAAGATGGTGGACGACGTCGGAGCATCAAGCTCTGACACCTCCCAAGGGGCCTACCGTCTGTGTCTACATGAAGTTGGTGGACGACGCCAAGCATCCAGCTCCGACAACTCCCAAGGGGCTTGCCGTCGACGTTTACATGAAGATGGTGAACGACGCCGGAGCATCCAGCTCTGGCACCTCCCAAGGGGCCTGTCGTCGATGTCTACACGAAGATGGTGGACAACACCAGAGCATCCAGCTCCAGCACCTCACAAGGAGCCTACTGTCGACGTCTCAGAACGTCAACGACAACACCAAGCACAGATAAGTGAGTCAACTCTTCTGCCCCGCTCTTGTTGCTAACAAGGTTCCCCTGTGATTGCATGTAAACTAGGGGCCTACCGTCGACGTCTCTATGACGATGGTGGATGGCCCCGGAGCATCTAGCTCCGACACCACTCAAGGGGCCCACCGTCGACGTCTACACGAAGATTGTGGATGACGCCGGAGCATCCAACTCTGGCACCTCCCAAGGGGCCTGCCTTCGACGTCTACACGAAGATGGTGGACGATGCTGGAGCATCCAGCCCCGGCACCTCAAAAGGGGCCTGCCGCTGACGTCTCTACGATGATGGTGGACGACGCCGGAGCATCCAACCCTAGCACCACTCAAGGGGCCTGCCGTCGACGACTCTACGATGATGGTGGACGACGCTGGAGCATCTAGCTCTGGCACCTCCCAAGAGGCCTGCCGTCGATGTCTACACAAAGATGGTTGACGACACCGGAGCATCCAACTTCGGCACCTCAAGGGTCCTGCCGTCGACGTATACACGAAGATAGTGGATGTCGCTGGAGCATCCAGCTCCGACACCTCAGAAGTGGCCTACCATCGACGTCTCAGAATGTCAACGACAACACCAAGCGCAGATAAGTGAGTAAACTCTTCTGCCCCGCTCTTGTTGCTAACAAGGTTCCCTTGCGATGACCTCTAAACCAAGGGCCTACTATCGACGTCTCTACAACGATGGTGGACAACGCCGGAGCATCCAACTCCAGCACCTCCCAAAGAGTCTACCGTCGATGTCTACATGAAGATGGTGGATGATGCCGGAGCATCCAGCTCCGGCACCTCACAAGGGGCCGGCCGTCGACGTCTCAGAACATCAACGACAGCACCAAGTGTGGATAAGTGAGTAAACTCTTCTGCCCCGCTCTTGTTTCTAACAAGGTTCCCTTGCGATGGCCTGTTAACCAGGAGCCTAACGTCGACATCTCTACGACGATGGTGGACAACGCCGGATCATCCAGCTCCGGCACCTCCCAAGGGGCCTGCCATCGACGTCTACACGAAAAGTGTGGACGACGCCGGAGCATCCAACTCCAGCACCTCTCAAGGGGCCTGCCGTCGATGTCTACATGAAGATGGTGGACAACGCCGGAGCATCCAGCTCCGACATCTCACAAGGGGCCTGCCATCGACGTCCCAGAACATCAACGACATCACCAAGTGCAGATAAGTGAGTAAACTCTCCTGCCCTGCTATTGTCGATAATAAGGTTCCCTTGTGGCGGCCTGCAAACCAGAGGCATGCCGTCGACGTCTCTACGACGATGGTTGACGACACCGATGCATCTAGCTCCGACACCACCCAAGGGGCCTACCGTCAACGTCTACATGAAGATGGTGGATGACACCTGAGCATCCAACTCCGGCACCTCCCAAGGGGCCTGCTGTCGATGTCTACACGAAGTTGGTGGACGACGCCGGAGCATCCAGCTCCGGCACCTCCCAAGGGGCCTGCCGTCGACGTCTACATGAAGATGGTGGACGACGCCAGAGCATCCAGCACCGGCACCTCTTAAGGGGCCTGTCGTCGACGTCTATACGAAGATGGTGGAAACCACCAGAGCATCCAGCTCTGGCACCTCACAAGGGGCCTGCCGTTGATGTCTCAGAATGTCAAAGACAGCACCAAGCGCGGATAAGTGAGTAAACTCTTCTGCCCCGCTCTTGTTGCTAACAAGGTTCCCTTGTGATGGCCTGTAAACTAGGGGCCTGCCGTCGACGTCTCTATGACGATGGTGGACGGCGCCGGAGCATCCAAATCCAACACCACCCAAGGGGCCTGCCGTCGACGTCTACACGAAGATGGTGGACGACGCCGAAGCATCCAGCTCCGGCACCTCCCAAGGGGCCTGCCATCGACGTCTACATGAAGATGGTGGACGATGCTGGAGCATCCAGCTCTGGCACCTCACAAGGGGCCTGTCGCCGATGTCTCTACAACGATGGTGGACGACTCCAGAGCATCCACCCTAGCACTACACAAGGGGCCTGCCGTCGACGTCTCTACGACAATGGTGGACGACGCTGGAGCATCTAGCTCTGGCACCTCCCATGGGGCCTTCCATCAATGTCTACACGAAGATGGTGGATGACACCAGAGCATCTAGCTCCAGCACCTCCCAAGGGTCCGACCGTCGACGTCTACACGAAGATAGTGGACGATGTGGGAGCATCTCCCAAGAGGCTAGTTCAAGAAATTTTGCGATCAAGTGGTAGATGTGCTTAGCCAGCTAACCACATCTACCAAGGGGCCTCTAAGGGGATCCACATGCATAAAATCAACGGACGACACTTCGACCATGTCAATGGTGCAAATTGCTGGTCCTGAGAAGCCAACAAGCTCAACAAAGGTTCTGAAAATCCCTATGTAGCTAAGGGCTCAGAGGAACAGTTGAAAAGCACAGAGACAATGCAAGAAGCCAAACACAAGTTCAAATTCATTAAGGAATTCTTTACAAGGGAGAGTGAACCCCGAATACAAAAAACAAGCTACCAACCTCAGCCCCGACTGAACTGCGCTACGACATGTTGGGCATCTTCCTTAACCTCTGCCGCTGTTGTCGCCTCGTGTTCCTCAATAGGGCCATCAAAAACTGGCTCTAGTGGCAGATCAGGGTACCGGCTCTGGTAGCACACCAAGACATGGGATACTACCGTCTCCGCCACCGCCCTACCCTCGGCTTCCAGACGCTGAGCCAGCTCACGCTCCCGCAGATCAAGCTTTCGACCGCGGTACTCTGCTTCCTGCTCCTGGGCTTGAATGTCAAGATCGTGCAGGAGGAGTTCCTAATGCTGAGCTAGGTGCTGCGCCCGGTCCCGCGCCAAATTACTCTCTCGAAGCTCATGGTCTTCGAGGCGGGACTGCAGTTTGTCCTGGTCAGCCTCAGCCCAGGCCATCATCACCTACACTGCCACCTCTTGTTCGGTGACAACAGCCTCCCTCTTGGCAACGTCGGCTTCCTGACAACTTAGGGCCTCTTGACCGACAACAAGAGCATGCAGGCGGGCGTCAGCGGCATCGTTTGCTGCCTTGGCATTGGCCAGAATCTTCTAGGTCAAGGTGTCTGAGGCCCTCACCAAGCGGTGCCTCACCTCCAGTTCATTGCTCTCCTTCTAGTACTTCACGTTCGCCTCAGCGATCGTGGAGCTTAGGAGACCCTCCCAGCCTCGGAGGTGCTCGCCCTCGGCACGCAACTTCTCCCACTCCGCGGCAAGAGCCTCTTGCACTCGATAGAGGTTGGATTGTGGATTGCATCAAGTCCATGACGTTGGAAAGCTGCTTCGGGAGCGCCTAAGTCAGGGAAGGCCGTCCGGTGATCATCTCGGGGACCCCTTCCTCCCGTAGCGGTGACGGCGAGGCCACCAGCACTGGAGACCTTGCCCTTGGAGTCTGAGCAGGAGTTGTGGTGCCACCTGACACAGCAGGGCCACCACCGCTCAGAGAGCCGCCCAACGAATCAGTGACCATGGAGGTCAGACCCTTAGCCCCCAGAGTCAGCTCTGACATGGCCTCTACCCCGACGGCCAAAGGTGCCTCTACCATGATGGCCAGAGGTGCCTCTAGCGCGACAGCCGGAGATGCTTCACTACCCACGATGGGAACAATCGCCGAAGCAGCACTCCCCTGAACAAGCTTGGCAGGCTGCCCCGCCAGCATAGCCATAGCATCCTCGGCTGCCTTCAAAGCATTTCCGGGCACTAGCCTTGGCAGTAGGGGCCTCAAAACAGCTGACGTAACCCTGCAAATCAAGATCAAGCCTTGACCAATAAACATAGGCAGGCGAGATAGTAGAGCAAGCATTGGCAAGAATGCCTTACCAACGTCCCAGGAAGCTCCAGCAAGCCTCCACTTTCAGCGACCCTGAAGCCGTGGGCCCTAGCGATGGTGTAACAGGAGATGCCATTCCGGCAGGGCCTCTACCAAAACCACCAGCAGTGCCACCGCATTGCGCCGGTCTGCTTCCACCAACCCCTACAGAGCCACCTCCCAAGCTACCGACGGTGTCGGCTTGAGGCCTCTTTGCCTGAGGCTCCATAGGTGTGATGCTGCCGGAGTCCCCTATGGCGCCCTGGACCGCACAAGCGATGGGGATGCTGAATGACGTACTGACTGCTGACAGCGGTGGAGTCACCGCTTGATGGACCGAACCTCCCCATGAAGAACCGTCGACGCCAGGTACTGGAGAGGGGCGCGCCGGTGGACGCTGACTTGGAGCGAAGGCCACCTGTGGCGACACCCTAGGTGGCGACCGAGGGCGTTTCTCCTTCATGACCTCGACCACCAGGGCCTTCCCTTTGCCTACGTCGGGGACCGATGCCTTCCTCTTAACTACCTCGGGGACCAGCGCCTTGCCTTTCCCCCAGCAGTGGGTGCCTCCTCCGCCCCGGAGGCTTCGGAGCCTAAAGAAGGTGCAGACTCCTCTGAAGAGTTGACGATGGCCTGGCCCCAGCTCTCATCGCCAACCTGTCGCGACACAAGACCAATCGCGTCCAGGTTGGGCATCTCCTCCAGAACCTTTGTCCAAAGGTCTCAATCCGTACAAAGCGGTGGGCAAGCTTGCGGCAGGTTCAAGACGTCACCCGAAAGCAGGTCGTCGCATGCCTTGGACATTGCTTCAAACACCTCCTGCGGGGTCATCTCTGTCTCATGACCCCTCAGCAACCTGGTACCATCTTAGAGCCCGAAGTAGAGCCATGCTGGGCGGCAGCGGTGTTGGAGAGGGGCCAGATGACGGCGAACAAAGTCGGCCATCACTGACAACTCAGACAGGCTGTGGTCCGCTAGGGATCGGATCCTCACCATCACCGGCTTGTACGCCGCCTCAAGCTCTGGGCATTCCTCCCAAGCCGCCTTCCTAATCGCTGGCCACTCGGTGGGCAAGACCTTGTGATCATGGTCATCGGCATGTATGCCCACCCAATCGCTTCTCTAGCCGGGGAGAGCGGAGTAATGTACTTAAAGGGGCTGTTGGCCCGATGCTGGAAGTAGAAGCCGCCGAGGAAGTTGGATTTGCTCTTCTTCTTAGTGCGCCTCAGCACTAAGAACTGTCGAAACACCGGCACGCACAGGCACACCCCGACGAACATTTCACAGAAATGCGAGAACATTGCTGCCACCACTAGAGAGTTCGATGACAGATGATGGAGCTGGAGCCCAAGGACTTCCAAGAGTGTCACCAGGAAGGAGGAAACGGGAAGGATGAACCCGGAGTATGCGTACGCCTGGAACAAGACGATCTCCTTCTCCCCAAACTCCAGTGGCAAGGAGCCGGGACAGATCAAATCTCGTCATTCCTTGTCCCCCCAGCCAAAAAGTCACCTCACGGGTGAGACATCCTCCATCCAAGAAGGAGAAAGAGCTGAGTCCATTGGAGCAGGGGGTTGAGAACCGCAAGAATGGGCAGACACACAAGGAGGGAGTCGAAGGCTCGAATGCTTGGGACGTGCGGAAGAAAGGAAATTCCATTGCCCACAAAGGTATCTTTTTAAAGCACCCTAGTGGCATTTGGGTGAACCGTGCAAATTTGAGCAGGGTCCAAATTAACAGCTTGTAACACGGCGTCCAGGACGAGCGGGCCCAGGTCCCACGTCAGAAAAGCCGATCTGGACAGTTCTCCGCCAGAGAAGACAACCCGGCGGTTCCCATAAAGACGGAAGCGAAAGCAGAAGAAGTACAACAGGCGCCTTGGGAACCGTCGCGATAACGTCATAGCAAGCAAAGTTCCCGTCGCCATGACCCCTCAACCAGAGAGGGACGCGTGGTCGCAGCAGCAGAAGAGCGCACCGCTTCGACTGATCAAGACAAAATTAAAAGAGGGTGCGGGAAAACAGCATGAGGCCCCACCCTCGGGCTCGTCGCCTCACCCCAAGGTGGACCAAGGTGCCACTGTCAGTACCCAGCAGACCGGGTACCTTCGCGCACAAGCTAGAGCCGCCAAGGTGCCTCACCTCCCAACTGGGACAGGATCCGAGGGCACCACATGTTCAAAGAAACCTGGACTCGCCAGCCTCAGATGGGAAGTCCGGGTTGCCCATGAGACATCCAAAAGGGTAGAGCTCCGCTCCACCTTGGCAACAAGCTCCCAGGCAGCCACGTGTCCAACAGGACGGGACCTGACCTCCTCCACAAGGGTGAGCTCCAAAGCTTCTACGTGGCCCACAAAGTCGAGACCTGGCCTCCCCCACAAAGGTGAGCTCCCAAGCTGCCACGTGGCCCACGAAGTCTAGAGCTAGCCTCCCCCATGGAGCTGAGCTCCCAAGCTACCACATGGCCCACAAGACGAGCGTGGCCTCCACCATGGTGGAGAGCTCCCCTTTGGCCGCATGGTCAGTCCACTTGCCCTGAGCAGATAGTAGTCGAGTTAAGAGGGCGGTGCGTCTTGTCTCCATCAAGCCTTGAAGATACGTAACTTCCACATACGCATGGCGCGGCACACGCCAAATGTCAGGTACCGCTGCGACTAATTGCATCACAGTGAAGGCACCGCAGGCCTATCCAACTCCGCCAAGTGGGTAGCTTATGACGCCAGAGACAGTTGGATGGGATATTCCCTGCCAATGTCAACAACGACGCGTGGGCTACTGACGACCCGAGCGACAAGATGGCGAGTCCTCAAGTCCGCAGTTAGAGCAAGCTTACAGAAGAAGGCTTAGATCTTTAGGATAAGATCGCCCCGGGACCACCTGTCGGGCCCCAGGATCCCACTTGTAAGGCGTCTGACCTTGACTATAAAAGGCCCGGACCGCCACCGACGCATGGACCAGACTCAGAATCCTTGATACACATACATACGCATACACACTCACCAAGCAATACAATCCACTGTGGAGTAGGGTGTTACACTCCTTGTGGCCCGAACCACGTAAAAACAACTGTCTCATACTCTTCTGATAGAACACTAGTTTGAGGCCTAAGCCCCGCCGAACAAGAACCTTCGCGGGCTGCTCCTTAGCAGATCCAGGGGAAGTGTCGCATGGACCCTTTGACAGTTGCATTAGGATCTTTTGTCACGATTCACCAGTTCATGATGTTAAGATCTATCGCCACGGAACAGAATCGTTGCATGAGGAAGTTTTGCCACGATTCACCAGTTCATGGCGTTAGGATCTATCGCCACAGAATGAAATCATTGCATTAGGAACTTTTGTCACGATTCACCAGTTCGTGGCGTTAGGATCTATTGCCATAGAACACAATCGTTGCATTAGGAACTTCTGCCACAATTCACCAGCTTGTGGCGTTAGGATCTATTGCCACAGAACACAACCATTGCATTAGGAACTTTTGTCACGATTCACCAGTTCGTGGCATTAGGATCTATCACCACGGAACACAATCGTTGCATCAGGAACTAGCTAACATTTTCTTTCCTTCCCTTACTTACTCAAATAGCTAAACAAAACACCACTACTTATGATTTTACTTATGTTATGACTCTAATCTAGATTTTTGCCTTGGAATTATAGTTGACTTTGTATATTTAATTGCATTTGAAATTTCATCTTTCTAGAATTACTTGTTTAAGTTAAATCATACACTCATAGTTCCTCATTTAGTTTGAAGTTTTAATAAATCCACACTTTCAGCGTCATTTATTAGTTAAACTAATTCATGTGAGTTTGAATTCTATTTCAACTTAAAAAATTTTAAGTTCACATTTTTGCATTTTCAGTCTCTTCAAAAGTGGGCTTTTACATGACTTTGAACCAAGATATTTATTTGTTTGCAATGTTTGCCTCATGTCTTCCTCATTAAGCAGTTTTAAAATCCATTTACTTAATAAGTATCTGTTTTGCACCCGCAGGTTCATGATTCCTAAGTCACCCTGATCCCAAGGGCCACATAGAATTTCCCATTTCGGAAGTCGATAATTTTTTTCTTTGTATTGGCATGTCAACAAAATCTAGATGTATAATAATCTTGTTACTTTAATACCCCCAATTGGAATTTCAAAGAAGGACATCATAAACATTGGCAGCTAAGTAAGTACTGAGTTCAGGAGAACTAATATACCTCCTGAGGATAAATGTTTAGCCTTCCAACATGCAAGTTTTTTTTCGAATCTCTCTTCTACACATCTCCAGTCATGATTAAGGAGTTTCTTTGATGCATTAGATTTCCTAAATACCTAAACGGATAATCACCAATTTGGCATCCTAATAGTTTTGTATATTAATTTTGAACTCCTTTGCTTTGCCATAGTAGAACATTTCTCTTTTATCAAAATTAATCTTAAGTTTAGACGGTTGTTTGAAAACAGTTAGAAGCAATTTCCAATTCTTCACTTCATCTATATTGTTATCCAAAAATATGATTGTATCGTCTGCATATTGCAGATTGTGCAACCTTATTTAATCTAGTTGTTGCAAGCTTTGTGAAAATTATAAAACTAGTATTCAATAAGCAGATCTTCTATAGTGCTGTATTTGATTCGCGTTAGTGTGTTTAGCAAGTAAAGTGGTCACTCCAAAGTTTATACTATATAGAGGTAGCTGTTCTTCATGGAATTCCTTGAGGAGTGCAATCAAATCCTCTTCGAGTATCTCCAAGAACACTTGATAAAATTCTAGAAGAAAGCCATCTGGTCCTGGAGACTTATTATGCTCCATTTGGAACGCAACCTCCTTGAGCTCTTCCCTAGTAAATATTGAGACCAGCATCTCGTTCTCAACATCACTAATTTGTGGAGTATCATTTCTCCAATCCTCCCTAAGAGAAATATTAGTATTAGGAGGCTATCCGGAAAGGCCCTTGTAGTAATTCTAATGTATTTTTTAATTGTATGTCTCCCTATAGGATACCATCTTCCTGCTCTAGTCTGAATATATGTTGCTTTTGGTGTTTCCCATTCGCAACCAAATGAAAATATGTTGTATTATCATCACCTTCAAGAAGGTTTTTAACTTTTGCTGGTTCATACCACTTTATTTCCTCTTCTCTTAAAAGGCAAACCAACCTTTATTTAAGATAATGTTTTAGATTAATCTTGTTATCCGAAAGGTTGTCCTTTTCAGCTCTACGGTCTATAGCCTCCATCATTGGAATGATTAGTTTTTTTCTTTCTGATATGAGCTAGATGTATGTTTGGCCCATCCCTTAATGTATCGTGGCAATCATCTATTTTTATTTTGCCATCTTTCCATTGTGGTATGACCACGGGATTCAGATTGCCATACTTTGGTGACCATATCACATAAATCGTCTCTCATGAGCCATCCCCTATCAAATTTAAATAATGGATGTATACTTGTATGAGTATGTAAGACCTATGTGTGCTGAATACATTGGCTTGTAGTAAATACACTTGGCTTTGATGATAAAAGTTTTTAATATCACCAAAACACCTTTTTATCAAGGTCCGACTCTAGCTCCGAGCTACAACAAGGTCCGACGATAGGTCCGGCTTGCTTTGGGTAGCTCCGGCTACGTTAGATGCTAGGTCCGGCTTCTTGGTAAGGTCTGACCAGCTTTAGTTAGCTCCGGTGAGCTTTATGTTTAGCTCCGGCATGTCTTAGATAGCTCCGGCATATATCTGATAGCTCCGACATGTTTTTGCTAAGCTCCGACTTACTTTGTCTAGCTCCGGTTTTGGGTTGACTAGTTCCGACTAGTTTTGGTAAGCTCCGGATCCAGGATCTACTAGTTTTGGTAAGCTCCGGCGCTAGGTTCTACTAGCTCTTGTTAGCTCCGGCTCAAGCTCCGGGTTGCTCTGGCAAGGTCCGGAACTTGACTGCAGTGTTTCTTGTTAGCTCCGGCTCAAGCTCCGGGTTGCTCTGGCAAGGTCTGGAACTTGACCAAAGTGTTTCTGCTTTTCATTTGCAATGATTCGTACTTGATTTACCTGTTAGGAAAGATTGCTTAGTATTCATTTGCTAAGTTTTTGGTGCGTTTTGGATGATATGGTTGATATCGTTTTCTACTGTGGTTTTGCAACATGCTTATGTGAGGTTCTCACGTAAGGTGTTGTGTTCGGAACTAACGTGAGTCAAGTCGAGGACTTGGGCTCGTATGGATTGTTTGTTTATTCATGTGCAGGTGTTGCTTGAGTTCAAGTCATGGCTGGTGACAGGATCCATTGGACTAGTCTCAGGAGGAGATGAGGTTCCAACAACCAAGTTCAGGAGGAACTGTGGTTGAGCGGGTCAGGAGGTCGCGCAGGATGATTGAATCAAGGGCAGTGCATATGAAGGTCGAAGGAAGGTGTTCGCACGTATGCATGAGGTGCATGACGTGGCAATATGCTTCTAGAGACGGATTATGGAAGGAAGATCTGATTGGAAGGATCGGATCGTATCGGTTGAAGACTTTGGCTGCGGCAGAGTTGGTTATGACTCGGTATGGGAAGTATCGAGTTGGTTATGTTAGGATTTCGTGTGTGTCACGAAATTGGGTTGTTTAGGAATGTGGGATACGTTCCTAAGGTGTTTGGAAGTCTTAAGATTGCTTCTATCTGCGTGTAGAAGAATCTTGAGTAGTTATGGTAAGTTCCGATTGTGATCGGATTAGGATTAGAGTTCTAGTTGTATTGGGATGGCCTAAGGGCTGGTTATATAAGCAAGGGAAGGCCAAAGCTCGTGGTGCACGACTTTGGGGCTGTTCCTCTTGTGTTCTATTGAATAAAATTCATAGTTTGAAGGAACTTTTGTGCCTTGTTCGTCCGACTTGTTCCAGACAAGTTTTACTCGTCGAGTTTCTGGACAGCACTACCTTTCGTCGGTGGTTTTATCATAACTCGAGTTTTATTGATCCAATTGACGTGATTCTTTTTGTGTTGTCTTCGTGACTTGATTCTCTCTGATAACTATCACTTTTGTCACGGTGAAACACGTTTAGATAGTCTCATATACGATTTCTTTAAACAGATCGTTTTTCTACCGAAGGGATTGGGGTTTTATTGTTTCCGCTGCGTAAGATTTTTTAAATCTACCATTCACCCCCCCTCTGGTAGCTTTTCACGTGCTCTTCGATCCTACAATTGGTATCAGAGCCACGGTGCTCTAATCCTTGTGATTTGCACGTGTTTTTGACTAATCATCATGGAGAAGTACTCCGCCAAACCTTGTGTGTTTGCTGGTATTGATTTTCAGGTTTGGAAGGCACGCATGGAGGCTTTTATCCAGGCACAAGGCTTTGCAATCTGGGAGAAGGTGTATAAGCCTTATGAAGTGCCGCCCAATGATCAAGTCACGGCCACGAACCTCCGGGACGTCGACAACAACAATAAAGCCCGAAACTTGATCATCCAAGGACTCACTCAAAGCGACTTTGATCGTGTCGCGCACCTCCGATCAGCATACGACGTTTGGAGAGCTCTCTGTGATTATCATGAAGGCTCCAACACAATCAAGGAGGTAAAACAAGATATGTTCAAAAAGGAGTATATGCGTTTTGAGATGCAACCAGGTGAGTCTATCGATGACCTCTTTGCTCGGTTCAATAAAATTCTCAGCAACTTACGAAGTGTCAATGTCAATTTTTCTGATGCTGAGAATGCTAGACAACTTCTTAGTGCATTAGACATGTCAATTTGGGAGATGAAAGTAACATCTATTCGTGAATCAACTGTCATGAGTTCTCTTACATTAGATGTACTTTATTCTAAACTAAAAACTCATGAAATTGACATCCTAGCACGTAAGAACCCAAACAAGTCTATTGCATTTGTCTCACAACGTGATATGTCTAGCTCCGGCCAATCATCATCCTGCAATACTCTTGCCTTGTTGTCCTCACTAACCCTGGAACAGATCGAAGAATTTCCAGAAGAGGAGTTAGCACTCATCTCTACTAGATTCTCAAAAGCATTGCAAAATGTGAGAACTAGAAGGAGAGGAAGCTCCGGACCTCAACGCTGTTTTGAATGTGGTAAAACAGGACACTTTCGTACAGAATGCCCTAACCTTTCAGGTCCGACCACCCGGGAAGAAAAACAAAGCAAGATCCGGACCTCCTCTGGAAATTCCAACAAGAAAAAGAAGGGTACCATAGGACGCAAGATGATCAACAGCTTCATCACCGCACTTCAAGAGCTCAGTTCAAGTGACATTGATTTTGAAAGTGATGAAGAGAATGATGATTTAGCCAACTTATGCTTTATGGCGAGCAAAGCAAGATCAAGATCAAGTCAGGAGGAAGCAGAACACAATAGTGACGATGATGAGGTATGTTCTACCTGCAATGAAATGTGTGATGCTATTTCCCGTGCAACTATTATTGTCAAGAAAAAGGACAAAAAGCTTAGGGATAGTGCTGCTAAAATTGAATCACTAGAATCTGAAATTAACCGTTTAAAAACTTTGATTCCTAGTGATGATGCATGTCCCTCATGTGACTTAATCTATGAACAATTGTCCACATTAAGAAGTGCACACTCCTCCACTCTAGATAGACTTGATGAAGAAATTGAAAAGAACAAAAAGCTTGCTGCACTTAATGATAAAAACTTAAAAGATGCTTCTTGTTCTACAGATGATTTGCATTGTTCTGCATGTGAAAATCTTGATAAGAAACTAAAAAATGCAATGAATGAAATTTCCATTCTGAACAATGCTTTACGATCTCATGAAGTTAAAAATTGTTCCAATTGCAAACTAAAAGGAAAAACTTCATGTGTAAACTGCCTAGACTTGTCCAAAGAACTTGATGACATGAATAGGACACTAGGTCGATTTTGTAATGGGGATAAGAATCTAAACTTACTGCTGAATTCTTCCAAGTCTAGCAAAGATAAAACTGGTTTAGGTTTTGATTCTCATGTTCATGCTAAGGCACATCCACCTAAAATTGTAAGGTCATTAGGAAGTGGTTTGATTCAAACAGTTCCTAAACAAAAAGAAGTGGTTTTCAAATCTGCAGGAGTGTTGCCTCATTCGGTTTCAAATAAAAATATTGCTTGCTCATCTAGACATGAACACAAAATTAAATTTCATTGTACCTTCTGTGGTAGAGATGGTCATGTCATTGATTTTTGTTATAGACTAGCTAAACAACAGAAAAAGGAAAGAAAAATTGCTAGATCTTATAACTTTCTTGCAATTAGAAAAACACAACCTGCTTTAGTGAGTCAGAAATTTGAAAAGGTAGCTTCCGGACCTTCTGGTACGAAATCTACAAAGGCAGCTCCGGTAGTTATGATAGCTCCGAGAGTTACCGGATCTTTTGTTGTTCCCTCCGGAGCTTCAGTTTTTGCCCCCGGACCTTCTGCCTTTATATCCGGAGCTACCGGTTTTCACTCTAAACAAGTAACAACTTCTAAATCAACTATTAAGAACAGAAAACCTCAATCTTTGACTCATAAACCTGCTGTTTTATCTCAGCATTCGCGTGTTTTTCCTGGTGCACGTCGCGTGACTCAGTACTGGATTCCTAAATGCCTTTTGACTAACCCCAGTATTGAGTCATCGACGTATTGTGCTTCTATGTAGGTTACACGCTTGAGGAAGGAGAATATTTGGATTGTGGATTCAGGTTGCTCACGCCACATGTCCGGTAACAAAGATTGGTTCTCCTCCCTCACCTTTGTGTCACGTGTAGAGAATGTTACTTTTGCCGATAATTCTTCAACTCCTATAATTGCTAAGGGTTCGGTTAGAGTAAATGATCACTACACTTTGAAGGATGTGGCACTTGTTAAAAATTTGAAATATAACTTGCTTTCTGTTTCACAATTGCTAGATGAAAATCTAGAAATTACTTTCAATAAAAACTGCTGCAAAGTTGTAGATTCAAATAGTGAGCTTATTTTTAACATGTCTCGGTTTGGAAGAGTTTTTAAAGCTGATTTTGATATGTCTTCTTCTAAGCATAGGTGTCTAGTTGCTAATGATTCAAAGGACTTATATTTTTGGCATCGTAGACTTGGTCACGTAGGCTTTGATCACCTTATGCGTGTCAGTGCTCTTGATCGCATACGTGGGCTGCCTAAGCTAAAAGGGGACAAAGAAATTGTGTGCTCTTCTTGTAGACATGCTAAGATGGTTGCAGGTTCACATACTCCTCTCACAATGATAATGACAACTGAACCATGTCAACTTTTGCATCTTGACACCGTAGGACCTTCACGTGTTCAATCCTTCGGAGGTAAATGGTATGCTCTTGTTATTGTTGATGATTATTCTAGATATTCTTGGGTGTATTTTATGGCATCTAAGAATGAAGTCTTTAGTCACTTTAGAACTTTATTTCTTAGATTATCAATCGATCACCCAGGATCATTAAAAGCAATTAGAAGTGATAATGGAACTGAATTTAAAAATCAATTCTTTGATCACTTTTGTGCTGAAAATAAAATAGATCATCAATTTTCTTCACCATATGTACCTCAACAAAACGGTGTTGTAGAAAGAAAGAACAGAACCCTAGTTGAGATGGCTAGGACTATGCTTGATGAATATCAAACCCCTAGAAAATTTTGGGCTGATGCGTTAGCAACCGCTTGTTATGTCTCAAATCGTGTTTTCTTGCGTGCTAAGCTAGGTAAAACACCATATGAGCTTCGGTTTGGACATAGGCCTAGTGTTACACACTTTCGGGTCTTTGGTTGCAAATGCTTTGTTAAGAAACATGGTAATCTTGATAAATTTGAACCTAGATCCAATGATGGCATGTTTCTTGGTTATCCATCTCATACTAGAGGCTACCGTGTGCTTTTACTTGACACTAACAAAATTGTGGAGACTTGTGAAGTGTCTTTTGATGAAGCTAGCCCAGGTACTAGCTCCGGTGTTGCAGGACCAGATTCATATTCTCAGGGGGAGGGTATTTTCGAAGATGAAGAAGAGCCGGTGATACTGCCTGGTAGTTCCGAAGTTGACACGTGTCCAACTCCGGACATTGAACAAGCTCCGGCTGTCACCTCTGCTGGTCCTGATCATCCACAAATCACAAGCTCATCAATCTACAATGAACCTAGTGAAAAAGAAGCTTGTGAGACATCTGTTCCCCTACGTTTTTACAAAGATCATCCCCCACAACAGATGATTGGAAGCTTGCATGAACGAGTCACACGGTCCAGGTTTTGCGATCCAAACTCTCATGCTCATTCTGCTTTTGTTGCCTCTTTTGAACCTAAAGATATATCACACGCACTCACTAATGAATCTTGGATTATTGCCATGCAAGAAGAGTTAGAAAATTTTGAAAGAAATAATGTTTGGAAACTTGTACCTCCACCTCAAGGCCACACCTTAATTGGAACTAAATGGGTATATAAAAATAAACAAAGTGAGGATGGGGTTGTGATTAGGAATAAGGCTAGGTTGGTTGCTCAAGGTTTCACTCAAGTTGAAGGTCTAGATTTTGATGAAACTTTTGCTCCTGTCGCTAGATTAGAAGCCATAAGAATTTTGTTAGCTTTCGCAGCATCTAAAGGTTTTAAGCTATATCAAATGGATGTTAAAAGTGCTTTTCTTAATGGCTACATAGATGAGGAGGTTTATGTCAAACAACCACCAGGTTTTGAAAATCCAGATTTTCCTAATCATGTTTACAAACTGTCCAAAGCCTTATATGGTCTCAAACAAGCCCCTAGAGCATGGTATGATAGGTTAAAAACATTCTTACTTGAAAAGGGGTTTACAATGGGAAAGGTTGATAAAACTCTTTTTGTGCTTAATCATGGCAATGACTCATTATTCGTTCAAGTGTATGTGGATGATATTATCTTTGGTTGTGCTTCTCATGATCTTGTGTCCAAGTTTTCAGCAATGATGAGTTCCGAATTTGAAATGAGTATGATGGGTGAACTCACTTACTTTTTGGGGCTGCAAATCAAGCAAACCAAGGAGGGTACCTTTGTGCATCAAACAAAGTATACCAAAGATCTCCTAAGGCGCTTCAACATGGACAAAAGCAAGCCTCTTCGGACACCAATGGGAACAGCAACAACACTTGAACTTGATGAAGATGGTGAATCCGTGGATCAAAAAGAATATAGAAGTATGATCGGATCACTTTTGTACCTTACAGCATCAAGACCGGACATACAATTCAGCGTATGTCTTTGTGCACGGTTTCAAGCTTCCCCACGTGTTTCACATCGTCAAGCTGTCAAAAGGATTCTCAGGTACTTACATGGAACTCAAGAATTTGGCATTTTTCTTCCTTCTTCCTCAATCGTTTCTTTGAAAGCTTTTTCGGATGCTGATTTTGGGGGTTGTAGGATTGATAGGAAAAGTACTTCCGGTGCTTGTCATTTTCTTGGTGATTCTCTTGTTGCTTGGTCCTCTAGAAAACAAAGTTCAGTTGCACAATCCACAGCCGAATCTGAGTATGTAGCTGCTGCTAGTGCTTGTTCACAAATTCTTTGGATTGTTCAAACACTTAAGGACTATGGGGTTGATCTAAATAGTGTTCCACTGTTTTGTGATAACACTAGTGCTATTTGCATTGCTAAAAACCCCGTGCAACATTCTAGAACTAAGCACATTGACATTAGGTATCACTTTCTCCGTGATAATGTTGAAAAAGGAAACATTGTGCTTCACCATGTAGATACCGAACAACAATTGGCTGACATTTTTACAAAACCTTTGGATTTCACTCGTTTTTGTTACATTCGTAGTGAAATAGGGGTTATGCATCCTCATGGCTTAAATTGAGGGGGAGTTTTTTTTGAAACTTAGGAAGTCTATGTGTGAATCTGAAATTAAGATAATATGAGCATATTATTTCATACATATATGACTTTGTGATTCCTTCTACATGCTGAAAGTTCTTACTACATTACTCGTGTTATACTTTTTGTAGTTTTTGCCATGTCTAGTAATTGGAATAATTACTTACACTAAATCTGGTCATGGTCGAACTTTCTTGCTGTTTTGAACTTGTTACATGCTCACAAATGCTTTTAATCATTAAGAATTTATCAAGTAATCAACTCACATGTTGAGTTTTTATGAACAAATATAAATTGAGAAAAGATCAAGAGAATATGCATGCATCGCACTTCTTCTTTCGAGATGGCTTGTCATTGCACTAGGATATGAACTTGGAAGAAGTTGTGTATGACTAAAACCATGTCCTTAAGCTTCTGATTGTCAAATGACATAGGCTTGGCTTGGTTGGTTAGAATAAGGCAGATGCGCATATAATCTCTTGCAAATATCATATGATCTAGATTTATGATTTGAAAATAATAAAATGCAGCAACTTGTGTCATGTTTTCAGGTTTTGAAATAGTTAAGTTTGTGAGATCATGACCTGCTAAAATTGAAAATCACACTTGCTCTCTAGCATGGCTTACACTACATTATGTATCTCATTGATGTGATAGTGTAAGTTCCTTGATAGTATGACTTGGATGAGCTTTGTTTATAAGTATATGTTATGCTCATAACAACTAAAGAAGGAGAGATAATTTGTTTATATCTCATAACAATTAAAATTTCTCTTTTACCTTGCTGAATACATTGTCAAAGGGGGAGAGATTAATCACACATTAAAAAAAAAGGGAGAGATAATAAAGGGGGAGACATTTTCATTTTCAAAAAGGGGGAGAGATTTTCATTTACGTTTGTTTTACAAAAGGAGGAGAAATTGTTTTCAAAACTTTTATTTGAATAAGCCAATGTTCGGATTTTAAATGGTGTTGCCAATGCATTCATCAAGGGGGAGATTGTAAGACCTATGTGTGCTGAATACATTGGCTTGTAGTAAATACACTTGGCTTTGATGATAAAAGTTTTTAATATCACCAAAACACCTTTTTATCAAGGTCCGACTCTAGCTCCGAGCTACAACAAGGTCCGACGATAGGTCCGGCTTGCTTTGGGTAGCTCCGGCTACGTTAGATGCTAGGTCCGGCTTCTTGGTAAGGTCTGACCAGCTTTAGTTAGCTCCGGTGAGCTTTATGTTTAGCTCCGGCATGTCTTAGATAGCTCCGGCATATATCTGATAGCTCCGACATGTTTTTGCTAAGCTCCGACTTACTTTGTCTAGCTCCGGTTTTGGGTTGACTAGTTCCGACTAGTTTTGGTAAGCTCCGGATCCAGGATCTACTAGTTTTGGTAAGCTCCGGCGCTAGGTTCTACTAGCTCTTGTTAGCTCCGGCTCAAGCTCCGGGTTGCTCTGGCAAGGTCCGGAACTTGACTGCAGTGTTTCTTGTTAGCTCCGGCTCAAGCTCCGGGTTGCTCTGGCAAGGTCTGGAACTTGACCAAAGTGTTTCTGCTTTTCATTTGCAATGATTCGTACTTGATTTACCTGTTAGGAAAGATTGCTTAGTATTCATTTGCTAAGTTTTTGGTGCGTTTTGGATGATATGGTTGATATCGTTTTCTACTGTGGTTTTGCAACATGCTTATGTGAGGTTCTCACGTAAGGTGTTGTGTTCGGAACTAACGTGAGTCAAGTCGAGGACTTGGGCTCGTATGGATTGTTTGTTTATTCATGTGCAGGTGTTGCTTGAGTTCAAGTCATGGCTGGTGACAGGATCCATTGGACTAGTCTCAGGAGGAGATGAGGTTCCAACAACCAAGTTCAGGAGGAACTGTGGTTGAGCGGGTCAGGAGGTCGCGCAGGATGATTGAATCAAGGGCAGTGCATATGAAGGTCGAAGGAAGGTGTTCGCACGTATGCATGAGGTGCATGACGTGGCAATATGCTTCTAGAGACGGATTATGGAAGGAAGATCTGATTGGAAGGATCGGATCGTATCGGTTGAAGACTTTGGCTGCGGCAGAGTTGGTTATGACTCGGTATGGGAAGTATCGAGTTGGTTATGTTAGGATTTCGTGTGTGTCACGAAATTGGGTTGTTTAGGAATGTGGGATACGTTCCTAAGGTGTTTGGAAGTCTTAAGATTGCTTCTATCTGCGTGTAGAAGAATCTTGAGTAGTTATGGTAAGTTCCGATTGTGATCGGATTAGGATTAGAGTTCTAGTTGTATTGGGATGGCCTAAGGGCTGGTTATATAAGCAAGGGAAGGCCAAAGCTCGTGGTGCACGACTTTGGGGCTGTTCCTCTTGTGTTCTATTGAATAAAATTCATAGTTTGAAGGAACTTTTGTGCCTTGTTCGTCCGACTTGTTCCAGACAAGTTTTACTCGTCGAGTTTCTGGACAGCACTACCTTTCGTCGGTGGTTTTATCATAACTCGAGTTTTATTGATCCAATTGACGTGATTCTTTTTGTGTTGTCTTCGTGACTTGATTCTCTCTGATAACTATCACTTTTGTCACGGTGAAACACGTTTAGATAGTCTCATATACGATTTCTTTAAACAGATCGTTTTTCTACCGAAGGGATTGGGGTTTTATTGTTTCCGCTGCGTAAGATTTTTTAAATCTACCATTCACCCCCCCTCTGGTAGCTTTTCACGTGCTCTTCGATCCTACAGAGTAGATGAGCCAGTATTTAATAGAAGAGCTGTGTGATCATATAGACTCCTATCCTCGCCTCGACCATGACTAATTGAAACATGTCCTCCCAATCTGTACTCACGAGAACTCTATTAGTTTTTCAAATGTGACATCAGGACCCGAGCCGAACCAAGTGTATTGACGTCCCGACATTTCATTTTTCTTAAGATCGAGTGCCTCTATGACAGCATTAAAAATGTTGGGCCATGTTGAATCAAAAGTATTTTTATTTTTTCCCGTCGATATCTCATGAAAATAAAATCATCCCCTACAATATAAGGCATTTTTTCACGATAACAAATTTGCGACAATTCTAATAAAAATGCTTCTTTGTGGTTATATTGAGCTCATCCGTAAACTGTATACAAAACAAATCTGAATCCATCTGCTTTGTTCTGTAGGGTAAATTTGACATAAAAATCCCCTTCATCTATAGACCTTATATCAAACATATCCAGGTCTGCCCCTAGAACAATTCCGCCTGAACAGCCATGTGGGGCCATACTATGCCAAATAAAATTACGGCTACCACAAAAATTCCGAAGGGTGGAATCTGAGAAATCTGTTCTACCCGTTTCCAATACAATAATAAATTTAATTTGTTCTTCTTTAACCAAATCTGCCAAGTATCTATGTTTAGCCAAGTCTCCCAGACCTCTACTATTCCAAAATAGTCCGTTAATAGGTTAAATCTTGGATTTTTTTGAAATTTCACCGTACCTTACATCTTTGCGCACATTTCAACTTTATTTTTCCTGTGATGGTATGTTGATCACATAATGTGTAATGACCACACCTCTCATGCACATTCTCATTTAAATCCGCACAAACTTGCACTACAAGGATTCTGCCCTATTGCAACGATTGTACTGCAATGAATACTAAATCGTTGCAGTAAGCTTGGTCTTTTTCCACGATGCACTAGTTCGTAGCATTAGGATCTATCACCACGGAACACAATCATTGCATTAGGATATGTTTCCATGACTCACTAGTTCGTGGCATTAGGATCTATCACTACGAATATGTTGCCACGATTTACTAGTTCGTGGCATTAGCATCTATCGCCATGGAACACGATCGTTGCATTGGGATCTGTTGCCACAATTCATTAGTTCATGGTGTTAGCATCTATCGCCATGGAACACGATCGTTGCATTAGGATCCTCTGTCACGATTCACTAGTTCATGGCGTTAGGATCTATCTCAACGGAACACAATCGTTGCATTTAAAACTTTTGCCACGATTCCCCATTTTGTGGCGTTAGGATCTATCGCCACGGAAAAAAATCGCTGCATTAGGAACTTTTGCCACGATTCACCAACTCGTGGCATTAGGATCTATCGCCACGGAATAGAATCGTTGCATTAGGAACTTTTGCCACAATTCACCAGTTCGTAATGTTAGGATCTATCGGCACAGAACACAATCGTTGCACTAGGAACTTTTGTCACAATTCACCAGTTCGTGGTGTTAGGGTCTATTGCCATGGAACATAATCGTTAAATTAGGAACTTTTGCCACGATTCACCAGTTCGTGGCGTTAGGGTCTATTGCCATGGAACATAATCGTTACATTAGGAACTTTTGCCACGATTCACCAGTTCGTGGCGTTAGGATCTATCGCCACGGAACAGAATTGTTGCATTAGGAACTTTTGCCACGATTCACCAGTTCATAGTGTTAGGATCTATCGCCACGGAGCACAATTGTTGCATTAGGAACTTTTTCCACAATTCACCAGTTTTTGGTGTTAGGATCTATCACCACGGCATTGCATTAGGATCTGTTGCCACGATTCACTAGTTCGTGGCGTTAGGATCTATCGCCATGGAACACAATCATTGCATTAGGATCTGTTGCCACGACTCACCAGTTCGTGGCATTAGGATCTATTGCCATGGAACACAGTCGTTGCAATAGGACCTGTTTCCACGGTTTACTAGTTCATGACATTAGGATCTATCGCAACGGAACACAATCATTGCATTAAGATCTGTTGCCATGATTCACTAGTTCATAGTGTTAGGATATATCGTCACGGAACACAATCGTTGGCCTCACGATATATTACAAAACGTTGGCCACTCTGTGAACGAACGAATGTGTGGTGTGTTCATCGTGTTCCTCAGGAATCATAAGGACAAATTTGTTTATTTTCTAGACAGGTGAATGATTCAGTTATCAAGTGAATGTGCTCTAAGTTCAGTGATGTGTGATATCAATAGTGAACCAAAACAAAATGTAGAAAATCACGAAGCTAGAAGGAGACATTGTGGGGAGGACGCGTGTCGGTGGTTTGGAACCGGCAGATCTCCCTACACTACTAAAGTGATAGAGGAGTTTGATGTTCGGTGTGGGCGCGCGGAGATTCAAGAAGGTGAGTAGTAAATGACGCAGGAGACACAAGAGTTTACGTGGTTCGGCCGCCTAAGCGTAATACCCTACTCCACGGGTGTGTTGGTGTTGTATTAGCTGTATGAGCTTGTGTTGAGTGTCAATGGCATGTGTCCTTCCCCTGAACGTGTCGTCAGCCTGTCCTTTTATAGTACAAGGGCAGGCCATTACAAGTTAGCCTGGCCCGACATGTGGCCCCGACGGTTACTAGTATTGATACCTCTTTAACACGTTTAATTGCTCTTAATGACCCTGTAACGGGCTTTGACATCACCGTTACTGGTGTTAAGATCGTCCGTTTAAGTGTCATTAATATGGTATTAATGATACTTAATTGGGTCTTGAAGTCCTTTATTCCCCTTTGACGATCCGGAGCCGTTGCGAGGTCTTCCAGAGGTTAGAGGCTGAAGATTCGTCGATTGGACACGTGGCAGCTCTGGAGCATACTGTGGGAAACAGGTAGTTCCGGAGCTACCTGACACGTGTCAGGTCTGGAGCTTCTCTCGGTTTGGGGTTAAGTCCGGAGGTGCCATTTCGGTACATGGCCCGGAGCTTCCCCCTTGTGGGCGGTAGCTCCGGTTTGATAGTACACGTGGCGACCCTGGGATTAACCATGTTGGAGAAGCGGGTCTGGTTATGTCTGACATGAGGGCCTCCGAAGGTCTTCAAATCAAGTAGATGACTTTCCTTTGAGATCTTTGTAACCTCAAGGGGTGTACGGTTTCTAGGGTACCGACAGTGGCCCCCTGGACCTACCTCTGGGGAAGACCACTGGGGTGAAGTTATTCCGCCGGAGGTGGGTCCATCCTCGCGACTTTTGAACTGAATCTTCAAAGGTCTTCGGAGGTGCCGTTGGCGATGATTTGAAGTTAAATCCTCACCACGTGCGGCAGATGAGATCTTTGGCTTGCGGATCTCACGCAATTGAAGGTCGCCGGTTCCCGATACGAAAACCGTATCGGTTCCGCGCGCTTTGTCAGGGCGCCGCCTTTGGGCTTCCCGCCTCATGATGGCAACCGTTCGCCTGGGTAAGAACCTCGACTTGATCGTCGGTGTGGTCCTGGGCCCGCTTATCATCGGCTGGGTGGAATTTTTGGGTGGTATCTTCGACTTCCTTGCGGTTTCCATCCAAGCGTTGCGAGGGCTTACTTAAGAAGGAAAGTGCACACCATCGGGAGTTCTTTACGCCTCTCATCTGTTCTTGCGCTCAAACTCCCAACTTGTGCTTTACTTTTCCTCTCTTGCCTCGCTGTGCCGCGATGGAGTTGGGTCTCCGCGAAAGCCGTTTGAAGACCGACAGCGACCTGAAGAAGGTCCGGGCCCTCATGGGATGGTCCTCGGACTTCTTCAACCGCTCGGTCCGCGCCGGTGGGGAGCTCCCGTTTGAGAAGGAGCACGCCGACGAAATGGTGTACTTCTCCTCGTACGCCATGGTGGGGTTGATCCCACCTTTTTCTTCCTTTTTCTTGATGCTACTAGACTTTTATGGTCTGCAGTTATACCACCTTGGCCCTCACTCCATTCTCCTCGTGTCTATCTTCGTCCACTTCTGTGAGATGTGGATAGGCATCCCCCCCTGCATCGAACTTTTCCGGACCTTCTTCACCGTCCATACCACCGGTAGGAGCAATTATTACCTTGGCTTCTACTACTTCGTGAAGCGCAAGAAGTGCCCATTCAAGTACCTCCAGTCATTTCCCTCTGGGAAGTGGGATGACTAGAAGAAGGACTGGATAGTCGTCCAGGTGGAGGAGCACGAGAGGTTGGAGCTGCCCGAAGGCCTTCCCAGCATCGACACGACAATCTGGAGTGAAGCTCCGGTGCTGGTGGAAGCCTTCAACCCAGTTTTGACCAGGATCTACCAATGCGTGGAGGGAGGATTGACTCCTCAGGCAGTGTTTTGCATCTTCTTGACCAGCAGGTGGGCACCGCTGAAGAGGAGAGAGAAACTCGCATGGGCCCTAAACAGTGTGATGGACGACGACCGGGTCGAGACTGGGCTGAAGTCCAACATGGTGGGGAAAACTTTGGAGTTCCACCTCAAGAAGTTCCAGCACGGCATCGACGTCGAAGGCTACGACTTGACTCTGCCATCAGCTTTTCTTCCTCTAAACGTGGAAGTGGAGTTCAGCAGGGAGCTCCGATGGAAGATGCCCGTGCTTGACGACCTTGGTGTCGTCGAGAGAAGATCAACCACCGGGTTAGCGATCCAGGAATGCCCAAGGATGGCTCCGACCCTGCTCCGAAGCCGAGGGAAGAGGTCGTCGGCAAGGGCAAGGAGCTGGCGGATGAACCTGTGAGCCGGAAGAGGAAGCTGCAGTATGCCGACGGAAGGTCCGTCAGGCCCGCTACTTCTGCGTCGGCTCCTTCTCCCCAGAGGGGAAGATCTTCTACAACTACGGCGACCGTTCCCGTAGTGGGATCCTCCCGGAACGCGACTGTTCCCGCAGTGGGGTCCTCCCGGAGCGCGTCTGTTCCCGCAGTGGGGTCCTCCCGGGGTGTTAGCTCCGGGCACGCGACTCCAGGACCTGGGCCGGTGGAGGCCTCCAGGTCCGGGGGTTCTTCCCGATCAAGGGGGGCCTCGACTCGGGAAACGCCTGTGGCCGCGACGAGTTCCGGGGGGCCTTCCGGAGCTTCCACGCCGGCTATGACCAGCCCAGAATGCCCAGGAAAAAGGTTCCGCGCAAGCTGGTGCGGAAGCCTCCCAAGGTAATTTTTAATCTCTACCTTGGATAGTTGTTTTAATTGTAGCAACTATTTTTTATTTTTCTTTGTTCATCATCTGCAGCGTCCCCAAGAAGGGGAGTGAGGCTCCACCCTCAGCCACAGTGGCTGAAGCCGTGAGGGTGGGAGGTTCTGCTCCTGTCCCGGTGCCGCCCCAAGTAGTGGTTGAAGCTGCGACAGCTCCGGCGCCGGTTGTCGTGGTCATGGACCTCGACTCATCACCAAAAGTTCCCGTGGTAGCACCGGACCACGGGAGTGAAGATGCGCTAGCGGCACCTGTCCCGGAGGTTGAAGCTCCGGGTCCTGGTGATGAGATGATGGAAGTTTCAGTTGTTGAGCTGGAAGAAGCAGTAATTCCGGCCTCCGAGCTGGAAATTGTCAAAGCCCCGACAGTTGAGCCGGAGGCGATTGAAGCCCCGACATGCGCGCCGGAAGCTGAGGTAGTTCCGGCAGTTGGGCCGACTACTTCCGAAGCACCGGACGTTGAGCCGGTCATTGTTGGAGCTCCGGCCACAAGGCCGGTCGATGTTGAAGATCTTTCGGCTCCTGAGCCGGTTGTTGAAGAGGTGATGGAGCTCGAGCCCCCATTGGAAGAGTTGCCCAGACCGGAGCCAGCAACGGCTCCTGCTCCGGAAGCGACGACGTCGGAGGTACCTGCGGCCGAGCCGGAGTGCCCAAGCGAAGTTGTTGGCCCCTTGCCTGAGGGGGTGAACGAAGACCTGGCGGCGGGGCCTTCCTCGATGGCGACTGAGGCCATCCCGGAGGACGGCCCTAGTGCCATGGAGACTCAGGGGACCACTCTTGTGGAGTGGGACCCAATTTTTGTATCTGAAAACCCGCTGGAACCAGCGGAGGAGGCCCCAGCAGGTCCGGAACCCATCCCATTGTCACTGTCTATTGACAACGCATGTTCCAGTCTGCGTCAAGTCCAACTGGCCTTCTTCCACGACAGCAAGGCTCTTGAAGAGGAGCGCCAAACCCTTAGACGGTGGCGTAACCGGATCTACTTCGAGACCAAGCTGGCGCAGTCGAGGCTAGCGGATGACAAAGAGTGGATCAAGCGGGAGAAGATCCGCCTTGAATACTGGGGCAAGTTACTGGATGATAGGGAGAGTATGACTCGTGCCCTCGACGCTCAATCCTGGGAGATCTACGATCAGGCCAAAGCAGCCAATAGTGCGGCCGATGAACGCCACGAAAAGCTTGAGGCCATTAACACTGCACTCATCAAGCGCATAGAGGCACTTGAAGAGAGGGAGAAACGGCTCGAAGATGAAGAGCAGAAACTCCTAGAGCTGCGGGATCACGTCCTGAGGAGGGAGGAGGAGCTCGCCGCGAAGGTGGCTCTGGCTGACAAGGGCCTCGAGGAGTGCGCCAAGAAATTGGAAGAGCGCTGCCATGAGGAAGAGGAGAAGGCCTGGTTGCGAGGGCAGGAACTCTACGAACAAGAGTGTGCCCTTACTGCCAGGGAGAAGAAAGTGAGGGGCAGAGAGAAGGACCTGGTCGACCGCCGGAACAAGAGCCACCTCCGGGAGGAGGAGCTTGGAAAACTCGAAAAGCGGGTTGCTGAGAAGATTCAGCAAAACACCAAAGAAGTCGAACACCTTGCCTGCGAGAATTCTGAACTGGTGGCGGCCAGAAGATCCCTGGAATAAATGAAGGGCTTGAGGACTGAGGACTCCCTACAGATTTGGGAGTTCTTGGGCAAGGCCAACGACGCGATGACACCGATGGGCTTCAGCCCCGTGCGCCCGGATGATCCGGAGCCGGAGCCGAACCTGGCGTTGCAGGCGTTGAGTTCGGCAGGCAGCAAACTCTCCAAGGTGGGCGATGTCATCGCGGACCAATTGGAGGTTGAGGGGCAATCCCTAGCGAAGAATGTCGCAGAATATGTGCTGACGTGCTACACCAGCCGGAACTCCCAATTTCCTCTGGACCCGGTGCTTGAAGGTCCCGTCGAAGGAGAATGGGAAGCTGCCCGAGCCAACGTGTCGGAGGTTGCCCAGAAAGTCGCCCAATTCTTTCATAGGGTCTAGGACCTTCTCTGTAGTTCTCACTTGTATTTTCTCTTCTTCTTCCTCAATTTTGTATTCCCTTCTCTCCAAATGTAATCCCTTGTCTCTAGATAAATGAAATCCCCAAATTTTTGTGAATTTCATTTTTTTGTCTTCACTTGGCCCCCTGGTAGATGTACACAATTTGATTGTGAACATGTACCAAGTGGATATTATGTTTTGTTGAAGACTCATTTGCTCGAACTTGTAGAATTTAGGTCTAAAGTCTTCGATAGTGAAGGCCCCCTGAGGTTGTCGGAGCTTAGAAGGTACGGCATTGTTTATCGCCGGAGCTTGGTAGCTCCGGCAATAATCTCTATCAATGCGTAGAGCATCAATAGTTAGTCCTCCGGGGTGTCGGAGCTTAGTAGCTCCGGCAGTGACCTTTGCCAACACATAGTTTGTTGGCAGCAGACTCCATTTACGGGGTCTTCTCACCATCTTTTATTCAGCATCGACGGCTGGCCCCCCTGGCTTTACCGGAGCTTGATTACTCCGGTGATGCGTAACATCGATTACAAGCCACCTAGGGGAGTCGGAGCTTTGTTAGCTCCGGCTTTTCTCCATCAACGTAGATTTTATTTTTCCTGCATACTTAAGCCAAGAAAAATAATAAAATTCGTTTCTTGTCTATAACTTCGTCGCGGCTTACGATTTTCAAGAAGATTTTAAGTCAAACGCGATTCTAAATACAACCGAATGCGTTGTCTTTTCTTCTAGATCCAACTGTACATGGACCCGCCTTACTTCGACCTGCTGGGGTGTAGGTAGAGTGGCGTACTTAGGGTGCTTGACCAGGCTAAGTCGATAGCACACTCCAGCCCTAGGTTGGCTTGGCGGCTTTCAAGCGAGTTGGCCATGAACAATATTTGAATCCAAAAGAATTGACAATACAACTCGTATCGTATATAAACCGGTCGAACTAAAATTTCTTAAGAATTGCACGTCTTTGTTATAGACAAGAAAGAGAAAAATAAAAATCTTGAGCCTGTACAAAATAAATGCACATGGAGTCTATTTCACATGAAGATGTCTTTCATTATAGGTCCAGGGTACAGGGGAAACAAGTACACTCTTAGGGTACGGAACCAGGCTAAGTGTGTTTCATTTCTCGTTTGACCCAGGGTAGTTAGCCACACTTTTAGTCTTGAGACTGTGACAAGTGTTGCATGAACTTTGCGGACCTTTCGGAAAAGGTTCGGCTGCTCTCCTGGAGGAACTACCCGACTCTGTACAATGACTCTATAACATACACCTCAAGTTATTCAAGACTCACCTCCGTGGTATTAAGTGTAGAACTTACGGAGGTGCTCGATGTTCCAAGGATTTGGGAGAGGTGTCCCATCCTCAGTAGCCAAGCGAACGCTTCCGGGACGGGATACTTTAATCACTCGAAAGGGACCCTCCCAGCCGGGGGAGAGTTTGTTTAACCCTTCTCTGGATTGTATTCTCCGTAGTACCAGATCGCCTTCCTCGAGCTGTCGGTTGTGTACATGCCGCTGGTGATAACGCCGTAGGGCTTGGCGGTATCGGGCATTCCGAACAGCTGCTTGGCACCTTCCCTCCTCAAGGAGGTCTAGGTATTCACGCCGGAGCTGGTCCTGCGCGGCTTCGTCGAAGGTCCAGACCCGGAGTGAACCCAAGGTGATTTCCGGAGGAAGGATTGCTTCAGCTCCATACACCAGAAAGAAGGGTGTCTCTCCAGTTGACCGGTTTTGAGATGTCCTATTGGCCCATAAAGTGGGCGGAAGCTCTTCGATCCAGTTGGCTCCATGTTTTTTCAAGCGCTCATATGTGCGGGTTTTAAGTCCTTTAAGGATTTCAGCATTTGCTCTCTCGGCTTGGCCATTGCTGGCTGGGTGAGCTACGGAGGCATAGCAAACTTGTATGCCGAGGTCTTTGCAATATACTTGAAATGCAGAGCTTGTGAATTGGGTCCCATTATCAGTGATGATTTTGTTTGGGACTCCAAATCTGCATACAATGGACTGCAAAAAGTTGATAGCAGATTGCTTGTTGATTGTCACAACTGGAGTTGCTTCTGGCCACTTGGTGAACTTGTCAATGGCGACGTACAGGAACTTGTATCCTCCGACGGCTCTTGGGAAAGGTCCCAAGATGTCTATCCCCCACACAGCGAAGGGCCATGTAGGAGGTATCATTTGTAAGGGCTGAGCTGGTGTGTGAATTTGCTTTGCATGAAATTGGCATGCTTTACTATTCTTCACCAGCTCAGTTGCATCCTGGAGTGCTGTAGGCCAGTAGAAGCCATGCCGAAAGGCTTTACCAACCAGCGTGCGGGAAGACGCGTGGTTCCCACACTCGCCTCCATGGATTTCTGCGAGGAGTTCGCAGCCTTCTTCCCTTGTGATACACCGCATTAGGATGCCGTTGGCACCGCGCCGGTAGAGATCCCCTTCTACCAGTGTGTATCTTTTAGCCAATCTGACTACCCGGTCAGTGGATACATCATCGTCAGGAAGAATGTTGTCTTTCAAGTAGCTCCGGATCTCTGAGATCCATGCATCGAAACTAGCTTGAGCTTTTGAGTCTTGCGTGCTGGGTTGCTCGGAGCTCCCGGCAGCACCTATGACCCTTGATGGCTACCATGGTAACAGGGCCATCGGGACTGTCAGCTTCGGGATGCTGATCTCGCCCCCTTCGCTCAGCTCGGCAGGCTGAGCTGTTGGCTTTGACAACCTCTGGACAAAGATTCCGTCAGGAGCCAGAGCTCCGGTTGACGCTTTGGTTGAGAGTTCGTCAGCTTCAGCGTTATGGGCACGCTGAACATGGTGGAGATCTAGGACTTCGAAGTCCTTCTGAAGCTTCTGCACTTCAAGGAGGTAAGCAGCTAGCTGGAGATTATTGCAGGAACATTCACCCTTCACCTGCTTAATGATGAGCTGTGAATCTCCCTTGACTAGCAATTGCTTGACACCATATGATAGTGCCACCTTTAGTCCATAGATGAGTGCTTCATACTCTGCCATGTTGTTGGTCGCCTTGAAGTCAAGGTGTACCATGTATTTCACCTTCTCCCCAGTCGGTGCAAGGAGAAGGATTCCAGCTCCGGCCCCCTGCTTCTGCATTGAGCCGTCGAAGTAGAGGGTCCAGTGAGGCTCGATGAAGGCTGGAGCTTGATGCTCCGTCTTCTGCTCACTGGGGCCCCCAGGGTTTGATGGAGAGGGAGTCCATTCTACCACAAAATCTGCCAATGCTTGACTCTTGACTGCTTGTCTTGAAATAAATTCAAGATCAAATTCAGCCAATTCCGCTGCCCACTTTGCAATATTCCCAGTTGAATTGGGATTATGCAAGATTGCTCGAAGTGGGTAGGAGGTCACCACTGAGACTTTGTGAGATTGGAAGTAATGGCGAAGCTTTCTGGAGGTAATAAGAACTGCATAGAGCAGCTTATGCACCTCTAGGTATCGAGTCTTGGCATCATGTAATACTTCACTAATGAAGTACACCGGGCGCTGAATGGTCCGGACCCTCCCGGAGGGGTCCGGAGCTTCCTCTTCACTGACCCAGATCCTCTCGGAGGAATACGGATTTTCTTCGGGGACCTCCGGGTTCTGGCTGGAGGAACATGGAGCTTCTTCAGAAGTGACCTGGACCCTCCCGGAGGGGTCTGGGTCTCCTGAAGTGACTTCTTGTGGATTCGAATCTGGGAGCTGGGACCCAGACTCGCTTTTAGGAACCTTCGGACCCTCCCGAAGGGGTCTGGATTCCTGAGTATGGGGTAGTTCTGTTCTCTCCGCAACCAGAACCATACTAACGACCTCGCCAGTAGCTGAAATATAAAGCAACAAAGGCTCACCAGGGTTCGGAGCTACCAGAATTGGTAGGGTGGTGAGGAACTGTTTCAGCTCCTGGAATGCCTTCTCTGCTTCTTCGGACCATTGGAATGGTCCGGACTTTCTCAACTTGAAGAAGGGGAGTGCCCGTTCCACCAGTCTTGAGATGAACCGGCTGAGGGCTGCTAGACATCCAGTTAACTTTTGGACGTCTTTGATGCGGGTTGGTGGCCGCATGTCTTCAATGGCCTTAATCTTCGCCGGATTAGCTTCTATGCCCCGGTGACTTACCAGGAAACGGAGAAGTTTTCCGGAGCTAACCCCGAAGACACACTTGTCTGGGTTTAGCTTTGTGTGGGTGGCCCGCAGCTTGTCGAAGACAGCCTGCAAGGTGTCAAGGAGTGACTCCTTGTTCCTGACCTTGACCACGATGTCATCAACGTACACTTCCACTATGTCTCTAATGAGTTCTTCAAAAGTTTTGTACATAGCTCGTACAAAAGTTGAAGCTGCATTCTTGAGACCAAAGGGCATGGCTGTGTAACAGTACAATCAATCTACTGTGTTGAATGAAGTATGCTCTTCATCTTCCCTAGACATCCTGATTTGATGATACCCGGAATATGCGTTTAGGAAACACAGTAATTCACACCCGGAGGTGGAATCAACTATCTGATCTATTCTAGGTAGTGGGAATGGATCTTTTGGACATGCCTTATTTAGTGTGGTGTAGTCGATGCTCATCCGAAGCTTCCCGCCGGCCTTGGGCACAACGACTGGGTTTGCCAGCCATTTTGGATGGAAGACTTCTCGGATGTATCCGAATTCGAGTAACTTCTTCACTTCTTGTCGGATGAAGTTCTGTCGCGCTTCAGATTGCTTCCGAGGCTTCTGATGCACAGGCCGGGCGTCGGGGTAGATCTTCAGATTGTGCTCAATCACTTCCCTGGGGATCCCAGGCATTTGTGACGGTTGCCAGGCAAATACATCGACATTAGCCCGGAGGAAAGTGACGAGCGCGAGTTCCTATTTGTCGTTCAATCCCCCCGATATACGGGTGGTCTGAGCGGCATCGGAACCAATTTGGACGACTTTGACAGGAATGTCGGTGTCGCCGCTTGGCTGCACTCGAGGTGCAGAAGTCGAGCCTTGTTGACGGATGCTCGGGGGGTTTTGGAGCTTGCTCCTGCCCGGAGTCCTCCTCTTGCGCCGTAGTGAGTGCATGGAGTTCTTCCAATGCAGTTCTTCCGGCAGTATGATCTCCGCGGATCCGGAGAACGCCTACTGGTGTTGGCATTTTCAACACCAGATAACCATAATGAGCAGCTGCCATGAATTTGTACAGGGCAGGCCTTCCCAAGATGGCATTGAAGGGTAAGTTGATCTGAGCGACGTCAAAGACCAACTTCTCGGTGCGGTATTTCTCCCGTGTCCCGAAGGTAACGAGGAGAGTAATAGCTCCGAGTGGGGTAATGGCCCCCGAACCTACTCCGGAGAAAGGTCGAGAGGGGTGGAGATCCGAAGGTCGGAGCTGAAGCTTAGTGAAAGCTTCAAAGCTAATGAGGTTAAGCCCCGAACCTCCGTCTACCATGACATGGTGGAGCTGGATGTTATTGATGGTAGGAGATACCATCAAAGGTAACTGACCTGCTCCAACCATGCTCCGAGGGCAATCCAAAGCATCAAAAGTGATGGCTGTGTCCATCCACTCCCGATGAGGTTCCGGCCTGACTGTAGGAGCTACAGCGGCCATATCCCGACGCATAGTCTTGATGACGTGACGGGAGGTGATATCCCATGATCCACCAAAAATCGTGTTCATGGTCTTCCGACGCTCGTTGTCAGAGACGTCAGAATCATCGTCGACTGAGGTGTAAACGGCCTCCAGGACCTTTTTTGGTATCCTGAAATCCTAACTCCTCTTCATCCGGAGCTTCGTCGACTTTTTGCTTTCCTTCCCTCTGTCGGAAAGGAGATTCTTCCCGGCGCTTGTTGTAGCGCTCGACAAGGTTTTGGACCTCCCGGCAGTCTTCCAAACTGTGGCTGCCTGTTTTGTGAATGGGACACCACACTTTGGGTTTGCCACCGTCTTCAGAAGAAGGTCGAGGTCGCTTCTCGGGGCGTGGCCCCCGGCCACCCGGAGTTGCAGCAGCTGCAATGTTGGATGTGCCGACCGACGACTTCTTCTTGTCGTTGGTCTTCTTTTTCTTCTTGCCACCCTTGGAGGTAGCGGCTTCTTCTTTGGAGGATTTCTTGTGACCCTCCGAGGTTGGTTTGGAGTGCATCTCACGGCCCTCCGCAGCTCTGGCACATTTGTCAGCCAAGCTGAAGAGTTCCGTGACGCTGGTGATCTCCTTGATCGCCAGTTTCTCCAACATCTTCTTGTCCCGTACACCCTGTCTGAATGCCACAATGACAGAGGCACTAGAGATAGAAGGGATAGTGTTTCGTACCTGAGAGAACCTCTGGATGAATGATCGCAAGGATTCTCCCCCTTTTTGCACGACCGCAAAAAGGTCTAGTTCAGTGCCTGGTCGGGTGTATGAACTCCCGAAGTTGGTGGTGAACTGCCGGCACAGCTCCTCCCAACTGTTGATAGAGTTGGGTGGATGGCTCATAAACCAGGACCTGGCGGTCCCAGTTAAGGCTACTGGAAAATAATTGGCCATCACGGCCTCGTTTCCTCCAGCTACCAAGATTGCAGTGGAGTAGATCTAAAGAAATTCGGCGGGATTGACAGTCCCGTCGAATTTTTTCGGCAGGTGAGGCCGGAACTTCTGTGGCCACCTAACCATGCACAGGTGCATGGCCAGAGCTGAACAGCCTCCTCCTACTCCTTCAGGAGTAGAAAAGTTCTGAGCTTCCCGTCTTTCAAGAGCACGATCAATATGGACTCGGCCATCTTGTTGACGGTATCGGCGATCAAGCTCCGTCCGGAGGTCATGAGTTGAGAGCCTGGATACCGTGTGAGTGTGTCGTGCCCCGGGGGGCAATGACGTCACTTGTTGCGATGCAGCAAGTCTCCTGCTATTGGAAACATGCGGACCAAGTCTTCCAGACAAAGTCCGCCCCTGCGACGGGGCTCGTCCTGAAGGAGGAAGACCCTGGTTGCTGAGGCGTTCGGCTGCTGCTGCAACCAAATGTTCCACGTCAGCCCTCTAATGTTCCAGGGCATCCCGGGATGCGTCCGGAGGTGGTGGGCATTGGAGAAGAGCACGCGCGGCATGGAGCGCATGTTCCGGGTTGTCATGATTTGCCGACGCAGTGATTGACGCCGGCGCACCATCACGTTACCCAGCATGATTTGCTGGAGGAGGCGGTGGTGGTGGGAGTGTGACTCCTGCTGGTGCTGAGGATCCTGCTGGTGGCTGCATATTGGAGGGATTGCCCCCAACAGCCTGGGCAGTAGGTTGGCTGTTGGATGATCCAGCAACTGAGTTCACCATTCTCAAAATTTCAGGCCCCCCTACCTGGCGCGCCAACTGTCGGTGGTTTGGAACCGGCAGATCTCCCTACACTACTAAAGTGATAGAGGAGTTTGATGTTCAGTGTGGGCGCGCGGAGATTCAAGAAGGTGAGTAGTAAATGACGCAGGAGACACAAGAGTTTACGTGGTTCGGGATGCCTGAGCGTAATACCCTACTCCACGGGTTTGTTGGTGTTGTATTAGCTGTATGAGCTTGTGTTGAGTGTCAATGGCATGTGTCCTTCCCCTGAACATGTCGTTGGCCTGTCCTTTTATAGTACAAGGGCAGGCCGTTACAAGTTAGCCTGGCCCGACATGTGGCCCCGGCGGTTACTAGTATTGATACCTCTTTAACACGTTTAATTGCTCTTAATGACCCTGTAACGGGCTTTGACAGCACTGTTATTGGTGTTAAGATCGTCCGTTTAAGTGTCATTAATATGGTATTAATGATACTTAATCGGGTCTTGAAGTCCTTGATTCCCCTTTGAAGATCCGGAGCCGTTGCGAGGTCTTCCAGAGGTTAGAGGCTGGAGATTCGTCGATTGGACACGTGGCAGCTCCGGAGCATACTGTGGGAAACGGGTAGTTCCGGAGCTACCTGACACGTGTCAGGTCCCGAGCTTCTCTCAGTCTGGGGTTAAGTCCGGAGGTACCATTTCGGTACATGGCCCGGAGCTTCCCCCTTGTGGGCGGTAGCTTCGGTTTGATAGTACACATGGCGACCCTGGGATTAACCATGTTGGAGAAGCGGGTCCGGTTATGTCTGACATGAGGGCCTCCGAAGGTCTTCAAATCAAGTAGATCACTTTCCTTTGAGATCTTTGTAACCTCAAGGGGTGTACGGTTTCTAGGGTACCGACAACGTGCTTTTCATATAAGAAACACACTTCGCTGCTAATTAAGCGCGTATCCATTTTTCTTGTACAATCTTTGCATTAGGATCTGTTGCCACGGTTGTACTAGTTCATGGCCTTAGGATCTATCACCACGGAACAACTCGTTGCATTAGGATCTGTTGCCAGGAGTCACTAGTTCGTTGCATTAGGAATTTCTGCAGGAGCGTCATCTCAAATTCTGGGTATCTTCTAAAGAGGTGGGATTATTCAATATCGGCTTGCTTCTAAGCTTGCTACTAAATAGAAGAGCGGCTTCTATCTTTAAAAAAAAACAAAGAGTTTACAGCTAGCTCACACAGTACTTATATAAAAAAATCATCATCTTCGCTGTTGTCCCCCCCCCCCCAATATTGGAGGTGCAATACCATCATTGATATATGTATCATTGTCATTGTCGTCGTCGTCATCTTCATTTTATGATGGAACTCCAAGTGCCTCAAACTGATCACATGTTCCCATTTGAATAGCGGAAGCATCACCGGTTGCTCCCTCAATGTCATTCCTAGCCCATGCGGTCCTATCCTCATTTATGTTTGGCATATTCATATCAGTAAGTCGTCGATCATCAAATGTCTCAGCCTCCATCATCTCAGTGACATTATTTTCACTGTCTTCAGGGGGCATGGCAAAAAGGTTTTGTGGCTTCGCTTTAACAACTGTAGCCCATTTAGTTTGCTTCACACTTTGAACGTAAAAAACTTGTTCTGCTTGGGTGACTAGAATGTAAGGCTCATACTTAAATTGAGAAAGAGTAGTATCAACATCTATCATTCCGTATCGATCCGTTTTGTAGCCTCTGCTTTGGCTCTAACCGGAATGAGGCCGATCAAACCAGTCACATTCAAATAACATAGCCTCTTTATTTTTTTCAAAATCAACAGAAATCATTTTCTTGATTACTCCAAACCACTCATGATCACCAACCCGAACAACACCACTATTTTGCGTCCGTAAATCTTTTTCCACCTCTGTAGCTTGAAAGACAAAGCCATTTATGAATGATCGACTAAAAAAATGTGCCCGACGATCAGGTCCTCTAGATAATGCATACAAATAATCGGTTACTTTGTCTTATTTGTGTAATGTCGTAATATGTACACATTAGTTTAAAAGGAGTCATCGATAAACCAACTTCAGAACACATATTGTTCAATATTTCATCAAAGTAAAAACTTGCATGTACTTACTCGTTTCTGAAACCAGTAAACAAACTCATCTCTATGGCGTTTTTCAACATCATGAGAATGAATCTTTTTTAGCTCTTCAAAATGCTCACTGAAAAGGGTACAAAATTAAATTAGCCATCTACAATAATCATGATCCAATATAGTATAGAACATCTGAGTTATACGTACTTGATCCATGGAGCGGCCTCTTCAACATTAGAAATATTATAATGCCTGTTGTTATGTAGTTCCACCATAGTAAGTTGGCCCCATTTAAACCCTTTTTTAGAATTATCAACTTCTGTAAATATATTACACTCGAGAGAAGGTTCATTCCTAGATGCAGCTTCATGACGTTCTGGCCTATTAGACTTGGTGCTGATGTTATCCAAAAACTGACTACAAAAAGTCATACACTCTACTATAATATACCCCTCAGCTATAGAACCATCCGGGTGAGCTCTATTACGTACATACCTCTTCAATGTACCAAGGTACCTCTCAATTGGATACAACCATTTGTAAGAAACAGGTCCACCCAAGTGAGCTTCTTCGGCAAGATGGATTGGAAGATGTACCATCATATCAAAAAAGCGGGAGGAAGCAACATATCAAGCTTATAAACTGTTTCAGGAAATTGTTTGATCATCTTATCCAAATATGGTTTCGCCAATTCTTTAGAAAAAATTCCAGAAAAGAATCTGCTAAACTCAATTGAAGGTGAAACAACCTTTTCAGACAATATGTCATGTATTGCAATAGGAAGGAGCTTCTGAAATATAATATGCCAGTCATGAGTTCTAAGACCTGATACCTTACGTGCTTTTATGTCCACACATCTCGTGATGTTTAAGGCATAACCATCGGTCATCTTCACATACCCCAAAAACTTGCACAAGTTTGTCTTCTCATTTTTATGCAAAGTATATGATGTTGATGGACAATCATACTTCCCATTTATAGCCACCGGATGTTGCTGTGGCTGTATACCTGTATCTGGCATATCAAGATGACCTTGTAGACTATCTTATGTTTTACCACCCATATTAAGCGATGTCCCCAATATGCTATCACAAATGTTTTTCTCAATGTGCATGACATCCAAGTTATGCCCTATTAGCAATGTCTTCCAATACGGGAGGTGAAAAAAATATACTTTTCTTCTTCCAACTATGCCACCTATTCCTCAGTGTACTTTCTCTTATTATTCATCTGTTCAAAACTCATTTGATCAAAACTCTCGTATTGTTGGAGTACTTTGTCACCAGAGAGTGATGATGTAGCCTCTCTATTCTCTATATTGTTGTTGAAAGAAGCTTTGTCTCGACGCCACCTGTGATTCTGAGGTAGGAAACGACGATGTCCCATGTAGCAATACTTTCGTCCATGTTTCAACCACAAGGCGTCAGTGTTTACATGGAAGTATGGACGTGCTAGCTTACCTTTTGTGCTCCATCGACATAGCATTGCATATGCTGGAAAATCATTTAGTGTCCACAATATAGAAGCTCGCATGAGAAATGTCCCTTTGTTTGAACTGTCGTATGTATCAACACCATCAGACCATAATTTCAGTAGCTCGTCAGTCAAAGGCTGCAGATACGCATCAATTTTGTTTCCATGTGACTTTGGCCCAGGAATTATCATTGACATCAACCAATAAGGCTGCTTCATACACAACCAAGGTGGTAGATTATAAGGGATTAGAATCACAGGCCATGTACTATAAGAAACATTAATTATTCTAAAAGGATTGAAACCATCAGATGCTATCCCAAGTCTTATGTTGCGAGGATCAGATGAGAAATTTGAGTGAATGCTATCAAAATGCTTCCATGCTTTCGAATCTGCATGATGGCGTAATATTCCATCATCAATATGTTCTTCTTTGTAAAAACGCATGTTTGATGCCGTTGATTCTGCCATATAAAACCATTGAAGATGGGGAATAAGAGGGAAGTATCGTAGAATCTTGCGTGCTACTAGCTTCTTGGCTTTTCCACAAGGTAAAGCCTCTCTTGAATCCCCACCAGTACTATTTTTCCATCTTAATTCACCACATTTTGGGCATCGATCCAGCAGAGAATAGTCCTTCCGGAATAACACACAGTCATTGACAAATGCATCGATCTTTTCGTAGCCCAGCCCGAGGTCACGAATAACCTTCTGTACTTTATCTAATGTATTAGGAATGCAGTGGCCCTCTGGAAGCACATACGAGAATATTTTAAGGATCAACTCACACGCTTTTTGCTCAAACCTGTTAAACACTTTATCTGGTACAACCTGACAATGAAGGATAATTGAGTCACCTTCTCACAACCTCGATACAACTCCTTTTTGGAATCATTTAATAAGTCATAGAATGCCTTTGCACACCCAGTTGGCTCCTGCTGGTTTATAGCATTTCCTGGATCATCAACATCTGTTGAAGTACGACCATGATCAGTGCCTCTAAGTAGACTAGACAACATATTTTCCATAGGAGCCTAATCAGAAATTATCTCATTATTTGCTGATTGCTCATCAATATTTTTCTGAACTTTTTTTTCTCCATGGTGTACCCAACAAGTATAATCAAATGACATACCATTATGAAGCAAGAGAAGATGAACTTCCTTGTGTGTCCCGTGGCAAATATTATGACATTTCGTGCAAGGACAAGGCATAGTTTCTTCTTCACGTGTGCCCTGGAATGCAAAATTTAAAAATGACTTCACTACATCCTGCCACTCCTTCGTACGCCTGTCTTTTCCCATCCATGTCTTATCTTCGACACTGCTTCCTACAATTCAATCAGTGTATATTTAGAGGATAGAACTACAATAACATTATTTGAGCAATTGTACCTAGCGCTTTTGTTCCTCCACGTGCGGCGGTCAGCGGATGCTCCTCCATGCCGGTGGCTGGCGGATGCTCTTCCAAGAGCGTGGCGGCCGGTGAATGCTCCTCCAAGAGCATGGCGGCCGGCGAATGCTCCTTTAATAGTGTGGCGGCTGGCGGATGCTCCTCCAAGCGTGTTTTATACAATCGGGATAGGGACCGTTGTGGATCAAAGGGTCCCGCGGGCAAGCAGCCAGGACAAAGCGTACGTGAAGCTATCAAAGTAGGCCCAACACTGCGCTAGGCCGCTTGTTATTCGAGGGTTGAAACTGCGCTGAGTCACTTTGTATCCGTGGGCTGAAACTGCACTGGGACGCTTGGTGTTTGTCCTTATGACGCGTGTGCCCATCTATGGGTGTGTGTCTGGCTCTGACAATTTGTTATCTAAATAAGTTAATGTAGGAATGGGGGTGGTATTCCGATCGAAATAAAGCATACACATAAAATCTCTTGAACCGCAACAACACAGTGATATAAATAAGGATTAAATACTAGATATAAACATCGATGGAACCAAACAGTAGTGTTCAACATACCATTCGGGGCAACAAACTAATCGACAGAACTAGCTAATACATAATCCCCAATAAACACAAAATAAAATAATTGGCATATCTAGTCCGCAACACTTCCCTTCAAGTAGTGGTAATAACTTCTGGCCGCGTATAGGAGTAGTGGTAATGATGACAACACGTATAGGGGCATTGAGCCAGTGGTACGTTGGAGTTCTACCTATCTTTTTCTAATATTTTCTCGTGCTTTCTTTTCTTTTCTCTCTATTCATTGTCTCCACTTTTCTTTACAGTCGTGGCTACCTGTTGCATTTTCCTGTTACTACATACTAGTATTGTATACTACTTTACAGACCGCTTTGCAGGACCCGCTACAGGCGATCCCCTCTGGCACCTCCAGCAGCTAAAGTACCGTACCGATCACTGTAGAGGCAACCTGCGGTGTGGAGGGTCATTCATTAACATAGAATACAGATAAAACAAATAGTTCACTAAACAAACAAATATAAAACAAAGTAACAGTTGGAATAGACAAACAACATTGAGTTCATCAACATAAAACATTACTGCAAAACAAGAAAAACGACATCATAAAATAAGAAAAACAACATCACATAGCCTTATAAGTCTTTTATATATAGCCCATACCGGATAACACCTTAGGCAGAATGCAAAATACTCGTGTCTAATCCTACAGTCTTCACTACAGAAGACCCTACAGCCACTCCACCCTTGCTTCCCGTGGTCGGTAGCCATGCACTGGTCAACCTCCTTGTTGGGCAGCGACACCATCGACGGTATCGAAGGTGGGCGCGGATGCGCCACGTCAAATTACCGATTTCAGCCAGGGCTTGAATCTGACACTGCCTGCACTCATTGTTGGCTCTCATGATGGCGACAGACCCGACCGCTTTCTCATCGACGCCGACCTCGCCTTTGACCTGCCAGATATACTCAAAGGCGTCGCGGTCGCCGTGGTCGGCGTCGTAGTGAAGGAGGCCAAGGACGTAGGTCGCCTCCATGTGGCCGACCTCGGCCGCCCAGGCAAGAAACTGGGCGCCCGACTACGTGCGATTGTTCGCGAAGACGAGCTTAAGCCCGGTGACATAGCATGAACGAGGGTTGCTGACGATGGTCAGGTTCTCCATGACAGCTTTATAGCGCCCAGGGTCGCGCCACATCCCCCAGATCACCCGCTCTAGTGCCACGTGCCTGCCCACGGCGCCATCCTGGCACATCGCATGCATGGCCTTGCAGGTGGCACACAGACTGGAGAGGTCGTCCAAGGTTTGCAGGGAGCTTGCGGCGAGGCGCCCCGCGATCTCCACCGCAATATCATGCATGAACGGCAACTCCATAGGATTCGGCGTCACTGTGCTGCAAAGGGAACCAATAAGGGTGCGCGCGGCGGAGACAAAGAGGAAGCTAGAGTACATGCGGAGAAGACGATGATGTGGTCTTTATATAGTACGCGCGGTGAAGATGATGGAGACATTATATAAACACACGCGCCATCGTCTTCTCTGCGCCTACTGATAGGAGTCGTGCACAGTGATGGTTCGGCTTCCGGCGGGGCGGATTCCACATCCTCTTCAGTACTGCAGGTGCATTAAGGGTGGCTGACATGTGAACACCACAACCTATGTGACGCCAGATTCTGAAAAATGAACCAAGCTAACGCATAAGTGTGCCCAGGATGTTCAACACACATACACGAGTGCAATCACAAACGATATACAGATAATTACCATAGAACAAGAGTAATTAACCAAATTTTATTAAACAAACCATGTTATCCTCGAATAAAATCTCTAATGAATATTAACGACAAGTTCAATTAATGCAGCGGAAATAAACTAAATAGGCAAACTAAACAACTAGGCAGCATAAGCAATAGGGTATAGCGCAGCTCCAATCAACACCACAGGCAAGCTGACGGCAGACACAACATAGAACTCCACATTATCACCATTAAACTCCCAATCCTGACCTGCAACTGTTGGGGGGGGATTGCAAGAGTGAGTACATGTCGTACTCAGCAAGTGTGGAAAGTATAACATGTGGCCGATTCAAATGACGAATATAATAATGGATAAGTGCTGAAAAGTACATTAAAACATTTAAAAAGCAATATATTATATGTATGTGAAATAATCCCATCATAATCATAAGTAATATCATAATACCAATCTGAATCCACTACCATCATCAATAATTCCAGATTTCACCATTGCCAATAACCATATTCAATACCAGAAATAAATCCGTAACAAACCATAACCATTACCAAACCATAACCATCACAAATCCCAATTTCGCTCTAATCATGGAAGTTGTTCAGGTGCTCATAACCGGGAGCACAACTATCATGATAGTTTTTGACACACTCTGTAGAGTTTGTACCTCTTTACCCACGTGTTCGTGATTTCATCACCTTTCGATGACTAGAACCTCTATTATGACGTCTCACACTTCCATCGGTGTGTGGCCAAGAGATCACAAAATAGCCTTTACAAAGGGATTACTAGTATATTTAGACCCCACTGAGGTTTCACCGGTGGCGATGTCTCCTACAGAGCACATCTTCAACCAAGGGCACCCTCTTGAGCCATTCGAATCCCCGGGTAGTCCCACCAATCATCAACAAACCCAATCTGACTACCCCTTCCATGAGGATCCCTAATGGTCCAAATACTCGCAAAGCCCTAATTAATCAGCTACGCCGCACCCATACTTGGCCTCATGGTGGCACTGTAGTCCTAGCTTATTTTCGCATGAACTGGTCCTTAGATCTAAAGCAAGCAAACCACCATGACATCCAACCCATCCACATACCGGGCTTGCTTAGATCACCCATTACCATATCATAAGGAACCAGTTCACATTAACCAAAATATCATTAATGCATAATTAAATGTGTAGTGTTGTTTTCCCATCCCAATTAATTAAGCGAAGCAAAAAGGTAAAAAGCCCTTCCCGACTCTCTACCATAAATTCCAGGCGACAAGGGTGGTCAAACAATGCTAGTAAACTTCCTACCATAGGATTCTCATCAAATTGAAACAAGCATGCAGTTTTACAAACAAAACATTTATTTAAAAATAGGATCAATATGCTTCAAGGACACTTGCCTTGCTCTTGGGATTGGTTAGGGTCAAAGCCTTCAAACTCTTGGTGCTGTAGATCCCCCGCGACACTTTCTAGCACAAATCCGTCTAATCCACACAATAAACATACAAGACAAGAAACACAATCAAAGAGTGCACAAATATTACTCAATATGACATGACATGACATGCATGATTAACGCAAATGCAAGGTAGAACTTGTCAATAGATTGCCTTTAAAGATCACTAACTAGTTCTAATAGATTTAAACAAGTTTATACAGGTTTGGATGTGATTAGATCAAACTTTAGAATCAATTCAACACAATTTAGCCAGGAAGACCGGACTAGTCCGCTAGGGACCAGACAAGTCCGCACTTTGCGAGATCAGCAGATTAGGGTTTTCTAGGTCGTAAATTTGGAGATTAGGTGTTGAATTCACATAAGGAAAAGAGAATAGAAGGTATACCAGGTGTCTGGGACTCCAATGAATCAAGAAATTTGGAGGTAACACTTGGATCTTGATGATCTAGGGTTGGGGATGAACTTGAAGATGAATTTGTGATGAGGAACGAAAACTTGGTGGAGATCTTGATCCTTCTTCGTTTCCTCCTCTCCTTCTTGCTTGGGATCTTCTCCTCCCTCCTTGATGGTGGCCCTCCACGAACTAGGGTTTGGGTGGGGTGGAAAAGTGACAAATAGATGTCAAGCCAAGGGGTGGGGTTGTTTATATAGAGGTGGAGGCTAGGGTTAGATGGATTTCGAGTTTGGGATGAGTAGAGGCCGGTTTAGAGTCGCTCATGTGCTCTAAAAGAGTTAGGCACGACGTCACTAGGCCCACATAACGTGAAACCAAAGAAACAAGTCGTAAAACAAAAGATCAACTCGGAGTCACGAAATATCGAACAAGTTCGAAAAGGACCGGGCTAGTCCAGAGAGAAAATCGGACAAGTCTAGCCAAAAATCGGACAAGTCCAACTTTAGAAAGAGAGGAAATCGGACAAGTCAGCTGGAACATCGGACTAGTCTGGAAAGGTCCAAGGACATAGCAATTTTTCAAGGATTCTTGGGATATCGGACTAGTCCGCACAAAATCGGACAAGTCCAAAGGTTTCCAGAGGAAAAATCGGACTAGTCCGCACCGAAAACGGACAAGTCCGTTTTTAGTCAGAGAGAAATCGAACTAGTCCTCAGTAAAATCGCATTGGTCCGCACTTTCCTGCGTTTTAAGTGCGGTTTTGTTCCAAATCAATTTTAAATGCTCCAAATCAATTTTAAACTCGTTCCTCTTGTTGTGGGTTAATGTTAAACATGTATATGAGTGTATGTACGACATGATGCATGAAAATGGTGGTGTTACAAACCTACCCCCCTTAAAATGAATCTCGCCCTCGAGATTCGACGCGGAAGAGAAGAGATAGGGAAATTCCTTTTGAGATCATCCTCCAATTCCCACATCGCTTATTTTTCTGTCTGGTGCTTCCATTGAACTTTACACCATCTAATAACCTTGTTCCTTGTGACCCTCTCCTTAGTTTCCAAGATTTTGACCGTTTGCTCGGCATAAGTCAAATCTTCCTCTAATTCCAATCCTTCCATTGGCACTTGTTCTTCTGGTAGTATTAAGCACTTCTTGAGCTGGGAAACATGAAAGACATCATGGACGTCCGAAAGATGAGTTGGCATCTCCAACTTATACGCTACTTCTTCTCTTTTGTCCAAAATCTTGAATGGTCCAATATAACGAGGTGCGAGCTTGCCCCTTATGTTAAACCTCTTATGACCTCTCATTGGTGACACCTTGAGGTAAACAAAATCTCCTATTTCAAAGGCCAATTTCCTTCTCCTATTGTCCGCATAGCCTTTTTGTCTTGATTGGGCAGCCCTCAAGTTTTCATGAATTATGTGGACTTGCTTTTCGGCTTCTTGCAACACATCCGAACCAAATACTTTAGTTTCTCCTGCCTCATTCCAGAATAAAGGTGTCCTACACTTCTTCCGTAAAGCGCTTCATACGGTGACATTTTCAAGCTTGCTTGGTAACTATTGTTGTATGAAAATTCTGCGTATGGCAAGCTTTTGTCCCAACTTTTCCCATGCTTCAAAGCACAAGCTCTTAACATGTCCTCCAAAATCTGATTGGTCCTCTCGGTTTGTCCATCCGTTTGAGGATGATATGCTGAACTAAAATTCAACCTCGTTCCCGAAGCTTCTTGCAATTTTTGCCAAAACCTGGAAGTAAATTGAGAACCTCTATCTGACACGATCTTCTTCGGGACTCCGTGTCGACACACAATATGCTCCATGTATATTTCGGCCAATTGTGCAGCTGTATATTTGGTCTTCACAGGGACAAAATGAGCTGACTTGGTTAAACGATCCACAATTACCCAAATTGAGTCATACCCGGACTGAGTACATGGTAACCCAACTATGAAGTCCATACCGATTTCTTCCCACTTGTATTTCGGGATATCCAATGGTTGCAATAATCCAGCTGGCCTTTGATGTTCCACCTTGACTCGTTGACACACATCACACAATGCCACATATTCAGCTATGTCCTTTTTCATGCTATCCCACCAATAGCTAGTGTTCAAGTCTTTGTACATCTTTGTACAACCAGGGTGAATTGAGTATGGTGAGTCATGTGCCTCTTTTAATATCGTCTTCCGAATATGCTTCACATTAGGCACAATGATTCTCTTTCCAAGCCATAGGGTACCATGTTCATCCTCGTCAAATCTGAATTCTCTCCCTTCTTTAGCCCTTTCCTTGATTTCCTTGATCTCTTCATCTGCGGTCTGTGCCTCTCGAATCTCTTGCTCCAAGTTTGGGTTTAAATCCATCATCTCCATCTCATTTACAAACCCGAGGTTCAACCTTTCAAACTCCTTACATAACTCGGATGGTAGCTCTCGAACTGTGAGTTGATGACTTACTCCCTTTCTACTCAAAGCATCGGCCACTACGTTGTCTTTTCCCGGATGATAGTTGATCCCCAAATCATAATCATTGATGAGCTCCAACCATCTCCGTTGCCTCAAGTTCAGATCTGTTTGTGTGAAAATATACTTCAAACTCTTATGATCCGTATAAATTTCACACCTATGTCCAAGAATATAGTGCCTCCAAATCTTCAATGCATGTACCACGGTCGCGAGTTCCAAATCGTGCATGGGGTAATTCTGCTCATGTTTCTTCAATTGTCTTGATGCATAGGCGACCACTTGACCCTCTTGCATCAATACACATCCAAGTTCTTGTCTCGATGCGTCGCAATAAATATCAAAACTCTTGCTCACATCCGGCAGTACCAAAACTGAGGCTGTTGTCAACCTCTTCTTTAACTCCTCAAAACTGTTTTGACAAGCTTGAGTCCATTGGAAAGCCTTTACCTTCATTAGCAACTCCATCATTGGCCTGGCTATCTTGGAAAAGTCCTTGATGAATCTACGGTAATATCCAGCCATCCCAAGAAAACTCCTTATTTCCTTGACATTTTGCGGCGGTTCCCATTTCAACACATTTCTCACTTTTCCGGGGTCAACCGATACTCCTCCTCCTAAGATGATATGACCCAAAAACGACACCTTTCTCAACCAAAACTGACACTTGTTGAACTTGTCATACAATCGATGCTTCCTCAATTTCTGCAATGTAAGCCTCAAGTGTTCCTCATGTTCCTTCTCATCCTTCGATTAGATCATAATATCATCAATAAACACCACGACGAACTTATCCAATTACTCCATGAAGACCTTATTCATGAGGTACATGAAGTAGGCAGGTGCATTTGTCAATCCAAAAGACATCACGGTGTACTCATAAGATCTATACCGTGTCCTAAAAGCTGTCTTGGGTATGTCCGATGGTCTAATCTTCATTTGAAAGTATCCCGACCTCAAATCAATCTTAGAGAAGATACAAGCACCCTTCATCTGATCAAACAAGTCTTCTATGCGCGGCAAGGTGTATTTGTTCTTGATTGTTACCTCGTTGAGAGCTTGGTAATCCACACACATCCTTTGGGTTCCATCCTTGTCCACAAACAGCACGGGCGCTCCCCAAGGTGACGAACTAGGGCGAATAAAACCATTCTCTAGTTGCTCTTGAATTTGTTTCTTGAGCTCCGCTAATTCCAAAGGAGACATCCTATACGGCCTCTTAGCTATAGGTGCAGTTCCAGGTATTAAATCAATAACAAACTCAATGTCTTGATCAGGTGACATGCCTGACAACTCTTTCGGAAAAACATCCAAAAATTCACACACCACCGGAATCTCCTCAATTGCGGCACCGTCCATATGATTCAGCTCCAATTGCTTCGGTGCGGTTTGAGATGCTTCAAATTCTACGGTGACCCCTTCTTCATTGGTCAAGTTCACCGTCTTTGTGGCACACTCAATAACTCCATTGTGCTTCCTCAACCAGTCCATACCATGTATAATGTCCAATCCTTGAGAATCCAAAACAATGAGGTTGGCGGAGAAGTCTACCCCTCTTATTCTAAGGCTTACTTTTGGACATATTATATTTGTCCCCATCTCTCCTCCAGGAGACTTAACCAATAGAGTAAACTTCATATGAGAGATAGGCAAGCTATACTTGTCAACATACTTCGATGCAATGAATGAATGTGATGCTCCAGAATCAAATAACATAGTCGTGGGGTTGGAGTTTGCGAGAAACATACCAATGACCACATCATCCGCTTGTTGAGCATCCTCCGTAGAGACATGGTTCACGTTGCCACGAGCAAAATTCTGCTGTCCACGGTTCCCTTGTGGCGCTCCTCCATTAGGTCTTGGGTTTTGCCTCGACGCATTGCTTCCTTGACCAAGGCCCGACTTAGGATATTGATGCGCAAAGTGTCCAGCTTCTCAACAAGTATAACACTTCTTAACTCCACCAGAATTATTGGGACGAGCTTGGTTTTGAACATTTGCACCAGGAAAATTAGCACGAGGTGCATAAGGCATTGGAGGCCTAGGTGCTTGAACAACAGGGCGCTACTGCACAAACTGAGTTGGGCGCGGTGCAAATCCAGGGCGTTGAGCAGGAATAGAAGAGCTGTAATAAGGCGCATCGGGCGGTGCAAAGCGAGGGCGCACATTACTTCCTTGTTGCTGTCCTTGATATGGCGCCTTTCTCTTATTGTCTTGCTCCATCTCACGAATCTTGTTCTCAACCACGATTGCTTTGTCTGCAAGCTTTTGAAAATTTGCATAGTCACAATTGAGCAATTGCACTTGAATTTCAATGTTCAAGCCCCTCATGAACAAGTATTGCTTCCGGCTATCCCGACTAACATCCTCAGGCGCATACCTTGAGAGTTGAGTGAACTTGTTGAGATATTCACTCACGCTTGATCTCCCTTGCCTCAAGTTCTCAAATTCTTGCCTCTTCAAGATCATCACTCCCTCTGGCACAAAATGAGGACGAAAACTCTCTTTGAATTCGGCCCAAGTGATTCTCTCTTGGTTCTCATGAGCATTGAATAAAGAATCCCACCAATCCGCAGCTGCTCCAACTAGTTGATGAGAAGCAAATAAGACCTTCTCCCGATCACTGCATTGGAAAATAACAAGTTTCTTCTCCACAAACTTGAGCCAATCATCCACATCCATAGGGTCAGCAGCTTGAGCAAAGGTTGGCGGCCTAGTCCTCATAAACTCTCCCAATCGGTTATGAGGAGGCGGGAGTGGCGGTGGAGGCATGTGGGGCTGATTGTTGATATTGCCAGCCTACAGCTGTCCCATAGTTTGTATCATGGTCTGCATGAAATGGTTTTGCATGGCCAAAAGCTGCTCAATGTTGATAGCTCCCAAAGTAGATCCTTGTCCAATGTTGTTCTGAGGCCCTCCATTGTTCTCCTCCTCATCATTACCATCCCTCTGGTTGTGAGTCCTCACCATGTGAAGAAAAGCAATAGGTAAGAATTAGAAAACGTCTCCAACTAAATGCATCAAGGAATATGAAACTAGACAACTAGCTATACTAGACTAGGTGGACATGGCAATGCTAAAGCATCCCAAAATCGTCTATTAAGCACACAAGCAAACAATATATAGCAACAGCACACAAAACAAAACACATCGGTTCCTGAGTGATCCTATGTGCTCTAAAGTGTCCATTTTATCTAGGCTGCATCCTACGGTCAACCTGTGGCTCTGATACCAATCTGTGACGCCCGGTTCCGAAAAATGAACCAAGCTAACGCATATGTGTGCCCAGGATGTCCAACACACATACACGAGTGCAATCACTAACGATATACAAATAATTACCAAAGAACAAGATTAATTAACCAAATTTTATTAAACAAACCATATTATCCTCGAATACAAGCTCTAATGAATATTAATGACAAGTTCAACTAATGCAGTGGAAATAAACTAAATAGGCAAACTAAACAACTAGGAAGCATAAGCAATAGGGTATAGCGCAGCTCCAATCAACACCACAGACAAGCTGACGGCAGACACAACCTAGAACTCCGCATTATCGCCATTAAACTCCCAATCCTGACCTGCAACTGTTGGGGGGGGGGATTGCAAGAGTGAGTACATGTCGTACTCAGCAAGTGTGGAAAGTATGACATGTGACTGATTCAAATGACGAATATAATAATGGATAAGTGCTGAAAAGTATATTAAAACATTTGAAAAGCAATATATTATATGTATGTGAAATAAACCCATCATAATCATAAGTAATATCATAATACCAATCTGAATTCACTACCATAATCAATAATTCCAGATTTCACCATTGCAAATAACCATATTCAATACCAGAAATAAATCCATAACCAACCATAACCATTACCAAACGATAACCATCCCAAATCCCAATTTCCCTCTAATCATGGAAGTTGTCCAGGTGCTCATAACCGGGAGCACGACTATCATGATAGTTTTTGACACACTCTGCAGAGTTTTTACCTCTTTACCCACGTGTTCGTGATTTCATCACCATTCGATAACTAGAACCTCTATTATGCCGTCTCACACTTCCATCGGTGTGTGGCCAAGAGATCACAAAATAGCCTTTACAAAGGGATTACTAGTCTATTTAGACCCCACAGAGGTTTCACCGGTGGCGGTGTCTCCTACAGAGCACATCTTCAACCAAGGGCCCCCTCTTGAGCCATTCGAATCCCAGGGTAGTCCCACCAATCATCAACAAACCCAATCCGACTACCCCTTCCCTGAGCATCCCTAATGGTCCAAATAGCACTAGCAAAGCCATAATTAATCAGCTACGCCGAACCCATACTTGGCCTCGTGGTGGCACTGTAGTCCTGGCTTATTCTTGCATGAACCGGTCTTTAGATATAAAGCAAGCAAACCACCATGACATCCAACCCATCCACATACTGGGCCTGCTTAGATCACCCATTACCATATCATATTTAACCAGTTCACATTAACCAAAATATCATTAATGCATAATTAAATATGTAGTGTTGTTTTCCCATCCCAATTAATTAAGCGAAGCAAAAAGGTAAAAAGCCCTTTCCTACTCTCTACCATAAATTCCAGGCGACAAGGGTGGTCAAACAATGCTAGTAAACTTCCTACCATAGGATTCCCATCAAATTGACACAAGCATGCAGTTTTACAAACAAAACATTTATTTTAAAAGCAGGATCAATATGCTTCAAGGACACTTGCCTTGATCTTGGGATTGGTTAGGGTCAAAGCCTTCAAACTCTTGGTGTTGTAGATCCTCCGCGGTACTTTCTAGCGCAAATCAGTCTAATCCACACAATAAACATACAAGACATGAAACACAATCAAAGAGTGCACAAATATTACTCAATATGACATGACATGCATGATTAATGCAAATGCGAGGTATAACTTGTCAATAGATTGCCTTTATTGATCACTAACTAGTTCTAATAGTTTTTAACAAGTTTATACAGGTTTGGATGTGATTAGATCAAACTTTAGAATCAATTCAACACAAATTAGCGAGGAAGACCGGACTAGTCCGCTAGGGACCGGACAAGTTCGCACTTTGCGAGATCAGCAGATTAGGGTTTTCTAGATCAACGTAAATTTGGAGATTAGGTGTTGAATTCACGTAAGGAAAAGAGAATAGAAGGTATACCAGGTGTCTGGGACTCCAATGAATCAAGAAACTTGGAGGTAACACTTGGATCTTGATGATCTAGGGTTGGGGATGAACTTGGAGATGAATTTGTGATGACGAACGAAAACTTGGTGGAGATCATGATCCTCCTTCATTTCCTCCTCTCCTTCTTGCTTGGGATCTTCTCCTCCCTTCTTGATGGTGGCTCTCCACGAACTAGGGTTTGGGTGGGGTGGAAAAGTGACAAATAGATGTCAAGCCAAGGGGTGGGGTTGTTTATATAGAGGTGGAGGCTAGGGTTAGATGCATTTCGAGTTTGGGATGAGTAGAGGCCGGTTTAGAGTCCCTTATGGGCTCTAAAAGAGTTAGGCACGATGTCCCTAGGCCCACTTAACGTAAAACCCGAGAAACAAATCATAAAAGAAAAGATCAACTCGGAGTCACGAAATATTGGACAAGTCCAAAAAGGACCGGACTAGTCTGAAGTCGTCCAAAGAGAAAATCGGACAAGTCTGGCCAAAAATCGGACAAGTCCGGCTTTAAACAGAGAGGAAATCGGACAAGTCCGCTGTAACACCGGACTAGTCTGGAAAAGTCCAAGGACTTAGCAATTTTTCAAGGATTCTTGGAATATCGGACTAGTCGGCACAAAATCAAACAAGTCCAAAGGTTTCCAGAGGAAAAATCGACTAGTTCGCACCGAAAACGGACAAGTCCATTTTTAGTCAGAGAGAAATCGGACTAGTCCTCAGTAAAATCGGACTAGTCTGCACTTTCCTGCGTTTTAAGTGCGGTTTTGTTCCAAATCAATTTTAAATGCTCCAAATCAATTTTAAACTCGTTCCTCTTGTTGTGGGTTAATGTTAAACATGTATATGAGTGTATGTAGGGCATGATGCATGAAAATGAGGGTGTTACATTGATCTTTGATGCTTTTTATTTCGTGGAGAGATGTGTTTTAGAGGCTCTTGGGAGGTGTGACGGCGCAGGGGTTCGAGAGTGGTAAAAGTTGGGCCGTGCACATCTATTTATATGGGTTTTCTAAAAGTGACTTTTAGGGTTTAGAAAGATCGGACTAGTCCGTGGTGGACACCGGACTAGTCCGGTGTGCTGTGTGTAACAAACCCTAGGTGTCCCGAAATATCGGACTAGTCCGGCTAGAAGTGGACTTGTCCGATTTCGCTTCTGGAAATCCTCGGACTAGTCTAATAATCATCGGACTTGTCCGAATCAGTGAAATACTAAGTGAATTTGGTGACAAGTCCACACTTGGAGGACTTGTCCGATTTAGGTTAGAGGGTTTTCGAACTAGTCCGTGCCAATATCATACTTGTCCGATTTTCATCAGAATGGTATAAGACTAGTCCATTGTGTGATCGGACTTGTCTGATTTTGTGCAACTTGTGAAGTGTCTTGAGGACTAGGCCGCACTAGGGAGGAATAGTCCGATTCTAGTCAGAGAGATATCGGACTAGTCCGTGGTGATATCGGACTTGTCCGATCTTGTGCAGAAAGATATCGGACTAGTCCCGTATCAGTCGGACTAGTTTGGTCCTGTATAGATTTGTGCAATGTGTGTGTTTATTTGTGTTTGAGCTCTTGGGGTGTGTTTCCTTAACACACTCCATACACAATGATCTACTACACTTGTTCCTTGAGCTATTTTCCACATTGCTCCTCATTCTCCCTTCTTTTTGTCTCTTTGCTCATTTTCTCATTAAAACGTGTGCTCATCTCAACAAAGTAGTTAGGATCTCATTTGCTTGTCATAAATCATCCAAAACCCACAAGGGATTCCTATATGCACTTTCAATCTCCCCCTTTTTGGTGATTGGTGACAACCAATTGAGATTTCACAAAATATGATAAAAAGTTGAGATTTTCATAAAGTATGCACATATGAGATTAAAATACATTAATCTTTGAAAACATGATCCATATGTGCATTATTTATGGTGGGATGCATAACTAAGTGTATTGAAACAATAATTATGATGAGAATGACATAATTGACATAAACATACCAACAACAAGCATATATGTCATTCTAGGAGCAAAATCACAGATTTCATCAATTACTTCACAAGTAGTTCAAAACATTGCATCACAGGACCATAAGTATCATAAGAGCATATTAGAAGTTTTACAAACCACAAAATAGACAAAAAAACATAAAAAGAAGCTCTCCTCGCATCCTACAACTAAGACCTAAGACCTAAGACTCCCCCCAATCTCCCACCCTTTCGCATCAAGACACCAAAAAGAGGGAGAGGAGGGACCTAAAGTCTTCAAGACTCACTATCAGTCCTCTCGTCATCTTCATCTTCTGGCTGATGAGGAGGAGGAGGAGGAGGAGGAGGAGGAGGAGGAGGAACGGAGCCACTCGAGCCCCCAATGCCAAAATAGGCAAGCTCGGAGGGCCCGAGCTCGGTGTAGTCAGAGTCGAAGTCATCAAAAATTACTGGAGTTCCAATGGGCTCGATCTCCAGTTTTTAGCAAATCTGCTTCACATTTTCCTTGACATACTTCATGTCAGCCTTTCTTCTCTTGTTGAGCTTATGGGCCTTCACCTCAGCCTTTTTGCAGGAGGCAAAGATAGCTGTCAAGTATTTGAAGATGCCACTTGCAGATCCCTTTTGAGGAGCTGACCTTGTGGCAGGGGCAGCTCTGGCACTAGCATTGGCTCTCGCTGGAGCCTCAGGGCTGGAGGCCGGAGATGGAGCAGCTTGTACTATTGGATTTTGAGGCATCCGAGGCCTCAAGGGAAGGTGCTCCACATCTTTGACGAATTCGACGCCAGTGACCTTCTCAATCATGAACATCAGATAAGGAGCATAGCCACATGACCTATTGGGTGTGCAAGAGATGTTGACCATATTGTTCCAGATGTAGTCAACCACATCAAACTTGTGGTTCTTGCTTATGACCTTCATCAAGGTCCGGAGATAGCCCTGCACACTCCCAGCATCCCCATCCGTGGGGGCAATTGTCTTCCTCAGGACTCTATTCAAGACCACAAAGAAAGGCTTCATGTTCTTTGTAGAAGGGGGGCTGAACTTGGAGTTGGGCTCATAGAGGAACTTCATCTTGTCCTTCTCAATGACACCTATGTTGTGGATGATCAAGTTGTCATTGCTTGAGGTGTCAAGGTGTAGCAGTCTTGCAAATTCTTCATATGTTATACTATACTTGGATCCGTGAGTCATCCAAGTCACACTCTCTTCCTCATCACTTGAGAAATGGCAAGTCGCAAAGAACTGCGCGATGACCTCATCATTCCAATTGTTCCTGAAGGCAAAGAGATCCTTCAGGCCATGCCTCTCGACTGCCTCCACCACTTCAACAAATGGTGAGCAGCCCTTCTTCTCAAAATGCACCAAATCGATCCATTGGCTGCGCACTACAAGTGTCTTCATTGAGAGGTATACAGACTTGTAGAAATCTGCATGAAAATTGCTCCAAAATTTTCCATCGGCAGCTTGCTTCGGACGGCTGTAGCAATCAACATTTTGGAACTTAGCCGCTGAGTCATTGCCCTTCCCGTTGAACCTTTCCTCTGTGGGATCCGGAGCCCCTTGCTTCAGAGTTAACAACTTGAGAGGGCCAATCGGGCCCGTTGCGATCCCTTTGCCCTTGCCCTTGACTTGGCGGGCACTTGCCGATCCAGGGCCACCACCAGCGGAAGCCCTGGAAGTAGGCACCTTACGTCGAGCCACCCTCTTTTGAGACTGAGGAGGAGAGGGGGCTGGCTCGGAGGGGCGCTTCTTGCTTGGGTCCGTCGAGGACCGAAGCGGGGCTTCTTGGTCCATCTCGGCTTCGAAGTCAGAAACTTCGTCATGAGAGTTTGACATGCCCTAAGAATGGATTATACAAGGTATGGATGAGAATGGATGACAAGGAATTTGCATTGAGGAATTAAAAGGTTAGGGTTGAGTTTAGAAACATCGGAAAAGTCCGGTGTTCAGGCACGGACAAGTCCGGGTGACCGGACTTGTCCGTGTATGGACCGGACTAGTCCGGTATTCATCCTCAAGAACCCTAACTATGAGACAAATGGAGTTGCTCAATGCAAAACTGGCCTAACAGCAATGTAATACATCAAGAACACTAGTATTAGGTGAAAGAAGCTAGTCTATTCGATCAACAATGAAGTAAATGGAGATTTCAAGGGTTTGGGGGAAAAATTACCGAAGAATCGCTTGAATCTCGGAGAGGAGGGTGTTGAAGGGCGGACAAGTCCGTGGACTTCAATCCCTAAGCAAAGGAGCTTGATTTCCACCCAAACTTGGAGCTTTTTGATGGAGGAGTTGCCAAATCGTCTTGGGGAGCTCGAGCGTGGAGAGAGAAAGCTTGAGGCAAGTGTGGGGTGAGGAAGTTAGGGTTTGGCGGTGGCTAGGTTATTGACACGAAAAATCAGACAAGTCCGAAAATGATCGGACTAGTCCGTGGTCTGCCGGACTAGTCCGGCCTAACCGGCGCTCTGCGGACTAGTCTGCACGTGCGGACTAGTCCGGGTAACCACGGACTAGTCCATGGTCACCAGGGAAGAAATGCCTAGCCCATTTGTATATATTCGAAGGTGCTTATTTAGAAAATAGGGAGGCAAATCAAATCAAATAATCTTCTTAAATATGATCAGTAAGCATACAACAATCAAGCAATGACCATAATTCACCAAGATCTAGTAATTGACATAGTTATTTGGAGAAAATAGAGAGAGATGATTTTCACAATCCAATCAACATATTTTGAAGAATTCATACAGGTATGCAAATTTTCAAGCCCCATTCCGAGCATCAAGGATATTTAGTTCATTTCGAAGCTCGCAAAAGCGTTTTTCATCAAGTGGTTTGGTGAATATGTCGGCTAGTTGCTTTTCGGTGTTGACATGGGAAATGGCTATATCTCCTTTCATGGAGTGGTCTCTCAAGAAGTCATGCCGCATTTCTATGTGTTTGGTTCTAGAGTGCTCAACTGGATTATGGGCAATTTTAATAGCACTCTCATTATCACAAAGGAGTGGAATATGGTTCATATTGTAACCATAATCCCTTAGAGTTTGTCGCATCCAAAGGAGTTGTGCACAACAACTCCCGGCAGCAACATACTCCGCTTCGGCTATGGATAGGGCAATGGAGTTTTGTTTCTTGGAGGACCAAGAAACTAGGGATCTACCTAGGAATTGGCATGTACTGGAGGTACTTTTTCTATCTACTTTGCATCCGGCATAATCTGCATCGGATTAACCAATGAGATTAAATTTGGAACCTTTGGGGTACGAAAGGCCTAGGTTGGGTGTATGAACTAAATACTGCAAGATTCTCTTAATGGCTGTCCAATGACACTCTTTTGGGTTGGCTTGAAACCTTGCACACAATAATACACTAAACATAATATCTGGCCTAGATGCACATAAGTAGAGTAAAGATCCAATCATGGAGCGATATACCTTTTGATCGACATTTGGTCCATCTTCATTGAGATCCAAGTGGCCATTCGTTGCCATGGGAGTATTTATGGGCTTCACCTTGTCCATTCCAAACTTCTTGAGTATGTCTTGAGTGTACTTAGTTTGGCTTATGAACATCCCTTCCTTTTGTTGCCTCACTTGGAATCCCAAGAAGTACTTTAGCTCTCCCATCATAGACATCTCAAACCTATCTATCATAATTTTACTAAACTCCTCACAAAAAGATTTGTTAGTTGAAACAAAGGTTATATCATCAACATAGATTTGACAAACAAAGAGATCATCGTCAAAGTTCTTTGTAAACAATGTATAATCTACTTTACCGATCTTAAAGCCATTTTCAATTAAGAAATCTCTAAGACACTCATACCAAGCTCTAGGAGCTTGTTTGAGGCCATAGAGAGCCTTACGCAATTTAAATACGTGGTCGGGGAACTCTTCATCTTCAAACCCAGGGGGTTGCTCCACATACACCTCCTCCTTGATTGGTCCGTTGAGGAAGGCACTTTTCACATCCATTTCATAGATCTTGAAATCATGGTGAGTATCATATGCAAGTAATATTCTAATGGACTCAAGTCTATCTACGAGAGCAAAGGTTTCATCAAAATCCAAACCTTCGACTTGTGAATACCCTTTTGCCACAAGTCATGCCTTGTTCCTTGTCACCACCCCGTGTTCGTCTTGTTTGCTGCGGAAGACCCATTTGGTGCCGACGACGTTGGATTTGGGTCTTTTGACTAGTTCCCACACCTCGTTTCTTTTGAAATTGTTGAGTTCTTCTTGCATGGCCACTACCCAATCTGGATCCTTCAATGCATCCTCAACCCTGTGTGGTTCCAAAAAGGACACAAACGAGTAATGCTCACAAAAATTAGCTATGCGAGATCTAGTAGTCACTCCCTTTTGGATGTCACCGATGATGTTGTCAATTGGGTGATCCCTTTGGACGCATTGGTGTACTCTTGGGTGTGGTACTTGCTGTCTTGAATCTTCATGATCATCTTCTTCTCCCCCTAAATGGTTGCCCTCATTGACTTGTTGATCATCTTCACTTTCTTGAGGTTGATCTTGTCTGGAAGCTTCCCCTTGATCATTGGTCTCCTCTTGTGGTTCGTTTTCCTCATGCATATGTAGAGGTGGCTCTTGTGGTCGAACTTCGCCTAACACCATTCTTCTCAATGCTTGACAAGGAGCTTCTTCTTTATCTAGCACACATGGATCAACTTGCTCATTTTGGGAGCCATTAGTTTCATTGAACACTACATCACGTGCTACTTCAACAAGTCCGGAGGTCTTGTTGTAGAAACGATAGGCGTAAGTGTTCGAATCATATCCAAGCAAGAAACCTTCATCGGACTTTGAAGCGAACTTTGAAGTCCTAGGGTTCTTGTTCAAAATATAGCATTTGGAACCGAAAACTAAAAAATATGAAATATTAGGCTTGTTACTGGTGAGTAGCTCATAGGATGTCTTCTTGAGTAGTCGATGAAGATAAAGTCGATTTATGGCGTGGCAAGCGGTTTTGACCGCTTCCACCAAAATCGGTTCGTGGTCTTGTACTCATCGAGCATTGTTCTCGCCATCTCTATGAGGGTTCGGTTCTTTCTTTCGGCAACTCCGTTTTGTTGAGGGGAGTAAGGTGCTGAAAACTCGTGCTTTATGCCTTCTTCATCTAGGTACTCCTCCACTTGTGTGTTCTTGAACTCTGTGCCATTGTCGCTTTGAATGTTCTTGATTGTCAATGAGAATTCATTTTGAGCTCGCTTGAAGAACTTCTTGAGTATTCCTTGTGTTTCTGACTTATCATGTAAAAAGAAAACCCAAGTGAAGCGAGAAAAATCATCAGCAACTACTAAACCATATTTGTTACCGCTGATGCTTATGTAAGCAATTGGATCGAATAAGTCCATGTGAAGTAGCTCGAGCGGTCTTGTTGTAGTCTTGACGTTCTTAGCAGGATTAGGTGCTCCAACTTGCTTCCCGTCTTGGCACGCGCTACAAGGCCTGTCTTTCTCAAAAACAACATCCTTCAAACCTCGGATGTGATCGCTCTTGAGAAGTTTTTGAAGATTCCTCATACCAACATGCACTAGTCGTCTATGCCATAGCCAACCCATGTTGGTCTTTGCAATCAAGCATGTGTCATGTTTGTCCTTATCCTTGTTGAAGTCAACAAGATAAAGCTTTCCCTTTAACATACCCTTGAAGGCAATGGAACCATCACTCCTCCTAGAGACGGTCACACCCCCGTTAGTGAACAAGCAATTATAACCTTTGTCACATAATTGAGATATGGACAGCAGGTTATAATCTAAGGAATCAACATGTAATACATGAGAAAGAGTGTGTTTAGATGATATGGCAATTTTACTGGTACCGAGCACCTTTCCTTGACTATTGTCTCCAAAATAGATGCCCTCATTTGGATCCTCATTTTCTTCATACTCAACGAACGTTCTTTATTCTCCGGTCATATGGTTGGTGCAGCCACTGTCTAGCACCCATTTGGATCCACCGGAGCAATAGGCCTGCAAAAATAAATTATGCCTTGGTTTTAGGTACAGAAGCTTGCTTGGGTCCTTTTAGGTTAGTCACAAGGGATTTGGGCACCCACACATGAGATTTGGTATTCTCATGGCATGGCCCAACATAATGAGCATAAACTTTGCTATAATTACTTCTCATTAAGACATAAGATGCATTGAAAGTTCTAAATAGCAACTGTTGTTTTTTATACACAGGACTTGTCTGGGAGATCGGACTTGTTCGGAAGACCGGACTTGTCTGGACCACGACCGGACTAGTCCGGTTATCATGCATGTTGGATTCATTAATTTTGGATTTTCCTATTTGAGAGGGTCTTCCCTTTACAAAGACATTGCTTTTAGCATGTTGCTTTTCACCATAAGAGTAACCAATGCCATATTTGACATTTGGAGGTCTTGTGACCAAGTATGCACTACATGCATATTTGATCTTCTCCTTGTCAGATATGCCATTTTGTGAAGGATGCTTGTCCTTGTTAGAGGTTGACTTGTCTTTCAAGCTGGTGTCAACTTTACCACATGTACAAGTAGAAGCAACTTCAGTTTATTGGGTTGAGAAGGTGAACTTGAAGAGGATGAAGGGTCACCTTGCTTGAGTGACTCAACTTGGACTTCAAGGATCTTGTTAACCTTGATTAGGTTAGCAAGTTCGTCCTTGATTGTAGCATTTGAGTTGCTTAACTCCAAGCAAGCTTCCTTGCTTGAAGCTAATTCAGGCTCTAGTGACTTGCTTCGCTCCTTTTCAAGTTCGAGAAGCTTGTCAAGTTCAACATATTCCTCCTTTTGGGTGATAATCATGTCTTCTTGACGATGTATCAACTTCTCCTTCTCAACAAGTTGATTAAGTAAGAATTTCATTTTTGTGGCTGTTTTCTTATCTAACCCAATGAGCATATCTTCATTGTCACTATTAATTTCACTATCACTAGAATAGGAATCCACGGAAGAGGGTTTTTTGTTACCTTGCTTTACCTTCCTTTGCCATGAGGCAAGTGTTGTTCCCCTTCCATGCGCCGAGAGTAGGGAAGAGAGTGGACTTCTTGGATGTCTTTTCGATGGCTATGCTAGCCATCTCCTCATCTTCTTCGGATGAGGACTCATCATTTGAGCCCCATTCTTTCCCAAGATGTGCTTGTTCAGCTTGCTTCTTCTTCTTGAAGAACTTCTTGGGTTGAGGCTTTGCTTCTTTGGTCTTCTTCTTGTTCTCTTCATATGGGCAATCAACTATACAGTGGCTATACTCACCACAATTATAGCATGCCCACCTCAACTTTGGCTTTGATCTTTCCTTGTATTTTCCTTCACTTGATTTAGCGCCTTGTCTCTTCTTCATCATCTTCTTGAATTTCTTCATGAACAGTATCATGTCATCTTCATCCAAGTCACTGCTTTCATCATCACCGTCTTCTTCTAGTTGAGTTTCTCGAGCTTCTTTAGACAAGGTCTTAAGGGTGGACTTTAGAGCGACCCCTTTCTTCTTTGCCGAGGTGAGATCGGCAATTTCCTTAACATGTTTGGCTTTTTTCCCATCATCTCAAAGTTGATGATTTTCCCTAGTAGCTCATCCAGGGTCATCTTCTTGTATCCGGGGCTTTCTCGTATCCTTAAGCATAAGGTGACATTGAGAGGCATGGAGGATCTAAGGATGAGCTTCACTACCTCGTGGTCATTCCACTTCTTGCTTCCGTATGCTCGCACCTTGTTGATGAGCGTCTTTAATCGGTTGTACATGTCTTGTGGCGACTCATCTTCTTCGATTGCGAATCTTCCCAGCTGGCCTTCAATCATCTCGATCTTCGCTTCTCGCACATGATGGTCGCCTTCATGTGCGGTTTGTAATGTATCCCATATTTCTTTTGCGATCTCGAGTCCATCCACTTTTGTAAACTCATCATGACTGAGCGATGAGGTGAAAACTGCAGCAGCATGGGAGTTCCGATGGATCGCTTGCTCTTGGCTAGGTGTGAGCTCCTCATCATCATCAGGGATATCTATTCCAGTGCATACTATGTGCCACAAGCTTTGATTGAGAGAAATTAATTGCATTTTCATGTTTTGCCTCCACATTGATTAGTCATTGCCGTCAAAATGTGGGGCTTTTCCAAGTGGAATAGATAGGTAATGATTATTGCTAGAATTAAGCCGATCATAGTTGAAAGGATATCGGGAGTAGTTGGTGTGACTACTCCCCTTCTTTATCTTCTCATCTTCGATCTTCACCTTTCCCTTGGAAAGGGTTTTCTTCCTTAGGAGCGCCTTGAGTTCCAGCGTCTCCTCATCGTCATCCTCGAAGTCTTGAGTGGCTTCGAGGAGCTTCTCCAATTTCTGGTTCTTGTCTTCATCAACCTTCTCTTGGTTGTTGCTCTTGTGTACGTCCTTCATGTCCGACATGATCTCTTCGAGCGATTAGTCTCCTTTTCAAGAACCTTGCTCTGATACCAATTGAATGTGGCCTAGAGGGGGGGTGAATAGGCCTTTTTGAATTTTGTCAGAACCTGCAACACTTAACAACCAGATCAAATCTCGAGATATCGGACTAGTCTGGTCAAGTGCGGACTAGTCCGGTGTGTGCCGACTAGTTTATGCAAATTTGATAAATTAACTTGATTCTAGGATGTATGCAGCGGAAATATACTTTTAATTGAAGTGTTACACAATTAGGAACTAGGGTATACCACAAGTCAATCTTATATTTAATGTGTCAATGTAAAGTATGCAAGACTGATTGAAACCCTAGATTGATATGATGTATAAGAACGATGAGCACAAAGTAAGAACACAAGCAATTTATCTCGTGGTTCGGTTCCCACAGAGGCAACCTACATCCACGTTAAGGAGTCCACAAAAGGACCGGGTCTTCTCCAACCCTACCCTCGTCGGATCGCCATGAAGTCCAATCCTCTTCACTTATCACAAAGGGTAAATAACCAAATTCAAGGGGCCTTCTCACACGTTGAGGGCTCTCCATGATTACAACAAGAACTTCACAAAGAACACACTCGAAAGATTACAATGAAAATCATAGGAGTGTGTTAGGGAATCAAACCAAGAGCTTAATGAGTGATGAACCGTGTCTCTCCAATGTCCCAAAGTGTATCCTCAAGGGATTGATCTTTGTTGCTTTTGATTTTGTGGAGAGATGTGTTTTTGAGGCTCTTGGGAGGTGTGACGGCGGAGGGGTTCGAGAGTGGTAAAATTTGGGTCATGCACATCTATTTATATGGGGTTTCTAAAAGTTACCATTAAGGTTTAGAAAGATTGGACTAGTCCGTGGTGGACACCGGACTAGTCCGGTGTGCTGTGTGTAGCAAACCCTAGGTGTCGCGAAATACCGGACTAGTCCATTGTGTGATCGGACTTGTCCAATTTTGTGCAACTTTTGAAGTGTTTTGAGGACTAGTACGCACTGAGGAGGACTAGTCCGATTCTAGTCAGAGAGATATCGGACTAGTCCGTGGTGATATTGGATTTGTCCGATTTTGTGCAGAAAGATATCGGACTAGTCCGGTGTCAATCGGACTAGTCCGGTCCTGTATAGATTCGTGCAATGTGTGTGTTTATTTGTGTTTGAGCTCTTGGGGTGTGTTTCCTTAACACACTTCATACACAATGATCTACTACACTTGTTCCTTGAGCTATTTTCCACATTGCTCCTCATTCTCCCTTCTTTTTGGCTCTTTTCTCAGTTTCTCATTAAAACCTGTGCTCATCTCAACCAAAGTAGTTAGGATCTCATTTGCTTGTCATAAATTATCCAAAACCCACAAGGGATTCCTAGATGCACTTTCAAATAGATAGTTCACTAAACAAACAGATAGAAAACAAAATAATAGTTGGAATAGACGAACAATATTGAGTTCATTAATATAAAACATTACTACAAAACAAGAAAAGCGACATCATGAAACAAGAAAAACAACATCACAGCCTTATAATTATATAGCCCATCCCGGATAACACCTCACGGCAGAATGTGAAATGCTCGTGTCTAATCTACAGTCTTCACTACAGAAGATTTTGCAGCCACTCCATCGTTGCTTCTCGTAGACGGCAGCCGTGCACGGGTCAACCTCCTTGTTGGCAGCGACAACATTGGCGATCTCGGAGGCAGGTGCGGATGCGCCCACGTCAGATTACAGATTTCAGTCAGGGATTGAATCTGACACCGCCTGCACTCATTGTTGGTCCTCATGATGGCGACGGACCTGACCGCTTTCTCACAGACGTCGACCTTGCCTTCGACCTGCCGGATATACTCGATGGTGTCGCGGACCCCGTGATCAGCATCGTAGCGGAAGAGGCCAGGGACATTGGCCACCTCCATGTGGCCGACCCTGGTCGCCTGGGCGAGAAACTGGGCGCCCTGCTGAGCGTGATCGATCGTGAAGACAAGCTTGAGCCCGGTGACATAGCACGCATGAGGGTGGCCGACGATGGCTAGGTTCTCCACGAGGGCTTTGTAGCGCCCCGGGTCATGCCACATCCTCTGGGTCACCCGCTCGAGTGCCACGGGCCTGCCCACAGTGCCGTCTCGACACGCCGCATGCATGGCCTTGCAGGTGGCATGCAGACTGGAAAGGTTGTACAAGGGTCGCAGGGATCTTTCGGAGACGGGCCCCACGATCTCGACCGCAATATCGTGCGAGAATAGCAACTCCGTAGGCTCCGGTGTCACCATGCTGCTAAGGGAACCAATGAGGATGCACGTGGCGAAGACAAAGAGGAAGCTAAAGTACGTGCGGAGAATATTGTGGTGTGTCTTTATAGAGTCCGTGCGAAGAAGACGATGGAGACATTATATAAAGACACACGCCATCGTCTTCTTCACGCGTACTAATGGGATCGCGCGTAGTGATGGTTTGCCTTCCGGCGTTGGCGGATTCTACATCCTCTGCAGTACTGCATGTGCATTAAGGGTGGCAGACATGTGAACACCACAACCTATGGAACCCACGCCTCTCGCATGCACTGATGGGATGCGCGAAGTAATGGAACCGCTCTGTTTTCAATATTAGCACAAGAATAATATCCTGTCATCAATAGAGATAACATACTATCTGTGCCAAACATTTCCTTTTTTACAGTTTGGTTCTCTACGCTCTTTCACCTTAATTCGTACGTACGTACTACCTATCTTTTTCTAACATTTTTCTCGTCTTTTCTCTCCGTTCATTGTCTCCACTTTTCATTCCATTCGTTGCTAATTGACAGAACTAGTTATTACATAATCCCAAATAAACACAAAATAAACTAATCGGCACATCTCGTCCGTAGCACATCCCTTCAAGCAGTGGTAATAACTTCTGACCGCGTATAGGAGTAGTGGTGATTACACCGCGTATAGGGGCATAGGGCCAGTGGTATGTTGGAGTTCTACCTATATTTTTCTAACATTTTTCTCGTCCTTTCTTTTCTTTTCCCTCTCTTCATTGTCTCCACTTTTATTTTCAGTCGTCGCTACCTGTTGCATTTTGCTGTTACTACGTAGTAGTACTATATACTACTTTACAGACCGCTTTGCAGGCCCCGCTGCGGGCGATCTCCTGGCACCTCTAGCGGCTAAAGTATCGTACAGGCTGCTTTAGATGCAACTGGTGGTGTGGAGGGTCATTCATTAATAGAGAATACAGATAGAACAGATAGTTCACTAAACAACAGATAGAAAACCAAATAACAGATGGAACAGACGAACAACATTGAGTTCATTATCATAAACATTACTCCCTCCTTCCTATATTACTTGTCGTTTGAGCAAGTTTTTTATTTCATATTTGAACTAGAAAACTTGTCCTAATTATCAACGACGAGTAATAGGGGAAGGAAGAAGTACAAAACAAGAAAAACAACATCACGAAACAAGAAAAAATAAAACATCACAAAAACAAGAAGAGAAAAACATCACGACTAGATTAATCTGTGTCAAAAGATTTCCTGTTTTATGTTGGGTTTAACTAGAATGTAATCAGATGTTTGGTGCAATCGTGTAATCAACCATCTTCAACTATTGGACCGATCTATATTACGGTCGTTGAATCTTTTTATTTAACCCCCTCCACCAGGTGGAGAGCTGGTGGTGGAAGGGGTTAAATGAAAACATGTAATAACCGTAAGCTTTAGATCCAACGGATGAAAATATTTGATTACACAATTGCACTAAAAATTTAATTGCATATAGGGTTGTCAACGAGTCGAACTCGAGCGAGCTTGTCTTTCTAAGCTTGAGTTTGATAAAACACCGAGTCGATCTCGAGTTGAGCCAAGAATTCTTGTATATACTATAGAATCTACTAAATTTAGGTTCACAACTAATGGAGTAGGAAGGTGGACGATGTTGCACATTATTTGTTTCAATCATATATAAAAATTGTGTCTCATAAAACATTTTCAACAGAATTATATAGTTTAGTTAATCATACGTACATAACATAGATGACAACAATAAATGAGCTTACTCAAGCTTTTCAAGCTTGAGCTCATCAAGCTCGCAAGTTCAAGTTTGGCGCGTTTAGAATTGGCACAATACTCAACTTTTAATCAAAACTCCGTTTGGTCCTTGAACTTTCAAATGGGTCAATTATTTAGTCCATCAACTTCACACAACCAATTCACTTTCATCCTTAGTCTAAGTTGGACATCCACATTGGCATGCCACATAAGCTATTATGCCACATCATCTACCCCGACCACCTCACTTAGAAAAAGATAATAATTATTTATCATCTTAAAAATAACCATCTAATTAATTGGGGTGGATTTACGTAGTTGCATGGGATATACATATTTCTCCCCTTTTTTTTGCAAAACCATCAAGTGATATATCCTATGTCATATTACATATGCAAAAATATTGTACAATATAAAACTTTTAAGCCTAGGGAAGAGCAAACAGAGAGGAAGAGCAAACTTTTAAGTCTAGGGAATAAATATAAAATGAAGCTACACGTACTGTCCGGTGCACCTTAACCCTCGTTGTGCGTCCCCGGTGGTTGTTGAGAAGACCCTTGCAGGCAGGACTAAGATCGCCTGACATAGTGAATTTTACTGCACGCGTTCAGTAAAGATTGCATCCACCGTTTGTTTTGATCCGACGGCTGTACTTCCCAGCGATCCTCAAATGGGCCCAACAGAGGGGTCCACTTGAATTATCTCCTCTCCTATTGCCTGGTTGCCTCAATGTGGGACAGAGTTTACTCTTACTGATACATACTTCAACCATCTAAATAAAACAAACTTCTATAATTGAGGACATTAGGGAGTGTTTTGAAAAATATTTGGCTATCAATTATTTCACGCATCTGTCGACAATATTTTTCATATATCATTTTGGCAAATTAAGGGTTGATATAATACTAAAAGTATTATCTATTTTCACATTATTTATTTGTGATGCTAATTAATAAGTAATCCTTATAATCAAAACTTAATCCTAACATATGACAAAATTAATATTTTTCTATAGTCCATACATTAATACAACATTATTTTGACAGGTTACTTTACAATAAACATAATATTTAGCAATCAATAGATCATCAGCATCGCTGAGCACGTGGTAGTTAGGTTTCGTTCAAAGCATATTGGAGTTGGGAGGAAAGAGGTGACGATAAGTTGAATTGCACGAATCTCAAAAGTAGAATCAGTTGTCACCTAAAAGAAATCCTATTTTCAGGAGTCTAAAATATGGTAGTTTCTCATTAATAATTGAAGTCTATACGACACTTCATGCTCCAGGCAAAAAAGAAAAAAGATAGTACTTCATGCTGATGCAAACAAGAGGAAATTAAAATAAAAACTCTTGAGTTCTAGTCAAGTTTACAAAATGAAAGCCGAAACCCTCCCTAATGTCCTCGATAGTTAATGTGTTTTTAATACTGATAATTTGTTATAGAAGTTTGTTTTATTTAGATGTTTGAAGTATGCATCATTATATGCATGTAAACTCTTTCTCATGTTGAAGCAAGCAGGCAAGAGTTTAAGAAACGATTTGAATGGACCATTTAGTTGGATCGCTGGGAAGTACAGCCGTCGGATCAAAACAAATGGTGGATGCAGTCTTTACTGCACGCATGCAGTAAAATGTCGCTACGTCAGGCGATCCTGGTACACGCAGGTATTGTAAAAGCCCGCTTTTCGGAAGGACAAAAATGCAAACTTAAAATTTTTGAAAGTGGACTTGGAATTTCAAACTCACATGAACCATATGAGTTAACCAATGTTCACTAAAAATAGGAACTTGTTAAAATTTTACATATAGAACATGGTGGCTAATGTATTTTAGAATTTATGGTGTAAAATCCTTAATTTCCAAGTATTCACATTTTCAATGAAAATTAAAGGAGAAAAGAAGACAAAATAGAGAAAATGAAAAAGGAATTATTCCAACCCTAAATTGGGACATTCAAAAATTCAAATCAAGCTACTGTTTAAACTAGGTTCACATGAATATTTGAGCTGCCCAATAGATGCCCCATATATCAAATAGCCCCTCTGCAAAATTTGAGAATTATGGAAGCACGATTACTATTTAATACACCGTGTAGATCGAAATGCCTTTGAATTCAAATTTAAAATTTAATTTCAAATGAAACTTGATTAAAACCAGAATTTGACTTCAGAATCAAATACTTCACATTTGCTTTAGGCTAGCTGCCAATTTTTACTAAATTTGGAGCTTGTCTAGTAATGATTTAAATCAGCAGAATAGGGATAAGGAAGAGGAGGGAAGAGGGTCACACATGTCATGTATGTCTTCAGAGGCAGAAATCAAATTTGCTTATTCCTGCTCTGCTCTGCTCTGCTTCATATAGCCGCCCGACTCCCTCCTACACCACAGCGCTCCACCGCGCCCCACTCCCGCTTGTCTCCCCTCCTCTTCGGCCTGGTCGCCCTGGTCGCGTCCCCGGCCTCCGCACTGGCTGCCGGCTCGCCCATTGCGTACCGCTCGTCATCGGCCACCTCTGCTCCTGCGCCCCACGCCGGCACCGGCTCGCCCCCTCACTTCCATGCTGCTCCACCTCCTCACTGGCACCGACGCGTGCCTGCTCGCCACTGGACCCTGGTTGCGCCCCTCCCGACCCTACTCACTATCGCCCGACCACCTACAGCGCCACTCGCCGGCCGCCGTCTGCACCTCGTCGTGCCCGTCCTCCCTCGTGGCTGTGCCCAGCGCCCAGAGCCGCACCATATCGGCCGTCAGTTTGTCTCCGTGCTCACCGCCGCGCGCGCCTCCTCGCCCGCGCCTCTGCAAGCACTGCGCCACTTGGGCTCACCTCCCTGCACATGCTGCTCCGTCGCTGTGCCTCCCTGGCGCCCAGCCGCGCCGCTCCACCTCTGCCGCGTCGCGCAACCGTGCCCCTGCCCGACGGCTCGCGCCGCGACGCCGGCCGCATGCCGCCCACCGCCAGCACCCCACGGCCGTGCAGTTTGCCTGCACGCGCCTTGTCCGCGCTTCACCCAAGTAGATGTGCGTCGGCGCCCCAACAGTGCCCACTTGCCGTGCGCCGGCCTCTCCTCCGCATCGTGTCCTGCCGTTGGCCCAGCTCCCTACGTCGTCCGCTCTTGCCACTGTCCGCGCCTTGGCCGCACTTTACTACGCGCCATTGCCGCCGTGGTCGAGCTCCTTGCCGCTCGTGGCCGCTGCAACTTCGCGTTCCTTACTGATGCGCCTTCCAAACTGAGGTGACCGCCATCCACCGATCGTTCACGTCTTTCCGAACGCGTCTCCGCCGCACTACCTCTACTGCAACTCGTCCCTATGCCACTTCCTCCATCTCTAAGTGCCACAAGCAAGGCATCACAAGCAGTCGAAGTTATTCCGCAATGGAACTGCATCAACGCCGTCGCCTTCTTCAATGTCGTCGTGGCATTCTAAGCCGCGGTCATGTCCTGTAAGCAAAGCATGTTATGAATGAGATGCACAGGATTTGGGAACACATTGATGATGCAACGGCAACGGCAATTTGTTCAAGGTTAGCTCTGATTTGTGCAAAGCTTAGTTGGGACAGTGCTGCATCCAAGGTGTTCGATGAAATGGTTACAAGTCAAAACTAAGTGTGTTGCCGTTCAATGCTGGTCCATGGATGCAAGTCTATTGTGGGGTGGCAATCAACCAAGATATGTGCCAAGATGCTCTTTGAATGGTGATGAAGTGACGGAATCAAGAACACACCCAAGATATTCGACGAAATGCCTACAAGGTGAGCTTGCCCTAAAATACCTTGCTTGACGCCACTGAAGTCCGTTCGTGGTGACCGCTAAGGGTACTCATGTGTCGTCAAGCCGTGCGTCCATGTTCCACATTGATATCATTCCTTTAGAAATCCCCAAGTTGACCTTCTTTGTCTTTTGTATCGCGTTGGCTTGTCCGTGCGTGCTCGTGATGCTCTACCATGAGTCGCATCGACGTCGTTGACCATATGACGTCGTTGTGACGTTCTGAGCCGTCATCGTGCCCTGGCATCGAGATGAAGGATGCCTATGATGTGTGTAGTGCTGGAGCACTAGCACAACACCTTAGGCGATGGTAGTTTAGCCAAGTTTGGTCTTAGTCGATACGAGGTTGATCAAGCCCTAGATGTAGCCAAAGTGGTCGATAAAATGCCTCTTGGTCAAACCATGGAGGTTGGTGATCACCGATGACCCGTGGTTGAGTAATTTGAGAACGCTGTGACCGACAAGGATTACTAGACCAAGCAAACCTTGGATAAGAATTTCTTGATCGTGTCGACGATGTTTTCCTAACCGTCTGCAGAATTGCTTAACTAGGTGTGCCATTTCATCGACGACAGATTCGTCGAGTCGCTTGCCGACGATCAAGTCGACATCACTAACCTTGAGACTCATAAGGTGGTGTTTGGGATTTTGCTCACCACCATGGACGATTCCGGGTCGATGTGAACTTCGATAGGATGACCTTCACGAGATGGCAGCGCATGTTGTCACGACATAGTAATGCATTATGTTAAAGTTCCAGGAGTTCATCGAGCTCATTTGGACAATCTTGCAAAGGACACTGCAATAGTGTCATGTAAGAACTTGGAAGATGCTTGCAAAGATATTTGTAGCGACTGATTTACCTAAAGGTCCTCTGAACGTGTCTTGGTACTCACATTAGGTTAGAAGTGCTTGTGATGGCTCTTTGAGTCCAAGCAATGCCGATCTCACTTCTTTTCCAAGTGTCACTAGGGTTTCACGTCGATTCATCCTAATTAAGAACCCAGCGACCGCACTTGTCACTTAATTAGGTTTACTCCTTTATGAGTTTGTGTAACTTCATTGGTTGACTTCTGAGTCACGACCTCTTGTTCCACAGTTCACTCATGCCTTAAACTTTCAATGCTCCACCTTGATCGCTTAGTCCTCCTTACATCACCCAATCCGGTACTTCTTCATCCTTCAATCCGATACCTCATAAGTGGCATAGCTTCAAGTGTTGTCTACTAAGTTGCAATGTGGCCTTACATTGTACCTTTCCGTTCGTACCCACACTACTATGTCCACCTTGACTCATCCTCTGATTACTCACACAACAGAAGCATACCTGTCCTTCCTAGTCAAACTCCTTGTTCTTAATGTTTACACCACCTCTTAGAGTCTATTATTAAGTTACCTTAATTACTTTTATGCATTTCATGTTGATAGGAACGTGATGATAGGTGATCAACGAGAAGTTTCTCTTGGAGGAGAATGCCGAGGAGTTCCAACTTCAAGATTCCATGGCGGATTCTCCGGAGGAAGACCATGACATAACAACTAACATTGCTATAGAGTCGCAAATAAGGCAAGCCCCAGTTTGCATTTAAGTTCCTTACCGTGTCTTTGCAGTTTTCATTCACCTTACATCTTTAGATGTCTATGCATTACGTATAAGGTGTTTGACATCCAGTTGCATGACCAAATAACCCAGGGAGTGGTCACAATAGCTCACATAATCGTGTAGTAACTGCCATGCATATATCCATAGGGATCTGATAGAAGTCGATTAGTTGGAATCTACTCGCGAGATAGGATTTTATCACACGGGATGAATTGGCTCAAGAAATGTTTTATAAATATGAAATTGAGACCGGTCAGAGATGACTAGGAAGCGACAAGAGGTGGTCTTGGTCGTATAGCTCTGACCATATCGATTGAGGACTGTTTTGTGTGCGGCCCTGCTGGACAAGCTTGAATTGTACCGGTGACATTCTGGAGAAATGGGCTCCAGTAAACTGACGTAGTTTGATACTGATTTGTCGAGACATTTCGTTCCATTTTATAGGCGTGGGTTGAGGGTAGCGAGGTGTAAATCATCTGGTGGGCATGTCAGAGTAAGCCCCACGCAGGGGACCTCCTGCTCGTGACGGATCGACCGGTTCAACATTCTAGTGTTGGGTGAAAGGTGGCCATATACGACTAGTACTGAAGTGCTATGTAGGTACTACTATAAGTACTCGTTGGCATTTCCGAAAGTGTGTATGTGTCGTGTCGTCCGGGTGTGTCCTGATTGCAATAACCGTCCCTCGCGGTAATAGAGTACCACTTGTTCACTGCGCTGTGATGTAGTAAATACTGAAGAAGTCAGAAGAATATGATGTATTGAATTATCATTGCTTTGCAACCTTGTATGGCTTAGAGATAGTACAATTAAAAGTTTATAGTTTCCTCATACTTTACCTGTAATAGCAGTATGTGCTTTGGGCATGTCATATCATCGGCAAAACATTTCATGTTTGGTTGTGGAGTCTATGAGGTGCCATGCCTGAAGAATGTCATGTGCTACTTAAAACATAACTATAAGGATCCACTTGTAGGCGAGTCCTTTATGCTATTCCTTACCTATGCTTAGTATTCACTCCTGCATATGTCTAGTGAGACGGGTTAGTCTTGCTGAGCCTTATGCTCACGTTTGCGCTTTAACGATTTTTGCAGGTATTAGTTTTATTTCTGTTGTTCAGGTTGTACATGAGACCTCGAGGTGTCGAGATGTATCTCATGTGAACCACGCTGCTGCTGAATGTTCTTCATGTTGCTAGTGAGAAGCGTCCTAGGGCATGAACGTCTTATCTCCTGCTTAGTTAAGTGAGATTATGAGTATGTATTTTCTGCTGCGTGTGTACCTCTGTTGTACACTCTTTTGTAAACTCTTCTTACTATGAAATGAAAACTTTACATATTTTGGTCTTTCTTTTCGTGTGTGCTGTTAGGTGCCACATCGCACAGCACCACCCAATGAGATCCTTGGACGTCGGGACCCTGGTCCCCACAAACATGGTATCAAAGCTTCATTGGGAATAGCACGCTCGAAAGAGCCTATTTTCGAAAACTTCGAAGTAGTCTAGTGAGGATTAGCTATATGCCCATTAAGGACTATAACTAGTATAAGTTATAAAGGTGGTGAACTAACTTACTTGTTATATTATTGTGTGACGACGCTCTGTCTTCAAGGTAAGAGGTAATGCACGCCACCGAGAGCGGATCAATCTCGATAAGCTCTGCATATGAGATGTGGTATGTGATATTTCCGTGGCTTAGCACGGAAAGTCAATATGAGTCTTTGAAACTATTCATGTTTCTGGGAACATATGACACGCGGTACCCCAGCGTGACACAAAATTAGTGGGAGCCCCCGTCGGGTGGTGTATAACCCTATAGTATGCATCTCTAGAACTATTCATGTTCTATGGGAGCATGCGAAACACGTATGCCCGAGCGTATATAAGCTGGTTCGTGCGGGAGTCTTTGTTGTACAGACATAGTACAGCCATGTACCTCGAGACATGACTTCGCTCGAGGGCGACTCACACCAGAGTCATATGCATTTACTTTTGATTATATATTATTGTGACTGTGTGTCGTGTTTCTCCGTGCCGCCCTTGAGGTGCGAAGGGTGCAAGGTGATTGTTTGTCTTCGGCAGGTACACTAACTATGGTAGCGACCCGTGTAGCAAACGTTTGTGAGTGTTCGATATTAGGACCACCTATAGACGTATATGGATATACCGGGTTAGACTTTTCTTTTTGTAAGGCACGTAGTACCGTCAGTATCACATTTGATACTTTGACCATCCCCCACGGAAGAAATGGCTTCATATTCATATTTAGTCCAAGTATCAGTTCCTGGTATCTTATGGACAATGTAAAATGTGTCTCTTTAAGAGTAGGTGAACCAAAGTTCCTTGTTTCTGGCGAGAGTTTAGCTCGACTTCGCCGGAATGAGACTTTGGTTAAGCATGAAGATCCATAGTGATATGCTATGGATGAGAAGGTCGTCAAGTTCTCTTTCAAGTTTCATTTAGTTCCAAATCATATGATTATTTTTAAAGCAAGTTCTAGCTATCAAGCTTGAGTTTTGAGCTAAGTTTCAAAATTTGAGTTTGTTTCCAATTCATGGGTTTCGAAGCCAGTAAGTTCTGTTTTCTAACAGAATTTGACCTGACTTTGAAAATCCATATCTCTTCAACATGAAGGGCTATGGATGCAAATGAATACTTTTTGGAAAGCTCTTGAAGTATTCTGTAAGTTTTCTATTGACCTCCAAGCCATAAGCATACATAAGGTCAAGAAAATCTTTTCTAACTAAATCAACTGCTGTTCTGAAACTGTATGAACAAGCATTTGAATTTTTGCCTTAATTATCTGTGGAAAGCTCTTCTAGTCTATTGTGATACATTTTTAGGAAAGGGGAAGAGCTACTCTACAACTTCTCTATTCATTGTTACCTCAAATTCGATTTAGAACTAATTAGAAACTTGAATTGAAGTTAGTACATGTGTTCACTACTATCTGAAACAGCCAGAAAATTTCTGAACTTTGAACAGCCATAACTCTTTAATTAGAAAGGCAACCTAGGCATTTATATACATTAATAGAAAGCTTAAAGAGTCGTGTATCAATTTACTATTCAGTGTTAAGGCTAAAACTCGCAATAACCAGATCTAAATCGAAGTATCGTTAAGGTGTCGAAATAGTCCATAATCTGAACAGTGATGTATTCCGTTGCTGTTTTAATCGTAATTTCTAGTAGGCTTGTCGAAAGACTTCATAATTTTCATTTATGGGATCCCAAGGATGTGTGTAACAAGTTTGAAATATTTTGTTTCTGCAAATGTCAATGTTTCTCTATTGAAAATTGTGCACAAAATCAGCAACATACAAAGGAAGTTCTGCTGAATTTCAGTTAAAAATATGGGAACTTGGTCGAATTTAAAATTCCATATCTCCTCAACCATAAGTGATATGATGGCAAATAAATACTCTTTAGAAAGCATTGGAAGTTTTCTACAAGTTTTCTATTCAGCTCAAGACCAGAATCCTTTTCTATGTGGGTGAGATTTGGAGATTTGCAGAAACTGTTCGGAATCAACCAAACTGGACAGCAATCTGTATATTTCTGAATTTGAACCATAACTCGCACCTTACATCCAATAGGGTCACACGAGTATCCGTTGGAAAGGTTAGTAAGTCAGATACAATTTTTGTAATTGGCTCCAGATCTGAATCGGTTATCTACCTATCCCAAATCGTGTTTGAATGCAGGGTGGTCAGTCTGAACTGAACCCCCATTTCTTCTGAATGCTGAATTTTTAGCAAACTTCGAAAATTCATATCTTTTGAACCAGGTCTGATATGCATACAAATAAATATATTATGGAAATAATATTACATTGGATACAACTTTGTTAATAAGAATATTTCCAGATTTCTAACTGAACAGTCTGAAAACTTTAGATCAAAACTTGTACTTTTTAAGCAGGTTCTGCTGAAAGCGCAGAGAATTCTGCTAACTTTAAAATAGCATAACTTGTAAACCAGAGATGATCTAGAGACAAATCAATACTTTTTTGAAGGGTATTGAAGTGTACTTTAACTTTGTTATTCACCTCAAGATCATATTTCAACATTTGCTGAACCAAAACTGAAGTTGCGTACAGGCTGATCGGGTTGCAACCAAAACTGAATCAGTGTGTACATTTCGTTTTTGTTAGGCAAATGGTCTTCGACTTCATTTCGAGAAACTTTGAAACCACAAGGTGTTGTGACTCAACCATTTACTGATGGAAATCGGGTGCTTGACTCGATCAAAGCCCATTTCTTTTGATGGTCATGGTTGTGTCTTATTTATGTGACTTGCCACATCACATCTTGTGATGTTGAACGCAGGTCGCAATTACTCGAGTTGCACCTCGTCTTCTCATGAGGATTGTTTGAAGTACGCTTTGACATCCTGGTTCTAAACATTAAGGGGGAAGGTGAGCACTCAAGTAATAGTAGTATTCAACCATCAACCTTGGTTACAACGAGGCGTGTCAACAAGAAGACGATCAATTAAGATTATATCTTCAAGAGGGCCCAACCTCCATCACCAGATTGAGTTACTCTAAGAAGAAGTGTGACTTTAAATCCACTAAAGTGATCGAGAAGGATATCCGTTCCTCCTGACTAATCGAAGCGAAGGTTAAGTGAAGTATCACTAGAGATGTGTCTAGTGATCTCGACCAGGTGTCTAGGGATAACCTTCGACACAAGTTAGTTGTTTTTCTTCTGATGAAGATACTCCTCAAGTCAACTGGTAACTCTAAGACCTAGTTGAAGATACAATCAAGTGGAGTAGTACATGAACAAGCTTTCGAATGGTCGAGATAACGTGATATATTTCCCACATTCCTTGTCAATCGTTCTGTTATGAATTCCTTCACTGTGGTCGAGTCATGAAAGGAACGCTACTCATTGAGTGTCTTTCACGACCACGGTATCCAATCCTTGCAAATCATTAAACAGTACTTGAGTTTTGTGGGTGTGGTTCATTTAGTCTTGCTTGAACTATAAAAGCTACTGCACCATGCATGTGCACCATTTGCACCATACATATGCACATCTGCACCATACCATGTGCATATTCATTGCACCATACACCATGTGATGCATCATGAAGCATCATTACCAATGAAACACCAATGATAGAATGCATGGTAATACTAAAATTTAGAGCAAGATTGTGTACCCCATTCAAACTATTCCAAGATGTCTAATGACTACAATCATTTCACCATTTTCATTTAACTTCTTATATGGTTGATCTCCCTTTCATTGAGTGATACCTTGGCAACCGATAACTCAACCTCCCTTGCAAATAAACAGACACTTGAACTTCTGTCCTTGACTTGTTTAGGTTCAAGTACCTTGATTGTTGCAACCATACCGTTCGTCATCGAGTGGTCATCAGTTCGATGATCAACCTTGTAAAATCCATGAATTCTCATTACTCGCAAAGGTTCCATTTGATTATCAACCTCGTGAAACTCTTTGAAGTTCCTATAAGTTCTTGACTTGGTATATGGTAACCTTGATACTCCGAGAACCTTGTAGTTATCTTATGATTGAACTCTTTGCTGTGTTGAAAACATATGAGGATGCTCAATCCTTAAATCCTCATGTGCCACCGCAAAGAGTCCTCAACTTCTATCTCTATTGTTTGAAGATGTTGATATCACCAAAAACCTTGTAGTCACCATATTTATAGTATTCTTGTTGTTTTGCCACATAAGAGTGTTGAGTGCTTTGCGACTCTTATGCTATAGCTAAGGAATCCTATGGTTGACTAAACATCAAACGAGCTTAATGATTGTTGTTTAACCTCGTAAACCATCTTAACTCATGTTAGGGGAAATACCACATCGAGTTATACGGACCTATGAAAAACCAAGCAAGCAACTATGAATCAATGCAAAGATAGTTTCAAACTACCGAGGTGACCCAAAGAAGCAAATAACAAGTCCTGATTCTTCAATTCAAGACTAGGACATGACAAGATGTCATACCCGTGTAAGAGGACAGCGGTGAAAGTTTAGTAACAGACGTGGGAGTTTTAAGACGTGATATGGTCATGTCGAGCATCCTGTCAAGATTATCAACCTAAAGACTGGAATCACATGAAGCAAACTTTAGAATTTCTTAAGATGCCTGGGCATTGTCATTTTCCTTAGTCAATGACCCTCTTTTCCGGATCGTTCCCTACTCGTTTATGTTATTCTACTTGCTAGAATCACGGGACAAGATTCCTTTAAGGGGGAAGGATTGTAAAAGCCCGCTTTTCAGAAGGACAAAAATGCAAAAATGCGAACTTAAAAATTTTGAAAGTGGACTTGGAATTTCAAACTCACATGAACCATATGAGCTTACCAATGTTGACTAAAAATATGAACTTGTTAAAATTTTACATATAGAACATGGTGGCTAATGTATTTTAGAATTTATGGTGTAAAAACCTTAATTTCCAAGTATTCACATTTTCAATGAAAATTAAAGGAGAAAAGAACACAAAATAGAGAAAAATAAAAAGGAATTATTCCAACCCTGAATTGGGACATTCAAAAATTCAAATCAAGCTACTGTTCAAACTATGTTCACATGAAGATTTGAGCTGCCCAATAGATGCCCCATATATCAAATAGCCCCTCTGCAAAATTTGAGAATTTTGGAAGCACGATTACTATTTAATACACCGTGTGGATTGAAATGCCTTTGAATTCAAATTCAAAATTTAATTTCAAATGAAACTTGATCAAAACCAGAATTTGACTTCAGAATCAAATCCTAAATATCTAAACGGATAATCACCAATTTTGCATCCTAATAATTTTGTATATTCATTTTTAACTCCTTTGCTTTGCCGTAGTAGAACATTTCTCTTTTATCAAAATTAATCTTAAGTGTCGACAGTTGTTTGAAAACAGTTAGAAGCAATTTTATATTCTTCGCTTCATCTATATTGTTATCCAAAAATATGATTGTATCGTCTGCATATTGCAGATTGTGCAACCTTATTTAATCTAGTTGTTGCAAGCATTGTGAAAATTATAAAACTAGTATTCAATAAGAAGATCTTCTGTAGTGCTGTATTTGATTTGCGTTAGTGTGTTTAGCAAGTAAAGTGGTCACTCCAAAGTTTATACTATATAGAGGTAGCTGTTCTTTATGGAATTCCTTGAGGAGTGCCATCAAATCCTCTTCGAGTATCTCCAAGAACACTTGATAAAATTCTAGAAGAAAGTCATCTGGTCCTGGAGATTTATTATGCTCCATTTTGAACGCAGCCTCCTTGACCTATTCCCTAGTAAATATTGAGACCAGCATCTCGTTCTCAACATCACTAATTTGTGGAGTATCATTTCTCCAATCCTCCCTAAGAGAAATATTAGTATTAGGAGAGGCTATCTGAAAAGACCCTTGTAGTAATTCTAATGTATTTTTTAATTGTATTTATCCCTCTATGATACCATCTTCCTGCTCTAGTCTGAAGATATGTTGCTTTCGGTGTTTCCCATTGGCAACAAAATGAAAATACCTTGTATTGTCATCACCTTCAAGAAGGTTTTTAACTTTTGCTGCTTCATACCACTGTATTTCCTCTTCTCTTAAAAGGCAAACCAACCTTTATTTAAGATAATGTTTTAGATTAATTTCATTATCCGAAAGGTTTTCCTTCTCAGCTCTACGTTCTATAGCCTCCATCATTGGAATGATTACTTCTTTTCTTTCTTATATGAGCTAGATGTATGTTTGGCCCATTCCTTAAGGTATCGTCGCAATCGTCTAATTTTATTTTGCCATCTTTCCATTGTGGTATGACAACGGGATTCAGATTGCCATACTTTGGTGACCATATCACAGAAACCGTCTCTCATGAGCCATCCCCTATCAAATTTAAATAATGGATGTATACTTGTATGAGTAGATGAGCCAGTATTTAGTAGAAGAGCTGTGTGATAAGATAGACTCCTATCCCTCGCCTCAACCATAACTAATGTCCTCCCAATCTGTACTCACGAGAACTCTATCAGTTTTTCAAATGTGGCATCGGGACCCGAGCCGAACCAAGTGTATTGACGTCCGGACATTTTAATTTTCTTAAGATCGAGTGCCTCTATGACAGCATTAAAAATGTTGGGCCATGTTGAATCAAAAGTATTTTTATTTTTTTTCCCGTCAATATCTCATGATATTAAAATCACCCCCTACAATATAAGGCAATTTTTCACGATAACAAATTTATGACAATTCTAATAAAAATGCTTCTTTGTGGTTATATTGAGCTCGTTCATAAACTGTATACAAAACAAAATCTGAATCCATCTGCTTTGTTTTGTAGGGTAAATTTGACGTAAAAATCTCCTTCATCTATAGACCTTAAATCAAACATATCCCGGTCTGCCTCTAGAAGAATTCCGCCTAAACAACCATATGGTGCCATACTATGCCAAATAAAAATACGGCTACCACAAAAATTCCAAAGGGTAGAATCTGAGAAATCTGTTCTACCCGTTTCCAATAAAACAATAAAATTAATTTATTCTTATTTAACCAAATCTTCCAAGTATCTATGTTTAGCCAAGTCTCCCAGACCTATGCTATTATTCCAAAATAGTCCTAGCTTAAATCTTGAATTTTTTTAGATTTCACCGTACTTTACATCATTGGGCAGATTTCAACTTTATTTTACTGTGATGTTGTGTTGATCACATAATGTGTAATGATCACACCTCTCATGCACATTCTCATTTAAATCTGCACAAACGTGCACTACAAGGATTCTGCCCTGTTGCAACGATTGTACTGCAACGACTACTAAATCGTTGCAGTAAGCTTAGTCTTTTGCCACGATTCACTAGTTCGTAGCATTAGGATCTATCGCCATAGAACACAATCATTGGATTAGGATCTGTTGCCACGATTCATTAGTTCGTGGCATTAGGATCTATCGCCACGAATCTGTTATCACGATTCACTAGTTCATGGCATTAGCATCTATCGCCATGGAACATGATTGTTGCATTAGGATTTGTTGCCACGATTCACTAGTTCGTGGCGTTAGCATCTATTGCCACGGAACACGAACGTTGCATTAGGATCTGTTGCCACGATTCACTAGTTCGTGGCGTTAGGATCTATCGCAATGGAACACAATCATTGCATTACAAACTTTTGCCACGATTCACCATACGTGGCATTAGGATCTATCGCCACGGAACAGAATCATTGCATTAGGAACTTTTGCCACGATTCACCAGTTCGTGGCATTAGGATCTATCGCCACGGCACACAATCATTGCATTAGGAACTTTTGCCACGATTCACCAGTTCGTGGCGTTAAGATCTATCGCCAAGGAACAAAATCATTGCATTAGGAACTTTTGCCACTATTCACCCGTTCGTGGTGTTAGGATCTATCGCCACGGAAAACCAATGTTGCATTAGGAACTTTTGCCATGATTTACCAGTTCATGGCGTTAGGATCTATCGCCACGAAGCACAATCGTTGCATTATGAACCTTTGCCACGATTCACCAGTTCGTGGCATTAGGATCTATTGCCACAGAACACAATCGTTGCATTAGAAACTTTTGCCAAGATTCACCAGTTCGTGGCGTTAGGATCTATCGCCACGGAACACAATCGTTGCATCGGGAACTAGCTAATCTTTTTCTTTCCTTTCCTTACTTACTCAAATAGCTAAACAAAAACCCACTACTTATGATTTTACTTATGTTATGACTCTATTCTAGATTTTTGCCTTGGAATTATATTTGAATTTATATTTTTAATTGCATTTGAAATTTCATCTTTTTAGAATTACTTGTTTAAGTTAAATCATACACTCATAGTTCCTCATTTAGTTTTAAGTTTTAATAAAACCACACTTTCAGCATCATTTATTAGTTAAACTAATTCATGTGAGTTTGAATTCTATTTCAGATTAAAAAAATTTAAGTTCACATTTTTGCATTTTCATTCTGTTCAAAAGTGGGCTTTTACTTGACTTTGAACCAATTTATTTATTTGTTAGCAATGTTTGCCCCAGGCCTTCCTCATTAAGCAGTTTTAAAATCCATTTACTTAATAAGCATCTGTTTTGCACCCGCAGGTTCATGATTCCTAAGCCACCCTGATCCTAAGGGCGACATAGAGTTTCCCATTTTGCAAGTCGATAACTTATTTTCACTGTATTGGCATGCCAATAAAATCTAGATCTATAATAATCTAGTTTCTTTAATACCCCTATTGGAATTTCAAACAAGGACATCATAAACATTGGCAGCTAAGTAAGTACTGAGTTCAGGAGAACTAATATACCTCATGAGGATAAATATTTAGCCTTCCAACATGCAAGTTTTTTTTCGAATCTCTCTTCTACACATCTCCATTCATGATTAAGGAGTTTCTTATGATGCATTAGATTTCCTAAATATCTAAATGGATAATTACCAATTTGGCATCCTAATAGTTTTTTATAGTCATTTTGAACTCCTTTGCTTTGCCGTAGTAGAACATTTCTCTTTTATCAAAATTAATCTTAAGTGTCGACAGTTGTTTGAAAACAGTTAGAAGCAATTTCAGATTCTTTGCCTCATCTATATTGTTATCCAAAAATATGATTGTATTGTCTGCATATTGCAGATTGTGCAACCTTATTTAATCTAGTTGTTGCAAGCTTTGTGAAGATTATAAAATTAGTATTCAATAAGCAGATTTTCTTTAGTGCTGTATTTGATTCGCGTTAGTGTGTTTAGCAAGTAAAGTGGTCACTCCAAAGTTTATACTATATAGAGGTAGCTGTTCTTCATGGATTTCTTTGAGGAGTGCCATCAAATCCTCTTCGAGTATCTCCAAGAACACTTGATAAAATTCTAGAAGAAAGCCATCTGGTCCTGGAGACTTATTATGCTCCATTTGGAATGGATCCTCCTTTGACCTCTTCCCTAGTAAATATTGAGACCACCATCTCGTTCTCAACATGACTAATTTGTGGAGTATCATTTCACGAATCCTCCCTAAGAGAAATATTAGTTTTAGGAGGCTATCCGGAAAGGCCTTTGTAGTAATTCTAATGTATTTTTTAATTGCATGTCTCCCTCTATGATACCATCTTCCTGCTCTAGTCTGAGGATATGTTGCTTTCGGTGTTTCCCATTCGCAACCAAATGAAAATACCTTGTATTATCATCACCTTCAAGAAGGTTTTTAACTTTTGCTGTATCATACCACTTTATTTCCTCTTCTCTTAAAAGGCAAACCAACCATTTATTTAAGATAATGTTTTAGATTAATCTTGTTATCCGAAAGGTTGTCCTTCTTTGCTCTACGGTCTATAGACTCCATCATTGGAATGATTAGTTTTTTTCTTTCTTATATAAGCTATATGTATGTTTGGCCCATCGCTTAAGGTATTGTTGCAATCATATAATTTTATTTGTCCATCTTTCCATTGTGGTATGACCACGAGATTCAGGTTTCCATACTTTGGTGACCATATCAAAGAAATCATCTCTCACGAGCCATCCCCTATCAAATTTAGATAATGGATATATACTTGTATGAGTAGATGAGCCAGTATTTAATAGAAGAGCTGTGTGATCAGATAGACTCTTATCCCTCGCCTCGAACATGACTAATGGAAACATGTCCTCCAAATCCGTACTCACGAGAACTCTATCAGTTTTTCAAATGTGGCATCAGGACCCGAGCCGAACCAAGTGTATTGATGTCCGGACATTTTATTTTTATTAAGATCGAGTGCCTCTATGACAGAATTAAAAATTTTGGGCCATGTTGAATCAAAAATATTTTTATTTTTTCCTGTCAATATATCATGATATTAAAATCACCCCCTACAATATAAGGCAATTTTTCACGATAACATATTTGTGACAATTCTATAAAAATGTTTCTTTGTGGTTATATTGAGCTCGTCCGTAAACTGTATACAAAACAAATCTGAATCCATCTGCTTTGTTCTGTAGGGTAAATTTGACGTAAAAATCTCCTTCATCTATAGACCTTATATCAAACATATCCAGGTCTGCCCCTAGAAGAATTCCGCTTGAACAACCATGTGGGGCCATACTATGCCAAATAAAAATACAGCTACCACAAAAATTCCGAAGGGTAGAATCTGAGAAATCTGTTCTACTTGTTTTCAATAAAACAATAAAATTAACTTGTTCTTCTTTAACCAAATCTGCCAAGTTTCTATGTTTAGCCAAGTCTCCCAGACCTCTGCTATTCCAAAATAGTCCGTTCATAGCTTAAATCCTGGATATTTCACCGTAGTTCACATATTTGGGCACATTTCAATTTTATTTTTCCTGTGATGGTGAGTTGATCACATAATGTTTAATGATCGCACCTTTCATGTGCATTCTCATGGCGATAAATCTACACAAAGGTGCACTACAAGGATTCTGCCCTGTTGCAATGATTGTACTGCAATGAATACTAAATCGTTGCACTAAGCTTGGTCTTTTACCAGGATTTACTAGTTCGTAGCATTAGGATCTATCGCCACGGAAGACAATCATTGCATTAGGAACTGTTGCCACGATTCACTAGATCGTGGCATTAGGATCTATCGCCACGAATCTGTTGCCACGATTCACTAGTTCGTGGCACTAGCATCTATCACCACAGAATATGATCGTTGCATTAGGATCTGTTACCACGATTCACTAGTTCGTGGGATTAGCATCTATCGTCACGGAACATGATCGTTGCATTAGAATTTGTTGCCATGATTCACTAGTTCGTGGCGTTAGGATCTATCGCAACAGAACACAATCGTTGCATTAGAAACTTTTGCCATGAATCCCCATTTCATGGCGTTAGAATCTATCGCCACGGAACAGAATTGTTGCATTAGGAACTTTTGCCATGATTCACCAGGTCGTGGCGTTAGGATCTATCGCCATAGAACACAACCGTTGTTGTCGGTACCCAGCAGACTGGGTACTGTCGGCGGTTGAAAACCGGCAGATCTCCCTATACTGCTAAAGTGATAGGGAAGTTGATGTTCGATGTGGGCGCGCGGAGATTCAAGAAGGTGAGTAAGAATTGACGCAGGAGACACAAGAATTTACGTGGTTCGGGCCGCCTGAGCGTAATACCCTACTCCACGGGTGTGTTGGTGTTGTATTAGCTGTTTGAGCTTGTAACGAGCGTATGAAGCGCGTGTCTGTCTCCGTCTGTGTGTATCGTCGGTCTGTCCTTTTATAGTACAAGGGTAGGCCGTTACAGGTTAGCCTGGCCCGACATGTGGCCCCGGCGGTTACTAGTATTGATACACGTTTAAATGCTCTTGATGATCCTATAACGGGCTTTGACAGCACCGTTACTGGTGTTAAGATCGTCCGTTTAAGTGTCATTAATATGGCATTAATGACACTTAATCGGGTCTTGAAGTCCTTGGCTCTCCTTTGAAGATCCGGAGCTGTTGTAGGGTCTTCCGGAGGTTAGGAGCTGAAGATCTGACGATTGGACACGTGGCAGCTCCGGAGCTTGCTGTGGGAAACAGGTAGCTCCGGGACTGTCTAACACGTGTCAGGTCTGGAGCTTCTCTCGGTCAGGGGCTATGTCCGGGGGTGCCTTTTCGGTACGTGGTCCGGAGCTTCCCCCTGGTGGGCGGTAGCTCCGGTTTGGTAGTACACGTGGCGACCCAGGGATTAACCATGTTGGAGAAGCGGGTCCGGTTACCCCTGACACGTGGGCCTTCGAGGGTCTTCAAACCAAGTAGATGATTTTCCTTTGAGGTCTTTATAACCTCAAGGGGTGTACGGTTTCTAGGATACCGACAGTGGCCCCCTGGACCTACCTCCAGGGAAGTCGTTCCGCCGGAGGTGGGTCCATCTTCACGACCTTTGAACTGAGTCTTCAAGGGTCTTTGAGGGTGCTGTTGGCAAGGACTTGGATTTAAATTCTCACCACGTGGCGTATCCCGGTGCGGCAGATGAGATCTTTAGCGTGCGGATCTCACGCAATTGAAGGTCGCCAGTTCCCGATACGAAAACCGTATCGGTTCCGCGCGCCTTGTCAGGCTGCCGCCTTTGGGCTTCCCACCTCTTGATGACAACCGTTCACCTGGGTAAGAACCTCGACTTGATCGTCGGGGTGGTCCCGGGCCCGCTTGTCATCGGCTGGGTGGAATTCTTGGGTGGTACCTTCGACTTCCTTGCGGTTTCCATCCGGGTGTCGCGAGGGCTTACTTAAGAAGGAAAGTGCGCACCGTCGGGAGTTCTTTACGCCTCTCATCTGTTCTTGCGATCAAACTCCCAACTTGTGCTTCACTTTTCCTCTCTTGCCTAGCTGTGCCGCGATGGAGTTGGGTCTCTGCGAGAGCCGCTTGAAGACCGAGGGCGATTTGAAGAAGGTCCGGGCCCTCATGGGGTGGTCCTCGGACTTCTTCAACCGCTCAGTCCGTGCCGGCGGAGAGCTACCCTTCGAGAAGGAGCACGCCGGCGAAATGGTGTACTTTTTCTCGTACGCCATGGTGGGGTTGATCCCTCCTTTTTCTTCCTTTTTCTTGATGCTGCTTGACTTCTATGGTCTGCAGTTATACCACCTTGGCCCTCACTCCATTCTCCTCGTGTCTATCTTCGTCCACTTCTGTGAGATGTGGGTGGGCATCCCCCCTGCATTGAACTCTTCCGGACCTTCTTCACCGTCCACACCACCGGCCGGAGCAATGAGTACCTTGGCTTCTACTACTTCGTGAAGTGCAAGAAGTGCCCATTCAAGTACCTCCGGTCGTTTCCTTCTGGGAAGTGGGATGATTGGAAGAAAGACTGGATAGTCGTCAGGGTGGAGGAGCACGAGAGGCTGGAGCTGCCCGATGGTCTTCCCGGCATCGACACGAAGATCTGGAGTGAAGTTCCGGTGCTGGCGGAAGCTTTCAATCCCGCTTTGACCAGGATCCGCCAATGCGTGGAGGGAGGATTGACTCCTCAGGCGGTATTTTGCAATTTCCTGGTCAACAGGTGGGCACCGCTGAAGAGGAGGGAGAAGCTTGCTTGGGCCCTCAACAGCGTTATGGACGACGACCGGGTTGAGACCAGGTTGAAGTCCAACATGGTGGGGAAAACCTTGGAGTTCCACCTCAAGAAATTCCAGCACGGCATCGACGTCGACGGTGATGACTTGACTCCCCCGTCGGCCTTCCTCCCTCTGAACATGGAAGTGGAGTTCAGCAGGGAACTCCGGCATAAGATGCCCGTACTTGACGACCTCGGTGTCGTCGAGAGAAGATCAACCACCCGGGTGGCAATCCCCAGAATGCCCGAAGATGGCTCCGTCCCTGCCCCAAAGCCAAGGGTTAGGGTCGTCGGCAAGGGCAAGGAGCTGGTGGATGAACCCGAGAGCCGGAAGAGGAAGCTGCAGCATGCCGACGGGAGGTCTGTCAGGCCCGCTACTTCCGCCTCGGCTCCTTCTCCCTGTAGGGGAAGATCTTCCGCAACTGCGGCGGTTGTTCCCGTAATGGGTTCTTCTCGGAAAGAGACCGTTCCTGCTATAGGGTCCTCTCGGAGTGTGGCTGTCCCCGCAGTAGGGTCCTCCCGGGATGTTAGCTCCGGGCGTGCGACTCCAGCACCTGGGCCAGTGGAGGCCTCCAGGTCCGGGGGTTCTTCCCGATCGAGGAGAGCCTTGACTCGGGAAACGCCCGCATCCGCGATAAGTTCCGAGAGGCCTTCCGGAGCTTCTACGCCGACTATGGCCAGCCCAGAGCGCCCAGGAAAAAGGTTCCGCGCAAGCTGGTGCGGAAGCCTCCCAAGGTAATTTTTAATCTCTACCTCATATAATTATTTTAATTGTAGCAACTGTTTATTAATTTTCTTCATCCATCGTCTGCAGCGTCCCCAAGAAGGGGAGTTAGGCTCCACCCTCGACCACAGCGTCTGAGGCCGTGGGGGTGGGAGCTTCTACTCCTGTCCCGGCGCCGCCCCAAGTAGTGGCTGAGGCTGCGACAGCTCCGGCGCCGGCTTTCGTGGTCATGGACCTCGACCCGTCCCCAGAAGTTCCCGTGGTAGCGCCAGACCACGGGAGTGAAGACATGCCAGCGGCACCTGTCCTGGAGGTTGAAGCTCCGGGTCCTGGTGCTGCGATGATGGAAGCTCCGGCTGTTGAGTCGGAGGAAGTAGTAATCCCGGCCTCTGAGCCGGTAATTTTCGAAGCCCCGGCGGTTGAGCCGGAGGTGACTGAAGCCCCGGCATGCGAGTCGGAAGATGAGGTAGTTTCGACAGTTGGGCCGGCTACTTCTGAAGCACCGGCAGCTGAGCTGGTTATTGTTGGAGCTCCAGTTACAGGTCCGGACGATGTTGAAGATCTTCCGGCTCCTGTGCTGGTGGTTGAAGAGGTGACGGAGCTTGAGCCTCCGTCAGAAGATGTGTCCAGACCGGAGCCAGTTGCGGCTCCAGCTTCGGAGGCGACAACGTCGGAGGTGCCTGCGGCCGAGCCGGAGCGCCCCAGCGAAGTCGCTGACCCCAGCCTGAGGGGGTGAACAAAGATTTGGCGGTGGGGCCTTCTTCGATGGCGACTGAGGCCATCCCGGAGGACGATCCTAGTGCCATGGAGTCCCAGGGGACCACTCTTGTAGAGTGGGACCCAATTTTTGTATCTGAAGACCCGCTGGAACCAGCGGTGGAGACCCCAGCAGGTCCGGAGCCAACCCCGTTGTCGCTGTCCATTGACAACGCATGTTCCAGTCTATGTCAAGTCCAGCTAGCCTTCTTCCACGACAGCAAGGCTCTTGAAGAGGAGCGCCAAACCCATAGGCGGTGGCGTAACCGGCTCTACTTCGAGACCAAGCTGGCTCAATCGAGGCTAGCGGATGACAAGGAGTGGATCCGACGGGAGAAGACCCGCCTGGAGTACTGGGGCAAGTTGCTGGATGACAGGGAGAGTATGACTCATGCCCTCGACGCTCAATCTCGGGAGATCTATGATCAGGCCAAAGCTACCAATAACGCGGCCGATGCGCGCCACGAACAGCTTGAGGCCATTAACACCGCACTCATCAAGCGCCGAGAGGCACTTGAAGAGAGAAAGAAACGGCTCGAGGATGAAGAGCAGAAACTCCTTGAGCTGCGGGATGATGTCCTGAGGAGGGAAGAGGAGCTCGCCGAGAAAGTAGCTCTGGCTGACAAGGGCCTCGAGGAGCGCGCCAAGAAATTGGAAGAGCGCTGCCAAGAGGAAGAAGAGAAGACCTGGGTGCGAGGGCAGGAACTCTACGAACAAGAGTGTGCCCTTGTTGCCCGGGAGAAGAAAGTGAGGGGTAGGGAGAAGGACCTGGTCGAGTGCCGGAACAAGATCCACCTCCAGGAGGAGGAGCTCGGGAAACTCAAAAGGCGGGTTGCTGAAAAGATTCAGCAAAACGCCAAAGAGGTTGAGCGCCTCGCCCGTGAGAATTCCGAGCTGACGGCGGCCAAGAGATCCCTGGAAGAGTTGAAGGTCTTGAGGACTGCGGACTCCCTACAGATTTGGGAGTTCCTGGGAAAGGCCAATGATACACTGACACCGATGGGTTTCAGCCCCGTGCGCCCGGATGATCCGGAGCCGGAGCCGGACCTAGCGCTGCAAGCGTTGAGCGCAGCAGGTAGCAAGCTGTCCAAGGTGGGCGACATCATCGCGGACCAACTGGAGGTTGAGGGGCAATCCTTGGCGAGGAACGTCACAGAATATGTGCTGACGTGCTACACCAGCTGGAACCCCCAATTTCCTCTGGACCCGGTGCTTGAAGGCCCCGTCGAAGGAGAAGGCGAAGCTACCCAAGCCAGCGTATCCGAGGTTGCCCAGAAGGTCGCCCAATTCTTCCATAGGGTCTAGGACCATCTCTATAATCCTCACTTGTATTTTCTCTTCTTCTTCCTCAATTTTGTAATCCCTTGTCTCCAGATGTAACCTCCTATCTCCAGATAAATGAAATCCCCAAATTTTGCGAATTTCACTTTTTTGTCTTCAACACTTTTATCTTCACATGGCCCCCGGGTAGATGTACACAATTTGATTGTGAACATGTACCAAGAGGATATTGTGCATTGTTGAAGACTTTTTTGCTCCGAACTTGTAGAATTTAGGTCCGAAGTCTTCGATCGTGAAGGCCCCCTGAGGTTGTCGGAGCTTAGAAGCTCCGGCATTGTCTATCGCTGGAGCTTAGTAGCTCCGGCAATAGTCTCTATCAATGCATAGAGCATCGATAGTTAACCCTCCGGGGTGTCGGAGCTTGGCAGCTGGGACCTTTGCCAACACTCAGTTTGTTGGCAGCAGACTCCATCTACGGGGTCTTCTCACCATCTTTTATTCGGCGTCGACGACCGGCCCTCTTAGGGGAGTTGGAGCTTAGTTAGCTTCGACTTTTCTCCATCAACGTGGATCTTATTTTTCCTGCACACTTAAGCCAAGAAAAATAGTAAAATTTGTTTCTTGTCTATAACTTCATCTCGGCTTATGATTCTCAAGAAGATTTTAAGTCAAACGCGATTCTAAATACAACCGAATGTGATGTCTTTTCTTTTAGATCCAACTGTACACGGACCCGCCTTACTTCGGCCTGCCGGGGTGTAGGTAGAGTGGCGTACTTAGGGTGCTTGACCAGGCTAAGTCGATAGCACACTCCGACCCTAGATTGGCTTGGCGGCTTTCAGATGAGTTGGCCATGAACGATATTTGAATCCAAAAGAACTGACAATACAACTCGACTTGTATATAAACCGGTCGAACTAAAATTTCTTAAGAATTGCACGTCTTCGTTATAGACAAGAACGAGAAAAATAAAAATGTTGAGCCTGTACAAAATAAATGCACGTGGAGTCTATTTCACATGAAAATGTCTTTCATTATAGGTTTGGGGTACAGGGGAAACAAGTACACTCTTAGGGTACGGAACCAGGCTAAGCGTGTTTCATTTCTCGTTTGACCCAGGGTAGTTAGCCACACCTTTAGTCCAGAGACTGTGACAAGTGCTGCATGAACTTTGCGGACCTTTCGGGAAAGGTCTGGCTGTTCTCCCGGAGGAACTACCCGACTCTGTACAATGACTCTATAACATACATCTCAAGTTACTCAAGACTCACCTCCGTGATATTAAGTGTAGAACTTACGGAGGTGCTCGATGTTCCAAGGATTTGGGAGAGGTGTCCCATCCTCAGTAGCCAAGCGAATGCTTCCGGGACGGGATACTTTAATCACTCGGAAGGGCCCCTCCCAGCCAGGGGAGAGTTTGTTTAACCCTTCTCTGGATAGTATTCTCCGTAGCACCAGATCGCCTTCCTCGAGCTGTCAGTTGTGTACATGCCGCTGGTGATAGCACCGTAGAGCTTGACGATATCGGGCATTCTGAGCAGCTGCTTGGCACCTTCCCTCCTCAAGGAGGTCTAGGTCTTCACGTCGGAGCTGGTCCTGCGTGGCTTCGTCGAAGGTCCGGACACGGAGTGAACCCAAGGTGATTTCCGGAGGAAGGATTGCTTCAGCTCCGTACACCAGGAAGAAGGGTGTTTCTCCGGTTGACCGGTTTGGAGAAGTCCTGTTGGCCCATAGAGTGGGCGGAAGCTCTTCGATCCAGTTGGCTCCATGTTTCTTCAACCGCTCATAGGTGCGCGTTTTGAGTCCTTTAAGGATTTCAGCATTTGCTCTCTCGGCTTGGCCATTGCTGGCTGGATGAGCTACGGAGGCGTAGCAAACTTGTATGCCGAGGTCTTCGCAATATCCTTGGAATGCGGAGCTTGTGAATTGGGTCCCGTTATCAGTGATGATTTTGTTTGGGACTCCAAATCTGCATACAATGGACTACAGAAAGTTGATAGCAGATTGCTTGTTGATTGTCACAACTGGAGTTGCTTCCGGCCACTTGGTGAACTTGTCAATGGCGACGTACAGGAACTTGTAACCTCCGACGGCTCTTGGGAATGGTCCCAAGATGTCCATCCCCCACACAGCGAAGGGCCATGTAGGAGGTATCATTTGTAAGGACTGAGCCGGAGTGTGAATTTGCTTTGCATGAAATTGACATGCTTCGCATTTCTTCACCAACTCAGTTGCATCCTGGAGTGCTGTAGGCCAGTAGAAGCCGTGCCGAAAGGCTTTACCAACCAGCATGCGGGAAGACGCGTGGTTCCCACACTCGCCTCCATGGATTTCTGCGAGGAGCTCGCAGCCTTCTTCCCTTGTGATGCACCGCATTAGGATGACGTTGGCACCGCGCCGGTAGAGATCCCCTTCTACCAGCGTGTATCTTTTAGCCAATCTGACTACCCGGTCAGCGGATACATCGTCGTGAGGAAGGATATTGTCTTTCAAGTAGTTCTGGATCTCCGAGATCCATGCATCGGAACTTACTTGAGCATTTGAGTCTGACGTGATGGGTTGCTCGGAGCTTCTGGCACCACCTACGACCCTTGATGGCTGCCATGGTAATAGGGCCATCGGGACCGTCAGCTTCGGGATGCTGATCTCGCCCCCTTCGCTCAGTTCGGCAGGCTGAGCTGTGGGTTTCGACAATCTCCGGACAAAAGTTCTGTCAGGAGCCGGAGCTCCGATTGACGCTTTCGTCGAGAGTTCGTCGGCTTCAGCGTTGTGGGCACGCTGAACATGGTGGAGGTCTAGGACTTCAAAGTCCTTCTGAAGCCTCTGGACTTCTAGGAGGTAAGCAGCTAGCTGGAGATTGTTGCAGGAGCATTCACCCTTCACCTGCTTGATGATGAGCTGTGAATCTCCTTTGACCAGCAATTGCTTGACACCATATGACAGTGCCACCTTTAGTCCGTAAATGAGTGCTTCATACTCTGCCATGTTGTTGGTTGCCTTGAAGTCAAGGTGTACCATGTATTTCACCTTCTCCCCAGTCGGTGCAAGGAGAAGGATTCCAGCTCCGGCCCCCTGCTTCTGCATGGAGCCGTTGAAGTAAAGGGTCCAGTGAGGCTTGGTGAAGGTTGGAGCTTGATGCTCCGTCTTCTGCTCACTGGGGCCCCCAGGGTTTGATGGGGAGAGAGTCCATTCTGCCACAAAATCTGCCAATGCTTGACTCTTGACTGCTTGTCTTGAAATAAATTCAAGATCAAATTCAGCCAATTCCGCTGCCCACTTTGCAATATTCCCAGTTGAATTGGGATTATGCAAAATTGCTCTTAGTGGGTAGGAGGTCACCACCGAGACTTTGTGAGCTTGGAAGTAATGTCGGAGCTTCCTGGAGGCAATAAGGACTGCATAGAGCAGCTTATGCACCTCTAGGTATCGAGTCTTGGCATCATGTAGTACTTCACTAATGAAGTACACCGGGCGTTGAATGGCCTGGACCCTCCCGGAGGGGTCCGGAGCTTCCTCTTCACTGACCCGGACCCTCTCAGAAGGGTCCGGATTTTCTTCAGGGACCTCCGGGTTCTGGCTGGAGGAACCCGGAGCTTCTTCAGAAATGACCTGGACCCTCCCGGAGGGGTCTAGGTCTTCTGAAATGACTTCCGGTGGATTTGAATCTGGTAGTTGAGACCCAGACTCACTTTCAGGAACCTCCGGACCTTCCCGGAGGGGTCTGGGTTCCTGAGTGTGGGGTAGTTCTGGTCTCTCCACTACCAGAACCATACTGACGACTTCGTCAGTAGATGAAATGTAAAGTAATAAAGGCTCACCAGGGTTCGGAGCTACCAGTATCGGTAGGGTGGTGAGGAACTGTTTCAGCTCCTGGATGCCTTTTCTGCTTCTTCGGACCATTGGAATGGCCCGGACTTCCTCAATAACTTGAAGAAGGGAAGTGCCCGTTCCGCCAGTCTTGAGATGAACCGGCTGAGGGCTGCTAGACATCCGGTTAAGTTTTGGACGTCCTTGATGCGGGTTGGTGGCCGCATGTCTTCAATGGCCTTAATCTTCGCCGGATTAGCTTCTATGCCCCGGTGACTTACCAGGAAACCAAGAAGTTTTCCGGAGCTAACCCCAAAGACACACTTGTCTGGGTTTAGCTTCGTGCGGGTGGCCCGCAGCTTGTCGAAGACAGCCTGCAAGGTGTCAAGGAGTGACTCCTTGTTCCTGACCTTGACCACGATGTCATCGACGTACACTTCCACTATGTCTCTAATAAGTTCTTCAAAAGTTTTGTACATAGCTCGTACAAAAGTTGAAGCCGCATTCTTAAGACCAAAGGGCATGGCTGTGTAACAATACAATCCATCTACTGTGATGAATGAAGTATGCTCTTCATCTTCCTTAGACATCCTGATTTGATGATATCGGAATATGCATCTAGGAAGCACAGTAATTCACACCTGGAGGTGGAATCCACTATCTAATCTATTCTAGGTAGTGGGAATGGATCTTTTGGACATGCCTTATTTAGTGTGGTGTAGTCGATGCACATCCGAAGCTTCCCGCCGGCCTTGGGCACAACGACTGGATTTGCCAGCCATTTTGGATGGAAGACTTCTTGGATGAATCCGGCTTCGAGCAACTTCTTCACTTCTTGTCGGATGAAGTTTTGTCGCTCTACGGATTGCTTCCGAGGCTTCTGATGCACAGGCCGGGCATCAGGGTAGATCTTCAGATTGTGCTCAATCACTTCCCTGGGGATCCCGGGCATTTGTGACGGTTGCCAAGCAAACACGTCAACGTTAGCCCGGAGGAAAGTGATGAGCGCGAGTTCCTATTTGTCGTTCAATCCTCCCGATATACGGGTGGTTTGAGCGGCATCAGAACCAATTTGGACGACTTTGACGGGAATGTCAGTGTCGTCGCTTGGCTGCACTCGAGGTGCAGAAGTCGAGCCTCGTTGGCGAATGCTAGGGGGTTTTGGAGCTTGCTCCTGCCTGGAGTCCTCCTCTTGCGCTGTGGTGAGTGCATGGAGTTCTTGCAATGCAGTTACTCCGGCGGTGCGATCTCCGGGGATCCGGAGAACGCCTACTCGCGTTGGCATCTTCAACACCAGATAGCCATAATGAGCAGCCACCATGAATTTGTACAGGGCGGGCCTACCCAAGATGGCATTGAAGGGTAAGTTGATCTGCGCGACGTCGAAGACCAACTTCTCGGTGCGGTACTTCTCCCGTGTCCCGAAGGTAACAGGGAGAGTAATAGTTCCGAGTGGGGTGATGGCTCCCGAACCTACTCCGGAGAAAGGTCGAGAGGGGTGGAGATCTGAAGGTCGGAGCTGAAGCTTAGTGAAAGCTTCGAAGCTGATGAGGTTAAGCCCCGAACCTCTGTCTACCATGACGTGGTGGAGCTGGATGTTGTTGATGGTAGGAGATACCATCAAGGGTAACTGTCCTGCTCCAACCATGCTCCTGGGACAATTCGAAGCATCGAAAGTGATGGCTGTGTTCATCCACTTTCGATGAGGTTCCGGCCGGACTGTAGGAGCTACAGCGGCCATATCCCGACGCATAGTCTTGATGACGCGACGGGAGGTGATATCCCATGATCCACCAAAAATGGTGTTCATGGTCTTCCGACGCTCGTTGTCAGAGACATCAGAATCATCATCGACTGAGGTGTAGACAGCCTTCAGGACCTTTTTAGGGTCCTGAAACCCTAACTCCTCTTCAGCCGGAGCTTCGTCGACCTTTTGCTTTCCTTCCCTCTGTCGAAAAGGAGATTCTTCCCGGCGCTTGTTGTAGCGCTCGACAAGGTTTTGGACCTCACGGCAGTCTTCCAAACTGTGGCTGCCCGTCTTGTGAATGGGACACCACACTTTGGGTTTGCTACCGTCTTCAGAAGACGGTCGAGGTCGCTTCTCGGGGCATGGCCCCCGGCCACCCGGAGCTGCAGCAGCTGCAACATTGGATGTGCCGGCCGACGGCCTCTTCTTGCCGTTGGTCTTCTTTTTCTTCTTGCCACTCCCGGAGGTAGTGGCTTCTTCTTTGGAGGGTTTCTTATGATCCTCCGCGGCTGGTTTGGAGTGCATTTCACGGCCCTCCACAGCTCTGGCACATTTATCTGCCAAGCTAAAGAGTTACGTGATGCTGGTGATCTCCTTGATCGCCAGTTTCTCCAACATCTTCTTGTCCCGTACGCCCTGTCTAAATGCCACAATGACAGAGGCGCTAGAGATAGAAGGGATAGTGTTTCGTACCTGAGAGAACCTTTGGATGAATGACCGCAAGGATTCTCCCCCTTTTTTCATGACCGCAAAAAGTTCTAGTTCAGTGCCTGGTCGGGTATAGGAACTCCCGAAGTTGGCAGTGAACTGATGGTACAGTTCCTCCCAACATTTGATAGAGTTGGGTGGAAGGCTCATAAACCAGGACCTGGCAGTCCCAGTTAAGGCCACTGGAAAGTAATTGGCCATCACAGCCTCGTTTCCTCCAGCTGCCAAGATTGCAGTGGAGTATATATGAAGAAATTCGGCGGGATTGACAGTCCCGTCGAATTTTTCCAGCAGATGAGGCCGGAACTTCTGTGGCCATCTGACCATGCGCAGATGCATGGCCAGGGCTGAACAGCCTCCTCCTACTCCTTCCAGAGTAGAAAGGTCTTGAGCTTCCCGTCTTTCACGGGCATGCTCAATATGGACTCGGCCATCCCGCTGGCGGTATCGGTGATCAAGCTCCGCCCGGAGGTCGTGAGTCGAAAGCCTGGATACCGTGTGGGTGCGTCGAGCCCTGGAGGGCAATGACGTCACTTGTTGCGATGCAGCTCGTCTCCTGCTATTGGAGACATGCGGACCACGTCAACCAGACAAAGTCCACCGCTGCGATGGGGCTCTTCCTGAAGGAGGAGGACCCTGGTTGCTGAGGCATTCGGCTGCTTCTGCAACCAAATGCTCCACATCGGCCCTCCACTGCTCCAGTGCATCCCGAGATGCATCCGGAGGTGGTGGACATTGAAGAAGAGCACGCGCTACATGAAGCGCATGTTCCGGATTGTCATGATTTGCCGACGCAGTAAGCGACGCCGGTGCACCATCACGTTGCCCAGCACGATTTGCTGGAGAAGACGGTGGTGGTGGGTGTGTGACTCCTGCTGGTGTTGAGGCTCCTGCTAGTGGCTGCCTGTTGGAGGGATTGCCTCCAACAGCCTGAGTAGCAGGTTGGCCATTGGATGATCCAGCAGCAGAGTTCACCATTCTCAAAATCTCAGATGCCCCTACCTGGCGCGCCAACTGTCGGCGGTTGAAAACCGGCAGATCTCCCTATACTGCTAAAGTGATAGGGGAGTTGATGTTCGGTGTGGGCGCGCGGAGATTCAAGAAGGTGAGTAAGAATTGACGCAGGAGACACAAGAATTTACGTGGTTCAGCTGCCTAAGCGTAATACCCTACTCCACGGGTGTGCTGGTGTTGTATTAGCTGTTTTAGCTTGTAATGAGCGTATGAAGCGCGTGTCTGTATCCGTCTGTGTGTATCGTCGGTCTATCCTTTTATAGTACAAGGGCAGGCCGTTAAAGGTTAGCCTGGCCCGACATGTGGCCCCGGCGGTTACTAGTATTGATACACGTTTAAATGCTCTTGATGATCCTATAACGGTCTTTGACATCACCGTTACTGGTGTTAAGATCGTCCATTTAAGTGTCATTAATATGCATTAATGAAACTTAATCGGGTCTCGAAGTCCTTGGCTCTCTTTTGAAGATCCGGAGCTGTTGTAGGGTCTTCCGGAGGTTAGGAGCTGAAGATCTGACGATTGGACACGTGGCAGCTCCGGAGCTTGCTGTGGGAAACAGGTAGCTCCGGGACTGTCCGACACGTGTCAGGTCCGGAGCTTCTCTCGGTTAGGGGCTAAGTCCGGGGGTGCCTTTTCGGTACGTGGTCCAGAGCTTCCCCCTGGTGGGCGGTAGCTCCGGTTTGGTAGTACACGTGGCGACCCAGGGATTAATCATATTGGAGAAGCGGGTCCGGTTACCCCTGACATGTGGGCCTTCGAGGGTCTTCAAACCAAGTAGATGATTTTCCTTGGAGGTCTTTATAACCTCAAGGGGTGTACGGTTTCTAGGATACCGACAGGTACCCTCGTGCACAAGCTAGAGCCGCCGAGGTGCCTTACCTCCCAATAGGGATAGGGTCCGAGGGCGCCACGTGTTCAAAAAACTTGGACCTGCCAGCCTCAGATGGGAAGTCCGGGGTGCCCACGAGACATCCAAAAGGGGAGAGCTCAGCTCCACCTTGGCCACAAGCTCCCAGGCAGCCACGTGTCCAGTAGGACGGGATCCGACCTCCTCCGCATGGGTGAGCTCCCAAGCTGCCACGTGGCCCACAAAGTTGAACCTGGCCTCCCCCATGAAGGTGAGCTTCCAAGCTATCACGTGGCCCACGAAGTCAAGACCTAGCCTCCCCCACGGAGGTGAGCTCCCAAGCTGCCACGTGGCCCACAAGACGGGCATGACCTCCACCATGGCGGAGAGCTCCCCGCTGGCCGCATGGTCAGTCCACTTGCCTTGAGCAGATAGTAGTAGAGTTAAGAGGGCGGTGCGCCTCGTGTCCATTAAGCCTTAAGGTACATGGCTTCCCCAAACGCATGGCGTGGCACACGCCTAATGTACCGATGCGACTAATCGCATCATAGTGAAGGCGCCGCAGGCCTATCCAACTCCGCCATGTGGGGAGCTAACGGCGCCAGAGACAGTTGGATGGGACATTCCCTGCCAATGTCAGCAATGGCGCATGGGCTACTGACGACCGGGCGGCAAGACGGCGAGTCCTCAGGTCCGTGGTCAGAGCAGGCTTACAGAAGAAGTCTTAGATCTTTAGGATAAGATCGCCTCGGGACCACCTGTCGGGCCCCGAGACCCCACTTGTAAGGCGTCCGACCTTGACTATAAAAGGCCCAGACCGCCACCGACGCATGGACAAGACTCAGAATCCCCGATACACACACATACGCATACACACTCACCAAGCAATACAATCCATCCTGGAATAAGGTGTTACGCTCCTTGCGGCCCGAACCACATAAAAACAACAGTCTGATACTCTTCCGCTAGAACACTAGTTTGAGGCCTAAGCCCCGCCGAACAAGAACCTCCGTGGGTTTCTCCTTAGCAGATCCGGGGGAAGTGTTGCATTGACCCTTTGATATTTGGTGCGCCAGGTAGGGGCTTTTTCCCTCAAAAAAGTGGTAGCGCTTTCACCACCATGGTGTTCATCGAGCCCGTGGAAGGCGGTTTCCGAGGCCGTCGCCCGGTGACCAGATCTGTCACTCGAGTGGCACTCTCTGGTCCGTATCGCACCCGTGCAGGTACAACTGGCCAAGATAGCACGCCAGGACATGCCCCGGCTCAGTCAGCTCCCCCAACAGCGAGCTCGAAGAACGCTTTGGCATAGGCTAGAGCTCTCCTCCACCACCCACAGTCGTTGAACGCCTCTCAGGGGGCGGCTCAGTAGTGGGTCCAAGACATCGACCACCTCGTCATCACAACCATCAACTCCCCCAACAGGGGAAGGCGCCTCGTGTCGCTGTCATGCACACCATCCATCGACCGTCACACCGCCAACTCCCGCTCCTCCAAGCCTACGAGTGTTGGCCGACTCCCCATGGACGGCCGCGTCATCATCAAGCGACAGCGAGAGAGGCAGCACAACCTAGACGCTAAATATGGCACTCAATGCCCTATTCACGAGGCATCCTCCATCTAAGGTACATCGCAGGTAAACCCTCCACCACCTGATCAGGAGCACCTCGGCTCGACAGCTCCCCTGTAGTACTCGGTGCAGCTGGGTGTGCAGCAACAGTACTTGGCACAACCAGTACCATTGCAGCAGCGCATGGCACAACCAGTGCCTCAAGAGTAGGTCCAGCAAGTGCCGCACGTCGGCAGCAAACCCCCATGAGGTATGTTGTCCCATATGCCTCTCCGACGAAGCCCGTCGGAGGCTGCGCAGTGTTGGCTCTGCACCTCCACTTCTCGATGTGGCCATGCAAGTTTCGTCCACATATCCTAGAGAGATTCGATGGAAGCATCAATCCGGCGGAGTTCCTACAGATCTACACCACGATGCTCCTTGCTGCGGGAGCGGGCAAGACCATCCTGGCGAACTACTTCCAGTCGTCCTGACTGGGTTGGCCCGCTCATGGCTGATGAACCTTCCCGAGGGGTCTATAACCTCTTGGGATGAGCTGTCCCGGTAGTTCACAGCAAACATCGGCAGCTCCTACCCGCGCCCCGGCATCGAGATTGACCTCCACGCTGTGCAACAACAAACCAGGTACGCAACTCCATTCCCAACATCCCAAATGCCTCTGTCATAGTGGCATTTCGCCAGGGATTGCGAGACCGCAAGATGCTTGAGAAACTAGCCACTCACAACGTTCAAGACGTCTTCGAGCTCTTCTCCATCACCAATCGGTGTGCCAGAGCGGCAGAATGTCGTGTCTGGCATGCTCAGCCTGCCTCTGGAGCGGGCGGGGCTGGCCAGACCGGAGAAGGAGCCACTACCCCTGGTAGCGGAAAAAAGAAGAACATGAACCGCGGTGGTGGCCAGAACAAGCCGCTGCAAGGATCCCCTGTTGTGGCAGCAACCACAACCGGAGGAGGCAAGCCGCCATGCCCCAAGAAACGTCCTCATCAGCCACCAGCCGCTGACGAAGACATCGAGCCCTGCCCGGTGCACAAGACTCGTGAACACAGCGCGAGTGAGTGCTGGGAGATAAAAATGTGCGCCGAACGCTATCAATAACGAGCGCAACTGTAGGATCGAAGAGCACGTGAAAAGATACCAGAGGGGGGGTGAATGGTAGATTTAAAAATCTTACACAGCGGAAACAATAAAACCCAAACCCTTCCGGCAGAAAAACGATCTGTTAAAGAAATTGTGTATGAGACTAATCTAAACGTGTTTCACCGTGACAAAAGTAATAGATATCTGAGAGAATCAATTCACGAAGACAACACAAAAAGAATCACTCAAATCCGTCGAGAAAAACTCAAGTTATGATCGAAAGATCAGACTATGGTCAATCTGACCTACCCGAGAAAAACAATTTCTGGAACACTGCAAAGAAACTCATGTAGATCATAGACCACAAATCCAATGACCGTGAAATTTTGACAGATGATATATAATCAAGTTGTGAAGAGAACCCTAGAAGAATCACGTCAAATGGATCTGTAAAACTCGAGTTATGATAAAACCACTGACGAAAGGTAGTGCTGTCCAGAAACTCGGCGAGTAAAACTTGTCTGGAACAAGTCGGACGACCAAGGCACAATAGTTCCTTCAAACTACGAATTTTATTCAATAGAACACAAGAGGAACAGCCCCAAAGTCATCTCTCCCGAGCTTTGGCCTTCCCTCGCTTATATAACCAGCCCTTAGGCCATCCCAATCTCAACTAGGACTCCAATCCTAATCCGATCACAATCGGAACTTTCCATAACTACTTAGGACTCTTCTATACGCAGATAGAAGCAATCTTAAGACTTCCAAACACCTTAGGAACGTATCCAACATTCCTAAACATTTCAAATTCGTGACCCACACAAAATCCTAACATAACCAACTCGATACTTTCCATACCAAGCCATAACCGACTCAGCTAGCAGCCTAAGTCTTCAACCGATACGATCCGATCCTTCCGATCAGATCTTCCTTCCATAATCCATCTCTAGAAGCATATTGCCACGTCATGCACCTCATGCACACGTGCGAACACCTTCCTTTGACCTTCATATGCACTACCCTCGATTCAATCATCCTGCGCGACCTCCTGATCAGCTCAACCACAATTCCTCCTGAATTTGGTTGTTGGAACCTCATCTCCTCCTGAGACTAGTCCAATGGATCCTATCCCCAGCCATGACTTGAAATGAAGAAACACCTGCACGTGAACAAACAACCAATCCATACGAGCCCAAGTCCTCGACTTGACTCAAGTTAGTTCCGAACACAACACCTTATGTGAGCACCTCACATAAGCATGTTGCAAAACCACAGTAGAAACGATATCAACCGTATTCAACCAAAACGCACCAAAAACATAGCAAATGAATACTAAGCAATCTTTCCAACAATGTAAAGCAAGTACGAAACATTGCAAATAAAAAGCAGAAGCACTTCGGTCAAGTTCCGGACCTTGCCAGAGCAACCTGGAGCTTGAGCCGGAGCTAACAAAAACTAGTAGAACCTAGCGCCGGAGCTTACCAAAACTAGTAGATCCTAGTCAACCCAAAACTGGAGCTATACAAAGTACGTCGGAGCTTAGCAAAAGCATTCCGGAGCTATCAAGTATATGCCGGAGCTAACAAAGACATGCCGGAGCTAACAAAGACATGCCGGAGCTAAAGATAAAGCTCACCGGAGTTAACCAAAGCTAGTCAGACCTTACCAAGAAGCCGGACCTAGCATCTAACATAGCCGGAGCTACCCAAAACAAGTCGGACCTACCGTCGGACCTTGCTGTAGCTCAGAGCTAGAGTCGGACCTTGATAAAAAGGTGTTTTGGTGATATTTAAAACTTTTATCATCAAAGCCAAGTGTATTCACTACAAGCCAATGTATTCAGCACACATAGGTCTTACAATCTCCCCCTTGATGAATGCATTGGCAACACCATCTAAAATCCAAACATTGGCTTATTCACATAAAAGTTTTTGAAAACAATTTCTCCCCTATTGTAAATCAAAAGTAAAAAGAGAAGAAATGAAAATCTCTCCCCCCTTTATTATCTATGAAAATCTCCCCCCCTTTATTATCTCTCCTTATGCCCATATTCTCTTTCTCTTCATGCTTATCTCTCCCCCTTTGACAATGTATTCAGCAAGTCATGAGCATATAAACAAATTATCTCTCCCTCTTTAGTTTTTATGAGCATATTATAACATATACATATAAACAAAGCTCATCCAAGTCATACTATCAAGTACCTTACATTACCACATCAATGAAATACATAAGGTAGTGTAATCCATGCTAGAGATCAAATGTAATTTTTCAATTTAAGCAAGTCATGATCTCACAAACTTAACTATTTCAAAACCTGAAAGCATGACACTAGTTGCTGCATTTTATCATTTTTCAAAGGATAAATTTAGACCATATGATATTTGCAAGAGATTATATGCGCATCTGCCTTATTCTAACCAACCAAGCCAAGCCTATGTCATTTGACAATCAGAAGATTAAGGACATGGTTTTAGTCATACACAACTTCTTCCAAGTTCATATCTAAGTGCAATGACAAGCCATCTCAAAAGAAGAAGTGCGATGCATGCATATTCTCTTGATCTTTTCTCAATTTATACTTGTTCATAAAAACTCAACATGTGAGTTGATTACTTGATTAATTCTTTATGATTAAAAGCACTTGTGAACATGTAACAAGTTTAAAACAGCAAGAAAGTTCGACCATGACCAGTTTTAGTGTAAGTAATTATTTCAATTACTAGACATGGCAAAAACTACAAAATGTATAACACGAGTAATGTAGTAAGAACTTTCAGCATGTAAAAGGAATCACAAAGTCATATATGTATGAAATACTATGCTCATATTATTTTAATTTCAGATTCACACATAGACTTCCCAAGTTTCAAAAACTCCCCCTCAATTTAAGCCATGAGGGTGCATAACCCCTATTTCACTACGAATGAAACAAAAACGAGTGAATTCAAAAGGTTTTGTAAAAATGTCAGCCAATTGTTGTTCGGTATCTACATGGTGAAGCACAATGTTTCCTTTTTCAACATTATCTCGGAGAAAGTGATACCTAATGTCAATGTGCTTAGTTCTAGAATGTTGCACGGGGTTTTTAGCAATGCAAATGGCACTAGTGTTATCACAGAATAGTGGAACACTATCTAGATCAACCCCATAGTCCTTAAGTGTTTGAACAATCCAAAGAATTTGTGAGCAAGCACTAGCAGCAGCTACATATTCAGATTCGGCTGTGGATTGTGCAACTGAATTTTGTTTTCTAGAGGACCAAGCAACAAGAGAATTACCAAAAAATGACAAGCACCAGAAGTACTTTTCCTATCAATCCTACAACCCCCAAAATCAGCATCTGAAAAAGCTTTCAAAGTAACGGTTGAGGAAGAAGGAAAAAAAATGCCAAATTCTTGAGTTCCATGTAAGTACCTGAGAATCCTTTTGACGGCTTGACGATGTGAAACACGTGGGGAAGCTTGAAATCGTGCACAAAGACATACGCTGAATTGTATGTCCAGTCTTGATGTCGTGAGGTACAAAAGTGATCCGATCATGCTTCTATATTCCCTTTGATCCACGGATTCACCATCTTCATCAAGTTCAAGTGTTGTTGCTGTTCCCATTAGTGTCCGAAGAGGCTTGCTTTTATCCATGTTGAAGCTCCTTAGGAGGTCTTTGGTATACTTCGTTTGATGCACAAAGGTACCCTCCTTGGTTTGCTTGATTTGCAGCCCCAAAAAGTAAGTGAGTTCACCCATCATACTCATTTCAAATTCGGAACTCATCATTGCTGAAAACTTGGACACAAGATCATGAGAAGCACAACCAAAGACAATATCATCCACATACACTTGAACAAATAATGAGTCATTGCCATGCTTAAGCACAAAAAGAGTTTTATCAACCTTGCCCATGGTAAACCCCTTTTCAAGTAAGAATGTTTTTAACCTATCATACCATGCTCTAGGGGCTTGTTTGAGATCGTATAAGGCTTTGGAAAGTTTGTAAACATGATTAGGAAAATCTGGATTTTCAAAACTCGGTGGTTGTTTGACATAAACCTCCTCATCTATGTAGCCATTAAGAAAAGCACTTTTAACATCCATTTGATATAGCTTAAAACCTTCAGATGCTGCAAAAGCTAACAAAATTCTTATGGATTCTAATCTAGCGACAGGAGCAAAAGTTTCATCAAAATCTAGACCTTCAACTTGAGTGAAACCTTGAGCAACCAACCTAGCCTTATTCCTAACCAGAACCCCATCCTCACTTTGTTTATTTTTATATACCCATTTAGTTCCAATTAAAGTGTGACCTTGAGGTGGAGGTACCAGTCTCCAAACATTATTTCTTTCAAAATTTTCTAACTCTTCTTGCATGGCAATAATCCAAGATTCATTAGTGAGTGCATGTGATATATCTTTGGGTTCAAAAGAAGCAACAAAAGCAGAATGAGCATGAGAGTTTGGATCGCAAAACCTGGACCGTGTGACTCGTTCGTGCAAGCTTCCAATCATCTGTTGTGGGGGATGATCTTAGTAAAAACGTGGGGGAACAGATGTCTCACAAGCTTCTTCTTCACTAGGTTCATCATAGATTGATGAGCTTGTGACTTGTGGACAATCAGGACCAGCAGAGGTGATAGCCGGAGCTTGTTCAATGTTCGGAGCTGGATACGTGTCAGCTTCGGAACTACCAGGCAGTATCACCGGCTCTTTTTCATCTTCGAAAATACCCTCCACCTGAGGATACGGATCTGGTCCTGCAACACTGGAGCTAGTACCTGGGCTAGCTTCATCAAAAGACACTTCACAAGTCTCCACAATTTTGTTAGTATCAATAAAAGAACACGGTAGCCTCTAGTATGAGATGGATAACCAAGAAACATGCCATCAATGGATCTAGGTTCAAATTTATCAAGATTACCATGTTTCTTAACAAAGCATTTGCAACCAAAGACCCGAAAGTGTGTAACACTAGGCCTATGTCCAAACCGAAGCTCATATGGTGTTTTACCTAGCTTAGCACGCAAGAAAACATGATTTGAGACATAACAAGCGGTTGCTAACGCATCAGCACAAAATTTCCTAGGAGTTTGATATTCATCAAGCATAGTCCTAGCCATCTCAACTAAGGTTCTGTTCTTTCTTTCTACAACACCATTTTGTTGAGGTACATAAGGTGAAGAAAATTGATGATCTATTCTATTTTCAGCACAAAAGTGATCAAAAGATTGATTTTTAAATTCAGTTCCATTATCACTTCTAATTGCTTTTAATGACCCTGGGTGATCAATTGATAATCTAAGAAATAAAGTTCTAAAGTGACTAAAAACTTCATTATTAGACGCCATAAAGTAAACCCAAGAGTATCTAGAATAATCATCAACAATCACAAGAACATACCATTTACCTCCGAAGGATTGAACACGTGAAGGTCCTACGGTGTCAAGATGCAAAAGTTGACATGGTTCAGTTGTCATGATCATTGTGAGAGGAGTATGTGAACCTGCAACCATCTTAGCATGTCTACAAGAAAAGCACACAATTTCTTTGTCCCTTTTAAGCTTAGGCAGCCCACGTATGCGATCAAGAGCACTAACACGCGTTAGGTGATCAAAGCCTACGTGACCAAGTTTACGATGCCAAAAATATAAGTCCTTTGAATCATTGGCAACTAGACACCTATGCTTAGAGGTAGACATATCAAAATCAGCTTTAAAAACTCTTCCGAACCGAGACATGTTGAAAATAAGCTCACTATTTGAATCTACAACTTTGCAGCGGTTTTTATTGAAAATAATTTCTATATTTTCATCTAGCAATTGTGCAACAGAAAGCAAGTTGTATTTCAAATTTTTTACAAGTGCCACATCCTTCAAAGTGTAGTGATCATTTACTCTAACCGAACCCTTAGCAATTATAGGAGTTGAAGAATTATCGGCAAAAGTAACATTCTCTACACGTGACACAAGAGAGAGGGAGGAGAACCAATCTTTGTTACCGGTCATGTGGCGTGAGCAACCTGAATCCACAATCCAAATGTTCTCCTTCCTCAAACGTGTAACCTACATAGAAGCACAATACGTCGATGACTCAATACTGGGGTTAGTCAAAAGGCATTTAGGTATCCAGTACTGTGTCACACGACGTGCAGTAGGAAAAACACGCGAAAGCTGAGATAAAACAGCAGGTTTATGAGTCGAAGTTTGAGGTTTTCTATTCTTAATTCTTTTAACACAAAAACCAGTAGCTCCGGAGGTAAAAGCAGCAGTTCCAAAAGACAAGGCTGATGCTCCGAAAGCAAAGGCTGAAGTTCTGAAGGAAACAACAGTAGGTCCGGGAGCTCACGGAGCTATCGGAACTATCGGAGCTGCTTTTGCGGATTTCTTACCAGAAGGTCCGGAAGCTACCTTTTCAAATTTCTGACTCACTAAAGCAGGTTGTGTTTTTCTAATTGCATGAAAGTTATAAGATCTAGCAATTTTTCTTTCCTTTTTCTGTTGTTTAGCTAGTCTATAACAAAAATCTATGATATGACCATCTTTACCACAGAAGGTACAATGAAACTTAATTTTGTAATCATGTCTCGATGAGCACCCAACATTAGAAACAGAATTAGAAAGCACTCCTGCAGATTTGAAAACCACTTCTTTTTGTTTAGGAACTGTTTAAATCAAACCACTTCCTAATGACTTTACAATTTTAGGTGGATGTGCCTTAGCATGAACATGAGAATCAAAACCTAAACCAGTTTTATCCTTGCAAGACTTGGAAGAATTCAGCAGCAAGTTTGGATTCTTATTCCCATTACAAAACTGACCTAGTGTCCTATTCATGTCATCATGTTTCTTGGACAAGTCTAGGCAGTTTGCACATGAAGTTTTTCCTTTTAGTTTGCAATTGGAACAATTTTTAACTTCATGAGATCGTAAAACATTGTTCAAAATGGAAATTTCATTCATTGCATCTTTTAGTTTCTTATCAAGATTTTCACATGCAGAACAATGCAAATCATCTGTAGAACAAGAAGCATCTTTTAAGTTTTTATCACTAAGTGCAGCAAGCTTTTTGTTCTTTTCAATTTCTTCATCAAGTCTGTCTAGAGTGGAGGAATGTGCACTTCTTAGGGAGGACAATTGTTCATAGATTAAGTCACATGAGGGACATGCATCATCACTAGGAATCAAAGTTTTTAAATGGTTAATTTCAGATTCTAGTGATTCAATTTTAGCAGCATTATCCCTGAGCTTTTTGTACTTTTTCTTGACAATAATAGTTGCACAAGAAATAGCATCACACATTTCATTGCAGGTAGAACATACCTCATCGTCTTCACTGCTGTGTTCTGCATCCTCCTGACTTGATCTTGATCTTGTTTTGCCCGCCATGAAGCATAAGTTGGCCAGATCGTCATCATCTTCATTACTTTCAAAGTCTATATCACTTGAACTAAGTTCTTGAAGTGCGGTGATGAAGCTGTTAATCATCTTGCGTCCTATGGTACCCTTCTTCTTCTTGTTGGAGTTTCCAGAGGAGGTCCGGACCTTACTTTGTTTTTCTTCCCGGGTGGTTGGACCTGAAAGGTTAGGGCATTCTGTATGAAAGTGTCCTATTTTACCACATTCAAAACAGCATTGAGGTCCGGAGCTTCCTCTCCTTCTAGTTCTCACATTTTGCAATGCTTTTGAGAATCTAGTAGAAATGAGTGCCAACTCTTCTTCTAGAAATTCTTCGATCTATTCCAGGGTTAGCGAGGACAACAAGGCAAGAGTATTGCAAGATGATGATTGGCCGGAGCTAGACATATCACGTTGTGAGACAAATGCAATAGACTTGTTTGGGTTCTTACGTGCTAGGATGTCAATTTCATGAGTTTTTAGTTTAGAATAAAGTACATCTAATGTAAGAGAACTCATGAAAGTTGATTCATGAATGGATGTTACTTTCATCTCCCAAACTGACATGTCTAATGCACTAAGAAGTTGTCTAGCATTCTCAGCATCAGAAAAATTAACATTGACACTACGTAAGTTGCTGAGAATTTTATTGAAACGAGCAAAGAGGTCATCGATAGACTCACCGGGTTGCATCTCAAAAAGCATGTATTCCTTTTTGAGCATATCTTGTTTTACCTCCTTGATTGTGTTGGAGCCTTCATGATAATCACAGAGAGCTCTCCAAACATCGTATGCTGACCGGAGGTGCGCGACACGATCAAAGTTGCTTTGAGTGAGTCCTTGGATGATCAAGTTTCGGGCTTTGTTGTTGTTGTCGACGTCCCGTAGGTTTGTGGCCATGACTTGATCGTTAGGTGGCACTTCATAAGGCTTATACACCTTCTCCCATATTGCAAAGCCTTGTGCCTGGATGAAAGCCTCCATGTGTGCCTTCCAAACCTGGAAATCAATACCAGAAAACACACAAGGTTTGGCGGAGTACTTCTCCATGATGATTAGTCAAAAACACGTGCAAATCACAAAGATTAGAGCACCGTGGCTCTGATACCAATTGTAGGATCGAAGAGCACGTGAAAAGCTACCAGAGGGGGGTGAATGGTAGATTTAAAAATCTTACGCAGCGGAAACAATAAAACCCCAAACCCTTCCGGCAGAAAAACGATATGTTAAAGAAATTGTGTATGAGACTAATCTAAACGTGTTTCACCGTGACAAAAGTGATAGATATCTGAGAGAATCAAGTCACGAAGACAACACAAAAAGAATCACTCAAATCTGTCGAGAAAAACTCAAGTTATGATCGAAAGATCAGACTATGGTCAATCTGACCTACCCGAGAAAAGCAGTTTCTGGAATGCTGCAAAGAAACTCGTGTAGATAATAGACCACAAATCCAATGACCGTTAAATTTTGACAGATGATAGATAATCAAGTTGTGAAGACAACCGAAGAAGAATCACGTCAAATGGATCTGTAAAACTGGAGTTATGATAAAACCACCGACGAAAGGTAGTGCTGTCCAGAAACTCGGCGAGTAAAACTTGTCTGGAACAAGTCGGACGAACAAGGCACAAAAGTTCCTTCAAACTACGAATTTTATTCAATAGAACACAAGAGGAACAGCCCCAAAGTCATCTCTCCCGAGCTTTGGCCTTCCCTCGCTTATATAACCAGCCCTTAGGCCATCCCAATCTCAACTAGGACTCCAATCCTAATCCGATCACAATCGGAACTTTCCATAACTGCTTAGGACTCTTCTATACGCAGATAGAAGCAATCTTAAGACTTCCAAACACCTTAGGAACGTATCCCACATTCCTAAACAACTCAAATTCGTTACCCACACAAAATCCTAACATAACCAACTCGATACTTTCCATACCGAGCCATAACCGACTCAGCTAGCAGCCTAAGTCTTCAACCGATACGATCCGATCCTTCCGATCAGATCTTCCTTCCATAATCCATCTCTAGAAGCATATTTCCACGTCATGCACCTCATGCACACGTGTGAACACCTTCCTTTGACCTTCATATGCACTGCCCTTGATTCAATCATCCTGTGCGACCTCCTGATCAGCTCAGCCACAATTCCTCCTGAATTTGGTTGTTGGAACCTCATCTCCTCCTGAGACTAGTCCAATGGATCCTGTCACCAGCCATGACTTGAACTCAAGCAACACCTGCACATGAACAAACAACCAATCCATACGAGCCCAAGTCCTTGACTTGACTCAAGTTAGTTCCGAACACAACACCTTATGTGAGCACCTCACATAAGCATGTTGCAAAACCACAGTAGAAACGATATCAACCGTATTCAACCAAAACGTACCAAAAACTTAGCAAATGAATACTAAGCAATCTTTCCAACAGTGTAAAGCAAGTACAAAACATTGCAAATAAAAAGCAGAAACACTTCGGTCAAGTTCCGGACCTTGCCAGAGCAACCCGGAGCTTGAGCCGGAGCTAACAAAAACTAGTAGAACCTAGCGCCGGAGCTTACCAAAACTAGTAGATCCTAGTCAACCCAAAACCGGAGCTAGAAAAAGTACATCAGAGCTTAGCAAAAGCATTCCGGAGCTATCAAGTATATGTCGGAGCAAACAAAGACATGCCGGAGCTAACAAAGACATGCTGGAGCTGAAGATAAAGCTCACCGGAGCTAAACAAAGCTAGTCGAACCTTACCAAGAAGCCAGACCTAGCATCTAACATAGCCGGAGCTACCCAAAACAAGTCGGGCCTACCATTGGACCTTGCTGTAGCTCAGAGCTAGAGTCGGACCTTGATAAAAAGGTGTTTTGGTGATATTTAAAACTTTTATCATCAAAGCCAAGTGTATTCACTACAAGCCAATGTATTCAGCACACATAGGTCTTCCAGCAACAGTGCCCAGACGGCGCCTCCTTCCGCCAATGGGAGGGCAAGCAGAAGGTCGAACCCAAGGTCGACAATGACGAGGAGCTGGAGTACCAATCGGAGGGTCTTGGGATCCTCTGTCCTAGAACACGGTCAAGACCCTTTACCATGTGGTGGCTTCGATAGCCCCCGTACCCACTCCGACGCAGCACCACCGTTGGAAGGAGACGCCGATCAGCTTCGACGCCTCTGAATGACCCAAGAACATGGCCGGGGCAGGGGTACTACCTCTCCTAGTCGCCCCTACCATAGCGAACGTCATGCTCCATTACGTCTTGATAGATGGCGGGGCCGGCCTCAACCTCCTCAGCGGGGCAGCATTCGAGCAGCTGCAGATCCCAGTGTCCAAGCTTGCCCCCTCGAGCCCAATCTCAGGGGATGGACCTGGGAGCATCATCCCGTACGGCAACATCCACCTGCGGGTGACCTTCGGGACAACTAATAACTACAGGACGGAGAGCATCCTCTTCGACATCGCCGATGTCAGCCTCCCCTTCAACGCCATCATCGGTAGGCCTGCTCTCTTCTAGTTCATGGTTGTAGCCCACTACGGCTACCTCGTCCTGAAGATGCCCATCCTCTCCGGCGTCCTCAGGATCTGCGGAGATCGCACCGCTGCAGTGTTAGCCTTGGAGCAGCTCCAAGCACTCACAGCAGACCTAGCACCTGTCCCGAGCGGCGCTTGATCGAGTCGACCTCCATCAAGATCGCGTCAGCGCAGAGCACCCGCCGTGCCTCAACTGCATCCCCCTGACAGCATCGACACCTCTGTCAAAGCTGCCAAGACCAGCGCCAGCCCTGCTTGGACCGCTCGCAAGCCTTGCGGTCAAGGCGGGAAATAGGGATAACACGCTCATCACCCCTCTAAGTAGCTGTTGACAGCAAGGTTGCCCACCAACCATCGCAGTTACCCATGGATCTTTGAGCGCCCCTATTGTAAATACTAGGCTTAGTAGAACAGTGTAAAAGATTTGTAGGGCTTAGGAGTGTGGGGACCAGAGTCCACACATACAAGGATCTCATTGGGTGGTGCCGTGCGATGTGGCACCTAACAGCACACGCGAAAAGGATACCAAAACATATAAAGTTTTCATTTCATAATAAGAAGAGTTTACAAAAGAGTGTACAATAGAAGTAAACACGCAGCGGAAAATACATACTCATATTCTCATCTAACTTATCAGGAGAGAAGATGTCCATGCCCTAGGACGATTCTCACTAGCAACAAGAAGAACATTCAGCAGCGGTGTGGTTCACATGAGATTTATCTCGACATCTCGAGTATCATGTACAACCTGAACAGCAGAAATAAAACTAATACCTGCAAAAATCGTTAAAGCGCAAACGTGGGCATAAGGCTCAGCAAGACTTAACCGTCTCACTAGACATATGCAGGGTGAATACTAACATAGGTAAGGAATAGCATGAATAGACTCACCTATAAGTGGATCCTTATAATCATGTTCTAAGTAGAAAATGACATTCTTCAAGCACGGCACATCATGGACTCCACAATCAAACAAGAAACGCTTTGCTGATGATATGACATGCCCAAAGCACATAATGCTATTACAGGTAAAGTAAGGGGGAAACTGTAAACTTTTAATTATACTATCTCTTAGCCATACAAGGTTGCAAAACAATTATAATTCAATACAATTTATTTCTCTTACTTCTTCAGTATTTACTACGTTGCCGCTCAGTGAACAAGTGGTACTCTATTACCGCGAGGGACGGTGATTGCAATCAGGACACACCCGGACAACACGACACATACGCACTTTCGGAAATGCCAGCGTGTACTTCGCGCAGTACCTACGTAACACTTCAGTACTAGTCGTATATGGCAACCTTTCGCGAGACACTCAAATGTTGAACCGGTCGATACGTCATGAGCAGGAGGTCCCTGCGTGGGGCGTACTCTGACGTGCCCACCAGCAGATTTACACCTTGCTGCTCTCAACCCACACCTATAAAATGGAATGGTATGCCTCGACACCCAAGTGACCAAGCTACGTCAGTTTATTGGATTCCATATGTCCATTATGTCACCGGTACAATTCAAGCTTGTCCGAAGGGGCTGCATACGGACAGGCCTTAATCGACACAGGCAGGGCTATGCGACCGAGACTCAATTCTTGCCGCTTCCTATCCATTCCCTACCCGGTCTCAATTTTAGTATATTAAGCCATTTTCTATCTATCCAATCTTGCGAGATATGTCCTACATCTCTGGCGAGTAGATTCCAACTACTCAACTTCTACCGAATTTCCTATGCATTAGCAAAGCAGTTACTATAGGTCAAATTGTAACTCGTTCCCACCAATCCCTGGGATTTTTGGCCATGCAAGTGGAGTATCAATCATCCTAAACGTAATGCACAATTCATAGACTACTCATCATAGTGATAAAGTAAAATTTTATAAACGACTTAAATGCAAACCAGGGTTTGCCTTAGTTTGCGCCTTGAATAAATGTCAATTGTTAGGGCTTGGTCTTCCTCCGGAGAAGCTGCCATGGAACTTCAGTGGAAACACCTTGGCCTTCTCCTCCAAGCAATGTTTCTTGTCGATCACCTATCAGCACGTTCCTATCGACATGATATGCATATAAGTAATTAAGTAATTAAGTAATTCAATAATAGACTCCACGGGGTTGTGTAAACTCTAAGAATGAGGAGTTTGACTAGGAAGGACAGATATGCCTCTGTTTTGTGGATAAACAAAGGATGGAGTCTAGTGGTCATAGTAATGTCGAGATGTGAATTGAAAGGTGCAACGTAAGCACACATTGCAACTTGGCGCTCAACACTTGATGCTATGCCACTCAAGGTTGATAAAGCGGAATGGTGTGGAAGTGTTGGACTGGTAGTGTAAGGATGACTAAAGAATCAAGGGGGACATCGAAAACTTAAGTATGAATGGAGTGTACAAGACGAAGGTCGCGATTCAGTAGTCGACCAATGAACTTGACTTAACTCATAAAGGAGTAAACCTAGTTAAGTGAGCAGTGCTGTCGTAGGGTCCCGACTTAGGGTGAACCATGATGGAACCTAACGACACTTGGGTCTGAATTGAGACCAACATGGCTTAGACTTAAGAAGTCATTACAAGCACTATTAACCTTGCATGAGTACCATGACAATGTTCAAATGACTTTTAGGTAAAGTAGTTTCTACAGCAAGCTTTTCGATCATCGTTCAAGTGCTTACACGACACTATTGCAGTGTCCTTTGCAAGATTATCCAGATGAGCTTGGTGAACTCCTAGAACTCGAACATGATGCGATACCTTATCGTGACGGTCATGCTTTGCCATCAGGAAAAGATCGGATTAGCCAGGTCCACATCGACCCGGACTCGTCAATGGGGTGAGCGGAACCCCGAACACCACCTTGTGAGTCTTAAGGCTAGTGATGTCGACTCAGTTGTTGATAAGCAACTCGACGAACCTGTCGCTGATGAAGTGGTACACCAAGTTAACCAATCCTGTGATCGGTTAGAGAACATCCTCGACACAACCAAGGAACTCTTATCCAAGTTTCTCCTTGGTCTAGTTCTCCTTGTTGGTTGCAACGTTCTTGCATACCTCTACCCCAGGTCATCGGTGATCACCGACCCACCTGGTTTGACCTAGAAGGCCATTCATCGAGCATCTATATTACACCTAGGACTCGATCACTCTCATCTCGACTAAAACCTAATTTGGCTTGACAACTATTGTCCGACAAGTCGTACTTGTGTTCCAGCACCACACACATCACAAGCATCCTTCATCTCGATGCCAGGGCATGATGACGGCTCGGAGCGTCACGACGATGTCATGTGGTCAACGACGTCGACGCGGCTCATGGTGGAGCATCACGAGCACGCACGAACAGGTCAACGTGATACAATCGACAAAGGAGGTCAACTTGGGGATTTCTATAGGAATGATATCAATGCGGAAACTGGACGTACGGCTTGACGACACATGAGTATCATTAGCGATCACGACGAACGGACTTCGGTGATGTCAAACAAGGCATTTTTGGGAAAGGCTCACCTTGTAGGCATTTCGCCGAATGTCTTGGGTGTGTTCTTGATTTCGTCGCTTCATCACAATTAAAAGGGTATCTTGGCACTTAGGCTTGTAGGTCGCAACATAATCCTACCCCTGCATCACAGACCAGTTCTAAACATCAACAAAGTTGGTGCTTTCCTCGTGAACATTTCATCGAACACCTAGGCTGCAACTCTGTCCCAACTAATCTTTGCACAAATCAGAGCTATCCTTGAACCAATTGTCGTCGCCGTTGTGTCATCAACGTGTTCTTGCATATCATACATCTCACAGGTCACTCGCTTCGCTGGTTGGGTGCAGCCATGGCGCGGAACGGGGCGACGATGCCGATGGGGAACAGACAAGCACGACCAGCAGCAAACCAGAACGTGGGCACACGGGTGGCCTGGGAAGCGAGTTTCGTGCGGCCGGGAGCAGGCCGTCGCGGTGCGGGGTACCAGCAAAACACGACCAGCAGGGAGCTGACCATGGCATGAGCGGGGTGCCGGCGGTGGGCGGCATGCAAGGTGGTGGCACGGCCAGCCGGATGCCAGGGCCGTGCGGCCAGGGCAGCAAGAAGCTGGACTGGCGGACGAGCTCGACGGGTGGACTCAGGCCAAGGCGGCATCGAGTTGGAGCACACGTCAGTGAGTAGGGAGCAGCAGGGCGCGGCGCGGTAAGGCAAGCCGGCGGTGATGGCGCGCATTCGGGGGCACGGCGAGGGCGGCGCGAGCCGGCAAGCAGGTCGGTCGACGATTGGAGCCAGGGCGACGCGCCGGCCGGGAGGTGGAGCGCCTGCGAGCTGGTGGCGCCATGGGCGGCCGAGCGCACGACACAGCAGCTGGGCGCGATGAGCGCCCCGGGGGAGGCAAGCGCGGCGTCGGCCGAGGCCGGTAGACGGCGGGGAGGTGCTGGGGCGCGCGGGCCGACGGCCGTCGTAGGGCAGTGCTGCAAGCGGCCGGGAGACGAGGGGGCGGCCGACGGGGGAGGTGCGCGGGCTGGCAGCAAGGCGAGCGGCGCGGCTGGCACATGAGCGGCGCTGTGGCCGGACGGGGTCAGGAGGGAGAAGGAAAGGCGCGAGGGAAGAAGCCTATCGGTGCAGCAGACGGATAGACTTGAAGACAAGGAAAATCATGGCACGTTTGCTCTGGTTGACTTGAATGACATGTGGGCCCCATTTTCCCTTCTCCTTATCCTCTTCATTTCAGATGCAAAATATCTCAATCCATTGAGCAGCTTACCAGTTTTTCCTAGTACTGAGGATAAGTATGACATGTGGGTCCCACTCTCTTCTCCCTTCTCTTTTCAAAATTCAAATAGAGCTAGCAAACATGCTTCAAAAATATTCAACTTTGGCCCAATGACTAAATAAAATGTGAAGAATTTTATGGTACAATCAGATTTCAGAACTGAGCAAGTTGAATTTGAACTCAGGTTTGAATTTGAATTCAAGTGGTGATACTTGACTCAAGGAAATAAATAGTAGATTAGGTTCAAAAATACTGAAACTTGGAAGTTACCCTTTTTGAACCATAAGGGACCTCAGGAAAAATTTTGAATGGATTTGGACAAAGTTAAGTACAAAGTTTAAATTTGAAGTCGACTCTGATTAGATTCTCAGTACGTGTCGAATAAATGGAAAACGTGCTTCAAAAATTTTAAAACTTTACCGAGAGTCTATTTGGAATATTAGAAGGTCATGGAAAAATTTACATCCTTAGATTTGAATTTTTTTGAATGTCCCTTTTTAGGGTCGGAATAATCCCTTTTTCTTTCTCTCCATTTTGTTTTCTTTTCTCCTTTAATTTTTTATTGAAAATGTGAATACCTGGAAATTAAGGATTTTACCCCTTAAGTTCCAAATACATTAGAAACCATGTTCTATATGTAAAATTTTTAAATGTTCCTATTTTTTAATGAACATGGGTTAACTCATATGGTTCATATGAGTTTGGATTTCCAAGTCCATTTTCAAATTTTTTTTAAGTTCGCATTTTGCGTTTTTGGCTTTACTCAAATGCGGGCTTTTACAATCCTTCCCCCTTAAAGGAATCTCGTCCTGAGATTCTAAGGAAGAGAGAAAGTTAGGCCGAGTTGTTGATGAGACACCCATCTCCTGTCATGTGATTGGAGAAAGAGACTCTTCGTCTTCTTATTGCATCTATGGTTTGGATGCTCGGCGTGATTGAGATCACACCGTAAAGTTTGTAGCTTAGAAAGCTATGTTGATATATTGGGGTCTTCTTCTTTTCGTCAAAAAGAAGTAAGCTTCTGCATTGGAGGACCTTAGAACTCTAAGATAGTTAGGTGTCCTTATCTCTGGGTGTTTCTCTTATGAAGACTTTTCTGCCTTGGTCTTTTGGACAAAGCAATGTCACCATCCATTACGAGTCAAGGAGTTCCAAGACTTGATAATTAAATGATAACCTCGCGAAAAGAAAGATACAGGGTTTTAGCGAGGTCGAGAAGTCCATAGGAAACTCCTCGCAATTAGAAACAATCAGTTTCTAGGACTCAAGTTGATTTGAGTTCCAACGAGTCAAGGACAAAGGCTCAACTGTGTTTTGGTCAGAAGGTGTTACGTGGTTTCCCTTGTGCCACTCAAGATAATGAAACAAGTCGAAGGCGTTGCGAATGATAAAGTTGATCACAACTCAAAATTTTGAGACCCAACGTAGGTATTTGAATGGGGTCATATATTCTTGCTCAAAACTCATTGGTAATTACGTTTCATGATGCATCACAAGTGGAATAATGTTATGCATTAATGATGCAATGCTGGCCAGCTAGAAATGTAGACGGTATGATGCACTCATTATTATGCTTTGAGCAAAAATAGGTATGACAATTCAAACACAGTCAGAAGTATCCCAAATACAGGAGGATTGAATAAACTTGGTCATGAAAGGCGCTAAACAAGACTTGCTACTTTCATATCTTGACCAAGTTCGATGGTTTCAAGGTAAAAGTATTAGCAAGGAATGGTGAGGTTCATCTCAAGGCAATAGAGTATACAAAATGGAACAACGTGATTGAACTTCTTGGTTATCGGAAGTTCCCTAAAGCTTGTTAATCACAACTTATAGGTAGTTGTGGTTCCTTAACAAAGGGTCAGGTTTTTCATCTTGTAGTTTTCTTAAAGTACTATGTCTACCCCTTAAAAGGTGCGGCAGGGTTACCTTCAGAAGTTGCAAAGAGAGTAACCTTTAAAGAGTAAGGTTCCCATCACTTCCGTAGGTTGCACGAAGTGGTTGACAAAGTACTGTGCTAGGCACGACCTTGGTTAGTGATCCACGTGCTTGCTGAAGAATCTCCAGCTCATACTACTCACATATGGCTTCTCGTCTCAGAGACGAAAGCAAGGGAGTGGTTTAGCATGAAGAATCAACTGACTTCTTTAACTCGATGATCGAGTTGCACAAGAAACGGGGTTCGAGGTGATCTGTTACTTAAGCTTCTCATTGACTCAATGAGTCAATGCTGTACTCGGTCCTACTTACTTGAGCATTGCTTCCAGCACGTTGGTTCGGTGTCGATGTACCTTGGTATGACACCTAGGTGAACGTAACACTTTGATTACTAGATGAACTCCTTCCCCCTTAAGATTCAAGCTAGGTGAGCAAGAAACTTACTCCAAGCAATCTTTATGGGGAGGGTCGTCCAACTAAGGGAAGTGTCATACATGCTCAATGCATAAATAAAGTGTGAGGTGCAAGGTTGCATAGTTAAAACACTAGCATGTGCATCCGAGCAAAAGAGATTTGCCTTAGTGTAATACTCAACTCTAATGGCAAATATTGTTGGGTCGCAACACCTTGGATATTATGAAACTCCTTGAGTTGAACTCGAGAACCAAATCCATAATCACCCTAAAGGGTCATCACCCGATTAAATCCTGGTGGAGGATGAACAGCTTGGACGCAACTTCGATTTTGGCCAAGTAAATGGAAAAATCAGATCTTGAGGTGAACAACAAAGTTAAAGTAAACTTCAATACCTTTCCAAAACGTATTGGTTTGCCTCTATATAATCTCTGGTTTGCAAGTTATGAAATTTTAAAGTTAGCAGATTTATCTGCACTTTCAGCAGAATCTGCTTAAAAAGTACCAGTTTTGATCTACAGTTTTCAGACTGTTCTGATGGAAATCTGGAAATATTCTTATTTAAAAAGTTGTAGCCAATGTAATAAGATTTCCAGAATGTACTTACTTGTCTTCATATCAGTTCTATTTCAAAAGATATGAATTTTGAAGTTGGGTAAAATTCCAGTATTCAGAATTGAATTCAGTTCAGATTGACCACTCTGTATTCAAACTTGATTTGGAATAGGTAGATGACCGATTCAGGTCTGGAGCCAATTTCAAAAATTGTAGCTGACTCTCTAAATTTTCCAACGGTTACTTGCGCGACACCAGTGGATCAAGGGTCTTGGAGTTATGGATTAAATTCAGAGGTGTACAGATTGCTGTCCAGTTTGGGTATGCCTGGACAGTCTCTGCGATTATCCAAATTTCACCCACATAGAAAAGGATTATGGTCTGGTCTTGAACATAAAACATGTATAGGACTTCCAAATCTTTCTAAAGAGTATTTACTTGCCCTTGCAGCATTTCTGGTTGATAAGATACGGCATTTCCAAGTTGACAGTTTTTTTTTCTGAAAATTTGGGCAGCACCTCCTTTGTTTAAGGCAGATTTTGTCCACAATTTTCAGATATACAAACATCAACATCTGCAAAAATAATACATAGAAAACTTGCTGCATACATTCTCAGGATTCCAAAAATGCATCACAAGAAGTCATACGACAATTCTACAGCGAGTTATGCGAGAAACAGTAACTGTACACAGGACTGTCCACTTGCTGTCCAGATTTGATCAAGTTTAGGAATTTGAAATTTTGAGTAGGTTAGAGATGGATTATGCTCTGTAGTTCTATAGAAACGTTGTAGAGGACTCTATACACTTTCCAACCACATAAAGTAGGCCTGCAGAGGTGAAGTTTGCAAAAAGTTATGATTCAATTGGTGAAGAGTTCAGATTCTGTCTTCTCTTCCGGGCTGCCAGAACCACTTAAACGACACTTCAATTTACACCATGTTATTGCGAGTTTTAGCCTTTGTGTTGAATAGGAAGTTGATAGAGGATTCTTTAAGCTTTCCATAAATGTATAAACATGCATAGGTTGCATTTTTAGTTTACGAGTTATGGCCGTTCAAAGTTCAGAATTTTTTTCTGACTGTTTCAGATAGCACCTATATACATGTACTATCTTCAACTCTGTTTTCTAATTAGTTATAAGCTGAATTTGAGGTATCACTGAATAACAAAGTTGTAGAATAGCTCTTCCCCTTTCCAGAAATGTATCACAATGGAATAGAAGAGCTTTCTACAAGGAAATATGGCAAAAATTCAGATACTGGTACATGTAGTTCCAGAACAGCAGCTGCTGTGGTAATGGTGCATTTTCATCACCATAAAAGCGTCTTTTGGCTTGGAGGTCAATAGAAAACTTATAGAAGACTTCAAAAGATTTCTAAAAAGTATTCAATTGCATTCATAGCCCTTCAGGTTGAAGAGATATGGAATTTCAAAGTCAGGTCAATTCTGTTCGAAAACAGAACTCACCGGCTTCGAAACACAAGAATTTGGGAACAAACTCAAATTTTGAAACTTAGCTCAAAACTCAAGTCCGTTGGCTAGAACTTAATTCACAACTAATAATTTTCTTTGGAACTAAATGGAATCTTAAAAGAGACTTGACGACCTTCTTATCCATAGCATATCACTATGGATCTTCATGCTTAACCAAAGTCTCAACCCAGCGAAGTCGAGCTAAACTCTTGCCAGGAACAAAGAACTCTGGTTCACCAACTCTTGAAAAGAAACATTTTACCTTGTCCACAATATATCAGGAACTGATACTTGGACTTAATATGAATATAAAGCCATTCTTTCGTGGGGGATGGTCAAAGTATCAATTGTGATACTGACGGTACTACGTGCCTCACCAAAAGAAAAGTCTAAACCGGTATATCCGGATACGTCTAGAGGTGGTTCTAATATGGATCACTCACAAACATTTGCTACACGGGTCGCTACCGGAGTTAGTGTACCTGCAGAAGACAAACAATCCACTTTCACACCTTCACACCTCAAGGGCGGCACGGGGAAACACGACAGGTAGTCACAATAAGATATAATAAAAAGTAAATACATACGACTCTGGTGTGAGTCGTCCTCGAGCGAAGTCATGTCTCGAGGTACATGGCTGTAAATACGCCTGTACAGCAAAGACTCCCGCACGAACCGGCTTATACACGCTCGGGCATACGTGTTTCGCATGATCCCATAGAACATGAATGGTTCTAGAGATGCATACTATCGGGTTATACACCACCCGACGGGGGCTCCCACTAATTTTGTGTCACGCTGGGGTACCGTGTGTCATATGTTCTCAGAAACATGGAAAGTTTCAGAGACTCATATTAACTTTCCGTGCCAAGCCACGGAAATATCACATACCATATCTCGTATGCAGAGTTTACCGAGATTGATCCGCTCTCGGTGGCGTACCTTACCTCTTACCTTGAAGACGGAGCAGCGTTACAAAATAATATAACAAGTTAGTTCACCACCTTTATAACATATACTAGTAATAGTCCTTAATGGGCATATAGCTAATTCTCACTCGACTACTTCGGAGTTTTCGAAAATAGGCTCTTTTCAAGCTTGCTATTCCCAATGAAGCTCTGATACCATGTCTGTGGGGACCGGAGTCCACACATCCGAGGATCTCATTGGGTGGTGCCGTGCGATGTGGCACCTAACCGCACACGCGAAAAGGATACCAAAACATATAAAGTTTTCATTTCATAATAAGAAGAGTTTACAAAAGAGTGTACAATAGAAGTACACACACAGCGGAAAATACATACTCATAATCTCACCTAACTAAGCAGGAGAGAAGACGTCCATGCCCTAGGACGATTCTCACTAGCAACAAGAAGAACATTCAGCAGCGGCGTGGTTCACATGAGATTTATCTCGACATCTCGAGTATCATGTACAACCTGAACAGCAGAAATAAAACTAATATCTGCAAAAATCGTTAAAGCGCAAATGTGGGCATAAGGCTCAGCAAGACTTAACCGTCTCACTAGACATATGCAGGGTGAATACTAACATAGGTAAGGAATAGCATGAATAGACTCGCCTATAAGTGGATCCTTATAATCATGTTTTAAGTAACAAATGACATTCTTCAAGCACGGCACATCATGGACTCCACAATCAAACAAGAAACGCTTTGCCGATGATATGACATGCCCAAAGCACATAATGCTATTACAGGTAAAGTAAGGGGGAAACTGTAAACTTTTAATTATACTATCTCTAAGCCATACAAGGTTACAAAACAATTATAATTCAATACAATTTATTTCTCTTACTTCTTCAGTATTTACTACGTTGCCGCTCAGTGAACAAGTGGTACTCTATTACCGCGAGGGACGGTGATTGCAATCAGGACACACCCGGACAACACGACACATACGCACTTTCGGAAATGCCAGTGAGTACTTCGCGCAGTACCTACGTAACACTTTAGTACTAGTCGTATATGTCAACCTTTTGCAAGAAACTCAAATGTCGAACCGGTCGATCCGTCACGAGCAATAGGTCCCTGCGTGGGGCGTACTCTGACGTGCCCACCAGCGGATTTACACCTTGCTGCTCTCAACCCACACCTATAAAACGGAACGGTATGCCTCGACACCCAAGTGACCATGCTACATCATTTTATTGAATTCCATATGTCCATTATGTCGCCGGTACAATTCAAGCTTATCCGAAGGGGCTGCATACGGACGGGCCTTAATCGACACAGGCAGGGCTATGCGACTAAGACTCAATTCTCGCCGCTTCCTATCCATTCCCTACCCGGTCTCAATTTCAGTATATTAAGCCATTTTCTATCTATCCAATCTTGCGAGATATGTCCTACATCTCTCGCGAGTAGATTCCAACTACTCGACTTCTACCGAATTTCCTATGCATTAGCAAAGCAGTTACTACAGGTCAAATTGTAACTCGTTCCCACCAATCCCTGGGATTTTTGGCCATGCAAGTGGAGTATCAATCATCCTAAACATAATGCACAATTCATAGACTACTCATCATAGTGATAAAGTAAAATTTTATAAACGACTTAAATGCAAACCAGGGCTTGCCTTAGTTTGCGACTTGAATAAATGTCAATTGTTAGGGCTTGGTCTTCCTCCGGAGAACCTGCCATGGAACTTCAGTGGAAACACCTTGGCCTTCTCCTCCAAGCGAAGTTTCTTGTCGATCACCTATCAGCATGTTCTTATCGACATGATATGCATATAAGTAATTAAGTAATTTAATAATAGACTCCACGGGGTTGTGTAAACTCTAAGAATGAGGAGTTTGACTAGGAAGGACCGATATGCCTCTGTTTTGTGGATAAACAAAGGATGGAGTCCAGTGGTCATAGTAATGTCGAGATGTGAACTGAAAGGTGCAACGTAAGCACACATTGCAACTTGGCGCTCAACACTCGATGCTATGCCACTCAAGGTTGATAAAGCTGAATGGTGTGGAAGTGTTGGACTGGTAGTGTAAGGATGACTAAAGAATCAAGGGGGACATCGAAAACTTAAGTATGAGTGGAGTGTACAAGACGAAGGTCGCGATTCATTAGTCGACCAATGAACTTGACTTAACTCATAAAGGAGTAAACCTAGTTAAGTGAGCAGTGCTGCCGTAGGGTCCCAACTTAGGATGAACCATGATGGAACCTAACGACACATGGGTCTGAATTGAGACCAACATGGCTTGGACTTAAGAAGTCATTACAAGCACTGTTAACCTAGCATGAGTACCATGACAATGTTCAAATGACTTTTAGGTAAAGTAGTTTCTACGGCAAGCTTTTCAAGCATCGTTCAAGTGCTTACACGACACTATTGCAGTGTCCTTTGCAAGATTGTCCAGATGAGCTCGGTGAACTCCTGGAACTCGAACATGATGCGAGACCTTGTCGTGACGGTCATGCTTTGCCATCACGAGAAGATCAGATTAGCCAGGTCCACATCGACCCGGACTCGTCAATGGGGTGAGCGGAACCCCGAACACCACCTTGTGAGTCTTAAGGCTAGTGATGTCGATTCGGTTGTTGATAAGCAACTCGACGAACCTATCGCCGATGAAGTGGTACACCAAGTTAACCAATCCTATGATCGGTTAGAGAACATCCTCGACACAACCAAGGAACTCTTATCCAAGGTTCCCCTTGGTCTAGTTCTCCTTGTTGGTTGCAACGTTCTTGCATACCTCTACCCTAGGTCATCGGTGATCACCGACCCACCTGGTTTGACCTAGAAGGCATTTCATCGAGCATCTAGATTACACCTAGCACTCGATCAATCTCATCTCGACTAAAACCTAATTTTGCTTGACAACTATTGTCCGACGAGCCGTGCTTGTGTTCCAGCACCACACACATCACAAGCATCCTTCATCTCGATGCCAGGGCATGATGACGGCTCGGAGCGTCACGACGACGTCATGTGGTCAATGACGTCGACGCGACTCATGGTGGAGCATCACGAGCACGCACGGACAGGTCAATGTGATACAATCGACAAAGGAGGTCAACTTGGGGATTTCTATAGGAATGATAACTATGCGGAAACTAGATGTATGGCTTGATGACACATGAGTATCATTAGCGATCACGACGAACGGACTTCGGTGATGTCAAACAAGGCATTTTAGGGCAAGGCTCACCTTGTAGGCATTTCACTGAATGTCTTGGGTGTGTTCTTGATTTCGTCGCTTCATCACCATTAAAATGGTATCTTGGCACTTAGGCTTGTCGATCGCAACATAATCCTACCCCTGATCACAGACCAGTTCTAAACATCAACAAAGTTGGTGCTTTCCTCGTGAACATTTCATCGAACACCTAGGTTGCAGCTCTGTCCCAACTAATCTTTGCACAAATCAGAGCTAACCTTGAACCAATTGTCATCACCGTTGTGTCATCAACGTGTTCTTGCATCTCATACATCTCACAGGTCACTCGCTTCGCTGGTTGGGTCCAGCCATGGCGCAGAACGGGGCAACGATGCCGATGGGGAGCAGACAAGCACGACCAGCAGCAAACCGGAACGTGGGCACGCGGGTGGACAGGGCAGCGAGTTTCGCGTGGCCGGGAGCAGGCCGTGGCGGCGCGGGGTACCAGCGAAACACGGCCAGCAGGGAGCTGACCATTGCATGAGCGGGGTGCCGGCGGTGGGCGGCATGCAAGGTGGTGGCACGGCCAGCCGGATGCCAGGGGCATGAGGCCAGGGCAGCAAGAAGCTGGACTGGCAGACGGGCTCGACGGGTGGACTCAGGCCAATGCGGCATCGAGTTGGAGCACCCGTCAGTGAGTAGGGAGCGGCAGGGCGCGGCACGGTAGGGCAAGCTGGCGATGATGGCGCGCATACGGGGCCACGACGAGGGCGGCGCGAGCCGGCGAGCAGGTCGGTCGACGAGAGGAGCCGGGGCGACGCGCCGGCCGGGAGGTGGAGCGCCTGGGAGCTGGTGGCGCCGTGGGCGGCCGAGCGCAGGGCACAGCAGCTGGGCGCAGTGAGCGCGCCGGGGGAGGCAAGCGCGGTGTCGGCCGAGGCCGGCGGACGGCGGGGAGGTGCTGGGGCGCGCGGGCCGATGGCCGTCGTAGGGCGGCGCTGCAAGCGGCCGGGAGACGAGGGGGCGGCCGACGGGGGAGTTGCGCGGGCCGGCGGCAAGGCGAGCGGCGCGGCTGGTGTAGGAGCGGCGCTGTTGCCGGACGAGGTCGGGAGGGAGAAGGAAAGGCGTGAGGGAATAAGCCTATCGGTGAAGCAGATGGATAGACTTGAAGACAAGGAAAAACATGGCACGTTTGCTTTGGTTGACTTGAATGACATGTGGGCCCCATTTTTCCCTTCTCCTTATCCTCTTCATTTCAGATGCAAAATATCTCAATCCATTGAGCAGCTTACCAGTGGGGCCCACCTTTTTCCTAGTACTGAGGATAAGTATGACTTGTGGGTCCCACTCTCTTCTCCCTTCTCTTTTCAAAATTCAAGTAGGCTAGCAAACATGCTTCAAAAATATTCAACTTTGGCCCAATGACTAAATAAAACTTTGGCTTCTTAAAAACTTTGTTCATTTAATTACGCGTTAATTTTATGATCATGCCATGATAGCCTCGTTTACCATGTGTTACCTTCATATTCACCGTCGCATACTCTATAACTCGTCCTAGCTAAAGTCATACAATCCAGCTACAGGCGGGCCAACTTGAGGTACCTACAGTGTGTGAAATGTCCTCTCGGTTGCTCTCATCATTAGGGACCCGTGGTGCAAAAAGGTTCCCCAGGAAAGGTCTGTGTCGAGCAGGAGGTCCAGGGGGTGCATGTTGCTTAGCTTGGTCCTGCACCCTGCCTCCCAGCGCTATAGCTGAGTACTGGAACCAGAGAGCTCACACCCTAAGGACGACAGGAGCCAAACCCCGGAGCACCAATGCATTGAATTACCCAAGCCTCGTACGTCAGTCCAGGACTGTAAGACATGACAGAGCTTAGGAGAGGAACAGGTATAACCGACGAACAAGGCTAGCCCCCCTCTTCCTATATGCAGGATAAACGAACAGAGCGTCCAGCCCTGTCACCTCCCAAGGGGTCTGCTATCGACGTCTACACAAAGATGGTGGAACGACACCGAAGCATCCAGCTCCGGTACCTCACCACGGGCTTGCCGTTGACGTCCCAGAACATCAACGACAGCACCAAGTGCGGATAAGTGAGTAAACTATCCTGCCCCACTCTTTGTTGCTGACAAGGTTCCCTTGCGATGACCTATAAACCAGGGGCCTACCGTCGACGTCTCTACAACGATGGTGGACAACGTCGGAGCATCCAGCTCTGACACCTATCAAGGGGCCTGCCGTTGACGTCTCTACGACGATGGTGGACGACGCCGGAGCATCCGGCTCCGGCACCACCCAAGGGGCCTGCCGTCAATGTCTACACGAAGATGGTGGACGACGCCAGAGCATCCAGCTCCAGCACCTCCCAAGGGGCCTGCCGTTGACGTCTCTACGAAGATGGTGGACGATGCTGGAGCATCTAGCTCTCGCACCTCCCAAGGGGCCTGTCATCAATGTCTACACGAAGATGATGGACAACACTGGAGCATCCATCTCCGGAACCTCACAAGGGCCCTACCGTCGGCGTCTCAGAACTTCAACGACAGCACGAAGCGCAGATAAGTGAGTAAACTCTTCTGCCCCGCTCTTGTTGCTAACAAGGTTCCCTTGCGATGGCCTCTAAACCAAGGGCCTGCCGTCGACGTCTCTACGATGATGGTGGACGACACCGGAGCATCCAGCTCCGGCACCTCCCAAGCAGCCTGCCATCAACGTCTAAACAAAGATGGTGGACGACGCCGGAGCATCCAGCTCCAGCACCACACAAAGAAGCTTTGTCTCGACATCACCTGTAATTCTGAGGTAGGAAACGACGATGACCCATGTAGCAATACTTTCGTCCATGTTTCAACCACAAGGCGTCAGTGTTTACATGGCGGTATGGACGTGCTAGCTTACCTTTTGTGCTCCATCCACATAGCATTGCATATGCTGGATAATCATTTATTGTCCACAATATAGAAGCTTGCATGAGAAATGTCTCTTTCTTTGAACTGTCGTATGTTTCAGCACCATCAGACCATTATTTCAGTAGCTCATCAATCAAAGGCTGCAGATACATATCAATGTTGTTTCCATGTGACTTTGGCCCAGGAATTATCATTGACATCAACCAATAAGACTGCTTCATACACAACCAAGGTGGTCGATTATAAGTGATTAGAATCACAAGCCATGTACTATAAGATACATTAATTATTCTAAAAGGATTGAAACCATCAGATGCTAGCCCAAGTTTTATGTTGTGTGGATCAGATGAGAAATTTGAGTGAATGCTATCAAAATGCTTCCATGCTTTCGAATCTGCAGGATCACATAATATTCCATCATCAATATGTTCTTCTTTGTGCCAGCGCACGTTTGATGTCGTTGATTCTGCCATATAAAACCTTTGAAGATGGGGAATAAGAAGGAAGTATCGTTGAATCTTGTGTGCTACTAGCTTCTTGGCTTTTCCACAAGGTAAAGCCTCTCTTGCATCCCCACCAGTACTATTTTTCCATCTTAATTCACCACATTTTGGGCATCAATCCAGCAGAGAATAGTCCTTCCAGAATAACACACAGTCATTGACAAATGCATCGATCTTTTCGTAGCCCAGCCCGAGGTCACGAATAACCTTCTGTACTTTATCTAGTGTATTAGGAATGCAGTGGCCCTCTGGAAGCACATACGAGAATATTTTAAGGATCAACTCACACGCTTTTTTGCTCAAACCTGTTAAACACTTTACCTGGTACAACCTGACAATCAAGGATAATTGAGTCACCTTCTCACAACCTCGATACAACTCCTTTTTGACATCATTTAATAAGTCATAGAATGCCTTTGCACTCCCAGTTGGCTCCTACTGGTTTATAGCATTTCCTGGATCATCAACATCTGTTGAAGTACGACCATGATCAATCCTCTAAGTAGACTGGACAACATATTTTCCATAGCAGCTGAATCAGAAATTATCTCCTCATTATTTGCTGATTGCTCAACATGTTTTTCTGAACTCATTTTTCTCCGTGGTGTACCCAACAAGTATAATCAAATGACATCCCATTATGAAGCAAGAGAAGATGAACTTCCTTGCGTGTCCCGTGGCAAATATTACGACATTTCGTGCAAGGACAAGGCATAGTTTCTTCTTCACGAGTGCCCTGGAATGCAAAATTTAAAAATGAATTCACTCCATCCCGCCACTCCTTCGTACGCCTATCTTTTCCCATCCATGTCTTATCTTCGACATTGCTTCCTACAATTCAATCAGCGTATTTTTAGAGGATAGAACTAGAATAACATTATGTGAGCAGTTGTACCTAACGCTGTTGTTCCTCCACGTGCGGTGGCCGACGGATGCTCCTCCATGCCGGTGGCCGGTGGATGCTCTTCCAAGAGCGTGGCGGCCGGCGAATGCTCCTCCAAGAGCATGGCGGACGGCAGATGCTCCTCCAAGAGTGTGGCGGCTGGCGGATGCTCCGCCAAGCGTGTATCGTACAATCGGGAGAGGGACTGTTGTGGATCAAAGGGTCCCACGGGCAACCAACCAGGAAAAAGCGTACGTGAAGCTATCAGAGTAGGCCCAACACTGCACTGGGCCGCTTGTTATTCGTGAGCTCAAAACTGCACTAAGTCACTTTGTATCCGTGGGTTGAAACTGCACTGGGACGCTTGGTGTTCATCCTTATGACGCGTGAGCCCATCTATGGGTGTGTGTCTGGCTCTATCAATTTGTTTTCTAAATAAGTTAATGTAGGAATGGGGGTGGTATTCCGATCAAAATAAAGCATACGCATAAAATCTCTTGAACCGCAACAACACAGTGATATAAATAAGGATTAAATACTAGATATAAACATCGAAGCAACCAAACAGTAGTGTTCAACATACCATTCCAGACAACAAACTAATCGACAGAACTAGCTGTTACATAATCCCCAATAAACACAAAATAAACTAATCGGCATATCTAGTCCGCAACACTTCCCTTCAAGCAGTGGTAATAACTTCAGGCCGCGTATAGGAGTAGTGATAATGATGACAGCGCGTATACGGCATTGGGCCAGTGGTATGTTGGAGTTCTACCTATCTTTTTCTAATAATTTTCTCGTCTTTTCTTTTATTTTCTCTCTGTTCATTGTCTCCACTTTTCTTTACAGTCGTGGCTACCTGTTGCATTTTCCAGTTACTACATACTAGTATTTATACTACTTTACAGACTGTTTTAAAGGATCCACTACAGGCGATCTCCTCTGGTACCTCCAGCAGCTAAAGTACCTACCGGCCACTTTAGAGGCAACTTGCGGTGTGGGGGGTTGTTCATTATCATAGAATACAGATAAAACAAATAGTTCACTAAACAAACAGATACAAAACAAAGTAACAGTTGGAACAGACGAACAACATTGAGTTCATCAACATAAAACATTACTACAAAACAAGAAAAACGACTTCATAAAACAATAAAAACAACATCACGTAGCCTTATAAGTCTTTTATATATAGCCCATACCGGATAACACCTTAGGCAGAATGCAAAATACTCATTTCTAATCCTACAGTCTTCACTACAGAAAACCCTGCAGCCGCTCCACCCTTGCTTCCCACAGTCGGCAGCCGTGCACTGGTCAACCTCCTTGTTGGGCAGTGACACCATCGGCGGTATCGGAGGTGGGCGCGGATGCGCCATGTCAAATTACCGATTTCAGCCAGGGCTTGAATCCGACACCGCCTGCACTCATTGTTGGCCCTCATGATGGCGATGGACCCGACCACTTTCTCATCGACGTCGACCTCGCCTTCGACCTGCCAGATATACTCGAAGGCATCGCGGCCGCCGTGGTTGGCGTCCTAGCGAAGGAGGCCAAGGACGTAGGTCGCCTCAATGTGGCCGGCCCCAGCCGCCCAGGCAAGAAATTGGGCGCCTGGCTGCGCGTGATCGTTCGCGAAGATGAGCTTGAGCCCAGTGACATAGCATGAACGAGGGTTGTTGACGATGGTCAGGTTCTCCATGAGGGCTTTATAGCGCCCAGGGTCGCGCCACATCCCCCAGATCACCCCGCTCTAGTGCCACGCTCCTGCCCATGGTGCCATCCCGGCACGCCGCATGCATGGCCTTGCAGGTGGCACGCAGACTGGAGAGGTCGTCCAAGGGTCGCAGGGAGCTTGCGGCGAGGCACCCCGCGATCTCCACCGCAATATCATGCATGAACGGCAACTCCATAGGCTTCGGCGTCACTGTGCTACGAAGGGAACCAATAAGGGTGCGCGTCGCGGAGACAAAGAGGAAGCTAGAATACATGTGGAGAAAACGATGATGTGTCTTTATAGAGTACGCGTGGTGAAGACGTTGGAGACATTATATAAACACACGCACCATCATCTTCTCTGGCGTACTGATAGGAGTTGCGCACAGTGATGGTTCGGCTTCCGGTGGTGGCGGATTCCACATCCTCTTCAGTACTGCAGGTGCATTAAGGGTGGTTGACATGTGAACACCACAGCCTATGGGACCCACGCCTCTCGCAACATTGATGGGACGCACGAAGTAATGGAACCTCTCTGTTTTTAACATCAGCAAAAGAATAATATCCTGTCATTAATAGAGATAACATACTATGTTTGACAAGATTAAGGCTTTGTTTGGGAACACAATATTTTTGGAGTTTTATAGCAATACTTTGGTATTTGAGATTACCATTGTATTTTTTACATAATGGTGTTTGGCAACCAACTCAAAAACTATGTATTTAAAACTATGGTTTTGTCCATACCACGGTATTTAAAACCAAAGTTTTTCTCTGCTTACTTATTCTTGATGCTTGCTACTTTGCTCCCAAATATTCAAAACTGCGGTATTACAAAATTGTGGTATTGAAATACTTTGATATTGTCATGATATCTTAAAAACTGTGGTTTACAAAAACTTTGATATTAAAAACTGTGTTCCCAAACTCAGCCTAAGACTGGAGTAATCCGCGCCAAAAATTCATATTTTACAGTTTTATTCTCCACGCTCTTTCACCTTAATTCGTACATACTACCTATCTTTTTTTAACATTTTTCTCGTCCGTTCTTTTATTTTTTCTTTGTTCATTGTCTTCACTTTTCTTTCCAGTCGTCACTACCTGTTTCGTTTTCCTGTTACTATGCACCCCCTCTATCCCAACTCAACTCTATTTCTGGGTTTAGTCAAACTTAATGTGGGGACCGGGATCCCGACATCCAAGGATCTCATTGGGTGGTGCCGCGCGATGCGACACCCAATAGTATACAAGAAAATAAAGAGAATAAAATACAATTCTATGTCTTTGATTTACAAACACGGTAGAAGTTTTAAAATACTAACGGAAGGGAAAAGAACTATACATCATAGCAACGCTCAGCACTAGCTATGCAAAAGCAAAGCCATCTATGCCCTGGATACTTCGCACTAGCAACACACAATTCACGGCGGCGTGCAGGGTTCCCACTCGACTAGCAACACACAATTCACTCAGTTGTATAATCTGCAAAAACTCGTTAACTGCAAACGTGATCATAAGGCTCTGCAAGACTAACCTGTCTCACTAGACATATGCAGGGGTGAATACTAACCATAGGTAAGGAATAACATAAACGACTTGCCTACCAATGGATCCTTATAATCGTGTTTTAATTAGCAAATGACAATCTTCAGGCACGACACATCATAGACTCCACAATCAAACAATAAACGCTTTGCCGATGATATGACATGGCCAAAGCACATAATGCTATTACAGTTAAAGTATGGGGAAACTATAAACTTTTAATTGTTCGATCTCTAAAGCCACACAAGGCTGCAAAGCAATTATAATTCAAGACATCATATTCTTCTGGCTTCTTCAATATTTACTACATCACGACACAGTGAACAAGTAGTACTCCATTACCGTGAGGGACGGTGATTGCAATAAGGACACTCCCGGACTGCACGACATGCACAACCGCGTGGGAGACACCTACGTGCTGTTGACGGCTCCTAAGGTATACTAACAAATCATCCCCGGCAATAGTGCCAGAAATGCTTGTTGGTATTACTTACGCACCATTAACTAAACATCTACAACTGATGTGTCAGAAATGCTTGTTAATGGTTCTATTGGATCACAGAGTGAATTCCGCAAGCGCACGGAGGTATCATTGTAGCATTTCCCCTTAATAGTATTCCCAAGGGTGTCATTTATTTGATCCCAAAGGAAGGCAGGGTAGAGATATAACAAACATTCATCAAATGAAAAGGGTAGAAATATCTAGGTAAGAATCTAGTAAGGATGGATAAAATAATAGTGGAGGTAGTGTGACACACACAAAAGCTTTCAAGTCTAAGGGGGATAGAAGGATCCTAGAGGTTAGTTAAGGTTGAGAGTTATGGAGGTACTCCTACTATGCTCTATTGTACATATTCATAGTCTAAACTAATTATACATAAGCTAGATCAATAGTGAATACTTATGCTATGTGGTTCAACACATCGAGCACGGGCTTACCCCTAGCAATACTAGGGCGACTCCCGCCAAGAGCCTGTGGCATAGCCGAACGCGGAGGATTACAAAGGACAAATAGGGCTGTCACCACCTACTGCCTATCTCTTCAATCCGTGGGTCTACGAGACATCCAATCCTACTTAGCTATCTTAGCACCATGCTAGTATATTAAGTAATTACCTTAAGAGCCTAGGCACAATCCATCCTAAGGCAATGAATTGAATCATCATTGAACCAATGTTGATACACAACATAATTATCCATACTAACCTAGTTATGTTATAATTAACTAGACTATAGTAGGGGTCTATAGTTTCTATGATAATGAGATATGTTCATGATGAAATAGTCATAGAAGCTATACCTTCCACATACATGGACTCCACAATCAAACAAGAAACGCTTTTCCCAAGTATATATATAAGTAGAGACTAAAGATACTATCTTTATTATGCATAAAGTCACAAATACAAGAAAGAAGAGCCATACCTTTCCCAATGTAGGATTGGGAAGAGAGAGACTCCTTACTCTTTTCCCACTTTGGACTTGGGACTAGAGGCTCTCCTCTCTACAACCTAACTCCTCTAAGACTATGGATGATAGTGTATACAATAGAGATGAAGCTCAAGTGGTGTGTGTTGAAGTGAGGGGTAGGGGGTGCTATTTATACAAGTGTTGAGGTCGGTTCCCGCCACCAAAAGCGCGCGAATCAGTCACCATTGACTCCAGGGAGCCGGGAGGAGCCAACACATGGAGTTTGACCGAGTTTGGTGCCATGAAGAGGTCGATCGAACCCCTGGTTCGGCCGACCTGGTCAAGACACCAATTCTCGTGTGCTTTCTCCAAGTGGCTGCCTGGTGGGTCCCCTTGATATATGGGTGCAACACCGTTGGATCTCCTCGGATACTTCTGTTTGTGGGCCATTTGATCCATGGGATGCCACGTGTCATCGCTTGATTGGTTGGGATGATATTTTATAGGATTGGTCCCTCTACATTTCCTCATTTCCTGCATAAAATGTTGCATACACATATTTCTCCATGTCCAAGTGGAATTGGGTTAGATAGAAAGGTGATGTGTGCAAGAAATGACAAATCCTTCACATAATTGAGTTAAATTGACGGATGAAATTGGTATATAACAGCCGTCAACAAACTCCCCCAAGCTTATCCTTTGCTCGTCCTGAGGAAAGTCAATACTTTAGGTTGATGATCAGGAGTTGCTACAATGTCTTATTTTCAAAAGTATCTAATGGACAACAAGATACTCTACCTAGTATTGCATAAATTGGCTATGATACTCTACCCTTCTTAAGTTATCATGGGGCTTATGCTTTCTCATATTCATGAGTAGTTGAAAGGTAGAATAGGAAATGGGGCAAACATAGCCTAGAAATCAAGTTCCACTTAAATCCCGGAGAATTCAGTTTAGATATTAAGTACCTCAATTTGATTCTCTCAATCACTCCTTTGTGGATAGTGGAAATATTTCCTCACCAAAGCATTGTGCCTCTACTATTCCTACTCATTGAATATGGCTTGTATGTGGAGCTTGGTAAGGAAAGTAAGTAGGCATATTTGCATCACATATATTGCTAAGTCAAAAGAGTAAGCCTTAAGAGAATTCAAATCAAAACTTTTTGATTCGAGACTAGTGCATGTGTGATGGAGTGGAAGTGGATGTGGATACTTGAGGTAACTCCTTTTTGGTGTGATCTCTCTTTTGCAGGGATGAAACATGGCTACTTTTCTTTTCTCTTTTTTTTCAGGCTTATGATGTAGGCATGCCCCTTTTTTATTTTTGTAGCCATGTCTTCTACTCCCTTTCTTTGCAATGAATTTTGAAGAGAGTGCTAAACATGAATAACATGGAGTTTCTCTTTTTATTGTGGTATGGTGGATATGATGGACACTTTGCTTACTTCTAGTGTAGAAGTATAGCACGTGCAAGTGAAGTCTTGAATTCAAAAAGAGTTGATGATTTCTCACATAGGTCTATACTAGTTTGACTAGGATCAATGTGAAAGCAAATAGCATATGCATAAGGTGTTGTCTATGTATGAACATCATATGGCTTTGGTAGGTATTTCCAATCAATTGAAGGAAACTTAAATCTTTTTAGAATTTCTCCAGAAATCTAAGTTTTACTTTCAAAATAGGACTAGCAGCCCTATTACCAATTCTAATCTCGCAACAACCTAGAATTAGATCAAGCTTTTGCTACCCACAACATCCAAAATAAGGTAAAAGTATTTCAAACTAATGAAAGCAGTATTCGGAGAGTAGCAAGTTATAAACTAGAGACTTAGGAAAATAAAACAGAGCAACTATTCATCATTTCATCTATGTTAATTCTAAATCATTCTTACCGCACATCTTTATTTGATGAAAGCGAATCTAACCTTTTTTTTAATGCAAGGTGGATGATGGATGGATGGAAAATAAATATGCAAGGAATGTGATACATGTTACCTCAAGTGGGGGTCCTCCCCCAAGCTTGTTCTTTAGCTACCTCCGTGATAAGGGTTGAACCCATGATGACGGAAGTATGCTGCAAGATTGGCTTGTTGTTGTTGTATCGCCATGTTGAAGTTGGTGAATTGAGCATCCACGTGTTGTTGCCAATCCTGGGTACCTTGAACATGCTCCAGGAGGGTTCTATAGATATCACCCATTCTCACTTCAAGTTCTCCCATACGTATAGTGAGGTCCGTCATTCCTTGGCTATAGTCATGTTGACTCCTAGCCGAAAAGGAACGACGTCCTCTCCTGGACGTTGGGGGCAAGCTACTAGAGCTTGAAGAGGATAAGGGTGGATTCCTTTGCCATTCTTGCCAAGATGATCCCCCAGTCTCATACGTCGGAGGTTGAGTCCATTCGGGCTCATAACCCGTTGGGTTCTCTTCCTCTTGGTATTCATGGACCAGAGAGATTATCGATGGCATGCCTGTGGCTGAAGCCCTCGCATGATTCCTTGTTACCCTGCCAGAGACACTACTTCTTCTTGCTTCCTCAAGGGGAAGAAGATCAATGGTTAGCCTCCGACATTTGTACAAATGAAAATCCGGGTTAGGTAACCGAATTTCATTGACAAAGCCAGGATAGAAAAATATCAAGGACCCATCTTGATCATGCTTAAAGGTATGTCCTTGCACTAAATAGTCTTCATCAATTAATTCTCTTTCAGTTTCAATATATTCAAATGAAGAGTATTTAAGTGCTCCTACCCTATCAGCAATATGAGTAATCAATGAAGTGCATTCAATTGGTCCTGATTTTGAAATGTAATCTAACCATTGTGTCATCATGGCTTTGAGTGGAGCAACTTTTATCTTTTTAGTCATGGCAAACAAAATTTTCAATTCATCATCTCGCACAACCCTAACAACTCCCCTAGGGAACATAGTCATAGCCACCCATCTATGCATGAAGCGTAAGGTAGGGTTTTGGATGTGGCTATTCCTAGGAGCCCTACATGTGACCTCACTAGTTAGATCATGCCAAAAACTTTATTTGTTAAATTTAGGAAAGAATTCTAAATCTAGCAAACACCGTTTATGGAAGCCTAGGATGCTACCTAATTCTTTCCATAAGATGTTGTATTCTTTTTGAAATAATCTAAGAGCAATACCATCAAATCCTATTCTTAGCGAGCAAAGGAATTGGATAGTGAGAAGGTGTGAACCTTTCTACTCTATGTGAGCAAAGTCATCAAATCCAATTGCATGCCAAATGGAATGAAATTCGGAGTCCATACCTATTTTGGAGATGAAACGTGGATCGTAAGCCTTGGTGTGGCGGAACACACGATCTTGGAGAAGCCTACATGCTTGATCTTCAACTTCGCTTCATATGTCGAGGTCGTTGTCATGAAGAAGTTGGTGTGGGTTGCTTCTCTCTTCCATGGGAGTGTCCTCACACACACTTCTCCTCCTTGGGCTTGTACCCATGGAAGAGAGGCGTGCACTAGAACCTTCACCATGGCTTGAGCTTGTAGCCTCCTTCCTCTTTCCGAACAACCTCTTCATGTCTTTTTGAGTTCAACAAGCAAGAACAAAACAAGGCGAGAAAAATCTGAAAAAGAAGCGATGTTTGGAAAACAAAACTCTCAACGAATTTTCTCCTCTTGAAAGCTTGAATGTAAAATGCAAATGCAAACAAAAGAAACTCTTTTTGGGGATGGATTTGAGCAAGAGTGTTGCAATGAAGAGCAAGAAAAACAAGGTGAGCTAGAGAGTGACTTGGGGAGGTGTAAAATGATGTGGTGTGTGAAGAGAGGTGCTCCTCACGACCACAATTTATAGGGTGCACCCTCCAACAGTCACTTGGGGTTCAAAATGTAGCCGTTGGAGAAAGGGGAGCCAAATTGGCTCCACTCCCTGTTCGGCCCACCAGGGGGTTCAACCGACCTGACAGCTGGCCCCTCTGGTTCCCCTTTTGGCAAATGGCTCCCCAACGGCTATAAAGTTAGCACGTTGGTGAAATGCCACATGTGCAGCTAAAAAAAATGTTTTTCAAATAAAAACCCTTTTTCAAATCCAACAAAAATTTTCTTTTGAAAAGAAAGAAAGAAAAAATGAGAGTTCAGAATATAAGATTCTCAACTTGCTAGGAAAAATCAAATATGCAATGGGAAAAATCCAAATGGGGTGGAAAAAAAGAAAGAAAAATAAAGTGGGATAACTACCAATTTAACCAATTGGCGTAGGTCTCACCATCGTCCGATGAGATGGACATTCCTCCATCTTCATTTCACATCCGGGCCCAGAGGGATGGGCTTGGACGGCTTGTCTTGCTTCTTCCGGCATTCCTTCTTTGGCAGCATGGTGGACTTGGGCCTTCGGGACGGTCCAGAGGATTCCGTCATCTTTGGATATCGGCGTGGTCGAAATGACTGATTTTCCTTATAGATTAATCTTCTCATGAATGCAATGAGTGAGACCACCTTTGGCGGTGTGACTTCAACCTCTCTGATGTGTTTATCATTCGGCCCATACTTGATTCGAATCATGGAGCTTTGTTCCGATTTTGGCCAAAAGTTAAACCTTTCCTCCTTGTCATTGATATGGAAGTGGATTTCTCCAGCTCCCACATCTATGCGAGCTTTTGCAGTGCTTAGGAATGGGCGCCCAAGAATGAGTGGTGTATCTTTCTCAGTGTCCATGTCTAGCACCACAAAATCCACAGGTATGAAGCAGTTCCGGATCTTCATCGGGACGTCTTCAGGAATACCCGTTGGATAACGGACTGAAGAGTTAGACAGTTGTAGCTGCATTGGTGTTGGAGTAAACTCTGTGAAGTTCAGCTGGTCGAACACAACCTTGGGCGTCACACTAACACTTGCTCCCAGATCACAAAGTGCCTTGTCAAAGTGGTGAGCCCCAATTGAGCATGAAATGGTAGGACATCCATGGTCCTTCTTCCAGTTGCTCTCTCGTACGGAAATCATGTTGACATTTTCCACCGGAGGTTCTGGCTGGCCTGGCATCTTGCCATTCTCCATCGGAGGAATAGCAGCTGCCAGCTGAGCCCACTAAGTCTTGAGCATCTTGTTGAAACTCAGTTGATTCTTGAAGGCTGAGGATAGTCCTTCAATTTTTGCATTGATATTATCTAGGGTCTTGTAATTACCTGACAGCTTCTTGGATAGGGCCTCATTGATCTTGAGCTGGCTAATGGCAAGTTCTCTCAAGATGGGCTGATTTACAGGATTGCCATTGTTGTTGTACCCTCCTTGAAAGAATGGGCGTTGTTGACCCCACCCTTGACCTCCTGGACGATAGCCATTGTTGTTGAAATTTCCGTTGTTTGCGAGGTATAAGGCATCCTCACGAGTTTCTGGGCAATCATTGCCCATATGACCCGTGTCGCCACAGACTTCACACGTGATGTGAGAGTCTAGGGCATATGCATTGCCAGACACTTCACCACTTGCTTGTCCATTAATTTTCTTCATTAGGAGGTCCAATTTTGCAGCGATCATGTCCACCTCCTGCAAGGTGTGCATGCCTCGCTGTCAGGTATAGATATGCTCATCGTTCCATCCCATGTTGGTCACCATCTTCTCAATATGATCTTTAGCTTTTGGCACCGTCAATAAGAAGAAGGCTCCTCTAGCAGCAACATCCAAATGGTTACGAGCTGATGGGATTAGCCCGTTATAGAAGTTTTGAATAAGGAGCCAGTCATCCATCCCATGGTGGGGATAGGCTAGGATGTACTCCTGAAGCCTTTCCCATGCCTCAGGAATAGATTTCTTGGGCTCTTGCTGAAAGCTGGAAATCCTTCCACGTAGGGCATTGGTTTTGCCCAAAGGGAAGAATTTGGCAAGGAATGTCATAGAACACTTCTCCCAAGTGTCTACAGCACTTCAGTTCGCGTAGAACCACTGTTTCGCTCTCCCAAGGAGAGAGAATGGGAACAATCTTAGATGGACCGCATCTGGAGACACGTCCTTGATCTTAAAAGTGTTGCAGATCTCGAGGAATTGTTGCAGGTGAGCACTTGCATCATTGTTAGCCTTCCCACAGAATGGGTTGGCTTGCACCATAGTGATAAGGCCAGTTTTGATCTCGAAGTTCACATCTCCCGTGTTAATAGTGGGCCCAATAGGCACATTGTTAGCAGAGGGAGATGAGAACTCAGGAAGGGTCTTTTGTGCCATTGGCGTTTGGATTGTTGGTGCAGAAATGTTGGCTTGCCTTGCCGCTCGAATCTTCTGAGGAGTAACGACACGGGGTCGGTCTCTCAGAAGAGATTCGGGATCTTCAACAAAGTTTTCCGGCAGGTGGAAACCAGACATACACTAACTTTTTTCACATTTAAAATGTTAAAACAAAGAATGGTTATCCTACTAAAATCCTACCCACGGTTCTATCCTATTCACTCACTCATGTTATATATCTATTTGCCTTCCCCAGCAACAGCGCGAGAAATGCTTGTTGACGGCTCCTAAGGTATACTAACAAATCATCCCCGGCAATAGTGCCAGAAACGCTTGTTGGTATTACTTACGCACCATTAACTAAACATCTCCAACTGATGTGTCAGAAATGCTTGTTAATGGTTCTATTGGATCACAGAGTGAATTCTGCAAGCACATGGATGTATCATTGTAGCATTTCCCCTTAAGAGTATTCCCAAGGTTGTCATTTTTTTGATCCCAAAGGAAGGCGGGGTAGAGATATAACAATCATTCATCAAATGAAAAGGGTAGAAAGATCTAGGTAAGAATCTAGTAATGATGGATAAAATAATAGTGGAGATAGTGTGACACACACAAAAGCTTACAAGTCTAAGGGGGATAGAAGGATCCTAGAGGTTAGTTAAGGTTGAGTGTTATGGAGGTACTCCTACTATGCTCTATTGTACATATACATAGTCTAGACTAATTATCTATAAGCTAGATCAATAGTGAATACTTATGCTATGTGGATCAACACATCGGGCATGGGCTTACCCTTAGCAATACTAGGGCGACTCCCGCCAAGAGCCTGTGGCATAGCCGAACGTGGAGGATTACAAAGAACAGATAGGGCTGTCACCACCTACTGCCTACCTCTTCAATCCATGGGTCTATGAGACATCCAATGCTACTTAGCTATCCTAGCACCATGCTAGCATATTAAGTAATTACCTTAAGAGCCTAGTCACAATCCATCCTAAGGCAATGAATTGAATCATCATTGAACCAATGTTGATACACAACATAATTATCCATACTAACCTAGTTATGTTATAATTAACTAGACTATAGTGGGAGTCTATAGGTTCTATGATAATTAGATATGTTCATGATGAAATAGTCATAAAAGCTATACCTTCCACATACATGGACTCCACAATCAAACAAGAAATGCTTTGCCCAAGTATATGTATAAGCAGAGACTAAAGATACTATCTTTATTATGCATAAAGTCACAAATACAAGAATGAATACATGAGACATACCTTTCCCAATGTAGGATTGGGAAGAGAGAGACTCCTTACTCCTTTCACAATTTGGACTTGGGACTAGAGACTCTCCTCTCTACAACCTAACTCCTCTAAGACTATGGATGATAGTGTATACAATAGAGATGAAGCTCAAGTGGTGTGTGTTGAAGTGAGGGGTAGGGGGTCCTATTTATACTAGTGTTGAGGTCAGTTCCCGCCACTAAAAGTGCGCGAATCAGTCACCATTGACTCCAGGGAGCCGAGAGGAGCCAACACGTGGAGTTTGACCGAGTTTGGCGCCAGTAAGAGGTTCGGCCAACCTGGTCAAGGCACCAATTCTTGTGTGCTTTCTCCAGGTGGCTGTCAGGTGGGTCCCCTTGATGTATATGGGTGCAACACCGTTGGATCTCCTCGGATACTTCTGTTTGTGGGCCATTTGATCTATGGGATGCCATGTGTCATTGCCTGATTGGTTGGGATGATATTTGATAGGATTGGTCCCTCTACATTTCCTCATTTCCTGCATAAAATGCTGCATACACATATTTCTCCAAGTCCAAGTGGAATTGGGTTAGATAGAAAGGTGATGTGTGCAAGAAATGACAAATCCTTCACATAATTGAGGTAAATTGATGGATTAAATTGGTATATAACAGTCGTCAACACGTGCTCTCCTCCCCGTGTTATACGTGGCCACCTTTCACCCAAGACCCCAATGTCGACAAGCCTCTTCATCCCGAGCAAAAGGTCCCCTACACGGACACGTCGAAACTGTCCACTAGAAGATTTACACCTTTATGCCTTTGCATATCCATTCAAGGACAACCGAGGAGTCTCTACACTACAGTATGGAGTTACATTAGTTTATTGGGCGCATATCCCATTATGCAACCGGTTCAATTCAAACTTGCCCAACGGTGTAGCATACAGCACGGTCCTCAAGCGACACAGGCAGGGCTATGCGTCCGAGACTCCATCTCATCGACTCCTATTCCCCTGCCCAGTCTCATATTCATTTCATAAGCCATTCTTTCATCTTTCACCCTCATATGAACTTTTATTCCTACGAGTAGATTCCAACTACTCGACTTCTATCGGTATATCTACAACATTAGCATTGGCAGTTCTACATGTCAAGCCGTAAACCTTTCCAACCCTCCCATAGGATTCGTGGATATGCAAGTGGAGTATGAAACACCTTATACATAATGCACAATATCAACTGAAGACGTAAATGAATAAAACTGGAAAAACATTGAAAAGCTCTTAAATGCAAACTGGGGCTTGTCTTAGTTTGCGACTCGGTTAAATGTAAATTATTAGTGGTCCTTCTCTGAAGACTCCACCAAGGACTTCAAGTGGACACCCTGTCCTTCTCCTCCAAGCGACAATTCTCGTCAATATCGATCACTACACGACATGCATATATGAATGCTAGTAAATTATAATGTATATATAGTTCATAAGCTTCTAACTATGGTTATAGTGAGTGAATGATCCTAGTTGGCTTTGGGATTTTTATGGTAGATGTTATGGACTACAAGGGATACTCTTGCAAAGAACAGGAGATGATCAAAGAAGTTTGTTGTTCCTAAAAATTATGGTAAGTAATCACCTTCTCTAAATTTTTGTTGAAATTTTGGAGACCTATCATGGCTACCAGTGGTTTTATCATGTATAGGGGGTCTCACTGGTTCTAGGAAAATTTATTTCACAATTTTCTAAGTTTCTGTGAAAGAGATATTGAATTATAAATTTGCTAGGAATTTCTAGAATTATTTTATAACTGAATTTAGTTTCTCAATTAACATTCAGATTGGGAATCGAATTTGGGCCAGGATATTAGTTCTAATAAATCTGAAATTGCTATAGGAGCTAGTATATAACTAAAGCAAGGTTCAGTTCAAATTTGGGACATAACAAAGCAACTAAACATCTATAATAATTCAATCAAGGAAATCTGCAATTGAATTATACAGAAAGTCATACAGGTTTCCATACCAAACTAACTGTACAACTTGAAGTTTCAGATCTTAAGGGTTATACAGGATTTTACTTGAGATTTTTAGAGCAAGGATACTAAGATAAATTGAATTTAGAAGTTTGATTAAATTCCTGGTCAGAGTTCTATTTTATAACTGAATAGCAGAAAGGAATTTAGAATTTGATTAGGTTATACAGGTTCAATGGCTCCCAAACTTTTGCTGGAAACCAAGAACAGGAAATAGTATTTTATGTGAATTTTTGGGATTTTTCCAGTGGAAGGTTCAGCTGGGAAAAATCTATTTGTATTTGGAAAGATTGCATTCTACCGAAATGAAAACTGGTTTTCATAGATCCCAATTGGTACTAACAGAAACTAGAGGTCAAGGGCTTTGAAACAAAATTTGTTTGAAGATTTTTGGAGCAATCTACAGAGTTGTGGATTTTCTAATTTGGAGCCAAATCTGGAATTAAATTCCAAGGGGAAATTTTGAATTAAACAGTGGGCCCGACGGTTTTAAAATGGACCAGTGGCATTCAAACCACACGGGGGCCACAGAGAAAAACTGCGTAGCCCAACAAATCCCGTGGCCACACCTGATCCGACGGGGGACTAACAGACGCTGACACGTGGTGCCCGCGGTGTCATCGTCAACCTCGCGACGCGGGCGGCGCCCGGGGCTACAACGGTGGCGCGCTCCGGCGAGCCTCGCCTGAACCAAGTTCCCGGCCACCGCCGCGCCTAGTCATGGGCGCTCAACCCTAAAATCATGCGCTGAGCACGATGGTGCGGTCGGTGAAGCTTGCCGACGGTCGGAAACGGCAGCGCATCGGCGGCGGCGGCAGCTAGGGTTCTGGCCATGTCGAAATCGTCGCGCCGTGGCTTAAAACCTTCGGAAAAGGTTGGGGAAGTCTTCTGGAACTATGAGGGAAGTGATAGGAAGATGAAATCGTCATGTAACGGCCGGCAAAACAACCGTCGACGGCGACAGAGGTAACTTTTCAATGGCGGAGGGAAGAACTCGTGATTCTCGAGCTACGGTCTATCATTTTTGGTAATTCCAGTTTGAGATGGTGCGCAAGGAAGTGGAGAAACTATTTGCTAGCAAATGTGAAGAGTGATTAAGTGTGGAAACCGAATTGAATAAAAAACCTAGTTAGTTCATAAGCTTCGGTCGAGAGTAAAATCTGGATAATTTGTTCAATACTCACGAAAATGCGGAATGGCTTTCACCGTGAGCCATAGGGTGCCTGGGCGCACCTTCTTGCTGTTGGAGTCGAAGACCGAAACGGCTCGCAGCAGCCTGGTACCGTGGAATAGAGACGGTGCACGGCAACCTCAACGGCGAGCTCCGGTGTAGCTTCAAAATACAGGCCAAAACATCAACAAAATAATGAAGGGATTGAACCAGAAGCTAGACGAGGGAGTGGGGAACAACTTCGCTGTTGAGAGCTTGGCGAGAGGACCTACTGGTTGGCCGGCTACGGACGCGCGGCGCCGGCGGTCGGAAACGACGCACGGGAATAAAATATAAAATGAAGCTACACGTAGAAAAAGATAATAATTTTTTATCATATTAAAAATAACTAGCTAATTAATTAGGGTGGATTTACGTAGTTGCATGGGATATACATATTTCTCCCCATTTTTTTGCAAAACCATCAAGTGATATATCCTATGTCATATTACATATGTAAAAATATAGTACAATATAAAACTTTTAAGCCTAGGGAAGAGCAAACAGAGCAAACAGAGAGGAAGAGCAAACTTTTAAGTCTAGGGAATAAAATATAAAATGAAGCTACACGTACAGTCTGGTGCACCTTAACCCTCGTCGTGCGTCCCCGGTGGTTGTTGGGAAGACACTTGCAGGCAGGACCAGGATCGCCTGACATAGTGAATTTTAAGCATGCTTTCAGTAAAGATTGCATCCACCATTTGTTTTGATCCGACGGCTGTACTTCCCAGCGATCCTCAACTGGGCCCAACAGAGGGGTCCACCTGAATTTTCTCCTCTCCTATTGCCTGCTTGCTTCAATGTGGGACAGAGTTTACTCTTACTGATACATACTTCAACCATCTAAATAAAACAAACTTCTATAATTGAGGACATACGGAGTGTTTTGAAAAATATTTGGCTATCAATTATTTCACGCATCTGTCGACAATATTTTTCATATATCATTTTGGCAAATTAAGGGTTGATATAATACTGAAAGTATTATCTATTTTCACATTATTTATTTGTGATGCTAATTAATAAGTAATCCTTATAATAAAAACTTAATCCTAACATATGACAAAATTAATATTTTTCTATAGTCCATACATTAATACAACATTATTTTGACTGGTTACTTTACAATAAACATAATCTTTAGCAATTAATAGATCATCAGCATCGCTGAACACGTGGTAGTTAGGTTTCATTCAGAGCATATTGGGGTTGGGAGGAAAGAGGTGACAATAAGTTGATTTGCACGAATCTCAAAAGTAGAATCAATTATCACCTAAAAGAAATCCTATTTTCAGGAGTCTAAAATATGGTAGTTTCTCATTAATTATTGAGGTCTATACGACACTTCATGCTCCAGGCAAAAAGAAAAAAGATAGTACTTCATGCTGATGCAAACAAGATGCAATTAAAATAAAAACTCTTGAGTTCTTGTCAAGTTTACAAAATGAAAGCCGAAACCCTCCCCAATGTCCTCGATAGTTAATGTGTTTTTAATCCTGATAATTTGTTATAGAAGTTTATTTTATTTAGATGTTTTAAGTATGCATCAATATATGCATGTAAACTCTTTCTCATGTTGAAGCAAGCAGGCAAGAGTTTAAGAAATGATTTGAATGGACCACTTAGTTGGATCACTGTGAAGTACAGCCGTCGGATCAAAACAAATGGCGGATGCAGTCTTTACTAAATGCATGCAGTAAAATGTTGCTACGTCAGGCGATCCTGGTACAGGCAGGTATTGTAAAAGCCCGCTTTTCAAAAGGACAAAAACGCAAAAATGCGAACTTAAAAATTTTGAAAGTGGACTTGGAATTTCAAACTCACATGAACCATATGAGTTAACCAATGTTCACTAAAAATAGGAACTTGTTAAAATTTTACATATAGAACATGGTTGCTAATGTATTTTAGAATTTATGGTGTAAAATCCTTAATTTCCAAGTATTCACTTTTTCAATGAAAATTAAAGGAGAAGAAGACAAAATAGAGAAAAAGAAAGAGGAATTATTCCAACCCTAAATTGGGACGTTCAAAAATTCAAATCAAGCTACTATTCAAACTAGGTTCACATGAAGATTTGAGCTGCCCAATAGATGCCCCATATATCAAATAGCCCCTCTACAAAATTTGAGAATTTTGGAAGCGCGATTACTATTTAGTACACTGTGTAGATTGAAATGCCTTTGAATTCAAATTCAAAATTTAATTTCAAATGAAACTTGATCAAAACCAGAATTTGACTCCGGAATCAAATCCTTCACATTTGCTTTAGGCTAGCTGCCAATTTTTACTAAATTTGGAGCTTGTCTGGTAATGATTTAAATCAGCAGAATAGGGATAAGGAAGAGGAGGGAAGTGGGTCCCACATGTCATGTATGTCTTCAGAGGAAGAAATCAAATTTGCTTCTTCTTGCTCTGCTCTGCTCTGCTTCATATAGCTGCTCGACTCCCTTCTACACCACAGCGCTCCACCGTGCCCCACTCCCGCTCGTCTCCCCTCCTCTCCCGGCCTGGTCGCCCTGGTCGCGTACCTGGCCTCCGCACCGGCCGCCGGCTCGCCCCCTGTGTGTTGCTCATTGCCGGCCGCCTCTGCTCCTGCGCCCCACGCCAGCGCCGGCTCACCCCCTCCCTGCCACGCTGCTCCGCCTCCTCACCAGCGCCGCCCTGCGCCTGCTCGCCACTGGACCCTGGTTGCACCCCTCCTCGCCCTGCTCACTGTCGCCCGACCACCTGCAGCGCCATTCCCCAGCTGGCGTCTGCACCTCATCGTGTGCGGCCTCGTGGTTGTGACCAGCATGCGGAGCCGCACCACCCCGACAGCCAGTTTGTCTCCGTGCTCACCGCCGCGCGCGCCTCCTCGTTCGCGCCTCTGCAAGCATCGCGCCGCCTGACTCGGCTCACGTCCCTGCACGTGCTGCTTCGTCGCCATGCCTCCCTGGCGCCCAGCCGCGCCGCTCCACCTCTGCCGCGTCGTGCAACCGCGCCCCAGCCCGACGGCTCCCGTCGCGACGCCGGCCGCATGCCGCCCACTGCCGGCACCCCACGGCCGTGCAGTTTGCCTGCACGCGCCTTGTCCGCGCTTTGCCCAAGCAGATGCGCATCGGTGCCCCAACAGTGCCCGCTTGCTGTGCACCGGCCTCTCCTCCGCGTCGCGTCCCGCCATTGGCCCAGCTCCCTGCATCGTCCGCCCTTGCCACTGTCTGCGCCTTGGCTGCACTTTACCGCGCGCCATTGCCGCCATGGTCGAGCTCCTTGCCGCTCGTGGCCGCTGCAACATTGCGTTCCTTACTGATGCACCTTCCAAACTGAGGTGACCACCATCCGCCGACCGTTCACGTCTTTCTGGAAGCGTCTCCGCCGCACTGCCTCTACTGCAACTTGTCCCTATGCCACTTCCTCCATCTCTAAGTGACACATGCAAGGCATCACAAGCGTTCGAAGTTATTCCGCAATGGAACTGCATCGACTTCATCGCCTTCTTCAATGTCATTGCGGCGTTCTAAGTCGCGGTCATGTCCTGGAAGCAATGCAAGTTATGAATGAGATGCACAGGATTCGGGAACACATTGATGATGCAATAGCAATGGCAATTTGTTCAAGGTTAGCTCTGATTTGTGCAAAGATTAGTTGGGACAGTGCTGCAGCCAAGGTGTTCGATGAAATGGTTACAAGTCAAAACTAGGTGTGTTGCCGTTCAATGCTGGTCCATGGATGCAGGTCTATTGTGGGGTGGCAATCGACCAAGGTATGTGCCAAGATGTTCTTTGAATGGTGATGAAGTGACGGAATCAAGAACACACCCAAGATATTCGGCGAAATACCTACAAGGTGAGCCTTGCCCTGAAATACCTTGCTTGACGCCACCGAAGTCCGTTCGTGGTGACCGCTAAGGGTACTCATGTGTCATCAAGCCGTGCGTCCATGTTCCACATTGATATCATTCCTTTAGAAATCCCCAAGTTGACCTTCTTTGTCTTTTGTATCGTGTTGGCTTGTCCGTGCGTGCTCTTGATGCTCCACCATGAGCCGCATCGACGTCGTTGACCACATGACATCATCGTGACGTTCCAAGCCGTCATCGTGCCCTGGCATCAAGATGAAGGATGCATATGATGTTTGTAGTGCTGGAGCACTAGCACAACACCTTAGGCGATGGTTGCTTAGCCAAGTTTGGTCTTAGTCGATACGAGGTTGATCAAGCCCTAGATGTAGCCAAAGTGGTCGATAAAATGCCTCTAGGTCAAACCACGAAGGTTGGTGATCACCGATGACCTGTGGTTGAGTAACGCGAGAACGTTGTGACCGACAAGGAATACTAGACCAAGGTGAACCTTGGATAAGAATTTATTGATCGTGTCGATGATGTTTTCCTAATCGTCTGTAGAATTGCTTAACTAGGTGTGTCGTTTCATTTACGACAGATTCATCAAGTTGCTTGCCGACGATCGAGTCGACATCACTAACCTTGAGACTCATAAGGTGGTGTTCGGGATTTTGCTCACCACCATGGACGAGTCCGGGTCGATGTGAACGTCGATGAGATGACCTTCATGAGATGGCAGAGCATGTTGTCACGACATAGTATTGTATTATGTTAAAGTTCTAGGAGTTCATCGAGCTCATTTGGACAATCTTGCAAAGGACAGTGCAATAGTGTCATGTAAGAACTTGGACAATGCTGGCAAAGATATTTGTAGCAACTGATTTACCTAAAGGTCTTTTGAACGTGTCTTGGTACTCACGTTAGGTTAGCAGTGCTTGTGATAACTCTTTGAGTCCACGCAATGCCGATCTCACTTCTTTTCCAAGTGTCGCTAGGGTTTCACGTCGATTCATCCTAATTCAGAACCCTGCGACCACACTTGTCACTTAATTAGGTTTACTCCTTTATGATTTTGTGTAACTTCATTGCTTGACTTCTGAGTCATGACCTCTTGTTGCACAGTTCCCTCATGCCTTAAGCTTTCAATGCTCCACCTTGATCGTTTAGTCCTCCTTACATCACCAAGTCCAGTACTTCTTCATCCTTCAATCTGATACCTCATAAGTGGCATAGCTTCAAGTGTTGTCTACTAAGTTGCAATGTGGCCTTACATTGTACCTTTCCGTTCGTACCCACACTACTATGTCCACCTCGACTCATCCTCTGATTACCCACACAACAGAGGCATACATGTCCTTCCTAGTCAAACTCCTTGTTCTTAACGTTTACACCACCTCTTAGAGTCTATTATTAAGTTGCCTTAATTACTTTTATGCATTTCATGTTGATAGGAACGTGATGATAGGTGATCAACGAGAAGTTTCTCTTGGAGGAGAATGCCGAGGAGTTCCAACTTCAAGATTCCATGGCGGATTCTCTGGAGGAAGACCAAGCCATAACAACTAACATTGCTATAGAGTCGCAAATAAGGCAAGCCCCGATTTGCATTTAAGTTTCTTACCGTGTCTTTGCAGTTTTCATTCACCTTACGTCTTTAGATGTTTGTGCATTACGTATAAGGTGTTTGACATCCAGTTGCATGACCAAATAACCCAGGGAGTGGTCACAATAGCTCACATAATCGTGTAGTAACTACCATGCCTATATCCATAGGGATCCGGTAGAAGTCGAGTAGTTGGAATCTACTCACGAGATAGAATTTTATCACACGGGATGAATTGGCTCAAGAAATGTTTTATAAATATGAAATTGAGACTGGTCAGAGATGAGTAGGAAGCGACAAGAGGTGGTCTTGGTCATATAGCTCTGACCGTGTCGATTGAGGACAGTTTTGTGTGCGGCCCTGCTGGACAAGCTTGAATTGTACCGGCAACATACTGGAGAAATGGGCTCCAGTAAACTGACGTAGCTTGATACTGGTTTGTCGAGGCATTCCGTTCTCTTTTATAGGCGTGGGAGGGCAGCGAGGTGTAAATCAGCTGGTGGGCACGTCAGAGTACGCCCCACGCAGGGGGCCTTCTGCTCAGGACAGATTGACTGGTTCGGCATTCTAGTGTTGGGTGAAAGGTGGCCATATATGACTAGTACTGAAGTGCTATGTAGGTACTGCTGTAAGTACTCTCTGGCTTCGAAAAGTGCGTATGTGTCGTGTTGTCCGGGTGTGTCCTGATTGCAATCACTGTCCCTCGCGGCAATAGAGTACCACTTGTTCACTGCACTGTAACATAGTAAATACTAAAGAAGTCAGAAGAATATGATGTATTGAATTATAATTGCTTTGCAACCTTGGATGACTTAGAGATAGTACAATTAAAAGTTTACAGTTTCCCCATACTTTACCTGTAATAGCAGTATGTGCTTTGGGCATGTCATTTCATCAACAAAGGGTTTCATTTTTGATTGTGGAGTCTATGAGGTGCCATGCTTGAAGAATGCCATTTGCTACATAAAACATGACTATAAGGATCCACTTGTAGACGAGTCCTTTATGCTATTCCTTAGCTATGCTTAGTATTCACCCCTGCATATGTCTAGTGTGACAGGTTAGTCTTGCTGAGTCTTATGCTCACGTTTGCGCTTTAACGATTTTTGCAGGTATTAGTTTTATTTCTGTTGTTCAGGTTGTACATGAGACCTCGAGGTGTCGAGATGAATCTCATGTAAACCATGCCGCTGCTGAATGTTCTTCATGCTGCTAGTGAGAAGCGTCCTAGGGCATGGACGTCTGCTCTCCTGCTTAGTTAAGTGAGATTATGAGTATGTATTTTCCGCTGCGTGTGTACTCTATTGTACACTATTTTTGTAAACTCTTCTTATTATAAATGAAAATTTTACATATTTTGGTCTTTCTTTTCGTGTGTGCTTTTAGGTGCCGCATCGCACAGCACCACCCAATGAGATCCTTGGACATCGGGACCTCGGTCCCCACAGACATGGTATCAGAGCTTCATTGGGAATAGCACGCTCGAAAAGAGCCTATTTTCGAAAACTCCGAAGTAGTCGAGTGAGGATTAGCTATATGCCCATTAAGGACTATAACTAGTATAAGTAATAAAGGTGGTGAACTAACTTACTTGTTATATTATTCTGTAACGACGCTCCGTCTTCAAGGTAAGAGGTAATGTACGCCACCGAGAGCGGATCAATCTCAGTAAGCTCTGCATACGAGATGTGGTATGTGAAATTTCCGTGGCTTAGCACGGAAAGTCAATATGAGTCTCTGAAACTATTCATGTTTATGGGAACATATGACATGCGGTACCCCAACGTGACACAAAATTAGTGGGAGCCCCCGTCGGGTGGTGTATAACCCGATAGTATGCATCTCTAGAACTATTCTTGTTCTATGGGAGCATGCGAAAAACGTGTGCCTGAGTGTGTATAAGCCGGTTCGTGCGGGAGTCTTTGCTGTACACATATAGTACAACCATGTACCTCGAGACATGACTTCGCTCGAGGGTGACTCACACCAGAGTCGTATGCATTTACTTTTGATTATATATTATTGTGACTGCCTGTCGTGTTTCTCCGTGCAGCCCTTGATGTGTGAAGGTGTGCAAGGTGATTGTTTGTCTTCTGCAGGTACACTAACTACGGTAGCGACCCCTGTAGCAAACGTTTGTGAGTGATCGATATTAGGACCACCTATAGACGTATCCGGATATACCGGGTTAGACTTTTCTTTTAGTAAGGCACGTAGTACCGTCAGTATCACATTTGATACTTTGACCATCCCCCACGGAAGAGATAGCTTCATATTCATATTTAGTCAAAGTATCAGTTGATGGTATCTTATGGACAATGTAAAATGTTTCTCTTTAAGAGTAGGCGAACTAAAGTTCTTTGTTTCTGGCGAGAGTTTAGCTCGACTTCGCCGGAATGAGACTTTGGTTAAGCATGAAGATCCATAGTGATATGTTATGGATGAGAAGGTCATCAAGTTCTCTTTCAAGTTCCATTTAGTTCCAAAGCATATGATTAGTTGTATAGCATGTTCTAGCTATCGAGCTTGAGTTTTGAGCTAAGTTTCAAAATTTGAATTTGTTTCCAATTCATAGTTTTGAAGCCGGTAAGTTCTATTTTTCTAACAGAATTTGACCTGACTTTGAAAATTCATATCTCTTCACCTGAAGGGCTATGGATACAAATGAATACTTTTTGGAAAGCTCTTGAAGTATTCTGTAAGGTTTCTGTTGACCTCCAAGCCAATAAACCGTTGTAAAGTCATGAAAATCTTCTCTAACTAAATCAACTGCTGTTCTGAAACTGTATGAACAAGCATCTGAATTTTTGCCTTAATTATCTGTAGAAAGCTCTTCTAGTCCATTGTGACACATTTTTGGAAAGGGAAGAGCTACTCTACAACTTCTCTATTCATTGTTACCTCCAATTCGGTTTAGAACTAATTAGAAACTGGAATTGAAGTTAGTACATGTGTTCAGTACTATCTGATACAGCCAGAAAATTTCTAAACTTTGAACAGCCATAACTCTTTAATTAGAAAGGCAACCTAGGCATATATATACATTTCTAGAAAGCTTAAAGAGTCCTCTATCAATTTCCTATTCAGCGCTAAGGCTAAAACTCGCAATAACCAGGTCTAAATCGAAGTATCGTTAACGTGTCGAAACAGTCCATAATCTGAACAGTGATGTATTCTGTTGCTATTTGGATCGTAATTTCTAGTAGGCTTATCGAAAGACTTCATAATTTTCATTTATGGGATCCTGAGGATGTGTGCAACGAGTTTGAAATATTTGTTTCTGCAAATATCAATTTTTCTCTATTGAAAATTGTGGACAAAATCAGCAACATACAAAGGAAGCTCTGCTGAATTTTAGTTAAAAATATGGGAACTTGGTCGAATTTTAAAATTCCATATCTCCTCAACCAGAAGAGCTATGAGGGCAAATAAACACTCTTTAGAAATATATGGAAGTCCTCTACAAGTTTGCTATTCAACTCAAGACCAGAATCCTTCTCGGAGCGGGTGAGATTTGGAGATTTGCAGAAACTGTTCGGAATCAACCAAACTGGACAGCAATCTGTATATTTTGTAATTTGAACAATAACTCGCATACCTTACATCCAATAGGGTCACACAAGTAACCGTTGGAAAGGCTAGTGAGTCAGCTACAATTTTTATAATTGGCTCCAGATCTGAATAGGTCATCTACCTATCCCAAATTGTGTTTGAATGCAGGGTGGTCAGTCTGAACTGAACCCCCATTTCTTCTGAATGCTGAATTTTTAGCAAACTTCAAAAATTCATATCTTTTGAACCAGGTCTGATATGCATACAAATAAATACACTGGAAATCCTATTAAATTTGCTACAACTTTGTTAATAAGAATATTTCCAGATTTCTAACAGAACAGTCTGAAAACTTTAGATCAAAACTGGTACTTTTTAAGCAGGTTCTGCTGAAAGTGCAGAGAATTCTGCTAACTTTAAAATAGCATAACATGCAAACCAGAGATGATCTAGAGACGAATCAATACTTTTTGGAAGGGTCTTGAAGTGTACTTTAACTTTATTATTCACCTCAAGATCATATTTCGACATTTGCTGAACCAAAACTGAAGTTGCGTACAAGCTGATCTGGTTGCAACCAAAACTGAATCAGTGTGTACATTTCGTTTTGGTTAGGCAAATGGTCTTCGACTTCATTTCGAGAAACTTTGAAACCACCAGGTGTTGTGACTCAACCATTTACTGATGGAAATCGGGTGATTGACTTGATCAAAGCCCATTTCTTTTGATGGTCATGGTTGTGTCTTATTTATGTGACTTGTCACATCATATCTTGTGATGTTGAACGCAGGTCCCAATTACTCGAGTTCCACCTCGTCTTCCTATGAGGATTATTTGAAGTACGCTTTGACATCCTGGTTCGAAACTTTAAGGGGGAAGGTGAGCACTCAAGTAATAGTGGTATTCAACCATCAACCTTGGTTACATAGAGTCGTGTCAACAAGAAGACGACACAATTAAGATTATATCTTCAAGAGGATCCAACCTGCATCACCAGATTAAGTTACTCTAAGAAGAATTGTGATTTCAACTCCACTAATGTGATCGAGAAGGATATATGTTCCTCCTGACTGATCGAAGTGAAGGTTAAGTGAAGTATCACTGGAGATGTGTCTAGTGATCTTGACCAGGAGTCTAGGGATAACCTTCGACACAAGTTAGTTGTTTTTCTTCTGATGAAGCTACTCCTCAAGTCAACTAGTGACTCTAAGACCTAGTTGAAGATACAATCAAGTGGAGTAGTACATGAACAAGCTTTCGAAAGGTTGAGGTAACGTGATATATTTCCCACATTCCTTGTCAATTGTTCTGTTATGAATTCCTTAACTGTGGTCGAGTCATGAAAGGAACACTACTTATTGAGTGTCTTTCACGACCATGGTATCCAATCCTTGCAAATCATCAAACAGTACTCTAGTTTTGTGGGTGTGGTTCATTTAGTCTTGCTCGAACAATAAAAGCTACTGCACCATGCATGCGCACCATTTGCACCATACATATGCACCATTTGCACCATACATATGCACCATCTGCACCATACCATGTGCATATTCATTGCACCATACACCATGTGATGCATCATGAGGCATCATTACCAATGAAACACCATTGATAGAATGCATGGTAATACTTAAATTTAGAGCAAGATTGTGTACCCCATTCAAACTATTCCAAGGTGTCTAATGACTACAATCATTTCACCATTTTCATTTAACTTCTTATATGGTTGATCTCTCTTTCATGGAGTGATACCTGGGCAACCGCTCACTCAACCTTCCTTGCAACTAAACAGACACTTGAACTTCTGTCCTTGACTTGTTTAGGTTCAAGTACCTTGATTGTTGCAAATATACCGTTCGTCATCGAGTGGTCATCAGTTCGATGATCAACCTTGTAAAATCCATGAATTCTCATTACTCGCAAAGGTTCCATTTGATTATCAACCTCGCGAAACTCTTTGAAGTTCCTATATGTTCTTGACTTGGTATATGGTAACCTTGATACTCCGAGAACCTTGTAGTTATCTTATGATTGAATTATTTGCTGTGTTGAAAACATAGGAGGATGTTGAATCCTTAAATCCTCGTGTGCCACCGCAAAGAGTCCTCATCTACTATCTCTATTTTTTGAAGATGTTGATATAACCAAAAACCTTGTAGTCACCATACCTTCAGTATTCCTGCTGTTTTGCCCACATAAGAGTATTGAGTCTTTGCTACTCTTATGCTATAGCTAAGGAAACCTATGGTTGACTAAACATCAAACAAGGTTAATGACTGTTGTTTAACCTCGTAAACCATCTTAACTCATGTCAGGGGAAATACCACATCGAGTTATACGGACCTACGCAAAACCAAGCAAGCAACTAAGAATCAATGCAAAGATAGTTTCAAACTATCGAGGTGACCCAGAGAAGCAAATAACAAGTTCTGATTCTTCAAGTCAAGACTAAAACAGGACAAGATTTCATACCTGTGTAAGAGGACAGCGATGAAAGTTCAGTAACAGACGTGGGAGTTTTAAGACGTGATATGGTCATGTTGAGCATCCTGTCAAGATTATCAAACTAAAGACTGGAATCACCTCAAGCAAACTTTAAAAATTCTTAAGATGCCTAGAGATAATCACTATTTCATAAAACCCAAGTCTTTAAGGGCATTGTCATTTTCCTTAGTCAATGACCCTCTTTTCCGGATCGTTCCCTACTCGTTTATGTTATTCTACTCGCTAGAGTCTCGGGACGAGATTCATTTAAGGGGGAAGGATTGTAAAAGCACCCATTTCGGAAGGACAAAAATGCAAAAATGCGAACTTAAAAATTTTGAAAGTGGACTTGGAATTTCAAACTCACATGAACCATATGAGTTAACCAATGTTCACTAAAAATAGGAACTTGTTAAAATTTACATATAGAACATGGTGGCTAATGTATTTTAGAATTTATGGTGTAAAATCCTTAATTTCCAAGTATTCACATTTTCAATGAAAATTATAGGAGAAAAGAAGACAAAATATTGAAAAAGAAAAAGGAATTATTCCAACCCTGAATTCGGACATTCAAAAATTCAAATCAAGCTACTGTTCAAACTAGGTTCACATGAAGATTTGAGCTGCCCAAATAATGCCCCATATATCAAATAGCCCCTCTGCAAAATTTGAGAATTTTGGAAGCATGATTACTATTTAATACACCGTGTAGATTGAAATGCCTTTGAATTAAAATTCAAAATATAATTTCAAATGAAACTTGATCAAAACCAGAATTTGACTTCAGAATCAAATCCTTCACATTTGCTTTAGGCTAGCTGCCAATTTTTACTAAATTTGGAGCTTGTCTAGTAATGATTTAAATCAGCAGAAAAGGGATAAGGAAGAGGAGGGAAGTGGGTCCCACATGTCATGTATGTCTTCAAAGGCAGAAATCAAATTTGCTTCTTCCTGCTCTGCTCCATATAGCCGCCCGACTCCGTCCTACGCCACAGCGCTCCACTGCACCCCACTCCCGCTCGTCTCCCCTCCTCTCCCGGCCTGGTCGCCCTGGTCGCGTCCCCGGCCTCCGCACCGGCCGCCGGCTCGTCCCCTGCGTGCCGCTCGTCGCCAGCCGCCTCTGCTCCTGCGCCCCACGCCGGCGCCGGCTCGCCCCCTCCCTACCATGATGCTCCGCCTCCTCGCCGGTGCCGCCCCGCGCCTGCTCGCCACTGGACCCTAGTTGCGCCCCTCCCGGCCCTGCTCATTGTCGCCCGACCACCTGCAGCACCACTCGTAGCCCGCCGTCTGCACCTCATCGTGCCCAACCTCCCTCGTGGCTGTGCCCAGCGCCCGAAGCCGCACAACCCCGGCTGTCAGTTTGTCTCCGTGCTAACTGCGCGCGTGCCTCCTCGTCCGCGCCTCTACAAGCACCACGCCACCTGACCCAGCTCACCTCCCTGCAGGCGCCACTCCGTCGCCACGCCTCCCTGGTGCCCAGGCGCGCCGCTCCACCTCTGCCGCATCTCGCAACTGCGCCCAAGCCCAACAGCTCACGCCGCGACGCCGGCCGTATGCCGCCCGCCGCCGGCACCCCACGGCCATGCAGTTTGCCTGCACGCTCCTTGTCCGTGCTTTGCCCAAGCAGATGCGCGTCGGCGCCCCAACAGTGCCCGCTTGCCGTGCGCCGGCCTCTCCTCCGCGTCACGTCCCGCCGTTGGCCCAGCTCCCTGCGTCGTCTGCCCTTGCCACTGTCCGCGCCTTGGCCGCACTTTACCGCGCGCCATTGCCGCCATTGTCGAGCTCCTTGCCGCTCGTGGCCGCTGCAACTTCGCGTTCCTTACCAATGCGCGTTCCAAACCGAGGTGACCGCCATCCACCAACCGTTCACATCTTTCCGGACGCGTCTCCGCCGCACTGCCTCTACTGCAACTCGTCCCTATGCCACTTCCTCCATCTCTAATTGCCACAAGCAAGGCATCACAAGCGTTCAAAGTTATTCCGCAATGGAACTGCATCGATGTCGTCACCTTCTTCAATGTCGTCGTGGCGTTCTAAGCCGCAGTCATGTCCTGGAAGCAAAGCAAGTTATTAATGAGATGCACAGGATTTGGGAACACATTGATGATGCAACGGCAACGGCAATTTGTTCATGGTTAGCTCTGATTTGTGCAAAGATTAGTTGGGACAGTGTTGCAGCCAAGGTGTTCGATGAAATGGTTACAAGTCAAAACTAAGTGTGTTGCCGTTCAATGCTGGTCCATGGATGCAGGTCTATTGTGGGGTGGCAATCGACCAAGATATGTGCCAAGATGCTCTTTGAATGGTGATGAAGTGACGGAATCAAGAACACACCCAAGATATTTGGCAAAATGCCTACAAGTTGAGCCTTGCCCTGAAATACCTTGCTTGACGCCACCAAAGTTCGTTCGTGGTGACCGCTAAGGGTACTCATGTGTCGCCAAGTCGTGCGTCCATGTTCCACATTGATATCATTCCTTTAGAAATCCCCAAGTTGACCTTCTTTGTCTTTTGTATCGCGTTGGCTTGTTCGTGCGTGCTCGTGATGCTCCACCATGAGCCGCGTCGACATCGTTGAACTCATGATGTCGTTGTGACATTCCGAGCCGTCATCGTGCCCTGGCATCGAGATGAAGGATGCCTATGATGTGTGTAGTGCTGGAGCACTAGCACAACACCTTAGGTGATGGTTGTTTAGCCAAGTTTGGTCTTAGTCGATACGAGGTTGATCAATCCCTAGATGTAGCCAAAGTGGTCGATAAAATGCCACTAGGTCATACCACAGAGGTTGGTGATCCCCGATGACCTGTGGTTGAGTAATGCGAGAACGCTGCGACCGACAAGGAATACTAGACCAAGGGGAACCTTGGATAAGAATTTCTTGATCGTGTTGATGATGTTTTCCTAACCGTCTGCAGAATTGCTTAACTAGGTGTGCCGTTTCACGATGACAGATTCGTCGAGTCGCTTGCCAACGATCGAGTCGACATCACTAACCTTGAGACTCATAAGGTGGTGTTCAGGATTTTGCTCACCACCATGGATGAGTCCGGGTCGATGTGAACGTCGATGAGATGACATTCACGAGATGGCAGAGCATGTTGTCATGACATAGTAATGCATTATGTTCAAGTTCTAGGAGTTCATCGAGCTCATCTGGACAATCTTGCAACGGACACTGCAATAGTGTCATGTAACAACTTGGACGATGCTTACAAAGATATTCGTAGCGACTGATTTACCTAAAGGTCCTTTGAACGTGTCTTGGTACTCATGTCAAGTTAGCAGTGTTTGTGATGACTCTTTGAGTCCAAGCAATGCCAATCTCACTTTTTTTCCAAGTGGCGCTAGAGTTTCACATCGATTCATCCTAATTCAGAACCCTGCGACCACACTTGTCACTTAATTAGGTTTACTCCTTTATGAGTTTGTGTAACTTCATTGGCCGACTTCTGAGTCACGACCTCTTGTTGCACACTTCACTCATGCCTTAAACTTTCAATGTTCCACCTTGATCGCTTAGTCCTCCTTACATCATCCAGTCCGGTACTTCTTCATCCTTCAATCTGATACCTCATAAGTGGCATAGCTTCAAGTGTTGTCTACTAAGTTGCAATGTGGCCTTACATTGTACCTTTCCGTTCGTACCCACACTACTATGTCCACCTTGACTCGTCCTCTGATTACCCACACAACAGAAGCATACCTGTCCTTCCTAGTCAAACTCCTTGTTCTTAATGTTTACACCACCTCTTAGAGTCTATTATTAAGTTACCTTAATTACTTTTATGCATTTCATGTTGATAGGAACGTGATGATAGGTGATCAACGGGAAGTTTCTCTTGTAGGAGAATGTCGAGGAGTTCCAACTTCAAGATTCCATGGCGGATTGTCCGAAGGAAGACCAAGCCATAACAACTAACATTGCTATAGAGTCGCAAATAAGGCAAGCCCCAGATTGCATTTAAGTTCCTTACCGTGTCTTTGCAGTTTTCATTGGCCTTACGTATTTAGATGTTTGTGCATTACATATAAGGTGTTTGACATCCAGTTGCATTACCAAATAACCCAGGGAGTCGTCACAATAGCTCACATAATCGTGTAGTAACTGCCATGCTTATATCCATAGGGATCCGGTAGAAGTCGAGTAGTTGGAATCTACTCGCGAGATAGGATTTTATCACACGGGATGAATTGGCTCAAGAAATGTTTTATAAATATGAAATTGAGACCGGTCAGAGATGATTAGGAAGCGACAAGAGGTGGTATTGGTCGTATAGCTCTGACCGTGTCGATTGAGGACAGTTTCGTGTGCGGCCCTGCTGGACAAGCTTGAATTGTACCAGCGACATACTGGAGAAATGGGCTCCAGTAAACTGACGTAGCTTCATACTGGTTTGTCGAGGCATTCCGTTCTGTTTTATAGGCGTGGGTTGATGGCAGCGAGGTGTAAATCAGCTGGTGGGCACGCCAGAGTACGCCCCACGCGGGGACCTCCTACTCGTGATGGATCGATCGGTTCGGCATTCTAGTGTTGGGTGAAAGGTGGACATATACGACTAGTACTGAAGTGCTATGTAGGTACTGCTGTAAGTACTCATTGGCATTTCCGAAAGTGCATATGTGTCGTGTTGTCCGGGTGTGTCCTGATTGAAATCACCGTCCCTCGCGGTAATAGAGTACCACTTGTTCACTGCGCTGTGACGTGGTAAATACTAAAGAAGTCAGAAGAATATGATGTATTGAATTATAATTACTTTGCAATCTTGTATGGCTTAGAGATAGTACAATTAAAAGTTTACAGTTTCACCATACTTTATCTGTAATAGAAGTATGTGCTTTGGGCATGTCATATCATCGGCAAAGCGTTTCATTTTTTAGTGTGGAGTCTATGAGGTGCCATGCCTAAAGAATGTCATTTGCTACTTAAAACATGACTATAAGGATCCACTTTTATGCGAGTCCTTTATGCTATTCCTTACCTATGCTTAGTATTCACCCCTGCATATGTCTAGTGAGACAGGTTAGTCTTGCTGAGCCTTATGCTCACGTTTGCGCTTTAACGATTTTGCAGGTATTAGTTTTATTTCTATTGTTCAGGTTGTACATGAGACCTCGAGGTGTCAAGATGAATCTCATGTGAACCACGCCGCTGCTGAATGTTCTTCATGTTTCTAGTGAGAAGCGTCCTAGGCATGGACGTCTTCTCTCCTGCTTAGCTAAGTGAGATTATGAATATGTATTTTCTGTTGTGTGTGTACCTCTGTTGTACACTCTTTTGTAAACTCTTCTTATTATGAAATGAAAACTTTACATATTTTGGTCTTTCTTTTCGTGTGTGCTGTTAGGTGCCGCATCGCACGACACCACCCAATGAGATCCTTGGACGTCGGGACCCTGGTCCCAACAGATATGCTCCGGTTCCTGTCCTCCAACTCCATCTTGGCTTCCGATGATGTAGGCGGTTCACCACTAGACTGTAAAAAGGATAAGCATGCACACAAGTAACAACTATTATTGACTGCGTTGTTCTAACGTTAACAATCATTGTTTGACTGTGTTGGCCTATGTTTAGTCATTAACGCTAGCCTTTGAATCTGTGTAATGTGAAAGGGTTTAGTTTTGGTTTCACACTACACTAGCTAGCCTATATAAAGTGTATCTGTGTTCCCTGATGAATACACAACAAACATTCTCCATCCATAATAGTCTTGTAACCATTCTCTATATGGTATCACGAGACCAATAATCTTTCCCTGCATGCTTCCGCTTTCTTTTGCCACGACGATGAGTCCAAAACTAGCAAAGCCTCGGTGATGAGGGGCATGCAAGTTTCTTGATGAGAAACTGACTGGGGGCCGACCCATAGCATGCATGTTTGACAGGAAGGATGTTCTCTCGAGGGTTTGAGGATAAAAGGTATACCATCTAGGCAGCCAGCCGGAGGTTCGAAGGAAGCTAGATGGCTGGTCGAGTACACATACAGTACGGGAGTGCCAGTGTACCTTAACCCCCGTCCTGCATTCCCGGTGGTGGTTGGGATGAGCCTTGCAAGTATGCTATGATTCCTGTCCTCCAACTCCATCTAGGTTTCCGATGACGCAGGTGGTTCACCACCAGACAAACCAGCAAAGCCTTGGTGATAAGAGGTATGCAAGTTTCTTGATGAGAAACTAACTGTGGGGCCGGCTGCTGGCATGCATGTTTGACAGGAAGGATATTCCCTCGAGGGGTTGAGGATAAAATGTATACCATCGTATAGGCAGCCAGCCGGAGGTTGGAACGAAGCTACACGGCTGGCTGGTACATGTACGGTCCCAGTGTGCCGGTGTGCCAGTGTACCAGCTATCCGCATTAGCGTACTGTAAAGCTTACTCTATACACTATTCTTCTTCTACTTTTACAGTACGTACTCTAAACTTCCACTTCGCTACAGTGTATGCAGTATGCTTTACTGTGTGCCACTGCAGACGGTCTATCGTTCGTCCCCGGTGGTGGTTGGGAAGAGCCTTGCAGGTATGCTCTGATTCCTGGCCTCCAACTCCATCTATGTTTCCGATGATGCAGGCGGTTCATTAGTAGAAAAAACAGCAAAGTCTTGGTGTTGAGCGGCATACAAGTTTCTTGATGAGAAAATGATTGCGGGGGCGGCCCTCAGCATGCATGCATGTTTGACAGGAAGGATGTTCCCTCAAGTGTTTGAGGATAAAAGGTATACCATCATCTAGGCAGCCAGCCAGAGTTTCGAACGAAGCTTCATGTACCTTCGTGTAGGCAACCATCTAGGTAGCTTATTGTGGTTTCGTGTAGCTTCGTTCGAACCTCCATCTGGCTGCCTAGACGATGGTATGGCGGTATACCTTTTATCCTCAAACCCTCGAGGAACATCCTACCAGCAAATCCTCGGTGATGAGCAGCATGCAAGTTTATTGATGAGAAACAGACTGCGGGGGCGGCCCTCGGCATGCATGCATGACAGGAATTCCTAATTTGTCTGGTGGGTGAACCGCCTGCATCATCGCAAACCTAGATGGAGTTGGAGGACAGGAATCAGAGCATACCTGCAAGGCTAGCTCTTCCAAACCACCACCGGGGATGCATGACGGGGGTTAAGGTACACCAGCACCTCCAGACCATACGTGTACCTGGCCAGTCGTGTAGCTTCGTTCGAACCTTCGGCTGGCTGCCTAGACGATGGTATACCTTCTATCCTCAATCCCTCGAGGGAACATCCTTCCTGTCAAATATGCATGCCGACGGCCGCCCCCGCAGTCAGTTTCTCATAAATAAACTTGCATGACGCTCATCACCGAGGCTTTGCTGGTTTGTTTGATGGTGAACTGCCCGCGTCATCGGAAACCTAGATGGTGTTCGAGGACAGGAATGGGAGCATACCTGCAAGGCTCTTCCAAACCACCACCAAAGGCGCAGGACGGGGGTTAAGATACACTGGCACAACCGGACCGTACGTGGGCCGGTAAATATGGAACTCAGCGGTCTCACGGTTCATGGATAGAAAAAATGGAAGAAGAAAAAGGATGGCACACATTTCGATGCATGAACCGTGAGACTACTGACTTCCATCTTAATTGGCAAGTTCCCAATTCCGCTGATCTCTTCACCATGCATTCACACTAGCTACTCTCTGGTGGCTGGACCCAGGGTATGCCGTGGCCATACGGCATACCCAGTGGGTGCGCCCTTGAGAAAAGTTGTTGTTGTACGTGGTGTTTGGTTGAGACAATGCAACTTGTGGTCATAACGAAAAGAATTAAAAAATAGGAGTATATCAGATTCAAAAATCTTAATTACTTTCTTTACTCGGGGCTCGGGCCTATCAAATTGGGAAACTTCTCCACTCATATCGTAATTGCATCAATTATGTATCCACATCCATTTTCAAAATCCAAACTAGAGGTGTAGACAAAAGTTTTGCTCAAGAGAGAAGTTGCACCGCGCCACCGTAAACGACAACCTTACGTAGGGACGACAAGGAGAGAGGACCCAATGGCGGGTACTCAGGTGTACAATGTGACGTTCGAGAAAGACGTGATGACCACCATGGTGATGTCCTCTGGTAAGGCCATGGAGGATTGGCTCAACGAGGTCCTCTCCGTCCACGTCGGCGCCTTCACAATCTCGTCGTCGGGCTCGACGTCGAGTGGCGCCCCAGCTACTCCGCCAACCAGAACCCCATTGCCATTCTGCAGCTCTGCGTCGGCCGCTGCTGCCTCATCTTCTATTTCATCCACACGGACTACGTCCCCAACGAGCAAGATGATTTCCTAGGTGATTCCGACTACCACTTCGTCGGCGTGGACATGGAGGGTGATGCCGACAGACTTTGGAAGGACTGCCAACTGAAGGTAGCAAAAATGGTGGACCTGGCCGAGCTCGTGGAGGAGGAGATGGATCGCGAGCTTCCGCCGCGCGGGGCTGAAGGACATCACGATCGCCGTGATGGGTGGCGACATGGAGAAGCCTTACTGGGTGAGGACGAGCAACTGAGACGCGTACAGTCTCTCCAGTGAGCAGATCAACTATGTGTGCATCAACACCTTCGTCTCCTTTGAGGTCAGCCGCAGGATGTTCTCCCGCGACTACTGATCTAACCACCGAGTTTGCAGATCGGCTGCCTCGATCACCCCGGCATGGAATTCGCAGGTGCAGCGCTCATGTTCTAGCTTTTTTTGCTTGTGCACCCAATCTTTCATAAAATTATTTTTTCTTGAGCAAATACTATATCTTGGGTTCATATCAGATGTGTGCCCCACTGTTGTTGGGCCCACATGTCAGATGTAGTAATAACTGCAGGGCAGAGGATTTCAACGCCACAGTCTTGGCATTTAAGTGAAGTTAATCTATCATATTATCTACCATGCATGTGTATTCTCTCAATCTATATGGCAATGTTTATCTACCACACTAATGAAGAATATTATCCCGTCATCAATAGAGATAACAAATTTGACAGAAGGATGTTCCCTCGATGGTACTTGGATAGAATGTGGACTATCATCGTATAATAAGCACACAACTCTCACTACGTTAAGTGGTTCATCAAATTAATCTATCGCATGCTGCCATGTATTGCTATACTCGTCTTTTGAAGAAACGACAGCTTTAGGTGCTAACCGCTACGTGTTCTGATATAAGGAACAAATGAGCACACTTGTGAAGACACGTACGCAACATCCGATCCTCAACGTCATCAAATTAACATGATCCTCAACAAGGGGACTAAAAAATCCTCAACACATTATCAAACATGTGCATGATCGCGAGTCTCTTTCACATGCATTATATTCATGTCCACCATCATATATGATCACAACAATTATCGTTGGATCGACATGGACTCTCGGTCGACAATGGTCGGATCCTTCAAAAAAAGGATATGGACTCTTGGTTGATTGCCACGCGCTTTCACATCAATCTTCCGCACCTCGTTGAAATTATTCGCACAAAATGTCATGAACACTTCAGGACAGACCTACAAAGTATGCCAGGTGGGCTATTGCATACCCTGGGCCCTTTGCGTGTCAAATTAAAAAAATGGGAGATGGGACGTGTTGAGCCGTTTCGAGAGGAGGCAAATTGCGGTTTGGAATAACTCTAACCGTCGATTCAAAAGCATGGTTCTCGAGGTGTCTGATCATCTCCACTTGCACGCTTAGACGATGACCTGCTGTAAAGGCACACAATCCTCTTCTTCTTCGTCGCACCTCTCGGTTGATATTTTAGCCTCCAAACTTCTCCTCTTGCTTCTCCGCCGCATCACCGTCGACCACCTCTCTCTCTCTTTGTTTGCACCCCCGTTGTCGCAAAAATGGGTAGCCTCACCCCGAAGCGCTCTAGGCCATCGATGTCCTCCGAACCTCCTTCTCCGTTTTTGTCGCCGCAAATGTCGGTGGAACTAGAGGCGGCGCCCGCACCTCCCCCACCCCCGTCTCCGCCCGCGGCGCCCACACCTCTTCAGTCCGACTATGATGAGACTGTCCGCCTCATCGAGAAACGCATCGACAAACTCAACGGCGAGCTTAAGGAGGTCATCAACAACCTGTTTGTCGCCGACGTGCAAGCAAGAGCGCTCGACAAAACGGCGCATGATGTATTTGATGATCCATCTCGCTCTTTTCACCGTCTGGGACTTGGGATCCTTCCCCACCACACCAGCATGGACTCTGCCAGCTACTACATCATCGAGTTAGGCTTTGTGGCCGCTCGTCTCGACTGCCTCTACGAGACGACCGATGAGGAGGCTGGGGTGGAGTTTCACGAGCAACTGGTGAACGCCATTGGCTAGAAGTTCGGTCTGGTGTTGGAGGATGTGCAGTCGGCGGAGGCGGAGGTAGACAAGTCCTCCTCCGAGTAGAGTAGGATTAGTAGTAGTTTTTTCTTTTGTTTTTTATTGTTTGTAATATATGTGTTTTTTTATGTTAATGAAAAATGTCTTTTCATGTTCATGAACAATGTGTCCTACAATATGCATTATTGAAAAACTCCTCCTTTTATCAAAAAACATCAAATATGGAAAATTATCACATTAGTAATATTATATCTAATAAATATTAAACACATTAGGACATAGTATTATATTTCAAAAAATTACGAAAATAAAAAGGTAGACCATGTAACTGTACATCGCATACGGATGACGCAAATACTAATTAATTTTATTTATTTCCTCTTTAACGTCTGTCATCGTGCCCCCACCCCCGGCCTAGCCCTAGGCGGTAGCCCCTCCCGCCTAGGCCCAGAGTCGGGCCTGCCTTTAATACCATCCGCAGTGGTTCACTGTAAAGCTTACTGGACCGTAAATATAGAGTAGATTACTTGAAGTATAGAGTAAGTGTCCATAGTGAAATGCTAGATGTATAGAGGATATACTGGAAGTATAGAGGGATAGAGACATAGAGTAAGTTTTAGAGGAAACCACTACGGATGGTCTAATCTCTTAACCCCTTAGTGCGGGAATCGAATTCTCTGCAGCAGGGCCGCACAGCCGTCTCTGTGCGACCCTGCCCAGATGGTTGCCACATAAGTTCACGCTCCGAATCTTATAGCCATACAGCCAGGACGCACTGCACAGTTCCCGCGACTGTGCCACCCTGCCCTAATGATTGCCACGTATGCCAACGCACCGAATCTTGCAGCGAGCATGGGCACACGAACTCCACGTCTAAAATTTGCTCAGCGATCTGAATAACTCGACGCTCAACGTTCAAGATCCATCATCATGCGCACAAGCACGACGCGGCCAAAAAAATCTGTTTTTGGTAGCTTGTCTTGGATTGGATTGACTTGGATGAATTGGATGGTCCAGTCATGTGTTATTTGTTTCACGGTCAGACGGACAGGGTGATCCAGGTTCGAGGAATATTCCTCATAGATGCTGGATGAGATGGTCCAGGAAATTTGCTTGGATGAGTAGATCCACCTTATCTAATTATGCTTCTTAGTAATGTAACTAGTGATAATTAACATGTATATTGTTGATTAATAATTACAATTATGATATTAACATTAAGATTTGCTAGTAATATGATAATTAGTATATAAATAATTAATATTATGAAATTATTAACTTAGATGATTTAATAATATATCCAAGTCTCATCCAACCTACCAAACAAAAAATTGGATCGTCTAGTCCATCCAACCAACCGTTAAGTTGGATGAACGAATACATAAAGAAATGGATGATCCTATATCCAATCCAACTTTGACATCAAATGAAACGCAATTGATGACTGAGCACTTTGTCACATGTCACTAGTGTATGCACATACACGGCCTCAACACTGGGTTTAGGGTGCATCGTTGACTAACCACATGACCCGGCTAAACATTCACGTAATTAGCATACACCTGCAAGAGCAACTACCTGACCGCAGCCTTCACGTACGAATAGCAACGCCAACCAACTTATACTTTGTACTACATACAAAGAATTTTCCTTGTCCATGAGCCAAACAAGCTCTTCTGATGCGGAGCCTAATAATCAGCATGTGATCAACGAGCCTCAAACTATATATATATATATAACATGACGATATTTCAACAAAAAGTAGAGAAGATACGTAATGTTGTCCATGCTTGCTACGCCCCAAACATAATCAACGAGCCTCAAACATGACGATCTTTCAACAAATTAAAAAAGAGAAAACACGCGTAACGTCATCATACATGATCATCGACGTCTCTCTCACATGCATGTTATAGTGTTGTCCATGCATATATGCTACGCCCCGAACATATGATCAACGAGCCTCAAACTATATATATATATATATATATATATATATATATATATATATATATATATATATATGTGTGTGTGTGTGTGTGTGTGTGTGTGTGTGTGTGTGTGTGTGTGTGTGTCGATCTTTCAACAAAATTAGAAAACACCTAATGTCATGGAACATGCATGATCGAGGTCTTTTGCGTGTCAAACTAAAAAACATGAATGAGGGTTTGTATATATATATATATATATATATATATATATATATATATACATATATATATATATATATTTGTGTGTGTGTGTGTGTGTCTCTGTGTCTCTGTATGTGTGTGGTAATGAATGAATGTGTAGTGTATTCATTGTGTTTCTCAGGAATGACAATTCATAAGGTAGGATTTGATTATTTTTTGGACAAATGAATGATTTAGTTACCAAGTGAATGTGCTCTAAGTTTAGTGAGATGTTGTGTCTAAGGAGGAGGAGGAGGATTTAAGTTTTCTTTTGTTTTTTTCTTTTCTAGTGTCTTGTACTTTTTTCTTCTGTTTTGTGACGATCTTTCAACTATACGTGATGATCTTTCAACAAAAATAGAAAACACGTAATGTCATGAAACATGGTTGAGGTCTTTTACGTGACAAACTAAAAAACTGGAACATTGCATACCCTGGTCCAGTGGGCCCTTCGCGTGTCAAACTTAAAAATTGGAACTAAAAAACTGAAACATCGTTGGTTGAACCTAAAAAAATGCCAGGTGGGTCAATGCATACCCTGGACCCTTTTCGTGTCAAATTAAAAAATTGCATGTGAAGCCGAGATGGAATGCGTCGAGCCATTGCGATAACCTAGAGGAGGAAAACTGTGGTTTGGATTAACTCCGACCCACCCACCGATTCGAAAGCACAGTTTTTGAAGCGTCCGATCATCTCCACTTGCGCGCTTAGACGACGACCCACTATAAAGGAACACCGTCCTCTTGTGTCTCCACCGCACCACTCCATCGATCGTAGCCTCCAAACTTCTCCTCTTCTTTTCCGCCGCGCCACCGCCAACCACCTCTCACTCTTTCTCCGCACCTCCATCGCCGCACAAATGGGTAGCCCCGCACGGAAGCACTCCAGGCCACCGACATCCTCCGAACCTCCTTCTCTATTCCTGTCACTGCCAATGCCGGTAGAACTGGAGGCGGCGCCCGCACCTCCTCCGTCCCCTTCTCCACCCACGACGTCCGCACCTCCTCATCCCATTTGGGTTCAAGATACTGTTCGCCTCCTCGAACACCGCTTCAATGAACTGGATCAGCGCCTGAAGGAGGCCACCGAGCACTTGCCCACTACTGCCGGGCGCACAAAAAAAGCTTGACGAGTTGGCGACGGATGTATTTTCCAATACATCTCGCTCGTGTGATCGTCTGGGTCTTGGGAAACTTCCGTATGCACTAGCATAGACACCGCCGGCCACTACTGCTTCGGGTTAGGTTTTGTGGCCAGTCGTCTCGACGTCCTCTACGAGACAATCGGGGAGGTGGCTGGGGTGGAGGGCCGCCAGCATCTTCTACAGACTGTCACTCGGAAGCTTTGGACTCAATTGTCTGAGGAGGTGGCAGCGGAGGAGTCCACAGAGGAGGCGGTAGCGGCGGAGGAGGAGGAGGCGGCGGCGGCAAAGAAGGAGGTGGAGGAGATCTCCTCCGACTCTGGTAGAGTAGTATGTGTAGTTTTTCTTTTTCTTGTTTTCTATGTGCTTTCGTAGTTCTTGTTTGTATCATATGTGTTGCTTTTATGTTAACAAAAAATGTCTTTTCTGTTCATGAACAATGTGTCCTATGCAGTATCGAAAAAAAATCATTTGTGAAAAAGGGGTGAGACAACTGTTGTTCAATGTCTAGCCAACAATTCGTTGTGTTGCAAAATCGACTACTCTTGGTTGAAACTCCATTCAGATCGTGGTTGAGGTTGTGTTTCTCCTCTTTTGTGTTCTTTCACTCAATTTTTCTCATTTGTAGTCGGTGCATGTGAAAATATATTTTTAGTTTTAGTATATACTACATGTTATCATTTTATTGTGATTAATGTTACAGAATGCCGATTGTTTGCCATCGTCCTTTCATGGACTTGGGTGTTCTGTATTTGCATATCGTTTGCATTAGCACATATACATTTGGCGACTCATATTTTTGTTCGTATTTTTTTTGGAATATCCTACTAGCTAGCAGATGGCAGCTTTTAGATTTTGATCTCCATGCATGGCAACAAAGATGAAGGGGATCAAGCGGTCGCACGACGAGCAAGCAGCTAGGCCATACTATAATTAAGAAGCGAGCAAGTTGTCTGAAGAAGTCTACCCCTCTAGCTACACACACCATGTGCAGGAATCGACACGACATGACATGTAATTAATCACGATTGCATGCGTGAACAAGGGCACGGCTAGCGTCAATTACTGCACGCCCGCGAAAATTTTTTTGGTCTTCTTGGCGTGCCCCAATTGAGATTTTAACAATTCAATTTTCACTCCTTGTGCCTCCAATTTCAGTCCCGCCTATTGTAACCCTATTTCAGCCACGATGAGTACAAATTGGAACACTGGCCTCCGTTCTCGACACACCGCTGCCCCACCCTTCCGGTTTCACGCAGTACTCCAAATGTGTTGTCTCTCTATCCTGTGTTCCAAATTTGTATTCCTAAGAAATTCCTGTGTTTTCATTTCCCACGATTTTTACAATTTTTCCCCATGGATCTCGCAGTGACACATCGAAGCTCTTGGTGGTGGTGACTCGTGGGTACAACGACGGGCGACCAAGTTTGACGGGCTCTACTGAACCTCTTCTCGCCGACACCTCCCTGCGACATCCTGGACACCAGTTTTGTGCTAGGTAAGTTCTACACAATCCATGTTGTATTTTTATAGAGCTAAATTTCCTAGGTTCTACATGATCCATGCTGATGTACGAAGATTAAATAAATTAACAAAGACAAACGGGACCAGTGAGACAGAGAGAGGATGAGACTGGACAAAAAATTCTGGAGTCTACACCCAGCTACAAAATATACCTGCCATATATATATATATATATATATATATATATATATATATATATATATATATATATATATATATATATATATATATAGCATATACTACATCTGTCCCGAAATAAATATCGCTCCGACAGCATATTACGGTAGTGTATTTCTAGTTCAATTCCTTGTCGAGAACTACAAATATTAAAAACTGGGGGTAGTATGTAATTTCTGGATTTAGAAGTAAATGACGCACGGGTTATGTAATCAACCACTGCAAATGTTGTACTCTCATTACTGTTTTACAAATTTGTATTTCTAAGATTTTCAGTTCTCACGATTTTTACACTTTTTTCTTTCTTGTGGCTTTCTCAGACCGTTCATTTTTTTCTATTCCTTCATTTCTAATTCCTCCATTCCAAACAAACACTACATTTTATAGAAACCACACCGCCGATCCAAAATCTACGTCGGTCATGTAATGTGGCGTTATCACTGTTATTTGGAATCACCACTTACAATGCTCTTTACATTAGGAACAAGACATCAAAGCGTGATGTCGTCTACAAGCATTCATGGTGGCCAACAAGCACCTAGTATAACTATAAATGTGTTTACTATCAAAATTAAATTTTTTTTAGAAAACATTATTTCCTTTGCATGGTATGCAGAGAATATTGCAGCACATGATGTTCAGGAACCCCGAGATTCTTCACTCCCTGGTACTACGATGCATGAACCAAAAACAGGAATAGATATACAAACCAGAAATACTCCTTCCGCCCCAGCGTAACTTTACTTTTGGGGCTTAAAAATGTCCCACCCCAACTCTATCGGTAGCTTCCAACTACCCATATCACATGACATTACTACCTACCTCTCTACTGTGCCATTTGTTTTGGCAGAGCGTGTTAGTTTTTTACTTTTTTGGCATTGAATTTGGAGGATTTTGAGAGACTACATTATGTCTATTAAATATATTAATGATAGGTGTATCATGGTCATTTGCATTCTTTCTTAGGCTCTACTAATTGATTTAGCATGCCTTGCGATTCTACTTTCTTAGTCTTTATTGTTAATAGTTCATCAGCTTGTGTGATGGCGTGATTTTTTTATGCCTCCACGCTGTGCTCTCTCGCCGCCGGCCAATACGGCCAGCACCGGCGCATCCCACGTCCTGCTGCTGGCCACTTCAGTGTCTTCCTCGATGCGTCTCCCTCGCCCTTCGCCACGTCCCATCCTTCGCGTGCCATGATGACCATGTTGCCCGCAAATCTCTGGCCATTACTCGCCCTGCCACCAATCCTCCTCGAGAGTTTCTCCTGGTGATCTCGGCCAAAGTGAACCCCTGCTTTGTTTAGCGTCGCAAGCTGAGACTATGCAGTACTGCATCTGCAATAGCCGCCACTAACAAGTGGATCTGATGTCTCATGGGCCCACATGTCAGTGGAATCTACTGCAAGTGCAGTACTACAGAGGATTTCAATCCCGCAAGCTGTCTGCCTTATCTGTCTTGCATTCGCCACCTGATATCGCTGGCATTTATTACTCGCCCTGCAACTAATTTGAATGTAGGCCTAGAGGGGGGGGGGGTGAATAGGCCTTTTGAATTTTTGTTGGATCCTACAACACTCAACAACAAGTTCAATACCAGAGAAATCGGACTAGTCCGGTAAAGTGCGGACTAGTCCAGTGTTCACGGACTAAGTTGATCAAGATTAATCGATTAGGTTGATTCTTCAATGTGTGCAGCGGAAATATAGAATCAAACAACAGTTTAACATTTGTATATTGGATTGTATCACAATTAAGGCTTGTGTTCTACAATTTATTGTAAATTGAACAATGTGTATCAAACCCTAGAGTAAGTTGATCAATTTGAGTGATGAACACAAAAAGGACAAGACACAAGATTTATCCCGTGGTTCGGCTACCACGAAGGCAACCTACGTCCACGTTGAGGAGTCCACAAAAGGATCGGGTCTTCTCCAACCCTACCCTCGTCGGATCACCACGAAGGCCAACCCTCTTCCACTAATCACAAAGGGGTGAATAACCAAATTCAAGGGGCGTTCTCACACGTTGAGAGCTCCCTTAGATTACAAATCACAATGCCACCAAAAACACACTCAGAAATTACAATTGAAACGCAGGAGTGTGTTAGAGATTCAAACCAAGAGCTCAATGATGTGTGCCAAGTGTCTCTCCAATGATCTAGAAGTAATCCTTAATGGATTGATCGATCTTGCACTTAATTTCGTGGAGAGAAGTGGTTTCTGAGTCTCTTGGGAGGTGTGACGGCGCTAGGGTTCGAGAGAGTATAAAAGTGGGTCGTGCACCTCTATTTATATGGGGTTATCTATCATCTATCAAAATTTCACGGTCATTGGATTTGTGGTTTTTGATCTACACGAGTTTCTTTGCAGCATTCCAGAACTGTTTTTTCTCGAGTAGGTCAGATTGACCTTTGTTTAATCTTTCGATCATAACTTGAGTTTTTCTCAACGGATTTGAGTAATTCTTTTTGTGTTGTCTTCGTGACTTGATTCTCTATGATATCTATCACTTTTGTCATGGTGAAACACATTTATATTAGTCTCATACACGATTTCTTTAACAGATCGTTTTTCTTCCGAAAGGGTTTGGGGTTTAATTGTTTCTGCTGCGTAAGATTTTTAAATCTACCATTCACCCCCCCTCTGGTAGCTTTTCACATGCTCTTCAATCCTACAATTGGTATCAGAGCCACGGTGCTCTAATCTTCGTGATTTTCACGTGTTTTTGACTAATCATCATAGAGAAGTACTCCGCCAAACCTTGTGTGTTTTCTGGTATTGATTCCCAGGTTTGGAAGGCACGCATGGAGGCTTTCTTCCAGGCACAAGGCTTTGAAATATGGGAGAAGGTGTATAAGGCTTATGAAGTGCCACCCAATGATCAAGTCACGGCCACAAACCTAAGGGACGTCGACAACAACAACAAAGCCCGAAACTTGATCATCCAAGGACCCACTCAAAGCGACATTGATCGTGTCGCGCACCTCCGGTCAGCATACGATGTTTGGAGAGCTCTCTGTGATTATCATGAAGGATCCAACACAATCAAGGAGGTAAAATAAGATATGTTCAAAAAGGAATACATGCGTTTTGAGATGCAACCAGGTGAGTCTATCGATGACCTCTTTGCTCGTTCAATAAAATTCTCAGCAACTTACGTAGTGTCAATGTTAATTTTTGTGATGCTGAGAATGCTAGGCAACTTCTTAATGCATTAGACATGTCAATTTGGGAAATGAAAGTAACATCTATTCGTGAATCAACGGTCATGAGTTCTCTTACATTAGATGTACTTTATTCTAAACTAAAAACTCATGAAATTGATATTCTAGCACGTAAGAACCCAAATAAGTCTATTGCATTTGTTTCGCAACGTGATATGTCTAGCTCCGGCCAATCATCATCTTGCAATACTCTTGCTTTGTTGTCCTCGCTAACCCTGGAACAGATCGAAGAATTTCCAGAAGAGGAGTTGGCACTCATCTCTACTAGATTCTCAAAAGCATTGCAAAATGTGAGAACTAGAAGGAGAGGAAGCTCCGGACCTCAACGCTGTTTTGAATGTGGTAAAATAGGACACTTTCGTACAGAATGCCCTAACCTTTCAGGTCCGACCACCCGGGAAGAAAAACAAAGCAAGGTTCGGACCTCCTCTAGAAACTCCAACAAGAAGAAGAAGGGTACCATAGGACGCAAGATGATTAACAGCTTCATCACCACATTTCAAGAACTTAGTTCAAGTGATGTAGACTTTGAAAGTGATGAAGATGATGACGATCTGGCCAACTTATGCTTCATGGCGGGCAAAACAAGATCAAGATCAAGTCAGGAGGATGCAGAACACAGCAGTGAAGACGATGAAGTATGTTCTACCTGCAATGAAATGTGTGATGCTATTTCTCGTGCAACTATTATTGTCAAGAAAAAGGACAAAAACTTAGGGATAATGCTGCTAAAATTGAATCACTAGAATCTGAAATTAACCGTTTAAAAACTTTGATTCCTAGTGATGATGCATGTCCCTCATGTGACTTAATCTATGAACAATTGTCCACATTAAGAAGTGGACACTCCTCCACTCTAGATAGACATGATGAAGAAATTAAAAAGTACAAAGAGCTTGCTGCACTTAATGATAAAAACTTGAAAGATGCTAGCTGTTCTACAATTGACTTGCATTGTTCTACTTGTGATGATCTTGATAAGAAACTACAGGATGCTATGAATGAAATTTCTATATTGAACAATGTTTTACGTTCTCATGAAGTTAAATTTTGTTCCAATTGCAAATTAAAAGGAAAAACTTCATGTGAAAATTGCCTTGATCTGTCCAATAAACTTGATGACATGCATAGGACATTAGATCGGTTTTGTAATGGGAATAAGAACCTAAACTTGCTGCTGAATTCTTCCAAGTCTTGCAATAATAAAACTGGTTTAGGTTTTGATTCTTATGCTCATGCTAAGGCACATCCACCTAAAATTGTAAAGTCATTAGGAAGTGGTTTGATTCAAACATTTCCTAAACAAAAAGGAGTGGTTTTCAAATCTGCAGGAGTGTTTCCTCATTCAGTTTCAAATAAAAATATTGCTTGCTCATCTAGACATGAACACAAAGTTAAATTTCATTGTACCTTCTGTGGTAGAGATGGTCATGTCATAGATTTTTGTTATAGACTAGCTAAACAATAGAAAAAGGAAAGAAAAATTGCTAGATCTTATAACTTTCATGCAATTAGAAAAACACAACCTCCTTTAGTGAGTCAGAAATTTGAAAAGGTAGCTTCCGGACCTTCGGGTAAGAAATCCGCAAAAGCAGCTCTGATAGTTCCGATAGCTCCGAGAGCTCCCGGACCTTCTGTTGTTTCCTTCGGAACTTCAGCTTTTATTTCTGGAGCTTCAGCCTTGTCTTTTGGAACTGCTGCTTTTACCTCCGGAGCTACTGGTTCTTGTGCTAAAAGAGTTAAGAATAGAAAACCTCAAACTTCGACTCATAAACCTGCTGTTTTATCTCAGCTTTCGCGTGTTTTTCCTACTGCACGTCGTGTGACTCAGTACTGGATACCTAAATGCCTTTTGACTAACCCCAGTATTGAGTCATCGACGTATTGTGCTTCTATGTAGGTTACACGTTTGAGGAAGGAGAACATTTGGATTGTGGATTCAGGTTGCTCACGCCACATGACTGGTAACAAAGATTGGTTCTCCTCCCTCTCTTTTGTGTCACGTGTAGAAAATGTTACTTTTGCCGATAATTCTTCAACTCCTATAATTGCTAAGGGTTCGGTTAGAGTAAATGATCACTACACTTTGAAGGATGTGGCACTTGTCAAAAATTTGAAATACAACTTGCTTTCTGTTGCACAATTGCTAGATGAAAATCTAGAAATTATTTTCAATAAAAACTACTGCAAAGTTGTAGATTCAAATAGTGAGCTTATTTTTAACATGTCTCGGTTTGGAAGAGTTTTTAAAGTTAATTTTGATATGTCTTCCTCTAAGCATAGGTGTCTGGTTGCTAATGATTCAAAGGACTTATATTTTTGGCATCGTAGACTTGGTCACGTAGGCTTTGATCACCTAACGCGTGTTAGTGCTCTTGATCGCATACGTGGGCTGCCTAAGCTTAAAGGGGACAAAGAAATTGTGTGCTCTTCTTGTAGACATGCTAAGATGGTTGCAGGTTCACATACTCCTCTCACAATGATCATGACAACTGAACCATGTCAACTTTTGCATCTTGACACCGTAGCACCTTCACGTGTTCAATCCTTCAGAGGTAAATGGTATGTTCTTGTGATTGTTGATGATTATTCTAGATACTCTTGGGCTTACTTTATGGCGTCTAAGAATGAAGTTTTTAGTCACTTTATAACTTTATTTCTTAGATTATCAATTGATCACCCAGGATCATTAAAAGCAATTAGAAGTGATAATGGAACTGAATTTAAAAATCAATCTTTTGATCACTTTTGTGCTGAAAATATAATAGATCATCAATTCTCTTCACCATATGTACCTCAACAAAACGGTGTTGTAGAAAGAAAGAACAAAACCTTAGTTGAGATGGCTAGGACTATGCTTGATGAATATCAAACTCCTAGGAAATTTTGGGCTGATGCGTTAGCAACCGCTTGTTATGTCTCAAATCGTGTTTTCTTGCATGCTAAGCTAGGTAAAACACCATATGAGCTTCGGTTTGGACATAGGCCTAGTGTTACACACTTTCGGGTATTTGGTTGCAAATGCTTTGTTATGAAACATGGTAATCTTGATAAGTTTGAACCTCGATCCATTGATGGCATGTTTCTTGGTTATCCATCTCATACTAGAGGCTACCGTGTGCTTTTACTTGACACAAACAAAATTGTGGAGACTTGTGAAGTGTCTTTTGATGAAGCTAGCCCAGGTACTAGCTTCGGTGTTGCAGGACCAGATCCGTATCCTCAGGGGGAGGGTATTGTCGAAGATGAAGAAGAGCCGGTGATACTGCATGGTAGTTCCGAAGCTGACACGTGTCCAGCTCCGGACATTGAACAAGCTTCGGCTATCACCTTTGCTGGTCTTGATCGTCCACAAGTCACAAGCTCATCAATCTACAATGAACCTAATGAAGAATAAGCTTGTGAGACATCTGTTCCCCTACGTTTTTACAAAGATCATCCCCCACAACAGATGATTGGAAGCTTGCACGAACGAGTCACAAGGTCCAGGTTTTGCGATCCAAACTCTCATGCTCATTCTGCTTTTGTTACTTCTTTTGAACCCAAAGATATATCACACGCACTCACTAATGAATCTTGGATTATTGCCATGCAAGAAGAGTTAGAAAATTTTGAAAGAAATAATGTTTGGAAACTTGTACCTCCACCTCAAGGTCACACTTTAATTGGAACTAAATGGGTATATAAAAATAAACAAAGTGAGGATGGGGTTGTGGTTAGGAATAAGGCTAGGTTGGTTGCTCAAGGTTTCACTCAATTTGAAGGTCTAGATTTTGATGAAACTTTTGCTCCTGTCGCTAGATTAGAAGCCATAAGAATTTTGTTAGCTTTTGCACCATCTAAATGTTTTAAGCTATTTCAAATGGATGCTAAAAGTGCTTTTCTTAATGGCTACATAGATGAGGAGGTTTATGTCAAACAACCAGCAGGTTTTGAAATCCAGATTTTCCTAATCATGTTTACAAACTGTCCAAAGCCTTATACGGTCTCAAACAAGCCCCTAGAGCATGGTATGACAGGTTAAAAACATTCTTACTTGAAAAGGGGTTTACCATGGGCAAGGATGATAAAACTCTTTTTGTGCTTAAACATGGCAATGACTCATTATTCGTTCAAGTGTATGCGGATGATATTATCTTTGGTTGTGCTTCTCATGATCTTGTGTCCAAGTTTTCAGCAATGATGAGTTCCAAACTTGAAATGAGTATCATGGGTGAACTCACTTACTTTTTGGGGCTGCAAATCAAGCAAACCAAGGAGGGTACCTTTGTGCATGAAACTAAGTATACCAAAGACCTCCTAAGGCACTTCAACATGGACAAAAGCAAGCCTCTTCGGACACCAATGGGAATAGCAACAACACTTTAACTTGATGAAGATGGTGAATCCGTGGATCAAAAAGAATATAGAAGCATGATCGGATCACTTTTATACCTCACGACATCAAGACCGGACATACAATTCAGCGTATGTCTTTGTGCACGGTTTCAAGCTTCCCCACGTGTTTCACATCGTCAAGCCGTCAAAAGGATTCTCAGGTACTTACATGGAACTCAAGAATTTGGCATTTTTCTTCCTTCTTCCTCAACCGTTACTTTGAAAGCTTTTTGGATGCTGATTTTGGGGGTTGTAGGATTGATAGGAAATGTACTTCCGGTGCTTGTCATTTTCTTGGTAATTCTCTTGTTGCTTGGTCCTCTAGAAAACAAAATTCAGTTGTACAATCCACAGCCGAATCTGAATATATAGCTGCTGCTAGTGCTTGCTCACAAATTCTTTGGATTGTTCAAACACTTAAGGACTATGGGGTTGATCTAGATAGTGTTCCACTGTTCTGTGATAACACTAGTGCCATTTGCATTGCCAAAAACCCCGTGCAACATTCTAGAACTAAGCACATTGATATTAGGTATCACTTTCTCCGAGATAACGTTGAAAAAGGAAACATTGTGCTTCACCATGTAGATACCGAACATCAATTGGCTGACATTTTTACAAAACCTTTGGATTTCACTCGTTTTTGTTACATTCGTAGTGAAATACGGGTTATGCATCCTCATGGCTTAAATTGGGGGGGAGTTTTTGAAACTTGGGAAGTCTATGTGTGAATCTGAAATTAAAATAATATGAGCATAGTACTTCATACATATATGACTTTGTGATTCCTTTTACATGCTGAAAGTTCTTACTACATTACTCGTGTTATACATTTTGTAGTTTTTGCCATGTCTAGTAATTGGAATAATTAATTACACTAAATCTGGTCATGGTCGAACTTTCTTGCTGTTTTGAACTTGTTGCATGCTCACAAATGCTTTTAATCATTAAGAATTCATCAAGTAATCAACTCACATGTTGAGTTTTTATGAACAAATATAAATTGAGAAAAGATCAAGAGAATATGCATGCATCGCACTTCTTCTTTTGAGATGGCTTGTCATTGCACTTAGATATGAACTTGGAAGAAGTTGTGTATGACTAAAACCATGTCCTTAAGCTTCTGATTGTCAAATGACATAGGCTTGGCTTGGTTGGTTAGAATAAGGCAGATGCGCATATAATCTCTTGCAAATATCATATGATCTAAATTTATGCTTTGAAAAATAATAAAATGCAGCAACTAGTGTCATGCTTTCAGGTTTTTAAATAGTTAAGTTTGTGAGATCATGACTTGCTTAAATTGAAAAATTACATTTGATCTCTAGCATGGCTTACACTACCTTATGTATTTCATTGATGTGATAATGTAAGGTACTTGATAGTATAACTTGGATGAGCTTTGTTTATATGTATATGTTATAATATGCTCATAACAACTAAAGTTGGAGAGAAAATTTGTTTATATGCTCATGACTTGCTGAATACATTGTCAAAGGGGGAGAGATAAGCATGAAGAGAAAGAGAATATGGGCATAAGGAGAGATAATAAAGGGGGAGAGATTTTCATTTTCTTCTCTTTTTACTTTTGATTTACAAAGGGGGAGAAATTGTTTTCAAAAACTTTTATGTGAATAAGCCAATGTTCGGATTTTAGATAGTGTTGCCAATGCATTCATCAAGGGGGAGATTGTAAGACCTATGTGTGCTGAATACATTGGCTTGTAGTGAATACACTTGGCTTTGATGATAAAAGTTTTAAATATCACCAAAACACCTTTTTGTCAAGGTTCGACTCTAGCTCTGAGCTACAGCAAGGTCCGACGGTAGGTCAGGCTTGTTTTGGGTAGCTCCGGCTACGTTAGATGCTAGGTCCGGCTTCTTGGTAAGGTCCGACTAGCTTTGGTTAGCTCTGGTGAGCTTTATCTTTAGCTCCGGCATGTCTTTGTTAGCTCCGGCATGTCTTTGTTAGCTCTGGCATGTTTTTGATAGCTCCGGCATATACTTGATAGCTCCGGCATGCTTTTTCTAAGCTTCGACGTACTTTGTCTAGCTCCGGTTTTGGGTTGACTAGTTTTGACTAGTTTTTGGTAAGCTCCGGTGCTAGGATCTACTAGTTTTGGTAAGCTCTGGCGCTAGGTTCTACTAGCTTTTGTTAGCTCCGACTCAAGCTCCGGGTTGCTCTGGCAAGGTCCGGAACTTGACCTAAGTGCTTCTGCTTTTCATTTGTAATGTTTCGTACTTGCTTTACATTGTTGGAAAGATTGCTTAGTATTCATTTGCTAAGTTTTTGGTGCATTTTGGATGATATGGATTATATCGTGTTACTATGGTTTTGCAATATGCTTATGTGAGGTTCTCACGTAAGGTATTGTGTTCGGAACTAACGTGAGTCAAGTCGAGAACTTGGGCTCGTATGGATTGGTTGTTTATTCATGTGCAGGTGTTACTTGAGTTCAAGTCATGGCTGCTGACGGGATCCATTGGACTAGTCTCAGGGAGGAGATGAGGTTCCAACAACCAAGTTCGGGAGGAACTGTGGTTGAGCTGATCAGGAGGTCGCGCAGGATGATTGAATCAAGGGCAGTGCATATGAAGGGTACTGGACGTCGAAGGAAGGTGTTCGCACGTATGCATGCGGTGCATGACGTGGCAACATGGTTCCGAAGATGGGATAAGGAAGGAAAGATCTGGTTGGAAGGATCGGATCGTATCGGTTGATGACTTCGGCTGCGGCGGAGTCGGTTATGGCTCGGTATGGAAAGTATCGAGTTGGTTATGTTAGGATTTCGTGTGTGTCACGAATTTGAGTTGTTTAGGAATGTGGGATACGTTCCTAAGGTGTTTGGGAGTCTTAAGATTGCTTCTATCTGCGTATAGAAGAATCTTGAGCAGTTATGGAAAGTTACGATTCGTGATCTGAGTAGGATTGGAGTCCTAGTTGATATTGGGTTGGCCTAAGGGATGGTTATATAAGCAAGGGAGCCCAGAGCTCGTGGTGGATGACTTTGGGGGCTGTTCCTCTTGTGTTCTATTGAATAAAATTCATAGTTTGAAGGAACTTTTGTGCCTTGTTCGTCCAACTTGTTCCAGACAAGTTTTACTCGTCGAGTTTCTGGATAGCACTATCTTTCGTCGGTGGTTTTATCATAACTCGAGTTTTACAGATCCAATTGACGTGATTCTTTTTGGGTTGTCTTCAAAACTTGATTATCTATCATATGTCAAAATTTCACGGTCATTGGATTTGTGGTTTTTGATCTACACGAGTTTCTTTGCAGCATTCCAGAACTGTTTTTTCTCGAGTAGGTCAGATTGACCTTCGTTTGATCTTTCGATCATAACTTGTGTTTTTCTCGACGGATTTGAGTAATTCTTTTTGTGTTGTGACTTGATTCTCTCTGATATCTATCACTTTTGTCATGGTGAAATACGTTTAGATTAGTCTCATACATGATTTCTTTAACAGATCATTTTTCTTCCGAAAGGGTTTGGGGTTTAATTGTTTCTGCTGCGTAAGATTTTTAAATCTACCATTCACCCCCCCTCTGGTAGCTTTTCACGTGCTCTTCGATCCTACAATATCAGACTAGTCCGGTTGATATCAGACTAGTCCGGTCCTGTGTAACTTTGTGCAATATGTGTGTGTGCTTAAATATGATTGAGCTCTTGGGTGTGTTTCCTTAACACACTCCATACACAATAATCTACTATTTCTTTTCCTTGAGCTCAAGTTCACTTTGCTCCTCATTATCCCTTCTTTTTGGTATTTTGCTCATTTTTCATTATTGGCCTGTATTCATCTCAACAAAAAGGTTAGGATCCCAATTGCTTGTCATAAATCATCCAAAACCCACAAGGGAGTCCTAGATGCACTTTCAATCTCCCCCTTTTTGGTGATTGATGACAACCAATTAAGATTTCACAAAATATGACAAAAGAGATGAGATTTTCATAAAGTATGCACATACGACTCAAAAATACATCAAGCAGTAAGAGAAATATCCATATGTGCATTCTTTATGGTGGGATGCATAACTAAGTGCATTGAAACATTGAGAATGACATAATTTACATTGATGAATCAATACAAAGTACATATGTCATTTCAGGAGCAAAGTTGCAGATTTCAACACATACTTGCAAATTAATTAAGCATTTCAACACAGAACCATAGTTAACATGAAAACAGCGTTAAAGCATTACAATCACAAAGAAAGATAAAGAGAACTCTCTCCTCGCACCCTACCACAGCTAAAGCTAAGACCCCCCCCCCTCAATCTCCCCCCTTTGGCATCAAGACACCAAAATGAAGGAGAGGAGGGTCCTAGGGTCTTCACTCTTCACTGTCGGTCCTCTCGTCGTCGTCTTCGTCTTCATCATCATCAGCTTGACGAGGAGGGGAAGGAGGAGGGACGGAGCCACTCAAGCCCCCAATGCCAAAGAATGGCTTCGTCTTTCTTAGCACTCTGTTCAACACCACAAAGAATGGCTTCATGTTTTTGGTGGAAGGAGGGTTGAACTTTGAGTTTGGCTCATATAGAAACTTCATCTTGTCCTTCTCAATGACCCCAATGTTGTGTATCACTAAGCAATCAGACCTTGTGGAGTCAAGGTGGAGCAAGCTAGTGAAATCTTCTTGAGTGATGCTGTACATGGATCCATGGGTCATCCAAGTGACACTCTCTTCATCCTCACTAGAGAAGTGACAGGTCGCAAAGAACTGCGCAATCACGTCATCATTCCAGTTGTGTCTGAAAGCAAACAGGTCTCTCAGTCCACGCTTTTCAATGGCTCTCACTACATCAGTGAACGGTGAGCAGCCCTTCTTCTCAAAGTGTGCTCAATCAATCCACTGACTGCGCACCACGGGGGTCTTCATCGGTAGATACACCGATTTGTAGAAGTCTGCATGGAAGTTGCACCAAAACCTTCCATCGACAGCTTGCTTTGGCTTGCCATACCAGTCAATGCTTCTGAACTTGGCTGCAGCATCATTGCCCTTGCCGTTGAACTTCTCCTCAGTAGGGTCCCGGACCCCTTCCCTGGGAGCATGGAGCTTCAAGGGCCCGACTGGCCCCGTTGCTATCCCCTTGCCCTTGCCCTTGGCTTGGCGAGAGGCACTTGAGGATGTTGCTGCCTTTGACACTAGCTTCTTTGCCAGCACCTTCCTCTGAACCTGAGGAGGTGAAGGAGCTGGCTCCAAGGGTCTTTCTTGGCGTTTCTTGCCAAGACCCGTCGAGGACCGAGGTGCCACTTCATGGTCCAACTCAGCCTCAAAGTCGGAGATTTCGTTGTTTGAGCTCGACATGATCTGAGAATGATTTTGCAAGAATGATGGTAAGTGATACAAGGCATAGGTATGAAAAGATAGCAATGAATTGCATTGAGGAATTGAAAAATTAGGTTTTCAGTTCAGAAACATCGGACTTGTCCGGTGCACAGGCATGGACTAGTCCGAAGGACCGAACTTGTCCGTGCATGGACCGGACTAGTCTGGTGTTCATCCTCAAAAACCTAACAGATTGGTCAAGGAATGATTCCTAATGCAAATCTAGTCTAGCATACACGTAGTACATCAAATAAGCATGTATCTAGTGAAGGATGCTAGGCTATACGATCAACAATGGAGAAAAACAAGATTTCTAGGGTTTTGAAGAAAGTTATCGAAGAAATCGATTGAAGCTTGAAGGTTTGGGGGCTGGAGGCTGGACAAGTCCGCTAGCTTCAATCCCCAAGAGGTCAAGCTTGATCTCCGCCCAAATGTGGACTTTTTCGACAGAGGGAGCAGAGAATCGCCTTGGTAGCTCGAGCGCAAGAGAGAGGAAGGCGTGAGCAAATGTGGGGATGATAAGATTAGGGTTTGGTGGTGGCTAGGGTTATGGACACGAAAAATCGGATAAGTCCGGACATGACCGGACTAGTCCGAAGTCATCCAGAGAGCTATATCGTACAAGTCCGGACATGACCGGACTAGTCCGAAGTCATCCATAGAGCTATATCAGACTAGTTTGTGGTCTATCGGACTAGTCCCGTCTAACCGGCACTTTGCGGACTAGTCTGCAAGAGCGGACTAGTCCGGGTAACCACGGACTAGTCCGTGGTCACCAGGAGAAATTGCATAGCCCATTCATATATATTTGAAGGTTCATTAATAGAGAATAGGTGGGACAAAACAAATCAATTAATCTTGATGAATTTGACCAGTAAGCATACAACAATCACACAATGATCATAATTCATGAAGATCTAATAATTGACATAGTTTTTCGAGAAAAAATGAAGAGGGATGATTTTCACAATTCAGTCAAAATTTTGAAGAGGTCATACAGGTATGCAACTTTTCAAACCACACTTCGAGAATCAAGGATATTTAGTTCATTTCGGAGTCCGCAAAAACGCTTTTCATCAAGTGGCTTGGTGAATATGTCGGCCAATTGTTTTTGGGTGTTGACATGTGAGATGGTAATGTCTCCTTTCATGGAATGGTCTCTCAAGAAATGATGTCTTATGTCTATGTGTTTAGTTCTAGAGTGCTCAACTGGATTGTGGGCTATTTTAATGGCACTCTCATTGTCACAAAGGAGAGGAATACGGTTCATATTGTAACCGTAATCTCTTAGAGTTTGTCGCATCCAAAGGAGTTGTGCACAACAACTCCCGGCTGCAACATACTCTGCTTCGGCTGTGGATAAAGCAATGGAATTTTGTTTCTTGGATGACCAAGAAACTAAGGATCTCCCTAGGAATTGGCATGTGCCGGGGGTGCTTTTTCTATCTACTTTGCACCCGGCATAATCTGCATCGGAGTAACCAATGAGATTGAATTTTGAGCCTTTTGGGTACCAAAGACCAAGGTTGGGTGTATGAACTAAATATCTCAAGATTCTTTTTACGGCTGTCAAGTGACATTCCTTAGGGTTGGCTTGAAATCGTGCACCCAAACATACACTCAACATAATATCTGGCCTAGATGCACATAAGTAAAGTAGAGATCCATTCATGGAGCGATATACCTTTTGATCGACGCTAGGTCCATCTTCATTGAGATCCAAGTGGCCATTTGTTGCCATGGCGGTCTTTATGGGCTTTGCCTTGTCCATGCCAAACTTCTTGAGTATGTTCTGCGTGTACTTGGTTTGGCTTATGAACGTTCCTTCCCTTTGTTGCCGCACTTGGAATCCCAAGAAGTACTTCAATTCTCCCATAATTGACATTTCAAACCTGTCTGTCATGATTCTACTAAATTCTTCACAGAAGGATTGGTTAGTTGACCCAAATATTATGTCATCAACATAGATTTGACAGATAAAAAGATCATTATCTAAATTCTCTGTGAATAATGTATAGTCTACTTTGCCAATTTGAAAACCATTTTCAATTAAGAAATCTCTAAGACACTCATACCAAGCTCTAGGAGCTTGTTTGAGGCCGTAGAGAGCCTTACGCAATTTATATACGCGGTTGGGGAATTCTTCGTCTTCAAACCCGGGTGGTTGCTCCACGTACACTTCTTCCTTGATCGGTCCGTTGAGGAAGGCGCTTTTCACATCCATTTGATACAGCTTGAAATCATGGTGAGTAGCATATGCAAGTAATATTCTAATAGATTCAAGCCTAGCTACTGGAGCAAAAGTCTCATGGAAATCCAAACCTTCGACTTGTGAGTACCCTTTGGCCACAAGTCACGCCTTGTTTCTTGTTACCACTCCGTGTTCGTCTTGTTTGTTGCGGAAGACCCACTTGGTGCCCACTATGTTTGCATTGGGTCTTGCCACAAGTTCCCACACCTCGTTCCTCTTGAAGTTGTTCAATTCTTCTTGCATTGCCACCACCCAGTCTGGATCCTTCAATGCATCCTCAATCCTGCGTGGTTCCAAAAAGGAGACAAACGAGTAATGCTCACAAAAGTTAGCTATGCGAGATCTAGTGGTTACTCCCTTTTGGATGTCACCGATGATGTTGTCGATTGGGTGATCCCTTTGAATGCATTGGTGTACTCTTGGGTGGGGCACTTGGGGAGTTGTGTCTTCATAATCATTTTCTTCTCCCCTTGAGTGGTTGCCCTCGTTGACTTGTTGATCATCTTCATACTCTCGTGCTTGTGTTTAAGCTCCCCCTTGATTGTTGGTCTCCTCTTGTGGTTCATTTTCCACATTTATGTGTGAAGGTGACTCTTGTGGTCGAACTTCACCTAGAGCCATTTTTTTCAATGCTAGACAAGGAGCTTCTTCTTTAACTAATTCACATGGATCAACTTGCTCCTTTTGGGAGCCGTTAGTCTCATCGAACACTACGTCACGTGCCACTTCAACAAGTCCGGAGGCCTTGTTGAAAACACGATAGGCGTAGGTGTTCGAATCGTAACTGGGCAAGAAGTCTTCATCGGACTTCGAAGCAAACTTTGAAGTCCTGGGCTTCTTGTTCAGGATATAACATGGAGAACCAAAAACTCGAAAGTATGAAATGTTTGGTTTGTTACCGGTGAGTAGCTCATAGGGAGTTTTCTTGAGTAGTCGATGAAGATAAAGCCGATTTGCGGCGTGGCAAGCGGTGTTAATCGCTTCTGCCCAAAATCGATCCGAACTCTTGTATTCATCGAGAATTGTTCTTGCCATCTCTATGAGTGTTCGGTTCTTCCTTTCGGCAACTCCATTTTGTTGTGGTGAGTATGGCGCTGAAAATTCGTGCTTGATGCCCTCTTCATCAAGGTACTCCTCCACTTGTATGTTCTTGAACTCCGTGCCATTGTCGCTTCGAATACTCTTGATTGACAATGAAAACTCGTTTTGAGCTCGCTTGAAGAATTTCTTGAGTGTTCCTTGTGTTTCTGACTTATCATGTAAAAAGAAAACCCAAGTGAAGCGAGAAAAATCATCAATGATAACCAAACCGTATTTGTTACCGCCGATGCTTATGTAAGCAACCGGACCAAACAAGTCCATGTGAAGTAGTTCGAGCGGTCTTGTTGTAGTCATGATGTTCTTTGCGGGATGATGTGCTCCAACTTGCTTCCCGGCTTGGCACGCGCTACAAGGCCTGTCTTTCTCAAAAACAACATCTTTCAAACCTCGGATGTGATTGCCCTTGAGGAGTTTTTGAAGATTCCTCATACCAACATGCGCTAGCCGTGTATGCCACAACCAACCCATGTTGGTTTTTGCAATCAAGCATGTGTCGAGTTCGGCTTTATCCTTGTTGAAGTCAACAAGGTAAAGCTTTCCCTTCAACGTTCCCTTGAATGCAACGGAACCATCACTCCTCCTTGAGACGGTCACACCCTCGTTAGTGAACAAGCAATTATAACATTTTTCACATAGTTGAGATATGGACAGCAGGTTATAATCTAAAGATTCAACATGTAAAACATGAGAAAGCGTGTGTTCAGAGGATATTGCAATTTTACCGGTACCGAGCACCTTTCCTTGACTATTATCTCCGAAGTAGATGCCTTCATTTGGGTCCTCATTTTCTTCATATTCCACGAACATCCTCCTTTCTCCGATCATGTGGTCGGTGCATCCACTGTCTAGCACCCATTTGGATCCACCGGAGGAATAGGCCTGCAAAAACAAATTATGCTTTGGTTTTAGGTACCCAAGCTTGCTTGTGTCCTTGGAGGTTAGTTACAATACATTTGGGCACCCACACATGGGATTTTGTGTTCCCATGGCGTGGTCCAACATAATAAGCATAAACCTTACCAAGATTGTTTCTCATTAATACATAAGAGGCATCAAAAGTTTTAAATAGAAGCTGCTGTTGTTTATGAATCGGACTAGTCTGGGTGGTCGGACTTGTCTGGATGACCGGACTTGTCCGGACACCGACCGGACTAGTTCGGTATTCATGCGAGTTCAATTTCTTATTCTTCAACTTATCAGTTTGAGAGGATCTTCCCTTCACAAAGGAGATCCTTCCCCTGTTATTCTTATGACTTCCAGCATGTTGCTTTTCATCATAAGAGTAACCAATGCCATATTTGACATTCGGAGGTCTTTGGACCAAGTATGCACTACGTGCATAGTTGATCTTCTCCTTGTCAAATATTCCATACTGGGTAGGATTTTTATCCTTTGTGGAGGTTGACTTCTTCTTCAAACTGGTGTTGATTTTACTACATGTGCACATATGAACAAGATCAGTTTTAGTGGGTTGAGAAGGATAACTTGAAGAGGAGGAAGGTTCACTTAGCTTGAGTGACTCAACTTGCACTTCAAGGATTTTGTTAACCTTGATCAGGTCAGCAAGTTGGTCCTTGATTGCAACATTTGAGTCGGTTAACTCCAAGCAAGTTTTCTTGCTTGAAGCTAGCTCAAGCTCTAGTGAACTGTTTTTCTCCTTTTCAAGCTCTAGGAGTTTGTCAAGTTTGACATACTTCTCCTTTTGGGAGATAATCATGTCCTCTTGAAGATCAATTAACCTCTCCATCTCAACAAGTTGGTCAAGTAAAAATTTCATTTTAGTAGCAGTTTTACTATCTAGTCCATTTAGCATATCCTCATCATCACTATCTAGTTCATCATCACTAGAGTAGGAATGCATGGAAGGGGTTTTGATGTTTACCATGCGTTTACCTTCCTTTGCCATGAGACAAGTGCCATTTCCCTTCTTTGCACCAAGTGTCGGGAAGAGTGTGGATTTCTTGGATGTGCTTTCTATGGCTATACTTGCCATCTCTTCTTCATCGGATGATGAGGACTCATCGTTTGAGTTCCACTCCTTCCCAATGTGTGCTTGTCCGGCTTGTTTCTTCTTCTTGAAGAATTTCTTAGGTTGAGGCTTGGTTTCTTTAGTTTTCTTCTTGTTGTCCTCATACAGGCAATCGACTATAAAGTGGTTATACTCACCACAATTATAGCACGCCCGCCTCATCTTTGGCTTCGTCCTTTCCTTGTACTTTCCTTCAATTGATTTTGTTCCTTGTCACTTCTTCATTATTCTCTTGAACTTTTTCATTAACAAAATCATATCCTCTTCATCTAACTCACTACTCTTGTCATCACTGTTCTCCTCTAGTTGTGCTTCTCTTGCTTCTTTGGATAGAGGCTTGAGAGTAGATTTTAGGGCAACTCCTTTCTTCTTGGCTGAGGTGAGGTCGGCAATTTATTTGACGTGCTTGGCTTGTTTCTCCATCATTTCAAAGTTGATAATTTTACCAAGCAATTCATCCGGAGTCATCCTTTTGTAACCGGGGCTTTCTCTGATCATTGAGCATAGCGTGACATTGCGAGGCATGAAAGCTCTAAGGATGAGCTTTACCACCTCGTGGTCATTCCACTTCTTGATCCCATATGATCGAACCTTGTTGACAAGTGTCTTCAATCGATTGTACATATCCTGGGGTGACTCGTCTTCCTCAATTGCGAATCTTCCTAGTTCGCCTTCGATCATTTCAATTTTTGCCTCACGCACATGCCGGTCACCTTCATGTGATGTTTGTAGTGTATCCCATATCTCCTTAGCAATTTCGAGTCCATCCACCTTGGTGAACTCGTCTCGACTGAGAGAGGAGGTGATTACGGCTGCGGCTTGATCGTTTCTATGAATGGCCTGCTCTTGACTTGGGGTGAGCTCTTCGTCGTCATCCGGAATATCTATCCCTGTACATACAACATGCCATAAAGTTGGGTTGAGGGAAATCAAATGCATCTTCATATTCTACCTCCACATGGAGTAATCACTCCCATCGAAGTGTGGGGCTTTTCCAAGTGAGATAGATAAGTAGTGATTGTTATTGGAATTTAGACGATCATAATTAAAAGGATATCGGGAGTAGTCGGTGTGACTACTCCCCTTCTTCTTCTCTTCAACTTTCGCTTTCCCTTTTGGAAGTGCCTTCTTTCTGAGGAGCGCTTTTAGCTCCAGCGTCTCCTCATCGTCGTCCTCGAAGTCTTGAATGGCTTCGAGGTACTTCTCCAGTTTTTGGGTCTTGTCGTTGTTGACTTCCTCTTGGTTGTTGATTTTGTGGATGTCCTTCATGTCCGACATGATCTCTTCGAGTGGTTAAACTCTTTCTTGAAGAACCAAGCTCTGATACCATTTGAATGTAGGCCTAGAGGGGGGGTGAATAGGCATTTTGAATTTTTGTCGGATCCTGCAACACTCAACAACAAGTTCAATACTAGAGAAATCGGACTAGTCTGGTAAAGTGCGGACTAGTCCAGTGTTCACGGACTAAGTTGATCAAGATTAATCGATTAGGTTGATTCTTCGATGTGTGCAGCGGAAATATAGAATCAAACAACAGTTTAACAGTTGTATATTGGATTGTATCACAATTAAGGCTTGTGTTCTACAATTTATTGTAAATTGAACAATGTGTATCAAACCCTAGAGTAAGTTGATCAATTTGAGTGATGAACACAAAAAGGACAAGACACACGATTTATCTTGTGGTTCGGCTACCACGAAGGCAACCTACGTCCACGTTGAGGAGTCCACAAAAGGACCGGGTCTTCTCCAACCCTACCCTCGTCAGATCACCACGAAGGCCAACCCTCTTCCACTAATCACAAAGGGGTGAATAACCAAATTCAAGGGGCGTTCTCACACGTTGAGAGCTCCCTTAGATTACAAATCACAATGCCACCAAAAACACACTCAGAAATTACAATTGAAACGCAGGAGTGTGTTAGAGATTCAAACCAAGAGCTCAATGATGTGTGCCAAGTGTCTCTCCAATGATCTAGAAGTAATCCTTAATGGATTAATTGATCTTGCACTTAATTTCGTGGAGAGAAGTGGTTTTTGAGTCTCTTGGGAGGTGTGATGGCGCTAGGGTTCGAGAGAGTATAAAAGTGGGTCGTGCACCTCTATTTATATGGGGTTTCTAAAAGTGACCGTTAGGGTTCAGAAAGATCGGACTAGTCTGTGGTGGTCACCGGACTAGTCTGGTGTGCTGTGTGTAGCAAACCCTAAGTGTCCCGAAATATCGGACTAGTCCGGTCGAAAACGGACTTGTCCGATTTCACTATTGGAAATCTTCGGACTAGTCCGATAGCCATCGGACTTGTTTGGCCATGTGAAACCCTAAGTGTGTTGGATGACAAGTCCGCACTTGGAGGACTTGTCCGATTTATATCAGTGGGTATTTCGGACTAGTCCGTGTAAACATCAGACTTGTCCGAAGTGAATCAGAAGGAATATCGAACTAGTCCGGTTAACAACGGACTTGTCCGATTTTGTGTGACTTGTGAAGTGCGTTGAGGACTAGTCTGCCCTGGAGAGGACTAGTTCGACTCAAATCAGAAAGATATCGGACTAGTCCGACAGATATCGGACTTGTTCGATCTGGTGCAGAAAGGATATCAGACTAGTCCGGTTGATATCGGACTAGTCCGGTCCTGTGCAATATGTGTGTGTGCTTAAATATGATTGAGCTCTTAGGTGTGTTTCCTTAACACACTCCATACACAATAATCTACTATTTCTTTTCCTTGAGCTCAAGTTCACTTTGCTCCTCATTATCCCTTCTTTTTGGTATTTTGCTCATTTTTCATTATTGGCCTGCATTCATCTCAACAAAAAGGTTAGGATCCCAATTGCTTGTCATAAATCATCCAAAACCCACAAGGGAGTCCTAGATGCACTTTCATAATTCAATTTGAGACGCGCTCTGGCTAATGTTAGTCAGACCGAGTCGAAGGACCCTATCTTTGTCTAGTCTAGCGTTGCCAGCTGCATGCCCGCCCCCTATGTCTTGCCTGCTTCGCTGCTGGACTGAAAAACCTCTGCAGTACTACGAGTGCAGTAGCTCCACTGACATGTGTACCTGATGGCTCATTTTAGGGTATGAACAACATCAAAGAAGTCAACAATGTACTCCCCCCTGATCACAATAGTTGTCATACATACAGTCCTAGCTGGTTCATTTTTAATTTATTTGTTGGTCTGATATGACAATTAATATAAACCAGGAGAGAGTAATACAGAACAAAATGCTGCTGGGATGCGGTCCTCCCACGCTCGTATTTGTTGCACTCGTCCTGAAGATGGTACGAACATCAGACTTTTCTTATTTTCACACTATTTTTACATGATACTAAACATGACCAGGCGGTAATTTGCTTTAATCGTTTACCGTTTGAATCAATTTAACAGAAGGAAAGAAGTTTGGAAGAAGTGTGGCTAAAGGACTTAAGGTTGCCAGAATACGCTATGCATCCCAAGTTAGTAGAATAGAGCATGTGAAGGTACCAAATCAGTTCTCTACTAGGTTGGGTGTTGTGGTTGGTATTAATCAGCGGCACTTTGTCGATGATGTGGTTATGTTTACAAAAAAACATGCATCCCAAAGCAGTGCAAGAAAGTGGGCAAAGGTTGGCGATAGTAACAAGAGAGATATAGTACGAGAAATTATGGTTAGTGTTGTCACACTCCACACAAGTATTTTTTCTTGCATTCTCCATCTTGTACATTTACAACAACTTGTTATATAATGTACAGGATTCCTAGGACATGGAGGACACACTAGAGAGCACAAGAAAAGTTTTGAAAATTGCTGGTGAGCGCTACAAGGGTGACGCTCGACTTTGCATGCCACATATAAGAGTTATTCTACCGATGAAGAACGTATGCGAAACAAGCATGCGGACGTACCAGCGCCTGAGTGGTTGCACCTAATAGAATATTTCGGGTCTGAGCGATTCAAGGTCAGCAAGCTTTTTAATAGCCTCGCATCATACAAAAACTATTTGATTTACATTCATTTGTAGAATTAATTCCTAAAATTATTGCAGTCAATAAGTAGGACCAATACTCAAAATCGAAGAAGACGAAAGGCGAATCACTTGTTTGGCTCCAAATCCTACACCCAACTTAGTTACGAGAAGATATGAAAAATAAATCATGCTTTTACTTTGCACTAAAATCAATATGTATACCGACATGTTGAATTTTACTTGTATTTTATGTAGCGAGACCCAGAGACCGCAGAAGAACCCGATGGCATACAACTTTGGGAGGCAAGCCATTTGAAGAACGGTGACCGGGCAAACGAGCAGGTAGAAGTTGTACATGTGAGTAACACTTCGAACAATCTCCAATTAAATAAACATTTGCAATGTACCTGTGACTTTTCTTTTCGTATATAGAGGTAGGCACGTGCCCAAGTGGACGACATGGAAGCTAAGCAGGGAGGCCCAATTCCAAATGAGGAGAGAAACAACATATTCCAGTGTTGTTATAGATCCTCAATCGGTTGTGCGGGATCACATGTTCGGGGGCGTGGTTATATGGCTAACCCTACTAGTCCTAAACGTCAACGTATGCATATCCAGATAGCTGAACACCTCAACGACCAAGTTCGAAACTTAGAAGATAGAAATACAGACCTCAATCACTAAGTGCAGGAGTTGGAAGGAAGAAATGACAGCTTAACCACCCAGGTGGACTGCATAAACTAGAAGAATGAAGAGTTAAACCTTCAAGTCCAGAACTTAGAAGGTTAGATAACAGCTGATCATAAACAGAGAGCTAAGAAAATGGAGGACATGCGCGTCTCAATGGCTGAAATGCGCAAAATGATGGAGACCACTCCACAAAAAGTCCAACAAAAGAACCGCCAAAAGCCACCCGCTCCAACAATTGGTCCCGGTTAGCTTAGGCAAACTCTTAACATGCAAACACGTCGCTTTAGTAATACTTGAGTGTTGTTATGCATGTTGCAATATCAATTGATGGATGTTTATTGTTAAACTCGTGATTCTGTTGCCACTAATTTTCAAACTTGGTGCATTAGGATTCCACTGCCCCTAATTATAAAACATGACATTATGAGTTTCTTGTCACGAATGATAAATTTTTACAATAGAAAGTTATTGCCACGAATTACAAAACGTTGCAGTATAAACATTTGGCCACGACTCAAAAAATATGGCACTAGAATGCTATTGCCACCACACAAAAAATGTTGCATTACAATACTATTGCCACAGATGAGAAAATATTGCATTACACCTCTATCACCACAAATCATTAAACGTTGCATTACAACAGTACTGCCATAAATCAGAAAACACTGTATTATGAACCTATTTCCACAGATTAGGAGATGTTGCATTAGAAACTTATTGCCACAGATCAAGAAACATTGTATTACGAACCTATTGCCACAGATAAGAAATCGTTGCAATACCAAACTATTCGCCACGGATGTGAAATTGTTGCAGTACCATACTATTTCCCACAGATCTGAAATCGTTACAATACAATACTATTCGCCATGTTTGTGAACTCATTGCAATAACATACTATGCTATAGACGTTAAACCGTCGCAGTACCATACTATTTGCCACGGCTGTGACATCATTGCAGTAACATACTATTTGCCACGAATGTGAAATTATTGCAATACCGTGATATTCGTTGCAATATGTTAAATCATCACAATACCTTAAATCGTTGCAATACCTTACTATTTTCCACGGCTGTGAAATCGATGCAGTAACATACTATTACAACGAATGTGAAATCGTTGCAATACCCTGCTATTCGTTACAATACGTTAAATCGTCGCGATATGGTAAATCGTTGTAATACTGTAGTATAGGCCACAAATGTGAAATCGTTGTAATCACATACTATTATCACGAATGTGAAATCGTTGTAATACCATGCTATTCGTTGCAATATGTTAAATCGTCGCAATACGCTAAATCGTTGCAACAACATACTATTTGCCACGAATGTGAAATCGTTGCAATATCGTGCTATTTGCCACAAATGTGAAATCGTTACAGTACCATACTATTTGCCATGGATGTGAAATCGTTGCAATACGTTAGATCGTCGCAATACGCTAAATCGTTGCAATAACATACTATTTGACACGAATATGAAATCATTGTAATACAGTACTATTTGCCACGATTGTGAAATCGTTGCAATACCATACTATTCGTTGCAATTTATTAAATCGTCGCAATACGTGAAATCATTGTAATAGCATACTATTTGCCAACGATGTGAAATCGTTGCAATACCATACTATTTGCCACGGATGTCAAGGCGTCGCAATAACCTATTGCCACGGAAATTATTACGACGACTCGTAAAAACTATCGTCACGCTCTTTTTCGTTGCAACAGTGACCTATTATGACAAAAAACAACCTATTGCAATGAATTTTTTCGTTGCGATAAATCGAAATCCTTGCAGTGGTGGCCGAACATCCAATCTACTATCTTCCTCTTCCTCCCTAATCTCTGTAATATCAAGTCCGTTATATTATTTTTTCCTAATCATTTCTTCTTCACATCTAAATATACCTCACCTAACATAGTTATTTTTGTTCTTTTGGTCTGTGAGGGAAAACAGTGTGTGTGATCATATACAATATCTTGGGGTCAGCACGCTCGCCGTGTCATCGATCGGGATCCCGTGTCACATGTGATATTCTATTATTACAGACGGTTATTAACTCATCTGACATCACATATGTAACTTTTAACAAACCGTCTGTAAAAAAAATAAGCAGACGCCTGTGAAAATGCATTTTGTAATAGTGGGATCTCGTAGGATCGTCACACATGAAAAAACACTAGCGTACAAGATGGGCCCTGCTCGTGACATTCTCTTGTTAAAGCAGTTTTTTTCGAAAGGACATTCTAACGGTGTGTTATAAGCAAGTAACAAAAGTACAATGCACCGGAGGTGCATTAAAAAGGATTACAAAGTAAGATCAGGACTGTTAGGTGACACTAAGCAACTAGACGCTTGGCTCCTGCTGCAGCCCACATTCCTATGTCTTCTTTAAACGCTGAGAGAATGTCATCGATGAAGTTTTCCTGTGCTTCAAATCCCGCCGTTCTTCTCCTTCCATATGGCCCGGATGACCGTAACGACAAAGACTTGTTTGAGTGCACTCAATCTACGTGGATTGAAGTGGATTAGAGTAGAAAATAAACTAATTTTCTACTAAATCCACTTCAATCCACGTCTATCGGAGCGTATTATTCACTATCCAAGCAAGCCCTAATGGAGTTCTCACTCCTTTGACTTGGCTGGACCATGGGTGTCCGAAGATCATATCGAAGCAGAGCATTAGAGGGTGAATGTCCTGCGTGGCCAATGGATGCAGGAAAGTTCTGACAATCCCCTCCGTTGGAGCCGGTCCACCGTCCATATACGGTTTTGCATAAGGAGCCAAATGAAAATTTTGCATTTGAAGGATGGCCAAATTTTCCAGACCTTGCTGTGGAAAGGAGATTGCATGCTCCCGACCAACTGCAGCTTGGTTTACCTGTTCAACAGCAACACAGTGCACAGTGAATAAACTCAAGACGGCGTGCATGGGTTCTCTTGTTTTGCACATTTTCTTTGTGATGATGGATGAATCCAAAACGGGGAACTGGAGAAAAAGCATGTCGATAGCTGAGTTTATTCAAATAATATCAATCTTTGCTATGGTTATAAAACCTGTATATATCTCAAGTTTATTGAAGCACAGAATCCGTCATATGCGATGATTTACTGGTCTCGCACTACAATCCAGTCTGACGTTTTGCGGTACCTTCAGGGTTTCAGTATCTAATTCTATATAGCTGATCAGCACTTGTAGTGTTCGGTTGGATGTTCGAAGTTGAAACGTGTAGGAGATATTTTGGATGATTTTATTCAGTTGGTTATTTCGTTAGATGTATGAAACATGCATGAATTTGTTTGGTTACTTGTACAGGATGATACATGAATGTGCTTCATTTTAAAAATCATATACTATATCCATGTATTTTAAGTATTTTATAATAATAGCATTTTATACATATAATTATAAATAAACCATGTTAATGAATATTAATTATTGCTAACTATTGTTAGTCATAAATTAATATCTCTATAAGTCATTAAGCACCTAAAATAACAATTCTTCTTGAGTCCATATACAGTTCTTTCCCCTCTTTATTAGGTCTATGAGGGAAAACGGTGTGTGTTTTTTTTTAAAGATGGGTAAAGTCCCGACTTCCCCTCCGAGGAGGTTATAACCAATTTATTACAAGCAAGTACAAATGCAGACACTCACAACCTATTGTGTAGAATAAGACGACAATAACTGGATGACTAAGCACACGACTGTGGATCAGACTTCGTAAGCCAATATTACGGCATTCATCCCATCACATTTTTCGTAAGTGCACTCCAGATCCTACGCCCATGACTTCCTCTATAGAGTACCTGCATGTAATACTGTGAAATTCAGCTTAAAATTCGCTCCCACCAGGAATCGAACTCAGGACCTTAGTAGTGCTACTCAGAGTACTTAGCCACTAGGTCAAGCCCCCTTTCACAATTACGCACCGGTGTGTGTGACCATATACAGTATCTTCATATTTAATTTATATTAAAATTCTCTAATATCTACTTAATAGCTATTTTAATATCCCGGGGAAGGGGAGCCCTTACGATAAAGTTGTTGCTTTGTACATGTTTGAGTTCTGAGAATACCCTCTCGTAAGATTCAAAAAAAAAAAAAACTGAGCAAAGATCCAAAGTAACAACCCAAAGTGGGTTAGACACTTCCTCGTCCCTGAACAAATGGATGCTACATGCATGAACTGTCCTTTCTCTTCTTAATTAATAACTACTAATCATGATTAGCATGGTTGACAGAATACCATGGAATCATTTTGCCTTCTTTCTCGAATAGAATGGTACAACATCGTGAGATAATATTTTTTAGAATATGTACTACATCCTGGCTGATCTGCAAATTAGTTTTGTAATGTGCTCTCATGTTCATTACGTGGCTGATCTGGACATTTCATATTTGTAAAAATCTAAGGTTTCTGGGACTCAGGTCCATGGGCAACAAAATAATTTTGACCCGAGCAACTTGTTAGAAACTGGCTTATAACAGAACTTAGACGAAGGAAAGAGCAATTGTTAGAAATTATGCAAATTGATATTCCATGTTCACTCTTGTTATGAACATATAACACCGACCATAGCTCTCCTTCCGAAGATTTGCGACATAGATAGAAAATTAAAATCTCAAAAAATGAGGATAACATAAAAAGAAATGCATCAGATACAAGGAGGGGAACAACAGTTTGCTGACGGAGAACATAAAGGATGTGTTTTGCCAACTCAACACAAACATGTCACAGGACAGATGTACCAAACACAGGCGAACTGCTATATAAACCCAGGTACAAACCTGTCAGGAAAAGAACATCACATCCCTCACCTTCAGAATTAGACTTGACATAAGCTCTATATATACTCAAGAACAGAAATACCCACTGGATGATACCATGTGCTCCTCAGAGAAAAGTTTGCCTTTGCCCTCCACATTTTCAGCCAACTATTGCCCTTCACCATGATGAAGAAGGTGCATTCGCATGATGATCACATTCACGGATGGCAGAAATGGGTGCCATGATAGTTGTTTGATGATACTTGTATGGAAAAGAAACTACGAAGCAGTTATGATAGACAGGAATGAAAAACAAGAAAGGGAAAGAAGTATTCACATATACCACGGGACAGGATGGGACTATGGTCCAAAATCGTCCTGTTGGGACTTGGGTGCTGGCAAGCAACTCATCTTTGTTCAGAATGATGAGTGTATTGAACATTCTGCTTCACTGAGTCTCTTTCGTAGTTTCAAAGCTAACACCAGAATTTGGTCATTCTCTCTATCTTGATTCCCCCTCCTGTTTTGGCCGCTGCAACAGCACGCTGCCTATCAGAAGTTGACTCCCTGTTCCTCTCATCAGCTGGGCTACCCACTTGCAAACCTTCCATATCATCAAAGCCAGATCTACGACCAGAACCACTACCATAGTTTGTCCTGCTAACTTCTGCATTATATTTTGATGTTGTGGTGGCTTCTCTTCTGTTCAAGTCAGGGGAATGGTGATTCGATGAGCGGAGACGCCGCTGGTCAATGCTAGAGTCACCTCGGCTGGCCCTTGGACTAGAAGAGTTACTCCAACTATGTTGAACAGACACATTTGAATCGTATGTTTGAGAAGCCAGGTATGAAAGAGCAGTTACCACATCTCCTATAAAGGGTCGTGTAGCAGCTTGCTCATGCAAACACATTGCAGCAACTGCTAAAGCCTGATACAGACCCCTCATGAGGAAGCGACTCTGAAGTAATGGATCAGCCATTTTTGGAAATTTTCTGCGGTCCTTCAATAGAGGACGAGCCTGTAAAAAATAGCAACATAAATCAAGTATCCATGATAATAATATCATAACGTATATCAAGAGCAGTGTTTGTAGGACTGTAACCGCAAATAAAATAGAAAATGTATCCAAGATACTCCAAAGACTAAGATTTATGCAATGGTGTTAGATTGATCTTCCGAAAGGTTAGTCGATTGGTGTAGAGAACTCAACGTTGATGATCCGCGGCACTCGAGCAGTTCGAATACTCCTGCAATCACTACACTACTGCTCTGTTGGTTATCAACCGTGCGACACACGCTTGACCTCACTAAGAAGGCTAATCCCTGCAAGTGAACCGAGAACACAAGCAAGAACATAGAAGACACGATCTGAAATTGAGAAGTTGGGGTTTCACAAACCGTAGAACTGCGATATTATTAATCTAAGCAAAATCCACCGAATATGACCAGTGACTGCAGTATTTAAAGGTTAGGGTTCATCCAAAACACGATTAGACGCGTCCCTAATAGACTCATACGGGATACAAGGCCCAAAGGCCCGATTCGGTGGCGCAGCACCAGATAGAAATCTGGACTTGACTTATTTCAACGATTCTCAATAACTCCGGAGGAATTTTGAGGTGGGACCAGATCCATTAGGAAGCTTATCTTCTCCTCTTTCTGTGTATATGTAGAACATCGAAAACGGAGTCCGTATGCATCCTGGCCGTCCGTTTTAAGCTGGACTGCTCCTGGACTCCGAGTTGAACTCGAGTCCGAGTTGTAAACTGCTTCCATGAACTTGTGGATGTCCCAGCTGGTTCTCCATGCTCCCAGTGCCTCTTTCCTTCACTTTTGATTTTCTCCATTATTCCTAATAACAATTAAATCATCATATAGCGATCTATTCTCAAACTTACATGCAAAAGAAGTTAGGAGCAAGTTCACCTGCTGATTTATTAACCGTGCTCTTGCTCTTGTGATTGGTCCTTGCATTTCAATGTGCACCTCCGCTGTTGTGATGTCCTCATCATCCTCCTCCTCTTGAATTGGAGTAGTCCTCGACTCAAGTTCATCTTCTTCTCCCAAGTACGGTCGTAAATCTGAAATGTTAAATGTAGGACTAACCCCGAAATCGGGAGGCAATTTAAGCTTATATGCATTATCATTAATCTTTTCAATAATCTTAAAAGGACAGCAGCTCGTGTTATAAGTTTAGATTTTCTCAAGTCAGAGAATCGCTCTTTTCTCAAGTGTAATCACACCAAATCACCCGGTTCAAGTTTTACTTCTTTTCTACCTTTACTACCTGCAATCCTATACTTCTTATTCATCTTTTTAGTATTTTTCTTTGTAGTTTCATGCATCTTAAGAATGAATTCAGATCGTTGTGTAGCATCCAAATTTATAGCTTTGGAAGGAGGCAAGGTACTAAATCAATAGGAGCACGGGGATTGAAACCATACCCTACCTGGAATGGACATACCTTTGTCGTGGAGTGAACATATCTGTTGTAAGCAAATTCTATAGGGTTTATTGCGTTTCTACCCCTAATTTCAACTCTAATTGTGATTTTACCCTTAAAAACTAGGATTTGTGATTTTACCCCTACTTTTTCAAAATGAAGTCACCGTTTACCCTCCATTTCTAACACCGTTAAATATGATTAAATTAAATGATTTAAGAAAATTAAATAAACAATTGACAAATAAAAAAAGTCAAAACTATCCAACTTTGTGCTAATTTATGCAAAGAAGCTTTTTGGAAGATAAATATCAGAATTACTGATTTCTGGAAATTTTGAATTCAAATTTAAACAATTTTTTAGAAATTTAAAAACAAACAAATTTATGTGAAATTCAAGTAAATTTAAAAAATTAAATGATATTCATAATTTTCGAAATTTCAGATTCTAATCTAAATTTCCAAAAAAAATATATTCCAGTTTCCAAAATTTTCATTTTAAATTAAAATTTTCAAAATTTCAAAATTCAAATTTTCAGAATTTCAAATATAAAAAAATGGATGAATTCAAAGAAAAATATCGAATTATAAATTTCACATCCAAATAAATTTTCAATGAAATATATCTTGCTCTGTAATACTACTTAATACATCTTCAATATGTTAACATGATAAGGATATTTCTGTCTTTTTTTCTCATATTTAACACTGTTAACTATCCTTAACGGAGTAGGGGTAGGATTTTTTTTTCATTTCAAAAAATAGGGATAAAATCACAAACCCCAAATTTGAAGGGTAAAATAACAATTAGACATACAAATAGGGGTATAAACACAATAGCCCCAATTCTGTATGTGGTAAACACTTCTTCCACAACTTCAAATTTGTTTTCAAGACAGCCCGCAACATAGTGGATAAAGTACGATTAACTACCTCGGTTTGTCCATCTGTTTGTGGGTGACATGTAGTTGAAAACGGTAACTTGGTTCCCAATTTATACCAAAAGTTCTCCAAAAATGACTTAAAAATTTTGCATCACGATCAGAAACAATGGTATTTGGCACACCATGTAAACGAACAATTTCTTTCATAAATAAATCAGCAATATGAGATGCATTATCAATCTTATGACAAGGTATAAAGTGTGCCATTTTGGAGAAATGATCAACAACTACAAAAATACTATCCCTCCCCCTCTTAGTCCTAAGCAATCCCAAAACAAAGTCTATAGAAATATCCTCCCAAGGTACATTAGGAACAGGAAGAGGCATATAAAGACCATGTGGGTTAAGGCAAGACTTAGCTTTATTGCAAGTAGTGCATTGTGACACGTAGCGCTCGACATCACGCCTCATCTTCGGCCAAATGAAGTGTGTGGACAGCACATCTTCAGTTTTCTTCACTCCAAAATGGCCCATCAAACCTCCTTCATATGCTTCCTGCAAAAGTAATAGACGAACAGAGCTAGATGGAACGCATAGCTTGTTAGCACGATAGAGGAGACCCTCTCGCAGCACATATTTATTCCAAGTTCTTCCTTCTCTACAATTTTCAAAAGCATCTTTGAAGTACAAATCAGTAGGATATAATACTTTTATTGTTTCCAAACCAAAGATTTTATGATCAAGCTGGGACAACATGGTATAACGTCTAGATAATGCATCGGCAATGACATTTTCCTTCCCTTTATTATGCTTTGTAATGTATGGAAATGACTCTATGAGCTCAATCCATTTAGCAGGTCGTTTATTCAGATTGGTTTGACACTCAAGATACTTCAATGATTCATGATCGTAATGTATGACAAACTCCTTAGACCAAAGGTAATGTTGCCAAGTTTGTAAAACTCGCACTAAGGCATACAATTCCTTACCATAAGTAGAATAATTCAGAGAAGGACCATGAAGTTTTTCACTAAAGAAAGCAACGGGTTTACCTCGTTGTACGAAAACGCCTCTAATACCAATGCCGCTTGCATCAAATTCTAGCTCAAAGGTCTTGTCAAAATCAGTAAGTTGTAGCAATGATGCTTGTGTAAGCTTTGATTTGAGAGCATCACAAGCTTGTTGCTGTTGTTCGTCCCATTGAAACAGCACTCCCTTCTTTGTTAGCTCATGTAGAGGTGCTGCAATGGTGTTGAAATCCCGCACAAAACGGTGATAAAAACCCGCAAGACCAAGAAAACTACAAACCTACATAACGGTTGTTGGGACTCGCCATCTAGTGATCGCTTCAATTTTTGCCCCATCCATCTCAATTCTCTGCGAGAAAACGACATAGCCAAGAAAGGAGACTCGATTGATGCAAAAGATGCACTTTTCGAGGTTACCAAACAAACGTGCATCTCTCAAAATAGTAAAAACAACACGTAAATGATTAAGATGTTCATCATATGACTTGCTGTAAATGAGAATATCATCAAAGTAAACCACCACAAATTGTCCAATGAAAGCACGTAAAACCTCGTTCATTTAACGCATAAAGTTGTTGGGTGCATTATTTAAACAAAAAGGAATGACTAATCACTCATAAAGTCAAAACTTGGTTTTAAATGCAGTTTTCCATTCATCTCCTAGTGCCATTATAATTTGGTGGTAACCACTACGCAAGTCAATTTTTATGAAGATGATAGCACCACTAAATTCATCAAGCATGTCATCTAAGCGAGGAATAGGATAACGATAGCGAATGGTGATATTATTAATAGCTTGACAATCAACACACATGCACCAACTACCATCTTTCTTAGGAAACAAAAGAATAGGAACGGAACAAGGGCTAAAACTTTCACGAATGTACCCGCGGTCCAAAAGATCTTGGACTTGTCGCTGAATTTCCTTAGTTTCCTCTAGATTTACCCTGTATGCTGCATGATTTGGGCAAACTTGCTCCTGGAATCAAATCAATCTTGTGTTCAATGCCTCTCATCGGTGGTAAACCAGGGGGTATCTCGGAGGGAAACACATCCTCAAACTCCTGCAAAAGGTTCGCAACAGCAAGGGGAAATGCAATAGATAATTCATGAAGTGAAAACATGGCTTCTTTGCATACTAAAGCATAGCACATCCCCTTGGCATCGAATAAATCAGCAAGGTCAGATTTAGTTGCGAGCAATGATGGTGATTTTAACTTAATGACTTGCTGTTTTTCATATTCTAGTTTTGTTGCTTTGCCATCACAAATTTTACTCTTCTCAAAATGCACAATTTCAGCAGGAGTCATGGGGAGCAAAGTGATTTTCTTTCCCTTATGCATGAGAGTTTATTTATCAGTTCTACCATGATGAATAGCATTTGTATCAAATTCCCAAGGACGACCCAATAAAAGAGAACAAACATCCATAAGAACGACATCAAAATCAGCAAAATCATGGTAAGAACCAATTGAAAAATGTATTCTCGCTGTTTGTGTTACCCGAACCTTACCGCTGCTGTTGAACCATTGAATGTGGTATGGATGAGGGTGTGCTCTTGTTGTCAAACTATGTTTCTTGAGGACGTCCGTGTTCACCAAGTTATTGCAGCTACCTCCATCAATTATAGTGTGTACACGACATTCCTTGACGACGAGAAACATGTGGAAGAGGTTGTGTCATTGTAGCTTGTCGTTGGCCTCCACTTTGGAGCTCAAGGCACACTGCACAATGATGCTCCTATAGTTCTCCGTCATCTCTGTACCAAGTACCTCTTCTACTGTGTGTTCGTCATTTAGATCTGTAAAGTCAGTAGCAAGAGAATATTCATCTTCAACATCTGAAGTACTATCATACCCGTCATCGTCGCCTGCTATGTATGCTCATTTGATCGGGCAATCTCTCATCATATGACCAAGTCCCTGGCAGCGGTTACACTTAATGTCAGAACTATGACTCATAGAAGGAGTGGACAACGAAGGCTTGAATGATGTCGCCTTGCTGCCCTCTGGCACGGAAGAAGGTGGAGCAGCAGGTGTAGTTCGTTGGCCGCCATTGGATGGTGTAGTCGCTGCACGGGGGGTCGATGAATGGTAGTGTTTTGGATGGTGTGGGCGTCGAACGTGGCGTGAAGTTGCTCCCTATGCGTTGTTGCTGTTGTTGTCAGCCCTGCAATTCTTTTTCTGCCAACATAGCAAGCTGAAACAATCTGTTAACAATATCATATTTCTTGTAATCAACAATGTCCTGAATTTCACGCCTCAACCCCTGATAAAAACGAGCTATTTATCATCCATGTCTTCTACTACCCCACAATGCAGTTTACCCTTTTGTAACTCTTGATAATACCCCTCTACAGACATGTTACATTGGTCTAAGCGCTGCAATTTTTTGTGAAGGTCCCACTGAAAAGATGGAGGAACAAATCGAACATGCATAGATTCCTTTAATCTATCCCATATTGGAGGATCAGTTCTAGTTTTAACAAGTTCATTCCACCATATGATAGCAAAGTCCTTAGACTTACTAGTGGCTTGACAAACTCTATGTTGTTCAGGAACAAGATGCGCATTAAATTTTTGCTCTACTATCATCTCCCAATCAAGATAAGCCTCATCATCATAAGCACCAGAAAAGGAGGGTATAGTAAATTTCACTTTAGCAAAAGGATCATCAGGAGGATGATTATAATTATTATGATTATTACCTCCCATACCTTGACGATAAAGTGGCAGTCTTGGCTGATTGTTGTGATCTTCCATATCAACATAAGGATTGTCTTCATGTCTTCCAGCGAGAGGCAACCGAGCTTCAAAAGTATTCATCCGAAGAGCAAGGTCATCAAGTTGGCGAGTCAAGTTCGCCAATGACTCCTTCGTTGATGCGTTGTATTTGGTGAACATATATATCATGGTCTTCATCATATCATGTAAATCAGCATGTTGAACACATTCGTCATCATTATCTTCTCCTGCCATTGTTAGTAGGAAACAAAAGACAACAAAAATTTATTATCCCTATCAACTACAGTGACAATGTGAAAGGTAGAAGAAAACAATCTCACTCGCTCAAGTGTCTTACCACGCTCTTACAAGTGTTCTTATTGACACGACAGGTGGTGTGGACGGTGAGATGAACCAATGAAGCGTGGGATGATTGCAAATGTACCTGTTATGCTCAAGTGAAAGGTGGATCTTGGATGGCACAATATGGTAGCTAATAAGCAGAAAATCGTTAACAGGTAAACAAAGTTGAATAAGTATTCAATGTAGGAAACTGTTGCTAGTCAACCAAGTTCTCTAGGGCTTAGCACAAAACAAGAAAGTAGAAAGGCAGACGAAATATAGAATGATATAACCAACAAAACAGCACCAAGTGGTATAGGTCAATTGCTTTAATATGCGTGCTCTTTATTACTTTTTTCTTTTTTGTAATATTTTTTTGATATTTTCTTTACTCAAGTGCACGAAGATAGGAAGCACACAAATTTGCAGCTCAATTTGATGTAATATGTAGCCTATAGAAAATCAAGAAGATTCTTTAATATTCGTTCTGAAACTTTGGAGGCTGGATAACCTATCTTCTAAGGAGAATTTGGGCAATCTAATTTCACCGAACCCGGCTACGCGGAGGAAAATCAGATGTGAAATTTCGCATAGATGAATTTGAAAAAAATCGCCCGATTTCGAGTTCGTATGCGAAAGTTATGAACGTTTTAATGTAGGCCATGCGAGTTACGATTTTTTGATGTTGATTCCAACTCGGTTTGAGAAAAGAACTCGCAATGGGATATGAAAACGATTGGGAATTTGCACAACATCTAATGGGGTGGTGTATGATGATTCAAGGATGAGTGGCACAAAGGTTTGTCACCTAATCTAGGGCTGGCGATGCAGGCGTTCACGCAAGGCGGCTAGCTAGGGCAAATCGATGAACGTGGTGGATCAGTTTGTTATTTAGGGATTGTGGAATAGGTGTTAAACAGCAAGAAAATAAGAACAAAACACGATATCTAGGACCCAAAACACAAATCTAAACAAGCAACAAGACTCGACCACAAGAATGCAAACTCAACAATGCAAACTGAAAAACGAAACTGCAGACACTATAGTCTAGAAGGCGGTAAAAACAATCTAATTTTTTGTGGCTTTTCTGTGTACTCTAGGTACGAAAAAAATCGATCTAATTGGAGGAAAATAAAGATACCTCACGGGCTGATAAGAAAAAGGATGAGGCCCGATCTTCCGAAAGGTAATGAATAAGTCGATTGATGTGGAGATCTCGATGTTGATGATCTGAGGTTCTCGAGTAGAACACGAATAGCCACTGCAATCACTACACCACCGCTCCGTTGGTTATCAACCGTACTTCACACGATTGACCTCGCCAAGAAGACTAATCCCTGCAAGTGCAACCAAGAACACAAGCAAGAATGTAGAAGACACGATCTGAAATCGTGAAGTTGGGGTTTCACAAACCGTAGAACGGCGATATTATTGATCTAAGCAAAACCTAATTGTTCATGACGGCTACTATGGAGTATATATAGGTGGGAGGACGTCCAAGGGGGTGTTGGGGTCGTGACCTAACCCTAAGATACGAAAATAATGGACTTATACTTGATACAAGGCCCAATGGCCCAATACGGTGGCGCATCACCCTGACAGGTTCTAAACTCGATTTTGTTTCGAAGATTCCCGTTGACTCTGAAGGAATTTTTACATGGGACCAGCGCCATTGGAAAGTTTATCCTCTCCCCTTTACGTGCATATATAGAATGTCCAGACGGAGTTCGCATGCGTCCTGGGCGTCCGTTTTAGTGTGTACTGCTCTTGGACTCCGAGTTGGATACGATTTTGAGTTTGACTCGGTTTCCATCTTCTTTGAACGAATTATATGGTCCTCCACGTCCCTAATACTTCCTCCAACTACTCCTTCAACCTCTCCATGGAACTAATTACAATTAAATTATTAGGTAGCAATCTTGACGAGATTATGCACGTTATCATTGCACCTACAAACATGGTACAAAGTTTATTTGTTTGGGATCCTGGCTCGAGTGAATGTGTGCTCTTGTTTGATGGACAAGATCAAGATAGTGCACTATGTCGTCCACCACCTTGGCCTCCTCCTTTCATGCATACAAGAAGATTTGATGGCATTGCACATATAGACCCACACATGAGAGAAGATGAACTTGAGTCGAGGACGACTCCAATTCAAGAAGAAGAGGATGATGAGGACATCACTCCTATGGATATAGACAACACTCCATTCAACATACAAGATGCAATCAATAGAATTCACATACACCTATTAATTTCAGAGGTGAGCTCATTCTTATATGTTTCCTTATATATTTTTGAGAATAGATTTGATAAGAAAAAGGATGAGGTCCGATCTTTCGAAAGGTAATGGATAAGTCGATTGATGTGGAGATCTCGATGTTGATGATCCGAGGCTCTCGAGTAGAACATGAACAGCCCCTACAATCACTACACCACCGCTATATTGGTTATCAATCGTGCTTCACACGATTTACCTCTCCAAGAAGGCTAATCTCTGCAAGTGCAACCGAGAACATAAACAAGAACGTAGAAGACACGATCTGAAATCGCGAAGTTGGGGTTTCACAAACCGTAGAATGGCGATATTATTAATCTAAGCAAAACTCAATTGTTCATGATGGCTACTATGCAGTATATATAGGTGGTAGGACGTCCAAGGGGGTGTTGGGGTCGTGACCTAACCCTAAGATATGAAAATAATGGACTTAGACTTGACACAAGGCCCAATGGCCCAATATGGTGGCGCATCACCCTGACAGATTCTAAACTCGATTTTGTTTCGAAGATTCTCGTCGCTTCCAAAGGAATTTTGACATGGTACCAGCGCCATTAGAAATTTTATCCTCTCCCCTTTCCGTGCATATATCGAACGTCCAAAACGGAGTTTGCATGCGTCCTGGGCGTCCATTTTAGTGCGTACTGCTCTTGGACTCCGAGTTGGACACGATTTTGAGTTTGGCTCGGTTTCCATCTTCTTTGAACGAATTATCTGGTCCTCCACGTCCCTAATACTTCCTCCAACTACTACTTGAACCTCTCCATGGACCCTAATTACAATTAAATTATTAGGTAGCAATCTATTCTCAAAAATATATAAGGAAACATATAAGAACGAGCTCACCTCTGAAATTAATTGGTGTATGTGAATTCTATTGATTGCATCTTGTATGTTGAATGGAGTGTTGTCTATATCCATAGGAGTGATGTCCTCATCATCCTCCCCTTCTTGAATTGGAGTCATCCTCGACTCAAGTTCATCTTCTCTCATGTGTGGGTCCATATGTGCAATGCTATCAAATCTTCTTGTATGCATGAACGGAGGAGGCCAAGGTGGTGGACGACATAGTGCACCATCTTGATCTTGTCCATCAAACAAGAGCGCACATTCACTTGAGCCAGGATCCCAAACAAATAAACTTTGTACCATGTTTGTAGGTGCAATGATAACGTGCATAATCTCGTCATTCTCTCCTTCTTTATGACAACCCGTCCTCGGCTTGATCGTATGTCCAGGAAAATGGATTGCTTTCGGGGTGGAATGAGCATTGTCCACATTGCACAACCGCAGCGAACAATGTTTCACTTTTATTTGTTGTCCCTGCTGCAAGGGAAAAATACTAGAAAAACTTGACAAAGCATTATTTGCGTTAGTGCATTCATTTACTTTAGGATGTTGTTGCAGCACAAAAGGAGTTTTCTCATTTGAACATACGTAAACTTTATGCACCATAAACACACCACTATGTGCATATTTGCCTATTGCATGAAAATTATTTCTTGTCAACAAAGGTAATTCAGTTTTCAAATATATTCTCCTCTCTACAATATCTAGATCACAAAGAGTGTCAAATTCAATATAACCCAAAGTATTTAGAGAAGACAACAATTTCAGCTCATCATTTTCAGCAGTAGCGGAGATCAAATTATGAATTTTAGCAAAAGTAGGTGAATGCAAAACACAATCATCTAGTACATGAACTTGTTTTCGCATAGGTATAATAGAGTTATCAGCACAAAACTCTTTCTTAGCGCAACGATCAGCATGAAAATCAACTAGTGGAAAAGGAAGTTTTCAGAAAAGGCTCCTCAAGTTGTTGTTCTCCAATAGAATGATTGAGGGAAACATTTGAGACAATTAAAATCTTCTCAACATCGATAAGTGTAGTGTGAGGTATGTTACCTTTATTCTCATTTTCAGCGGTAATTGTGGGTGAAATGGGAATTGATAGATCTGAATTTTCACAAGAGTTGTTGAATAACTCATTCTCGTTTGAATTTTCTATATTTATTTGATCATGTTCCTGCAAAAGGTTAGACATAGGAGGAGGTACAGCAAGAAAATTCTTCTCAAGTTCATGTATTTTATCTTTGCAATTAGATACATTAGCAAAAGTATCTCGCATAAGAATTTTCATATCTTTCCATGTTCTAGGTTTTTTCTGAATCACTTAAGTTGTCCCACCAGGTTAATGCACAATCAACTAATGCACTAGCAATATTTCTAATCTTTCTCCTCTCGCACATATGCCATTCTCCAAAAATTTTATCCAACTCTATTTCGCAAGCAATATATTCATCATAACCAAAACCATCATAAGAAGGAAAATATGGTAGAATGTAATTGCTTCTTGGGGAAGGTGTTGTAAAGTTGGTCTGAATGTCATGTGAAACCTTGGTTGATGTTTGATTTTTAGTGAGAAATTCCATCGCCGTATTCATCATGTCAATCATCTAAGCATATAATGTATGATTCTTGCTTTTACCTGACATTGTTAGTAGCAAACAAAAGACAACAAAAATATGTTATCCCTATCAACTACAAAGGATAATGGAAAAGTGGAAGTAGAATCTCAAACTCTCAAGCATCTTACCACGCTCTTACAAGTGTTCTTACCGACACTGCAGGTGGCAAACGGTGGACGGTATGAAGAAACCAATGAAGCGTGGGATGATTGCAAATGTGTATCGATTCTGCTCAAGAGTAAGGTGTAGATTGGATGGCAATTATATGTAGCAAGGATTAGCAACAATGAAATCAGATAGTAAAGTTGAATAAGTGTCCAAAGTACTTGTCAAAGTTGCTGGCCTAAATGTGTTTCTAGTAGTTCAAGCAAGCAAGACATGAGACAAAACTAGATGACACAAAGGATGCAAGCACTTATGTTTTTTTTGTTTTTTTTCTCCTATTTTTTTGTGCGGATTTTGTATCTTGTTTTGAACTTGCCTTTTTCTTTTGTCTTTCTTTTCTCAGAATGTGCTGCAAAAGAAGAACACAATTAAAACCAAACAAAGATATCTCGTGTGTCTGTCGCAGATTTTTTGCTCAATCTTCCAATGACAAATAGGATCACTTAGACGCTCTAAAAAGAAAAACTTACAACATAAAGATCGTAGATATATCTCACCTCTTTAATTTAAATATATGGAAGACCTATTTTGGACAAGAACAGTAGGAGATATTGTCCCAAAATACAGACTGTTTTGAAATTCTAGATCGAAAACAGATTCAGATCTAATACACTTTTTACCATGATAGCTCCGTTTACATAGAAACCTATGAATACGAAAATTGTAGATAACTTCTTAATATTTCCAGAAAGTACAAGAACTCTAAAATCCGAGTTCGTATGAGTGAGATATGGTGAAAATACCAAATTAGACAGAGATGAATCTAATCTGGACGTGATAACATGATTCAAAAGCATGAATCAACACAATGCAAAACTCAAACTAAGACCAAAAACACTTTCTAAAGCCAGGAACATGACTCAACCATGGACACAAACTCAATCAAACCAAACTGAATAACAAAGTTGCAAAGGCTCAATGGTGGTTTGGACAAAGTGATGAATAGATCTACTAAACTACAAGTTTTTTGTGGACTCTAGGTATGAAAAACAAACAAATCGAAAGGATAGATGAATTACCTAACTGGCAACCTGGATATCTGATACCAATTGATAATAAAAAGGATGAGGCCCGATCTTCCGAAAGGTAATGGATAAGTCGATTGATGTGGAGATCTCGATGTTGATGATCCAAGGCTCTCGAGTAGAACACGAACAGCCCCTGCAATCACTACACCACCGCTCCGTTGGTTATCAACCATTCTTCACACGATTGACCTCACCGAGAAGGCTAATCCCTGCAAGTGCAACTGAGAACACAAGCAAGAACGTAGAAGACACGATCTGAAATCGTGAAGTTGGGGTTTCACAAACCGTAGAACAGCGATATTATTGATCTAAGCAAAACACAATTGTTCATGACGGCTACTATGGAGTATATATAGGTGGGAGGACGCCAAGGGGGTGTTGGGGTCATGAACTAACCCTAAGATACGAAAATAATGGACTTAGACTTGATACAAGGCCCAATGGCCCAATACGGTGGCGCATCACCCTAACAGATTCTGAACTTGATTTTGTTTCAAAGATTCCCATCGACTGCTTAGGAATTTTGACATGGGACCAACGCCATTGGAAAGTTTATCCTCTCCCCTTTCCGTGCATGTATAGAATGTCCAAAACGGAAATCGCATGTGTCCTGGGCATCCGTTTTAGTGCGTACTGCTCTTGGACTCCGAGTTAGACACGATTTTGAGTTTGACTCGGTTTCCATCTTCTTTGAACGAATTATCTTGTCCTCCACGTCCCTAATACTTCCTCCAAATACTCCTTGAACCTCTCCATGGACCCTAATTACAATTAAATTATTAGGTAGCAATCTATTCTCAAAAATATATAAGGAAACATATAAGAACGAGCTCACCTCTGAAAACAATTGGTGTATGTGAATTCTATTGATTGCATCTTTTATGTTGAATGAACTGTTGTCTATATCCATAGGAGTGATGTCCTCATCATGGGCAATCTGGAAATCTGATACCAATTGATGAGTAGGGTTAGGCCCGATCTTCCGAAAGGTAAGTCGATTGGGGTGGAGAACTCGACGTTGATGATCTGCGGCACTCGAGTAGTTCGAATACCCCTGCAATCACTACACCACTGCTCTGTTGGTTATCAACCGAGAAGCGCACACTTGACCTCGCCAAGAATGCTAATCCCTGCAAGTGAACCGAGAACACAAGCAAGAACGTAGAAGACACGATCTGAAATTGAGAAGTTGGGGTTTCACAAACTGTAGAACGGCGATATTATTAATCTAAGCAAAACACACCGAATATGACCGGCAGCTGCAGTATTTAAAGGTTAGGGTTCAGACAAAATACGATTAGACGCGTCCCTAATGGACTCATACGGGATACAAGGCCCAAAGGCCCGATTCGGTGGCGCAACACCAGACAGAAATCTGGACTCGACTTGTTTCGACAATTCCCAATGACTCCGAAAGAGTTTTAAGGTGGGACCAGATCCATTGGGAAGTTTATCTTCTCCTCTTTCCGTGCATATGTAGAACGTCGAAAACGGAGTCTGTATGCATCCTGGTCGTCCGTTTTAAGGTGGACTGCTCCTGGACTCCGAGTTGAACTCGAGTCCGAGTTGTAAACTGCTTCCATCAACCTGTGGACGTCCCAGCTGGTTCTCTACACTCCCAAGGCCTCTTTCTTCACTTGTTTATGTTCTCCATTATTTATAATAACAATTAAATCATCACATAGCAATCTATTCTCAATCTCACATGCAAAAGAAGTTAGGAGCGAGTTCACCTGCTGATTTATTAACCGTGCTCTTGCTCTTGTGATTGGTCCTTGCATTTCAATGTGCGTCTCCGCTGTTGTGATGTCCTCATCATGGTGCGGTCTTAGGCCAAACCAAATATAAAAAGCATCATGCCATAGCCTACGCTAGCAAGACTCTAACAGAAGCATAGCTTAATTACGCCACTACAGAAAAAGAGCTCCTGGTAGTAATCTTTGCTATCGATAAGTTTAGATCCTATTTGGTTGGAGCCAAGATCATAGTCTATACAAACCATGTTGCCTTGAAATTTTTGCTCACCAAAAAGGACGCTGAACCAAGGCTAATCTGATGCATTCTCCTATTCCAATAGTTTGATTTGGAGATTAAGGATAAGGAAGAAGTGGATAATTCCTTTGCAGATTATCTCTCACGTATGGATGTCACGCAACACATGGATGTACCCATCAATGACTTCTTACGTGATGACATGTTGCTTAAGGTTACCGACTGTCACCCTAGGTACACGGACATTGTAGACTTCATGGTCACAGGGTACGTACCGCCAGGGGGAAACAAAAAAGAAACTCATTTATGAGACTCATAGACACATGTGGGACGACTCATATCTCTATCGAGTATGTGTCGATGGCCTTCTTAGAAGGTGTTCCCCACAATCGAAGGCACCAAAATCATTGAAAAATGCCATGCGGGCCCATATGGAGGTCATTACTCAGCCAAAGATCTGGCAAAGTGGATTCTTTTGGCCTTCAATGTATGAAGATACCAAATAATTCATTCGCCGATGTTGAAAATGCTAAAAGGATGGAGGAATCACTGATCGTAGTGCCATGCCCCTCACATATCTCCAAATCGAATTATTTGATGTGTGGGGTGTTGACTTCATGGGACCTTTTTCAAAGTCTTATGACTATGAATATTCTGGTGGCTGTCTATTATGTGTCAAAATGGGTAGAGGCATTGTCTTGCAGAAATGCCGACTCCAGGCATGCTAGGAAAATGTTCAATGAGATCATTTTCCCATGCTTTGGCACTCCCTAAATAGTCATAAGTGATGGAGGGTCTCATTTCATTGATAAGACCTTCCAAATCTTTCTAAAGAGCTTGGAGTTCAGCATAATATTGCTACTCCCTACCAACAACAAAGATGTGGTCAAGCAGAAACATCTAACAAGCGGATCAAAAATATTCTACAAAAGACCATCTTGGAAATGGGAACATGATGGAAGTAGAAACTACCCGACGCATTTTGTGCATATCGAACTACCTACAAGACACCTATTGGCGTGTCTCTGTTCCAACTTGTCTATGGGAAGACTTGCCATCTTCCTGTAGAGTTGGAACATAGAGCTCATTGGGCCATAAAACGGTGAAACATGGATCTTGATAAGGCTGGAAGGCACCGTGTAAGATAGATCTCCAATCTTGAGGAATGGAGGGATAAGGCGTACCATAGTGCAAATATCTATAAGGAAAGAACCAAGAGATGCCACGATAAATGGATTATGCCAAAGGAGTTTAACCCTGGAGATAAAATCCTTCTCTTTAATTCCAGGGTTAAACTCTTTGGACATGAGAAATTGCGATGTAAATGGGAACGACCATTTACCGTAATAGAAACTTCATCACATGTGGCCATCACACTCCAGGATGATGAGGGCCATCTATTTAAGGTAAATGGGAACCATCTCAAAATCTTTCTAGATGCCCAAGACGATTTAGAAAAAGAAGTCAACATGGTAAATTTATTTGATTTCCACGCCATTCTTCCAAATTCCACGTAATTCTTCCAAGTACAACAAGTGGGCCCATTATAAAACTGATCCCTATGGCCCAAGGAAACAACCAACGAAACATTAGCCCAGATGGAGCGCACCCAAGGTCGGCCGACTCCTAGTTGGCCCTGCCAAGGTTCTGTTTTTGCGGGTTATCTCTCCCGTATTATTCCAACATAACCCTCAGTACTATAGGGTCTATCTCTGCCTCTACGATATTAAAACCACGAATAGAAAGGGAAATTCACCATTCCAAAAAACAAAGAAACATCCTCTCCCATCTTCCACCTGGTCCCATCCACCATGGCCGGCAAGGGCATCATTCCCCATGCATCCTCCAGCTCCACATTCAACCTTAGCAGGGAACATACGCAGGCCAACAATGACTCCACCATGACAATCAATTCAATCAAAATAAACATTGCAAATTTATTAAATATGAGATTAGTATACCCTATATTTTGATTTCACTACCATGTTTCTGGATCCATGTGATTAATTAAGACAACATGTCATCTAAGTCTTAAGGTGATATGGTGAGAAAATTAAACCCTTGGACAAACCCTTGCTTGAAATTGATTTTGAATTTTGCACAATTTTGTAGTCTTAAGGTTTGCCTTCCTCTCTCATTGGAAATTAAATACCAACCAAGGCCATGTGGTATGAATATTGAAAACCACATGCATATTCCACTTAGCATTTTCATTGAACTTTGTCAAACTCTTGACCCAGTTGACGGACTTGCATCAAATATTTTGTTAGGAAATTTCTTGTGCACTCCACCATACTCCATCATTTTCATCATCCCACTATCAAAAGATACTCCATGAGAATTATTTCATAATCCTCTCTTATTAAAATGATGCATAAAAAGGAGTAGAAGGCATGGCTATAAGAGCTCTCAAATGAATTCAAAGAAAGGAGCCAATAAGTAGCCATGCTTCAGCCTTGCAACAAAAAAGAGTGATAAATAGGGAGTTATCATCAACATTCATCATCCACTATCCACCCAATAGTATGTGCACAAGAATTTCCTTGGTCACTGATTTTTATTGCATGGTCTTCTCATATGGATCTTGTTTTTTACTTAGTAATATATGAATCACAAAGTGTGCTAGTATTTATCCCTACCAAGCTTCACAAAAAGCCTTGCTTTAACAAAGATTGACCCATACTCTCACACACAAAAGATTGTGCAGGAGGTTTTGCCTCAACTCCGCAGGGACAAAAGTGGCAAAATTATTCCAAGGTGAGGATTCAAACACTTTGTGTGACTTGAGAGAATCCAATAAGAGGAGTAAAAGGTATCCTTTTGATACTCGAGATATAGCAATTTTGAAGTTATTTCAGCTGGAGGAAGTCCGGGTGAGATACACTAAACCGTTCCGCCTCTCCAACGCCCAAGATGATGTCGTAGCCACACCACAAAAAGGGTTCAAAAGCAAAGGTATGAGTTAAAATACTTTGTATATTCCTTTCGTATTCATGGCAACATTTATCTTAGAATTTAGTTTTTCTTGCCTTCACTCGAGGACGAGCAAAGGACTAAGTGTGGGGGAGTTTGTTGATGGTCCTTAGATACTAAATATGACCTTCAATTTACCGCATAAAAAATGTAAAATGGAGAATAAAATATAGTGGTAGGAGTTAAAACTAACAAATTCCACAAGTGTTAGTGTCTAATTGTATGCAGGTGAATTAAGCGCCAAAATACACAAGCATGTAGGGAGTAATCCAAAAAGTTACCATTTGACGAATCAGGCGATGACACGTGGCATCACATGGATCCATGACTCATTCCCAGACGTATCCGAATAGATCAAATGGTGTTTCACTCGGGAAGGGGGTTAGAGCCCACCTGGAAGTCACCTTGAGAAAGCACAGCCGAGGGGGGGGTAGGACTAGGTCGGCCGACTCCCCTTGTTCGTCGACTTGGCCCTAGCGCAAAACTCATTCAGCCTCCACGTGTTGGATTCTTGTGGTTTCCTAATGGTAGCAACGACTGATTCACACGCTAATTGTGGTGCCAAACCGACTAAACTCTTGTATAAATACCCCCTCACCCCCTCACTTCTCCACTGTGAGGATTGGGGTCTCGACAAACCAAGAAACATATTGGGTGCTGTCGTGCGATGCAACACCTAGTAGCACAACACAGAAAAGAACAAAGAACTCATAACATAAGTGATAAACTTACATTAATCTCAGAGTTCTATACAAAATATCTTACATTAGCGGAAGTCTTTATATTACTCTCTCAAACCTACAGTACAGCAGTAGCGGTCGTATCTATCCCCGCGGATACTCCACTCTAGCATCACAGAAGAGAGCAGTGGCGTCCAGGGCTTCCATTGGCTATATACCCCGATGAGGGCAAAGCCTAGGAACTTGTCATAGATATATACCTGCAAAAATCGTATAAATGCAACCGTGAGCAAAAGGCTCAGGAAGACTTAGCCGTCTCACCTAAGAACATGAAACTCTGCATGCTGGGAACATAAGACTTGAATTTAAACTACAGTATGTAAATATTCACTATCACTAGATCCTTGTTTCAGGTATATAATAGCACGCGAAGTCCTTGGGCATGACAACATTATGAACTCCACAATCAAACAAGAAACCCTTCATTCACAATGTTGCAGGGCCCAAGGTTACACAGGCTTTAGCAAGTTAATTGCTTAGAATCATAACTTTAGTTCTTCTATCAGCTACCTTAACCAAGTTGATTAACCATCCAACAGGTTCCACCCAATTCCAGTTGTTACTTCGTCGCATCGCAATGAAAAAGTATGCTCCCTTTCGCGAGCGACGTTTATTTGAATCATGAAAACTCGGCTTGCACGTCACATACACCCGCCAAGAAGAGACTTATGGTCCTCTCGTGTGACATCATAAGTGACAACCTTTCACAAGACACCCAAATGGCGAAGCGGTCCCACCGTCCCCGTAGCATGCCCCACATATGGTATCGCCGCAGGGGGTCATTACTATCCGCTATAAGCTACCGACCTAGGAAAGTGGGGATCACCTCAACACCAAGGTTAACAAGTTACGTTGGTTTCCTGGGTCCTATGTATCCAGTATGCATCCAGTACAAATTCAAACTTGTCCAGCAGGGCCGCACACGGTACGGTCCTCAATTGACACATGCAGGAACTATGCTCATAAAACCACATTCTTGAGCGTCCTAATCTTCCCGTCCAGTCTCCAGTTTATCCCCAATTGATCTCACTTATTACTGTTCCCGAGTAGAATCCGTTTACTCGAACCATCCCACTTAATACTCTTTTCATATTAAGCATCATATTAAGAGTTATGTAAAGTTATATACTACCCAAACTCCAGAGATTCATGGGTCATGCATGTGGAGTATCATACATGCCCTACACTTAATACATAATTACTGTCGGTACCCTGCGTACCGGATACCCCTTGGAACTGCAAAGAGTGCAAAGGAACTTCACCTATCTGAGTTGAAGACCTCCGAAGGCCCCACGTGTTACTCGTAATCGGACTTGCCTCCCTCATATGGTTAGTCCTAGTGCCGCCATGTGTATCATAAAACCGGAGCTACAATCCATACATGGGAATGCTCCGGACTGGATACCTGTGTGGCACCCCCGGACCTAACACCCGATAGAGGGAAGCTCTGGTACCGACACGTGTACAACGACACCGGATCTACTCGTCCAAGACGTTAAGCTCCAAAGCTGCCACGCGTCCAACCGCCGGACCTTCAACCTCAACAGGCAGATTGGTGGACCTCCAACGGCTCGGACCTTCAAGGGACGTTTAAGGCTTCAAGATCTGATTATGTGTCATTAATGTAGTCTTAATGACACACGATCGGAGGACCATTAATACTAGTAACGCCACCATTAAGGCGCGTTACCACACTATTAAGGGGGATTAAGTACATTAGCTGTTTATTAGGCATCAGTAACCGCCAGGGCCACATGTCGGGCCAGGCTAACGATGTAACGGCCAGCCCTTGTACTATAAAAGGACTGGTCGAGCGATACACGGGGAGGCTCTCGAACCCGCTCAGAGGCTCGGCCTCTCTCTGGCTCGTGCTCTCAGACTCTCTAGCTGATATGATCTTCTAGCCACTATCACGCTCATACACTCAATACAACAACAACAACACACCCGTGGAGTAGGGTATTACGCTCAGGCGTCCCGAACCACGTAAATCCTTGTGTCAAGTCACTATCTTGTTCTGAATCTCCGTGCGCCCTAATCGAACTAAGAAACTCCGCGGGCTACTAACAGTAGTACTGGGGGAATTACCGGAACCAACATCCGACATTTCGCGCGCCAGGTAGGGGGTGCTTGAGATTCCAAGATGGTGAATTCTGCTGCTGGATCATCCAATGGTAACAATGCTGAGCAACTTGTTGGAGGCAATCCCTTCAACATGCAGCAGCCAGCAAGTGCTGTAGCCCTAGCAGGAATCATGCCAACGCCGCCACCGTTCACTCCGGTGAATCAACCCGGACATCAAGATGGGGCGTCTGCGTCGATCACTGCATCGACGAACAACAACCTCGAACACATGCTTATTGCTGTGTGTGCTCTTCTCCAACATCCACCGCCTCCAGGAGCACCCTAGGGTGCGATGGAACAGTGGAGAGCTGATGTGGATCATCTTGTTGCAGCAGTAGCCGATGGCATCAGCAATCAAGGTCCTCCCCCCTCGGGGCGGGCCCCATCACAACCTCGGACCTTGTCGGGTAGACTCGGTCTGTAAGCTTCGCAGCACAGGAGACATGCTACATCTCAACAGGTGATGTCGTTGCCTCCCGAGGCGTGACGTACTCACACGGTAACAAGGCTTTCGACTCACGACCTTCGAGCGGAGCTCGATCGTCGTTACCGGCAACAGGACGGCCGCGTCCACATCGAGCGTGCTCGCGAGAGGCGAGAGGCTCGGGACAGTCCTGCTCCTGAGGGAGTAGGAGGAGGCTGTTCTGCCTTGGCCATGTACTTACGCATGGTCGGATGGCCGCAGAAGTTCCGACCTCACTTGCCGGAGAAATTTGACTAGACTGCCAACCCCGTTGAATTTCTTCAAATCTACTCCACTGCTATCCTTGCGGCTGGAGGCAATGAGGTTGTGATGGCCAATTATTTCCCTGTGGCTTTGACTTGGACTGCTAGGTCTTGGTTCATGAGCCTTCCGCCTGACTCTATCAATAGTTGGGCGGAGTTGTGCCAACAGTTCACCGCCAATTTCGGGAGCTCATACACCCGACCGGGCACAGAACTGTGTCTTTTTGCTATCAAGCAAAAAGGGGGAGAGTCCTTGCGATATTTCATCCAGATGTTCTCCCAAATACGAAATACCATTCCTTCTATCTCAAGCGCTTCTGTTATTGTAGCATTCAGGCATGGCGTTCGAGATAAGAAAATATTGGAGAAGCTGGCGACCAAGGAAGTCACCAGCGTCACGGAACTCTTCAGCTTGGCAGAAAAGTGTGCCAAGGCTGCGGAGGGCTGTGAAATGCACTCCAAACCACCTTGGGAGGCCAACAAAAAGTCCTCCAAGGGTGAAGCCACTACCTCCAGGAGTGGTAAGAAGAAGAAAAAGTCCAATGGCAAGAAAAGGCCATCGGCAAGCACACCTACTGCTGCAGCTGCCGCAGCTCTGGGTGGCTGGGGGCCACACCCTGAGAAACAACCTCGGCTGTCGTCTGAAGACAGTGGCAGCTCCAAGATGTTGTGTCCCATACACAAGACGGACAAGCACAACCTGGAAGACTGCCGAGAGGCCCAGAACCTTGCTGAGCGCTACAACAAGCACCGAGAAGAAGCTCCTTTCCGTCAAAGGGAAGGAAAGCAAAAAGTTGACGAAGCTCTGGCTGAAGAGGAGATAGGCTTTTAGGACCCCAAAAAGGTCGTGAAGGTTGTTTACACCTCCGCTGACGACGACTCCGACGTCTCCGACAACGATCGTCGGAAGACCATGAACACCATCTTTGGTGGTTCGTGGGACATCACTTCCCGCTGTGTCCTCAAGACAATGAGGTGGGACATGGCTTCTGTAGCTCCCACCGCCAAGGCAGAGCCTCATCGGAAGTGGATGGATACTTCCGTCACCTTCGATGCTTCGGACTGCCCTCGGAACATGATCGGAGCTGGCCAACATCCATTGATGGTATCTCCGACCATCAATAACATCCAGATCCACCATGTAATGGTGGACGGAGGTTCGGGACTAAACCTCATAAGCTTCAAAGCCTTCGTCAAGCTTTAGCTCCGACCTTCGAATCTTCACCCCTCCCGACCTTTCTCAGGAGTAGGTCCGAGAGCCATAACCCCACTCGGTGCCATTACTCTCCGAGTGACCTTAGGAACTCGGGAGAACTACATGACTCAGAAGTTGGTCTTCGTCGTGGAACATATCAAATTGCCATTCAACGCTATCTTGGGCAGGCTAGCTTTATACAAATTCAAGGCTGCTACTCATTATGGCTACTTGGTGTTGAAGTTGCCAACACCCTCAGGCAATCTCTGGATCCGCGAAGATCGCACCGCCTGAGTTAAAGCTCTGGAAGAACTCCACGCACTTGCTACAGCGCAGGAGGAAGAATCCGGAAAGGAGCAAGCTCTGAAGCCCCCGAGCATTCGTCATCGAGGCTCAACTTCCGCACCCCGTGTGCAACCAAGCGGCGACACCGACATTCCTGTCAAAGTCCTCCAAATTGGTTCTGATGCTGCTCAGACCACCCGTATATTGGGAGGTCTGAACGAAAAATAGGAACTCGCACTTATCACTTTCCTTCGGGCTAATGTCGACGTGTTTGCCTGGCAATCGTCACAAATGCTTGGGATCCCTATTGAGGTGATTGAGCACAATCTGAAGATTTATCCTGACACTCGGCCTGTACATCAGAAGTCTCAGAAGCAATCAGTAGAGCGACAGAACTTCATACATCAAGAAGTGAAGAAGTTGCTCGAAGCTAGATTCATTCGAGAAGTCTTCCACCCAAAATGGCTTGCAAACCAATTTGTTGTACCTAAGGCCGGCGGGAAGCTTCGGATGTGTATCGACTACACAACACTGAATAAGGCATGCCCAAAGGATCCTTTTCCACTACCTAGAATAGATCTGATAGTGGATTCCACCTCCGGGTGTGAATTACTGTTTTTCCTAGACGCATATTTTGGGTATCATCAAATCAGAATGTCTAGGGAAGATGAACAGCATACTACCTTCATCACAGTAGATGGATTATATTCTTACACTACCATTCCATTCGGTCTCAAAAACGTTGCTTCAACGTTTGTGCGAGCTATGTCCAAAACTTTTGTAGAGCTCATTAGAGATGTAGTGGAAGTGTACGTCGATGACATCATCATCAAGATCAAGAACAAGGAGTCATTTCTTGACACCTTGCAAGCTATCTTCGACAAGTTGCGAATCACACGCACAAAGCTAAACCCGAACAAGTGTGTCTTTGGGATTAGCTCCGGAAAGCTTCTTGGATTCTTGGTGAACCACCGAGGAATAGAGGCGAATCCAGTGAAGATTAAAGCTATTGAAGACATGCGGCCACCAGCTCGCATCAAGGATGTCTAGAAGCTGACTGGGTGTCTAGCTGCCCTCAGCCGGTTCATCTCAAGACTGGCGGCACAGGCGCTACCCTTCTTCAAATTATTGAGGAAGTACGGACCATTCCAATGGTCTGAAGAAGCAGAAAAGGCGTTCCAAGAGCTAAAACAGCTCCTCACCACTCTACCAACTTTGGTATCTCCGAATCCTGGTGAGCCACTTCTACTTTACATTTCAGCAACTGACAAAGTTGTCAACATGGTCCTGGTTGCGGAAAGACCGGAACCATCCCTAGTTCAGGAATCCAGACCCCTCTGAGAAGGTCTGGAGCTACCTGAAGGCAAGTCTGGGTCACAGCCCCCAAACCCGGATTCTCAAGGTGAGGAGTCAAAGGATCAACCTCCTTCAAATGAAGGAGTTACTGTTGTTGAACAAGAAGATCCGGATCCTTCCAAGAGGGTCCAGGTCACTTCAGAAGAAGCTATGGGTTCCTCTAGCAAGAATCGGAAGGTCCCCAAAAAAGGTCTGGACCCCTCCAGGAGGGTCCGAGTTGATGAGGAGGAAGCTCCGGGGCCCCTCCGGGAGGTTCCAGACAGTTCAGCGCCCAGTGTACTTCATAAGTGAAGTACTTCATGATGCAAAGACTCAGTACCTAGAGGTGCATAAGCTGCTCTACGCAGTTCTTATCGCCTCTAGGAATCTTCGTCACTACTTCCAAGCTCACAAGATTTCAATGGTAACCTCTTATCCACTGCGTGCAATCTTGCATAACCCCAACTCTACTGGGAACATCACAAAGTGGGCAGCGGAATTGGCCGAGTTTGATCTTCAATTCGTCCCAAGACAAGTGATCAAGAGTCAAGCATTGGCAGACTTTGTGGCAGAATGGACCCCCTCTCCATCAAATCCTGGGGTCTCTAATGAGCAGAAACTGGAACCTAAGGTTCCAGTCTTCACTGAGCCTCACTGGACTCTCTACTTCGACAACTCCGTGCAGAAGCAGGGGGGCAGAGCTGGAATCCTTCTCCCTGCTCCGACCGGGGAGAAGGTCAAATACATGGTTCACCATGACTTCAAGGCGACCAACAACATGTCGCAGTATGAAGCACTAATCTATGGGCTCAAGGTGGCACTATCATATGGTGTTCAGAAGCTGTTGGTAAAGGGTGATTCGCAGCTCATTGTAAAACAAGTTAAAGGTGAATGCTGCTGCAACAACCCTCAATTAGCTGCATATCTTCTTGAAGTCCAGAAGCTTCAGAAGGATTTTGAAGTCCTGGATCTTTGCCACGTCCAGCATCACAACAACACTAAAGCTGACGAATCTCGACAAAAGCTTCAACCGGAGCTCCGGCTCCTGACGGAACCTTCGTCCGGAGATTGTCAAGACCAATAGCTCAGCCTGTCAAATTGAGTGAAGGCGGCAAGACCAGCACCTCGAAGCTGGCGTTCCCGATGGCCCTGTTACCATGGCGTCCATCAAGGGTCGTAGGTGCTGTAGGAAGCTCCGAACAACCCATCACGCAAGACTCAGAAGCTCAAGTTATCTCTGATGCATGGATCTCAAAGATCCAGAGCTACTTGAAAAACAACATACTTCCTGAAGACAATGTATCTGCTGACCGGATAGTCAAATTGGCTAAAAGATACACACTGGTGGAAGGGGATCTCTACTGGCGTGGTGCCAACAACGTCCTAATGCGGTGCATTACAAGGGAATAAGGTCGCGAGCTCCTCGTGAGAATCCATGGAGGCAAGTGTGGGAACCACGCGTCTTCTTGCACGTTGGTCGTTAAAGCATTCCGGCATGGTTTTTACTGGCCTACAGCACTCCAGGATGCAACCGAGCTAGTGAAGAAATGTGAAGCGTGTCAGTTCCATGCGAAGGAAATTCACACACCAGCTCAACCACTACAAATGATACCTCCGACATGGCCATTCGCTGTGTGGGGTATGGATATTTTGGGACCTTTCCCAAAGGCCGTCGGAGGTTACAAGTACCTGTATGTCGCCATCGACAAGTTCACCAAGTGGCAGGAAGCAACTCCAGTTGTTACAATAAACAAGCAATCAGCTATCAAGTTCTTGCAGTCCATAGTATGCAGATTTGGAGTCCCAAACAAGATCATAACTGACAACGGGACCCAATTCACAAGTTCTGCCCCAAGAATATTGCGAAGACCTCTGCATTCAAGTCAGCTACACTTTCGTGGCTCACCTGGCAAGCAATGCCCAAGCTGAGAGAGGAAATGTAGAAATTCAAAAGGACTCAAGACGCACACATATGAGCGCTTGAGAAAAACATGGAGCCAACTGGATTGAGGAGCTTTCGCCCACCTTGTGGGCAAACAGGACAACTCCAAACCGGTCAACCGGAGAGACACCCTTCTTCCTGGTGTACGGAGTTGAAGCAGTCCTTCCTCCAGAAATCACCTTGGGGTCACTCTGGGTCCAGACCTTCGACGCAGCCATGCAGGACCAGCTCCGGCGTGAAGACCTTGACCTCGTTGAAGAGGGAATGTGCTGAGCAGCTGTTCGAAATCACTACAAGAAAACGACAATAGGGTGTCGGGGTTTCTAAAGACGTCGGGGCCGACGCATTTAATTGACCTATAGCCGTTAGTGTAGGTGGACCAATGTTCTTATGCTATGGCCGTCGGTTGGAAAGAGACAGCCGACGTCCATAACTATAGCCGTCGGTGGTTTTTTTGACACCGGCGGCTTTATTAAATCCATCGGCCAGGTCACAAACACCGACAATCATAAAAGTGGGCCGGTCGATGTGTCTTTTGTTTCGCCTTAACTCCTTCGTCGTGCCCGCACCCCGCACTTCGCCCACGCTGCACCCGCCGCTGAACGCACTGCCCGAGCGTGCGCCGCCGGTCTCCCGCCCCGACCGTGCCGTCGGTTTCCCACCCCGACCGCGTCGCCCCCCAGCCCCACCGCCGGTCTCCCGCCCCGACCCCTCCGCCGGTTTCCCGCCCCGACCGCCCCCACCCCGTCGCCGCCTCCCTCCCTGGGCGCGCTGTGGGCCTCCCGCCCCGAGCGAGCCATCCACCAGCGTCGCGGCCGGCCTCCCGCCCGAGCGCGCTGTCGTCCAGCCCCGCCGCTGCCTCCTGCTGTCCAGCTCCGCGCGTTGCCTCTCCGAGCGTCCCCGAGCAGCGCTCCCCACTGTTCCGGAACCCCTCTTCCCGTCCTCGAGCGGCGCCGCTTCCGGTAACCAAAGGTAAAATCTAGTTTGCTTATTCCTTACATTGTGATGAATTCTTGCATTGTGGATGAATATTTATCGACGATTGTGTTTGCGATGTAGTGAATGTTCTTATTTAGCTAGAGATGATAGTATCTAAATATACAAATGATTATTTGTTGATGAGTAAGTTCCAATTTTAGTTAACTTTTAACCTGTATAAATGACGATTAGAAATAAAGATCTTAGCAATGTGGAAAATAGACATTGTGATATTAATGTGTTGCACTAAAACGATCATGTGAGCTTGATTACTTGTTAATGATTTTGGCAATGCTTAACTTGTTAATATGACAAATAAATTGTATGACTTACCAATGGTTATCTTGTATATGCGAGCTTGATTACATGTTAAAACTTTAATTAACTTGAAACATTTATATTTCAATTTTCTATTATGTTGAAATGTTTGAATGCTTAGTTATACTAAATTTGGAAGTTTAGTTATACTCAATATCGTGCATGAATGCTAAGATATGATTGTAGTCGTAATGTACGCGTAAAGACAAGCACATTTGTGTACGGCGTCAAGACAAGCGTGGATGATAGACTTGGACTTGGAACTTTCAACTCTGACCAACTTTCCCCCTCTGTCTCGTTCTTTCCTCTCTCGTAAATGATAGGAAAATGGAAATGAGCAACGTAACCTATAGAATTTAATTACCCGTTTCGAATTTGTGCATCTCAGATGATATGATTGTAGTCGTAATGTACGCGTAAAGACAAGCACATTTGTGTACGGCGTCAAGACAAGGGTGGACGATAGACCTGGACTTGGAACTTTCAACTCTGACCAACTTTCCCCCTCTGTCTCGTTCTTTCCTCTCTCGTGAATGATGGGAAAATGGAAATGAGCAATGTAACCTATAGAATTTAATTACCCGTTTCGAATTGGCACGTTTCACATGCTATTGACATGTGAGACGCGCAGATTCGGAATTGTCCCTTTTTGGACAGCCTGAGAGTGACCGAAGGGGCATGGCTTGTGACGAGATGCGAGTCTGGATCTGGACGAGATTTCAACGGCATAACCCTATTGTTCTCTACTGCACCATTTTTGGGCGTGCAGTGGAGAACAGCAGGGTTATGCTGCCGAAATTTCATTCGGATTTAGACCACGCGTCTCATCATGAGCACACTCCGCTCGGTCACTCTTGGGTGGGTTTAGGATCTATCTGCCTAGGTTGTAGGGGTCGTAACATAACATAACAATGAAACTAATAATGATTTGTCTGGTTTGAAGGTATAAACTGAAAAATCGGTGACAACCGTAAGGTGATGTATGATGGATGGAGTTCAACTGGTGGTCACAGTATGGAATGGGCTCATGTCGCTAATGTTTTCATGAACCAAGCTTTTGCTAGTGGTGCTTCTTTGGTGAAGTGTCCTTGTAGCAAGTGTCAGAATCGTCTACATTTGAAAAGACCTGAAATAGAGTTGCACCTTTGCAAGCATGGATTTATGCCCGACTACTTAGTGTGGCGCGAGCATGGAAGATGGATCATGCTTGTGAGTCGAACAAAAACGAGGATGAAGATCGTATGGATGAGATGATAGCGAATGTTGGTTGAGAGTACGAAGAAGAGTCACTGCCTGAAGAGGTGAAAAAAATTTATAAACTTCTTGCCGCCTCAGATGAAAAAAGTGTATGAGGGCACCGAAATGACCGTTTTGCAGGTGGTCACACGACTTACGGCATTGAAGTCTAAGTTCAATTTTGCGAACAATTGCTACAATGGTATCCTGAAGTTGTTCAATGATCTCCTTCTGTCAAATAATAAGATGCCGAAAGACATATATGAATCTAAGAAGATTTTGGCTGGTCTGGGCATGAGTTACGAAAAGATTGATGCGTGTGAGAATAATTGCATGCTGTTTTGGAAGGAACACGAAACTGATACTCATTGTATGCATTGCAATGCCTCTAGACATGTGATGGTTAAGAATGATGATGGAGAGGAAATAACTACAAAATTACCAATTAAACAATTACGGTACATGCCTATCATGTCGAGGCTTAAACGGTTATTTCTGTCTTAAGAAACAGCGAAGCAGATGAGGTGGCATTCTGAAGGTATATGTGAGAGTGATGACAAAGATATTATGGCGCATCCTTCGGATGGCGCGGCTTGGCAAGCTCTGGACCATTTTGATCCGGAGTTTGGTACAGATCCAAGAAATGTTCGTCTTGGGATGTCAATAGATGGTTTCACTCCTTTCAGCACCAGTAACAGTCCATATTCTTGTTGGCCTGTTTTTATCATACCTTACAACCTCCCTAACAACATGTGCATAAAATAAGGATACATATTCCTCACGGCCACTATTCCTGGACCTAAACATCCTAGAAAGAAAATCAATGTGCTTATGCAACCGTTGATTGAGGAGCTGAAAAAGCTATGGCAAGTTGTAAAGGCATACGACAGTCATGTAAAATGGGAATTTACCTTACGTGTTGGGTATCTATGGTCTATACATGATTTGTTGGCATATGGCATTTGGGCTAGTTGGTGTGTCCATGGACAATTGTGTTGTCCTACATGTATGGCTGACACCGATGCCATCAGATTGAAGTATGGAAAGAAAGTCAGCTTCTTTGATTGCCACCGACGATTCCTTCCTCCAAACCATCCTTTTAGGAGTGATACATAATCGTTTCAAAGAGGCAGAAGGGTTATAGAAGGACCACCTCGTTGATTGACGGGCGAACAAAAAATGGCATGGCATGCAAACTTAAAAGAGTCCGCAGAAGGTGTTTTCGAAGGTTATGGTAACGAACACAACTAGACCCATATTTCTTTTCTTTGGGAGTTACCATACGCAAAGGCATTGCTTTTACCACACAATATAGATTTGATGCACCAGGAGTGTAATGTCGCTGAAAGCATCATAAGCATGTGCTTTGATTTTACTGGTCAAACCAAAGATAACTTGAGTGCAAGGAAAGATGTATCTGACATTTGTGATCGTCCTGCACTTGAGGTTATAACAAATGCAAGTGGAAATGAAAGTAGACCATGAGCTCCATATTGTGTCAGGCCAGAAGAAAGAAAGCAAATACTTAGTTGGTTGAAAACATTGAAGTTTACCGATCGCTATGCAGCCAACATAAAACGATGTGTTAATATCAACACCGGTAAACTGAAAGGGTTGAAGAGTCATGATTACCATATTTTGATCGAGAGACTTGTACCGGTAATGTTCCGTGGCTACTTCAAACCTGATCTGTGGAAGATATTTGCCGAACTTAGCTTCTTTTGTAGGCAGACATGTGCTAAGGAAGTGTCAAAAAAGATGATGCGATAGTGGGAGAAAGAAATTGTTGTGCTTGTATGTAAGATGGAAAAAGTGTTTCCACCTGGTTTTATGAATGTTATGCAACATTTGCTGGTGCATTTACCTTATTAAGCATTGGTAGTAGGTCCTACACAATTCAGGTGGATGTACATCCAAGAAAGAGAATTGAAGAAACTTAGAGCTACAATGCATAACAAGGCTAGAGTTGAGGGCTGTATTGCAGAGGCATTTGCATTCAAAGAGATTATTAACTTCTCTAGCAGATATTTTTCACGTGCCAACAATGTGAATGCATCTACAACACGATATCATAATGTAGAGGAGCACAGTACGAGTGAGCTTCCGATTTTTCATTGGAAGGGAAAGTGTGTTGGGGCTGCTAATTCTCATCATATTTCGGAAGAAGAGAGAAACTACACGATGCTTTATATATTTTTCAACATGGAGGAAGTGTTGCCACATTTTGAAATGTTTGACAAGCTATATTGGGCATCTCCACGGAAACCTATGCAAAGTCAATTAGATAAGTTATGTAAAAGGGCATAAACGGTGGGCCGAACTTTGTGAACTGGTTTCGTGAACATGTAAGTTCATTATCCATCTATTTTCTTACAATCATAGCTCACATGACTATCGTAATATTCTAAATTGCTTATTTATGTAGTTGATGAATGATGTCAACATCTCTGATGACTTGCGACAAATGTCGCGTGGTCAATTGAAAGCAAATGAATTTAAACGATACGATATCAACGGATACCATTTTCGGACGGCCAGTTTAGAAGCAAACCGTCCACTTGCTGCCTCTACAAATAGTGGAGTAATGATAGCAGTTGCAGAAGGTAGTGGAGAAGTGAAAGAATACTACAGAGTCTTCAAAAAATAATTGAGTACATATTTGGCGGTCCAAAAGTACTTCAACTTGTCATTTTTGACTGTCAATGGTTTGATCCGACATCGGGAACTCGAGTGGATGATTTTGGAATGGTGGAGGTCAACCATAACTCACGGTACACAGCTCTTAACAATAATGTTGTGCTTGCGAGTCAAGTCGAACAAGTGTACTATTTAAGTTATCCTCACCCAAGTTTGAAAAAGTGGTGGGTAGTATATAAAGTGAATCGTGAAGTGCACCCTCGTCGTTATGATGGTTACAACGAGAGTCAAGAAGATGATGTTGACACTGTCTATCAAGATGATGTCGAGGAAGTAGAAGATTTTAGGATATCTTGTGAGATAGAACTCGCGAAAATAAATAGAGGTACCTAGGAGTTAATGTCTGAAGAACAAGTTGGCCCTTCGAGAAAACGTCTCCGACAATCACAAAGAATTATTGAAACGCACAAAGGAATATGGAAGACCATGTCAGGGTTTAGGAAGAGAGTGAAGATGAGTTTGAAGATGAGATGGAGCAAGAGATACATGAGCATCTTAATGCACGTGTGATAGAAGCAGATTATGATGCTGATGATTTCTAATTGTTAGTGTATGCATTCTTTTATATCCTCATATGCACTTAAAATCTTAGTGTTTTATATTCTTGTATACTAATCATTTGTCCAAATTTGTGTTGATGTTGAAGCATTTAGGATTTGGTAAGAAGGGCAAGAAAAACAGTGGATCTTCGTCTTCCACGTCTCAGCCTAGTACTGGTTCACACCAAACAAGTTTATTTCAGGTAATTGGTTTTTTTTAAATTTTGCATTTGTAGGGTACTACTGAGAGTGCACGGAGGAGGAGACGAGAGTTGTTGGAGTACGTGGTAGAGCAGGGAGGAGGCTCCGCACCAGACTCGAGGGTGGAGACGAGAGTGCTTGATCGGTGCCCCACGTACGAGGAGTTGCACGGGGAGGAGGCACCGCAGTGACAAGGCTTCGAGCAGGGAGGAGGCGTAGAGCAGGGAGGAGGCTTCGAGCAGGGAGGAGGCTTCGAGCAGGGAGGAGGCTCAACAACAGGCTCGAGAGTGGAGGTACTTGAGCAATTGCCCTCCTCTATGGGTGGCACTGAGGGGGGCGATGAGAATGAAGAGGCGGTTGATGATCCGGAGCAAGATGCAAGGTTGGCAAGAGCGACAGAGCTAGTTGAGTTGGGGCGGCCCGATCAATGTCCCTTTAGGTATTATTTTAGATTTATTGATAAGCTAAATATCTTTTATATTTGTTTTCTTGTCAACTAATTAACTAATATTCTCTGTGCAGGTTACGAAGACATCTTTTATGTAATCGAGCTAGAAGCCTTGACGAGTGGACAATTATTAGGCCAAAGGGTACCAAGTGCTAGATTGAGCCTGGTTGGAGTGGCAAGGGGCATCGACGGGTAATCAACACGGAGTTGGGAAATGCCATTCGCTCTTGTTTTCTCGGTATGGTTCTAGTGGAAGGCCAAAGAAAGGCGGCGCATAGTTGGGATCACTATGCGCTAAAACAGTATGATAGTGGTACTTGTCAGGATAATGTTTGGGATATATTTTGGGTAAGTTTCTTCTTATTGATTTAATCACATTGCTTCTTGATTTGGATGACAGTAATTGTTACTTATATGCAGGGTTCGTTTTGCTTGGAGGAGGGTACAAGTGAAGCTTATGCAAGTTTTGTTTTTCAGAATGCAGCTAGAAGACGTACTAAGGACTCTTTCTCTGACGCACGGATCAAAGCCGTGACCGTGTACTATAAGACAGTGTTTGTTGTAGCCAATGACAAATAAAGATGCAACTAAAATTCACCTAGATAAGGAGGAGTACTTACAGAGTAGCGTCGATTGGATTTGTGCGGATATGGAGGCTTGACAGTGGTTTTGCGAGTATTGGGCGTCTGATGAGTTCAAAAATAAATCTAACAGAAATCAAAGGAACCAGAAGAGTAAGCCTGGAAAGCACTTCGATGGACCTGATGGATATGTGCGAATGGAGCAAAGAATAGTACGAATTCTTACAATCATACTTTCCTTGAAAAAAATTGTATTGATTGAAATGTTGAAGTTTTGTATTGCAGACAGCTAAAACTGAGAGGCCTCCTACTTTTTTTGAGCTTTATCTTAGGGGACACAAAGGTCGAGATCCAAATCATCCGGAGCAGCTGTGTGACGAGGCATCGACACAAAAAATTGGTATGAATGTTCACTATTTGTTACATGTGTTTACGAAGCCAATTTATCTCGTACTAGATATATATGTTATTTCAATGTATTACAGGCAAAATATGTTGAGTGTTTTAAGAAAACTCATGGAGATGTCGCGGACTATGTCGAAAAGCCTTTGGATGTGGTGGCAACATACGAAGCCGGCGGAGGTCTACCGCATGGGAGGTATGTGAAAAGATATTGATGATTTATATGTTTATGACTATCAATTCATAACACTTACATATTTTCTAGACTTGGGTTGGGTGATGGGTATGTGGAGCGCGAGGCTTATGCTAGACGAGGGTTGTCTAGCGTCAGTTCTAGTAGGTCCGAGTCTAATATGGAAAGAGAATTAAAAGAAGAACTGAGACGGAGATGTGTGAGATACGACAGATGAATATGCAAATGCAGCAACAAATGGCATATATGTTCCAGGTACACATGATTGTTTTCTTCGAGTTAAATTTTGCTTATTACAGTATGTTACATTAATTAACTTATTATCTTTACTTGATGCAGTTTATCCCTCATGGCGGAATTGGATCGCAGTTCGGTGCTCCTCGTACTCCGTTTGCTTCGTCGTCACAGGTATAACTTCGATTTCTTGTATTATTCATTCGAGTAACACTAGACAATAGTAATAATATTTGTCACAGGGTTCTGAGAGTGGCCAAGGATATATTCCACCGGCTCAAGGATTTCTATCGATGTTGGGCGCAACTCCTCCAGCTTGGCCACCATATCCATATCCACCATATCCAGGTTTTCTACAACCCCCAGCCGGTGCCGTGCCATCGGCAACTCATGCGGCAGCGGTACGATTTTCTTATCTCAAATCTAAGTCAAATTAAGACTTATGTTTTTAGCTATGCAAGTTTTATAATATATAGTGAAGTAACGCCCTACTAATGTAAACTTGAATTTGATTGTGTTTTTTTAGGACTCTCATCAAGTGGCACCCGATGGTTGTGATGATTTTCTAAATTTGAACAACATGGGTGTGAGCGGTGGAGGAGTGAGTGGCGGAAGCTCTCACAATATGCGTGCGGATTGATCTTCACGGTTGTTTACTATCTTTGCTTGTGATGTTTCGAGTTAATACAATGTTGTGCGGATCTTATGTCTGAGAACCTGTATGTTTGGAAACTTGTGATTAAAACTGCTGTATGGATTACTGAATCTGGAACTGTATGGTGAAGCTGCTGTATTGAACTGTATGTTTGAAAACTGTTGTATGGATTAAAACTGCTGTATGTTTGAAAACTGCTGTGTATTGAACTGTATTGAACTGTGTATTGAAGCTGGAATGTGCTGGAGGCTCCCCAGCCGGGGAGGTAGAGAAAACGGCATGAAAAAAAAACAAGTAAGACCGTCGGTTTAAGGACGGCCGACGCTAATACAAGTACTATGGCCGTCGGTGCTCCACGTGGCCGACGGTCATAAGGCGACTAAAACCGTTGGTTCCAAGCTGGCCGACGGTCATACGGAATTTAAGGCCGTCGGCTTGACACGGAAACCGACGTTTATAGTATTTAAATACGTTGGTGCTGTGGTCGGCGGTCATAAATGTATGTGCGTTGGTCCGACCTCACTGACAACTTTAAATCCGTAAGAGCGTCAGGACCGACACTTTTAAGAGTTAAAGACGTCAAATTAGTGATGTTAGCTATATGCATCGGGCCACCGACGTTCACAGTTTATATACATCGGTTCTAGTGCACAACTAACGTTTACGGGGCCGATGCCCTATATGCGTTTTCCTGTAGTGAATGCACGATATCGTCAAGCGCTCTGGCGTTATCACCAAAGGCATGTGCATAGCCGACAGCTCAAGAAAGGCGATCTGGTGCTACAGAGAATACAAACTCGAGAAGGGTTAAACAAACTTTCCCCCATCTAGGAAGGACCCTTTCGAGTGATCAAAGTATATCCCATAGCGGATGCGTTCGCTTGGCAGCCGAGGATGGGACACCGCTCCCTAATCCTTGGAACATTGAGCACCTCCGTAAGTTTTACGCTTAATATCATGGAGGTGAGTCTGTAATTACATATGATGTATGTTATAGCGTCATTGTACAGAGATGGGTAGCTCCTCCAGGAGGACAGCCAGACCTTTCCAGGAAGGTTTGCAAAGTTCAAGCAACACTTGACGCAGTCTCAGAACTAAAAGTGTAGCTAGCTACCCTGGGTCGAACAAGAAATGTAACACACTTAGCTTGGTTCCATATCCTAAGAGTGTACTTGTCTCACCTGTATTCCGGACCTATAATGAAAGACATCGATATGTGAAAACAGACTCCACGTGCATTTATTTTGTACAGGCTCATTCCTTTTTTATTTTTCGCTTTCTTGTCTATAACAAAGTTGTGCAATTCTTAAGAAACTTTAGCTCGAATAATTCATGTATAATTCAAGTTTCATTGTTAATTCATTCGGGTCTTAACATTGTTGAATAGCCTACTCCCCTGAACGCCAAGCCAATCTAGGTCTGGAGTGTGCTATCGGCTTAGCCTGGTCATGCACCCTAAGTACGTCACTCTACCAACACCCCGACAGGCCTAAGTAAGGTGAGTCCAGAAAACGATTGGACCTGGAGAAAATAAACAAATGCGCTTGATTGTATATAGAATTGCTGTCGACCTAAAATTTCATATGGGAATAGTAAGTCGCAAATGAGTTCTAGATAAGAAATGAATTTTACTGCTTTTCTTGACTTTAGTGTGCAGGAAATTAAAAATCTCATGATGATGGTGGATGATGCCGGAGCTATCAAAGCTTCGACACCCCCCAAGGGGGCCCGCCGTCGGTGTTTTAAACATTGATAGTGGACGTCGCTAGAGCTATCAAGTTCCGACAAATCCAGGGGGCCAGACGTCAACGTGAAGAAATAAAAGGAATTGAAGAAAAGATGGTAGAAGGACACCCCAATAGGGTCTGCTGCCGATGCTCTACCTTTTCATAGTGGTCGCTGCCGGAGCTACTAAGATTCGACAACATCAGGGGGCCCTTGCTATCGACACAACAAAACTTCGGACCTATACTCTACAAGTTCTAAGCACTCAAGTCTTCAACAAAATGCTACATCCTTTTGGTACATGTTCGCAATCAAATTGTGTACATCTACCAGGGGGCCAAGTAAGACAAAAGTTGAAGACAAAAAATGAAATTCATAAATATCTTGGATTTCATTCATCTGAAGACAAGAGATTACAAAATTGGAGAAAAGAAGAGAAGATACAAGTAGGAGCTAAAAGGAGAAAGTCTTATGTTCTACGGAAGAACGAGGCGACCTTCTGGGCAACCTCCGACACGCTGGTCTTGGCGGCGTCTCCCTCTCCGTCGATGGGACCTTCAAGCACCGGGTTTAGTGGGAAGTGAGAATCTTGGCTTGTGTAGCACGTCAGCATGTATTTTGCGACGTTCTTCGCCAAGGATTTTCCTTCAGTTTCCAACTGATCCACGATGACATCGCCCATCGCGTCGAGTTTGTTGCCAGCTGAGCTCGGCGCCTCCAACGCATGGTCCAGCTCCGGCTCCAGATTGTCCGGACGCACGGGACTAAAGCCTAGCAGCGTTAGCGCGTCAATTGCTTTGCCCAAAAAGTCTCATACTTGTTGGGACTCCGCAGCCCTCGAGCCCCGAATCTCCTCTAAAGACCTCCGGGCCACCGCAAGCTCCGAACCCTCTTCGGCAAGGCGCTCGACCTCCTTGGCGTGCTGCTGAATACTCTCAGCAACTTGCTTTTCAAGGTCGGCAAGCTCCTTCTCCCGGACGTGGATCCGGTTCCAGCGGTCAACAAGGTCTTTCTCCCGGCCTCGCATCATCTTCTCCCTGGCAGTGACTTCGACCTCCCTTTTGGTAAGGTCCTATCCCCGCTGCCAGGCCTTCTCCTCTTCGCTCTTGCAGCACTCGTCCAGCTTTTGGGTGCGCTCTGCAAGGCTCTTGTCACTCAGAGCCAACCTTTGGGTGAGCTCCTCCTCCCTATTCACGAGATCATCCCTCAGCTCCAGGAGTTTTTTCTCTTCCTCTTCGAGCTTTTTCTCTCGCTAGTCGAGACCCTCCCGGCGCTTGACGAGGCCTTCATGGATGGTAGTGAGGTTCTCCTGGCGATCATTCGCCACCTCATAAGTAGCCCGGGCTTGTTCGTATATAGCCCGGGACTGATTGTTGAGGGATCGCACCATGCTTTTCCTCTCATCCAGCAGCTGGCCCCAGTACTCCATCTGGGCCTTCTCCCTCTTGACCCACTCCTTGTCGTCGGCCAGCCTTGTTTGTGCTAACTTGGTCTCGAATTGGAGTCGGTTGTGCCACCTCCTAAGAGTTTGGCGCTCCTCCTCGAGGGCCTTGCTGTCGTGATAAAATGCAAGATGGACCTGACGAAGGCTGGAGCAGGCATTTTCGATGGATAGTGACAGGGGGATTAGCTCTGGACCTGCCGGGGTCCTCTCCGCTGACTCTAGCGGATTCTCCAAAATGAAAATTGGGTCCCACTCTACAAGAGTGGTCCCATGAGCTTCCGCGGCACTAGGGCCGCCCTTCGGGAGTGCCTCGATTGTCGTCGAGGTAGGTCCTGCAACGGGAGTTTCTACCTTCGAAGTCAGCTCCGAAGGTCCTGCCACCAGGTCATTATCAACTGGTCCCTCAGACAGAGGACTGGTCGCTTCGTCTTGGCACCATGGCTCAGGAATGGGTACCTCCAGAGCTACCACCTCCGGGGCAGGCATTGAAGACCCAGTCGGAGCTGAGACCATCTCCGGCTCCGACGCTAGTGCTTCCTCCACTGTCGATTCAGGCACTGGCACTTCGACCTCCACCAGTTCGGGTGCCGGCACCTCCACGTCAACCGGCTCAGGCACCGGAACTTCATGAACCACCGGCTCCACTGCCGGGGCTTCAGTAACATCCGACTCGAAGGCTGGAACTTCAGCTACCTTCAGCTCTGAGGCCAGAGCGTCCATCATTGCAGCATCCAAAACCGAAGCTTCAACCTCTGGAGCTGGTGCCGCTGGTACGTCTTCATTCCCGTCGTCTAGCACTACCACGAGAGCTTTGGGAGATGTGTCGAGGTCTAGAACCATGACAGCTGGCGCCGGAGCTATCGTGACCTCAGCCACCACCTGGGGCGGCGCTGGAATTAGAGCCGGAGCCTCCGCATGCACAACATCAGCTGCTGTCACAGGAACCGGAGCTCCAGTCCCTTTTTTGGATGCCCTGTGGATGAAGGATAAAGAAACTCAAAATATGGTTACAACAGAAATAACAAACTGAGGTAAAAAAGCAAATTTACTGTGAAGGCTTCCACTCCAGCTAGCGCGGAACCTCTTCGCCGGACGCTCAGAGCTCGACCTAGTCGCAACTGGTGTAGTAACTCCGGATGGCTCTTCGAAGCTTGCTGCCGCCATCAGCACGTCTCGGTTGGGGCCCCCCTCGAATGAGAGGGACCCTCGGACCAAGAGCCCTTAGCTGGCCCTGGTGCCGGAGTCACCCGATCGGAGCTGGCATTCTAGGGAGATGCTGATGCTGGAGTTAGTGTTGCCGCCAAAGACCTCCTGCGCTGAGGAGAAGGGACTGAGGCAGACGGAGCTGGCCCCGCGGAGCTTCTGTCAGCATGTCTCAGCTTCCTCTTCCCATCGGAAGGTTCAGCGACGTCCTTGCCCTTGCCGGTGTCTTCAACCCGTCGGCTCAGAGCGGGAGGGGTCGCCCTTTCAGAAGCTCTGGAGATTGCTACCCTGGAGGTTGGTCGCCTTTCCACCAGGCCCAAGTAATCCAACAGTGGCATCCTCCTCCGGAGCTCTTTGCTCACCTCTGGTATCATATTCAGAGGCAGGAAGGCCGTTGGTGGAGACACGTCGCCAGGGATGATGTCCCATGCTGAAATTTCTTGACATTGATCTTTAGAGCTTCCTCGCCTAAGTTGATGTTCAAACCAACATCGATGCGACTGTGATCCATCTCACTGTTGAAGGCCCATGCATGCCGCTCCCTGGCCCTCAGCGGGGCCCACCTGTTTGCTAAGAAGTTGTCGAAGACCATCTGGGGGGTCACCCCACCTCCAACGCACTCTTGGATTCTGTCCAGAATGGGCCTGTATGCCCTTGACAGCTCCAGAACTTCACTCCAAGTGTTGATGTCAAAGCGGGGAAGGCCTTCAAGCAGTTCCAGCCTCTCGTGTCCCTCCACGGTGATGACCACCCAGTCTTTCTTCCAGTCGTCCCACTCTCCGGAAGGAAAAGGCCTCAAGTACTTGAGGGGGCAGTTTTTCCGCTTCAAGAAGTAGTAGAAGTCGATGAACTCCTTGCTCTTTCCGGTGGAGTGGACCGTGAAGAAAGTCCAAAACAGCTCCACGCAAAGATGCACACCCACCAACATCTCGCAAAAATGGACGAAAGTCGCCACTGACAAGATCGAGTGGGGGCCAAGATGGTGGAGCTGCATACCATAGAAATCTAGCAGCATCAAGAAGAAAGTAGAGAAAGGCGGGATCAAACCCGGCATGGCGTACCCAAGGAAGTACACCATATCTCCGGTGCGCTCCTTCTTGAAGGGGAGCTTGCCGCAGTGAATGTCGCGGTCGAAGGAGTCACTGGACCACCCCATGTAGGTCCGGACCCTCGACAACTCCTCCTTGCGCCTGATGCGGCTCTTGGGAAGTCCCAACTTTATCGCAACACGACGGGGCGAGAGATAAAAAGCAAGTGAAGGTTTGGAGGCTGTGAGCGCAAGTTCAAATGAAGGCGTAATGAACCCTCAAACCATGCGTGCTTTCCCTCTTAAGTAAGCCCCCGCAACGCTTGGATGGAAACCACAAAACGACCAAGGATACATTTCAAAAATTACACCCTACCAATGACAAAGGGGCCCGGGGCCACCCCAACAATCAAGTCGAGGTCCTTACCCCAGGAGAACAGTTGTCATGATGAGTGGCGGGAAACCCAAGGGCAGCGGCCTGACAGGGCGCGTGGAACCGATACGGTTTTCATATTGGGAACTGACAACTTTGAACTGTGTGAGATCCGCACACGCAAATCTCACCTGCCACGTCCAAAAGATGCCACGTGGCGATGGTTTAACTACGAACTATCACCTCAACGGTACATTCGAAAACCCTTTGAAGACACAGCGCATAAATTGAAAGATGGACCCACCTCCGGCAGAATGACTTAATCCAAAGGGTCTCTCCTAGAGGTGGGCCCGAGGGCCACTGTCAGTACCCTGCGTACCAGGTACCCCTTAGAACTGCAAAGAGTGCAAATGAACTCCACCTATCTGAGTTGAAGACCTCTGAAGGCCCCACGTGTTACTCGTAACTGAACCTGCCTCCCTCATATGGTTAGTCCGAGTGCCACCACGTGTATCATAAAACCGGAGCTACAATCCATACATGGGAATGCTCCGGATTGGATACCTGTGTGGCACCCCCAGACCTAACCCTCAATAGAGGGAAGCTCTGGTACTGACACATGTACAATGGCACCGGATCTACTCGTCCAAGATGGTAAGCTCTGAAGCTGCCACGCGTCCAATCGTCGGACCTTCAACCTAAACAGGCAGATTGGTGGACCTCCAACAGCTCAAACCTTCAAGGGACATTTAAGGCTTCAAGACCTGATTATGTGTCATTAATGCAGTCTTAATGACACACGATCGGAGGACCCTTAATACTAGTAACGCCACCATTAAGGCGCGTTACAACACTATTAAGGGGGATTAAGTACATTAAAATTTGTATTAGGCATCAGTAACTGCCAGGGCCACATGTCGGGTCAGGCTAACGATGTAACGGCCAGCCCTTGTACTATAAAAGGACTGGTCGAGCGATACACGGGGAGGCTCTCGGACCCGCTCAGAGGCTCGGCCTCTCTCTGGCTCGTGCTCTCATAATCTCTAGCTGATATGATCTTCTAGCCACTATCACGCTCATACACTCAATACGACAACAATAACACACCCGTGGAGTAGGGTATTACACTCTGGCGGCCCGAACCACGTAAATTCTTGTGTCAAGTCACTATCTTGTTCTTAATCTCCGCGCGCTCTAACCGAACTAAGAAACTCCGCAGGCTACTAACAGTAGTACCGGGAGAATTGCCGAAACCAGCATCCGACAATTACCATCATATAGATTATAAAAAAAACATATTAACAACTTAAATGCAAACTGGGGCTTGCCTTGGTTTGCGACTAGCGCAAATGTCAATAAGTCAGGTTTGATCTTCTAACTGAGGCTTCTCTTCATTCTTTTTCCTTCCTTGTCTGTATTGTTGCTTGGGCAATTCTTGTGCTTCAAGGCTGCTTGAGCAAATCTTGTATTGCTGCGAGGCCACGCTATTCCTTATCCTTTGAGTCATGCTCCTCGATGATCTTCTTTCGTCAGGTGTCCCACCGATATGAATATGCATTGCAAAATTTAGATTTACAATTTAATAATTTAAGTTGTTTAGAAATAAAAAAGGAAGTTCATAAACAATGAGGGAATTCAAAGGAAGTTCATGCTGAGTTCTTCAAGAATACTAAGAACACTCATTTAACTACACTTGGATACGAAGGAAATCACCATATAGTTTCTAATATGCATAAGGATGAGGAATTGAATTGCTAATGCTTCATTAGCCAAATGGTTAAGATGAACGAACGTTTCTGCACTTATGGGATGGGAATTCCAGATATGAAACCCTAATGCTGCTAAAGAGAATTAGTAAGAATTATGGACACTATATCAAGGGAGAAAAATGTTTATAAGACTTTAACTAACATTATTAACCCAATTCCCAATGATTTGTTTCAACTACAGTCAGGGTGAATTTACTGGAGATGGAGAACATTAGGAAAATTTTGCAATTCTTTAGGATTTATAGATCTCTGGTTAATTGTCCACAATTTAATTAATAGGTGGTACATGTTGGTACCCTGGAGACAGGGTACCCTTGCACACAGGATGAAGACAATGAAGCACGTTAAGAGCCGCCACGTGTCATGTAGGCGCGAAGGCCTTTGCCTCCCTCAAGATCGAGCTGCGGTGTTACCACGTAAGTCTTGAAGATGGGGCTTGGCCCCTCTGGAGTGGCGGGCTCCCAAGGCGCCACGTGTTGGGACGGGACCTCACCCAACCTTGGGGGAGAGTCCCAACCATGTGGCACAGAGCACTGAGTCCAGCACCTCCTACGAGGAAGGTCCCAGAGATGCCTTGATCCTTGGCGAGCCCCAGAGCTGCCACGCGTCACGGAGGACTAGGGCTAGCCTCCCAAGCAGAGCACATTCCCGACGCTGCCGCGTGTCCTGCAGCTCGCCTCGGACGGTAAGATGCGGGAGTCAAGGGATGTTGCGCCTTGCTCAAGTCAAACATTGAAGACGCGCACCCACCTCCGGCGCCCAACGCGGAGCACGCCAACGGTCAGAGACCGCTATGACCAATCGCGTCACAGAGAAGGCATCGCAATGAGACCGCTATGCTCGACACTCTCTCCCTGTCTCGCACCGAGTGGAGTTATGCAATCCTGCAGCTGGCGGTTCTGCTTGAGGTTCCCATGATGTATTTGGGTTCTTTGGTTGATTTCCTGCCCGGGAGCCCATGGCGCCGAATGGTCACTCCCCTAAAAAGCTAATGCCCATGGGAGGTCCATAGTGTACAGCCTGCTTAGCCTGGTCCTGCATTCTAAGCGTGTACACTTTGCCTCTTCAGCGCTAACGGCTGAGTACAGGGGGTCAGACGGCACACACTCCTGAGCAGGGCGATAACCATAACCTGGATACTGTCACACTGAACTACTCACGCACTATAAGCCCGGCTCGGGGCCGTAAGACATAACGAGACTAAAAGCAGGAAGGAAGTAACCGACAAGTAAGATTATTTACATTATGCTTTAATCTTTTTCTTACTTTCGCATATCATCTGCCATATGCCCGGTTACATTTCTCCTGTCCCGTCCTAGTTGGAGTTGTGCTATCCTACTAAAGGCAGATCCGTATGAGGTAGATGCAATGTGTTTAGGGTCCGATGATCGTTTTCTTGGTCGTGGTCCATGGTGTCGAATGGTTCTAACTCCTAAAAGGCTAACGCCGAGCTGGAGGTCCAGGGTGTGCAACCTGCTTATCCTGGTTCTAAACCCTAAGCATGCGCACCTTGCCTCCCAGTGCTAACAGCTGAGTAAAGGGGGCCGGATGGCTCATGTCCTGAGCAAGGCAGCGACCATACCCTGAATGTTGTCGCACCGAGTTACCCATGCCCCACATCTTAGTTAAGGACCGTAAGACATAACGAAACTAAAGAGCAGGGAAGTGGTGACCGACGAGTGAAATTACTTTTTGTCTATCGTGTGTGCAAGACCTAAATGGAGCCCACCGCCGACGTTCTCCACATCCGTGGTATGCGCCGTCGACGCTTCTCCAAGCTCCAGAGCTCCCACGGGGACCGCCAGCATCAATTCTGCGAGCTCTAGTGCCTTATAAGGGGGCCGCCGGCGTCACTCTTCGAGCTCTGGCGCCTCCCACGATGATCGCTGACGCTACTTTTGCGAGCTCCGGCGCCCCCAAGGGGGCCACCGATGTCACTTCCCTGAGCTCCGGTGCCCCAAAGGGGACTGCTGGCGTCACTTTTCCAAGCTTCGGAGCCCCCAAGGGGGCCGCTATCATCACTCCTCCAAGCACCGGCGCCCCCAAGGGGGCTGATAGCGTCACTTCTCCAAGCTCCAGCGCCCCCAAAGGGGCCGCCAGCGTCACTTCTCCGAGCTCCAACGCCCCTTGAGGGGGCCCGCTGGTGTCACTTTTATAAGACAAGATAAAGGCCCCACCTACGGGATCGTCATCTCTCCCGAGGTGGGCTCGGGGGCCACTCTCGGTACTCTGGAGACAGGGTACCTCGCACAAAAGATGAAGACACCGAGGCACGTCAGGAGTCGCCACGTGTCCTGTAAGCACCAAGGCCTTTGCCTCCCTCAAGATCGAGCTGCAGTGCTTCCACGTAAGCCTTAAAGATGGGGCTTGGCTCCTCTGGAGTGGCGGGCTCCCAAGGCGCCACGTGTAGGGATGGGACCTCACCCAACCTTTGGGGAGAGCCCGGTACAGCCACGTGGCACGGAGCACCAGGTGCAGCACCCCCACGATGAAGGGCCCGGAGCTGCCTCGATCCTTGGTGAGCCCCGGAGCTGCCACGCTTCACGGAGGACCAGGGCTAGCCTCCCAAGCAGAGCACAGCCCCGACGCTGCCACATGTCTTGCGGCTCGCCTCGGACGGTAAGATGCGGGAGTCAAGAGATGGTGCACCCTGCTCAAGTCGATCATTAAAGACGTGCACCCACCTCTAACGCCCAACGCGGAGCACGCCAACGGTAAAAGACCGATATGACCAATTGCGTCACAGTGAAGGCGCCGCAGGTCTATCCCACTTGGCCAAGTGGGTAGCTTGCGGCAACAAGACAGGCCGACGGGACACCTTCTGCCGCCAACAGCAACAGCGCGTGGGCTACTGACAAGAGAGGAGGCAAGACGGCGAGTCTTCACTGCCTCGGTCAGGCAAGCTTACGGAAGAAGCCCTAGATCTTTAGGATAAGATCGCCCCGGGACCACCTGTCGGGCCCCGAGACCCCACTTGTAAGGCGTCCGGCCTTGTCTATAAAAGGCCCGGACCGCCACCGTTACAAAGGATCTCCATATCGAACATCACATACATACACACATACTAGCAATGCCATCCACCGTGGAGTAGAGTGTTATGCTCCTTGTGGCCCGAACCACGTAAAAACCACTATCTCATACATCCATTTGCTAGAACACTTGATTGAGGCCTAAGCCCTGCCGAACAAAGAACCTCCGCGGGCTGCTCCTTAGTAGATCCGGGGGAAGTGTCACTCTAACACTTCGACAATACATAATACTTAATTTTTCCATATATTAGAGGTTAACTGGGCTGAAACTTTTACTGTGGCTTATAGGGTTGATAAATAGATTATCAGAATATTTTAAGAATTTTATACCATCAGGATTCCGCATAAGGATTATTCTAGTGTTTCAACTTATCTGAATTATATACACATTTATATTGCTGTTCATGCTAAACAGATTAGTTCACTGCAAAGTGGAACTAGGAGTTCATAGAATTATTTTTTGCATTTTTAGGATTTTTCTACTAAATATGGTGAATTTTACAACTTATGTGCATTTTCTGCATTTTTTATTTACTGGACAATTACCTCACAGGCTGACAATAGGGCCCACTGGCAGGTCCTTCTTCAACCTCTGGACAGGAACTCAAGAGCGCCGGTTCAGTGGCATATCGTGGGCGTTCCCATGCCAGTGGGTGACGAAAGGCCAAGGTATTAAGTGCAAACAAATATGGGGACTCGGGAACACCCGTCTGGCAACCTGGAGATGCTCAACGACGGCCGGAAAGACAGCAGCGACGGCAGCTGCGGCCATGGGTCCGACGGCGGCACGGATAGGGCTCGGAAATTGGAAAAAAGTAGGTAATTAGATCCTACAGAACCCTAACGCCGCCATGGGGAAACCGAATCTGATCTCTAATTGCAAGGAAATTGGTTGCAAACTGGTGATTACCGCAGACCTAGGTTGACAAATGGCGGCCACGAGATTTGATATTCCAGTTAACCCAAAGCATGAGAGGTCAATTAAACAGAGAGGCACGAAGAGGAGATGATTTCAGATCATGGAGACCGATTATTGGAGTTGGAACGGGGATGAGGACGTGGGGCAGCATCGGGGCGCTGTGGCTGTACAAACCGACGGGGAAGACGCAAATTCCGCCATGGCCAGCTAGGAGAAGGCGGGGGACGACTTGGCGATGCATTTGGCACTCTTAGCCGAGCTGCAGAGCAAAAGAGGAGGGTGGTCACCGTTGAGCCGACGAGCGGCGGTAAAAGAGGAGAAGAACACTGCTGTTCTTGGTGTGCGCCTTGGCAACCAAGCTGGGCACATGCTGGGAAAGGCAGTGGCGCGCGCAAGCACTATCCTTTGGCCTTAGGCAGGGCAGCAGCAGCAGCTATGATGCGCTGCGCGGCATCGATGCTGCACACAGAGACAACAGGAAGCAGGAGCAAGTATGTGGCGTCGTCGAGAGGAAGCAGAGGGAGAAGAGAGAGCACGCAAGCTGGGCGTCTTAGCGGAGGATGAGGCGATGGGTTTGGTTCGCCCACACGTCATAGACTACCCTCAGCTGCTGCCATGAAAGTTTAATTTAACCTAGCAAACGATGCTTAAAAATAATTAAAACTGGAATGGTCACCAAATGAAATGTGAGGCATCCAATGGTATATTTTAATTTGGCATTGGACACATTTGATTTCACTAAAACACGGATCATTTTACAAACTATGTCTAAAGTCCTTAATAGAGCATATTCTGAAAATCATTTATTAATTATCGTAAGTTTTTGAGGTTGACTCTATAATCTATCTTTAAAATTTTAAGTTCGGATTTTTGTGTTCTTGCTCTTTTCCAAATGCGGGATTTTACGTCCACACACCACAAGTTTGAGAATAGTATTCCACTCATAATGTTTAGAGCTGTCCGAGTGGCCAGCCAAGTAGAAGGAGAGTGAGGAGGAGCTAGGAGGAGGAGGCTTGGCTTGTCATGTCCCTCTTCCACAATTGTAGCTCTATAGAAGTTCTGTCGGAATCGAGTAAGAAATTTCCGTGAATTCAATACTAGTTTGATTTCTATTTCATAGTAGTTTGCTTATTTAACTGATTGTGGGTTCACTGCTTTAAGTTATTAGAGGCTCTAGTCGTAGCTTTGCATTTGAACTGATTGGAGTTATGAAATAGAACTTAAGTGCAGTGCTTAGATTAGAGTTCATTAGCGGATATCTTGTAGACCTACAGATTGAAGAGGTAGACAGTAGGTGGTGACAACCCTTTCTGTACTTAGTAATCCCTCATGTTTGGCTATGCCATAGGCTTGTAGTGGGAATCGTCTTGGTATTGCTAAGAGTAAATCCGTGCCCGAAGCAAGCAGCTGCTGAAGACTACTGTGGCCTAGATTTCAAACTCTTGAATTTCTCTCAGATCCTTGCCTACCAAACAAACTGTGTGTCCTTGGGAGAACAAGATAGAAGATCACTCACACGTTCCTTGGATTCTATACCCTTGGAAATTCTCTTTAAGGAGAAGTGCTACAACAATATTTTCGTGCACTTGCAGATTATTTTGTTTTTGTAAGAAATAATAACATGTACCTTATTGGTAGTCATAGGATGATGATATCATGTCAAAATTTGTGATATGCATGTTTAGTGATATGTTCCATGACCTTTTCATTTTGTGTATTGATGAATACGTTATTTTTTAGTGAAACTACACGATACAAAATGACATTGTGCTAAATGTGATCCTCAGCTTCTATCCGTCATGTGGAACTGTGATGTAGAGATAATCTTGTGCATGTGTTGGATGGATGATCATGTTTCACAGATCATAACAATATGAGATATTGTATCAACAATGCAGGCACGAGTTAGGAATACGGGGCTCGATCTGACCTACTATGAGACACCGCGAATGCAGTGCTATCGGTGGTCTTGGAATAACACACATACTTGCATCCTCTGACCTGAGATTGGTGAAGAGCCCCATATTGTGTAAGTTGTACTTTGGGGCTGCCAAATGCGACTCAGTAACTGGGTAGTTATAAAAGTAGCTTTCGGGTATAACTGTAGCAAGTCGCTGAGTTCATCAAGTCAAGATCGAATTTGCCCCTCTTATTAGAGAGAGACTACTTTGGACCCTCTCGATGTGTTTGGAATTAAAGTGCATGGTCATGCCTCAACTAAAGGTTAATCGAAAAAGTATTCGATACACGTAGCGAGATAAGGCTAAGCTGACAAGGGTCGCACTTCACTCGCCTTGTACTTGGATAGGTGTCGTGTGGCAGAAGGATATAATATTAGCAAGTGTTACAGGTTATGCAAGACATGATCTTCGTGAACCTTCAGGAGTTAGTAAGCCTTGCTAGAGGCCAATGCTAATTATTGATCAAAAATGGTTTTTGAGTCATGGCTGTTAGTTGCATGAACCTACGGGGTCACACATTTAAGGAGAGACAATCAAGGAGTTAACTGGAACAATTGGATTGGGTCCAGGACGTGGGAGTTTTCGAACACATCGTTCAACTCTAGTTCAAGTGGGAGATTGTTAAGTCTGCAGAAGAAGTTGAACAAAGGACCATGTGGGAAGGCCTGTTATTTACATTATAAATAATACATGGCTGCCCCCTAACTCTAATCCTAAATAAGTCTCCATATTGCAGCCGCCACACACAAGCTGTTGTCTCTCACGCATGAGACGCGTTAGGTTGCTGCTTCGAGAATGATCTACTCCACGTCTCCTTTCGCATGGAAGGCTGATGGTGGAATCCGCATCCGTACCACGGAATGCTAGCACATTCCGGTGCGGGGTTCGTCTCTCCGTATATATGGACATTCATAGAAGTGTCGCTGTGTTGCGCACTTCGGCGAGCCGAATGACTACCTCCCCGTCGGCTGCAAGTCTAATGCTCCACTACTCGACGGGAAGGTATATCTATAGTCATTCACATCCAAGCGTTCCTGTTTTACGCGGTTAAATTTTTTTGTGTGCGTATTCCCCATCAGATTGGACACAGTACGTCTTTTACTTTCTCTTGCTGCTCATGAGGGCTGGGATGTCCACCACATGAACGTCAAGTCTGCTTTCCTTAATGATGATCTTCAGGAAGAAGTCTATGCGGAGCAGTATGTCAGTTTCATCAGTATGGGTAATGAACACAAGGTTTACAGATTGAATAGAGCATTATGGTCTACACTGGTCCCCAAGAGCATGGAATGCAAAATTGGATGGAACATTGATATCTCTCTGCTTCAGAAGGTGTCCCTCCAAATATTCCATCTATATTTGATGCAGGGATGCTGCACAATTGAAAGTGGGCGTGTATGTGGATGACTTGGTGATCACAGGTGCAAGAAGTGATAATATCAAGTAATTCAAAGGGGAGATGATAAGTGCTTCCAAAATGAGTGATTTGTGATTACTTCATTACTGTTTAGGTATTGAAGTCAAGCAAAGCAATGAGGGAATTGTTGTAGCCAAGAGGCTTATGCCACAATGATTTTGGAGAAATGTGGCATGAAAGAATGCAACAGTTCTAGTGGCAGCATGTCTGAAACTCAGCAAAGACAGTGAAGAAGACTCAGTGGATGCCAAAGTTTACAGAAGCATTGTGGGGAGTCTAAGGTACTTGGTCAATACCCGTACTGAGCTTGCTTTTTCAGTTGGGTATGTGAGCAGGTTTCTTGAGAATCTAAAGGAAGATCACATGTTTTCAGGAAAACAGAATTTCTCCGGCCTCAGTGCATCGGCTAAAGTCATCATGTTTAACTCAGGAAATTGCCTATTAGGGTTTTTGGATTGTTAGGAAATACGAGGCAATTTACTAATCAATTCCGGAAAAACACATGAAAAACCATCAGCGATTAACACCGGCAGACAGATGGGACGAGTAATATCGCGTACCGATTTGAAGTCCGAGGAACTGCTGTAGATCTAACGGCGAACAATCGCTGTAGACGTTGGTGATGACGTTGGGCCACAGTGCCTGATCTCCTCGGTAGACGACCCGTGGTGAAGAACGCGAGCAGTCCTGCAGATCGCTTCCAAAAACCTTATTCGCCCTCTCCCGGTGCAGGACCGCAAGGGCGAGCGGTTCTGAAGACCTACTCTACCGATCGTCGGTGCATGCCGGCGCTCGGGATGGAGTAGACTAAAAGGCAACACAAATGACGCGAATGTGGGATCAATCAGATCGTGGGATGATTTGCCCTGTCGTGGACGCCTGTGTTTATAGAGTCCCGCGGAGGCGGTTCGGTTGCGATCCGGAGGATCCGCATCTAAATGACTCTGCGGTTGTAGACGCGTCCATCTCCAACAACTTGGACTCAGTCTCAAAATCCCAAAATTCAGAAGCTCAAAAGCCCAAAGCCCAATTTAATTTTCTGAAAAAAAAATATAAAATCTGGGCTCGGCTCAAGGCTTGAATTCACACGAAGACACGCACGCGCGCGTGTGCAGGCGGGGCTTGGCGTGGTGAGGCGAGCGAGTGAGGAGGAGGAGGAGCGTGCGCGGGCCACCCGTCTCTTCTCCTGTTCTCTCTCACTTAGTGAGTAGAAGAATAACCTCCTTATATGTAGGAGTTGCTTACCTTCCACTTTCCATGTGGGACCATCTATATAGCATCTCCCTCTCTTGTCTTAATGGTCATTTGAGATTTTTTAAGAATTATTTCTAAATTACTGTTAGGCCAAGCCCATTATTTCTAACAGCATCTTCTCGTGGTGCTCCCTCTGCAATGCACCGTCGTGGACGACCATGTTCATGATCTCTTCTCGAAGCAGCAGCCGCTCCACCTCGCCACACGGTCTGCTATAGACGGCAGACCTGCGGCCTACCTCCAGGTCACAAAACAACGCAGAGTAGTAGTCGACGGTGTGGCATACACGGTGCCAGAGGTCGGCACCGTTGTGGTCAACTTGCTGCTCTGTCAGCAGCATCACTTTTGGCTGCACTGCTGCAGGTCACGAAGGAAGCACAGGAACGTGTTGGCTTTTGTTATCTGATGTTTAACGGCCTCCCTTTTCCCTTTATTTTCATGTGCTGCAGCTGGTAGCTCAACGGTGATCGCGAGGGCGATCAGGCAGTGCCGCTGTAGGGTGGACGCGATAGTGAGGGCTTGGCTTTGCGCACGACACCGAGTGCCACAATTTAGGAGGGGGGAGTGAGCGATTTGAGACCGTACTGGGTTGAAAATTGTAGGATCGAAGAGCACGTGAAAAGCTACCAGAGGGGGGTGAATGGTAGATTTAAAAATCTTACGCAGCCGAAACAATAAAACCCCAAACCCTTCAGGCAGAAAAACGATCTGTTAAAGAAATTGTGTATGAGACTAATCTAAACGTGTTTCACCATGACAAAAGTGATAGATATATGAGAGAATCAAGTCACGAAAACAACACAAAAGGAATCACTAAAATCCGTCGAGAAAAACTCAAGTTATGATCGAAAGATCAAACACTGGTCAATCTGACCTACCCAAGAAAAACAGTTTCTGGAATGCTGCAAAGAAACTCGTGTAGTTCAGAAACCACAAATCCAATGACCGTGAAATTTTGACAGATGATAGACAATCAAGTTGTGAAGACAAAACAAAAAGAATCACGTCAATTAGATCAGTAAAACTCGAGTTATGATAAAACCACCAACGAAAGGTAGTGCTGTCCAGAAACTCGGCGAGTAAAACTTGTCTGGAACAAGTCGGACGAACAAGGCACAAAAGTTCCTTCAAACTACGAATTTTATTCAATAGAACACAAGAGGAACAGCCCTAAAGTCGTCTACCACGAGCTTTGGCCTTCCCTTGCTTATATAACCAGCCCTTAGGCCATCTCAATCTCAACTAGGACTCTAATCCTAATCCGATCACAACCGGAACTTTCCATAACTGCTTAGGACTCTTCTATACGCAGATAGAAGCAATCTTAAGACTTCCAAACACCTTAGGAACGTATCCCACATTCCTAAACAGCTCAAATTCGTGACCCACACGAAATCCTAACATAACCAACTCGATATTTCTATACCGAGCCATAACCGACTCAGCTAGCAGCCTAAGTCTTCAACCGATACGATCCGATCCTTTCGATCAGATCTTACTTCCATAATCCGTCTCTAGAAGCATATTGCCACGTCATGCACCTCATGCACACGTGCGAACACCTTCCTTTGACCTTCATAAGCACTGTCCTTGATTCAATCATCATGCGCAACCTCCTGACCCGCTCAACCACAGTTCCTCCCGAACTTGGTTGTTGGAACCTCATCTCCTCCTAAGACTAGTCCAATGGATCTTGTCACCAGCCATGACTTGAACTCAAGCAACACCTGCACATGAACAAACAAACAATCTATACGAGCCCAAGTCCTCGACTTTACTCAAGTTAGTTCCGAACACAACACCTTACGTGAGAACCTCACATAAGCATGTTGCAAAACCATAGTAACACGATATCATCCATATCATCCAAAACGCACCAAAAACTTAGCAAATGAATACTAATCAATCTTTCCAATAATGTAAAGCAAGTACGAAACATTGCAAATGAAAAGCAGAAGCACTTCGGTCAAGTTCCGGACCTTGCCAGAGCAACCCGGAGCTTGAGCCGGAGCTAACAAAAACTAGTAGAACCTAGCGCTGGAGCTTACCAAAACTAGTAGATCCTAGCACCGGAGCTTACCAAAAACTAGTCAAAACTAGTCAACCCAAAACCGGAGCTAGACAAAGTACGTCGGAGCTTAGCAAAAGCATTCCGGAGCTATCAAATATATGCCGGAGCTAACAAAGACATGCTGGAGCTAACAAAGACATGCCGGAGCTAAGAATAAAGCTCACCGGAGCTAACCAAAACTAGTCGGACCTTTACCAAGAAGCCGGACCTAGCATCTAATGTAGCCGGAGCTACCCAAAACAAGCCGGACCTACCGTCGGACCTTGCTGTAGCTCGGAGCTAGAGTCGGACCTTGATAAAAAAGTGTGTTGGTGATATTTATAAGTTTTATCATCAAAGCCAAGTGTATTCACTACAAGCCAATGTATTCAGCACACATAGGTCTTACAAACTCCCCCTTGATGAATGCATTGGCAACACCATTTAAAATCCAAACATTGGCTTATTCTCATAAAAGTTTTGAAAACAATTTCTCCCCTTTTGTAAATCAGAAATAAAATGAGAAGAAAATCCAAAAAATTATCCCATATTATTTCTCCCCATTTATTATCTTTCCTTATGCACATATTCTCTTTCTCTTCATGCTTATCTCTCCCCCTTTGACAATGTATTCAGTAAGTCATGAACATATAAACCAATTTTCTCTCCAACTTTAGTTGTTATGAGCATATTATAACATATACATATAAACAAAGCTCATCCAAGTCATACTATCAAGTACCTTACATTATCACATCAATGAGATACATAAGGTAGTGTAAGCCATGCTAGAGATCAAATGTAATTTTTTAATTTAAGCAAGTTATGATCTCACAAACTTAACTATTTCAAAACCTGAAAGCATGACACTAGTTGCTGCATTTTTTTCATTTTTCAAAGCATAAATTTAGATCATATGATATTTGCAAGAGATTATATGTGCATCTGCCTTATTCTAACCAACCAAGCCAAGCCTATGTCATTTGACAATCAGAAGCTTAAGGACATGGTTTTAGTCATACACAACTTCTTCCAAGTTCATATCGAAGTGCAATGGCAAGCCATCTCAAAAGAAGAAGTGTGATACATGCATATTCTCTTGATCTTTTCTAAATTTATATTTGTTCATAAAAACTCAACATGTGAGTTGTTACATGTTCATAAAAGCACTTGTGAACATGTAACAAGTTCAAAACAGCAAGAAAGTTCGACCATGACACGTTTTAGTGTAAGTAATTATTCCAATTACTAGACATGACAAAAACTACAAAATGTATAACACGAGTAATGTAGTAAGAACTTTCAGCTTGTAAAAGGAATCACAAAGTCATATATGTATGAAATACTATGCTCATATTATTTTAATTTCAGATTCACACATAGACTTCCCAAGTTTCAAAAACTCCCCCTCAATTTAAGCCATGAGGGTGCATAACCCCTATTTTACTACGAATGAAACAAAAACGAGTGAAAACCAAAGGTTTTGTAAAAATGTCAGCCAATTGTTGTTCGGTATCTACATGGTGAAGCACAATGTTTCCTTTTTCAACATTATCTCGGAGAAAGTGATACCTAATGTCAATGTGCTTAGTTCTAGAATGTTGCACGGGGTTTTTAGCAATGCAAATGGCACTAGTGTTATCACAGAATAGTGGAACACTATCTAGATCAACCCCATAGTCCTTAAGTGTTTGAACAATCCAAAGAATTTGTGAGCGAGCACTAGCAGCAACTACATATTCAGATTTGGCTGTGGGTTGTGCAACTGAATTTTGTTTTCTAGAGGACCAAGCAACAAGATAATTACCAAGAAAATGACAAGCACCGGAAGTACTTTTCCTATCAATCCTACAACCCCCAAAATCAACATCCGAAAAAGCTTTCAAAGTAACGGTTGAGGAAGAAGGAAGAAAAATACCAAATTCTTGGGTTCCATGTAAGTACCTAAGAATCCTTTTGACGGCTTGACGATGTGAAACACGTGGGGAAGCTTGAAATCGTGCACAAAGACATACGCTGAATTGTATGTCCGATCTTGATGCCGTGAGGTACAAAAGTGATCCGATCATGCTTCTATATTCCTTTTGATCCACGGATTCACCATCTTCATCAAGTTCAAGTGTTGTTGTTGTTCCCATTGGTGTCCGAAGAGGCTTGCTTTTATCCATGTTGAAGCGCCTTAGGAGGTCTTTGGTATACTTCCTTTGATGCACAAAGGTACCCTCCTTGGTTTGCTTGATTTGCAGCCCCAAAAAGTAAGTGAGTTCACCCATCATACTCATTTCAAATTCGGAACTCATCATTGCTGAAAACTTGGACACAAGATCATGAGAAGCACAACCAAAGACAATATCATCCACATACACTTGAACAAATAATGAGTCATTGCCATGCTTAAGCACAAAAAGAGTTTTATCAACCTTGCCCATGGTAAACCCCTTTTCAAGTAAGAATGTTTTTAACCTATCATACCATGCTCTAGGGGCTTGTTTGAGACCGTATAAGGCTTTGGACAGTTTGTAAACATGATTAGGAAAATCTGGATTTTCAAAACCCGGTGGTTGTTCGACATAAACCTCCTCATCTATGTAGCCATTAAGAAAAGCACTTTTAACATCCATTTGATATAGCTTAAAACCTTTAGATGCTGCAAAAGCTAACAAAATTCTTATGGCTTCTAATCTAGCGACAGGAGCAAAAGTTTCATCAAAATCTAGACCTTCAACTTGAGTGAAACCTTGAGCAACCAACCTAGCCTTATTCCTAACCACAACCCCATCCTCACTTTGTTTATTTTTATATACCCATTTAGTTCCAATTAAAGTGTGACCTTGAGGTGGAGGTACAAGTTTCCAAACATTATTTCTTTCAAAATTTTCTAACTCTTCTTGCATGGCAATAATCCAAGATTCATTAGTGAGTGCATGTGATATATCTTTGGGTTCAAAAGAAGCAACAAAAGCAGAATGAGCATGAGAGTTTGGATCGCAAAACCTGGACCGTGTGACTCGTTCGTGCAAGCTTCCAATCATCTGTTGTGGAGGATGATCTTTGTAAAAACATAGGGGAACAGATGTCTCACAAGCTTCTTCTTCATTAGGTTCATCGTAGATTGATGAGCTTGTGACTTCTGGACGATCAGGACCAGCAGAGGTGATAGCCGGAGCTTGTTCAATGTTCGGAGCTGGACACGTGTCAGCTTCGGAACTACTAGGCAGTATCACCGGCTCTTCTTCATCTTCGAAAATACCCTCCCCCTGAGGATACGGATCTGGTCCTGCAACATCGGAACTAGTACCTGGGCTACCTTCGTCAAAAGACACTTCACAAGTCTCCACAATTTTGTTAGTGTCAAGTAAAAGCACACGGTAGCCTCTAGTATGAGATGGATAACCAAGAAACATGCCATCAATGGATCTAGGTTCAAATTTATCAAGATTACCATGTTTCTTAACAAAGCATTTGCAACCAAAGACCTGAAAGTGTGTAACACTAGGCCTATGTCCAAACCAGAGCTCATATGGTGTTTTACCTAGCTTAGCACGCAAGAAAACACGATTTGAGACATAACAAGCGGTTGCTAACGCATCAGCCCAAAATTTCCTAGGAGTTTGATATTCATCAAGCATAGTCCTAGCCATCTCAACTAAGGTTCTGTTCTTTCTTTCTACAACACCGTTTTGTTGAGGTACATATGGTGAAGAGAATTGATGATCTATTCTATTTTCAGCACAAAAGTGATCAAAAGATTGATTTTTAAATTCAGTTCCATTATCACTTCTAATTGCTTTTAATGATCCTGGGTGATCAATTGATAATCTAATAAATAAAGTTCTAAAGTGACTAAAAACTTCATTCTTAGACGCCATAAAGTAAACCCAAGAGTATCTAGAATAACCATCAACGATAACAAGTGCATACCATTTACTTCTGAAGGATTGAACACGTGAAGGTCCTACGGTGTCAAGATGCAAAAGTTGACATGGTTCAGTTGTCATGATCATTGTGAGAGGAGTATGTGAACCTGCAACCATCTTAGCATGTCTACAAGAAGAGCACACAATTTCTTTGTCCCCTTTAAGCTTAGGCAGTCCACGTATGCGATCAAGAGCACTAACACGCGTTAGGTGATCAAAGCCTACGTGACCAAGTCTACGATGCCAAAAATATAAGTCCTTTGAATCATTAGCAACCAGACACCTATGCTTAGAGGAAGACATATCAAAATCAACTTTAAAAACTCTTCCAAACCGAGACATGTTAAAAATAAGCTCACTATTTGAATCTACAACTTTGCAGTAGTTTTTATTGAAAATAATTTCTAGATTTTCATCTAGCAATTGTGCAACAGAAAGCAAGTTGTATTTCAAATTTTTGACAAGTGCCACATCCTTCAAAGTGTAGTGATCATTTACTCTAACCGAACCCTTAGCAATTATAGGAGTTGAAGAATTATCGGCAAAAGTAACATTTTCTACACGTGACACAAAAGAGAGGGAGGAGAACCAATCTTTGTTACCAGTCATGTGGCGTGAGCAACCTGAATCCACAATCCAAATGTTCTCCTTCCTCAAACGTGTAACCAACATAGAAGCACAATACGTCGATGACTCAATACTGGGGTTAGTCAAAAGGCATTTAGGTATCCAGTACTGAGTCACACGACGTGCAGTAGGAAAAACACGCGAAAGCTGAGATAAAACAGCAGGTTTATGAGTCGAAGTTTGAGGTTTTCTATTCTTAACTCTTTTAGCACAAGAACCAGTAGCTCCGGAGGTAAAAGCAGCAGTTCCAAAAGACAAGGCTGAAGCTCCAGAAATAAAAGCTGAAGTTCCGAAGGAAACAACAGAAGGTCCGGGAGCTCTCGGAGCTATCGGAACTATCAGAGCTGCTTTTGCGGATTTCTTACCAGAAGGTCCGGAAGCTACCTTTTCAAATTTCTGACTCACTAAAGCAGGTTGTGTTTTTCTAATTGCATGAAAGTTATAAGATCTAGCAATTTTTCTTTCCTTTTTCTGTTGTTTAGCTAGTCTATAACAAAAATCTATGACATGACCATCTTTACCACAGAAGGTACAACGAAACTTAATTTTGTAATCATGTCTCGATGAGCACCCAACATTAGAAACTTAATTAGAAAGCACTCCTGCAGATTTGAAAACCACTTCTTTTTGTTTAGGAACTGTTTGAATCAAACCACTTCCTAATGACTTTACAATTTTAGGTGGATGTGCCTTAGCATGAACATGAGAATCAAAACCTAAACCAGTTTTATCTTTGCAAGACTTGGAAGAATTCAGCAGCAAGTTTAGATTCTTATTCCCATTACAAAACCGACCTAGTGTCCTATTCATGTCATCAAGTTTCATGGACAAGTCTAGGCAGTTTGCACATGAAGTTTTTCCTTTTAGTTTGCAATTGGAACAATTTTTAACTTCATGAGATCGTAAAACATTGTTCAGAATGGAAATTTCATTCATTGCATCTTTTAGTTTCTTATCAAGATTTTCACATGCAGAACAATGCAAATCATCTGTAGAACAAGAAGCATCTTTTAAGTTTTTATCACTAAGTGCAGCAAGCTTTTTGTTCTTTTCAATTTCTTCATCAAGTCTGTCTAGAGTGGAGGAATGTGCACTTCTTAGGGAGGACAATTGTTCATAGATTAAGTCACATGAGGGACATGCATCATCACTAGGAATCAAAGTTCTTAAACGGTTAATTTCAGATTCTAGTGATTCAATTTTAGCAGCATTATCCCTAAGCTTTTTGTCCTTTTTCTTGACAATAATAGTTGCACGGGAAATAGCATCACACATTTCATTGCAGGTAGAACATACCTCATCGTCTTCACTGCTGTGTTCTGCATCCTCCTGACTTGATCTTGATCTTGTTTTGCTCGCCATGAAGCATAAGTTGGCCAGATCGTCATCATCTTCATCACTTTCAAAGTCTATATCACTTGAACTAAGTTCTTGAAGTGCGGTGATGAAGCTGTTAATCATCTTGCATCCTATGGTACCCTTCTTCTTCTTGTTGGAGTTTCCAGAGGAGGTCTGGACCTTGCTTTGTTTTTCTTCTCGGGTGGTCAGACCTGAAAGGTTAGGGCATTCTGTACGAAAGTGTCCTATTTTTACCACATTCAAAACAGCGTTGAGGTCCGAAGCTTCCTCTCCTTCTAGTTCTCACATTTTGCAATGCTTTTGAGAATCTAGTAGAGATGAGTGCCAACTCCTCTTCTGGAAATTCTTCGATCTGTTCTAGGGTTAGCGAGGACAACAAAGCAAGAGTATTGCAAGATGATGATTGGCCGGAGCTAGACATATCACGTTGTGAGACAAATGCAATAGACTTGTTTGGGTTCTTATGTGCTAGGATGTCAATTTCATGAGTTTTAGTTTAGAATAAAGTACATCTAATGTAAGAGAACTCATGACAGTTGATTCACGAATGGATGTTACTTTCATCTCCCAAACTGACATGTCTAATGCACTAAGAAGTTGTCTAGCATTCTCAGCATCAGAAAAATTAACATTGACACTACGTAAGTTGCTGAGAATTTTATTGAAACGAGCAAAGAGGTCATCGATAGACTCACCGGGTTGCATCTCAAAACGCATGTATTCCTTTTTGAACATATCTTGTTTTACCTCCTTCATTGTGTTGGAGCCTTCATGATAATCACAGAGAGCTCTCCAAACATCGTATGCTGACAGGAGGTGCGCGACACGATCAAAGTCGCTTTGAGTGAGTCCTTGGATGATCAAGTTTCGGGATTTGTTGTTGTTGTCGACGTCCCTTAGGTTTGTGGCCGTGACTTGATCGTTGGGTGGCACTTCATAAGGCTTATACACCTTCTCCCATATTGCAAAGCCTTGTGCCTGGATGAAAGCCTCCATGCGTGCCTTCCAAACCTGGAAATCAATACCAGAAAACACACAAGGTTTGGCGAGTACTTCTCCATGATGATTAGTCAAAAACACGTGCAAATCACAAAGATTAGAGCATCGTGGCTCTGATACCAATTGTAGGATCGAATAGCACGTGAAAAGCTACCAGAGGGGGGTGAATGGTAGATTTAAAAATCTTACGCAGCGGAAACAATAAAACCCCAAACCCTTCCGGCAGAAAAACAATCTGTTAAAGAAATTGTGTATGAGACTAATCTAAACGTGTTTCACTGTGAAAAAAGTGATAGATATCTGAGAGAATCAAGTCACGAAAACAACACAAAAGGAATCACTAAAATCCGTCGAGAAAAACTCAAGTTATGATCGAAAGATCAAACACTGGTCAATCTGACCTACCCAAGAAAAACAGTTTCTGGAATGCTGCAAAGAAACTCGTGTAGATCAGAAACCACAAATCCAATGACCGTGAAATTTTGACAGATGATAGACAATCAAGTTGTGAAGATAAATCAAAAAGAATCACGTCAATTGGATCAGTAAAACTCGAGTTATGATAAAACTACCGACGAAAGGTAGTGCTGTCCAGAAACTCGGCGAGTAAAACTTGTGTGGAACAAGTCGGACGAACAAGGCACAAAATTTCCTTCAAACTACGAATTTTATTTAATAGAACACAAGAGGAACAGCCCCAAAGTCGTCTACCACGAGCTTTGGCCTTCCCTTGCTTATATAACCAGCCCTTAGGCCATCCCAATCTCAACTAGGACTCCAATCCTAATCTGATCACAACCGGAACTTTCCATAACTGCTTAGGACTCTTCTATACGCAGATAGAAGCAATCTTAAGACTTGCAAACACCTTAGGAACGTATCCCACATTCCTAAACAGCTCAAATTCGTGACCCACACGAATCCTAACATAACCAACTCGATATTTCCATACCGAGCCATAACCGACTCAGCTAGCAGCCTAAGTCTTCAACCGATACGATCCGATCCTTCCGATCAGATCTTACTTCCATAATCCGTCTCTAGAAGCATATTGCCACGTCATGCACCTCATGCACACGTGCGAACACCTTCCTTTGACCTTCATATGCTCTGCCCTTGATTCAATCATCCTGCGCGACCTCCTGACCCGCTCAACCACAGTTCCTCCCGAACTTGGTTGTTGGAACCTCATCTCCTCCTGAGACTAGTCCAATGGATCCTGTCACCAGCCATGACTTGAACTCAAGCAACACCTGCACATGAACAAACAAACAATCCATACGAGCCCAAGTCCTCGACTTGACTCAAGTTAGTTCCGAACACAACACCTTACGTGAGAACCTCACACAAGCATGTTGCAAAACCATAGTAACACGATATCATCCATATCATCCAAAACGCACCAAAAACTTAGCAAATGAATACTAAGCAATCTTTCCAACAATGTAAAGCAAGTACGAAACATTGCAAATGAAAAGCAGAAGCACTTCGGTCAAGTTCCAGACCTTGCCAGAGCAACCCGGAGCTTGAGCCGGAGCTAACAAAAACTAGTAGAACCTAGCGCCGGAGCTTACCAAAACTAGTAGATCCTAGCACCGGAGCTTACCAAAAACTAGTCAAAACTAGTCAACCCAAAACCGGAGCTAGACAAAGTACGTTGGAGCTTAGCAAAAGCATTCCAGAGCTATCAAATATATGTTGGAGCTAACAAAGACATGCCGGAGCTAACAAAGACATGCCGGAGCTAAGAATAAAGCTCACCGGAGCTAACCAAAGCTAGTCGGACCTTTACCAAGAAGCCGGACCTAGCATCTAACATAGCCGGAGCTACCTAAAACAAGCCGGACCTACCGTCGGACCTTGCTGTAGCTCGGATCTAGAGTCGGACCTTGATAAAAAAGTGTGTTGGTGATATTTAAAACTTTTATCATCAAAGCCAAGTGTATTCACTACAAGCCAATGTATTCAACACACATAGGTCTTACAATCTCCCCCTTGATGAATGCATTGGCAACACCATTTAAAATCCGAACATTGGCTTATTCTCATAAAAGTTTTGAAAACAATTTCTCCCCTTTTGTAAATCAGAAATAAAATGAGAAGAAAATCCAAAAAAATTATCCCATATTATTTCTCCCCATTTATTATCTTTCCTTATGTACATATTCTCTTTCTCTTCATGCTTATCTCTCCCCCTTTGACAATGTATTTAGCAAGTCATGAACATATAAACCAATTTTCTCTCCAACTTTAGTTGTTATGAGCATATTATAACATATACATATAAACAAAGCTCATCCAAGTCATACTATCAAGTACCTTACATTATCACATCAATGAGATACATAAGGTAGTGTAAGCCATGCTAGAGATCAAATGTAATTTTTTAATTTAAGCAAGTCATGATCTCACAAACTTAACTATTTCAAAACCTAAAAGCATGACACTAGTTGCTGCATTTTTTTCATTTTTCAAAGCATAAATTTAGATCATATGATATTTGCAAGAGATTATATATGCATCTGCCTTATTCTAACCAACCAAGCCAAGCCTATGTCATGGTGCTAGTGGTGTGTGCAGGTGAGTGCAGGTGTTTATTTCAGCGTGCAGGTGTGTGCATGGTGCTAGTGGTGTGGGGCAGTGGTGCCTGTGTGTGGCAGTGTCCTGTGTGTGCACAGAACCTGACACGAGCAGAGGTGCAAGTGAAGGACCTAGTCTAGCCCTGTATTTCATGAGCTTGTTCAACTATGGGACGGTTGTTAACCATCTTGTAGTCATGAAAATTCTCCATGATATACAGTTCACCGCCTGCATCGGTTGTACTGTACTTAGTGTTAAGTGCATCTCATAGCTCCCATTTGTGACTGTCAGATAAACATCACATAATTTGTTGTCAAGAACACTTATAATACATCCTCTCGGGGCAGAATTGGCTTCCTCGAACTTCGTTTGTTCTTGAATAGACAAAGGACCTCTAGGTCTGCTCTCGGTTACCCGGAAGATCTTAAGTGACTGGAGCCACAACGTGGCCTTAACTTGCCACCTCTTGAAGTGTACGCTAGAGAATTTCTCCGGCCTCAGTGCATCGGCTAAAGTCATCATGTTCAACTCAGGAAATTGCCTAATAAGGTTTTTGGATTGTTGGAAAATAAAAGGCAATTTACTGATCAACTCTGTAAAAACATGCGAAAACAATCAGTGATTAACACCAACAGACAGACGAGACGAGTAATATCGTGTACCGATTTGAAGCCGGAGGAACCGTTGTAGATCTGATAGCGAACAACCGTTGCAGACGTTGGTGACGATGTTGGGCCACAGTGCCCGATCTCATCGGTAGACGACCAGTGATGAAGAACGTGAGGAGTCGTGCAGAGCGCTTCCTAAAAAATTTATTCGCCCTCTCCCGGTGTAGGATCGCAAGGGCGAGCGGTTTCATAGACCTGCTCTCCCGATTGTCGGTGCACGCCAGCACTCGGGATGGAGTAGACTAAAAGGCGGTGCAAGGAACGCGAATGTGGGATCGATCTGATCGTGGGATGATTTGCCCTGCCCGGATGCCCGTATTTATAGAGTCCCGCAGAGGCGGTTCGGTTGCGATCTGGAGGATCCGCATCCGATCCGACTCTGCAGTCGCAGACGCGTCCGTCTCCAATGATTTGGACTCAGTCTCGGAAGCCCAAAAGGCCAAAGCCCGATTTAATTTTCTGAAAAAAATATAAAATCTGGGCTCAGCTTGAGGCTCGAATTCAAACGAACACACACACGTACGCGTGTGCGGGCTGGGGTGGGGCGAGGCGAGCGAGCCAGGAGGAGGAGCGTGCGTAGTCCACCCCTCTCTTCTCCTGTTCTCTCACTCAATGAGTGGAAGAACAACCTCTCTTATATATAGGAGTTGCTACCCTTCCACTTCTCATGTGGGACTATTCATACAACATCTCCCTCTCTTGCCATAATGGGTCTTTGAGATTTTTTAAGAATTATTTCCGAATTACTGTTAGGTCAAGCCCATTACTTCTAACAGCATTTTCTCGTGGCGCTCCCTCTGCAATGCACCGTCGTGGATGACCATGTTCATGATCTCTTCTTGAAGCAGCAGCCGCTCCACCTTGCCACACGGTCTGCTGTAGACGGCAGACCTCCCGCCTGCCTCCAGGTCACAGAACAACGCAGAGTAGTCGACGGTGTTGCATATGCGATCCCAGAGGTCGGCACCGTTGTGGTCAACTTCCTGCTCTGTTGGCAGCATCACTATCGGCTGCACTGCTGCAGGTCACAGAGGAAGCACAGGAGCGCATCGGCTTTTGTTATCTGATGTTTAACGGCCTCCTTTTTCCCTTTCTTTTCATGTGCTGCAGCTGGTAGTTCAACGGTGATCACGAGGGCGATCAGGCAGTGTCGCTGTAGGGTGGACGCGATAGTGAGGGCTTGGCTTGCGCACAACACCGAGTGCCACGATTTGGGAGGGGGGAGTGAGCTATTTGAGACCGTAACGGGTTGAAGATGAATGGATCTGCATGTTGGGTATAATCGTGTCCAATCTTGCTAGTGCATGTGTCGAGGAAAAAACTCAGGTGCTTATATGAGCTTGCAGGTGTCTGGATGGAGCTAGTCGTGTGCGGCAGTTGTGCCAGGGTGTGTGTGGCAGTGCTGTCCCGTGTGTGCGCAGAATGTGACACGAGCAGAGCAGGTGCAAATGAAGAACCGAGGCTAGCTGTAGTGTGTGCTGCAAAAGACTCACTGCTAAGATCAGGCTAGCGGTGCTAGGTGTGTAGGAGGCAACCTGCCGTAGGCTTCTGCGTTCTGTCTCCGATAAGTTCCTATCTACTGTGAGCATCATAGCAATGGGGATATGTGTCAGCGATGCCAGTGGATGAAGTTGTTGGGCGCCTATGAGTACATTATGAAAAACCAAATAAGCATATGCTTGACTTACACCCTACGTCAAACGAAACATATTCTGCATACAAGTAACAATTGATGTCAACCAAAATAAGATGCAATGTAATTGAAATAATTAAAACAAACTTACCCAGAAGATCTCCCAAACTCTATCCTGACATGTACTCGAATCGCCATACTCTTGAAATGCATAGCGATCCCGATTATGCGCTGCAATCCTTTGACCATCCACTAAAACCATTTCAGGATAGCGAAACCGGACGACATTTCCCAACTCGGTTTTAACAACTCGTCGATGCCCCTTTCCACTCTAACCAAGCTCGATCCAGCACCTAGTACCCTTCGGCTTTATAATCGTCCGCTCGTCCATGCTTTTACTTAAACCACATAAAAGGTGCCTCCGCAGCCTGTAAATAAAAGGTACATAAAATTAGTTAATTGAAAAGTTATAATTAACTTATTAATTAATAAGAAATATTACCTAAAGGGGCATTGATCGGGGTGTCCTAACTCTGCTAGCTCTGCCCTTCTTGCAATCCTGGCATCTCCCTCGGGATCCTCAGGCTCTTCACCGTCGTCCTCATCATCCCCCTCATTACCACCATCAGAAGAGGTCCACCACCCAACAGTATCTAAGCCTCTTCCTTAGCCTCCTCCTGAGCCTCGTGCTAAACCTCCTCCTGAGCCACCTTCCTACACTACAGGAAACGCGATCATTTGCGACGGCTGCATTTATTTGCGACGGCCAGCCGTCGCAAATAGTGTAATTTGCGACGGCTGGTCGTCCGCCGTCGCAAACACAGTAGCCGTCGCAAATAACCTATTATTTGCGACGGCCAACCCTAGGGCCGTCGCAAATAGCATCTTATTTGCGACGGCCAACCCTAGCGCCGTCGCAAATAAGTAGCCCGTCGCAAATAAGGTGTTATTTGCGACGGCTACAAAATGTGCCGTCGCAAATAAACCTAATTGCGACGGCCGCAGACTGAAGCCGTCGCAATTAAGAAAGCTGTCGCAAATAAGGGTTTCTATCTGCCGCCCCCGACCCCGACGGTTCATTCAACTCCACACCGCCAGCCTCGCCCCCGCCGCACTGCCGCGACTCCGCCGCCGGCCCGCCGTCGCCGCCCAGAGCCGCCCCCGTCGCCGCCCCGCCGCCCCCGTCGCCGCCCCGAGCCGCCCCCGTCGCCGCCCCGCCGCCTCGAGCCGCCCCCGTCGCCGCCCCGCCGCCCCCGTCACCGCCCCGAGCCGCCCCCGTCGCCACCCCCGCCGCCCCGAGCCGCCCCCGTCGCCGCCCCGCCGCCCCGAGCTGCCCCCACCGCACTGCCGTGGCCCCGCGCGCCGCCCCCTTCGCCGCCCCGCCGCCCCGAGCCGCCCCCACCACACTGCCGCGGCCCCGCGAGCCGCCCCCGTCGCCGGCCCGCCGTAGCCGCCCCGCCGCCGCCCCCCCCCCCCCCCCCCCCCCCCCCCCCCCCCCCCGTCGCCGCCCCGTCGCCCCCATCGCCGCCCCTACCCCGCCTCTGCAGCGCCGCCCCACCGGCCGCCGGCCCGCCTTCACTGCCCCGTCGCCGCCTGCCCCGCTCCTGCAGCGTCTCTGTGCCCTAGCCTCGGACAGCAGCACCGCCATCCCTCCGACACCGCCGGCCGCCGACCTCCTCCAACGCCGTCTCCTCCAACGCCGCCGTCCCTCAACGCCTCCGCCGACTAGGTATGGGAATGCGTTTGAATGATGGAATGTGACAATGATACAATGTTTACATGATGGATGTTTGATGCAATAGTTAAATTTTCAAGTTATGTTTGGTAATGCATGATGGACGTTTGAATGATGGAATGATTAGATGATGCAATGTTTATATGATGCCATGTGGTAATGTTTAGATGATGCTACTTTATTGCTAGTTATGTTTAGATGATGCAATGTTTTAAATTGTGCATGCTCAAATACGTGCTCATATATGATCATACATTGCTAGTTATGTTTAGATGATCCTGCTTCATTGCTACTTCATTGCCAATGATCATACACATGCTCATATAACATATTGTCTATTGTTTGATATTTATTTTTTTATTGGTGCTTATAGTTTATTGATATTTAATGTTTTTGAGTGACTACTTAATATATGTAAATAAAGGGGTTTTGGTCCGGCTCGGACCAACCCGGAAGGGCACGACATGCAATAAGTGTGATCGTGTCGTGTAGACCATAGTAGTAGGCGACATGGAAGCGAAAGGGTTGGTAAGGACGTCAAAGACCCGCGATTGCGTGGACGGTGGAAATGGATGTGGAATTGTCATCTGAGACCAACTTTCCTCTCACTCTTTCTCTAGTTCTTTCCTCTCTCTTAAATGACCTGAAAATGAAAATGAGCAACGTAACCTATAGCAATGTATTACCCGTTTCGGATCGGCACGTCTCACATGCCATTGGCATGTGAGACGTGCAGGTTCGGAATTGTCCCTTTTTTGGACAGCCTCGGAGTGACCGAGGGGGCGTGGCTTGTGACGAGACGCGGGTCCGGATTTGGACGAGATTTCGGTGGCGTAACCCTGTTGTTCTCTGCTGCACCATTTTCGGGCGTGCAGTGGAGAACGGCGGGGTTATGCTGCCGAAATTTCGTTCGAATCCGGATCACGCGTCTCGTCATGAGCACGCTCCGCTCGGTCACTCTTGGGTGGGTTTAGGATCTATCTGCCTAGGTTGTAGGGCCGTGACATAACACAACAATACATTAACGACAATTTCTTTCGCATTAAACTGCAGAGTCAAAAATGGGTGAAGACCGCAGTTGGATGTATACTGGCTGGAAGAGCAGAAATGGTGGTCACTTCGATGAGTGGTTTATCAAGTTAGATCAATTTTTGGATCGAGCATTTTCGTTGTCAACGGAAGATATGGTGCGGTGCCCATGTACAAAATGCCGAAACACTAAGTTTTTGAGAAGATTGGAGCTTTCGTTTCACTTATGTCGAAACGGTTTCACTCCACAATATGAAGTGTGGACCTTCCACGGCGAGACTAATTCTCGAGTCATAGCCGAAGTGGATGAGGATGATGATATAACAGAGGTTGATAGGATGGATGAGATGTTAGAAGCTCTTGAAGTGGAGGATCCTCTTACAAATGAGGCAGAGAAGTTCTTCGAGGAGCTGAAGAAATCACAAGAGCCGTTGCATGAACACACGGCTGTGACCGTACTTGCTTTCTTGACCAGATTTATGGCAATTAAGTCCAAGTACTTTTTTTCCATCAACTGCTACAATGATCTCATGAAATTGATCTGCGATATCCTTCCACAACCTCACAAAGCGCCACCAGATATGTATCAGTCAAAGATCAAGATATCTGGTCTCGGTATGAAGTATGAGAAAATTGATGTGTGCCCAGACAACTGCATGCTATTCTGGAAAGAGCACGCCAATGAGAAGATGTGCTTGAAATGTGGTAAATCGAGGTATGTCGAAGTTGTTAATGACGATGGCGATAATGTGATGACAGATGTCGCACATAAGCAGCTTCGTTACTTGCCTGTGACACCTCGGTTGAAGCGGATGTTTCTTTCAAAAAGAACCGCAAGACACATGAGATGGCACAAAGAAGGTAAACGTGAGAACAAAGAATTCTTGACGCATCCGTCCGACGGTGATGCATGGAAGGCGCTAGACCGTTTCGATCCAGACTTTTCCCGTGATGCGAGGAATGTTCGCATCGGATTAGCGACAGACGGATTCTCACCGTTCAGTACGAATGCCGCGCCATACTCATGTTGGCCTGTCTTTGTCATTCCGTACAACCTGCCACCTGCTTTTTGTACGAGGAACGAGTTCATGTTTCTCAGCCTCATTGTACCTGGACCTGATCATCCCGGGTCACGTCTCAACGTGATGTTAAAACCGCTGATCGAAGAATTGAAAGTCTTGTGGACAGGAGTCGAAGCGTACGACAGTTACAAGAAGCAGAAATTCAACCTTCGAGCTGCTTATTTGTGGTCCGTCCATGATTTGCCGGCATACGGCATGTTTTCCGGATGGAGCACTCACGGTCGTCTGACGTGTCCGATATGTGCTTCAGACACGGATTGCTTTCGACTAACTCATGGAGGCAAAATATCTTACTTCGATTGTCACAGACGTTGGCTGCCCTCGAATCATATATTTAGGCAGCAGAGGCATGTCTTTCGAAAGAACACTGTTGTCACTAAAGGACCACCGAAGCGTCTCAACGGGTCAGAAATTTCTGATATGTTGGACAAACTGGTGCCTGATGAAGGTCGTCCTGGATATTTCGTAGGTTATGGAGAGGAACACAATTGGACTCACATATGTGGACTTTGGGAGCTACCATATGTGAAGTCGTTGATTCTAATGCACAACATTGATGTCATGCATCAGGAGCGTAATATGAGCGAAAGTATCATAAGCACTTGCATGGATATGCCTGGCAAAACAAAAGACAATTATAAAGCTAGACTAGATTTGGCAGACATTTGTCACCGTCCAACTCTTGAAATCTCTGAAAGTGGTGGAAAGCCACGTGCTTCTTTCTGTCTTCGATCGAAAGAAAAGAAAGAAGTTATGAAATGGATGAAAACTTTGAAATTCCCAGATGGTTACGCAGCTAGCCTGAAACGAGCCGTAAATGTTAACACAGGAAACCTCACTGGGTTGAAGAGTCATGATTATCACATTATAATGGAAAGACTCCTACCTGTTATGTTCCGAGGCTATCTAGATGATGCGGTGTGGAAGGTTTTAGCCGAGCTCAGCTATTTCTATAGACAGCTTTGTGCTAAAGAAATCAAGATCGGGATGATGGATAAGTTAGAGAAGGAGATACCCATACTTTTATGTAAGATGGAAAAAATTTTTCCACCGGGTTTCTTCAATCCAATGCAACATCTGCTTATCCATCTTCCATTCGAAGCTAAAGTTGGCGGTCCTGTGCAATATAGGTGGATGTATCACATTGAAAGAGCGCTACGATATCTGAAACCAATGGTTGGCAACAGGGCAAGGGTGGAAGGGTGCATCGCTGAAGCATATGCTCTTAAAGAAGTTGGATACTTTTCAAGTGTCTACTTTGCGGAAGAAAACAATATCAATACTTCGGCTATGCGGTACAATGTGGACGAAACACCCCCTCTAAGCGACCTTTCCATTTTTCAAACGAGAGGCACCACCGTTGGTAGCTACACGACCTACGTGCTATCCGAACAGGAAAGGACTGTTGCTTTACTCTACATGTACGCAAATATAGAAGGCATGCAGGAATACTTCGAGTAAGTGTTTCTCCTATGTTTATGCTAATCTACATATTTTGCTACACATGTACTCTAAAAGATGTTTTTTCATGTTCAGCGAGTTCCACAGACAATATTGGCCACATAGGCATCAACCTACAGCCAAACAAGTAGAAGCGATGCGAAAGGAAGGAATAAATGGGGGACAGAGTTTTCTATCTTGGTTTCGAGAATATGTAATATTCTCTCGTCTTCTATGTATTATAAATTACTATTATTAAAGAAGTATTATATAATATTCTCTCGTCTTTTATAACAGTGTCGGACTCACAGTGTCCATGAAGATTTGCGGCAGCTATCTTATGGATTGGTGAATGTTAGAAGCTATGGTCGATATGACGTAAATGGCTTCCGATTTCGTACAACTCATTTTGAAGCTCATCGTCCTCTTGCGGCAACATCAAATTCCGGTGTTGTGACGAGAGCAATGGACACTCAAGGGAATTTAACCGATTATTATGGTATCATTAATAAAATCCTTGAATTTACTTTTACCGGAAATAAGACCCTTCGAGTTGTCTTCTTTGACTGTGACTGGTTTGATCGTACTCATGGAACTCGAGAAAACCAATTTGGAATGGTGGAAGTGAAACATAAGGACCGACTACGGGGTTACGATACATTTGTTCTTGCGCATCAAGTTGAACAAGTGTATTATCTACCTTATCCATGCACGAAGCTCAGTGCTTGGTGGGTGGTATATAAGGTGAATCCTCGTGAGCGGCTATATACTCCTGGGGATGATGGTTACCATGATAGCGAAGACGTTGAAGAAGTGTACCAAGAAGAAGAGTTGCCAGACACTTTTATCGTCGAGCTTGGTGCAGGACTCGATCAATTAGTTGGAGATGTTGAAGACGTTGAAGATGTAGAGGCAGATGATACGCGAAAACGAAAATTAGAACAGGCCACGATGGAAGATCGTTGGGCTGGTTTAAGGAGTAGGGCACAGACACATGACAATGATGTTGATGAATTTTGAAAGTGACTACAAGTAATGTTTTCTTGAAGATAGTAACATGAATTTTATATATTTTATTTGCATATTTACTAATTATCTAATTACAATAGGATGGCGTCAAAGAAGGGTAAGAAGGTGCCGCCGACGAGGGGGTTCTACCCCTCTAGACCTGAGGACGCTTTCGTTGGTGCCTCGTCGACTGGCAGCAGACGCTCTCAGCTGCTGGGGCACGTTCAGACCAGCTCTAGAGCTTCGTCACAGGTAAATGTCACTCGTTTTTGACAAATTCTTTAAATTCAAATTCACATTAAACTTACTTATGAATCATTTGAATGTTGTAGTCCTCACCGGCTGACTCAGAGGCTGCGGCGCCTTCGGTGAGCCAGCCTTCGGCGAGGCAGCCCTCGGCCAGCCAGCACTCGGCGAGGCAGCCCTCGGCGAGTCAGCCCTCGGCCAGCCAGCTCCCGGCTGGCGATGACTTTGTTCCTGAGGCCTTTGACTCGGCTGGTGAGGAGCCGTCTGGGTCACCTGACGTGGCGCCCCAGCAGACGCGGAGGACGAGGAGGACTCACTTTGTCAGTCCTCCCGCGGTCCCTTCACAGAGGATCGTGATTCGTCCAGTCGGAGACAGGTAATAAAAATTATAGTTTTCAATTTTAGTTTCTTTTGATTACTTAAGTAATGAATGAATGAATAAATATCTTACAGGAGTTGGGACGACTTGTCTTTCACCGGTGAGAAACACCAGAGACCGGTGAACGGTGTCCTCGGGTCCATAGTGCGTTTGCACTATCCCGGGGTCATCGACGGAGTGCCTGCTCTTTCGTGGGAGGACTACGCACGTGTCCATCACCAGGAGCACGGCAACCTTCAGGAGGCCGTATGGGCCGATTTTATGGTAAGTATGTAAAAAAGTTTCTAAGTTACAACTATTAAACTCTTTTAGTGCACATCTCTTCAATATATTCTTTATCGCAGGCAAGATATATTTTAGAGGACCCGGACGACCATCGCATGTTTGAGGATGCGAGGCGAGTGTTTCACTTCAACGCTGCCAAGGCGCTTCGACAAGCTTTGTCGAACGCCCGTGTTCAAATTATTAATGAGCACTTGAAGGCGAACCAGCAGCACGTGTTACACTTCCGGCAAGAGAGCGAGAGGCACCTGACGGAGGAGGAGTACGCGCAGGTACGTGGAGTGTAGTAAGTATTTTTTTCTGATAATGTCCTCGATGGTACTTTTAACGACTTTCAACTATGTGCAGGGCCACGTGAGCTGGTTGCAGGGTCGGAACGATGCATTTCGGGCCCTTTGTCGCTACTGGGCTAGCGACGAGTTTAAAGCTAAGTCCGGGAAGGCTCGAGACTGCAGAGGGGTGGAGGGGAAGAGCAGACACGGGCAAGATAACCACTTGCGTTTAGCTAAACGCATGGTAAGTGTGTGTAACTTATGTTTATATATTAATAATATATTGTTCGTACTAACATGTATTGACAGGAGCGCGAGACGGGGGTGCCGCCCACCCCTGCTGAGGTTTGGAAGAGAGGTCACAGGGACCCTTCTCAGCCGACGGGGTGCAGTCAGGCTGCAGCCGAGCGGTTGGTAAGTTTAGAAACCATTCATATTACATATAACTATATAGATTGTTGAACTTACACGATTTTATTGTTTTGCAGGCTAAGTACGGGGAGGAGGCTAGGAAGATACACGGCCAGGATTTCGATTGGGAACGTCAACCGATCGATCCTCAAGCCGCGTATGCAACCGGTGGTGGAAAAGCACACGGAAGGTGAGTTTGCAAGTCATTTTATCGTTTTCAATTCAAAGTATTCAAGATATTTTAATTTCATATTACTGACTCTCTTTTTTATAGGCTCGCCATATTCGACGGAGTTGTCGACTCGAGGGCGGGTAGACCTGCGAGAGGCAGCTCCACGCAGGCTTCGGGTACGGGAGGTCGCCGCTCGCAGAGGGACATTGAGATGCAGTCCCTCCGAGAAACTGTAGAAGAAAATGAAAGGCGACATGAGGAGGAAAGGAGGGCGATGGAGGCCACGATCCAAACCCAGGCAGCAGCGTTGGCGCAGATGCGGGAAGCAATGGAGGTAACAATCTAAAAATTAAAATTCTCATTAATTCAGCTTAAATGACTTACTAATAGGTAGCATTTAATGTTTGCAATGACAGGCCATCGCTCGGGCGCAGGGTCTGGGAATCCAGCTACCGGTACTACCACCGGTCCTCCCAGGCGATCCTTCTTCAGCGGGTCAGGTAAGTCTCTATGTAATCTTTCTTCTCCAGCGTAATAAGATTGAGATAGATGAAAGAGAGAGATAGTTAGATAGAAGAAAATGATTGAGATAGAAGAGACAAATAGAGAAATGAAAAGAGAGAGGAAGAGAGGGTGATCTAGATGAAGATAGAGGGAGAGGGAGGGAGAGAGATGTTGATGCATATATTCTAACTCTAAGTTTTATTAATTGCAGGGATCCGCGACGGCTGCACAAACGCCGTCGCCTTCGCTACCGCCGCCTGGATTGAGGCGCGACGACGACGACTTCGACTTCGGAGGTGGCTTCGGAGGTTAGATGGGCGAGTGAGCCCTTTTATTTACTTTGTTGATGACGATGTGAGATGTATCGGAATTTGAGTTTGTGATTGTGATGATCTTTGTGTGTATGCTGTGTATATATTGTGTATGCTGTGTATATTGTGTTGTGAATCTGGCCATCGAGCCGGTTAGAGTTTTCTGTTTTTAAAAAAAAATAAAAAACCTTATTTGCGACGGCTTTTTATACAGTACCGTCGCAAATAAGAGTATTCGCCGTCGCAATTAAGCCACAGTTATTTGCGACGGCCTGGCCGTCGCAAATAAGCCTTAATTGCGACGGCCGGGCCGTCGCAAATGGGCTGGTGGGTCCTGGAGGAGGACACGTGGGCCATGCCCTCTGCACTTATTTGCGACGGCACGGCCGTCGCAAATAGTGGCCCTTAATTGCGACGGCTGTGCCGTCGCAAATAAGTTTTAATTGCGACGGTCCAGCCGTCGCAAATAAGGTCGCGGGGCCCACCAGCCCGCAGCAACAACTTGCGACGGCCTCTCCTAGCCGTCGCAAATAAGGTTATTTGCGACGGTGGCCGTCGCAAATAATCTTATTTGCGACGCCATATTTGCGACGGCTGGAAGCCGTCGCAAATAAAGAAAGCCATCGCAAATAGCTTATTTGCGACGGCATATGGCTTATTTGCGACGGCTTCGGCCGTCGCAAATGGTCGGGATTCCTGTAGTGCTATTCTGACGTCTGCCTGACAGTCTCTGGTTCCTTCATGTACAACTCCTGGTACATTGGGCAATGATCTACCACCTGTGTCGGACTCGAACCTCGTGCAGACTCGCTCGACGTCGACTGTGCCACACAACTCATAAACTGCCTCTTCCTCTGCCCACATTAAGTAGTTCGCTAAAAATATAAATAAAGAAGTAAGAAACAATAGAAAGTTAATTTTAATATTGAAATGTATGTAAAAAACAAGTACTTGAAACGGGTCCGTCTGGCTCGAAGTAGAACTGGGAGTGGAGGACGAAGATCCACTACCCTTCTTGCTCTTCTTCTTCCTCAAACTTGGCAAAAGATTAAACATCTGCACATATTTTTATAAAAATGATTAGTATACAACATTAGATAATAAATAAAGGATGTGTATAATAATAATAAAAATTTTAAAAATGCGTACAATATAAATAAAAAATCATCAGCATCAGAATCTGCTTCTGTCAGCTTGCATTAAGATATTCACGTATCTCTTCTTCCATCTCTCCCTCTTCACTCTCTTCCATCTCTTCTTCTTCATCATCAAATCTCTCCTCTTCTTTCATAATCCTTTTCTTCTTTTCCATAATCCTTTGTGATTGTCGAACACGTTTTCTGAAAGGGTTTGCTTGTTCTTCAGACATCAACTCTACCGTATCACTAGCTACGAGTCCTGTCCCACAAGATATCATAAAATCTTCTGCTTCGTCGACTCTATCTTCATAGACAATACCGTCATCTTCCTGAATCTCTATATACTCATCATAACAATGAGGGTGCACTTCAGAGTTAACTGTATACACAACCTACCAATTTTTCAAACTTGGGTGAGGATAACTTAAATAGTACACTTGTACCACTTGATTCGCAAGTACAACATTGTTGTTATGGGTTGTGTATCATGACTTGTGGTTGACATCCACCATTACAAAATCATCAACTCATGTGCCCGATGTTGGATCAAACCATTCACAGTCAAAAATCACAAGTTGAAGTGTTTTTGGACTGCCAAATGTGTACTATATTATTTTTTAAGAACACCGTAGTATTTTGTCACTTTTCCTCTACCCTCTACGGCAACTATCATTACTCTACTATTTTTAGTGGAAGCAAGTGGACGACTTGCTTCTAAACTTGCCGTCCAAAAATGGTATCTGTTGATATCATATGTGTTAAATTCTGTTGCTCTCAATTGACCATGCGACATCTGTCGCAAGTCATCGGAGATGTTGACATCTTTCGTACACTACATAAATAAACAAAGTTAGCATCTTATGATAAACATGCGGACTATGATTGAAGGAAAAAACGGATATAAAATTACATGTTCACGGAACCAGTCCACAAAGCTTTTTCCACCATTCATGCCATGCTGACGCATCTTATCCAATTGACTTTGTGTAGGTCTTCGTGAAGATTTCCAATACAACTTGTCAAACATTTCAAAATATGGTAACACCTCCTCCATGTTGAAAAATATGTAAAGCATGGTCTAGTTCCTTTCTTGCGCCGAAATATAATGAGAAGTAGCAGCTACAAGACCTTTACCCTTCCATTGAAAAATATTAAGCTCACTCGTATATTGCTCTTCTACATTATGATATCTTTTGATAGATGCATTCACGTTGTTGGCACGTGTAAAATATCTGCTAGAGAAGTTAGTAATCTCTTTAGCTGCAAATGCTTCTGCAATACAACCCTCAACTCTTGCCTTGTTGCACACTATAGCTCTAAGTTTTTTCAATTCTCTTTCTTGGCTATACGTCCACCTGAATTGTGTAGGACCTGCTACCAATGCTTCATAACGTAAATGCACCAGCAAATATTGCATAACATTCATAAATCCAGGCGAGAACACTTTTTGCATCTTACATACAAGCACAAAAATTTCTCTCTCCCACCGCCGCATAATCCTTTTCGACACTTCTTTAGCACAAATATGTCTATAAAAGTAGCTAAGTTCAGCAAACATCTTTCACAAATCAGGTTTGAAGTAGCCATAGAACATTACCGGTATAAGTCTCTCCATCATAATGTGGTAATCATGGCTCTTCAACCCATTCAATTTACCGGTGTTGAGATTAACACATCATTTTATGTTTGCTACATAGCGGTTTGGAAACTTCAGTGTTTTCTACCAACTAAGTATTTGCTTTCTTTCTTCTGGTCTAACACGGTATGGAGCTTTTTGCCTACTTTCGTTTCTGCTTCCTTTTGTTATAACCTCAAGCCCAGGACGATCGCAAATATCAGCTATGTCTTTCCTTGCACTCAAATTATCTGTGGTTTGACCGGTAAAATCAAAACACATGCTTATGATGCTTTCAGCGACATTACGCTCCTTGTGCATCAAATCTACGTTGTGGGGTAAAAACAATGCCTTTGCATATGGTAGCTCACAAAGAAAATAAAAATGAGTCCAGTTGTGTTCTGTACCATACCCTTCAAAACCACCTTCAGCATACTCTTTTAACTTTGCATATCATGCCATTTTTTGTTTGCTTGTCAATCGACGAGGGGGTCCTTCAGGAACACTTTTGGCTTTTTGGAGTGATCGTGTATCACTCCTGAAAGGGTGATTTGAAGGAAGTAATCGTTGATGGCAATCAAAGAAGCTGACTTTTCTTCCATACTTCAACCTGAAGGCATCGGTGTCAGCCATACATATGGGGCAACACAATTTTCCATGGACACACCAACCAGCCCAAATGCCATATGCCAACAAATCATGTATAGACCATAGATACGTAGGACGTAAAGTAAATTCACATTTCAGATGACTGTTGTATGCCTTTACACCATGCCATAACTCTTTCAACTCCTCAATCAACGGTTGCATAAACACATTGATTTTTGTACCGAGATGTTTAGGACTAGGAATGATGGCCGTGAGGAATATGTATCCTTCCTTCATGCACATGTTGGGAGGGAGATTGTAAGGCATGATAAAAAACAGGCCAACAAGAGTATGGACTATTACTTGTGCTGAAAGGAGTGAAACCATCCGTTGACAACCCAAGACGAACATTTCTTGGATCTCTACCAAACTCCGGATCGAAACAGTCTAGAGCTTGCCATGCCGCGCCATCTGAAGGATGCACCATAATATCTTTGTCATCGCTCTCACGTATCCCTTTTGAATGCACCTCATTTGCTTCGCTGTTTCTTGAGAAAGAAATAATCGTTTAAGCCTGGACGTGATAGGCATGTACTGAAGCTGTTTGACCTGTACCTTTGTACTTATTTCCTCTCTATCATCATTCAAAACCTTCACATGTCTAGATGCTTTGCAATGCATACAATGAGTATCATTCTCACGTTCCTTCCAAAACAACATGCAATTATTCTCGCACGCATCAATTCTCTCATAACTCATGCCCAGACGTTCCAAAATCGTCTTTGAGTGATATATGTCTTCTGACATCTTATGTTTTGACAGAAGGAAATCATTAATCAACTTCGGGATACCATTGTAGAAATTGTTTGCAAAATTGTACTTACACTTAAACCCCATTAGTCATGTGACCGCCTGCAGAACGGTCACATTGGTGCCCTCATACACTTTTTCATCCGCATTAGCACCTCCTCTGGTAGCAATTGCTTTTAATACTCTCAACAAACATTTGCCATCATCTCATCCATACGATCTTCATTCACGTTTCTGTCCGACTCACTAGCATGATCGATCTCTCCATGCTCACGCCACAATAGATAGTCTAGCATAAATCCATGCTTACAAAGGTGCAGCTTCATTTCAGACCTCTCCAAACATCGATGATTCTGGCACTGTTACACGAACACTTCACAAAACGAGCACCACTAGGAAATGCTTGGTTCACGAACACATTTTCGATTTGTGCCCATTCCAAAGTGTACGCACCATATGAACTCCATCCATCATACATCACCTTACGGTCGTCACCCATTTTTCAGCTTATACCTTCAAAGCAGAACAATCATTATTAGTTTATTTTCATATTATGTGACGGCCACTACAACTAGGCAGATAGGTCATAAACCCACCCAAGAGTGGTCGAGTGGGGCGTGCTTATGACGACACGTGTAGTCTGGATCCAGACGAAATTTCGGTAGCATAACCCCGCTGTTCTCCACTGCACGCCCGAAAATGGTGCAGCAAAAAACATCAGGGTTATACCATCGAAATCTCGTCTAGATCTAGACTCGCGTATCGTCACATGCCCCCCCCCCCGACCCACTCCCAGACTATATAAAGAGGGACAATTCCGAACCTTCACATCTCACATGTGAATAGCATGTGAAACGTGCTGATTCGAAATGGGTAATCAAATTCTATATAGGTTACATTGCTCATTTTCATTTTTCAATCATTTACGAGAGAGGAAAGAACAGGACATAGGGGGGAAAGTTGGTCAAAGTTGAAAGTTCTAAGTCCGGATTCACCGTCCAGGCACGGTTAATTGGTCGTCCTCATTGTCGTCGTACGCGTCTGTGCTCATCTTGACGCATACTTCACAACTAGAATCATCTTTTACTACAGACCTCTAAATCTACTAAAATTATAAAGATGTTTACTATATTACAAAAATATAATTTGTCATCATGTCACAAATGCCAAAAAGGAGCAATCACATGCATGATACGAACTTTTAATTCATTTAGATGAAAAACTGTAGAAGCCTTTTTAATTCATATCTAAAATAAGTAATCACATGATATGAACTTGAACATTCAACTAACATTTATTGTCTTAAAATAAAATTTATATGGCTTAATAGATATGAATCACATGATATGAATCACATTCATTTTATATAGATTAATGGATATGAATCACATTCAACTCTATCACATGACAGGAATTTGCATAATGATAAAGCAATACTTTCACGAGTTAGCAACCATATGATATGAATCACATTCAACTCTAATCACATATTTGCAATGCACCTACAAATTAACAAATATTTTACCTTCACTTTGGTTGAACCGGATGGGAGGGGCAGGGGGGTGAGCAAGGGGCGCCGAGCGGAGGGGGGAGGCGGACAGGGGCGTCGGATGAGGGGCCGGACGTGGAAGGAAAAGGGGACGCCGACGGGGGTGCTAGCCAGACGAGGGCACCAACGGGCGGAGGCGCTGGCTAGGCGGCGGACTGGTGGCGGCTAGCAGCGGGCAGGCGGGTGAGGGCGCGGGCGAGAAGGGAACAGTTCGCACAACAGAGAAGAGTCGAAGGGTTAAGGTTTTCGAGTGGGGCCCACTTAAGAGCGTTGGCATGGGCAGGGCTGATGCTCTTAGAGGCTGAGCCAGCCAGGCCCACCATAGAAGCGCCGGTTGAACCGACACATTTAATAAAAGCGTCGGTTTGGCCGACACATTTAATATGTGTGTCAATTCATTTTCGGAAACCGAGGCATTTAACTTATGTGTGTCGATTTCCTTAAACCGACACTCTTAGTGCCATTAAATGCGTCGGGACCGACGCCTCTAACTAAACCGACACTTTATTTATTGCTTCCTATAGTGGGAGGAAGTACAAGAGCGCGTCGGCTTTTTTATCTGATGTTTAACGGCCTCCCTTTTCCCTTTGTTTTCATGTGCTGCAGGTGGTAGCTCAACGGTGATCAAGAGGGCGATCAGGCAGTGCAGCTGTAGGGCGGACTCGATAGTGAGGGCTTGGCTTGCGCACGACACCGAGTGCCATGATTCGGGAGGGGGGAGTGAGCGATTTGAGATCATACCGGGTTGAAGATGAACTGGATCTGCATGTTGGGTATAATTGTGTCCAATCTAGTTAGTGCCTGTATCGAGGAAAAAACTCAGGTGTTTATGTGAGCGTGCAGGTGTGTGCATGGTGCTAGTCGCGTGCGGCAGTTGTGCTTGGGTGTGTGTGGCAGTGCTGTCCTGTGTGTGCGCAGAACGTGACATGAGCAGAGCAGGTGCAAATGAAGAACCGAGGCTAGCTGTAGTGTGTGCTGCTGCAAAAACTCACTGCTATGATCTGGCTAGCGGTGCTAGGTGTGTAGGAGGCAACCTGCCGTAGGCTTTTGCGTTCTGTCTCTAACATGTTCCTATCTATTGTGAGCATCATAGCAATGGGGAGATGTGTCAGCGATGCCAGTGGATGAAGTTGTCTGGCGCATATGGGTGTTCGAGAAGTCTTCCAAGGAGAGACAATGTGATGGTGATGTGAAGAAGCTACTAGTGCGCACGCCGAGCCGCCACTCATGTGTGCTGAGTGGGAGACCATTGTTGCTGAGGAGAAGCACAACAGCGAGGTCTCAGATAGCAGTGGCAACAAAAAAGATGTGAAGAAGTTTCATTGTATGTTCAACAAGTCAAAGATCAACTGTCGTAAGTGTGGTGAGTTAGGTCACTTCACCGAAGGGTGTGATGCAGTAAAGCAAATCTCGAATGGTGTACCGCAACTTGTCATAGCATATGTGGATGATCACCCAGCGTTGCTATGAAGTCGTGTGGATGTGCTTGAATAAATTTCAACAATATTAGGGATGATTTTTAGGTCTAATAATGTCTAATCTTGTTAATGAGTGTGTTAAGAAAAATCAGGTGTTTATTTGAGCGCGCAGGTGAGTGCATGGTGCTAGTGGTGTGGGGCAGTGGTGCCTGTGTGTGGCAGTGTCATGTGTGTGTGCAGAACCTGACACAAGCAGAGGTGCAAGTGAAGGACCTATGTTAGCCCTATATTTTATGAGCTTTTTTAACTACGGGACGGTTGTGAACCATTTTGTAGTCATCACAATTCTCCATGATATACAGTTCACCGCCTGCATCAGCTGTACCATACTTAGCATAAAGTGCATCCCAGAGCTCCTTACCATCTGTGACTGTCAGATAAATATCACAGAGTTTGTTGTTAAGAACACTTAAGATACATCCTCTCATAGCAGAATTGGCTTCCTCGAACTTCGTCTATTCTTCAACAGACAAAGGACCTTGACGCCTGTCCTCGGTTACCTAGAAGATCTTAAGTGACTAGAGCCAAAGTGTGGCCTTAACTTGCCACCACTTGAAGTGTACGCCAGAGAATTTCTCCAGCCTTAGTGCATTGGCTAAAGTCATCATGTTCAACTTAGGAAATTGCCTAATAAGGTTTTTTGATTATTAGAAAATACGAGGCAATTTACTGATCAATTCCGGAAAACATGCGAAAACCCATCAGCAATTAACACCGGTAGAGAGACAGTACGAGTAATATCTCGTACTGATTTGAAGCTGACGGAACCGCTATAGATCTGACGGTGAACAGCCGCTGCAGATGTGTGTGACGACGTTGGGCCGTAGCGCTCGATCTCTTCGGTAGACAACCCGTGGTAAAGAACGCGAGTAGTCGCGCAGGGCATTTCCTAAAAACCTTATTCACCCTCTCCCGGTGCAGGATCGCATGGGCGAGCGGTTTTAGGGTCCTGCTCTCCCGATCGTTGGTGCACGTCGGCGTTCAGGATGAAGTAGACTAAAAGGAGGTGCAAGGAACGCGGACGTGAGATCGATCTGATCATGGGATGATTTGCTCTGCCGCGGACGCCCGTATTTATAGAGTCCCGTGGGGGCGGTTCGGTTGCGATCCGGAGGATCCGCATCCGATCCCACTCTGCAGTCGTAGACGCATCTGTCTCCAATGACTTGGACTTAGTCTTGGAAGTCCAAAATTTAGAAGCCCAAAAGCCCAAAGCCCAATTTAGTTTTCTGAAAAAATATAAAATATGGGCTCGGCTCGAGGCTTGAATTCACACGAACACATGTGCGTGCGCGTGTGCAGGGCGGGGCGTAGCATGGCGAGCCAAGCAAGTGAAGAGGAGGAGGAGCGTACGTGGCCCACTACTCTCTTCTCCTGTTATCTCTCACTCAATGAGTGGAAGAATAACATCCCTTATATGTAGGAGGTGCTCCTCTTCCACTTCCCGTGTGGGACTATCCATAAAGCATCACCCTCTCTTGCCCTAATGGACCTTTGAGATTCTAGGAATTATTTCTGAATTATGTTGGGTCAAGCCTATTAATTCTAACAATCCCCCACTAGATCTCAAGGCCATTAGAAGAGAGGCCATTCTCGTTTCTTGTTTGATATACTAGTGTTTCGGCAGATACTGTTAAGTTGAAATTCTGCCTAGATCTTTAAATTACATCAGTTCACAACTTGGACAGTGGACTACGCCTTGATTGCATGTTTTGTGCAAACTGACTTCACCTAAAGAACATTACTAGTACTTGACTACCAGTAGTCTACCCTGCGGGTGGAGTATATGCGTCGTACTCCCTGGTCTCTTCATGAGCTTTCCAAAGATCACCCAAATCACACAGACTGCAACATTAGACAGTCGGAGCTCATATAGGCCTGTTTCTTTCAAGATTGCCCTATAGGACTGTATCTTTGCTACACATAGCCAACAAAAAATACATTAAGGCAAATCACCAACCTGCCTTATAGTTTGAGAGTACAAGTATGCATCTTCACATAGAGAGAGTCTAAAGGAAGTACTCTCCTCAGTGAAACACTAGCTTGTTTTCCCATGTCCTAATTCACGGGATCTCCGATCACAAAGGTTGGGTTACTACTATGGTGTCACATCAATGTGTCTCAAACCCATCTCCCTCGTTGCACTCTCTATCACATTATGTGATAGACCCTTCATAAAGGGATTTGCCAGATTTTTATCTATTTGTATGTACGAAACAATAATAACTCTAGAGTTCTCATTTTCCAGACAGATTATAAACATCTCTTGACGTGTCTTGGTGATTTTGCATTATTCTTAGAACTGGTCACTTTAGCAATCACCGTATGATTGTCACAGTTCATAAGGATTGTCAGCAATGGTTTCTCAATTTTAGGCAAATCCATCAAGAGCTCTCGCAGCCATTCTGCCTCTACAGTTGCTGTCTCTAAAGCAATGAGTTATGCTTCCGTGGTTGACCTCGGCAAAATGGTCTGTTTGCAGGACCTCTATGATATAGCACCACCAGCTAGAGTGAATACATATCTACTCGTAGCATAGAGTTCATCAACATCAGAGATCCAGTTCGAATCACTATAACCTCAGGCACGGCTGGATGCCGAGTGTTGAAGTGTTAATGTGACACTTCCCCCGGATCTGCTAAGGAACAACCTGTGGAGGTTTTTTGTTCGGTGGGGTTAGACCTCAATCAAGTGTTCTAGCGGATGAGAATATGAGACGGTGGTTTTTACGTGGTTCGGGCTGTAAGGAGCGTAACACCCTACTCCACGGTGGATGGTATTGCTAGTATGTGTTTACGCGTGTGTGTAATGTGGGGATTCGATGTCTGATACTTTGTAACGGTGGCGGTCTGGGCCTTTTATAGACCAGGCTGGACACCTTACAAGTGGGGTACTGGGGCCTGATAGGTGGTCTTGGGGCGATCTTATCCTAAATGTCTATGGCTTCTCGCGTAAGCTTGCTCTGACCATGGACTTGAAGACTCGCTGTCTTGCCGCCTGTGTTGTCAGTAGCCCATGCACCGTTGCTGACATTGGCAGAAGATGTTCCGTCCAACTGTCTATGTCGCCATAAGCTACCCACTTGGCAGAGTGAGATAGGCCTGCGACGTCTTCACTATGATGCGATTGGTCGTAGCGGTACCTGACTTTAGGCGTGCGCAGCGCCATGCATCTGGAGAAGTTGTGTACCTTCAATCCTTAACAAAGACAAGGCACACCGCCCTCCTAACTCCCGCGCCCCTCCATCCAAGGCAAGTGTCTGGACCATGTGACAGCTCGGGAGCTCACCACCGCGGAGGATGTCAGGTCCCGCCTTGCGGACCACGTGGCAGCTCAGGAGCTCACCTTTGCGGAGGATTTCAAGTCCTGTCCTACAGTCCACATGGTGGCTCAGGATCTCACCTCCGCAGAGGAGGTTAGGTCCCGCCTTGCGGGATACATGGCAGGGCCTGAGCCTGCCTATATGGGAGGTGGCTCGCCTGATGCCTCGGACCATGTGGTAGCTCTGGAGTCTTGCCTCGTGGGAGAGAGGGACCCTTCCCGGCTGGACGCGTGGCTGCTTGGGAGCTCACCTTCGAGGGGGAGTTGAACTCTTTCCGAGGGTTTCTTGCAGGTACCCCGCACCCCATATCTAAGGATGGCGGGTCCGGGTATTCTGAACACGTGGCGCCCTCAAACCCGCCTCTGTGGAAGGTGAGGTAACTAGGCGGCTCTAGCTTGTGCGCGAGGGTACCCGGTACGACGAGTACTGATAGTGGCCCCTAGGTCCATCTTCGGGGGAGGCAACGAGCTCGAGGGTGGAGCCCTATCCTGCTTTCCCGCGCGGCCTTTTAATTTCGTCTTGATCAGCCAAAGAAGTGTGTGCCTCTACTGTTGTGACCACACGTCCCTCTTTGGTTGAGGGGTCGTGGCGACAGGATCTTTGCTTGACGCAGTATCTTTACTGCGCCAGTTCCCCATGCACCTGCTGCACTTTTGCTTTTTCTACTGCCACCTTTATCGAAACCGCCGGGTTGCCTTCTCGGGTTGATACCCCTTCAGGCCAGTCTCTCTAACAGGGAATTGGGTCCCCTCGTCATGGTCGTTACGGGTTGAGCAGCGGGTTTTGGCCTCAAGCAATCTACTGGGTGCGCTCGAACGCCTAATGGGGAGTTTAAAGGAAACCTTTAGGAACAAAGGTGTTTCTTCCTTCAGCACGCCCCAACATTCGAGCCGTCGACTTCCTCCTTGTGCATGTACCCACCCTTAAGGTTCTCGACCCCTGCTCCAATGGACTCAGCCCTACCTCCTTCTCATATGGAGAATGTCTCACTTGTGAGGGGGCATTTCGGCTGGGGGGGCGAGGAGCGACGGGATCTGATCTGTCGGGGCTCCTTGACACTAGATTTGGGGGAGAAGGTGATCGTCTTCTTCCAGGAGTACGCATACTCTGGGTTCGTCCCTCCTGTTTCCTCCTTCCTGGTGACACCCAGGGAAGTCTTTGGGCTCCAACTTGATCACCTGTCGTTGAACTCTCTGGTGATCGAGGCGGTGTTCTCGCATTTCTGCGAGATGTTCGTCGAGGTGTACCGGAGCGCGCCAGTGTTTCGGGAGTTCTTTGTGCTAAGGCAGACCGGGAAGAAAAACAAAGCCAACTTCCTCGGTGGCTACTGCTTCCAACATCGGGCCAACAACCCCTTCAAGTACATCACACAACTCTCCTGGGCGAAGTGGGCCGATTGGAGGAAGGACTGGGTGATCGTACAAGTTGATGCCCACGATTGCATGGTTATGCCCACCGAATGCCGAGTATTAGGAAGGAGACCAGGGAGGAGCGGCTGGAGTTGGAGCAGGCCTACACCACGGTAATGGAGAGGATCAAATTCCTGGCGGATCATGGTCTATCAGAGTTGACGGTGATGGCGGACTTCGTCCGTCGACGCCTGGCTCCCCTTCTACACCGTTGCCATCCTACATGGCTTTAGTTCGGGCTACATGATGGCAACCGGCTGGTGCGGGATCGCGACACAGAGACGACCCCAAAAGAGGTGCTCGACGCAATGTCCAAGGTGTGTAGTGACCTGCTGTCTGATGACGTCTTCAACTTCCCGCGGTCTTGCCCACCGCTTTGCACGGACCGGGACCTCCGGATGAAGATTCTGAAGGAGATGCCAAACCTGGACGCGATCGGTCTTGTGCCATGGAAGCTTGTTGATGAGAGCCGGGGCCTGGCCATCGTTGACTCTCCGCAGGAGTCCGGACCTTCTTCAGGCTCTGAAGCTTCCATCAATCAGTATTTGGCCTTCACTCCAAGTAAGCTTCACCCGGCGCGCCCGTGAAAGCATCTAGGCCCCCATGAGGTATGGTTTTGGTGATTAATGACAACTGTTGGATATCACTAATGAGTTTGTGGATGCAAGGTCTCTCGTATCACTCATCACACTTAATGAACTCTATGTGTATATCATCTATTGCTCATTGGATACAATTGGAGACCCCTCAACAAACTATTTTACGAGGTCAATCGATCTTTATGAAGACTAAAAGAAAAAGCACATATGTCAAAATCATTCCATCAAAATTGACAACACTTGAGACTTGGTCGTCATCAGAAGAATATTTCAAACCAATGTCTAAGAGGTTACTTGAACAAATTCCAAAAGAATCACTAAGAACAACTTGAAGCAGAAAAAATCAACTCACCGGATCATCCGATGTATCCAGAAAACACTACATCGGTCGATTTGGCTCAATAGCAGAAAAAGACCTCAGACTTGAGTATACACCGGATCATCCGATGATGAAGCAAGTGTTACATCGGTCGATCACTCCAGGAAGCAATTTCCCTGGACCAAGTGTAACACCGGATCATCCGATGTACAATTATAACACATCAGTCAATCATTCCAGTAAGCGTTATTTCTGGACCATTCTAGATCAAGTGTAACCGGATCACTCGATGATGAGGCAAGTGTTACATCGGTCGGTCAACGGTCATATCTGACACAGTGACATTAGCTAATTTGTATTCGACCGATGAAAACTGAAGGGAGAACATCGAATCATCTGGTGTTTGCAGAACAGTGATGTCAGCCTACTTTCCCAACGGCTATCTCGTGGAAGCTGGCTATTTATATCCCTTCAACCAGTCATTTCGATAAGTCTTGATGCCCCTGAGCTACTCTACACATTACCAAGCATTCAAGACGTTGAGCAACCACTTCCATATCATTTACACCACTTGTACACTAAGAGATAGGCTAGAACTTGCTAGACATGATGCTTGTGTGCTTCCATTCTTGGTGATTGGAGTCTCTAGTGTAGTGAGAGCTGTAAGGGAGTGTGTAAAAGCCCGCTTTTCGGAAGAACAAAAACACACATATGTGAACTTAAAAATTCTGAAAATGGACTTGGAAATCCAAACTCACATGAACCATATGAGTTAACCCGTGTTCACTAAAAATAGGAACTTGTTAAAATTTTACATATAGAACATGGTTGCTAATGTATTTGGAACTTAAGGGGTAAAATCCTTAATTTCCAAGTATTCCCATTTTCAATGAAAGATTAAAAGAGAAAAGAAAATAAAATAGAGAGAATGAAAAAGGAATTATTCCAACCCTAAAATGGGACCTCCAAAAATATTCAAATCCCATGCCGTAAATTTTTCCATGACCTTCTAATATTCCAAAGAGACTCTCGGTAAAGTTTCAAAATTTTTGAAGCATGTTTCCCATTTATTGGACACGTACTGAGAGTTTAATCAACGTCAACTTCAAATTTAAACTTTGTGCTCAAACTTGTCCAAATCAACTCCAAATTTTTCTTGAGGTCCCTTATGGTTCAAAAAGGTTAACTTCAAAGTTTCAGAATTTTTGAACCTAATCTACTATTTATTTCCTTGAGTCAAGTATCACCACTTGAATTCAAATTCAAACCTGAGTTCGAATTCAACTTGCTCAGTTTTGAAATCTGATTGCACCATAAAATTCTCCACATTTTATTTTGTCATTGGGCCAAAGTTGAATATTTTTGAAGCATGTCTGCTAGCTCCATTTGAATTTTGAAAAGAGAAGGGAGAAGAGAGTGGGACCCACATGTCATACTTATCCTCAGTACTAGGAAAAGGTGGGCCCCACTGGTAAGCTACTCAATGGATGGAGATATTTTGCATCTGGAATAAAGTGGATAAGGGGGAATTTGGAGTGGGTCCCACAGGTCATTCTTACCCCAACTATAGAAAACCAAGTTCGCTTCTTCTCTCTCGGTAATTATCTTCCCCGCCTCTACTCCCGACGGCGCCCCACCCCGCTCGCTCGTCCGCTAGGCCCGCACGCCCAGTCTGCCCCGCCGGCCGCCTCCTCGCCTCCGGCCACCGGCTCCCGCCGCCAGCGCTGCGCCTCCTCCTCGCCAGCTCTGCCCGCGCCTACCGCTCGCCCGGGCTGCTCCACCTCGCCGCGGTATCGCCCTCTCCCTGCCGCGCCGACCTTCTCCCGGTCTCATCCACGGCCGCTGCTCACCTCCTCGATGTCGCGCTTGCCTCCCCGGGCGCGCTCACCACGCCCAGCTGTTGCGCCCTGCGCTCGCGTCGCCCTCACCGTGCCCCCGCATGCGCGCCATCACCGCCTCCACACCGGCCGACCGCGGTGACACCCCACGACGACCGCCGGCCGCGCGCGTCACATCTCCCTGCCGCGCCGCTCGCCCTACGCCGGTCACCGCTCACCCTGACCGCTCCCGACGTGCGCCACCGTTCGCCTCCTTTCCGGGCCGAGCTGCCCAACACCTCGCCGCCGCCTCCTCAACGGCGCAGCCCCCACGCGCCACCGATGCTTGCGCACATTTCGCCGCCCTGGCCGCTTGGCTTCCCCCCGGTCGCGCACCGCCTGCAGCGCTCGCCCCCGGATGCGCCTCCTCCCGGCTGCCTGTAGCGTGCCCATGGTCACCTTGCTGCTCGTCGGCCGCGCCCCATAGCGGCGCTGCCGTCCAACTCCTTGTCCGTCCACCGCTGCGCCAGTGACGGCTGTCCGCCCTTGCTGTTGTCCAGACCCAGCACCACGCGTAGACACCCAGCCGCCGTGTCCCTGCTGGCTGCGCCTTTTCGGGCCGACCGCGAGCACCATGATGCCATGTCCGCGTTCCGCGCCATGGCTATGTCCTGGAAGCAAGTCGAGTAATGGGTGTGATGGAGGATATGTAGGAATACGTCGTTGACACACCGGCACCGACAACTGGTCCAAGCATGGCTCTGATTTTGCAAGATTCATTGGATCAGTGACTGCAGCCAAGGTGTTCGATGAATTGGTTACAAGGCAAAACTAAGTGTGTTGCCGTTCAATGCTGGTCTATGGATGCAGGTCTATTCTGGGGTGGCAATCGACAAGGACATGTGCCAAGGTACTCTTGGGATGTTGATGAAGTGACGAAATCAACTACACACCCAAGATGTTCGGCGAAATGCCTATAAGGTGAGCCTTGCCCTGAAATGTCTTACTTGACGTCATCGAAGTCCGTTCGTGGTGATCACTAATGGTACTTATGCATCGTCAAGTCGTACGTCCAGTTTCCGCATTGATATCATCCCTATAGGAGTCCCCTAGTTGACCTTCTTTGGCTTTTGGATTGCAGAGGCTTGTCCGTGCGTGCTCGTGATGCTCCACCATGAGCTGCATCGATGTCATTGACCACATGACGTTGTCCTAGGGCTGATGTGGACGTCACCCCATTGACGAGTCTGGGTTGATGTGGACGTCCCTAAGATGATCTTCTCGAGATGGAAAAGCATGACCGTCACGACAAGGTCTCGCATCGTGTTCGAGTTCCAGTAGTTCACCGAGCTCATCAGGACAATCTTGCAAAAGATAGTACATTAATGTCGTCGTGTAAGCACTTGAATGATGCTCGAGAAGCTTGCTGTAGGAACTACTTTACCTAAAAGTCATTTGACGTTGTCTTGGTACTCATGCTAGGTTAACAGTGCTTGTAATGACTTCTTAAGTCCAAGCCATGTTGATCCCAATTTAGTCCCAAGTGTCGTTAGGTTCCACCATGGTTCATCCTAAGTGAGGACCCTACGACACCACTGCTCACTTAACAAGGTTTACTCCTTTATAAGTTAAGTCAAGTTCAGTGGTTGATTGCTAAATCGCGACCTTTGTCTTGTACACTCCACTCATACTCAAGCTTTCGGTATCCCCCTTGATTCTTTAGTCATCCTTACACTACCAGTCCAACACTTCCACACCATTCAGCTTTATCAACCTTGAGTGGCATAGCATCGAGTGTTGAGCGCCAAGTTGCAATGTGTGCTTACGTTGCACCTTTCAATTTACATTTCAACACTACTATGACCACTGGACTCCATCCTTTGTTTATCCACAAAACAGAGGCATATCTGTCCTTCCTAGTCGAACTCCTCATTCTTAGAGTTTACACAACCCCGTGGAGTCTATTATTAAATTAATTAATTACTTATATGCATATCATGTCGATAGGAATGTGATGATAGGTGATCGACGAGAAGTTTTGCTTGGAGGAGAAGGCCAGGGTGTCCACTTGAAGTCCTTGGCGGAGTCCGCACAGAAGGACCACTAACAAGTGACATTTATTTGAGTCGCAAACTAAGGCAAGCCCCGGTTTGCATTTAAGAGCTTTTCAAAGTTTTCCAGTTTTATTCACTTACGTCTTCAGTTGATATTGTGCATTACGTATAAGGTGTTTGATACTCCACTTGCATGACCAAAAATCCCAGGTATTGGTTGGAACGAGTTACAATTTGACCTGTAGTAACTGCTTTGCTAATGCATAGGAAATCCGGTAGAAGTCGAGCAGTTGGAATCTACTCGCGAGAGATGTAGGCATATCTCACAGAATTGGTTAGATATAAAATTGATCAATATAATGAAATTAAGACCGGGCAGGGAATGGATAGGAAGCGGCGAGAATTGATTCTCGGTCGCATAGCCCCGCCTGTGTCGATTAAGGCCCGCTTCGTGTGCGGCCCCGCTGAACAAGCTTGACTTGTACCGGCAACATAATGGACATATGGAATCCACTAAACCGATGTAACATGATAACTGGGATGTCGAGGACCACTAACTCACCATCGATAGGGGTGGGCTGAGGACAGTAAGGTGTAAATCGGTCAGCGGACACATGAGGTGTTCCGTGCGGAGACCTTCTGTTTGCGGAGGTGAGATGGGTTCGGCATTCTGGTTTCTTGTGAAAGGTGGCCATATACGCCTAGTAATGAAGTGTTATGTAGGTACAGGTGTGGTCTCTGGCACTTCCGAACGACGTATGTGTCGTGTTGTCCGGGTGTGTCCTGATTGCAATCACTGTCCCTCGCAGTAATAGAGTACCACTTGTTCACTGTGTCGTGACGTAGTAAATACTAAAGAAGCCAGAAAAATCATATTGTATTGAATTATAATTGCTTTGCAACCTTGCATGATTTAAGGATAGTACAATTAAAAGTTTACAGTTTCCCCTTACTTTAGCTGTAATAGCATTATGTTCTCTGGGCATGTCATATCATCGATAAAGCGTTTCTTGTTTGATTGTGGAGCCCATGATGTGCCGTGCTCGGAGAATGTCATTTGCTACTTAAAACATTATTATAAGGATCCACTTGTAGGCGAGTCTTTTATGCTTCACCTTACCTATGTTAGTGTCCCCCTTGCATATGTCTAGTGAGACGGGTTAGTCTTGTTGAGCCTTATGCCCACGTTTGCGCTTTAACGATTTTTGCAGGTATTAGTTTTATTTCTACTGTTCAGGTTATACATGAGACTCGAGGTGTCGAGATAAATCTCATGTGAACCACGCCGCAGCTGAATGTTCTTCTTGGTGCTAGAGAGAATCGTCCTAGGGCACGGACGTCTCCTCTCCTGCTTAGTTAGGTGAGATTATGAGTATGTATTTTCCGCTGCGTGTGTACTTCTGTTATACACTCTTTTGTAAACTCTTCTTATTATGAAATGAAAACTTTGTATATTTTGGTATTCTTTTCGTGGTTGTTGTTAGGTGCCGCATCGCACGGCACCACCCAATGAGATCCTCGGATGTGTGGACTCCGGTCCCCACAGAGTGTCTCTTGGTGATTGCATTCACCGTGTAACAGTCGGTTATTGGAGAGAGCCTTTGGGAGCTTGCCAAGTCGGTTGTGGAAGCCCGAAAGATCAAACTTGTACAAGGCTTGAGCTCCACCTTGTCGGAGATGGCGAACGGAGACTTTTAGTGAAGATCCCGGGTCTCAATGACTTGGGAGTGGCTATACCCTTTGATGGGTGCCACAACTTGGATGTAGGAAGGTCTTCATGATCTTGCCGAACCACGGGATAAATCACCGTGTCTTCATGTCTCCTCAGGAGTTTGCACATTCTTCCTTTCTCGTTACACTTATGCATTTCATATACCGCAAAATTATTATTCACTTGAATGCATAGGTTGTTTGCATAGGGAATTGGCTTTTAATAGTCAAGTTTTATTGCTTTAATTTTTGAAAAGAAGCCCAATTCACCCCCCTCTTGGGCATTCGATCCTTAAAATTGGTATCAGAGAAAGGTTGCTCATTGGATCATTCTAGCTTCACCGCTAGAGAGCTAAAATGGCCAAGATTGGGGGTTCGGTTCCCATCTTCGAGGGCAAGAACATTGCCTATTGGAAAGCATGTATGCGTGCTTATCTAGAGGCTATTGCTCCCGAGGTATGGGAAGCGACCCATGCGGGGTTTGGTGAGCATAACTATATATGTGATCAAATAAAGTGGGATGCAAAAGCTAGAAATGCTATTTACGAATGCATTAGTCAAGATGTGTTTGCTAGGATTGCTAGCAAAAAAAAGGCTTGTGAAATTCGGGCTTGTTTGATTGAAATTCATAAGGGTTTTTCTCGTGTTAAAGAACTAAAGTATCATATGCTTAAGGCCAAATATGATGAGTTCAAAATGCTACCTCATGAAAATGTCAATGAAATGTTTTCTCGCTTGAATGTTCTCATTGAGGAAATTAATGCTCTTAATATTGCTTCTCTTGGCAAGGGACTCATCAACCGCAAGATTCTTATGCTCCTTCCTAAGCCAAAGTACAACATCATCAACTCCATGCTTCAAAAGGAATCTCTTGATCACATTGATGTTTCAGAACTTATTGGAGAAATTCACGCTCATGAGATGAGTGTGCTTGGGATGATGGAGGAATCATCTTCAAAGACAATTGCTATAAAGGCTTCCACAAAGAGAACAAATCTCAAGAAAAAGAAAGTGGTCGAGCCTAGATCAAGTGAAGAAGAGCAAGCATCAAGTGAAGATGATGATGATGAGCTTGCATTGATGATGAGAATATTCTCTTGCTTGAACTCCAAGATTGCCAATAAGGGATACACCTTTGATCCCAAAAAAGAAAGCATTTCTACCAAGAAAAGATGACAACAAGAATTGCTATAATTGTGGTGATCAAGGCCACATCTCCTATGATTGTCCAAAACCGGACAAAAGAAGAGAAAACCACAAGGGCAAGCATCGCAAGCTTGAGGATAGTGAGGATGATGAAGAAGAGGTCAAGCCTAAGCCAAGATTCTTTGGGAAGAAGAAGCATGACAAAGGCAAAAAGACAAAACTCTTTCCAAAGAAGAGAAAAGGCTCACAAAAGGTGTTCATGTGTGAGGCAAATGAATGGATCACTGACGAAGAATCTAGTGATGAAGAGAGTGAAGTTGAAGAAGAGAGCTTGACCGGCCTTGCCATTGCCAACAATGATGATTCATCTCTTCGTCCACCTCCCATGTGCCTCATGGCAAAAGGTAACACCAAGGTATGTGATGACTCTAGCGATGATTAGCTTTCCCCCGATGACTTAGCTTCATTGCTAAATGAATACTACACTATCATTAAAAGGGAAAAGAGTAAGGTCAAGGCTCTTGAAGAAGCTTGTGCTAAGCTCGAGAGTGCTAACCTCGATTTGCTTGAAAAGTATAAAAGCATACTTAAGGAGCATGACACGCTCAAATCCCATGTCAAGCAAGTTGAGGAGGATAAGGCTCAAATCAAGCTAGATCATCATGAGCTTGACGAAGCACACCAAGCACTCTTGGGAAAGCACAATGAGTCAATCCAAGAGCATCAAGTAATTAACCTTGCTTATGAAGTCCTTGATCAAGAATTGAAAACTATAAAGAAAGAAACCCTTAATGACAAGGTATCTATTGTTTCTCATGACACTAATGTCTTGCATAAGTCTTTGCCTTTGAAAAAGAATGCTAGGGAGAAGGATTTGATGGATGAAATTGAAAGTCTCCGCACTAGTGTGGCAAGACTGTCTAAGGGAGAAGTCAAGCATAAAGAAATCCTCTTCCAACAAGCAAAGGCCTTCAACAAGAGAGAACTTGGATCCTTCCCGGTGCCTAACAAAGGAAAGGTACCCTCACTGGAGCTCAAAATAAGCTTCATCAAGGAAGTTGGTTCTTATTGCCAACATTGTGAGGTCACCTGTCACAATACAAGGGAGTGTCCTCTTCCAAACCGGCCTTCTCTATAATTGCCTACTAACTACAAGTCTACCTTTAATGATCACTAATATCTCTTGAGTAAAGTAGATGGCAAGGTGAAGGCAAGGTTCATTGTCAAGGACATGAAGGGCATGAAGGGGAAGCTTCCCAAGCAACTTTGGGTCCCAAAAACACTTGTATCACACATACAAGAACCTAAGTTAGCTTGGGTGCCTAAAATAAAAAATTGAATTCATGTGTGTAGGTGAACTACAAAGCCAGAGGAAAGCATTGGGTACTCGATAGCGGGTGCACTCAACACATGACCGGCAACGATGGTATGTTCACCACCATAGAGAACCCCGACAATCATGAACAAGTCACATTTGATGACAACTCTAAGGGGAAGGTAATTGGGTTGGGTAAGATTGTAATTTCAAATGATTTATCTATTTCTAATGTATTGTATGTTAAGTCACTTAGTTTCAATTTGATTTCTATTGCACAATTATGTGATCTTGGACTAACGTGCACTTTTGGCAAGAATGATGTTGTTGTGACTAGTGAAACATGCAAAGAACTAATCTTCAAAGGGTTTCAGCATGGACATCTCTACTTAGTAGACTTCTCCGACAAGGATGATAGCTTGACCACTTGTCTTTTCACCTAGACAAGTTTGGGATGGCTATATCATCGACGCATAGCTCACATTAGAATGAGCAAGCTCAAGAAGTCATTCAAGCTCAGGATGGTGACCGGCGTGAAGGATGTCACATTTGAGAAGAACAAGCTTTGTAGCGCTTGTCAAGCCGGGAAACAAGTTGCTTCACACCACCCGATGAAGACAATGGTGTCAACCTCCAAGCAACATGAGTTGCTCCACATGGACCTCTTCGGACCATCCACATATCAAAGTCTTGGTGGTAATCTCTATTGTCTTGTTATAGTTGATGAATACTCTCGCTATGCTTGGACTTTGTTTCTAGGTGACAAGAGTGAAACTCTGGAAGTGTTCAATACCTTCGCTAACTGTGCCCAAAGGGAATTTCAACTTCCCATCATCAAGGTCCGGAGTGACAACGACACCGAATTCAAGAACTACAACATTGGGGAGTGGTGTGATCGTGAAGGCGTGAAACATGAATTTTCAGCCACATACACTCCTCAACAAAATGGTGTTGTTGAAAGGAAGAACAAGATCTCATCACTCTTGCACGAGCAATGCTTGATGACTATGGCACGTCCGAGAAGTTTTGGGCCGAAGCAATCAACACGATGTGTCATACCGCAAATCAGGTCTATCTACACCGACTACTTCAAAAGACACCGTACGAACTCCTCATTGGGAGAAAGCCCAATATCTCCTATTTCCGAGTCTTTGGGTGCAAGTGTTGTATCTACCGCAAGAAAAGGCTCGGTAAGTTTGAAATAAGATGTGATGTTGGTATCTTTCTTGGTTATGCATCAAACTCAGAAGCATATCGAGTATTCAACCAAACCTCCGGTTTAGTTGAGGAAAGTTGTGATGTTGAGTTTGATGAAACTAATGGATCCCAAGAGGAGAGTTTTGGTCATGATGAAATAGATGATGAGCCTCTACGAGAAGCTATGAAGAACATGACCATTGGAGACATCAAGCCTAAAGTTGAGGAGAGCCATGATCAAGGAAGATCTTCAAGTTCCAGCATCAACACATCTATGGCACCTTAAGTTGACGAAGACGAAAAAGATGATCCATTGCCGACACAAGATTCACAAGCCACACAACATCAAGAAGAAGAACAAGTCCATGATCAAGTCCAACCACAAGAAGAGCAACACTCATCACCATCGCCAAGTGCTTCACAACCACTTATGAGGCATGGACGCATCTCCAAGGCGCATCCAATTGATCAAATTATCGGAAGTCCGTCAAGGGGAGTAAGTACACGTTCTTGCCATTTTGCTACGTTTTGTGAGCACTACTCGTTTGTTTCATGTGTAGAACCCACTCACATTGAGGCAACACTCCAAGATCCAAATTGGGTAATGGCCATGCAAGAATAACTCAACAACTTCATCCGCAATGAAGTTTGGGTGTTGGAGGAGCGACCCAAGGACAAGAACGTGACCGGGACAAAGTGGGTGTATCGCAACAAACAAGACGAGAACGGTGTTGTGATCCGCAACAAGGCAAGACTTGTGGCCAGGGGTTTCTCGCAAGTTGAATGACTAGACTTTGGAGAAACATTTGCTCCAGTCGCTCGACTAGAAGCCATCCGTATACTTCTTGCTTTTGCATCACATAATAATATAAAGTTTTATCAAATGGATGTGAAAAGTGCCTTTCTTAATGGTTACACTAACGAGCTTGTTTATGTTGAACAACCTCCCAGGTTCGAAGATCCGAGGAATCCTAATCATGTGTATAGGTTGTACAAGGCGCTCTATGGGCTCAAGCAAGCGCCTAGAGCGTGGTATGAACGACTATGGGATTTCTTGATCATGCAAGGATTCAAGATCGGGAGGGTGGACACTACACTCTTCACCAAAGACATCGATGGAGAACTATTTGTTTGTCAAATTTATGTCGATGATATTATTTTTGGTTCAACTAACGAAGCTCTTAGCCATGAGTCTGGAAAAATGATGTCTAGGGAATTCGAGATGTCGATGATTGGAGAGCTCAACTTCTTCCTTGGATTTCAAATCAAGCAACTTCGAGAGCGGACCTTCATCTATCAAGAAAAATACACCAAGGACCTCTTGAAGAAATTTGAGATGGGAGATTGTAGCTCAAGAAGTACTCCAATGGCAACAAATTGTCATCTCGACGCAGATAAGGACGGTAAACCTGTTGACCAATCTAATTACCGTTCCATGATTGGTTCATTGCTTTATCTTACCGCATCTAGGCCCGATATCATGTTTAGTGTATGCTTGTGTGCTCACTTTTAAGCGGCACCTAAAGAATCGCATCAGAAGGCGGTCTTTAGGATACTTCGGTATCTCAAGCATACCCCAAGTGTAGGCCTGTGGTACCCCAAAGGTGCTAAATTCAATCTCTTGGGTTACTCGGATTCGGAATTTGCCGGATGCCGTGTGGATCGCAAGACTACCTCTGGAGGGTGCCACTTGCTTGGGCGTTCCCTAGTATCTTGGTCTAGCAAGAAGCAAAACTCCATTGCTTTGTCCACTGCAGAAGCAGAATATATAGCGGTCGGTGCATGTTGTGCCCAAATCCTTTATATGAAGCAAACCCTTTTGGACTTTGGTGTTAAACTTGGTTGTGTGCCTCTCGTTTGTGACAATGAAAGTGCGGTTAAGATTGCTAAAAACCCGTTCAACACTCCCGCACTAAGCACATTGATATTCGTCATCATTTCTTGCGGGACCATGAAGCTAAGGGAGACATCTTCTTGCAAGGTGTTAGGTCCGAAGAACAATTGGCGGATATCTTCACTAAACCACTTGATGAGAAAAATTTTCTAGACTAAGAAGTGAATTAAATGTGCTAGATGCATCAAACGTCATGTAAGTTGCCATGGTCATGTAAGAATGCATCACATATAGGTCTTGTCTAACTTTCAAAGGATAGGTGCGAGCAAGGGTTAGCTTGGGATGGAGGTTATTTTGGGTTTCCCCAAGACATGGAGAGTGGCTCTCCCTGAAGCCTTTGAAAGGTTCAAATTTGGCAAGATAGATTTAATATATGTCTTGCATGATGCCTGCCATATAGACTTGCACTCACGTTTAATTTCCTGCATTAAAAATTGTTTGGCATTGCATACGGTAGATTGTCACAAAGGGGAACCCACTTCATGTGAAAGATACTTGTTTGAAATGCAATATTTCAACTCATATGATGTGGAAAGAACAATGTGTTAGGTGTGTTAATGCCTAAAGGAACATGCTTTAAAGAGATAGAAGTCTTTATCCTCTGACTCACAAAGCATGGGCCTTACATTTTATTTGGATTTCTTCCTTGATTTTTCTGGTGTTCTATTTGCTTTAGGGCTTAGCCAAGTTATTGGCACCTAGTGTTATAATCTTTTTGAGGGGTTAGGGGTTGCCCAAAAAGTCCTAAGACTTGTGTTTCTCTTTGTTTGTTTAAGTCAAAGGACATATATGGGATGTTGTTGATCTTTTGTAGTCATCGGATTATCCGATGCTTAGGCCAGAAGCTTCATCGGATCAGTTTGTGCTTAAGTACAAGGGTCAGCTCAGTCAGAAAGTCAAATCAACCGATGAGTTCATTCTGAGAAACATCGGAGCATCTGATGTTCACATTTCTGGAGTTGTGCCAAATTCAACCGATGATAATCGTTTCCACGTCGGATCATCCGATGCCGAAGGTGCCTCTGGAATACCCTTACTGTACCATTCGACTGATGCACCTCTCAACTGACGTCGGATCATCCGATGTTAAAATTTGAGCTAGGGATCGGGCCCCACCTATTTATCGCCTCTTCATTTCTTCTCTCTCCCCGATGCCTCACTCCTCGCCCTGCCGCCACCCACCGTCGCCACCCCACTCGCCGTCGCCGCCCCACTCGCGCTCCGGCCACTGTCCAACACAGCGCCGCCGCCACCCTGTGCCGCCGCCACAGCCCCACGCAGCGCTGCCGCTGCCCTGCGCCACAACCCTAAGCGCCGCGCCACCGCCCTCTGCACCGCCGCGCCACCGCCCTCCGGCCACCGCACTCCTCCTTGTGCTGCTGCCCTCTGGTCGCCGTGCTCTCCGTCGCACCGCTGCCTCCTCTTGGCCGCTAGGGTTCGCCCGGCCGCATCGTTCTTTGCATCGCCGTCTCGTGCGCCCGACATCGTTGTCCCACACTCTCATCTTCGCCGTTGTCACGCGAGATGGGCCGTGACAAGAAAGGAAAGGGCAAGGCTATTGAGGAGCCAACAACTAAGAAGCAGAAGATGTCGAAAGAGGAGAAGAAAGCTCTGATGGCCGCTCGCAGCGCTGAGGAGCGAGAGCGTGGCCGAGGAGGATCCCTGAGGATCTGGGAGACCCAACAGAGGCAGCCACAGGTGCCTAAGGAGCCAGAGGAGGCAAAGGAGCCTGAGGTGCCGCTTGTTTGCCGGCGCTCATTCAAGACACGTAGAGGTCATCCAGCTGCTGCCCCGAGACAGAGACCTTCTGCGGCTGAGCTTCGGGAGGACAGGGCGACCCAGAGAGCCGTCTATGAGATGGACACCAATGTCCGTGTTGGTGAGGGTGTCTGCCTGCCTGACTACAGGAAGTTGAAGGCAAAGCAGCTCAGGAAGCTTAGATGGAGTATTCTGCCTGAGGGGTGGTTCCCGTAGCCCAGAGAGCCACTAGTGGACAGCCGCTTCTGGACCCTGACACAGGCGTCGCTGTATGAGACTTACAGACGTCGGGGCCATAAGCATTTCCAGCACAACTTCCTTGACTAGGATCAGCTCGCACTTGCAGCCAACACTGAGATTCGCCCTTACTTTGAGAGGTACAGAGGACTAGTGGAGTTGATGTCTTTCCAGCGGGGTGCCTTTGTGGAGGACTTGGTCCGAGTGTTCTATAACACACTCTACGTTTCAGAGGGCCGCATATCCATTGACTTCATGTTCATGGGCCAGCATCACCATATGACTCGATAGACCTTGGGACAGCTGCTAGGCGTGGATCTTCATGACACCTGCCTGCACGAGTTAGTCTATGGACAAGCTGACCCACCAAGGAGGCCACTCACTGGAGGTGTGGCACCAACTTTTGAGGAGATTCGCTCACTGTTTGCTCAGCCCTTCTCACCTGACCAGCCGAGGGTACATGCTCTACTCACTCCAGCTGCACGCACTGTGCACCTTGCCTTGCGCCGCACGCTTCTACCCAGGTGTGGATACCTTGAGGGCTTCACCAGTGTGCAGCAGACCCTCTTGTTCTATGTCATGAACGGGATGGAGTTCGACATCGTGGATATTCTCATCTATGAAATGGAGGATGTTATCACCGATGGAGTTGGGATGATGAGGCAGCTTGTGTTTGGCCACTGGATCAGTCACCTACTCTACCTGTTGGCTCCAGAGGGGTCCGTCGTGCGTGACAGTCTCACCGACGAGAGCGTCACTCGGTTCGGACACTACCGTGCTCCAGCTCCTAGAGACCGCCGCCTTGGCTGCCCCATTGAGCGTCAGGTCCGAGCTCGACTTTCTGAAGAAGACTGGTCAGACCTAGAGAAGGAAGATGAGATCCTAGCACAGGCTGAGGCTCAAGGAGGGGATCTACATCACATCTTGTCAGAGAGTGACACTAGTGATAGTGTCGAGGAGTACTTCCCACCTCCTCCCTCACCCAGGTAGCACAACGCGGAGACTGGAGGCTCGACTGTACCACCTCCTACTCCACCTCCGGTGTCCGAGGCACATGTCTCTCAGCCAATCGAGCTTAGCTCTCTTCTACAGCAGATGGTTGAGCAGCAGCAACTGGATCGGCTTGCAGCTGAGCAGGCCAGAGCTGAGCAGGCTACGCGTCTTTTAGAGCTCCAGCAGCAGCAGCAGGAGATGCAGCTTTAGATAGCCCGCGAGAGGCGAGAGGACACTAACAGGCTCCCTGGACTGATTGATCAGATGCATCAGCGTTCTCTTGACCAGCAGCAGCAGACACAACAGGCCATGATGGGCATCCTGGGGTTGATCACCAACCTCTACACTCAGACCAGGATTTCCCTGCCCTCTTAGCATCCGGGTCTAGCTCCAGGTCCGCCTGTCCTGGCACCATTTTTAGCTCCAGTGCCGACCATGCCGATACCGATGATCAGCATGTCACCACTGCTTGCTCCAGGCGCACCGATTCACTCTCCCCTGCCGGTTTGACACTCTTACAGGAGACTCCGGCTTCAGTTGTCAGTGCCCCGCTACCAGCAGTCTAGACTCAGCTGGCACCCTCAGCACAAACAGCAGCTCCCACAACACCAGTATCCTCCACTCCAGCCTCAGCAGCAGCAGGCAGCAGTTCCGACGACAGCACCCCCGAAGGCGACCAGTTCGTCATCGCCCCGAGCGCTCAGGATCCTTAGGCACTCGGCTTTCCTTTTTGGTGTCTTGATGCCAAGGGGGAGAAGAGTCAGGGGGAGGGATAGCATAGTCCTAGGGGGAGTCCTAGTTGTAGGGGGAGTATCTTTTTCGGGAGCTTTTGTAATTTGGGAGATTTGCTACTCTTTTTCTCTCTTTGAAGTTTTTGTAATTTGGGAGCGTTGATATTCTCTTGCTATCTTTGAGTATACATGTGCCACTTAATTCTCTTATGTGTTATAGATCGTTTTTGAGCCTTTGAGTTTCATGTGCTGTATCCTGTAATTGTTGCATATCCTTTCGAGTATCGTATTCTTAATTTCATTACTGTTATGCTTTACTCGTTGTGTTGTCATCAATCACCAAAAAGGGGGAGATTGAAAGCATATAGGCCCCCATGAGGTATGGTTTCAGTGATTAATGTCAACTGTTGGATATCACTAATGAGTTTGTGGATGCAAGGTCTCTCGTATCACTCATCACACTTAATGAACTCTATATGTATATACTCTACTGCTCATTGGATACAATTGGAGACTCCTCAACAAGCTATTTTACAAGGTCAATCGATCTTTATGAAGACTAAAAGAAAAAGCACATATGTCAAAATCATTCCATCAAAATTGACAGCACTTGAGACTTGGTCGTCATCAGAAGAACATTTCAAACCAATGTCTAAGAGGTCACCCGAACGAATTCCAAAAGAATCACTTAGAACAACTTGATGCAGACAAAATCAACTCACTGGATCATTCGATGTATCCAGAAAACACTACATCGGTCGAGTTGGCTCAACAGCAGAAAAAGACCTCAGACTTGAGTATACACCGGATCATCCGATGATGAAGTAAGTGTTACATCGGTTGATCACTCCAGTAAGTAATTTCCCTGGACCAAGTGTAACACCGGATCATCCGATGTACAATTATAACACATCGGTCAATCATTCCAGTAAGCGTTATTTCTGGACCATTCTGGATCAAGTGTCACCGGATCATCCGATGATGAGGCAAGTGTTACATCAGTCGATCAACAGTCATATCTAACAAAATAATATTAGCTAATTTGTATTCGACCGATGACAACTGAAGGGAGAACATCGGATCATCCGGTGTTTGCAGAACAGTGATGTCAGCCTACTTTTCCAATGGCTATCTCGTGGAAGCTTGCTATTTATACCCCTTCAACCAGTCATTTCGATAGGTCTTGATGCCCTGAGCTACTCTACACATTACAAAGCATTCAAGACATTGAGCAACCACTTCCATATCATTTACACCACTTGTACACCAAGAGATAGCCTAGAATTTGCTAGATATGATGCTTGTGTGCTTCCATTCTTGGTGATTGGAGTCTCTAGTGTAGTGAGAGCTGTAAGGGAGTGTCTCTTAGTGATTGCATTCACCGTGTGACAGTCGGTGATTGGAGAGAGCCTTCCGGAGCTTGCCAAGTTGGTTGTGGAAGCCTCGAAGATCAAATTTGTACAAGGCTTGAGCTCCACCTTGCCGGAGATGGCGAACGGAGAGTTTTAGTGAAGATCCCTGGTCTCGTTGACTTGGGAGTGGCTATACCCTTTGGTGGGTGCCACAACGTGGATGTAGGAAGGTTTTGATGATCGAGCCGAACCACGGGATAAATCACCGTGTCTTCATGTCTCCTCGGGAGTTTGCACATTCTTCCTTTCCCGTTACACTTATGCATTTCATATACCGCAAAATTATTATTCACTTGAATGCATAGGTTGTTTGCATAGGGAATTGGGCTTTTAATAGTTAAGTTTTTATTGCTTTAATTTTTGAAAAGAAGCCCAATTCACCCCCTCTTGGGCATTCGATCCTTATAGCCCATCTTCAGTATTTGGCGTCGACGGTTCTTCGGCGGGTGGCTCGGTCCATCAATCAGCGGCTCCACTGAAGTCAGTGATCGGCACATCATCTAGCATCCCCATTGCCAGCGCGGTCCTGCGTGCCACAAAGGGCTCCGCCAGCGTCTGTAACACCCAAAGTTTTGGTGAAAAAAATGTCAAATGAATTCTTTTACAAGAGATAAAATAATTTCTTTGGGAATAAAATTCATATAAGCAAAGTGCATCATGTTTATTTGAATGTGTGAAAAATTTTCAAATTTAAATTCGTTAGAAAATTTCAGTTTAAAAATTCAAATAATAAAAGAAAAGGAAAACAAAACAGAAAATAAAACAAAAAAAGAAAAACTCAACTTGGGCCGCCAATCCCGCCCCCGACCCATTTCCTCCTTTCCCTTGCGTCGGCCCGCTCCGCGCCCGCGCCCCTCTCTCTTCCCCTCGCTGCCAACCCGGCCCCACTGGCCAGCTTCATCTTCCCCGCCGCGTCGTGCGTGGTAACGCACGCACTTGATGCGCCGCTGCATTTCACCCCTTCAATACTGTCCCTTACACCTCAATCAAACACCCAATCGTCCTCAATGATGGCGCTGCCCGTTTCTCCACCGTCCCCCTATAAATACCGGTCGATCCCCCTCGAATTTGGCCGTCCCCGACGCCCAAACCCTAGTCGCCATCGAGCTCGGTAATGTCGGTCGTGTTCCCGTCGTTCCACCCAATGCCTACCCTCGAAACGTTCTCTAACACATTCGTCATGTTCACAGGAGTCCGCCGGGCATCGTCGTTGGGTGGAGAAGTCGTTGCGTCGCCGACTTCGTTGGGCGCCGACGAGCCCCACCGCCGTTCATTGTTGCCGGCCGTCCTCTGCCCCATTTCCGGCCTTGCAACACCCTTCGGTGAGACCCCCTCGCTCACCTCTTTCTATTGCGCCCTAGGAGTGCCCCTGTTGATTGCTAGATTTTGCATTTTGGTCGCCACCGCCGAGTTCGCCGCCCAGCGCCGCCCTGGGCGACGTGGCCGATGGTCAGCCGTACATTTCTAACGTGCGACCGAGATTAGATCCCAGTGTACCCCTTCGGTTAATAAAATTCGGGCCGTTCATTTTAAAACCATCGGCCCAAATTCAAACAACAGTGACCGTTGGTAATTTTATAGAGAAACCCGTGGATAGTTTAGTAAACCCCCTGGATAGTTTTAAATAATTACATATTGGTCCAAATATTTATAAAATTGACCCTGTACTTTCTGGAAATTAGGAATTAATTGTAAAATAAAGTAATAATTATTTGGAAGTCCCTAGAATATTAAAAAATAGCAACTAAATACTGGAAAATTATAGAATAATCCCTGGACTTTATAAAAAATATTTTTAGTCTCTGGAATAGCTCTTTTTTGCAGAAAAGCCCCTAAAATTTTATAAATTAAATAATAATCCCTAGTTGCTATAAAATATTATAAAAACAGATTTAGAATTTTTTTAATTTATTTTCAGTTCTGTAATATTTTTATTAATTCATTTAAATTGCTGATTTGATCATAAAATGCTTTCTAAGTGTATTTAATTCATAAAAATTGATTAGTACATAGAAATAATTATTTAAAATGGTGTAAAAATTGTAAAATGCACATTTTATGTTATAAAACTATTTTAGGCATATTTTGAAGGAGAAAACTTTCTAGAAAATAAGAATAGGTTTCTAATAAAGATAAAAATGTATAAAAATTGTTAAAAATATGTTTTACTCAATATATTTCATTTAATTCTAAATTCTCAATATTTGGTTCATGTCCATAATTTAAATTAACCATAAAGTCACTTTTGCGTAGGAAATTATATTTATTTGAAATGCTTGCACTTTATTTGTTCTTATTGTATGTTATTATTTTGTTATGCATCGTCATAATCTAGAGTGAGGATCAGAACCGACACTTAATCTCCAAGAGCAGCAGTTTCCCGTCGACCACCAGCCTTACTTTGGAGGCAAGTTCCTTGACCATCTTGCACCCTTTTTGTTAAGTTTTAGTTAGATGCATGCTAAATTAAAATATGAATCCTATGCTATGCTTCCCTAGTTATTCCCCAGTATTTCATGTCGCTTGGTTTGGGTGTTTTACTATTAATTAGTTCACGCTTAGCCATGCTTAATTAAATATGGGCAACTTATCTACATGACATATTTGTATTACTATGATTCATGAAATGTTGGCAAATATGAATTTAGTGGATAGGAATCTGATAGGAGGTTTTGTATGGATTGGTGCATGCGTGCACAAGACCTCGATTTGGGGCTTCACACCTATCGGATTCTAAGGACCGGTTTATGGAGGAAGTTGCTAAGCCTTATAGTATCACCACAGAGATGTATATGAGATAACTTGGTTTAGTAATTTGATCTCTCCAGATGTAGCATAGGTAATTGAACGGGCGGGGAATGGGTTCAGAATACTGCCGTGGGATCCGCATGGCTCAAGAGGGGGCTTCTCCTAGCGGAGTGAAAATAGGCTCCAGGTGCTGGAGCGGTGAAACCTCAGAGTACCAATTGCAAGTCAGGAGAACCATCAAAAACACCTCGTAGTGATCTCCTGGCCACACACCGTTGGAAGTGTGTATTGTGGTTAGCTACCACTGACAACAGGGAGGTTTACCTTATTCCACCTGGCAATAGGGGATGAAATCATGAATTGTGGGTAAAGGATACACACTATGCAGAGTTTTGTCAAACTGTCTAGATAGCCGTGCTCACGGACACGAGTGGCTTGGAACCAAGTTCATAATTAGCACACATGGTTAAAAAATGGATAAATTGGGTTTGGACATTATCTGGTTACTTTGGGGTTTATGGTTGGAGTTCACCTAGATGTAGGTGCTTAACAACATTAAGAGTAAGTTGTAGTTGCTATAGTGCTTTACCTATTATTTGCCTTCCTTGTTGTGAACCTTATGTCATAACTTCCCAACTTGCGAGTACCGTTGGTACTCAAACTTGTTAGTTTTATATTCCCCCCCCCCCCAAGTCTATGAAGACGAAGAGGTGGAGAACCAGGGCTTCTTTGGAGATCCTGATGAGATGTTCTAGCCTGGCGTATCCCCCGTGCAACGCCTATGCTTGGAGCCCTTTTATTTGATTTTCTACTACTTTTGTACTTTTCTTTTAGACCATGATGGAGTGGTCTTGCAAGCTGTTCATATACTATGGAGATGAGTTACTCAAGATACATCGTACACCTGCTTCGAGGAGCTATCGTCGATATGCTGAACAAGATGCTAGCTGGGAGGCCATCACTTTCTGGAGACACTCCTACGGGTACCAGCCGAGGAACACCGTGCATGCCTTCACACCTCAACATCCAAGTGGTACAGGCAACTTCGTCACCAGGTTCGTGGAGGGACCCTTTGACCTTCCACAAACTCATCAGGCGGTGGATGATGTGGAGCGCCTCAGCATCCGACTTCACAAGGAACAACAGGAGATACAAGATGTACGCGACCTTGTCGGGCACTACAAGAGTATGGTGAGGAGGTATCGTCGGGTCACCGACGAGGATCCAAATGGCTATGCTTTTGACACCTCTACATGGATCCCGGACTCCCCAGACCGCCGTGTCGGTCGAGATGATACGCATACACTGGACTAGACTTCAGATGAGGAGCCACCTTCAGAGGAGCCTTCTGTGCCACAACCGCCCGCCAACTCAACTCCACATGGCAACAAGTCCCATGGAAGCAACCCTTGCTATGATGGTGATGATGATAAAGACCAAGATGACGACCCTGAGGAGCGCGAGCACACCATGGCCTACCATACAACTCAAGATTAGGAATTTACCAATCTTTTGTAATAATAGTTGAGTAGTGACATATCTATGCATGCTTGATTTGTATGTCTTTCTTTGAGAACTTGTTTACTTATGTTGAGTTTTCTTTAATGAAATGATTTTCAGTGCTCCTATTCCTTATTGATGCATATAGTGGGAAAATCATATAGAATAGTTTCTCTCTCGCCTTCTTATTCTAAAACAACACCCAAACCTTAGATGGCAGGAAGAGGAAGAGGACGTGGTCATGGTGCACCACCCAACAATCAATACAATGAAGGCCCGCTACCTCAATGGAATGGAAGAGGTGCTCGTGGAGCACCAACAGCGAACCAAATGCAACAAATGATGGAAATGCAACTGCAGATGATGCAAAATCTAATGCAGATTGTAAACAACATGCAGCAGGCTCAACAAGCACCACCACCTCCTCCACCCCCACTACCACCACCACCACCTCCAAGGTCGTGCTTAAGGGACTTCATGAATATTCAACCTCCATGCTTTCAAACGTAGTGGAGCCTATGGATGCTAACAATTGGATCAAAACAATTGAAATCAAATTGAGGATTGTTCAGTGTGAAGGCAGAGAAAGGGTACTACTAGCATCACACCAGCTCACTGGACCTGCAACTGATTGGTGGACTTCTTTCACAACAGCCCATGCTAATCCAAACAACATAACATGGGAGGAATTCAGAGAAAATTTCCGCAATCATCATGTACCTAAAGGAGAAATTCAAGCAAAGTGTCTGGAGTTCTTAGCACTAAAGCAAGGGAACATGAACGTACGGGGATACTTGAATAAGTTTACACGGCTGTCCCGATACGACCCTGGAGATGTCGATACTGATACAAATAAACAATTCTATTTCAAGGAGGGATTAGACAAGGAGATACAGTTGATGATGTCCTCTAGTGACTACGCAAGCTTCCAACATTTGGTAGACAAGGCGTTCACTGTGGAAAGGAAGAAGGAGTATGAGGGAGAAGATCACAAGCGGAAGATGATGATGGGACAATCTTCAAGCAACAATCGTCCACGCTTTAACCCCCACCAGTCGGGACACATGAATCGTCCCATGGGAACTAACCAAGGTCAGCGATACTCTAACAACTCTTCATTCAGGCCTCAAGTGCAGTATGCTCGCCCACAGTACTAGCAAATGCAACCACAACGCCCCCAAATGTATCAATAGCGTCCAATGTCTTCAACACCTCGTCCAATTGGGCAACCACAGCAGGGCCAACAAAGAAACAAGGCACCAGATAACAACACTCGAGGAGCTTGCTACATCTGTGGTGACAAGGGACACTACTCCAACAATTGCCCGAAGAAGCCATCGCAGCAGAATCAATCCAGGGGACGGGTAAATCATGTTATTTTGGAAGAAGCTCAAGACGCATTGGATGTGGTGATCGATACGTTCTCTGCTAATTCCCACTCTTTTACAATATTTTTTGTCTCTGGTGCAACACATTCATTCATAGCAAAAGAATTCATAAGAATACATGGAATGACTGTTACATTAATGACACCAGTATTGGTAGTCAACTGTCCTAGAGGAGAAATGTTGACAAGGAAAGTATGCCCTAATGTAAGTATAAACATTAGGGGGGTAGCATTCTTAGCAAACCTTATAGTGCTGGAATCACAAGGGATAGACATTATTCTGGGAATGGATTAGTTAACCAAGTACAAAGCAGTGATTCACTGTGCTACCAGAACAGTGTGCTTAACTCATATAGATGGCACAAAGGTTGAGTTTTGTCCTGATCAGGCACCAGTTCAAAAGATACGACTCAATCAAGTTGAGGGAGCAGGGGAGATTAAAGTTGTCTGTGACTTTCCGGATGTGTTTCCTGAGGAATTACCGGGTATGCCCCCTGATAGAGAAATTGAATTCGTCATTGAAATAGTACCTGGAACAACTCCAATTTACAAGCGACCATATAGGATGGATGTTAAACAGTTGGCTGAATTGAAGACTCATATCAATGAGTTGTTAGAAAAAGGATACATTCGTCCTAGTTCCTCACCGTGGGGAGCTCCAGTGATATTTGTACCCAAGAAGGATGGCACTTAAAGATTGTGTGTGGATTATCGTGCTCTCAATGCAGTAACCATCAAGAACAAGTATGCTCTACCAAGAGTTGAGGATTTGTTTGACCAGTTGAGAGGCGCTTGTGTGTTCTCAAACATTAATCTACGCTCGGGGTATCACCAATTGAAGATACGACCCTCAGACATACCAAAGACGACATTTGTCTCAAGATATGGACTATATGAGTATATAGTCATGTCCTTCGGTTTAACCAATGCCACTGCTTATTTCATGTACCTTATGAACAAGGTATTCATGGAATATTTGGACAAGTTTGTCATGGTGTTCATAGATGATATCTTGATATTCTCCAAAAGTGAAGAGGAACATGAGGAACACCTAAGATTGGCTTTGCAGAAGCTTCGTGAACATCAACTATATGCAAAGCTTAGTAAATGCAAGTTCTAATTGAAAGAGGTGTCATTTCAGGGACATGTTATATCAAAAGGAGGAATAGCAGTAGACCCGGGTAATGTGAAAAATGTTCTCAATTGGAAGACTCCAGAAAATGTTGGGCAAATTAGGAGTTTCTTGGGGATGGCTGGTTATTATCGTCGGTTTTTGAGGGATTCTCCAAAATCTCGCCCATTAACAAAGTTACTTGAGAAGGGAGCTATATTCAAGTGGACATCAGAATGTGAAGCTAGTTTCATGGAATTAAATAAAAGGTTGACCAATGCTCCTGTGTTGGTTATGCCAGATATGCAGAAAGAGTTTTAGTTTATTGTGATGCATACGGACAAGGGCTAGGATGTGTATTGATGCAAGAGGGACATGTAGTGGCTTATGCTTCAGACCAACTCAGAAAGCATGAAAGAAATTACCCTACTCATGATTTTGAGTTTGCAGTCGTGGTTCATGCATTGAAGCTATGGAGACATTATCTAATAGGGAAAAGAACTGAAATTTATACGGACCACAAGAGTTTGAAATATATTTTTACTCAACCAGATCTAAACCTCAGACAACACAGATGTTTGGAGCTTATCAATGATTTGGATGTTGGAATCAATTACCATCTTGGAAAAGCTAATGTGGTCGTAGATCCGCTGAGTAGGTCAGCACAATGCAACAGTTTGGCACTAAAGGGTCAGCAACCGCAGTTATGTGAGGAATTTGCGAAGCTAAACCTTAGTATTGTGACTAACACTGAGCTAGTGTCCATTGAAGTAGAGTCCACTTTGGAGAAGGATATTAGAGAAGGACAAGCGCATGATTAGAAGATCCAAGAGATTAAGAATAAAATGAAAGAAGGAAAAGCTCCGGACTATAAAAAAGATGAACAAGGAACACTATGGCTAGGGAAGAGAATATGTGTGCCTGACATCAAGGGGATTCGAGAATTGATCTTAAGAGAAGCCCACAACTCGTCGTATTCTATCCATCCAGGAAGCACAAAGATGTATCAAGATCTTAAGGATCGATATTGGTGGCATGGGATGAAACGTCATGTGGCGGAGTATGTAGCCCTGTGTGACACATGTCAGAAGGTCAAAGCAGAACATTAAAGACCAGCAGGGTTACTTCAATAATTAAAATTCTTGAATGGAAATGAGAAGAAATAAGTATAGATTTTATTGTGGGGTTGCCAAGAACTCAGTCAGGATACGACTCCATATGGGTTATAGTGGACCGCTTGACTAAAGTGGCTCACTTTATTCCTGTTAAAGAAAGCTATTCTGGTTCAGGATTGGCAGAACTATATATGTCAAGGATCGTATGTTTTTATGGAGTTCCAAAGAAAATAATATCAGATAGAGGAACTCATTTCACTTCTTGATTTTGGCAAAAGCTGCATGAGTCAATGGATACTCGTCTGAATTTTAGTTCGGCCTATCATCTGCAAACTTACAGTCAAACAAAACGTACTAATCAAATCCTTGAAGACATGTTGAGAGCATGTGCATTGAAAAACAACAGAAGTTGGGATGAGAATCTACCATATGCTGAGTTTTCCTATAACAATAGTTATCAAACTAGTATGAAAATGTCTACGTTTGAAGCATTGTATGGACGGAATTGCAGAACACCGTTGTTTTGGAATCAAACTGGAGAGAGTCAAGTATTTGGGTCTAAAGTATTGAGAGAAGCTGAGAGACAAGTGCATGAAATTCAGAAGAATTTGAAGACGACTCAATCAAGGCAGAAGAGTTATGCAGATACTCGACGACGTGATCTGTCATTTGAGATTGGTGATTTTGTATATCTCAAGGTGTCACCCATGAGAGGATTGAGACGATTCAAGGTGAAGGGCAAATTGTCACCCCGTTACATTGGTCATTTCAAGGTGTTGGAGAAAAGAGGAGTAGTAGCCTATCGGCTCGAGTTTCCGTCCCACTTATCAGATGTGCATGACGTATTTCATGTGTCGCAATTGAAGAAATGCTTGAGAGTGCCTTAGGAGCAGTTGCCATTGGATGCGGTAGATGTGCAAGAGGACCTTACTTATGCAAACAACTTGTTAAGATTCTTGAAACATCAGAACGAGTTACGAGGAATAAAGTTACTCGTATGTGCAATGTCCAATGGAAACATCACTCAGAAGAAGAGGCAACGTGGGAAAGAGAAGAAGACCTCAAGGCGGCGTTTCCCAATCTTTTCCCTTAGGCCGTTCAAATCTCGAGGGCGAGATTTCTATTTAAGGGGGTAGAATTGTAACACCCAAAGTTTTGGAGAAAAAAATGTAAAATGAATTCTTTTACAAGAGATAAAATAATTTCTTTGGGAATAAAATTCATATAAGCAAAGTGCATCATGTTTATTTGAATGTGGGAAATTTTTTAAAATTTAAATTCGTTAGAAAATTTCAGTTTAAAAATTCAAATAATAAAACAAAAACAAAACAGAAAAGAAAAAGAAAAGAAATAGAAAAAGAAAAACTCACCTTGGGCCGCCAATCCTGCCCCTGACCCATTTCCTCCTTTCCCCTGCGCCGGCCCGCTCCGCGCCTGTGCCCCTCTCTCTTCCCCTCACTGCCAACCCGGCCCCACTGGCCAGCTTCATCTTCTCTGCCACGTCGTGCGCGATAACGCATGCACACGATCCACCGTCACATTTCAGCCCTTCAATACCGTCCGTTACACCTCAATGAAACACCCAATCGTGCTCAATGATGGCGCCACCCGTTTCTCCACTGTTCCCCTATAAATACCGGCTGATCCCCCTCGGATTTCGCCGTCCCCGACACCCAAACCCTAGTCTCCGCCGAGCTCGGTAATTTCGGCCATGTTCCCTTCGTTCCACCCATTGCCTCCCCTTGAAACATTCTCTAACACATTTGCCGTGTTCCCAGGAGTCCTTCGGGCATTGTCGTTGGGTGGTCGTTGCGTCGCCGACTTCGTCGGGCACCGATGAGACCCGCCGCCGTTCATCGTCCCGGCCATCCTCCGCCCCATTTCCGCCTTGCAACACCCTTCGGTGAGACCCCATCGCTCCCCTCTTTCTATTGCCCCATAGGAGTGCCCCTGTTGATTGCTAGAGTTCACATTTTGGTCGCCGCCGCCAGCGCCGCCCTGGGCGACATGGCCGATTGTCAGCTGTCCATTTCTAACGTGCGGCCGAGATTAGATCCCAGCGTACCCCTTCGGTTAATAAAATCAGGGTCGTTCATTTTAAAACCATGGCCCGATTTCAAACAACCGTGACCGTTGGTAATTTTAGAGAGAAACCCATGTATAGTTTAGTAAACCCCTGAACAGTTTTAAATAATTACATATTGGTCCAAATATTTATAAAATTGACCCTGGACTTTCTCGAAATCATGAAATAATTGTAAAATAAAGTAAAAATTATTTGTAAGTCCCTGGAATATTAGAAAATAGCAACTAAATACTGTAAAATTGTACAATAATCCCTGGACTTTATAAAAAATGTTTTTAGTCTCTGGAATAGCTCTGTTTTTGCAGAAAAGCCCCTAAATTTTTAGAAATTAAATAATAATCCCTAGTTGCTATAAAAATATTATAAAAACAGATTTAAAAATTTTTTCAATTTATTTTCAGTTCTGTAATATTTTATTAATTCATTTAAATTGCTGATATTATCATAAAATGCTTTTTAATGTATTTAATTCATAAAAAATATTTGCACATAGAAATAATTATTAAAAATGGTGTAAAAATTGTAAAATGCACATTTTATGTTATAAAACTATTTTAGGCATATTTTGAAGGAGAAAACTTTCCAGAAAATAATAATAGGTTTCTAATAAAGATAAAAATGTATAAAAACTGTTAAAAATATGTTTTACTAAATATATTTCATTTAATTCTAAATTCTCAATATTTGGTTCATGTCCATAATTTAAATTAACCATAAAATCTTTTTACATAGAAATTTATGTTTACTTGAAATGTTTCTATTTATGTGTTCTTATTGTATGTTATTATTTTGTTATGCATCGTCGTAATCTAGAGTCGGGACCAGAACCGACACTTAGTCTCAATGAGAAGCAGTTTCCCGTCGACCACCAGGCTTATTTTGGAGGCAAGTTCCTTGACCATCTTGCACCTTTTTTGTTAAGTTTTAGTTAGATGCATGCTAAATTAAAATATGAATCCTATGCTATGCTTCCCTAGTTATTCTTCAGTATTCTTTGTCTCTTGGTTTGGGTGTTTTACTATTAATTAGCTCACGCTTTGCCATACTTAATTAAATATGGTCAACTTATCTACATGACATATTTGTATTATTATGATTCATGAAATATTGGTAAATATGAATTTAGTGGATAGGAATCTGATGGGAGGTTTCGTATGGATTGGTGCATGCGTGCACAAGACCTTGGTGTGGGGCTTGACACCTATCGGATTCTAAGGACCGGTTTATGGAAGAAGTTGCTAAGGCTTATAGTATCATCACAAAGTTGTATATGGGACAACTTGGTTTAGTAATATGGTCTCTCCCGATGTAGCATAAGTAATTGAACGGGCGGGGAATGGGTTCAAAATACTGCCTTGGGATCCGCATGGCTCAGGAGGGGGCTTCTCCTGGTGGAGGGAAAAGAGACTCCAGGTGCCGGAGCGTTGAAACCTCAGAGTACCAATTGCAAGTTGGGAGAATCTTCGGAAACACCTCATAGTGATCTCCTGGCCACACACCTTTGGAAGTGTGTAATGTGGTTAGCTACCATTGGCAACAGGGATGTTTACCTTTGTCCACCTGGCAATGGGGGATAAAATCACGAACTGCGGGTAAAGGATGCACACTCTGCAAAGTTTTGTCAAATTATCTAGATAGCCGTGCTCACGAACATGAGCGACATGGAACCAAGTTCATAATTAGCATACATGGTTAAATAATGGATGGATTGGGTTTGGACATTATCTGGTTACTTTGGGGTTTATGGTTCGAGTTCACCTAGATGTAGGTTCTTAGCAACATTAAGGGTAAGTTGTAGTTGCTATAGTGCTTTACCTATTATGTGCCTTCCTTTTTGTGAACCTCATGTCATAACTTCCCAACTTGCGAGTACCATTGGTACTCAAACTTGTTAGTTGCATATTCCCCCCCCCCCCCCCCCAAGTCTATGAAGACGAAGAGGTGGAGAACCAGAACTTCTTTGGAGATCCTGATGAGATGTTCTAGGCTGGCGTATCCCCCGTGTAACGCCTGTGCTTGGAGCCCTTTTATTTGATTTTCTGCTGCTTTTGTACTTTTCTTTTAGACCTTGAAGGTCATTTATGTAAAAAGATGATATACTCGAACATGGCATTATTAATGGTATTACACTTTCGTCTACACATATATGAGATTAATTAATCCTGGCATACATGTGGAAAGCATTTGGTCGTCTTCTTAATACCAGGTGTTACAGCGTCACACCTTCAGAACCTCAGGCCAAAAGGCCTCGAGCTGACATCGTCAAAAGCTCGGGAGGAGGCTCCAAAGTGGCTCCATCGGAGTCATTGGAGGTGCACCAGCACAGGGTGGCAGCATCGCTGGTGGTTTTAGCGGAGGACCAGCCAGGATGATCTCGCTTGTTACGCCATTGTCAGGGCCCGCGACTTCAGGGTCGCTGAGAGTGGAGGCTCGCTGGAGCTTCCAGGGACGTCGGTAAGGCATTCTCACCAACGCTTGCTCTATTATCTTGCCTACCTTTGTTGATTGGTCAGGGCTTGTTCTTGATTTGTAGGGCTACGTTAGCAGTTGTGACACCCTTACCACCGGGGGTTGTGCCCCAGGGCGCTTCAAAAGCGGCCGAAGAGGCTACGGCTGCGCCGACGGGGCAGCCCGCCAAGCTTGTTCAGGGAAGCGCTACTACAGCGTTTGTGCCCGGCATGGGTAGTGAAGCATCTTCAGCTGCATCTCCAGCTATCAAGCCAAAGGCACTTCCAGCTGTCACGCCAGAGGCACCTCCGGCCGTCGTGGCAGAGGCAATGTTGGAGTCAACTCAAGGGGCTGAAGGCCTGGCCTCCACTGCTGCTGATCCGGTGGGCGGCTCCTTGAGCGATGACAGCGCTGCTGCTTCGGGTGGCACCGCAACTCCTACTCACTCTCTAGGGCAAGATCCCTGGTACTAGTGGCCTTGCCTTCACCGCTATGGGAGGAAGAGGTCCCCGAGATGATCATCAGACGAACTTCCCTAACTTCATCGTAGCCGGAGTGCCTCTTCGACATTACGGACTTGACACTGTCCAGCATCCTTCAGGTGCAATCCAACCTCCACCAGGCACAGGAGGCTCTTGTCACGGAGTGGGAGAAGCTGCGTGCCGAGGGCAAGCGCCTTCGAGGCTAGGAGGACCTTCCGAGGTCCAGGATCGCCGAGGCGAATGTGAAGCACCAGAAGGAGAACGAGGATCTGGAGCTGAGGCACCGCTTTGTGAAGGCCACTGATGCCATGTCCCAAAAGATTTTGGCCGACGCCAAGGTAGCCAACAGCACGATTGATGCCCGCCGGCATGCCCTTGAAGAAGGTTGGGAGGCCCTGAGTTGCCAAGAAGCCATTGTTGCCGAGAGGGAGGCTGTTGTCGCCGAGCAAGAGGTGGTGGCTCAGGCGATGATGGCCCGGGCTGAGGCTGATCGGAACAGGCTGCAATCCAGCCTCTAGGACCTTGAGCTCCAGGAGAGCAATTTGGCGAGGGATCGGGCACAACACTTGGCTGAGCATCAGGAACTCCTCCTGCATGATCTCGACGTATAACCCCGGGAGCACACAACCGAGTGTCGCGCCTGGGAGCTCGATCTACGGGAGCGTCAGCTGACTCAGCGTCTAGAAGCCAAGGGTAGGGCAGCGGCAGAGACGGTGGCGTCCCATGTCTTTGTGTGCTACCAGTGTCGGTATCCCGATATGCCTTTGGAGCCAGTTTTTGAAGGCCCTGTCGAGGAGTGCGAGGGGATAGCAGCGGCGGAGGTTAAGGATGCTGCCAAACACATCGTAGTGCAATTCAACCAGGGTTGAGGCTGGTAGCTCGTCTTTGTATTCAGGGTTCGCCCCCTTGTAAAAATTCCTTAACGAATTTGAATTTGTGTTTGTCTTCTTGGCTTGTCTTTGTTCTTAGTTGCGAAAGAGTTTGCAGAACCTTTGCCGAGCCCGTTAGATTTTGAGGCCCAACGGTTGCACAATTCAGATGGCCCAAGTGTTGCCGATAGACTTCCTTCCTATGGAACCCCCTTGGAGGCCCCTTGGTTGTAAAATCCCACTTTTTCCTTCATGTAAAGTTCAGCTACAAGTTTATTATCAACCATAGTGGAGATCCGTCATGGTTATGCACATGAACTTATGGTGGGATACATGAACTTGATCTCATCAAATAATTTCTTCCACTCATGCTTAAATTTTATTAACATGACGAATGGATTTCATCAATACTCTTAGATTAACTCTTTTGACCTCTCTTCAAATTTTGGAATTATTTGAATGGAGGATCCTAGGTCAAATTAATATGCAGTACCCAATATATATTCCAATTAATTGCAAATTGAATATACTACTGTATATTTGGCCCTGTCAAAATTATTCAATTCAGAGGCCATAATTTTTTCTATGGTCTACTAATATTCCAAATAGACATCCTGAAAAGTTTCATAATTTATGGACTCCATTGGCTATTTTATTTGAGACGCTTAGCAAATTCAGACCCTATTAGGAATTCAAATTTGGAATGTTGTGCAACTTAATTGAACATCAAGATTTGAACTTACCATCATGCTCAGCATGACTTGTTTGACTAATCCTCATAGTTTCAAAATTTTTGGAAATCGTTTGTTATTTAAATCAGTGACACCATTGAATTTCATCCAAATTCAAATTCAAATTTGAAATTCAATTGGAACTTCTCCAAATCGAAATCCAATTGCAGAATCGAATTCCAGATATTTATGTGAGCCCCCCACAAAAATCTAGAATTTTTGGACCAAGTTTGGTAAGGGAATTGAAGTTTGCAGAGAGAGGAAATGGATAAGAGGAGGTGGGACCCACAGTCATCCTAACCCACTCGAGTGCAACCCACGGGGGTGCTCTATATCCAGCTCTCCCCGCCGATCGACGCCGACAGCGCGCGACACCGCGACGCGACATGCATCCACCGAGCTGCCTGCTTGCTTGCGCCGTGGCGCGCTCCCCGCGCCCCTCCGCCCCTATAAATACCCCCCCCCCTAGCCGTCGCCGTTGAGCTCCAACCCAGTTCACGCCATTTCCGCTGCCTCTGCTCAATCGAGCTTTCGCTGACGATTGAAGCCGTTTCTCTCTGAGCTGTAAGTAGATAAAAGGATTGTCACAAGCTCCTCTACATATTCTATTTGGTCATTGATCGTGACATAGCTTCTGCTTGGGATATTTTGAAGTTTCCCGGTCGCCGTCGAGGAAGCCGCCGAGCACCTTCACTGTCTCACTGTCGAGCTCCAGTTCTAGGCCATCTCCAACCTTGATCCTTTAAGAAAAAAGGTTCGCTATCCTCTCTAGTTTATGCTCACAGAATCTAAGCCTATGACATGAAGTGTAGCTCGAGTTCTTGTTCGATAACCGAACGGTTTCTCAATAAGGCAGCAAAGCTTCACGCCTAAATTCGTTTCATTCTTGCAATCATCCTTTAATCTGGTTAGCAGATAGCTTCTGTATGTCCTAACGAAGATCCCTCCCCAAAAACCCTAAAAGTGATCAACCGAGCACCTTAGATTTCGAGTTTTCATGGCTGCCGGTTGAAAAACCGTACTTCGACGTCGAGCTTAGATTTGTCGGCGATGTCACCCCAATCTAACCCCCAAATCATCCTCCTGGTGTTCCCAGGAACCTTCCCGACCTTTTCTCGAGCCTATTACGCCATTGCCGAGCATTTCCGACGAACGCCGAAACCCTAGCTCCGCCGTCACCGTCGCATCGCCGTCTCTGGTCATCGCCGACGAGATTGGACACCACCATCGGCTTGCGCGGTTGATTTTATGGTTGAGCGATCAAGGCGAGGCCGAAAGAAGGTCGACACACTAAGTCCGGCGAAGCGCCGCCGCGTTTCCGGCGAGAGACACCGCCGCGTCGGGAGGTTGACGGAGGTGCGGGTCCCACCTATCAACGACACCGCTCGCGTGGGATCAGATGTAACCAGAGATCTGGTGCGGCTGCACGGGTTAACCCCGTGGATCTCGGTGTGGCTCCGTTCTGAGTGGTCCAATTCAAATGAAGTGGGACCGGCCCCTTTATTTGAATTTTCCAATTGAAAAATAAATCCAGATTCAATCCAAATTTGGAAAATCCATAACTTCCGGTAGAATTATCAAAAAATTCCCAAATACATTTTTAGAACCAGCATGAAGAGTACTATCTAGTGGTGCACTTGGATTTGTATGAAAAGCCATAGAAATTTCTCTATAATTCAGATAAGCAAAATGCTAAAAGAATTCATTCCCATAGTTCTGTTAATTGGAAAATTTCCAATTTTGGTCAGAACACTATTGTTAATACCCTTGATTCCAGTAAAAGTTTCAAGCTCTTTGGACTTAAAATACTGGGTTGATCAACATTCCAAACCTCTATGTAGTTATAAATTGAGAAAAATGGAAAATCAATTTCTAGAAATTTACCCAAACTTTAAAATCAGTTTCTCCTTGTAGGAAGCTTAGAAAATGATGAAACAAATTTTCCTAGAACCAGTGAGACCCCCTCTACATGATACAGACCTTGGTAGCCATGACAATTCTCCAAAATTTCAACCAAAATTTGGAGAAGGTTATTTCATACCATAATTTTTAAGAAAAACAAATTTCCTTGATCATCTCCTGTTCTTTGCAAGAGTCTTCTCTATAGTCTCTAGTATCTACCCTAAAAATCCCAAAGCCAATTAAGATAATTACCCTATTTTCATCCTAGGAGTTCACACCACCTCAAGCATATTAATTATTTTTCAAAGTCATTCATACCTATTATATGCATATCGTGTAGTACCTGAAATCGAGGAGCAGCCAGAAGCTTTGGAGGTCCAGCTGCCAGAAACTAACATTGGCTCAGACTCGCATTCAGGCAAGCCCCGGTTTTCATTTAAGTTCCTTACAGTGTTTTGCAGTTTTATTTCACCTTACATCTTCAGATGATTGTGCATTACGTTTAAGGTGTTTGACATCCACTTGCATGGCCCACAAATCCTATGGAGTCTTGGGTGGGTCTACGGCCCGTTGAGTAGACACTTCTATGCTTATGCCCATAGGAATTTGATAGAAGTCGAGTAGTTGGAATCTACTCGCGAGATAGGAATTTTGTCACATGGAGATTCTAGAATAAGAAAATGGTTTATGAATATGAAATTGAGACCGAGCAGTGGGTAGGATGCAGCGAGACGTGGTCTCACGTGCGAGCCCTGCTTGTGTCGATTGAGGACCATTTCGTGTGCGGTCCTGCTAGACAAGCTTGAATTGTACCGGCGACATACTGGAGGAATGGGCTCCAGTAAACTGATGTAGCTTGATACTGGTTTGTTGAGGCATTCCGTTCCGTTTTATAGGCGTGGGTTGAGGCAGCAAGGTGTAAATTAGCTGGTGGGCATGTCAGAGTACGCCCCACGCAGTGACCTCCTGCTCGTGATGGATCGACCGGTTCAACATTTGATTGTTTAGTAAAAGGTGGCCATATACGACTAGTACTGAATTGTTATGTAGGTACTGCTGTAAGTACTCGCTGGCATTTTTGAAAGTGCGTATGTGTCGTGTTGTTCCGGGTGTATCCTGATTGCAATCACCATCCCTCGTGGTAATAGAGTACCACTTGTTCACTGCGCCGTGACGTAGTAAATACTGAAGAAGTCAGGATAATATGATATATTGGTTTACAAATTTGCTTGGACAACCTTGTTTGGCTTAGAGATAGTAGAATTAAAAGTTTACAGTTTCCCCATACTTTACTTGTAATAGCATTATGTGCTTTGTGCACGTCATATCATCGGCAAAGTGTTTCTTGTTTGATTGTGGAGTCTATGATGTGCTGTGCCTGAAGAATGTCATGTGTTACTTAAAATATGAATATAAGGATCCACTTGTAGGCGAGTCTTTATGCTTTACTTTACCCACGTTTAGTATTCACCCTTGCATATGTCTAGTGAGATGGGTTAGTCTTGTTGAGCCTTATGCTCACGTTTGCCGTTAATGAGTTTTTGCATATTATACGACTGATGACAGGTTTGATGACGAGGCTGCACCCCCTCCCGGGTTTACAGCCGAGTGGGAACCCTGCACGCCGCCGTGATTTGTGTGTTGCTAGTGCAAAGTATCCAGGGCATGGATGACTTTGCTTTTGCATAGCTAGTGCTGAGAGCGTAGCTATGATGTATAGTTCTTTTCCCTTCCGTTAGCATTTTAAAACTTCCGCTGTGCTTTTAAATAAAAACTTGGTATTGTAAATTGTTCCCGTTATATTCTTGTATACTGTTGGGTGTCGCATGCACGACACCACCCAATAAGATCCTTGGAGGTCGAGATCCTGGTCCCCACAGACATGGTATCAGAGCATCATTGGGAACAGTGTACTTGAAAAGAACATATTTTGAAAAATTAGGATTTGAGTGAGGAATTAGTTATATGCCATTATAAGGAGTGTTATTAGTATAAGATATAAAGGTGGTAAACTAACTTATATGTTATTAATTTTGTAACGACGCTCTGACGTACTGTAAGAGGTAAGGTACGCCACCGTAAGCGGATCAATTGCGGTAAGCTCACCATGCGAGAGGTAGCATGGAAGTCTTTCCGTGGCTTGGCATGGAAATGTTAATAGGAGTCTCTGAAGCTTTCTATGTTTCTGAGAACCTATGACACGCGGTACCCCAGTGTGCTTCAAAGTTAATGGGAGCCCTCGTCGGGTGGTGTATAACCCGATAGTATGCCTCTCTAGAATCATTCATATCTATGGGAGCATAAGACACACATATGCCTGAGCGTGTATGAGCCGTTTCATACGGGAGTCTTTGCTGTACAGGCGTATTATATCCATACCTCGAGACATGACATCGCTCGAGGGCGACTCACACCGGAGTCGTATGCATTTACTTTTGTATATATTATTGTGACTGCCTGTCATGTTTCCCCTTGCCGCCCTTGAGGTGTGAAGGTGTGAAAGGGGATTGTTTGTCTTTTGCAGCATTGACTACGGTAGCGACCCGTGTAGCACACATTTGCGAGTGAACAATAATAAGGCCACCTATAAACGTATCCGGAAATACCGGTTAGAATTATCTTTGGTGAGGCACGTAGTACCGTCGGTATCAACTTTGATACTTAACCATCCCAAAATGACAGAAGTGGATGAATTGTATTTTGGAAAGTCTGACTATCAGGTGCTGATAGGTTTGGACTCCGCAAAATAAGTTTTGATTCGACATTGGGTTAGCACCAAGATTCTTGATTTCTGGCTAAAGTTTGCTCAACTTCGCCAAGTTGTAATCTTGGGTAGTTAGGAATAAACATAGGGGTATGTTATATGGATGAAAAACTCTCGAAGACCTCTACAACATTTCTGTTGACCATCAAGGCAGAAAAGCTTGATAATCTGTTGAAATTTGGGGTATGCTTAAATTACTCTAGATAACCCTACCATTGTACCAGTCTCCGTAATTTTGCAATAACTCACTGTAAAAAATCTTCTGCCTTATTGTTATATATATCTGAAAATGGGAGAAGCATATCTACAGTTTTGTTATTTAAAGTTTCTCTTGATTCAAATTGGAGGCAATTCAAATTTCAAGCTCAAAACAGTGAACTGCAGGACTGCTGTTGAACAACAGTTAGTTCATCTGTTAAGTTTAGATAGCTCTAGCTTTTGATCCAGAATAGTGACATGGTTATATATATACATTTATGGAAATCTAAGCAAGTCCTCTATCAACTTCGTGTTGTACTCATGGCCTAAATCTTGGTATAGCTGTGTTAAATTCCTATGGTTGCAAACTTGGTTCTGGCAGATCAGAACTTAAACAGTTGGCACATAGTTTAGAATTAGCACACTATACCTATGTAACAAATGTTTCATGGCCGAAATTATTTACCACTGGATTGTTAACTTGATGTTATACAATGTTTATTTTGTCATTACCTCAAAATATTGTCATGATATACCTGTATAAATTGTGGAAATCACCACATATACAGCAGAGGTTCTGTCAAAATTTCCAGAAAACTTGGGTCAACTTTAAACCTGTATAGATTCTATTCCCTAGATCACCTGGAGCTGTATGAGTACAACCTGGAAAGGTTGTAAAGTGTACTACAACTTTTGTATTCAACCACACGGCTGTTTCTGACGTTTCCTGTATAAAAACTTTCAATTTATACAGGAAGGTCAGCTGGAACAGACTGTGATTGCAACTCCAGTTTTTTAAAAAAATTCTTAAAATATTGGGAGTTGGAAACCTTCTCACTGTTCTAGTATCCTTTCCTATAGATGGCGGATGTGATGATGCTATTATGCCGTGCTATTGGGGCAGAGAAATGATTGACAGAGGCGTTCGGTCATGCACCATCTTGGTAGACATCCCGGCTAGTCCATGTCATTATGGATGGGATCCTTTCTCGGTTACTATCGAGGGGGCTCATTTGGAGGACATGTGGGCAATCGCAGCAGGCGAGGCGCTTATGAAGCTCTGTGAACTTCATCAAGATGCCATGGCTGGGACTCAATTTGCCCTTATTCCGGTCCGTGGTGTGGCTGGTTTTGAGTGGCAGCGTCGTATGGTTTCTGCCTATACACCGTATGGTGACACAACCTCGACGACACTTGGGACGTATGCGGCTGCGTCCAATATGGTGATTTCTACACAAGGCGCAATTATTATGGAGCAAGTTGAAGCCTTGCGGGAAGAGACTGATCGGGGAGATACCATTGATTATATCAACGAGAATCTACGTTCACTCCTAGCTCCAGCAAATCACCGGCTAAATAAGTGCGGGAGTCAGCTGCATTATGCTCGCATTAGGGTACAGAAAGCTCGTGCCGAACAACGGCAAACTCGCACTGAACTGCAGCAAGCTCGTGGTGAGTTGCAAGCAAGTCAGTTAGAGGTGCAACAACAGCAGGAGCAGCTGTTAGTAGTCACTAAAGAGCGGGACACCGCCATTGAGACAGCTCAGAATTGGGAGTATGAGGCAGAACAACTTCAGGATAATGTGATTGAGGCAGAAGCACAATTGCAACCAGTGATGTATCCACTAGCCCATAATATACCACTAATTATGGGTGAACAAATGCCTTCGAATGACGAAGAGGAAGAAGAAGATCCCGAGGAACTCGAGTACATCGAGTAGGACATATTGGAGTGGGATGTGGTAGCACTTCTGCCGTCATGGGCAACATATAGTATAATAGTTGCTCGTGTTTATTTTGTGGCCATGTTTGTATCATATTAAGAATAGAAATGGTTATGTATAAGATGACAAGACGTGTACGACATCTCATGGGGACCAAGTATTGTAGAGATGCACTTCCGTATGGGGAGTCCATCGTTTTGGAGTACACTATTGTAAACTTGGTCATGAGATAATATATCTTGTATAAAGTTTGTACTTTATCAATATATGTGAATGTTATGCACTTATTCCCTTGTCAATAAGTCAAGCTACAGAATGATGAAATTGATAAAGGAAAAAAAAAAAACATGTGCTGATTTTAAGTCATTTGGATGCAGAATGGTGCATACGCACTCGACGCCTGAAATGGGAGGATCCAGTCGTGGTCGTGAGGACGAATCTCCGACACAGGAGACAGCTGCTACACCGCAGCAACGAGTTCCCCCTCCACCACCTCCTGAACTTCTAAGGAGTCTAGCGGAGGTTCTCGCCGCAGTGCTTGGCTCGTGCGACGAGCAAACAGAGTTACTATGGACTTTGGTCCAGCATTCATCCCATCAAGGAGGGCGACCAGATGAGGGTCCACGATAGCTTTCTCCGAGTTCATACTCGGACTTTATGTCAATGCACCTGCCGGTCTTCGTGGAGGCCGATCAACCATTGGAGGCGGACAACTGGCTCCGCTCCATTGAAGGGAAGTTTGGTTTGCTACGAGTAACCGAACATCAGAAGACCCTGTCCGCGGTCCAACAACTACAAGGGTCCGCTGGTGTGTGGTGGGCAAATTACCTTGCCGCATGACCATACGGCTATGCCGCGAGCTGGGAGGAATTCCGTGAGGCATTTCACGCCTATCACATACCTCCAGGTGTTATGAGGAGGAAGCTTCAAGAGTTCTTGGAGCTGAAGCAAGGATGAAGGAGTGCCTACGAGTACTCCATGATATTCAACCACTTGGCCAAATATGCTCAGGACCAAGTAAGTACTGAAGATCAGAAGCAGGAATGCTTCCATCGGGGTTTGAACCCCAAGATGAAGGACAAGCTTGCCTTGTTCAACAGCGGCAGCTTCAACAACATGGTCAATGCCGCAATCGTACAGGAGGACGCTACTAGGGAGCTGTTCTCGACAAGAAGAAAAGGAGTGCTCCGTAGGGCAGCGGAGGAGGTACCCTCAGAAATACCGCATGGTGTATCGATCACCATCCGGCTAGAGGTGGCAGCCACTATCGTGACCACTGATGTTTCGTGGTCGCCTATTCAACAACGCCGGCACCTCTACCTCCACCGCGTGCATCGGGATTCCGTCCTGCATTCCGTGCCGGTCAGACCCCGTACACATGTTGTACGTGTGGACATACGGGACACTTCTCCAAGGACTGCCTGCAGAGCGGTGGACAGTCATCATACCAGGGGGCAAACCAGCCTCGCAACCAGCCCAAAAATCTTGCCACCAAAACCGGCAACATCCACCACCTCGCCATCGAGGACATTCCGGAAGGCGCACTCTTACTCACGAGTATGTTCTCTCTCATTCGTCTTCCCGTAGTCATCCTTTTTTACTCCGGTGCCTCCCACAATTTTATTAGCAATTCTTATGTCAATCAATACCAGTTGCCTATCTGTTCCACAAAAAACCCATATATGATTTTTTCTCCGAGAGGAGATGTAGTCACATATAAGATGGTCCATAGGGTACATCTTAATCTGGGTGGGAACATATACCCTATCTCTCTCATTATACTAGAGCATCAGAAGTTAGATGTCATCTAAGGGATGGCATGGCTGCAATACAACGGTGCTATTATTGACATCGTTCCTCGGAGGATATATCTAAATTCTCCGCTCCACTCTCCCCAAACTCTCACTCTTGAGAGTAATAACCACGTGACTCCAACTGCTTATAACACCAAAGCATGTAAACTCTAAGATATTCCAGTAGTATGTGAGTATCTGGACGTTTTTCCCGAAGATCTTCCTGGTATGACACCAAAAAGAGATGTCGAGTTTAAGATTGAACTTGTACCGGGAACAGTGCCAATCTCGAGAAAGCCGTATAAGATGGCACCTATAGAACTTGCAGAACTGAAAGAGCAGCTGAAGGAACATTTGGACAAGGGTTTCATTCGTCCCAGTTCGTCACCTTGGGGCTGTTCTGCATTGCTCGTGGGAAGAAGGATAAAACATTGAGACTATGTGTGGACTATCGTCCACTCCATGCTGTCACAATCAAGAACAAGTATCCACTACCCCGTATCGATATTCTGTTCGATCAGTTGGTAGGTGCTCGGGTATTTTCAAAGATGGATCTTCGCTCTGGTTATCATCAGATCAGGATTCGAACAGAGGATATACCTAAGACAACATTCTTGACGAGGTATGGATTATATGAGTACCTTGTCATGTCCTTCGGTATAACCAACGCACCGGCCCATTTCATATATCTCATGAATTTGGTATTCATGTCGGATTTGGACAAGTTTGTCGTGGTCTTCATCGACAACATCCTTGTATACTCAAAATCTGAAGAAGAACATGCACAACATTTGCACATCGTGCTTCAGCGATTGGGAGACCACAAGTTGTATGCTAAGTTCAGCAAATGTGAGTTCTGGATCAACCAAGTGTCATATCTAGGGCACATCATCTCTGACAAAGGGATTGCAGTTGATCCAAGCAAAATTAAGCAAATACTCAAATTGGAGTCTCCTAAGTCTATGCATGAAGTTTGAAGTTTCCTGGGTTTAGCGGGATATTACTAAAGGTTCATCCCAAGCTCTTCCAAGATAGCTAAACCAATGTCGGAACTTCTGAAGAAAGGAAAGAAATATACATGGACAAAGGAATGTGAGGAAGGTTTTCAAGCATTAGTAAAACACCTCACAACAGCAGCGGTATTAGCCCAACCAGACACAACAAGATCCTTTGATGTTTATTGTGATGCATCTAGAATTGGTTTGGGTTGCGTATTAATGCAAGACAGAAGGGTGACCGCTTATGGATCACGGCATCTTCGAAACCATGAGCAACATTATCTGACTCATGATCTTGAGCTCGCTGCCGTGGTACTAGCATTAAAGATGTGGATACACTATCTATGGGGCAACCTAGTATATCTCTACATCGATCACAAAAGCTTGAAGTACATCTTCACCCAGAAAGAATTGAATATGCGACAACGAAGATGGTTGGAGTTAATCAAATACTATGAGATTGAAATCCACTACCATCCCAAAAAGGCAAATGTAGTCGCAGATGCGCTAAGTCGCAAGTCCCATATCAATAACCTTTCTATCACCTTGACAAGGAAGAAGAACCGAGTCTCTACTTGGTTCTGTATGGGGAGCTCTACAATCTTGCCCTCATTCCTACCATAAGGGAGGAGATCGTGGAGGCTCAGAAGGAGGACAAGGGAATATCGCATATTCGCCAACGAATGAAGAAGGGGGAAATGAAGTGTTTCCGAGGTGACGATGACAGTACCATCTGGTTCAAAGACCGCATCGTGGTACCCCGCAATGTGGAACTTGAGAAGAAAATTTCGGACGAAGCTCATTTGTCCAAATATTCTATTCATCCGGGGAGTAACAAATTGTACCAAGACTTGAAGAAGAAATTTTGGTGGACTTGGATGAAGAGGGAAATAGCGAAGTATGTATCCAAATGTGATACGTGTCGACGAGTGAAAGCCGACCATCTGAAGGCAGCCGTACAACTACAACTGTTAAGCATACCTGCCTGGAAATGGGAGGACATCTGCATGGATTTCATTGTTGGATTACCTCTCACTTTTCGCAAACATGACTGGATTTGGGTGATAGTCAACTGACTCACCAAGTGGGCTCACTTTATTCCAGTCAATCTCAAGTATGTGGCATCGCAATATGCCGAGCTGTATATTGCCAGGATCTTATGCTCACACGGAGTACCCCGCACTATCATATCAGATCGTGGAACCTTGTTTGTTGCTCGATTTTAGGAGCAGCTCCATGCATCTCTGGGTACCAAATTGATTCGAAGCTCAGCTTATCATCCACAGACTAATGTCAGACGGAACGAGTAAACCAAGTGCTAGAGGATATGCTCCGCGCCTGTGCCATCCACCATGGTAAGAACTGTGTTGATCATCTACCATCGACGGAGTTTTCACACAACAATGGTTATCAGACTAGCATCCAAATGACACCCTATGAAGCTCTTTATGGACGGAAGTGCTGCACACCTTTGAATTGGTGTGAATACGGTTAACGAGTACCATATGGTATAGACTTGGTAGAGGAAGCTGAAGATCGAGTACGAGTTATTTAAGCCAACCTCAAGGCTGCTCAGTCTCGCCAGAAAAGCTATGCGAACAAACGACGTCGACCGCTTCACTTTGATATTGGGGATCACATTTACCTTCGTGTATCCCCAATGAAAGGGATTCATCGCTTTGGAGTAAAAGGGAAGCTAGCTCCACATTTCATCGAACCATTCGCAATAAGTGAGCAATGCGGACCTGTAGCCTATCGGCTAGAGCTGCCAGCATTGCTTTCTAGGATCCACAATGTTTTTCACATTTCACAATTGAGAAAATGTCTAAAGGCCCCAGCGGAAGTCTGTATGGAGGATTTGGAAGCTCTCCAACCAGATCTTACTTACTCCGAGTATCCAACCCAGATAGTCGATGAGAAGACTCGTACCACAAGAAACCGCACTTTGCATTTCTACAAGGTCTTGTGGGGAAACCACACCGCTGATGAAGCAACGTGGGAAAGCGAGGAATATCTTAGAACCAACTATCCGGACTTGTTAACGTCATATGTTCGTTAGATATTTTTCCTTTTATCCTTCCTTTTGTAATATCGGGACGAGATTCTTTTAAGGGGGGAGGAATGTAAAGTCCCACTTATTCCTTCATATAAAGTTCAGCTACAAGTTTATTATCAACCATAGTGGAGATCCATCATGGTTATGCACATGAACTTATGGTTGGATACATGAACTTGATCTCATCAAATAATTTCTACCAGTCATGCTTAAATTTTATTAACATGAGGAATGTACTTCACCAATAATCTTAGATAAACTCTTTTGACCTCTCTTACAAGTTTGGAATTATTTGAATGGAGGATCCTAGGTCAAATTAATATGCAGTACTGAATATATATTCAAATTAATTGCAAATTGAATATACTACTGTATATTTGGTCCTGTCAAATATGTTCTTTTCAAGTACACTGTTCCCTATGATGCTTTCATACCATGTCTGTGGGGACCAGAATCCCGACCTCCAAGGATCTCATTGGGTGGTGTCGTGCGATGCGATACCCCACAGTATACAAGAATAAAACGAGAACAATTTATAATACCAAGTCTTTATTTAAAAGCACAATGGAAGTTTTAAAATACTAACGGAAGGGAAAAGAACTATACATCATAGCTACGCTCTTAGTGCTAGCTATGCAAAAGCAAAGTCATCCATGTCTTGGATGCTTCGCACTAGCAACACACAAATCACAGCGGCGTGCAAGGTTTCCACTCGGCTGTAAATCCGGGAGGGGGTGCAGCCTCATCATCAAACCTGTCATCAGTCGTATAATCTACAAAAACTCGTTAACTGCAAACGTGAGCATAAGGCTCAGCAAGACTAACCCGTCTCACTAGACATATGCAAGGGTGAATACTAAACATAGGTAAAGTAAAGCATAAGGACTCGCCTACAAATGGATCCTTATATTCATATTTTAAGTAACACATGACATTCTTCAGATACGGCACATCATAGACTCCACAATCAAACAAGAAACACTTTGCCGATGATATGACGTGCACAAAGCACGTAATGCTATTACAGGTAAAGTATGGGGAAACTGTAAACTTTTAATTGTACTATCTCTAAGCCAAACAAGGTTGTCCAAGCAAATTTGTAAACCAATATATCATATTCTCCTGACTTCTTCAGTATTTACTATGTCACGGCGCAATAACAAGTGGTACTCTATTACCGCGAGGGACGCTGATTGCAATCAGGATACACCCGGAACAACACGACACATACGCACTTTTGTAAATACCAGCGAGTACTTACAGCAGTACCTACATAACAATTCAGTACTAGTCGTATATGGCCATCTTTCACTAAACACTCGAATGTCGAACCGGTCGATCCGTCACGAGCAGGAGGTCACTGTGTGGGGCGTACTCTGACGTGCCCACCAGCTGATTTACACCTTGCTACCCTCAAACCACGCCTATAAAATGAAACAGAATGTCTCGACAAACCAGTATCAAGCTACGTCAGTTTACTGGAGCCCATTCCTCCAGTATGTCGCTGGTACAATTCAAGCTTGTCCAGCAGGACCGCACACGAAACGGTCCTCAATCGACACAAGCAGGGCTACACACGTGAGACCACGTCTCGCTGCATCCTACTCACTGCTCGGTCTCAATTTCATATTCATAAACCATTTCCTTATTCCAAAATCTCTCGTGTGACAAAATTCCTATCTCGCGAGTAGATTCCAACTACTCGACTTCTACCGAATTCTGATGAGCATAAGCATAGCAGTGTCTACTCAACGAGCCGTAGGCCTACCCAAGACTCCATAGGATTTGTGGGCCATGCAAGTGGATGTCAAACACCTTAAACGTAATGCACAATCATCTGAAGACGTAAGGTGAAATAAAACTACAAAACACTGTAAGGAACTTAAATGCAAACCGGGGCTTGCCTGAATGCGAGTATGAGCCTATGTTAGTTCTGGCAGCTGAACCTCCAAAGCTTCCGGTTGCTCCTCGATTTTAGCTACTACACGATATGCATATACTAGGTATGAATGACTTTGAAAAATAATTAATATGCTTGAGGTGGTGTGAACTCCTAGGATGAAAATAGGGTAATTATCGTAATTGGCTTTGGGATTTTTAGGGTAGATACTAGAGACTATAGAGAAGACTCTTGCAAAGAACGGGAGATGATCAAGAACGTTTGTTGTTCTTAAAAATTATTGTAAGCAATAACATTCTCTAAATTTTGGTTGAAATTTTGGAGACCTATCATGGCTACCAGGGGTTTTATCATGTAGAGGGGGTCTCACTGGTTCTAGGAAAAAAATTCACCATTTTATAAGCTTCCTATAAGGAGAAACTGATTTTTCAAGTTTGGGTAAATTTCTGGAAATTGATTTTCCATTTTTCTCAATTTAGAACTACATAGAGATTTGGAATATTGATCAACCCAGTATTTTAAGTCCAAAGAAAAAGCTCGGCATTGGCGTAATAGGCTCGGGAAAAGGTCGGGAAGGTTCCTAGGAACACCAGTAGGATGATTTGGGGGTCAATTAGGGTGACATCGCCGACAAAACTAAGCTCGACGACGAAGTACGGTTTTTCAATCGGCGGCCATGAAAACTCGAAATCTAAGGTCCTCGGTCAATAACTTTCAGGGTTTTTGGGCAGGGAGCTTCATTAGGACATACTGAAGCTATCCGCTAACCAGATTAAAGGATGATTGCAAGAATGAAACGAATTTAGGCGTGAAGCTTTGCTGTCCTATTGAGAAACCATTCGGTTATGGAACAAGAACTCAAGCTACACTTCATGTCATAGGCTTAGATTCTGTGAGCATTAACTAGAGAGGATTGTGAACCTTTTTGCTTAAAGGATCGAGGCTGGAGATGGCCTAGAACTGGAGCTCAATGGTGAGACAGTGAAGGTGTTCGGCGGCTTCCTCGACGGCGATTGGGAAACATCAAAATATCCCAAGCAGAAGCTATGTCACGATCAATGAGCAAATAGAATACGTAGAGGAGGTTGTGACAAGCCTTTTATCTACTTATAGCTCGGGGAGAAACGGCTTCAATCGTCGGCGAAAGTTAGATTGAATAGAGGCGGCGGAAATGGCGTGAACTGGGTTGGAGCTCAACAGCGACGACCAGGGGGGGGTATTTATAGGGGCGGAGGGGTGCGGGGAGCGTGCCACGGTGCAAGCAAGCAGGCAGCTCGGTGGATGCATGCCGTGTCGTGGTGTCGCGTGCTGCCGGTGTCGATCGACGGGGAGAGCTGGATACAAAGCACCCCTTTGGGTTGCACTCGAGTGGGTTAGGCTGACTGTGGGTCCCCCCTCCTCTTATCCATTTCCCCCCTCTGCAAACTTCAATTCCCTCACCAAACTTGGTCCAAAAATTCTAGATTTTTGTGGGGAGGCTCACATAAATATCTGGAATTTGATTCTGCAATTGGATTTTGATTTGGAGCAAGTTCCAATTGAATTTCAAATTTGAATTTGGATGAAATTCAATGGTGTCACTGATTTAAATAGCAAATGAGTTCCAAAAATTTTGAAACTGTGAGGATAAGTCAAGCAAGTCATGCTGACCATGATGGTGAGTTCAAATCTTGATGTTCAATTAAGTTACACAACATTCAAAATTTGAATTACTAATAGGGTCTGAATTTGCTAAGCGTCTCAATTAAAATAGCCAACGGAGTCCATAAATTATGATACTTTTTAGGAAGTCTATTTGGAATATCAGTAAACCATAGAAAAATTTATGGCCTCTGAATTGAATAATTTTGATAGGGCCAAGTATATAGTAGTATATTCAATTTGCAATTAATTTGAATATATATTGGGTACTGCATATTAATTTGACCTAGGATCCTCCATTCAAATAATTCCAAACTTTGAAGAGAGGTCAAAAGAGTTAATCTAAGATTATTGGTGAAGTCCATTCCTCATGTCAATAAAATTTAAGAATGAGTGGAAGAAATTATTTGATGATATCAAGTTCATGTATCCCACCATAAGTTCATGTGCATAACCATGATGGATCTCCACTGCGGATCTCCACTGTGGGATACATGAACTTGATATCATCAACTAATTTCTTCCACTCTGTTTTACCCAAAATAATTTCTCCGGTAAAAGTTTCAATCTCTTTGGAATTAAAATAATGTGTTGATCAATATTCCAAATCTCTATGTAGTTATAAATTAAGAAAAATGGAAAATCAATTTCCAGAAATTTATCCAAACTTGAAAAATCAGTTTCTCCTTGTAGGAAGCTTAGAAAATGATGAAACAAATTTTACTAGAACCATTGAGACCCCCTATACATGATACAACCCCTCGTAGCCATGATAGGTCTCCAAAATTTCAACCAAAATTTAGAGAAGGTTATTGCTTACCATAGTTTTTAAGAACAACAAACTTCCTTGATCATTTCCTGTTCTTTGCAAGAGTATTCTCTATAGTCTCTAGTATCTACCCTAAAAATCCCAAAGCCAAATAAGATAATTACCCTATTTCCATCCTAGGAGTTCACACCACCTCAAGCATATTAATTATTTTTCAAAGTCATTCATACCTAGTATATGCTTATCGTGTAGTAGCTGAAATCGAGGAGCAGCCAGAATCTTTGGAGGTCCAGCTGCCAGAAACTAACATAGGCTCAGACTCACATTCAGGCAAGTCCCGATTTGCATTTATGCTCCTTACAGTGTTTTGCAGTTTTATTTCACCTTACGCCTTCAGATGATTGTGCATTACGTTTAAGGTGTTTGACATCCACTTGCATGGCCCACAAATCCTATGGAGTCTTTGGTAGGTCTACGGCCCGTTGAGTTGCCACTTCTATGCTTATGCTCATAGGAATTCGGTAGAAGTCGAGTAGTTGGAATCTACTCGTGAGATAGGAATTTTGTCACACGGGAGATTCTGGAATAAGAAAATGGTTTATGAATATGAAATTGAGACTGAGCAGTGGGTATGATGCAGCGAGACGTGGTCACGTGCATAGCCCTGCTTGTGTCGATTGAGGACCGTTTCGTGTGCGGTCCTGCTGGACAAGCTTGAATTGTACCGGCGACATACTGGAGGAATGGGCTCCAGTAAACTGACGTAGCTTGATACTGGTTTGTTGAGGCATTCTATTCTGTTTTATAGGCGTGGGTTGAGGGCAGCAAGGTGTAAATCAGATGGTGGGCACGTCAGAGTACGCCCCACGCAGTGACCTCCTGCTCGTGACGGATCGACAGGTTCGACATTCGAGTGTTTAGTGAAACGTGGCCATATACGACTAGTACTGAATTGTTATGTAGGTACTGCTATAAGTACTTGCTGGCATTTCCGAAAGTGCATATGTGTCGTGTTGTTCCGGGTGTATCCTGATTGCAATCACCGTCCCTCGCGGTAATAGAGTACCACTTGTTCACTGCGCCGTGACGTAGTAAATACGGAAGAAGTCGGGAGAATATGATATATTGGTTTACAAATTTTCTTGGATAACCTTGTTAGGATTAGAGATAGTACAATTAAAAGTTTACAGTTTCCCCATAATTTACCTGTAATGGCATTATGTGCTTTGTGCACGTCATATCATCGGCAAAGCATTTCTTGTTTGATTGAGGAGTCTATGATGTGCCGTGCCTGAAGAATGTCATGTGTTACTTAAATATGAATAAAAGGATCCACTTGTAGGCGAGTCCTTATGCTTTACTTTACCTATGTTTAGTATTCAACCTTGCATATGTCTAGTGAGACAGGTTAGTCTTGCTAATCCTTATGCTCACGTTTGCAGTTAATAAGTTTTTGCAGATTATACGACTGATGACGGGTTTGATGACGAGGCTGCACCCCCTCCCAGGTTTACAGCCGAGTGGGAACCCTGCACGCCGCCGTGATATGTGTGTTGCTAGTGCAAAGTATCCAGGACATGGATGACTTTGCTTTTGCATAGCTACTGCTGAGAGCGTAGCTATGATGTATAGTTCTTTTCCCTTCCATTAGTATTTTAAAACTTCCGCTGTGCTTTTAAATAAAGACTTGGTATTGTAAATTGTTCCCGTTCTATTCTTGTATACTATTGGGTGTCGCATCGCACGACACCACCCAATGAGATCCTTGGAGGTTGGGATTCTGGTCCCCACATTGGTCGATGTGGTTAGTTGGCTGGGCACATCTACCATTTGATTTGCAGGATGTCTTCAACGTGCCCGAGTGGAGCAGGGGAGTTGGAGTGTCAGAGTGCCACCAGTTGTCGAAGCTGGACGCTCTAGCGTCGCCCACCATCGTTGTTGAGACGTCAATGGCTGGCCCCTTGGGAGGTGCCGGGGCTGGGTGCTCTAGCGTCGCCCACCACCGTTATGGAGACGTTGATGGCAGGCCCTTGGGGGTGCCGGAGCTCGATGCTCCAACGTCGCCCACCATCTTCATGGAGGCGTGGACGGAAGGCCCCTTGGGAGGTGCCAAAGCTGGATGCTCGGGCATCGTCCGCCATGTTCGTAGGGTCATCTACAGCAAGCCCCTGGTTTACAGGTTATCACAAGAGAACCTTGTTAGCAACAAAAGCGAGGCAGGAGAGTTTACTCATTTGTCCGTGCTTGTTGCTGTCATTGAAGTGCTAGGACGTCGACGGCAGGCCCCTTGCGAGGTGCCGTAGTTGGATGCTCTGACGTCTTCCGCCATATTTGTATATATGTCGACGGCAGGCTTCCTGGGAGGTACCGGAGCAGGATGCTCTGACGTCGCCCACCATCGTTGTGAAGATGTCAACGGCAAGCCCCTTGGGGGGTGCCAGAGCTCGATACTTTGGTGTTGCCCAACATCATCATGAAGACATCGACGGCAAGCCCCTTGGGGGGTGCCGGAGCTGGGTGCTCCAGCGTTGTCCACCATTGTCATGAAGACGTCAACGGCATGCCCCTAGTTTATAGGTTATCACAAGAGAACCCTGTTAGCAACAAAAGCGATGCAGATGAGGTTACTCATTTGTCCACGCTTGTTGCTATCGTTGTTGTGCTGGGACGTCGACGACAGGCCCCTTGCGAGGTGCCAGAGCTGGATGCTCCGGCGTCGCCCACCATCGTCGTGAAGACATCGACAGCAGGCCCCTTGGGGGGTGCTAGAGCTGGATGCTCCAACGTTGCCCACCATCATCGTGAAGACATCGATAGTAGGCCCCTTGGGGGGTGCCGGAGCTGGGTGCTCTGGCATCGTCCGCCATCGTCATGAAGACATCGACGACAGGCCCCTTCGGGGTTCCGAAGCTGGATGCTCCGGCGTCACCCACCATCGTTGTGAAGACGTCGATGGCATGCCCCTTGGGGGTTTCCGGAGCTGGATGCTCTGGCGTCGTCCACCATCATCGTGAAGACGTTGATGGCACGCCCCTGGTTTATAGGTTACCACAAGAGGACCCTATTAGCAACAAAAGTGAGGCAGGAGAGGTTACTCATTTGTCTGCGCTTGTTACTGTCGTTGTCACACTGGGACATCGATGGCAGGCCCCTTGCGAGGTGCCGGATCTAGATGCTCCGACATCGCCCACCATCGTCATGAAGACGTCAACGGCAGACCCTTTGGGGGGTGCCCGAGCTGGATGCTCTGGCGTTGCCCACCATCATTGTGAAGATGTTGACGGCAGGCCCCTTGGGGGTGCCGGAGCTGGGTGCTTTGGCCTGGTCCGCCATCGTCATGAAGACGTTGACAACAGGCTCCTTGGGGGAGGGGGGTGCCGAAGATGGATGCTCTGGCGTCACCCACCATCAATGTGAAGACGTCGACGGCAAGCCCCTTGGGTGGTGCTGGAGCTGGATGCTCTAGCGTCGCCCACTATCGTCGCGAAGACGTTGACGGTAGCCCCCTGGTTTATAGGTTATCACAAGAGTACCCTGTTAGCAACAAAATCGAGGCAGGAGAGGTTACTCATTTGTCCATGCTTGTTTTTGTTGTTGTCATGCTGGGACGTCAACAGTAGGCCGCTTGCGAGGTGCTAGAGCTGGATGCTCCGGCGTCCCCCACCATCATCTTGAGGACGTTGACGACAAGACCCTTGGGGAGTGCCGGAGCTGGATGCTCTAGCGTCACACACCATTGTCGTGAAGACGTCGACGGCAGGTCCCTTGGGGGATGCCAGAGCTGGATGCTCTGACGTCATCCGCCATTGTCGTGAAGACGTCGACGGCAGGCCCCTTGGGGGGGGGGGTGCTGGAGCTAGAAGCTCCGGCGTTGCCTACCATCATCGTGAAGACATCGACGACAGGCCCCTAGGGGGTGCTAGAGATGGATGCTCTAGCGTCGCCCACCATCATCGTGAAGACGTTGACGGCAGGCCCCTGGTTTACAGGTTATTACAAGAGAACCTTGTTAGCAACCAAAATGAGGCAGGAGAGTTTACTCATTTATCTGCGCTCGTTGATGTCATTGATGTGTTGGAACGTCGATGGCAAGTCCCTTGCGAGGTGCCGGAGCTAGATGTCCTGCACATATGATTGTAAAAAGGGTGTACTAGTCTGCTCATTTTTTTACCTATTCCTCTCCCTTAGCTTTGTCATGCGTTATTGTCCTGGACCGTCGTACAGGGCTTGGGTAATTCGATGCGTTGGTGCTTCGGGGTACGGCTCACACCGTCCTCAGGGTGTGAGCTCTCTGGCTCCAGTACTATGGCCGCAACGCTGGGAGGCAGGCTGTGCATGCTTAGGGTATGGGACCAAGCTAAGCAGTCTACACACCTTGACCTCCTGCTCGGCGCAGGCCTTTCCTGGGAAGCCTTCTGGCGCCACATGACCCTAATGACGAGAGCAGCCGAAAGAACCCCTTATACACTACAGGTACCTCATGTGAACCCACCTGCATTAGGACTGCATGACTCCTACATGGGTGAGTTACAAGGCGTACAACCATGCATATAAAGGTAATATTCGATAAATGAGTCTAGTATGACATGTTCAAAAAATTAATACGTAATTAATGAACATTAATTTTTAAGAAAGCATTAAGTAAAACTGTGATTCTTTTTTATCGGAGTTCATAGGGGGGAGACAGGCTTTTAAAGAAGAGGGCAACGGCTTGCTTCAGGATGATGAGGGAGGCAGGGTGTACATGCTTAGGGTTCGGGACCATGTTAAGCTGATTGCACACTCTGGACCTGATCCTCCCGGCGCTCGGTTATCCTTAGTGCTACCCCCAGGTCCTATGAAAACCTTTACACTATCGTACTAAACTTAATATTTACAATAGGGGTGCCCAAGGCTCCAAGGTAGTTGTTACGGTTGTGGTGCAACCTTACCGTCGACAGCTATTAGAGGGGCGATGAGCGAGCGTCCCTACTTCCTACCCATGCCGCCCATCTTGCGGGTGGTCTGAGCAGTGCTAGGACTGAGCTCGGTAGCTTTGACGGGGATGTCAATGCTGTTGGAGGGCTGCAGTCGGGGCGCAGCAGGTGCTCCGCGCTGACGTGAGCTCGGCGGAGGCTGACTTGATCCAACACCACCTCGGGTGGGTGTCGGGTCTGCAGAGAGGGCTTGGAGTTGCTCCAAGCCTAACTCCGCAGCGGTGCGGTCTTCGCAATCCTGAGGACGCAGGAGGGGGTTGGCATCTTCAGGACGAGGCAGCCGTAGTGAGCTACTACCATGAATCGGTACAGGGTCGACCTGCCGATGATGGTGTTGAAGGGGAGGTTGACTTCAGCGATGTCGAAGAGTATGCTCTCTGTCCCGTAGTTGTCGGGTGTCCCGAAGGTCACCCGGAGATGGATGTTGCCATATGGGATGATGCTCCATGGTACCACCCCCGAGAATGGGCTCGAGGGGGTGAGCTTGGACACCGGGATCTGCAGCTGCTCGAAGGCTGCACGGCTGAGGAGGTTGAGACCGGCCCCACCATTTATCCAGACATAGTGGAGCTTGACGATGGCAATGGTGGGGGCGACCAGGAAAGGTAGAACCCCTGCCCTGGCCATGTTCTCTAGGTAGTTGGAGGTGTCGAAGCGGATTGGCGTCTCCTTCCACTGGTGGTGCTGCGCCGGAGTGGGGGCAGGGGCTATTGAAGCAACTGCACGGCGGAGGGTCTTGATCGCGTTCCAGGACGATGGATCCCAAGACCCTCCGAAGATGACGTGGAGTGTCTTGCGATGCTCGTTATCCCTGCTGGCATCGGAGTCCTCATCTTGGTGGACCACTTTGACGGCCTGCTCTTGCTTCTAGTACTCCATCTCCTCGTCATCGTCGATTTTAGGGTCGACCTTCTGCTTCCCTCCCGCAGGAGGAAGGGGGCGCCGTCCGGACGCTGTTGCGCCCGCTCTTGGTAGAATTCGGCGCATATCTTGATCTCCCGGATCTCGCTCGCAGTATGGTCGCAAGCCTTGTGCACCGGGTAGGGCTCGACACCGTCGTCAGTAGCAGGTGGCTGACGTGGGTGCTTGTTGGAGCATGGGGGTTTTCCCCCACCGGTTCTCGCTGCTGCGGGAATGGGAGATCTCTGGCCGCCGCCCTCGTTCTTCTTAATGCCGCTACCTGGGGTAATGACACTGTCATCGGCCTGGTCGGCTCCACTTGCTCCAGGGAGGTCTTGGTGTGCTAGTCACGACCCTCAGCCATGCGGGCACACCGGTCGGCGATGGAGAAGAGCTCGAAGACATATTGCACATTGTGCGTGGCTAGCTTCTCGAGCATCTTCTGGTCACGCACTCCCTACCGGAACGCTACTATGACAAAAGCATTCGAGATGTTGGGGATGGATTTTTGTACCTGGGAGAAGCGCTTGATGAATGACCTCAGCGTCTCCTTGTGTTGCTGGCGCACGGCGTGGAGGTCAAGCTCGGTGCCCTGCCGTGTGTAGGAGCTGTTGAAGTTCACCGTGAACTGTCGACAAAGCTCATCCCAAGAGGTTATGGACCCCTCGGGTAGGTTCATCAGCCATGGTTGGGCTGAGCCGACAGGGCAACGGGGAAGTAGTTTGCGAGGACTAGATCATCTGCTCCTGCAGCTAGGAGCGTCCTGGTGTAGATCTGCAGGAACTCTGGAAGGTTGATGCTCCCATCGAACCTTTCCAGTAGGTGTGGCCGGAACTTGCGTGGCCATGTCGCCAGTCAGAGATATGGCACCAAGGCCATGCTCCCTCTGACGGGCTTCATCGGTGAGGCGTAGGCGACAACATACGCAGAGGGTTTGCTGCGCCACGTGTGGCTGTTGTAGGACCTGCTGCTGTGGCAAATACTGCTGCGGTACCTGGTGTACCGGGCAGTACAAGGGTGCAGTCGACCCAACCTAGTCCTGGTCCAATGGCGGCGATGGGGTTTACCTGTGGTGCTCCTCTGATGGAGGACTCCTCCTGCTTAGGCCCTCGAGGCCCATACTCGGCGTCAAGGTTGCGCCATCTCTCTGTTGCTGCTCGATGATGACGCGACCATCTAACTGAGCTTGATGACAGTCAAGCTCAGCCCTCAGGTCCTCCACGGGGATCTTGCCAGTGCTGGTAGGCCTGGTAGACCTGGAGTCGGCAGTGTGTCGGTCGATGGACGGTGTGCGCGATAGCGACACGTGACATCTCCCTCTGTTGGAGAGTTGATGGCTGCAACGACAAAGTGGTCGATGTCTTGGACCCACTGCTGAGTCATTCCCTGGGAAGTGTTCAGCGATGGTGGGTGGTGGAGAAGAGCCCTGGCTGCTATCAGAGTGCTCTCCGGGCTTGCAGTCGGCGGCTCTGGGAGCCGACTGAGCCGGGATGTGTCCCGACGTGTCGTTCTAGCCAGCCGTACCTGCACAGGAGCGTGATGAACCAGTGAGTGTTGCTCAAGCGACGGATCTGGTCACCGGACGACAGTCTCAGAATCCACCTTCCACGGGCCAGATGAACACCATGATTGGTGAAAGCGCTACCATTTTTTTGAGGGAAAAAGCCCCCCTACCTGGCACGCCAAATGTCGAAATGTTATTGCAACACTTTCCCCAGATCTGCTAAGGAGCAGGCCGTGGAGGTTCTTTGTTCGGTGGGGCTTAGGCCTCAATCAAGTGTTCTAGCGGATGAGAATATGAGACCGTTGTTTTTACGTGGTTTGGCCTGCAAGGAGCGTAAAATCCTACTCCACGGTGGATGGTACTGCTAGTATGTGTGTATGCATGTGTGTAATGTGGGGATTCGATGTCTGTTCCTTTGTAACGGTGGCGGTCCGGGCCTTTTATAGACAAGGTTGAACGCCTTACAAGTGGGATCCCGGGGCCTGACAAGTGGTTCAAGGGCGATCTTATACTAAAGATCTATGGCTTCTCGTGTAAGCTTGCTCCGACCGTGGACATGAAGACTCGCCGTCCTGCCGCCTGCTTCGTCAGTAGCCCATGCGTTGTTGCTGACATTGGCAGGGGATGTCCTGTCCAACTGTCTCTTTTGCCGTAAGCTACCCACTTGGCAGAGTGGGATAGGCCTAAGGCGTCTTCACTGTGATGTGATTGGTCGTAGCGGTAACTGACTTTAGGCGTGCGCCGCGCCATGCGTCTGGGGAAGCCGCGTACCTTCAATCCTTGATAAGGACAAGGTGCACCACCCTCTTAACTCCCGCGCCCCTCTGTCCAAGGCAAGTGGTTGGACTATGTGATAGCTCAGGAGCTCACCTCTGTGGATGAGGTCAGGTCCCGCCTTGCGAACCACGTGGCAGCTCGGGAGCCCATCTCTACGAAGGAGACCAGGTCTCGTCCTGCGGTCCACGTGGCGGCTCGGGATCTCAACTCCGCGGAGGAGGTCAGGTCCTTCCATGCGGGATACGTGGCAGTGCCTGAGCCTGCCTATACATGAGGTGGCTCGCCCGATGCTTCGGACCATGTGGCAGCTCTGGAGTCTTGCCTCGCGGGGGAGAGGGACCCTTCCTGGCTAGACGCGTGGCTGCTTGGGAGCTCGTGTTCGAGGGGGAGCTAAACTCTTCTGCAGGGTTTCTTGTAGGTACCCCAGACCCCGTATCTGAGGTCAGCGGGTCTGGGTCTTTTGAACATGTGGCACACTCGGGCCCTGCCTCTACAGAAGGCATGGTACCTAGGCGGCTCTAGCTTGTGCGTGAGGGTCCCCGGTATGCCGGGTACCGACACCCAGTATAGTGAATTCCATAACTCATTGTACCTCTCAAGTGGCGCATAACCCTTTCAAGTGCATGCCAATGATCTATACCCGGGTTTGACATGAACCTTCTTAGTTTGCTCACAACAAACGAAATAGCAGGACGTGTTGTGCTTTCTAAGTACATAAGTGAAACGATCATCTGAGAATATTTTAGTTGATCTCTTGACTCTTTCTTGTTCTTTTTGAGTATCACGTTGGGATCATAAGGCATTGAAGAAATCTTGCTATCTATAAAGCCGAACCAGCTCAATATTTTCTCAACATAGTGGGATTGACTTAAAGTAATCCCACTCTCATCCTTATTCAGCTTAATGTTCGAAATATCATTTTCTTCTCCCAGATATTTCATATAAAAACACTTTTATAGAAAGGACTTGACCTCAGAAATTATATCAGTACTCGTACAAAAAATGAGTATATCATCTACATACAAGCATAATATAACACTATCGCCCCCACCATGGCGATAGTACATGCACCGATCAGCCTCATTAATGACAAAGCCCGCAGACGTCAAAGCACTATCGAACATCTCATGCCATTGCTTAGGTGCTTGTTTCAGGCCATACAAGGATTTCAACAATTTGCCCACCTTTGTCTATTCAGCTTTTACTATGAACCCATCAAGTTGTTCCATATATATCTCCTCTTCCAACTCTCTGTTAAGGAAAGCTGTCTTCACATCCATTTGATGGATTATCATAAGAGGCAGCCAAAGAAAGTAGTACACGAATTGTCGTCATTTTGGCGACAGGCGAGTAGGTGTCAAAATAGTCTTCACCTTCCTTTTGAGTATAACCCGTTGCAACTAGCCTCGCCTTGTACTTTTCAATAGTACCGTCAGGCCTGATCTTCTTCTTGAACACCCACTTGCAGCCTACTGGTTTGCACCCGTATGGCCGTTCAGTTAACTCCCAGGTTCCATTGGAAAGAATTGACTCCATCTCCCTATGAACTGCTTCATTCCACTCATGTGCATCAGGTGATGCATATGCCTCTGCTATGGATCTAGGAGTATCGTCCACAAGGTACATAATGAAATCATCACTGAAGGATTTTGCAATATGTGATCTCTTACTTGATTGAGTTATTTCATTGTGTTCCTCCTCTAGGACACTCTCAAATGGTGCATTAAGAAACTCGCTAGCTGTGGTGGATTCAGGACAAATTTCTGAAGAGATCCTAGTAGTGCTATACATATATTTCATAGAAAAAATATTCTCCATAAATATTGCATCACGAGATTCTATAATAGTATCAACATGCATATCAGGTACCTCAGATTTAACAACTAAAAATATATATGTGATGCTCTGATGAGCATAGTCTAGAAAGACACAATCCACTATCTTTGGTCCCAGCTTGCGTTTCTTGGTAATTGGAACATTGACCTTTGCCAGGTATGCCCAAGTACGCAAGTATCAATGTGATGGTTTTCTACCAACCCACTCCTCATAAGGGGTTTTCTTTTTATTCTTTTTTGGAATGCGGTTTAGGACATGACATGAAGTCAACAAAGCCTCCCCCCACCATACCTTCGATAAACCATTTGTGTCTAACATGGCATTTACCAAGTCCCACAATGTGTAGTTTTTTCTTTTGGCTACTCCCTTTGTTTGGGGTGGATAGGGAGGCGTCCTCTCATATAATATCGTGTTCCGCACAGAAATCATCAAATATTATGGGAAAACACTCACCACCACGATCTAACCTAAGACGTTTGATCTTTCTTTCTAATTGAATTCCTACTTCAGATTTATAGATTTTAAAGTAGTCTAAAGCTTCATATTTAGTTTGCAACAAGTAAACGTAGTAGAATCTAGTAGAATCATCTATTAATGTCATAAAGTATTTCTTTTCACCTTTTGTCAACACACCATTCATTTCGCTTAGATCAGAATGTAGATGCTGCCAAGTTTCTCTCCTCGGTTGTCTTGTGAGGCTTTCGAGGTTGCTTTGATTGTACACAACTATGGCACTTAGAAGATTTGACAATGGTGAATTCTGGAATTAATTTGAGACTAGATAGCCAATTCATTAAACCAAAATTAACGTGACTTAAACGAGAATGCCAAAAATATGGTTCACTGATTTATTATTAAACTCCTCAAGAGAAAAGTGGAACAAGCCTCTGCATTCATAGCCTTTACCAATAAATTGTCCTGCTTGGACACAACTATTTTATTGGACTCTAAAACTACTTTAAACCCATCTCTGCATAGAAGGATACCACTAGCATGATTCTTGTTAATAGTAGGGACATGTTGCACATTCTTCAGCTGGACAATCTTTCCCGAAGGGAACTTCAGATTGACCGTGCCAACACCACGAACGAAAGCATGTGACCTATTCTCCATAAGGACAACGGAATCCTGGACGAACTTGTGAGAAGTAAATATGGACATATCCGAACATACATGAACATTAGCACCGTATCAAACCACCAAGATGGTGTTTGAGAAACAGAAAGAATAGTAAACGAATTATTGTACCCATCTGAATTGCTAGATGTTACGATATTGACATTCTTTTTCTCTCGATCTGCCCTGTCAGGATAGTTCGTGGAAATACGTCCCTGCTCCTCACAGGTGTAGCAGCAGCCATAATTGGTTTTTTTTACTTCTTCTTCTTGAAAGCAGTAGTTTTGTTTGACTTGAATTGAGACTTGTTGTTCCCTATTTTCTTTCAATTGGGTTTATGCACCATATTAGCAATGGTGCTAGAATGACGGTCACCTCCTTTCTCATTAGCATCCTTAGCCCGAGCCTTCTCCTCAACATCAAGATATGCTATAAGGTTTTCAACTAATATTTCCCGGGTCTTGTGTTTGAGAGTTGTGAAGAAGTTCCTCGATGAAGGAGGTAACTTTGCAATAATGCACCCAGCAGCAAACTTGTCGAGGAAATGACACTTAAGGAGATTGAGCTCTGTCGCAAGACACTATATTTCATGAGCCTGTTCAACTACAATACAATTGTTAATCATGTTGTAGTCATAAAAATTCTCCTTGATATACAGTTCATCACCTGCATCGGTTGCACCATACTTAGCATTAAGTGCATCCCAAAGCTTCTTACCATTTATGACTGTCGGATAAATATCACAGAGTTTGTTGTCAAGAACAATTAAGATACATCCTCTTAGGGTAGAATTTACTTCCTTGAACTTCGTCTATTCGTGAATAGACAAATGACCTTGAGGCCTGCCCTTGATATCGAGAAGATCTTAAGTGACAAGAGCCAGAGCGTGGCCTTAATTTGACACCTCTTGAAGTGCACACCATATAGTTTTTCCGACCTCAGTGCATCGACTAAAGTCATCATGTTCAACTCAGGAAATTGCCTAATAAGATTTTTGGATTGTTAGAAAATACGAGGTAACTTACTGATCAATTTCGGAAAAACACTTGTAAAACCATTAGCGATTAACACGAACAGATAGACGGGACGAGTAATATCGCGTACCAATTTGAAGCCGGAGGAACCACTGTAGATCTGACAACGAACAACCGCTGCAGACGTTGGTGACCGTAGCGCCCGATCTCCTCGGTAGACAACTCGCGCAGAGCGCTTCCCAAAAACCTTATTCGCCCACTCCCGGTGCGGGATTGCAAGGGCGAGCGGTTTCGGAGACCTACTCTCCCGATCGTCGATGCACGCCGGCGCTCGGGATGGAATAGACTAGAAGGCGGTGCAAGGAACACGAACGTGTGATCGATATAATTGTGGGATGATTTGCCCTACCACAGACGCCCGTATTTATAGAGTCCCGCGGAGGCAATTCGGTTGCAATCCGGAGGATCCGCATCCGATCCGATTCTACAGTCGTAGACGTGTCCGTTTGCAATGACATGGACTCAGTCTCAGAAGCCCTAGATTCAAAAGCCCAAAACCCAATTTAATTTTCTAAAACAAAATTAAATTTTGGGCTCGGCTCGAGGCTCGAATTCACATGAACACACGCGCACACGCGTATGCGGGGCGTGGCGTGGCGTGGCGAGGCGAGCGAGCGAGGAGGAGGAGGAGCGCGCGTGAGCCACCTCTCTCTTCTCCTGTTCTCTTTCACTCAATTAGTGAAAAAACAACCTCCCTAATATGTAGGAGTTGCTCCTCTTCCACTTCCTATGTGGGTTTATTCATATAGCATCACCCTCTCTTGCTCTAAAGGGCCATTGAGATTTTGTAGGAATTATTTTTGAATTACTGTTGAGCCAAGCCCATTAATTCTAACAGCATTTTCTCGTGGTGCTCCCTCTGCAATGCACCGTCGTGGACGACTAAGTTCATGATCTCTTCTCGAAGCAGCAGCCGCTCAACCTCGCTACACGGTCTGCTGTAGATGGCAGACCTGCCGCCTGCCTGTGGTCATAGAACAACGCCGAGTAGTAGTCGACGGTATTGCATATGAGGTCCCAGAGGTCGGCACCATTGTGGTCAACTTCCTGCTCTGTCAGCAGCATCACCTTCGGCTGACTGCTGCAGGTCGCGGACGACGCACATGAGCGCGTCGGCTTTTGTTATCTGATGTTTAACGGCCTCCCTTTTCCCTTTATTTTCATGTGCTGCAGCTGGTAGCTCAACGGTGATCACGAGGGCGATCAGGCAGTGCAGCTGTAGGGTGGACGCGATAGCGAGGGCTTGGCTTGCGCACGACACCGGGTGCCGCGGTTGGGGACGGGGGAGTGAGCGATTTGAGACCGCACCGGGTTGGAGATGAACTGGATCTGCATGTAGGGTCCAATCTTGTTAGTGCATGTGTCGAGGAACAAACTCAGGTGTTTATGTGAGCGTGCAGGTGTGTGCATGGTGCTAGTCGTGTGCGGCAGTTGTGTCTGGGTGTGTGTGGCAGTGCTGTCCTGTGTGTGCGCAGAACGTGACACTTGCAGAGCAGGTGCAAATGGAAGAACTGAGGCTAGCTGTGGCTGCTGTAAAAGACTCACTGCTAAGATGAGGCTAGCGCGGTGCTAGGTGTGTAGGAGGCAATCTGCGGTAGGCTTCTGCGTTCTGTCCTCGACAAGTTCCTATCTATTGTGAGCATCATAGCAATTGGGAGATGTGTCAGCGATGTAAGTTGCCGGGCGCCTATGGGTGTTCGAGAAGTCTTCCAAGAAGCGATAACGTAATGGTGATGTGGAGAAGCTACTAGTGCTCATGCCCAGCTGCCACTCATGTGTGTTGAGTGGGAGACCATTGTTGCTGAAGAGAAGCGCAATAAGTTTCACTGTAAGTTTGACAAGTCAAAGATCGACTGTCATAAGTGTGGTGAGCTAAGTCACTTCACCAAAGGATGTGATGCGTAAAGCAGATCTCAAATGGTGGTACCGCAACTTGTCATTGGAGATGTGGATGATCACCCGGCGTTGCTATGAAGTCATGTGGAGGTGCTTGAATAAATTCCAACAAGATTAGAGGTGATTTTTAGGTCTAATCGTGTCTAACTTTGTAGTGTGTCAAGAAAAATCAGGTGTTTATTTGAGCGTGCAGGTGAGTGCATGGTGCTAGTGGCGTGCGGCACTGGTGCCTGTGTGTGGCAGTGGTGTCCTGTGTGTGGGCAGAACCTGACACAGCAGAGGTGGTGACAGCATGACAGCTTCTCAAGCTCCGCATTCGCTGCAGCAACGTTCCCCACGGTGAACGCAGTTATACAGTCCTTTGAGGATATCTTTTATGAGAACTACAGTATGTCTCCTTCCTCAGGTCCACCAGGAAGATCCACCGGCGTCATCGCTAGAGGCATAGCGTCCAGCGGATCCTTGAACCTTGACTGCATGCTGGATGTCTGGGTAGATGTCGCAGCAGCAAATAATTCAGCAGTACTTCAACTTTCTCCGCGGATTGTGTGGCTGCTGAAAGAGACAAATAATTGATGATTCAGTTCAGAAGCTGGAAAATTAAAGGCTATGAGATCTAAAATAATTCACGTTTATAACTAACTCCATAAATATAGACACATCTATCAGATCTACGCATCTATAATACATCACTACACAGAAATCCACAAGACAGGCTACATCAATCAAAATATTCAGTACAAAAGCATAAACCATGAAATGTTTGAAATAGAAAACAGATCTCAGGCACAAAATAAAGTTGTTGAAACAAGCCATACTTCACATAGAATTTGTTGCCACAAGAAATTAATACGTGCAGCAACACGATAACTATTGTAATTTCGCGACGAGAGCGACTAGTTTCAACGCAAACTAGCAAAGATTCCCTCGCTTTCGTGGAGGAGTACCGACCGTTTTTCAGCACAAAACGGCAAAGATGAACTGCATCCTACGTTGCAAAAAAATTAAAGTAGAAGAAAAGTAATATGACTAGTTGATAAAAATGTCGATTGTCTCCGCAATAGGCCATCGCACTAATCTTATATAGTGCGCACTGATCTGCGTGCAAGAAAAGGAAAATAATCCAGGTTGTGTTCGTAGCCTAACCAAATATAGAATAAAATATTACAGCCATGATGGTAATCCCTCGTTGATCAAATATTACCGTGCACCAAATATGTTGCCATGCGCAGCTTCTATGATTATGAGAAAATAATCCGGCCATGATGCTAATCACCAGATAATCAAATCTTCTTTGATGTTGCATGCACTCTTCACCTGGACATGCATCTTTTACTTCCATATTTATGAGCACCTGGACAGATATACCAGTTAAAAAAGAAATATTAGCATATCAACCTAACTAATAAGTAATAAAATTCGGCCGCACAAGTAAGTCAAATGACTGGCTAAATTTCGCTGCTAACACATGCCCCACTACTACAATAAGCCTTATCGCAGGCGGCTCCAAACCTATTATCACACACGGTTTTTAAAACCGCCTAAAACGAAGAGCCTGTGATAATTCGCAATTTCACAGGCGGAGAAGTGATACCGCCTGTGAAAAAACATTATCACAGGCGATTTTTACTTATGCTAGTTGTCTGTGAAGATAAGTTATCACAGGCGGGTAGTGCAGCACACATACCCGCCTGTGATAATTGTCTTATCACAGGCGGGTCTTGCAGCATATCTAACCGCCTGTGATAATGGTGTTATCACAGGTGGATATTGCCCTACATCAAGCCACCTGTGAAGACTTTTTACCGCAGCCGGTTTCTACCATAACAGTAACCGCCTTTGATAATTAGGTTATCACAGATGGTTCTTTACCTATATCTAGCCGCTTGTGATAATTGTTTTTTACAGGCATTCCTAGCCGTTGGTAAATAACTGCCTGTGATATGGTATAACCTATGCAGTACTACTATTGTTATTTCTAATTTCCAGGACAATTCAATATAATCACAGAACAGAAGTCAACAATATCATCACAGAACAGAAGTCAACAATATTATCATCACAGAAGTCATCTCACAGAAGTCAATTTCACTAAAACAATATACATATGTACAAGTTACACATACAATTCATCTCATAGTTTACAAGTTTTCACTAAAAACTATTTCTATTTGCATAGTCGCAAAATTCTGGCACATCAGCTATTGCACCATTCTCATCAAAGAACTTCCCTCTTTTGTGCAAAATTTTGCGACGAATGAATTGAAAGAGTTCAGAAGCAATCTTGTCGGCTCCTCCATCAGGAATACTTCTACAAACCGGCCATTCTTCGTTCAGATTCTTCGTGTGCTGCAATATAACACATAACAAGGTTTAGAATGTGTTGTCTTGAACAATCTCAAAGTATAGATCAAAGTGAGAGTATACATGAATTTAGTTGGTATTTTTGGAGCAGTTGTACTATAAGCAATTGAATTTTGTAGTTGGAATCAAAATATGAAAATAATGTTTCTGGTAATATTGAACAGCAAAGAATATAAGTATTAAACTATGCTAGTTACAATGAAAATGAAACTCAAAAGTAAGAAAATAAGGTATCGACATTAAGGATAACTTACATCCTCACGATTCACTCTATATACGCCGGCGGTCCGAAGATGCTCGCATACATAATACCCGCATAAGACAGTCACAGCAGGCTGATTTGGACAAGCATAATACGTTTTAATGTCCAATACATTCATATTGGAAGGTCTCTCACCGCCAAGCCGTTCCGCGTAAAACCGCCAAGCGCTGTAATACAAGAAATGTCATATAAAACTTGTCAACACATTCTAAATGTGTGTAAATTAAAATTATTGAATAAATGTACAATTTCAAAATGGAAAGGAAATCTTTGTAACGATCTGGTGGGAAATAGGCCGAGTCCAAGACTGTTGCCATTCCCTGCGTTGGCTTGATGAAGATCATTATGTAGTGATCACTGCCAACACACAAACACACGTGTTAACAATTACCAATAACTGCTATTTCAATATCATGTGTCGAACTTACTCAAAGTTGTACGGAGCCTTTACGAGGTCCTTGTCGTCTCTGACAAAGTTAAACATTGCATGTCCTATATAAGCTGCAACTTTTGTCCTTTTATCCTTCTTAAGTTTTGCGATTGTTTTTTCAAAATCTATTTTTTTTTTCACGTGCTTGAACTTTGCTGAGTCTCGATCCACTTGGACGTCGAATAGCGCCTTTGCAATCCTAGTAGGGTCAAGGATAACTGTCTTGCACGCTAACTTTTCATTATCCATGTATTGCATCCTATTGAAGAAGTCCAGAATTGTTATAATATCATCAAATGCATATGCGTGTAGTAAGAAAAGCAAATATAAAATATTAGAGGCACTTACAAGCACTAGACGAGCAGCAGGTTGATTTCGAGCATGCCCCGATGCAAAAGGGGATGCGGCTCTTCAAATAAAATGACTCGTCTATCTTCTCCAGTGCTCCAGAATGCTTCTTTTGCAATACAAAATGTGACGCAATTAAGACCATATCTGGTGCTGATAAGGATGTACCACTCATGCATTCATTTGAGCGGGACGGGTTGTTTGCTAAGTTGTACGGATGTCATGAACGACTTCCCGTTCTCAAATTTAGGAGGAACATCCTCAAGCTTGTATATTGGAACTCCTACTTTAACTAAAGTCGTCCACCAATTATACATGACACCGTCTTCTTCCCACTCCTTGATATGTCCTAATTCTGGCTCATGAGAAGAACGAGATGCACTTGATTTTATAATATTTTCCTTCATAGTTTCCAAATACTTTGACACTTCTCATGAAGGTTTCTTATTTTCATATGAGCTAACTTTGATAGGCACTAATGATCGAGGAGTAGTCGTCGGAAGTTGGACACTGGCTTGTTGAACCTGTTGTCCAACTGATTGCTCTTTACTCCCAGCATCTGGCTCTAGTACAACTTCAAGCTTTTGCTCAACTGGTTGCTCTTTACTTGCAACGGCTTGCTCTGGTACTGCTTGAAGCTGTTGTCCAACTTGTTGCTCTTGGATATCCTTACTAGCAAGGTTACTATCATCCTTGCTGAGACATAGGGGGAGTGGATCTTCCTGGACTGGGAGTGGATCTTCCTGGACTTTCGCCTTAGAAGATGGGGTTGCAGTATTTCGAGATGCGACGGGGCTAGAAATTGGCTCATCGTCCAACACGATATCGCGTCGGTGCCAAAGGATTAATCGGTTGACAGCCTGCCCCAGAGTCGTGATCCCCTCAGGTGTGACATGGTCTATTTCATAATCTTCATAATTATTATCAATAATATGAAGAACTTGCACCACAACATAATACAACGGAAGTGGATTCCCGTTGAAGTCACGATCAGGCTTTGCCATAGCATTCACAACCTGTTTGGTTTTGTTCCCTGCTCTGCCGATCGGGACAAGAAGATGGCAAGATTTGTCGTTAGCAATATCATCGACAGGGAACTTATGGGTTGACCCTGAGCCTGGCATGGAACCAACACTACTAGGGTAGGCAGTTGGAGATACTAATTGCTTATTTTTCACCGGAACTATCGATGTACTCGGTGCCACTAATTGTCTCGATTGTCTAAATTGTTCCATTATTTCATGCATATTTTCTTTGACCTTTTGAGCAATCGTTTCATCAAGTGTTTTCTTAAACTTCTCACGTCTTCTATATGTGTCTTTATATTTAGGTAAACCATCTAGCCAAGACATTTGAGAAGAGACCGCTCTAACCCGTTTGCCGTGTTCAGGGTTTCCTAAGATAGCGGTAAGTTGGTCATTCTCCCTCTTCAGCTTGAAGAGACCCTTCTGTTGCTTTTCAATTAATTCTTTCATTTTTTCCTCTACTTCACTCATAGAGTCGGGCTTTTCAAGTTTGCCCTCACTGGTCAAACTTGACCGGGCAAAGACCCACCGCTGTGTTCGCTCATCGCAGCCTTCTAATGGGTGAGGATTTCCCTTACTGATAATTTCGACTAATATCTTATTCCATTTCTGGACTTTGGGGGTGTATCCGGCAGACCCCAAGCGATGATAGTATTTGTTCTTTTTTGCAAGCTCTGACCTAGTTGCACTTAGAGCTTTAGCATCAGGTGTGGTCTTTTGACAAACAAACTCTTGTCACTGAGGTTGTGTGATTTTTCCCATCTTCCTCGCGCTAGGGACCTTATCGGCCTTAACATAAGCATTCATTTCGCTCTTCCAGCCACGAAACTTCTTGCCGCAAGAGACCAATGCTGCTTTCTTTACAGCTTCTTTCGTGCCTTTCGGGAACTTGAATTGTTTCTTTATTCTTTCCCACAACTCATTCTTGGTCTGCTCGGGTAATTTCCCCCAATTCTCCGTCATGATCGGCACGAGCTCCCTAACAAGAAAACCGCATGCATTACGATACTTGGTAACTGAATCCAATGGTTCTTGGGGAAGCCCACCTGGACAGACCCTTGTTATGTACATGGTGTGGTCCAATAGACCCTTATTGGGACCTCGTTGCCCTCGTTTCCGCTTGAGTGAAGCTGAGGATTCATCCATTGGAGAACCTTCCGCGTTTTTAGGAGTCGAAGTCACCTTGTTGTCTTCGCGATTAATCTAGGTAGAAAAGAATTATAAGACTTCGTATACTTGACAACCAACATTAACTTGAACTGCTGAAGTTTAGATTCGTGATCCATAGCTCGTCGACAGGATCATATTCCGGGTCAAGATCCTCTGATGTATTTTTAGTTTTTATATTAGGAAAAGGATCCAATGGATTGTGAAAGGAGCCTGAACTGCTGGAGTCAGTAAACTCCATATTGTCCTCTTTATTGTTACTACCAGGACTAGTCTTCTTAGGGCTTTCCATGCTAGAACTAATAAGACAAAAAAATCTAATAAATGGCATATTAACTCTACTTGAAGTGTTGCATGAAGAAAAAGATGGAAGTGTTCTAGGATTTGACAAGGCATTCTAGGGTTTAAGACGACTGACCAAAAGGTTCCTATACATTGCGAGGGTGACAAGCATGTAAAAGTTGCTCACCAGGATAGCGACACTGATCTCGAAGGAGCACAACCCTGTGAGATGAAGTGCGGGACGGCTACACTCTATTTTTTAGTACAGATTCTACTATTCACTCATGATCCTACTATAAATTACGATCCAAATAGCAACTTTAACTATCCAGATTCTAGATTGTTACGACACCTTAAACAATACTTCAATTTAGACCTGGTTATTGCATGTTTTAGCCTTAGCGTTGAATAGGAAATTGATAGAGGACTCTTTAAGCTTTCCAGACATGTATAGATATGTATAGGTTCCTTTTCTAATTTAAGAATTATGGTTGTTCAAAGTTCAAAAATTTTGTGGCTATTTCAGATAACATTGTACACAGGTACTAAATTCAACTCCAGTTTCTAATTAGTTCTAAACCGAATTTGAGGTAACAATGAATAGAAAAGTTGTAGCATAGTTCTTCCACTTTCAAAAAATGTAGCACAATAGACTAGAAGAGATTTCTACAGATAATTATGGCAAAAATTCAGATGCTTGTTCATACAATTTCAATAACCTAAGTACAATTTCAAGCTTGCTGATCTACTCAATGCCATGCTTAGTAAGCATATTTAACAAAAGTCTCTTTTTGTGCTCACATTATTATGATAAAACATATTTGTAATGCATTTAATCCTTCTCAAAATCCATTAATTTACCTTTCCATCTAAAGATATGACCAACTAGCCTTTATTTCGTTGAACAGAGAGACTTCTTCATTTAACTAAAATTAATTTTCTCAAGAGGGGTTTCGTTGTTTGTTTTATCACATATTGGAATATTTACATGTGCAATATTGGATAAAATCATTTTCCTATGTACTTTGGACCTGAAAGCACATCAACAACATAAATTAGACAATAAGTAGTTCTCCTACGTATGTCGTTGTCTGAAATTATCTATATTATTATTTTGCAGGATAAAGCATAAAACGTCTCTACTAACTCACAAAACTTTGAATGGTCAAGTATGTGAAGTATCGTGTTATCTAATGGAACCTCAAACACTTTTATTAAAACATCTTACTTGCCAAAGAAAAAGACATGATCCGATAGCAATGTCCTCGCTTCTATGGTTTACCGACAACCCAAGGATGCCTACCAATCGAACCCTAACCAATGATGTCACCGAACTTGACAGTTTTTCGAATTCGACCCAACCCTAACCAAGGATGCCTACCATTTTTCAATTCCTGAACCCTAACCAAGGATATGCAAGGTGGCGGCGAGGGCGGGGAGGGAGGCGGCACGGCGACGGAGGATGGAAGGTCGAAGGGTTTAGGGTTTACCTTGAAGCTCGGCGGTGACGACAATGGCTTCGCTCGACGTACCTGGAAGCAATGACGGCGAAGCTCAGCAGCGACGACGAAGCTCGACGGCGACGGCTGCGAACACTTGGCGGCAAACGAAATTTTGGCAGCCTAACAGCGTCTAACTGTTTCACCCAGGTTAGGTTTTTCCAACATTGCCGAGGAGTATATATAGACTCCCATTTTCTCAGCGGATTTTAAGTACCGACCACCTGAGAACATGGTTACCTCAGGGGGTTTTACTTACCAACCGCCTGAGAAGATAGAATTATCTCAGGCGATTGGTAAGTAATACCCGCCTGAGATAATAATCTTCTCGGGCGGTTATTAAGTATCAACCACCTGTGAAGATCATTACTTCTTCTTAATTAATATTCTTGATTAAATTTGGGTCCTTTAAAAAGGCAAAATTCCACTTTCTTGTAATATTATTGATAAGTAAAGGTTACCATTAAATTTCACTTCATAAATCTTTTGAAATTGGTCAGAACATAAAAAACATACAACAATTGCTATTTTTCATTTTCTATCTTGATGAATATAATGCTTTTTTCATTTATTTTTTCACTAGATATTTTTACTCATCATACCAACCTCTATGAATTTTTTCAGATTTTTTAAATTTTTTTGAATCAATGTGTGTTCATATATGATGAATGCCTCATATGTTAATGAGCATTTAGTTATAATGATGGATAATTTGAAGTTTGACATGTTGGAACGCTTTTAAAAAAAATTAACAAAATTCATACATGTATAAATAATACAAATATAATTTAAGTGAAGGATCCTTTTTTATGAGATACACAAATGTGAATAATATGTGAGTATAAATTAATATGATATTTACCAAAACATTACAATGTCAGCTATACAAGTTATAAAATATTTGGTTTAGGTGGTAGATATTAATTTATACAAATATAGAAGAAAGAATCATCGAATTTGGACTCAATTTGCAGAATCTAAACTGGTTTGAGTATTTATATTGGAATCTAAAAAAAAGAAGCAAGGGATAAGGAAACTGAAGAATAGTATCGAACATTATCTTAGGCAGTTGGTAAGTAATACCCGCCTGAGATAATAATCTTCTCAGGTGGTTATTAAGTACTAACCGCCCGTGAAGATCTTAACTTCTTCTTAATTAATATTCTTGATTAAATATGGCTCCTTTAAAAAGGCAAAATTCCACTTTCTTGTAATATTATTGATAAGTAAAGGTTACCATTAAATTTCACTTCATAATCCTTTGAAATTGGTCAGAACATAAAAACATACAAGAATTGCTATTTTTCATTTTTTATCTTGATGAATGTAATGCTTCTTTCATTTATTTTTTCAGTGGACATTTTTACTCATCATACCAACCTCTATGAATTTTTTCAGATTTTTTTTAAATTTTTTTGAATCAATGTGTGTTCGTAATTTAATGAATGCCTCATATGTATATGAGCATTTAGTTAGAATGATGGATAATTTGAAGTTTGACATGTTGGAATGCTTTTAAAAAAATTTAACAAAATTCATACATGTATAAATAATACAAATATGTTCATACAAACAAATTTAAGTGAAGGATCCTTTTTTTATGAGATACACAAATGTGAATAATATGTGAGTAGAAATTAATATGATATTTACTAAAACATTACAATGTCAGCTATACAAGTTATAAAATATTCGGTTCAGGTGTTAGATGTTAATTTTATACAAATATAGAAGAAAGAATCATCGAATTTGGACTCAATTTGCAGAATCTAAACTGGTTTGTGTATTTATATTGGAATCTAAAAAAAAGGAAGCAAGTGATTAGGGTTAGCTTTCTAGGGAGATGGTTTTATAAATCACCATTTAGTTACCATCGTTGGATGGGATCCGACGTCAAGATATAACAGACCGGATCCCACCCAGACCTAGCCCATGCCACTGGGCCTGTTTGCCCCACGACTTCAATCCTTCACCCCCGCTTGCTGCTCCTGACGCCTTCGATTCCGTCCGCCTCAAGAGGTCACCCGTCTCCTACATTAGTCGCCCTAATCATACTTGTTATGTCTCTGTAAATTCATTTTATAGAAGACCTTTAGGGATATTTGTGGCCAAATTTTGTAAATCTGACAAAAATTCTATTATTGAAGCATGGACCATCGAGCGTGGATGTATAACATGCCAAGACCCGATCCTATGTGCATTCATAATGTTGCAAATTTTATTGAAGCATCCAAGAGACATGCGAAGTTGCAAAAGATAGATGACAAATTATGTCCATGTATCGACTACGAAAATAAGATTGCTTGGACAGATACTATAGTAATCCAATCTCATTTGGTGAAAAGAGGTTTCAAAAAAAACTACACAATATGGACAGAGCATGGTGAGTTAGATACACATGATGTGGATAAAGTTGATGAGAGAGGTTCAGATGATGATAATGTTCATATCGATGACGGTAGTGACAATCAAGCTGGTGATGACGATGATGAGTTCGATTGTGAGAAGATGTTGCGTCACATTGAACAATATGTATTGACTTCTATGGGAGCAAGCAAAGGTTTAAGTAAAATGGAGACATTGCAGAATGCGGCGACAGAGCTTTTATATGATGAATCAAACAGTTGTGATAAAGAGTTTACTACATTGCGTGCAGTCTTAGAACTACTAAAGTTGAAAGCCACGCACGGATGGTTCGATTGTAGTTTCTCTGATCTTTTGAATCTTCTAGCAGAAATTCTTCCAAATCCAAATAAACTGCCTAGAAGCACTTATAAAGCGAAGAAACTTCTTTTCCCGATGGCACTAGGTGTGACAAAAACACACGCTTGTGTGAACCATTGTACTCTGTATCGCAAAGAGCATGAGCTCGCAACTGTAAGACCTATGTGTGCTAAATACATTGGCTTGTAGTGAATAGACTTGGCTTTGATGATAAAAGTTTTAAATATCACCAAAACACCTTTTTGTCAAGGTCCGACTCTAACTCTGAGCTACAGCAAGGTCTGACGGTAGGTCCGGCTTGTTTTGGGTAGCTCCAGCTATGTTAGATGCTAGGTTCGGCTTCTTGGTAAGGTCCGACTAGCTTTGGTTAGCTCTGGTGAGCTTTATCTTTAGCTCCGGCATGTCTTTGTTAGCTCCGGCATGTCTTTGTTAGCTCCGGCATGTTTTTGATAGCTCTGGCATATACTTGATAGCTCCGTCATGCTTTTGCTAAGGTCCGACGTACTTTGTCTAGCTCCGGTTTTGGGTTGACTAGTTTTGACTAGTTTTTAGTAAGCTCCGGTGCTAGGATCTACTAGTTTTGGTAAGCTCCAACGCTAGGTTCTACTAGCTTTTGTTAGCTCCGGCTCAAGCTCCGGATTGCTCTGGCAAGGTCCGGAACTTGACCTAAGTGCTTCTGCTTTTCATTTGCAATGTTTCGTACTTGCTTTACATTGTTGGAAAGATTGCTTAGTATTCATTTGCTAAGTTTTTGGTGCGTTTTGGATGATTTGGATGGTATCGTGTTACTATGGTTTTGCAACATGCATATGTGAGGTTCTCACGTAAGGTGTTGTGTTCGGAACTAACTTGAGTCAAGTCGAGGACTTGGTCTCGTATGGATTGGTTGTTTATTCATGTGCAGGTGTTGCTTGAGTTCAAGTCATGGCTGGTGACGGGATCCATTGGACTAGTCTCAGGGAGGACATGAGGTTCCAACAACCAAGTTCGGGAGGAACTGTGGTTGAGCTGATCAGGAGGTCGCGCAGGATGATTGAATCAAGGGCAGTGCATATGAAGGGTACTGGACATCGAAGGAAGGTGTTCGCACATATTCATGCGGTGCATGACGTGGCAACATGGTTCCGAAGATGGGATAAGGAAGGAAAGATCTGGTTGGAAGGATCGGATCGTATCGGTTGATGACTTCGGCTGCGGCGGAGTCGGTTATGGCTCGATATGGAAATTATCGAGTTGGTTGTGTTAGGATTTCGTGTGTGTCACGAATTTGAGTTGTTTAGGAATGTGGGATACGTTCCTAAGGTGTTTGGAATTCTTAAGATTGCTTCTATCTGCGTATAGAAGAATCTTGAGCAGTTATGGAAAGTTACGATTCATGATCTGAGTTGGATTGGAGTCCTAGTTGATATTGGGTTGGCCTAAGGGCTGGTTATATAAGCAAGGGAGCCCAGAGCTCATGGTGGACGACTTTGGGGGCTGTTCCTCTTGTGTTCTATTGAATAAAATTATTAGTTTGAAGGAACTTTTGTGCCTTGTTCGTCCGACTTGTTCCAGACAAGTTTTACTCGTTGAGTTTGTGGATAGCACTACCTTTCGTGGGTGGTTTTATCATAACTCGAGTTTTACAGATCCAATTGACGTGATTCTTTTTGGGTTGTCTTCACAACTTGATTATCTATCATCTTTCAAAATTTCACGGTCATTGGATTTGTGGTTTTTGATCTACACGAGTTTCTTTGTAGCATTCCAGAACTGTTTTTTCTCGAGGAGGTCAGATTGACCTTTGTTTGATCTTTCGATCATAACTTGAGTTTTTCTTGACGGATTTGAGTAATTCTTTTTGTGTTGTCTTCGTGACTTGATTATCTCTGATATATATCAGTTTTGTCATGGTGAAACACGTTTAGATTAGTCTCATACACAATTTCTTTAACAGATCGGTTTTCTTCCGAAAGGGTTTGGGGTTTAATTGTTTCTTTTGCGTAAGATTTTTAAATCTACCATTCACCCCCCCCCCCCTCTGGTAGCTTTTCACGTGCTCTTTGATCCTAAAATTGGTATCAGGGCCACGGTGCTCTAATCTTTATGATTTGCACGTGTTTTTGACTAATCATCATGGAGAAGTACTCCGCCAAACCTTGTGTGTTTTCTGGTATTGATTTCCAGGTTTGGAAGGCACGCATGGAGGCTTTCATCCAGGCACAAGGCTTTGCAATATGGGAGAAGGTGTATAAGCCTTATGAAGTACCACCCAATGATCAAGTCACGGCCACAAACCTAAGGGACGTCGACAAAAACAACAAAGCCTGATACATGATCATCCAAGGACTCACTCAAAGCGACTTTGATCGTGTCGCGCACCTCCGATCAGCATACGATGTTTGGAGAGCTCTCTGTGATTATCATGAAGGCTCCAACACAATCAAGGAGGTAAAACAAGATATGTTCAAAAAGGAATACATGCGTTTTGAGATGCAACCAGGTGAGTCTATCGATGACCTCTTTGCTCATTTCAATAAATTTCTCAGCAACTTACGTAGTGTCAATGTTAATTTTTCTGATGCTGAGAATGCTAGGAAACTTCTTAATGCATTAGACATGTCAATTTGGGAAATGAAAGTAACATCTATTCATGAATCAATGGTCATGAGTTCTCTTACATTAGATGTACTTTATTCTAATCTAAAAACTCATGAAATTGATATTCTAGCACGTAAGAATCCAAATAAGTCTATTGCATTTGTTTCGCAACGTGATATGTCTAGCTCCGGCCAATCATCATCTTGCAATACTCTTGCTTTGTTGTCCTCGCTAACCCTGGAACAGATCGAAGAATTTCCAGAAGAGGAGTTGTCACTCATCTCTACTAGATTCTCAAAAGCATTGCAAAATGTGAGAACTAGAAGGAGAGGAAGCTCCAGACCTCAACGCTGTTTTGAATGTGGTAAAATAGGACACTTTCGTACAAAATGTCCTAACCTTTCAGGTCCGACCACCCGGGAAGAAAAACAAAGCAAGGTCCGGACCTCCTCTGGAAACTCCAACAAGAAGAAGAACGGTACCATAGGACGCAAGATGATTAACAGCTTCATCACCGCACTTCAAGAACTTAGTTCAAGTGATGTAGACTTTGAAAGTGATGAAGATGATAACGATCTGGCCAACTTATGCTTCATGGCGGGCAAAACAAGATCAAGATCAAGTTAGGAGGATGCAGAACACAGCAGTGAAGACGATGAGGTATGTTCTACCTGCAATGAAATGTGTGATGCTATTTCTCGTGCAACTATTATTGTCAAGAAAAAGGACAAAAAACTTAGGGATAATGCTGCTAAAATTGAATCACTAGAATCTGAAATTAACCATTTAAAAACTTTGATTCCTAGTGATGATGCATGTCCCTCATGTAACTTAATCTATGAACAATTGTCCACATTAAGAAGTGCACAATCCTCCACTCTAGATAGACTTGATGAAGAAATTAAAAAGAACAAAGAGCTTGCTGCACTTAATGATAAAAACTTGAAAGATGCTAGCTGTTCTACAATTGACTTGCATTGTTCTACTTGTGATGATCTTGATAAGAAACTACAGGATGCTATGAATGAAATTTCTATATTGAACAATGCTTTACGTTCTCATGAAGTTAAATTTTGTTCCAATTGCAAATTAAAAGGAAAAACTTCATGTGAAAATTGCCTTGATCTGTCCAATAAACTTGATGACATGCATAGGACATTAGATCGGTTTTGTAATGGGAATAAGAACCTAAACTTGCTGCTGAATTCTTCCAAGTCTTGCAATAATAAAACTGGTTTAGGTTTTGATTCTCATGCTCATGCTAAGGCACATCCACCTAAAATTGTAAAGTCATTAGGAAGTGGTTTGATTCAAACAGTTCCTAAACAAAAAGAAGTGGTTTTCAAATCTGCAGGAGTGTTGCCTCATTCGGTTTCAAATAAAAATATTGCTTGCTCATCTAGACATGAACACAAAGTTAAATTTCATTGTACCTTCTGTGGTAGAGATGGTCATGTCATAGATTTTTGTTATAGACTAGCTAAACGGTAGCTTTGTACAGAAAAAGGATAGAAAAATTGCTAGATCTTATAACTTTCATGCAATTAGAAAAACACAACCTACTTTAGTGAGTCAGAAATTTGAAAAGGTAGCTTCCGGACCTTCTGGTAAGAAATCTGCAAAAGCAGCTCCGATAGTTCCGATAGCTCCGAGAGCTCCCGGACCTTCTGTTGATTCCTTCGGAACTTCAGCTTTTATTTCTGAAGCTTCAGCCTTGTCTTTTGGAACTGCTGCTTTTACCTCCGGAGCTACTGGTTCTTGTGCTAAAAGAGTTAAGAATAGAAAACCTCAAACATCGACTCATAAACCTGCTGTTTTATCTCAGCTTTCGCGTGTTTTTCCTACTGCACGTCGTGTGACTCAGTACTGGATACCTAAATGCCTTTTGACTAACCCCAGTATTGAGTCATCGACGTATTGTGCTTCTATGTAGGTTACACGTTTGAGGAAGGAGAACATTTGGATTGTGGATTCAGGTTGCTCACGCCACATGACTGGTAACAAAGATTGGTTCTCCTCCCTCTCTTTTGTGTCACGTGTAGAAAATGTTACTTTTGCCAATAATTCTTCAACTCCTATAATTGCTAAGGGTTCGGTTAGAGTAAATGATCACTACCTTTGAAGGATGTGGCACTTGTAAAAAATTTGGAATACAACTTGCTTTCTGTTGCACAATTGCTAGATGAAAATCTAGAAATTATTTTCAATAAAAACTACTGCAAAGTTGTAGATTTAAATAGTGAGCTTATTTCTAACATGTCTCGATTTGGAAGAGTTTTTAAAGCTGATTTCGATATGTCTTCCTCTAAGCATAGGTGTCTAGTTGCTAATGATTCAAAGGACTTATATTTTTGGCATCGTAGACTTGGTCACGTAGGCTTTGATCACCTAACGCGTGTTAGTGCTCTTGATCGCATACGTAGGCTGCCTAAGCTTAAAGGGGACAAAGAAATTGTGTGCTCTTCTTGTAGACATGCTAAGATGGTTGCAGGTTCACATACTCTTCTCACAATGATCATGACAACTGAACCATGTCAACTTTTGCATCTTGACACCGTAGGACCTTCACGTGTTCAATCCTTCGGAGGTAAATGGTATGTTCTTGTGATTGTTGATGATTATTCTAGATACTCTTGGGTTTACTTTATGGCATCTAAGAATGAAGTTTTTAGTCACTTTATAACTTTATTTCTTAGATTATCAATTGATCACCCAGGATCATTAAAAGCAATTAGAAGTGATAATGGAACTGAATTTAAAAATCAATCTTTTGATCACTTTTGTGCTGAAAATAGAATAGATCATCAATTCTCTTCACCATATGTACCTCAACCAAACGGTGTTGTAGAAAGAAAGAACAGAACCTTAGTTGAGATGGCTAGGACTATGCTTGATGAATATCAAACTCCTAGGAAATTTTGGGCTGATGCGTTAGCAACCGCTTGTTATGTCTCAAATCGTGTTTTCTTGCATGCTAAGCTAGGTAAAACACCATATGAGCTTCGGTTTGGAAATAGGCCTAGTGTTACACACTTTCGGGTATTTGGTTGCAAATGCTTTGTTAAGAAACATAGTAATCTTGATAAGTTTGAACCTCGATCCATTGATGGCATGTTTCTTGGTTATCCATCTCATACTAGAGGCTACCGTGTGCTTTTACTTGAACTAACAAAATTGTGGAGACTTGTGAAGTGTCTTTTGATGAAGCTATCCCAGGTACTAGCTCCGGTGTTGCAGGACCAGATCCGTATCCTCAGGGGGAGGGTATTTTCGAAGATGAAGAAGAGCCAGTGATACTGTCTGGTAGTTCCGAAGCTGACACGTGTCCAGCTCCGGACATTGAACAAGCTTCGGCTATCACCTCTGCTGGTCCTGATCGTCCACAAGTCACAAGCTCATCAATCTTTGATGAACCTAATGAAGAAGAAGCTTGTGAGACATCTGTTCCCCTACGTTTTTACAAAGATCATCCCCCACAATAGATGATTGGAAGCTTGCACGAACGAGTCACACGGTCCAGGTTTTGCGATCCAAACTCTCATGCTCATTCTGCTTTTGTTGCTTCTTTTGAACCCAAAGATATATCACACGCACTCACTAATGAATCTTGGATTATTGCCATGCAAGAAGAGTTAGAAAATTTTGAAAGAAATAATGTTTGGAAACTTGTACCTCCACCTCAAGGTCACACTTTAATTGGAACTAAATGGGTATATAAAAATAAACAAAGTGAGGATGGGGTTGTGGTTAGGAATAAGGCTAGGTTGGCTGCTCAAGGTTTCACTCAAGTTGAAGGTCTAGATTTTGATGAAACCTTTGCTCCTGTCGCTAGATTAGAAGCCATAAGAATTTTGTTAGCTTTTGCAGCATCTAAAGGTTTTAAGCTATTTCAAATGGATGTTAAAAGTGCTTTTCTTAATGGCTACATAGATGAGGAGGCTTATGTCAAACAACCACCAGGTTTTGAAAATCCAGATTTTCCTAATCATGTTTACAAACTGTCCAAAACCTTATACGGTCTCAAACAAGCCCCTAGAGCATGGTATGACAGGTTAAAAACATTCTTACTTGAAAAGGGGTTTACCATGGGCAAGGTTGATAAAACTCTTTTTGTGCTTAAACATGGCAATGACTCATTATTGATTCAAGTGTATGTGGATGATATTATCTTTGGTTGTGCTTCTCATGATCTTGTGTCCAAGTTTTCAGCAATGATGAGTTCCGAATTTGAAATGAGTATGATGGATGAACTCACTTACTTTTTTGGGGCTGCAAACCAAGGAGGGTACCTTTGTGCATCAAACTAAGTATACCAAAAGACCTCCTAAGGCGCTTCAACATGGACAAAAGCAAGCCTCTTCGGACACCAATGGGAACAGCAATAACACTTGAACTTGATGAAGATGGTGAATCCGTGGATCAAAAAGAATATAGAAGCATGATCGGATCACTTTTGTACCTCACGGCATCAAGACCGGACATACAATTCAGCGTATGTCTTTGTGCACGGTTTCAAGCTTCCCCACGTGTTTCACATCGTCAAGCCGTCAAAAGGATTCTCAGGTACTTACATGGAACTCAATAATTTGGCATTTTTCTTCCTTCTTCCTCAACCATTACTTTGAAAGCTTTTTCGGATGCTGATTTTGGGGGTTGTAGGATTGATAGGAAAAGTACTTCCAGTGCTTGTCATTTTCTTGGTAATTCTCTTGTTGCTTGGTCCTCTAGAAAACAAAATTCAGTTGCACAATCCACAGTTGAATCTGAATATATAGCTACTGCTAGTGCTTGCTCACAAATTCTTTGGATTGTTCAAACACTTAAGGACTATGGGGTTGATCTAGATAGTGTTCCACTGTTCTGTGATAACACTAGTGCCATTTGCATTGCTAAAAACCCCGTGCAACATTCTAGAACTAAGCACATTGATATTAGGTATCACTTTCTCATAGATAACATTGAAAAAGGAAACATTGTGCTTCACCATGTAGATACCGAACACCAATTGGCTGACATTTTTACAAAACCTTTGGATTTCACTCGTTTTTGTTACCTTCATAGTGAAATAGGGGTTATGCATCCTCATGTCTTAAATTGAGGGGGAGTTTTTGAAACTTGGGAAGTCTATGTGTGAATCTGAAATTAAAATAATACGAGCATAGTATTTCATACATATATGACTTTGTGATTCCTTTTACATGCTGAAAGTTCTTACTACATTACCCATGTTATACATTTTGTAGTTTTTGCCATGTCTAGTAATTGGAATAATTACTTACACTAAATCTGGTCATGGTCGAACTTTCTTGCTGTTTTGAACTTGTTGCATGCTCACAAATGCTTTTAATCATTAAGAATTCATCAAGTAATCAACTCACATGTTGAGTTTTTATGAACAAATATAAATTGAGAAAAGATCAAGAGAATATGCATGCATCGCACTTCTTCTTTTGAGATGGCTTGTCATTGCACTTAGATATGAACTTGGAAGAAGTTGTGTATGACTAAAACCATGTCCTTAAGCTTCTGATTGTCAAATGACATAGGCTTGGCTTGGTTGGTTAGAATAAGGCAGATGCGCATATAATCTCTTGCAAATATCATATGATCTAAATTTATGCTTTGAAAAATAATAAAATGCAGCAACGGGTGTCATGCTTTCAGGTTTTTAAATAGTTAAGTTTGTGAGATCATGACTTGCTTAAATTGAAAAATTATATTTGATCTCTAGCATGGCTTACACTACCTTATGTATTTCATTGATGTGATAATGTAAGGTACTTGATAGTAAAACTTGGATGAGCTTTGTTTATATGTATATGTTATAATATGCTCATAACAACTAAAGTTGGAGAGAAAATTTGTTTATATGCTCATGACTTGCTGAATACATTGTCAAAGGGGGAGAGATAAGCATGAAGAGAAAGAGAATATGGGCATAAGGAGAGATAATAAAGGGGGAGAGATTTTCATTTTCTTCTCTTTTTACTTTTGATTTACAAAGGGGGAGAAATTGTTTTCAAAAACTTTTATGTGAATAAGCCAATGTTCGGATTTTAGATGGTGTTGCCAATGCATTCATCAAGGGGGAGATTGTAAGACCTATGTGTGCTGAATACATTAGATTGTAGTGAATACACTTGGCTTTGATGATAAAAGTTTTAAATATCACCAAAACACCTTTTTGTCAAGGTCCGACTCTAGGTCTGAGCTACAGCAAGGTCCGACGGTAGGTCCGGCTTGTTTTGGGTAGCTCCGGCTACGTTAGATGCTAGGTCCGACTTCTTGGTAAGGTCCGACTAGCTTTGGTTAGCTTCGGTGAGCTTTATCTTTAGCTCCGGCATGTCTTTGTTAGCTCCGGCATGTCTTTGTTAGCTTCGGCATGTTTTTGATAGCTCGGCATATACTTGATAGCTCCACCATGCTTTTGCTAAGCTCCGACGTACTTTGTCTAGCTCCGGTTTTGGGTTGACTAGTTTTGAATAGTTTTTGGTAAGCTCCAGTGCTAGGATCTACTAGTTTTGGTAAGCTCTGGCGCTAGGTTCTACTAGCTTTTGTTAGCTCCGGCTCAAGCACCGGGTTGCCCTGGCAAGGTCCAAAACTTGACCTAAGTGCTTCTGCTTTTCATTTGCAATGTTTCGTACTTGCTTTACATTGTTGGAAAGATTGCTTAGTATTCATTTGCTAAGTTTTTGGTGCGTTTTGGATGATATGGATGATATCGTGTTACTATAGTTTTGCAACATGCTTATGTGAGGTTCTCACGTAAGGTGTTTTGTTCGGAACTAACTTGAGTCAAGTCGAGGACTTGGGATCGTATGGATTGGTTGTTTATTCATGTGCAGGTTTTGCTTGAGTTCATGTCATGGCTGGTGATGGGATCCATTGGACTAGTCTCAGGGAGGAGATGATGTTCCAACAACCAAGTTCGGGAGGAACTGTGGTTGAGCTGATCAGGAGGTCACACGAGATGATTGAATCAAGGGCAGTGCATATGAAGGATACTGGACGTCGAATGAAGGTGTTCGCACGTATGCATGCGGTGCATGACGTGTCAACATGGTTCCGAAGATTGGATAAGGAAGGAAAGATCCGGTTGGAAGGATCGGATCGTATCGGTTGATGACTTCGGCTGCGGCGGAGTCGGTTATGGCTCGGTATGGAAAGTATCGAGTTGGTTATGTTAGGATTTCGTGTGTGTCACGAATTTGAGTTGTTTAGGAATGTGGGATTCGTTCCTAAGGTGTTTGGGAGTCTTAACATTGCTTCTATTTGTGTATAGAAGAATCTTGAGCAGTTATGGAAAGTTACGATTTGTGATCTGAGTAGGATTGGAGTCCTAGTTGATATTGGGTTGGCCTAAGGGCTGGTTATATAAGCAAGGGAGCCCAGAGCTCGTGGTGGACGACTTTGGGGGCTGTTCCTCTTGTGTTCTATTGAATAAAATTCGTAGTTTGAAGGAACTTTTGTGCCTTGTTCGTCCGACTTGTTGCAGACAAGTTTTACTCGTTGAGTTTCTGGATAGCACTACCTTTCGTTGGTGGTTTTATCATAACTCGAGTTTTACAGATACAATTGACGTGATTCTTTTTGGGTTGTCTTAAAAACTTGATTATCTATCATCTGTCAAAATTTCACGGTCATTGGATTTGTGTTTTTTGATCTACACGTGTTTCTTTGCAGCATTCCAGAACTGTTTTTTCTCGAGTAGGTCAGATTGACCTTTGTTTGATCTTTCGATCATAACTTGAGTTTTTCTCGACGGATTTGAGTAATTATTTTTGTGTTGTCTTCGTGACTTGATTCTCTCTGATATATATCACTTTTGTCATGGTGAAACACGTTTAGATTAGTCTCATACACGGTTTCTTTAACAGATCGTTTTTCTTCCGAAAGGGTTTGGGGTTTAATTGTTTCTGCTGCGTAAGATTTTTAAATCTACCATTCACCCCCCTTTGGTAGGTTTTCACGTGCTCTTCGATCCTACAGCAACTAGATGCCCCGTTTTTGGTGTCAGTAGCTATAAGAAGGACTACAATCACCAGTATGTTACCAACATGAAAAAGTCTCAGAAGAATAAGAAATTTATTATTAGTCCTTAAGGTGATGATGACGATACTTCTGGCGATACAGACAGGAAGATCCTGCCTTGGTGATGTGGTACCTTTCGGTAATTGATCGCTTGAAGCATTTGTTCTCAAACCCTAGGGAGGATGAACTTATATGTTGGCATTCCGAGCAATGCAAGAAGAATGAAAAAAATATACGACACCCTGGTGATGCAACACATTGGAAAATTTTTGATATTCAGTACCCAGAATTTGCAATGGAAATCAGAAATGTGAGTTTTGCATTGGGTACAGATGGAATGAATTCGTTTGGTGAAAAAGGGAGCATACACAGCACATGGCCCATGGTCTTAACGATGTACAACCTATTGACGTGGTTGTGTCACAAAAGGAAATATATCTTGTTATCTGTTCTTATCCAAGGTCCGAAACAACCCGACATCGAAATTGATGTGTTCTTGAAACCTTTAATGGAAGATATGTTGAAATTGTGGAATGAAGGGTTACGTACATGGGATGAGTACAAGCGGGAGTATTTCACGTTAAGTGCAATGATATTCGTTACCATGCATGATTATCCCGGACTGTTTACATTATCGAGACAATGAAAGGGAAGAAAGGTTGTGTAAGGTGCGTGGATAGAACTGGATTTCTATACCTCACTTCATCCAGAAAGACGGTGTACATGAGACACCGACGGTTCTTGATAGATACACACAAGTATAGGAAGATGAAAGAACAATTTGATAACAAATCAAAAAATATACTGCACCAAAACCTTACAGTGGAAAAATTGTGTTTGAAATGGTCAAGAACATTCATATTGATTTCGGTAAGGGCAAAAACTATAAAGGAATTAAGAGAAAGAAAAGTACATCTTCGGATGATACAATTGACATGGCTTTCAAGAAACAATAAATTTTTTTCAAGTAACTTTCGTATTGGAAGAATCTGGAATTTTGCCATAGTAATGATTTGATGTACGTTACAAAGAATGTATTTGACAGCATCATTGGGACCTTGCTGGACATGCCGAGGAAAACAAAGGACGGATTAAATTCACGTATGGACCTAGTAAATCTTGATTTGAGACCAGAGCTTCATCCAGTAGAAAAGGCGAACGGGAAGCATTACCTTCCCCCAGCCAGCTACAACTTGACGCTAGAAGAGAAAAAAACAATTTGCGAATGCTTGCGTGGGATCAATGTGCCCACGAGTTTCTCATCCAATATCCACAAAGTAGTCTCGATGAAAGACTTGTCTTTATTTGGTTATAATTCTCACAACTGTCACATGATGATGACAATTTTCCTTGCCATTGCAATAAGAGTCATCAAACCTGAGCATATAAAAGTTGTCATCACATGTTTGTGTTACTTCTTCAATGCAGTATCGCAAAAGGTGATAGCACGTGAAGATTTAGACTATCTGAAAACATACATCGTCGAGACAATGTGCAAGCTTGAGATGTGTTTCCCACCATCCTTTTTCGATATGCAAGTACACCTAATCATACATCTTGTTGATTAGATAAAATCATTGGGGCCACTATATTTACATGATATGTTTTTGATAGAGAGATATTTAGGAGTATTAAAAGGTTATGTGCGGAACCGTTCTCACCCAGAAGGTTCAATTATGGAAGGATACACCACTGAAGAAGTGATTGAGGGTTGCACTGATTACATCAAAGATGGAAAATCGATAGGTGTGCCTATACTGGTACATGAGGGTAGACTACATGGGAGAGGCAAAATGGGTAAGAAAACTTTTATCGTTCAAGATTACAAGAATGTACACCGTGCACATTTTGGTGTACTACAACAACTCGCAATAGCTGAGTCGTACATCGAGGAACACCAAATTTAGCTTCATGATAAAAACCAAAACCGCACAGAGGACTGGATCATGAAAGAGCACAGAAGATGTTTCAATGAATGATTAATGGACAAAAATATACCATACAAAAACACTATAGAGAGGCAACAATGAACAAGTTAGCTTCTGGCCCATCTGCTTTGGTGACATCATGGCAAGCATATGACATCAATGGTTACACATTTTACATTAAAGAAAAAGACGGTAAGAGTGTTGCACAAAATAGTGGTATTCATATTGAGGCTTATGATTCACAAGGGCAGAAGACCACATACTTCGGGTTCATAGAGGAAATATGGGAACTCGATTATGGCAAAAGAATGGTAATGCATGAATTTAAGTGCTAATGTGTCAAACGTCCTCATGGTGTGAAAGTGGACAATTACGGGCTGACACTAGTAGACTTGAATGAAGTGGGTTATAAAGATGACCTTTGGGTTCTCGCCGATAATGTTGCACAAGTTTTTTATGTTCAAGATTCAGAAACTTAGAAGATGCACGTAGTTGTTTCTGGAAAGCAAAATATTTTTGGGTTTGAGAATGTGGGAGATAATGAAGAGGAATATAATCAGTATGAAGAGATGTATCTTTTCACGGAACCAGAAAACATCAAGCGCATAGAGAGAAGCATTAAAAAGAATTTGAAACCCTATATGCGAGAAGATGTCAATGCTGGAAAAAATGTATATAGCAATGCAAGATGATATATATTGTATATATTTGTATCTTCTGAAATCAACTTAGAACAGTGTTCTATTTTAGCTTTAGATAGCATGTTTCGAACATCATTAAATTCAGCTTCTGTTTTGAGCTCCTGTCAAGCTAATCCCTTCACAGCAAGCTCTTGTAGATGCAAGTAACACCCGAGACTCATCATTTGGATTGTTAAAAGCTTCAATTGAAGTCTGACGATACTTCCCGTCCATTTGAGGGCTTGTTTGGATAGGAGTACACCCAAACAAGCCCTGCAAGATTTCTTTCTCTTCTCTCCATTTTGATAACTTACGAAGATGCTACTTTATCAGTTCTAATGGCTGAATATATTGACTACAAATCAGTACCATCTCTCTTAGTACTTTACACAAGCGACGAAGCGTACAACTTCAATCACAAATCTTGTTTTTACCATTTTCATAGGAATTTGACCTTAATCTTTCAAGCATAGATTTATCAATAATTGAAGCTTCTTCATCAGACATGTTAATGGCAGTTACAAGTGAAGGGTGTGTCGAAGCTAACGAAATCTCAATGGGACTAAAGACAAAGAGATGCTGCATATGAGTGACAATGTCCAGATTAGACAGCATAAAGCTATGATGACAACCTTCAACAACATGAAAAGTGATGCCAAGGTTTTTCGTGCATCAACCAAGACATGTTGTGAGGGTATAACACTTGTTGGGGAAAGCATAACCTTGGCCAAAATAAGAAATCACGCCACCGTTGATTACTCTGAAGCCGCCATGGATTACTCTAAAGTTTACCCAGCACCCACGGAGAAAACATCAGAGTAATCCATGACGGCTTCAAAGTAATCCACGGTGGCGTGATTTCTGATTTTGGCCAAGGTTATGCTTGCCCCAACAAGTGTTATACCCTCACAACATGCCTTGGTTGATGCAAGCATAACTTTGGCATCACTTTTCATGTTTTTGAAGGTTGTCATCATAGCTTCACACTGTTTAACCTCGACATTGGCACTCATATGCAGGATCTCTTTATCTTCAGTTCGATTCAGATTTCGTTAGCTTCGACACATCCTTCACTTATAACTGTCATTAACATGTGTGACAAGGAAGTTTCACTTATTTGATAAATCTATGCTTGAAAGATTAAGGTTAAATCCCTATGAAAGTGTAAAAACAAGATTTGTGATTGAGGTTGTCCGCTTACTCGCTTGTGTGAAGCACTAAGAAAGTAGGTATTGATTTCTAGTCAATATATTTAGGCATTAAAACTGAGAAAGTAGCATCTTCCTAAGTTTTCAAATGGACAGGAGGTAAAGAAATCGTTCAAATGGATGGGAAAATCCTTCCAAGGATCGTCAGGCTTCAAATTGATGCTTTCAACAATTCAAATGATGAGCCACGGGTGTTACTTGCATCTACAATAGCTTGCTGTGCAGGGATTAGCTTGACAGGAGCTTAGCAGCATCAGAGGCGGTTGGTAAGTAAAACCCGCCTGAGATAAACATCTTCTCAGGTGGTTATTAAGTACCAACCTCCTGTGAAAAATTTAAAAACTGCCTGTAAAAAATTGATGCCTATATAAAGACCCCTCGCCACAGTCAAAACGTAACCAACCTGTGCCGCCACCCAGCCTGCACTGCCGCGCCGCCGCTCAGCCCGCACTGTCGTGCTGCTGCGCCGACGCCTAGCCCACACAGCCGCTCCGCCACCCAGCCGCGCGGAGGCACGCCTCTGCCCAGTCCCACATCGCGTCACAAGGTACCTAAGTAAATTCTCATAGTTTCCTTACTATGCATTGCATGCTACTTTTTTCTTTGTATATTTTCATAAGCTGCCAGTTTTGTGTGTTGCTATATGGATTGTGTCCTTTTGCATTTGTGTACATATGCGTTTGGACTCAATAATTTGGAAGTTTGGTCTTTTAGATATTGATGTCTCGGGTGCGTTGCCGATTGAAGGAGGAGCGCTTGGCGTGGTGCAAGAACCATCCCCATGTTTGTACATATTGCACACCGGTCGCATGGTTGTATATACATATGTATTTGCAATGGACTGATGAACTTAACTGTAGTTTTGTTTTTCCGCCTTGTTTGTTGTTGGCATTTTCAATTTCTCTGTGTAGGGTTTCTCTGCGAAGCCTGAATCGGGAGATTTATTGAAGTGGCAGTGCATCGTCCTCGGTAAAGAAGGGGTAAGTCATGAAGAACAAGCACAATATGAGTTTAACCATCATCCTCCTATTAATAAATTTCTTTTGCAGACTGAATGGGAAGATGGTTACTACCCACTGACAATCTCCTTTTCTGAGGACTATCCCTTGGTGCCTCCAAGATTCGCCTCTCCAAGTGGGTTCTTCCACCAAAATGTCCATCGTTCGGGAGCACTCTGCATCGAGATTCTTGATCAAGAGACTGTAAGATAGACCTATTTTTCTCATGTAATTAATACTTAATTGTTGTCGAACTTATTTGAACTGGTTTCTTATATTTCTTAAATTATATTTCGTAGGGGTGGTGCAGTAGTTTTACAATCAAAACTATACTACTTGAAGTTCAGCGTTTGCTGCATCAGCCAAATGTGCCCGATGTTGAGAATGATTGCTAAAATCTACTTATCAAGGTTAGATGACACTTTGACTTAGTGACCAATGTGATTATTCATTCCTCCTTCGACATTTGTTAATTTAAATAATTTCAATATTTTCAGGATCCAGCGGAATATAAGAGACGTGTTCGGGAGCAAGCAGTACGGTACAATTTAGATTGATCGATGGGAGCTTCAGGAATAAGGTTAAATTCGAATTTAGTTTAGAGGGCGCGCAATGTATGATCTATGGAATTCATCGAGTTGCGAGTTACCTCTGAATTACAATGTCATTTGTGTTTTTTATCCTTGTATTCCAATTAAATCACTTAATTGCAATGTCATTACGTTTGTTTATCCCTGCAACGGACGCTCACGATCTAGGGCACTCTGGTGTTTCCGGGGACACAAAATAAGTGGAAACAATAACTTTCCCTAGGCGGTTCTTTAATGAAAACTGCTTGTGATAATTAAACAACTACATACGGTTCTTACACAATGACCGCCGATGAAAATACATGATCTTCTCAGGCCGTTGTTAATTAAGAACCGCCTATGAAGTTCATTACATTACAGGTGGTTCTTAATTAATAACCACCTGAGAAGATCAAGTATTTACCCAGGCGGTCGTTTCTTAAAATCCGCCTGTGATGTTATTTTATTGCAAGCGGTTCTTAAGTAATAACCGCCTAAGAAGATCGAGTATTTACCCAGGCGGTTGTTTTTTAAAATCCGCCTTTGTTGTTCTTTCATCACAGGCAGTTATTGTATCATTCGTCATCACAGTCGAATATTTTTAAGGACCGCCTGTGTTTGAAAAATTGAGGCGCCTATAAAAATGCTTTTTGTAGTAGTGCCCCCCTGTTTTCGGTACAATTGCATTTACAGAAAATACTTTGAGAACAATTTCCTCACTTTTGGGATCATACCTGCAGTTAAACTAGCCATGGTAGTCCTAAGGACGATACCCGACGTATCGTCCATATCATCTTTACTTTATTTTAAGCTTCCTACCACACACTAGGAAAGTATCTCTTTAGATATTTTCCATTAAGCGCCTTGGGTAGTGTTTCACCCTGTAAGATTTCAACAAAGTAGGAATTCCTAGGCACAATTCCAACAATTTTATATGGACCATCCCAACTCAGCGACCATTTGCCGAATTTATTATCCTTAGACCCAACAGGCAAAATCGTTTTCCAGACTAAGTCTCCTACCCCAAATGATTTTTTCTTCACACTTTTATTATACACTCTAGCCACCCTCAACTTTTCCTTCTTAATCTCTCTAAAAGCTTTTAGTCTTTCTTCTGATACATCATCTACTCTATCCATTATCAAATTACCATAGTCCACAGCTGACAAATCATTTTGTCTGGCTATTCTAACAGCTTGCAAATTCACTTCAATAGGCAGCACTGCCTCCTGTCCATATACTAACTCATATGGTGTTACCTTAGTTGCACCATGCTTAGATACCCTATGAGCCCATAAGTCCTCGAAAAGCACCTCGTGCCATCTTTTTGGATTTTCTTCTATCTTTTTCTTCACAAGTGTGATCAATGTTTTGTTGCTAGATTCGGCATGTCCATTAGCATGAGCATAATAAGGAAACGAATTCAACAACTTAATTCCCAAAGATTCGGCAAATTCATGAAACTGATGGGACATAAAAGAGGAACCCTGATCGGTAGTTAATGTTTGGTGAATACCGGATCTATGAATAATATGTTCCAAAACAAAACTGAAAACTTCCTAGTCAGTCATATTTCTAAGAGGGACCACTTCTGTCCATTTAGTAAAATAATCTGTAGCAACTAGGACGAAGCGATGACCTTTAGAAGATGCAGGATTAATCTGACCAATAAAATCTAAACCCCATCCCCTAAACCGCCAAGGCTTAACAATAGGATGCAACATAGTTGCAGGGGATAACTGTAAATCTCCAATTTTTGACATGCCTCACACCCTCTATATGAACGAAAACAATCATCAAGCATCGTCGGCCAATAGAAACCCGCTCGTTTTAGTAACCATTGCATCTTATGAGCCGACTGATGTGTACCACGTATCCCCTCATGTACTTCTCCAATAGCTACCTTAGACTGATCAGCACCCAAACACTTCAACAATAACCCATCTATTGTTCGGCGATATAATTCATCATTCAGCAAAGTATATTTTAAAGCTTGTCGCCGGATTTTCCTATCTCCTGTTTTATATGGATCTCTTAAATAACAAGCAATAGGATCATGCCAATCACCTGATTCAGATTTATTTTCTAATTTGGCCGTTTGTGATTCTTGTACCAAATTACCCGGGTCTTGTCCTACCTGTCGGGAAATTGCACTATTACCACCCTGTACCAAATCATCTCTCGTCTCACTCTCGTCTTGATGCAAAACACAATGCCGAACAACTAAACTAGTACTCTGCAAATCGTCCTTAGATTTTACCACAGCTGACATCGGCTTATCAAAAATGAAACCCCCCCCCCCCCCCCCCCCCCCCCCCCCCGCTAACACCATAGCCGGATGCCTGTTGTGCCAGAAAATTTGCTCTAAAGTTTTCTTTACTAGGTACAAGACTGATAATGAAAGTTTCTAAAGATTTAACAATATCTAAAAATCGGTCAAGATAGCCGTTTAGCAACTCATCTAAACATTGACACTCACCATTTACCTGCTGCACTGCCAAAAGTGAGTCCCCAAAAGCATCTACATCCTTTGCACCCAAATCCACCAATTTTTGCAAGGCCAGCAGCAAAAGCCTCATATTCAGCCTGGTTATTAGTGCAAGGATATTCTAAATGAACAGATGTTTCACAACATACTTTGTTAGGAGATATCAAAGCATAACTGACACCTTGTCCCTCTCTACAAAATGGTCCATCAAAATAAACTTTTCACGCACACACACTAACATAGCTAACATCATGTTCATCCTTAATCCACTACAAGGATTCCGTCCTGTTGCACCAATTGTACTGCAACGAATACTAAATCATTGCAGTAAGTTTGGTCTTTTGCCACGATTCACTAGTTCATGGTATTAGGATCTACCACCACAGAACACAATCGTTGCATTAGGATCTGTTGTCATGATTCACTAGCTCGTGGCGTTAGGATCTATGACCATGGAACACAATCGTTGCATTAGGAACATTTTGCCACAATTCACTAGTTCATGGTGTTAGGATCGATCACAACAAAACACAATCGTTGCGTTAGGATCCTTTGGCAAGATTCACTAGTTCGTGACGTTAGGATCTATCACCACGTAACACAATTATTACATTAGGATCTATTGCCACGATTGTACTAGTTCGTGGCATTAAAATCTATCGCCACAGAACACAATTGTTGCATTAGGATCTGTTGCCACGATTGTAGTAGTTCGTGGCATTAGGATCTATTGCCACAGAACAGAATCGTTGCATTAGGAACTCTTGCAACGATTCACTAGTTCGTGATGTTAGGATCTATCGCCACGGAACACAATTGTTGCCCTAGGAACTTTTACCACGATTCACTAGTTCTTGGCGTTAGGATCTATCGCTGCGGAACACAATCGTTGTATTAGGATCCTAACACCACGATTTACTAGTATGTGGCCTTAGGATCTATTGTGACACAACACAATCGTTGCATTAGAACCTTTTGCCACGATTCACTAATTCGTGGCGTTAGGATAAATCGCCATGGAACACAATTGTTGCATTAGGAACTTTTGCCATCATTCACTAGTTCATGACATTAGGATCTATCGCAATGAAACACAATCGTTGCATTAGAAACTTTTGCCATAATTCACTAGTTCATGGCGTTAGAATCTATCGCTGGAGAACATAATCGTTGCATTAGGAACTTTTGCTATGATTCACTACTTTGTGGTGCTAAATATATCGCGACGGAACACAATCGTTGCATTAGGATCTGTTGCCACGATTTACTAGTTCATGGCCTTAGGATCTATCACCACGGAACACAATCGTTGCATTAGGAACTTTTGCCACGATTCACTAGTTCGTGGCATTAGGATCTATCGCCAAGCAACACAATTGTGCACTAGGATATGTTGCCACGATTGTACTAGTTTGTGGCCTTAGGATTTATCGCCATGGAACACAGTCATTGCATTAGGATCTATTGTCACGATTTTACTAGTTAGTGGCTTTAGGATCTATCACCATGGAACACAATCGTTGCATTAGGAAATTTTGCCACGATTCACTAGTTCGTGCGTTAGGATCTATCACCATGGAACACAATCGTTGCATTAGGAACTTTTGCCACGATTCACTAGTTCATAGCGTTAGGATCTATTGTCACAGAACACAATCATTGCATTAGGATCTCTTGCCACGAATGACTAGTTTGTTGCATTAGTATCTTTCGCTAGAGAACAACACAATCGTAGCATTAAGATCTGTTGCCACAATTGTACTAGTTCGTAGCATTAGGATCTATTACCACGGAACACAATCGTTGCATTAGGATCTTTTGCCACGATTCACTAGTTTGTGGCGTTAGGATCTATCGCCACGGAACACACTTGTTGCACTAGGATCTGTTGCCAGGAATCACTAGTTCGTTTCATTAGGAATTTGTGCAGGAGCGTCATTTCAAATTATGGGTATCTTCTAAAGAGGTGGGATTATTCATCTATCATATGGCTATTTTCAAAAAAAAAAAATTTGGTTCTTTTTTTCATGCCACCTATGAAAAAATGGTGGCCCAAACTGGTTACAAGATTATCAAAAGTGGATCAAAGAGGAGCAAAATAGCTGGACTTTGGTTTCACACCAATTTCATAATAGCCCTAACTCTAGGCGGCGGGGCTCCCACAGGTGGGTTCCCAAGGAAACTGCCTCTAGTGCGAAAACCGCTTGTAGTGGAAGTTGAAGTGCAGAAGGAAGCTAAAGGGATAAGTACTGACGCTAACCCGCTATCTTTAATCCTTCTTCTGGAAACTGCCTTGCTTCTAGGCTTGCTGCTAAAATAGAAGACTAGCTTCTATCTATTAAAAAAAACAAATAGTTCACAACTCACACAATACTTATATAAAAAATCATCATCTTCACTGTTTCCCCCCCAATGGAGCTACATGACCATCATTGATATATGTATCATCATTGTCATCATCTTCATTTTCTGATGGAACTCCATTTGCCTCAAACTGATCACCTATTCTCATTTGAGAGCGGAAGCATCACCGGTTGCTCCCTACATATCATTCCTAGCCCATGTGGTCGTATCCTCATTTATGTGTGGCATATTGATATCAGTAAGTCAATCATCAAATGTCTCAGCCTCTATCAAAGCGTACGAACGACATTTCCCCCAGTACTATTAAATTGTAGCCCACGGAGGTTCTTGTATCAGTTTGGGCGCGCAGAGATCTTAGACAAGATGATGACACAGATGATTTATGTGGTTCGGGCCGCCTAAGCGTAATACCCTACTCCACGGAGTGTGTGTTGTTGTATTAGGGATTTGCTAGTGCTTGTGTGCATATGAGCTTGGGTGTCCTGTACTGTGCAGCACATCCCTTTTATAGACCAAGGGGTGGCTGTTACATGAGTTGTCTGGCCTGACATGTGGCCCCGGCGGTTATTATTGTCTAATATACAATTAAATGTGATTATGCACCCTAATAGCATGATAATGCGCCTTAGTGGTGGCATTACAAGTATTAAGGGTCTTCTAATCGTATGCCATTAATAGTGTATTAATGGCACATAATCAGGCTTTGTAATTGTAGCAATCACTGTCCTTTGAATGTTCATGCCGTTGGAGATCCGTCAGTATTCAAGTTGGTGTCTGAGGTCCAGAGGCTCGACACGTGGCAGCTCCGGAGCTTCCCCTCGCGGGGAGGCAGGTCCGGAGTAGCTACACATGTGGCAGCTCTGGAGCTTCCCTCTACTGAGGGTTAGGTCCCGGGTCAATGTACACGTGTCAAGCATGGAGTTTCCCTATGTAGGGGGTTTAGCTCCGGTCTTATATTACACGTGGTAGTGCTGGGGCTACCCATATGAAGGAAGCAGGTCCCATGCTGTGTGACACATGGGGCCTACACAGGTCTTCAACCCTGACAGGTGGAACTCTCTTGCACTTCTTGCGGTATCGTGGGGTACCTGGTATGCAGGGTACCGATAGTGGCCCCGAGGTCCACCTCTGGGAGAAACCCTTTGGGTTAAGTTATTCTACCGGAGATTGGGCCATCCTTGATTCCCGCATTGTGACTTCAAAGCTTTTCTGATGTACCATTGGGGCGATGGACCGGGGTTGAACCGCCGCCTTGTGGCTTGTTTTGAATGCGGCATATGAGATCTTTGAGTGCATATCTCATGCAATTGAAGGTCGCCGGTTCCCAATACGAAAGTCGTATCGGTTCCAAGCGCCTTGTCAGGCAGCGGCCCTCGGGCCTCCCGCCGCCCATCATGACAATTGTTCGCCTGGGGTAATAGCCTCGACTCCTCCGTCGAAGTGGCCCCTGGACCATTCGTCATGGACAGGGTAGATTCTTTGTAATGTGACCTTGCTCTCGTTGCAGTTTCCATCCAAGCGTCGTGGAGGCTTACTTAAGAAGGAAAGTACGCATAGTTTGAGGACTCTTTATGCTTTCAATCAAACTTGCACTCAAAGCCTCCCAACCTTTGCCTACCTTTCTCCTCTTTCGCTCCACTTTGCCATGATGGAGTTAGGTCTTCCCAAAAGCCGCATCAAGAGAAAGGATAATCTGATGAAGGTCCATACCTTCATGGGATGGTCCCACGACTCCTTCAACCACTTTGTTCGTGCTGGCAAGCTCCCCTTCAAGAAGGAGCGCTGCGGCGAGATAGTGTACTTCTCGGCCTACGCGATGGTGGGACTAATCCCACCTTTTTCATGTTTCATCCTGATGCTACCAGACTTCTACAACCTTCAACTACATCATATCGGTCCCTACTCCCTCCTGCTGGTGGCGACTTTTGTCCACTTCTACCAGATGTGGGTGGGCGTGCCTCCCTGCGCCGAGCTGTTTCGTATTGTCTTCACGACCCATACCACAGGCAAAGGGACAGAGTTGCTTGGCTTCTATTACTTTGTGAAGCGCAAGAACTGACCTTTCAAGTACCTGAAGTCGTTCCCCTCCAGCAAATGGGATGACTGGAGGAAGGATTGGATCGTCATTGCAGTGGAGGAGCACGATAGGTTGAAACTGCCCCAAGGACTTCCCAACATTGACACCAATGCCTGGAACATAGTTCCGAAGCTATCAGGTGCATTCAAGTCTGTCCTGACCAGAATCCAAGAATATGTGGAGGGTGGAGAGACCCCCAGATGGTCTTTGAAAATTTTTTGGTGAACAGGTGGGCTATGCTAAGCAGAAGGGAGAAGCTTGCCTGGGCCTTCAATAGTGTGATGGATGATGACTAGATTGAAACTGGTTTGAAATCCACTTGGATGATGAAGCTTTGATGCTCCATCTCAAGAAACTTCAGCACGGGTCTATCGCTGATGATTCCTTGGCTCCACCGGCTGCTTTCCTGCCTCTGAACATATCTCTAGAGTTCAGCAGGGAGCTCCGGAGGAGGATGCCAACGCTGGATGACCTGGGTGAGGTGGAGAAGCGCAGGGTCTCCAGGGTTGTAATACTCGGGGCTTCCGAGGGGGTGACCACCCCTACTCTAAGCCAGAGGATTGATGACGTCGGCAAGGGTAAGGGAAAGGAGCCAGCCGAATCTTCCAACCAGAAAAGGAAGCTCAGTCACGCTGATGGGTGCTTCGTCTGGTCTACTCCATCTACAACTGCCCCTTCTGCCCGGCGAGGAAGGTTTTCGGCCTCAACACCTCCTCCAGTACATCCATCCTCAAGGAGTGCTAGTTCCAGACAGTCGACTCTGGTCTCAGTACCAGTTGTGGGCTCCAGGTCCGAAAGTCCTTCTCAGCCAGGGAAAGCCTCGGCTGGGGCAACACCTACGACGGCGGCAGGATCCGGGCGTCATTTCGGAGCTCCCACGATGCAAACCACAGTAGGTTCCGACTCTAAGCATCTGGCGAAGAAGTTCCACATCGATTGGAGCAGTAGTTTCCCAAGGTAAGCATTGCCTTTTCACCTTGGTTTGCCATTCTTATTTTTTTCATGTTTTGAATCTTCAAATCTTTCAACTTCAGGGCATCAAAGACGGTGTCTGAAGCTCCAACCTCTATTGCAATGGCCAAATTAGTGCGGGCGAAAGCTCCAGCTCAAACCCCTGCGCCTCCTTAAGTGGTGGCTAAGGTCATGGCACCTCTGGCGCCAGTTGTTGTGGATCTAGATCCAGAGTCGATGCCAGTGACTCCCGTGGTAGTGCCGGACCACGGGGGAGACATACATGAAGACGCTCTAGTGGTGGCGGCACCAGCGATTGAAGCTCCGGTGCTGGACGCGGAGATTGTGGAAGCTCCAACTTTGGAGCCAGAGGTGACCGAGGCTCAGTTCATTGTGCCAGAAGTTTTTGCTGAGCTGACAGGTGAGTTGGTGGTGCTAGAAGCTCTAGCCCTTGAGCCGGAGGTTGTTGATGCCTCAGCAACCGAGTCGTTGGGACTTGAAGTTCAATCCCTCGAGACGGAAGTTGTTGAAGCTCCGGCTGCCGAGCCGGAGATGGTTGATGTACAGGCGCCTGAGCCCGTGGTGGAAGTGGCTTCGGGTGAAGCTCCAATGACCGCCCCAGAAGTAACTGCTTCGAAGGTGCTTATGCCCAAGGCAGAACACCGTGAAGAGGCGGCGACAGGCTCTCCACCCGCGGAGCCAGTAATTGAAGTTCCTGCAGCAGGACCTTCGGCGTCAGCCCCGGAGGTAGAAGTTCCCCCAGTGGGATCTTCTTTAGCTGCTGTCGAAGAGCTCCCGGAGGGCAGCTCCAGTGTCGTAGAAGCTCAGGGAACCATGCTTGTGGCGTGGGACCCTATTTTTGTTCTTGAAGACCCCTTGGAACCAATGGAGGTGACCCCGACATGTCCGAAGCCTATTCATTTGGCGTTGTCTATTGACAATGCCTGCTCAAGCCTCTGACAGGTCCAGCTCACCTTCGACCACGACAGTAAGGTTCTCGAAGAAGAGCACCACACCTAGAGTCATTGGCGCAAAAGGCTTCACTTTGAGACCAAGCTGGCGCATACAAGGCTTGCAGAACAAAAGGAGCGGGTCGAGAAGGAAAAAGCCCGAGTAGAAGATTGGGGCAAGTTGCTGAAGGAGAAGGAAGCCTCCATCAAGGCCCTCGACGCTAATTCTCAGGAGATTATTGAGCATGCCAAGGAAAGGAGTGATGCTGCTGACGAGCGTCACGACATCCTCAATAAATTAAATGAGGTTCTCCTGAAGCGTAAAACAGACTTTGATGCGAGGGAAGAGAAGCTCCTTGAACAATAGGAGGATGTTTTGAGAAGGGAGGAGGAGCTCGCCCAGAAGCTAATTCTGGCAGAGCAAAATTTGGCAGATCGCACTAAGAAGCTTGATCTGCGGAGCAAGGAAGAGGAGGAGAAGTACTGGAAACTGGGGCAGGAGCTCTCAAAAAGAGAAGATGATGTTGCCACCAGAGAAGTGAAGGTAAGAGGCAGGGAGAAGGACCTGGCCAAACGGCGGAACCGCATCGACCTATGGGAGACGGAGCTAGCCGACCACGAAAAGCAAGTAGCTGAGAGTATGCAACAACATGCCAAAGCGGTTGAGCGCCTCACTCGAGAAGGTTCGGAGCTAGCGGCCGCCAGGAGGTCACCGGAGGAGCTGCGGAGCTCGAACGCAACTGAATCCCTGCTGGTATGCTATTTTCTGGGGCGTGCGGACAGAGCTCTAGTGCCTCTTGGCTTCAGTCCATTACGTCCGGAGAACCCAGCACTGGAGCTGGACCAGACGCTAGTGGTACTTGGCTCTGCTGGTAGCAAACTCAACGCAATGGGTGATGTCATCACCGACCAGCTGGAGACAGAGGGAAAATATCTGGCCAAGAACGTCGCCGAGTATGTCTTGGCATGTTATAAAAGCTGAGACCCCCAATTTTCTCTCGACCCGGTCTTCGAAGGACTCATGGCCGAAGAGGAGGATGCTGCCAGGGCTAGCGTCTAGGAAGATGCTGAGAAGGTTGCATCATTTTTCTGCAGGACTTAGATCCTCCAGTAGTTAGGATCTTTTCCTTTTGCCTTTTGCTTTAATCTTTATTTTGTAATCCAGTACTTTAAACGAATAAGACCCACTATTTCTGCAATGAATTCCATTTCGTCCTTGTCTTTAATTCACTGTCCTTTATCTTGTTTGCCCCCTGGTAGATGTACACAATTTGATTGCGAACGTGTACTAAAAGGATTTGACAATGTGTTGATGACTTGGACGCTTCAAACTTGTAGCTTTTAGGTCCGAATTTTTTTTATCTCCGACTTCTCCAGGGAGCTTTTATTTCATCGACAGCGGGCCACCTAAGATTGTCGGAGCTTGGTAGGTCCGGCGATACCCACTGTCAACGCATAGAACGTCGACGGCAGACCCCCTAGGGTTGTCGGAGGTTGGTAGGAACGATGAAACCCACTGTCAATGCGTAGAACGTCGATGGCATGCCCCCTAGGGTTGTTGGAGCTTGGTAGGTCCGACGACAGCCACTGTCAACGTGTAGAACGTCGATGGTGGGCCCCCTGGGGTTGTCAGAGCTTGGTAGGTCCGACGACACCCACTGTCAACGCGTAGAACGTCGATGGTGGGCCCCCTGGGGTTGTCGAAGTTTGGTAGGTCCGACGACACCCACTGTCATCGCGTAGAACGTCGACGACAGGCCCACTACGGTTGTTGGAGCTTGGTAGGTCTGACGACACCCACTGTCAATGCGTAGAACATCAACGGCGGGCCCCCTGGGGTTGTCGGAGCTTGGTAGGTCTGACGACACCAACTGTCAATGTGTGGAACATCGACAGCGGCCCCCCTAGGGTTGTCGGAGCTTGGTAGGTTCGACGACACCCACTTTCAACGCGGTGAACGTTGACGGCAGGCCCCCTGTGGTTGTCGGATGTAGGATCGAAGAGCACGTGAAAAGCTACCAGAGGGGGGGTGAATGGTAGATTTAAAAATCTTATGCAGCGGAAACAATTAAACCCCAAACCCTTTCGGCAGAAAAACGATCTGTAAAAGAAATCGTGTGTGAGACTAATCTAAATGTGTTTCACCGTGACAAAGGTGATAGATATCAAAGAGAATCAAGTCACGAAGACAACACAAAAAGAATCACTCAAATCCGACGAGAAAAACTCAAGTTATGATCGAAAATTCAACCAATGGTCAATCTGTCCTACCCGAGAAAGAAACAGTTCTGGAACACTGCAAAGAAACTCGTGTAGATCATAGACCACAAATCCAATGTGACGCCCGGTTCCGAAAATGAACCAAGCTAACGCATATGTGTGCCCAGGACGTTCAACACACATACACGAGTGATTCACAAATGATAAACAGATAATTACCACAGCTCAAATTATTAAATAAGTACTCTTATTACATATTTCATTATATCCTCGAACACAAGCTCTAATGAATATTATTGACAGGTTCAACTAATGCAGCGGAAATAAACTAATTAAGCAACTAAGCAAAAGGGATAGCGCAACTCCATGCAACACCACATGCAAAGCTGACGGTAGACACGACCTAGATCTCCACATTATCGCCATTAAACTCATAATTCTGACCTGCAACTGTTGGGGGGGGGATTGCAAGAGTGAGTACATGTCGGACTCAGCAACTGTGGAAAGTATGACATGTGGCTTATTCAAATGACGACAATAATAATGGCTAAGTGCTGAAAAGTACAGTAAAACATTTGAAAAAGCAATGTATCATATTTATGTGAAGTAAACCCATCATAAACCATGTAACCATAATAATACTGGTCCATAATTCACCATTATCAATAACCATAATCAATGTCATAAACCATAATTCCAACCATAACCATAACCATAATCATAACCATAACCATAACCATAATCATAACCATAACCATAATCATCCCAAATCCCAATTTCCCTCTAATCATGGAAGTTGTCCAGGTGCTCATAACCGGGAGCACGGCTATCATGATAGTTTTAATTAACTCTGCAGAGTTTGTACCTCTTTACCCACGTGTTCGTGATTTCATCACCATTCAGCGACTAAGAACCTCCCTTATGCCCATGACCCGTCGGTCACATTACACACTTCCGTTGGTGTGTGGCAAAGAGATCACAAAATAGCCTTTACAAAGGGATTACTAGCCTATTTAGACCCCACTGAGGTTTCACCGGTGGCGATGCCTCCAACTGAGCACATCTTCAACCAAGGGCCCCCTCTTGAGCCATTCAGATCCCAGGGTAGTCCCACCAATCATCGACAAACCCAATCCGACTACCCCTTCCCCGAGCATCCACAATGGTCCAAACATCACTAGCAAAGCCCTAATTAATCAGCTACGCCGCACCCATACTTGGCCTCGTGGTGGCACTGTAGTCCTGGCTTATTCTCGCATGAACCGGTCCTTAGATCTAAAGCAACCAAACCACCATAACATCCAACCCATCCACATACCAGGCTTGCTTAGATCACCCATCGTATTGACCAGTTCACATTAACCAGAATATCATTGATGCATAATTAAATGTGTAGTGTTGGTTTTTCCATCCCAATTAATTAAGCGAAGCAAAAAGGTAAAAACCCTTCCCGACTCTCTACCATAAATTCCAGGTGACAAGGGTGGTCAAACAAAACTAGTAAACTTCCTACCATAGGGTTCCCATCAATTTGACACAAGCATGCAATTTTGCAAACAAAACATTTAATTTAAAATAGGATCAATATGCTTCAAGGACACTTGCCTTGCTCCGGCGGATGGGGATTCTCAAGCGCTTCGAAGTCTTGATTCTGAAAATCCTCGTACACGATCTCTTGAGCACTTCCCTCTAATCGTGATCACATATACAAGAATATACATACAAATCAACATGATGCACACACATTAATCAACATGCGATGATATGCATGCATGCAAAGTACAATAATTAATTCACTATGGTTGTTTATTAATTAGATGCAACTAGTTCATACGTGTTCATACGAGTTTACGGAGGTTTTAGGGTGGATTAATGCTGCTGAAAATAAAATTATGGTGCAACTAAAATCAATTCACGTCTATTAGATTCAATACGGTCGCTAAAATTCGCATCGGGAACGAATCCTACCGTAGATCTGACGGCTTGACGGTCGCGGAACAAATGCGACGCGTAGACGAAGTGGATGGCGCAGCAGTCCTTCGGCGGCACGACAAAGGCGACGATCTCCGGCAGACGGTGGCACCCTCCTCTTTTTCTTCCTCTTCTCCCCCTCCCTTTTTTCTTCCTTTTTTCTTCCCTGGCGCAACCTCCTAGTCCCTGGTGCTTTTCCCAGCGGTTTTCCTCGAATGCGGCGGCGTCTGGCGGCTGGGATCGTGAGGTCTACGGTCGTATATATAGGGACGGGACAGGGATCGGTACCGAGTCGGTTTCCGGGAATCAGGCGTCGGGGAAAATCGCGGCAGGAATATCGGGAGCGGTTGGCGGGCGGGAGCAGAGGCCGTGCGGGCGGCGCGTTTCGGCGGGGCCCGGGCGGGGCGTGCGCGGCGCCGCGCGTACGGCGCGATGGGACGCGGGAGCGGCGCGCTGGGGGGCACAGCGCGCGGGGCCAGGTGGGAGCGCTGGCGCGTGGAGGCAGGGGTGAGGGGATCGCGTCGGTGGGAGCGGAGGGCGGCGGGGCCAGGCGCTGTCGGCCCTCGGGGCGCGGGGCGGGAGGCGGGGGTCGGGGCCGGCTGGCTGGGTTGGCTCGGCCGCCTGGCCAGCGGTCCCTTTTTGGTTTTTTTTTCTTTTTTTTTGAAACATATTACTATTTATTTATTTATTTTATATTATTTATTTATTTTATTTTTCTTATTCATTTTATTTATTATTTTTTTATATATATTTATTATTATATAATTTATTTATATATTTCTTTTTATACATTATTATTTTATTATTGATATTTATTCCTTAATACATGTTTTAGGCTATAATTATTAATTTCTATTTCTTCTTTTTGCTACATACATTTGTATATATATGCTCCATCTTTTATGTTTTATTATTTTTCTTTTATCCTTCTAATGTTTATTGCATGATCATGTATGCAATGCAGAATGCGAAAATTTAGGGTGTTACAAACCTACCCCCCTTAAAGTGAATCTCGCCCTCGAGATTCGACAGCGTGGAGAAAAGATGCGGGAACTCTGCCTTCAGTTCTTCTTCACGTTCCCACGTAGCTTCGGCTTCTGTATGGTGTTTCCATTGCACTTTGCACCAACGGATCCTCTTATTTCTCGTGACCCTTTCCTTCACGTCCAAGATCTTGATAGGTTGCTCGACATAAGACAAATCCTCGTGAAGTTCTAACTCGTCCATTGGCACTTGTTCTTCCGGTACCCTGAGACACTTCTTGAGTTGAGACACGTGAAATACGTCGTGTACGTCTGAAAGATTAGCTGGCATCTCCAACTTATATGCTACTTTTCCTCTTTTGTCCAAAATCTTGAATGGTCCAATATAGCGAGGTGCAAGCTTTCCTCTTATGTTAAACCTCTTATGACCTCTCATAGGTGACACCTTGAGGTAAACAAAATCTCCAATTTCAAAGGCTAATTTCCTTCTGCTATTGTCCGCATAGCCCTTTTGTCTTGATTGGGCAGCCCTCAAGTTTTCACGAATTATTTGGACTTGCTTTTCAGCTTCTTGTAACACATCCGGACCAAATACTTGAGTTTCTCCTGCCTCATTCCAGAATAAAGGTGTCCTACACTTCCTCCCATAAAGCGCTTCATATGGTGACATCTGCAAACTCGCTTGGTAACTATTGTTGTATGAAAATTCTGCGTAGGGTAAGCTTTTATCCCAACTTTTCCCATGCTTTAATGCACAAGCTCTTAACATGTCCTCCAGAATCTGATTGGTCCTCTCGGTTTGTCCATCCGTCTGAGGATGATATGTTGAACTAAAATTCAACCTCGTTCCCAAAGCTTCATGCAATTTTTGCCAAAATCTAGAGGTAAATTGAGAACCTCTATCCGAGACTATCTTCTTAGGGACTCCATGTCGACCCACAATATGCTCCATGTATATTTCGGCCAATCGTGCAGCTGTATATTTGGTCTTCACAGGGACAAAATGAGCTGACTTGGTTAAGCGATCCACAATTACCCAAATCGAGTCATACCCGGACTGAGTACGGGGTAACCCAACTATGAAGTCCTTTCCAATTTCTTCCCACTTCCATTCCGGAATCTTCAACGGTTGCAATAATCCGGCTGGCCTTTGATGTTCCGCCTTGACTCGTTGACACACATCACACAGTGCTACGTATTCAGCTATGTCCTTCTTCATGCTATTCCACCAATAGCAAGTCTTCAAGTCTTTGTACATCTTCGTACAACCAGGGTGAATTGAGTATGGCGAGTCATGTGCCTCCTTTAATATTGTTTCTCGAATATGCTTTACATTAGGCACAACAATTCTTTTTCCAAGCCATAAGGTACCATGTTCGTCTTCATCAAATCTGAATTCTCTCCCTTCTTCGATTCTTTCCTTGATTTCCTTGATCTCCTCATCTATGGTTTGTGCTTCTCGAATTTCTTGCTCCAAGGTCGGATTTAACTCCATCATCTCCATCTCATTTACAAACTCGAGGTTCAACCGTTCAAACTCCTTACATAACTCGGACGGCAACTCTCGAACTGTAAGTTGATGGCTTACTCCTTTCCGACTCAAGGCATCGGCCCCTACATTGGCTTTTCCCGAATGATAGTTGATTCCCACATCATAATCCTTGATGAGCTCCAACCATCTTCGTTGCCTCAAATTCAGGTCTGTCTGTGTGAAAATATACTTAAGACTCTTGTGATCCGTATAAATTTCACACCTATGTCCAAGAATATAGTGTCTCCAAATCTTCAGTGCATGTACCACGGCTGCAAGTTCTAAATCATGTGTTGGGTAATTCTGCTCATGTTTCTTCAATTGTCTTGACGCATAGGCGACCACTTGACCTTCTTGCATCAATACACATCCAAGTCCTTGTCTTGATGCATCACAATAGATGTCGAAACTCTTGCTTATGTCCGGTAATACTAAAACCGGTGCAGTTGTCAACCTTTTCTTTAACTCCTCAAAGCTATCCTGACAAGCTTGAGTCCATCAGAATGCCTTCCCTTTCATGAGTAATTCGGTCATAGGCTTGGCTATTTTGGAGAAATCCTTGATGGATCGGCGGTAATATCCAGCCATTCCAAGGAAACTCCAGATTTCCTTGACATTCTGCGGTGGTTCCCACTTCAACACATCCCTCACTTTACCAGGGTCAACCGATACTCCTCCTCCGGAAATAATATGGCTTAAGAAAGAAACTTCCTGTAACCAGAATTGACATTTACTAAACTTGGCATACAATTGGTGCTCCCTCAATTTCTGCAGCGTAAGCCTCAAGTGTTCCTCGTGTTCCTTCTCATCCTTTGAGTAGATCATAATATCATCAATAAACACCACAACGAACTTGTCCAAGTACTCCATGAAGACTTTATTCATGAGGTACATAAAGTAGGCAGGCGCATTTGTCAATCCAAAAGACATCACGGTGTACTCATAAGATCCATACCGTGTCCTAAAAGCTGTTTTGGGTATGTCTGATGGTCTAATCTTCATTTGAAAGTATCCCGACCTCAAATCAATCTTGGAAAACACACAGGCGCCTTTCATCTGATCAAACAAATCCTCTATGCGGGGCAAGGTGTCCTTGTTCTTGATGGTCACCTCGTTGAGAGCTCGGTAATCCACACACATCCTTTGCGTTCCATCCTTCTTGTCTACAAATAGAACGGGCGCTCCCCAAGGTGAAGAGCTAGGGCGAATAAAACCTTTCTCTAGTTGTTCTTGAATCTGCTTCTTGAGCTCTGCTAATTCCTTAGGAGGCATCCTATACGGCCTCTTAGCTATAGGTGCAGTTCCAGGTATTAAATCAATAACAAACTCAATGTCTCGATCGGGTGGCATGCCTGGCAAATCATCTGGAAAAACATCCAAAAATTCACACACTACCGGAATCTGCTCAATTGCGGCACCGTCCACATGGTTCAGCTCCGATTGCTTCGGTGCGGTTTGAGATGCTTCAAATTCTACGGTTATCCCTTCCTCATTGGTCAACTTCACCGTCTTCGTGGCACACTCAATAACTCCATTGTGCTTCCTTAACCAGTCCATACCAAGTATAATGTCCAATCCTTGAGAATTCAAAACAATGAGGTTGGCGGAGAAGTCTACCCCCTTATTCTAAGGCTTACTTTTGGACATACTATATTTGTCCTCATCTCTCCTCCAAGAGACTTAACCAACAGAGTAAACTTCATATGAGAGATAGGCAAACTATACTTGGCAACATACTTTGATGCAATGAATGAATGCGATGCTCCAGAATCAAATAACATAGTCGCGGGGTTGGAGTTGGCGAGAAACATACCAATGACCACGTCATCCACTTGTTGAGCATCCTCCGTAGAGACATGGTTCACGTTGCCACGAGCAAAATTCTGCTGTCCACGGCTTCCTTGTGGCTGTCCTCCATTAGGTCTTGGGTTTTGCCTCGTCGCATTGCTTCTTTGACCAAGGCCTGACTTAGTACATTGATGCGCAAAGTGTCCAGCTTCTCCACAAGTATAACACTTCTTAACCCCTCCAGAATTGTTGGGACGAGCTTGGTTTTGAGCATTTGCAGCAGGAAAATTAGCACGAGACTCATAAGGCATTGGAGGCCTAGGTGCTTGCATAACAGGGCGTTGCTGCACAAACTGAGTTGGGCGCGGCGCAAGATCAGGGCGCTGAGCAGGAATAGAGGAGCTGTAATGAGGCGCATTGGGCGGCGCAAAGCGAGGGCGCACATTACTTCCCTGTTGTTGTCCTTGATATGGCGCCTTCCTCTTGATTTCTTGCTCCATCTCACGGATATTGTTCTCAACCACAATTGCTTTGTCCACAAGCTTCTGAAAATTTGCATAATCGCAGTTGAGCAATTTCACTTGGATCTCATTGTTCAAGCCTCTCATGAACAAATATTGCTTTCGGCTGTCCCGACTAACATCCTCAGGCGCATACCTTGAGAGTTGAGTGAACTTATTGAGATATTCACTCACGCTTGATCTTCCTTGCCTTAGATTTTCAAAATCTTGCCTTCTCAGTATCATAACTCCTTCCGGCACATAATAAGAACGGAAACTCTCCTTGAATTCCGCCCAGGTGATCCTCTCTTGATCCTCATGAGCATTGCAATAAGCATCCCACCAATCTGCAGCTGCTCCAACTAGTTGATGAGAAGCAAATAGGACCTTCTCTCGGTCACTGCATTGGACAATAGCAAGCTTCTTCTCCACGGACTTGAGCCAATCATCCACATCCATAGGGTTTGCGGCTTGAGCAAAGGTTGGCGGTCTGGTCCTCGTGAACTCCCCCAATCGGTTATGAGGAGGCGGGGGTGGCGGTGGAGGCACGTGGGGCTGATTGTTGTTATTGCCAGCCTGCAGCTGTCCCATAGTTTGTATCATGGTCTGCATGAGCTGGTTTTGCATGGCCAATAGCTGCTCAATATTGATGGCTCCATGAGCAGGTCCTTGTCCGTTGTTGTTCTGAGGTACTCCATTGTTCTCCTCCTCATCATTGGCATCCCTCTGGTTGCGAGTCCTCACCATCTAGAGAAAAGCAATAGGTAAGGATTTAGAAACGTCCCCAACTATATGCATCAAGGGATATGAACTAAACAGCTAGCTACACTAGCCTAGGTGGACATGGCAATGCTAAGGCATCCCAAAATCCTCTATTAAGCACACAAGAAAACAATATATATAGCAAACAGTACTCCAAGCAAAAACACATCGATTCCTGAGTGCTCCTATGTGCTCTAAAGTGTCCATTCTATATAGGCTGCATCCTACGGTCAACCTGTGGCTCTGATACCAATCTGTGACGCCCGGTTCCGAAAATGAACCAAGCTAACGCATATGTGTGCCCAGGACGTTCAACACACATACTCGAGTGATTCACAAATGATAAACAGGTAATTACCACAACTCAAATTATTAAATAAGTACTCTTATTACATATTTCATTATATCCTCGAACACAAGCTCTAATGAATATTAATTACAGGTTCAACTAATGCAGTGGAAATAAACTAATTAAGCAACTAAGCAAAAGGGATAGCGCAACTCCATGCAACACCACAGGCAAAGCTGACGGTAGACACAGCCTAGATCTCCACATTATCGCCATTAAACTCATAATTCTGACCTGCAACTGTTGGGGGGGGAATTGCAAGAGTGAGTACATGTCGTACTCAGCAAGTGTGGAAAGTATGACATGTGGCTTATTCAAATGACGGCAATAATAATGGCTAAGTGCTGAAAAGTACAGTAAAACATTTGAAAAAGCAATGTATCATATTTATGTGAAGTAAACCCATTATAAACCATGTAACCATAATAATACTGGTCCATAATTCACCATTATCAATAACCATAATCAATGTCATAAACCATAATTCCAACCATAACCATAACCATAATCATAACCATAACCATAACCATAATCATAACCATAACCATAATCATCCCAAATCCCAATTTCCCTCTAATCATGGAAGTTGTCCAGGTGCTCATAACCGGGAGCACGACTATCATGATAGTTTTAATTAACTCTGCAGAGTTTGTACCTCTTTACCCACGTGTTCGTGATTTCATCACCTTTCGGCGACTAAGAACCTCCCTTATGCCCATGACCCGTCGGTCACATTACACACTTCCGTTGGTGTGTGGCCAAGAGATCACAAAATAGCCTTTACAAAGGGATTACTAGCCTATTTAGACCCCACTGAGGTTTCACCGGTGGCGATGCCTCCAACTGAGCACATCTTCAACCAAGGGCCCCCTCTTGAGCTATTCGGATCCCAGGGTAGTCCCACCAATCATCGACAAACCCAATCCAACTACCCCTTCCCCGAGCATCCACAATGGTCCAAACAGCACTAGCAAAGCCCTAATTAATCAGCTACGCCGCACCCATACTTGGCCTCGTGGTGGCACTGTAGTCCTGGCTTATTCTCGCATGAACCGGTCCTTAGATCTAAAGCAAGCAAACCACCATAACATCCAACCCATCCACATACCAGGCTTGCTTAGATCACCCATCGTATTGACCAGTTCACATTAACCAGAATATCATTGATGCATAATTAAATGTGTAGTGTTGGTTTTTCCATCCCAATTAATTAAGCGAAGCAAAAAGGTAAAAACCCTTCCTGACTCTCTACCATAAATTCCAGGTGACAAGGGTGGTCAAACAAAACTAGTAAACTTCCTACCATAGGGTTCCCATCAATTTGACACAAGCATGCAATTTTGCAAACAAAACATTTAATTTAAAATAGGATCAATATGCTTCAAGGACACTTGCCTTGCTCCGGCGAATGGGGTTGCTCAAGCGCTTCGAAGTCTTGATTTTGAAAATCCTCGTACACGATCTCTTGAGCACTTCCCTCTAATCGTGATCACACATACAAGAATATACATACAAATCAACATGATGCACACACATTAATCAACATGCGATGATATGCATGCATGCAAAGTACAATAATTAATTCACTATGGTTGTTTATTAATTAGATGCAACTAGTTCATACGTGTTCATACGAGTTTACGGAGGTTTTAAGGTGGATTAATGATGCTGAAAATAAAATTATGGTGCAACTAAAATAGATTCACGTCTATTAGATTCAATACGGTCGCTAAAATTCGCATCGGGAACGAATCCTACCGTAGATCTGACGGCTTGACGGTCGCGGAACAAATGCGACGCGTAGACAAAGTGGATGGCGCAGCAGTCCTTCGGCGGCACGACGACGGCGACGATCTCCGGCGGACGGTGGCACCCTCCTCTTTTTCTTCCTCTTCTTCCCCTCCCTTTTTTCTTCCTTTTTTCTTCCCTGGCGCAGCCTCCTGGTCCCTGGTGCTTTTCCCAGCGGTTTTCCTCGAAGGCGGCGGCATCTGGCGGCTGGGATCGTGAGGTCTACGGTCGTATATATGGGGACGGGACAGGGATCGGTACCGAGTCGGTTTCCGGGAATCAGGCGTCGGGGAAAATCGCGACGGGAATATCGGGAGTGGTTGGCGGGCGGGAGCGGAGGCCGTGCGGGCGGCGCGTTTCGGCGGGGCCCGGGCGGGGCGTGCGCGGCGCCGCGCGTTCGGCGCGATGGGACGCGGGAGCGGCGCGCTGGGGGGCGCAGCGCGCGGGGCCAGGTCGGAGCGCTGGCGCGTGGAGGCGGGGGTCAGGGGATCGCGTCGGTGGGAGCGGAGGGCGGCGGGGCCAGGCGCGGTCGGCCCTCGGGGCGCGGGGCGGGAGGCTGGGGTCGGGGCCGGCTGGCTGGGCTGGCTCCGCCGCCTGGCCAGCGGTCCCTTTTTGGTTTTTTTTTTTCTTTTTTTGGAAACATATTACTATTTATTTATTTATTTTATATTATTTATTTATTTTATTTTTCTTATTCATTTTATTTATTATATATATATATATTTATTATTATATAATTTATTTATATATTTCTTTTTATACATTATTATTTTATTATTGATATTTATTCCCTAATACATGTTTTAGGCTATAATTATTAATTTCTATTTCTTCTTTTTGCTACATATATTTGTATATATATGCTCCATCTTTTATGTTTTATTATTTTTCTTTTATCCTACTAATGTTTATTGCATGATCATGTATGCAATGCAGAATGCGAAAATTTAGGGTGTTACATCCAATGACCGTGAAATTTTGACATATGATAGAAAATCAAGTTGTTAAGACAATCCAAAAAGAATTACGTCAATTGGATCTGTAAAACTCGAGTTATGATAAAACCACCGACGAAAGGTAGTGCTGTCCAGAAACTCGACGAGTAAAACTTGTCTGAAACAAGTCGGACGAACAAGGCACAAAAGTTCCTTTGAACATCGAATTTTATTCAATAGAACACAAGAGGAACAGCCCCAAAGTCGTGAACCCTGAGCTCTGGGCTCCGTTGCTTATATAATCAGCCCTTAGGCCAACCCAATATCAACTAGGACTCCAATCCTACTCAGATCACAAATCGTAACTTTCCATAACTGCTCAAGATTCTTCTATACGCAGATAGAAGCAATCTTAAGACTTTCAAACACCTTAGTAACGTATCCCACATTCCTAAACCACTCAAATTCGTGACCCACACGAAATCCTATCATAACCAACTCAAATCTTTCCATATTTGAGTCAAACGCGACTCAGCCGCAGCCTGAGTCCATAACCTAGTCGGTTGGACCTTTCCGACCAATTCTTTACGTCCACATCTCTTCATCACGCCTCGGAACCATGTATCCACGTCTGCACTCCTTGCACATATGCAAACATCTTCCAATGACATCCATGATACCTTCATATGCATTATTCTTGATTCAATCATGCTGCGCAACCTCCTGATGAGCTCAACCACAATTCCTCCTAAATTTGGTTGTTGGAACCTCATCTCATCCCTGAGACTAGTCCAATGGATACCGTCACCAGCCATGACTTGAACTCGAGCAACACCTGCACATGAATAAACAACCAATCCATACGAGCCCAAGTCCTCGACTTGACTCAAGTTACTTCCGATCACAACACCCTACGTGAGAACCTCACATAAGCATGTTGCAAAACCACAGTAACACGATATCATCCATATCAACCGAAATGCACCAAAAACTTAGCAAATGAATACTAAGCAATCTTTCCAACAATGTAAAGCAAGTATGGAACATTGCAAATGAAAAGCAGAAGCACTATGATCAAGTTCCGGACCTTGCCAGAGCAACCCGGACCTTGAGCCAGAGCTATCAAAAGCTAGTAGAACCTAGCGCCGGAGCTTACCAAAACTAGTACAACCAAGCTCCCGCCAGAGCTTACAAAACTAGCAGGACCTAGCTTCAGAGCAACCAGAACTAGTCGGAACTAGTAGTCTCAAAAGCTGGAGCTAGAAAAATCAACTCGGAGCTTAGCAAAAACACGGCGGAGCTATCAAAAACATGTCGGAGCTATCAAAGACATGCCGGAGCTAATAAAGACAAAACTCACCAGAGCTGACCAAAACTAGTCGGACCTAGCATCGAACGTAACCGGAGCTACCCAAACCAAACCGGACCTACCGTCGGACCTTGCTGTAGCTCAGAGCTAGAGTCGGACCTTGATAAAAAGGTGTTTCGGTGATATTCAAAACTTTTATCATCAAAGCCAAGTGTATTCACTACAAGCCAATGTATTCAGCACACATAGGTCTTACAATCTCCCCTTGATGAATGCATTGGCAACACCATTTAAAATCCGAACATTGGCTTATTCTCATTAAAAGTTTTGAAGACAATTTCTCCCCTTTTTGTAAATCAGAAATAAAATGAGAAGAAAAGCGAAAATTCAAAATTCAAAATTCACATATCTCTCCCCCTTTATCTCTCCCCCTTTATCATCTCTCCCCATGCACATTATCTTTCCCATTTTGAATGTGTGATTAATCTCTCCCCCTTTGACAATGTATTCAGCAAGGTAAAAGAGGAATTTTAATTGTTATGAGCATATTATAACATATACATATAAAACAAAGCTCATCCAAGTCATACTATCAAGTAACTTACACTATCACATCAATGAGATACATAAAGTAAGGTAAGCCATGCTAGAGATCATATGTAATTTTCAATTTAAGCAAGTCATGATCTCACAAACTTAACTATTTCAAAACCTAAAAGCATGACACTAGTTGCTACATTATCTTATTTTTCAAAACACAAATTTAGATCATCTGATATTTGCAAGAGATTATATGCGCATCTGCCTTATTCTAACCAAGCAAGCCAAGCCTATGTCATTTGACAATCAAAAGCTTAAGGACATGGTTTTAGTTATACACAACTTTTTCCAAGTTCATATCTAAGTGCAATGATACGCTATCTCAAAAGAAGAAGTGCGATGCATGCATATTCTCTTGATCTTTTCTCAATTTATATTTGTTCATAAAAACTCAACATGTGAGTTGATTACTTGATTAATTCTTTATGATTAAAAGCACTTGTGAACATGTAACTAGTTCAAAACAGCAAGAAAGTCCGACCATGACCAGTTTTAGTGTAAGTAATTATTCCAATTACTAGACATGGCAAAAAAAATACAAAATGTATAACACAAGTAATGTAGTAAGAACTTTCAGCATGTAAAAGGAATCACAAAGTCATATATGTATGAAATACTATGCTCGTATTATTTTAATTTCAGATTCACACAAAGACTTCCCAAGTTTCAAAAACTCCCCCTCAATTTAAGCCATGAGGATGCATAACCTCTATTTCACTACGAATGTAACAAAAACGAGTGAAATCCAAAGGTTTTGTAAAAATGTCAGCCAATTGTTGTTCGGTATCTACATGGTGAAGCACAATGTTTCCTTTTTCAACAGTATCTCGGAGAAAGTGATACCTAATGTCAATGTGCTTAGTTCTAGAATGTTGCACGGGGTTTTTAGCAATGCAAATGGCACTAGTGTTATCACAAAACAGTGGAACACTCTCTAGATCAACCCAATAGTCCTTAAGTGTTTGAACAATCCAAAGAATTTGTGAGCAAGCACTGGCACCAGCTACATATTCAGATTCGGCTGTGGATTGTGCAACTGAATTTTGTTTTCTAGAGGACCAAGCAACAAGAGAATTACCAAGAAAATGACAAGCCCCGGAAGTACTTTTCCTATCAATCCTACAACCCCCAAAATCAGCATCCAAAAAAGCTTTCAAGGTAACGGTTGAGGAAGAAGGAAGAAAAATGCCAAATTCTTGGGTTCCATGTAAGTACCTGAGAATCCTTTTGACGGCTTGACGATGTGAAACACGTGGGGAAGCTTGAAACCGTGCACAAAGACATACGCTGAATTGTATGTCCGGTCTTGATGCCCTGAGGTACAAAAGTGATCCGATCATGTTTCTATATTCTTTTTGATCCACGGGTTCACCATCTTCATCAAGTTCAAGTGTTGTTGCTATTCCCATTGGTGTCCGAAGAGACTTGCTTTTGTCCATGTTGAAGCGCCTTAGTAGGTCTTTGGTATACTTTGTTTGATGCACAAAGGTACCCTCCTTGGTTTGCTTGATTTGCAGCCCCAAAAAGTAAGTGAGTTCACCCATTATACTCAATTCAAATTCGGAACTCATCATTGCTGAAAACTTGGACACAAGATCATGAGAAGCACAACCAAAGATAATATCATCCACATACACTTGAATGAATAATGAGTCATTGCCATGTTTAAGCACAAAAAGAGTTTTATCAACCTTGCCCATGGTAAACCCCTTTTCAAGTAAGAATGTTTTTAACCTATCCCATGCTCTAGGGGCTTGTTTGAGACCGTATAAGGCTTTGGACAGTTCGTAAACATGATTAGGAAAATCTGGATTTTCAAAACCCGGTGGTTGTTTGACATAAACCTCCTCATCTATGTAGCCATTAAGAAAAGCACTTTTAACATCCATTTGATATAGCTTAAAACCATTAGATGCTGCAAAAGCTAACAAAATTCTTATGGCTTCTAATTTAGCGACAGGAGCAAAAGTTTCATCAAATTCTAGACCTTCAACTTGAGTGAAACCTTGAGCAACCAACCTAGCCTTATTCCTAACCACAACCCCATCCTCACTTTGTTTATTTTTAAATACCCATTTAGTTCCAATTAAAGTGTGACCTTGAGGTGGAGGTACAAGTTTCCAAATATTATTTCTTTCAAAATATTCTAACTCTTCTTGCATGGCAATAATCCAAGATTCATTAGTGAGTGCGTGTGATATATCTTTGGGTTCAAAAGAAGCAACAAAAGAAGAATGAGCATGAGAGTTTGGATCGCAAAACCTGGACCATGTGACTCGTTCGTGCAAGCTTCCAATCATCTGTTGTGGGGGATGATCTTTGTAAAACCGTAGGGGAACAGATGTCTTATAAGCTTCTTCTTCATTAGGTTCATCGTAGATTGATGAGCTTGTGACTTGTGGATGATCAGGACCAGCATAGGTGATAGCCGGAGCCTGTTTAATGTCCGGAGCTAGACACGTGTCAACTTCAGAACTACCAGGCAGTATTACCGGCTCTTCTTCATCTTCAAAAATACCCTCCTCCTGAGGATACGGATCTGGTCCTACAACACCGGAGCTAGTACCTGGGCTAGCTTCATCAAAAGACACTTCACAAGTCTCTACAATTTTGTTAGTGTCAAATAAAAGCACACGGTAGCCTCTAGTATGAGATGGATAACCAAGAAACATGCCATCAATGGATCTAGGTTCAAATTTATCAAGGTTACCATATTTCTTAACAAAGAATTTGCAACCAAAGACCCGAAAGTGTGTAACACTAGGCCTATGTCCAAACCGGAGCTCATATGGTGTTTTACCTAGCTTAGCACGCAAGAAAACACGATTTGAGACATAATAAGCAGTTGCAAATGCATCAGCCCAAAATTTCCTAGGAGTTTGATATTCATCAAGCATAGTCCTAGCCATCTCAACTAAGGTTCTGTTCTTTCTTTCTACAACACCGTTTTGTTGAGGTACATATGGTGAAGAGAATTGATGATCTATTCTATTTTTAGCACAAAAGTGATCAAAAGATTGATTTTTAAATTCAGTTCCATTATCACTTCTAATTGCTTTTAATGATCCTGGGTGATCAATTGATAATCTAAGAAATAAATTTCTAAAGTGACTAAAAACTTCATTCTTAGACGCCATAAAGAAAACCCAAGAGTATCTAGAATAATCATCAACGATAACAAGAACATAACATTTACCTCCGAAGGATTGAACACGTGAAGGTCCTACGGTGTCAAGATGCAAAAGTTGACATGGTTCAGTTGTCATGATCATTGTGAGAGGAGTATGTGAACCTGCAACCATCTTAGCATGTCTACAAGAAGAGCACACAATTTCTTTGTCCCCTTTAAGCTTAGGCAGCCCACGTATGCAATCAAGAGCACTAACACGCGTTAGGTGTTCAAAGCCTACGTGACCAAGTCTACGATGCCAAAAATATAAGTCCTTTGAATCATTAGCAACTAGACACCTATGCTTAGAGGAATACATATCAAAATCAGCTTTAAAAACTCTTCCAAACCGAGACATGTTAAAAATAAGCTCAATATTTGAACCTACAACTTTGCAGCAGTTTTTATTGAAAATAATTTCTAGATTCTCATATAGCAATTGTGCAACAGAAAGCAAGTTGTATCTCAAATTTTTGACAAGTGCCACATCCTTCAAAGTGTAGTGATCATTTACTCTAACCGAACCCTTATCAATTAGAGGAATTGAAGAATTATCGGCAAAAGTAACATTCTCTACACGTGACACAAAAGAGAGGGAGGAGAACCAATCTTTGTTACCGGTCATGTGGCGTGAGCAACCTGAATCCACAATCCAAATGTTCTCCTTCCTCAACCATGTAACCTACATAAAAGCACAATACGTCGATGACTCAATACTGGGGTTAGTCAAAAGGCATTTAGGAATCCAGTACTGGGTCACGCGACGTGCAGCAGGAAAAACACGCGAAAGCTGAGACAAAACAGCAGGTTTATGAGTCAAAGTTTGAGATTTTTTATTCTTGACTACTGACCCATAAGGTGTTACTTGTGTAGCACAAAAATCAGTAGCTCCGGAGGCAAAAACAGATGGTCCGGAGGTAAACTTTGAATGTTTTTGACTCAAAACAGCAGGTTGTACATTCGGTTCAATGTGTGCAGCAAATTTTGCATGAAAGTTATGAGATCTAGCAACCATTCTTTCCCTTTTCTAATGTTTAGCTAGTCTATAACAAAAATCTATGACATGACCATCTCTACCACAGAAGGTATAATGAAATTTAACTTTGTGTTCATGTCTAGATGAGCAAGCAATATTTTTATTTGAAACCGAATGAGACAACACTCCCGCAGATTTGAAAACCACTCCTTTTTGTTTAGGAACTGTTTGAATCAAACCACTTCCTAATGACTTTACAATTTTAGGTGGATGTGCCTTAGCATGAGCATGAGAATCAAAACCTAAACCAGTTTTATTATTGCAAGACTTGGAATAATTCAGCAGTAAGTTTAGGTTCTTATTCCCACTACAAAACCGATCTAATGTCCTATGCATGTCATCAAGTTTATTGAACAGATCAAGGCAATTTTCACATGAAGTTTTTCCTTTTAGTTTGCAATTGGAACAAAATTTAACTTCATGAGAACGTAAAGCATTGTTCAATATAGAAATTTCATTCATAACATCGTGTAGTTTCTTATCAAGATCATCACAAGTAGAACAATGCAAATCAATTGTAGAACAGCTAGCATCTTTCAAGTTTTTATCATTAAGTGCAGCAAGCTCTTTTTTCTTTTCAATTTCTAACTCAAGTTTATTAAGTGTGGAGGTGTACGCACTTCTTAATGAGGACAATTGTTCATATATTAAATCACATGAGGAACATGCATCATCACTAGGAATCAAAGTTTTTAAACAGTTGATTTCAGATTCTAGTGATTCAATTTTAGCAGCACTATCCCTAAGCTTTTTGTCCTTTTTCTTAACAATAATAGTGGCACGAGAAATAGCATCACACATTTCTTCGCAAGTAGGACATACCTCTTCATTGTCGCTGTTGTGTTCTGCCTCCTCCATATTTGATCTTGACTTGCCCGCCATGAAGCACAAGTTTGCCAAATCATCTTCATCTTCATCACTTTCAATGTCCACGTCACTTGAACTGAACTCTTGAAGCGCGGTGATGAAACTGTTGATCATCTTGCGTCCTATGGTACCTTTCTTCTTCTTGTTGAAATTTCCAGAGGAGGTCCGAACCTTGCTTTGTTTTTCTTCCCGGGTGGTCGGACCTGAAAGGTTAGGGCATTCTGTACGAAAGTGTCCTATTTTACCACATTCAAAACAGCGTTGAGGTCCGGAGCTTCCTCTCCTTCTAGTTCTCACATTTTGCAATGCTTTTGAGAATATAGTAGAGATGAGTGCCAACTCCTCTTCTGGAAATTCTTCGATCTGTTCCACGATTAGAGAGGACAACAAAGCAAGAGTATTGCAAGATGATGATTTGCCGGAGCTAGACATATCACGTTGTGAAACAAATGCAATAGACTTATTTGGGTTCTTACGTGCTAGGATGTCAATTTCATGAGTTTTTAGTTTAGAATAGAGTACATATAATGTAAGAGAACTCATGACAGAAGATTCACGAATAGATGTGACTTGACATATCTAATGCACTTAGCAATTTCCTAGCATTTTCAGCATCTGAAAAATTAACATTGACACTTCGCAAGTTGCTGAGAATCTTATTAAAGCGAGCAAAAAGGTCATCAATAGACTCACCGGGTTGCATCTCGAAGCGCATGTATTCTTTCTTGAACATGTCTTGCCTTACCTCTTTGATCATGTTGGATCCTTCGTGGTAGTCACAAAGTGCTTTCCACACATCGTATGCAGATCGGAGGTGTGCAACACGGTCGAAGTCGCTTTGTGTTAATCCTTGTATGATCAAGTTCCGAGCCTTGTTGTTGTTGTCGACATCTCTCAGATTTGTAGCTGTAACTTGATCATTTGATGGCACTTCGTAAGGCTTGTATACCTTCTCCCATATTGCAAAGCCTTGTGCCTGGATGAAAGCCTCCATGCGTGCCTTCCAAACCTGAAAATCAATACCAGCGAACACACAAGGTTTGACAGAGTACTTCTCCATGATGATTAGTCAAAAACACGCGCAAATCACAAAGATTAGAGCACCGTGGCTCCGATACCAATTGTAGGATCGAAGAGCACGTGAAAATCTACCAGAGGGGGGTGAATGGTAGATTGAAAAATCTTATGCAGCGGAAATAATTAAACCCCAAACCCTTTTGGCAGAAAAACGATCTATTAAAAAAAATCGTATGTGAGACTAATCTAAACGTGTTTCACCGTGACAAAAGTTATAGATATCAGAGAGAATCAAGTCACGAAGACAACAAAAAAAGAATCACTCAAATCCGACGAGAAAAACTCAAGTTATGATAAAAAAATCAACCAATGATCAATCTGTCCTACCCGAGAAAGAAACAGTTCTGGAACGCTGCAAAGAAACTCGTGTAGATCATAGAACACAAATCCAATGACCGTGAAATTTAGACATATGATAGACAATCAAGTTTTGAAGACAATCCAAAAAGAATCACGTCAATTGGATCTGTAAAACTCGAGTTATGATAAAACCACCGACGAAAGGTAGTGCTGTCCAGAAACTCGACGAGTAAAACTTGTCTGGAACAAGTCGGACGAACAAGGCACAAAAGTTCCTTTAAACTTCGAATTTATTCAATAGAACACAAGAAGAACAGCCCCAAAGTCGTGCACCACGAGCTCTGGGCTCCCTTGCTTATATAACCAGCCCTTAGGCCAACTCAATATCAACTAGGACTCCAATCCTACTCAGATCACAAATCGTAACTTTCCATAACTGCTCAAGATTCTTCTATACGCAGATAGAAGCAATCTTAAGACTTTCAAACACCTTAGGAACGTATCCCATATTCCTACACAACTCAAATTCGTGACCCACACGAAATCCTATCATAACCAACTCAAATCTTTCCATATTTGAGTCAAACCCGTCTCAGCCGCAGCCTGAGTCCATAACCAGCTAGTCGGTTGGACCTTTCCGACCAATTCTTTACGTCCACATCTCTTCATCACACCTCGGAACCATGTAGCCACGTCCATGCACTCCTTGCGTACGTGCAAACATCTTCCAATGACGTCCATGATACCTTCATATGCATTGTTCTTGATTCAATCATGTTGCGCAACCTCCTGATCAGCTCAACCACAATTCCTCCTGAATTTGGTTGTTGGAACCTCATCTCCTCCCTGAGACTAGTCCAATGGATCCTGTCACCAGCCATGACTTGAACTCGAGCAACACCTGCACATGAATAAACAACCAATCCATACGATCCCAAGTCCTCGACTTGACTCAAGTTAGTTCCAATCACAACACCCTACATGAGAACCTCACATAAGCATGTTGCAAAACCACAGTAACACGATATCATCCATATCAACCAAAAAGCACCAAAAACTTAGCAAATGAATACTAAGCAATCTTTCCAACAATGTAAAGCAAGTACGAAACATTGCAAATGAAAAGCAGAAGCACTATGATCAAGTTCCGGACCTTGCCAGAGCAACCCGGACCTTGAGCCGGAGCTAACAAAAGCTAGTATAACCTAGCGCCGGAGCTTACCAAAACTAGTACAACCAAGCTCCCGCCGGAGCTTACAAAACTAGCAGGACCTAGCGTTGGAGCAACCAGAACTAGTCGAAACTAGTAATCCCAAAAGCCGGAGCTAGAAAAATCAACTCGGAGCTTAGCAAAAACACAGCGGAGCTGTCAAAAACATGTCGGAGCTATCAAAAACATGTCGGAGCTATCAAAGACATGCCGGAGCTATTAAAGACAAAACTTCACCGGAGCTGACCAACTAAGGTTCTGTTCTTTCTTTCTACAACACCGTTTTGTTGAGGTACATATGGTGAAGAGAATTGATGATCTATTCTATTTTCAGCACAAAAGTGATCAAAAGATTGATTTTTAAATTCAGTTCCATTATCACTTCTAATTTCTTTTAATGATCTTGGGTGATCAATTGATAATCTAAGAAATAAAGTTCTAAAGTGACTAAAAACTTCATTCTTAGATGCCATAAGGAAAACCCAAGAGTATCTAGAATAATCATCAACGATAACAAGAACATACCATTTACCTCCGAAGGATTGAACACATGAAGGTCCTACGGTGTCAAGATGCAAAAGTTGACATGGTTCAGTTGTCATGATCATTGTGAGAGGAGTATGTGAACCTGCAACCATCTTAGCATGTCTACAAGAAGAGCACACAATTTCTTTGTCCCCTTTAAGCTTAGGCAGCCCACGTATGCAATCAAGAGCACTAACACGCGTTAGGTGATCAAAGCCTACGTGACCAAGTCTATGATGCCAAAAATATAAGTCCTTTGAATCATTAGCAACTAGACACCTATGCTTAGAGGAAGACATATCAAAATCAGCTTTAAAAACTCTTCCAAACCAAGACATGTTAAAAATAAACTCAATATTTGAACCTACAACTTTGCATCAGTTTTTATTGAAAATAATTTCTAGATTTTCATCTAGCAATTGTGCAACAGAAAGCAAGTTGTATCTCAAATTTTTGACAAGTGCCACATCCTTCAAAGTGTAGTGATCATTTACTCTAACCGAACCCTTATCAATTATAGGAATTGAAGAATTATCGGCAAAAGTAACATTCTCTACACGTGACACAAAAGAGAGGGAGGAGAACCAATCTTTGTTACCGGTCATGTGGCGTGAGCAACCTGAATCCACAATCCAAATGTTCTCCTTCCTCAAACTTGTAACCTACATAAAAGCACAATACGTCGATGACTCAATACTGGGGTTAGTCAAAAGGCATTTAGGAATCCAGTACTGAGTCACGCGACGTGCAGCAGGAAAAACATGCGAAAGCTGAGACAAAACAGCAGGTTTATGAGTCAATGTTTGAGATTTTTTATTCTTGACTACTGACCTATAAGGTGTTACTTGTGTAGCACAAAAATCAGTAGCTCCGGAGGCAAAAACAGAAGTTCCGGAGGTAAACTTTGAATGTTTTTGACTCAAAACAGCAGGTTGTACATTCGGTTCAATGTGTGCAGCAAATTTTGCATGAAAGTTATGAGATCTAGCAACCATTCTTTCCCTTTTCTGTTGTTTAGCTAGTCTATAACAAAAATCTATGACATGACCATCTCTACCACAGAAGGTACAATGAAATTTAACTTTGTGTTCATGTCTAGATGAGCAAGCAATATTTTTATTTGAAACCGAATGAGACAACACTCCTGCAGATTTGAAAACCACTCCTTTTTGTTTAGGAACTGTTTGAATCAAACAACTTCCTAATGACTTTACAATTTTAGGTGGATGTGCCTTAGCATGAGCATGAGAATCAAAACCTAAACCAGTTTTATTATTGCAAGACTTGGAAGAATTCAGCAGTAAGTTTAGGTTCTTATTCCCATTACAAAACCGATCTAATGTCCTATGCATGTCATCAAGTTTATTGAACAGATCAAGGCAATTTTCACATAAAGTTTTTTCTTTTAGTTTGCAATTGGAACAAAATTTAACTTCATGAGAACGTAAAGCATCGTTAAATATAGAAATTTCATTCATAGCATCCTGTAGTTTCTTATCAAGATCATCACAAGTAGAACAATGCAAATCAATTGTAGAACAGCTAGATCTTTCAAGTTTTTATCATTAAGTGCAGCAAGCTCTTTGTTCTTTTCAATTTCTAACTCAAGTTTATTAAGTGTGGAGGTGTGCGCACTTCTTAATGAGGACAATTGTTCATATATTAAATCACATGAGGAACATGCATCATCACTAGGAATCAAAGTTTTTAAACGGTTGATTTCAGATTCTAGTGATTCAATTTTAGCAGCACTATTCCTAAGCTTTTTGTCCTTTTTCTTAACAATAATAGTGGCACGAGAAATAGCATCACACATTTCTTCGCAAGTAGGACATACCTCTTCATTGTCGTTGTTGTGTTCTGCCTCCTCCATATTTGATCTTGACTTGCCCGCCATGAAGCACAAGTTTGCCAAATCATCTTCATCTTCATCACTTTCAATGTCCACGTCACTTGAACTGAACTCTTGAAGCGCGATGATGAATCTGTTGATCATCTTGCGTCCTATGGTACCTTTCTTCTTGTTGAAATTTCTAGAGGAGGTCTGGACCTTGCTTTGTTTTTCTTCCCGGGTGGTCGGACCTGAAAGGTTAGGGCATTCTGTACAAAAGTGTCCTGTTTTACCACAATAAAAACAGCATTGAGGTCCGGAGCTTCCTCTCCTTCTAGTTCTCACATTTTGCAATGCTTTTGAGAATCTAGTAGAGATGAGTGCCAACTCCTCTTCTGGAAATTCTTCGATCTGCTCCACGGTTAGAGAGGACAACAAAGCAAGAGTATTGCAAGATGATGATTGGCCGGAGCTAGACATATCACGTTGTGAAACAAATGCAATAGACTTATTTGGGTTCTTACGTGCTAGGATGTCAATTTCATGAGTTTTTAGTTTAGAATAGAGTACATCTAATGTAAGAGAACTCATGACAGTAGATTCACGAATAGATGTGACTCTCATCTCCCAAATTGACATATCTAATGCACTTAGCAATTGCCTAGGATTTTCAGCATCTTAAAAATTAACATTGACACTTCGTAAGTTGCTGAGAATCTTATTAAAGCGAGCAAAAAGGTCATCAATAGACTCACCGGGTTGCATCTCGAAGCGCATGTATTCTTTATTGAACATGTCTTGCCTTACCTCTTTGATCGTGTTGGATCCTTCGTGGTAGTCACAAAGTGCTTTCCACACATCGTATGCAGATCGGAGGTGTGCAACACGGTCGAAGTCGCTTTGTGTTAATCCTTGTATGATCAAGTTCCGAGCCTTGTTGTTGTTGTCGACATCTCTCAGATTTGTAGCTGTAACTTGATCGTTTGATGGCACTTCGTAAGGCTTGTATACCGTCTCCCATATTGCAAAGCCTTGTTCCTAGATGAAAGCCTCCATGCGTGCCTTCCAAACCTGAAAATCAATACCAGCGAACACACAAGGTTTGGCAGAGTACTTCTCCATGATGATTAGTCAAAAACACGCGCAAATCACAAAGATTAGAGCACCATGGCTCTGATACAATTGTAGGATCGAAGAGCACGTGAAAAGCTACCAGAGGGGGGGTGAATGGTAGATTGAAAAATCTTATGCAGCGAAAACAATTAAACCCCAAACCCTTTCGGCAGAAAAATGATCTATTAAACAAATCGTGTGCGAGACTAATCTAAACGTGTTTCACCATGACAAAAGTGATAGATATCAGAGAGAATCAAGTCACGAAGACAACACAAAAATAATCACTCAAATCCGACGAGAGAAACTCAAGTTATGATCGAAAAATCAACCAATGGTCAATCTGTCCTACCCAAGAAAGAAACAGTTCTGGAACGCTGCAAAGAAACTCGTGTAGATCATAGAACACAAATCCAATGACCGTGAAATTTTGACATATGATAGACAATCAAGTTGTGAAGACAATCCAAAAAGAATCAAGTCAATTGGATCTGTAAAACTCGAGTTATGATAAAACCACCGATGAAAGGTAGTGCTGTCCAGAAACTCGACGAGTAAAACTTGTCTGGAACAAGTTGGACGAACAAGGCACAAAAGTTCCTTTAAACTTCGAATTTTATTCAATAGAACACAAGAGGAACAGCCCCAAAGTCATGCACCACGAGCTCTGGGCTCCCTTGCTTATATAACCAGCCCTTAGGCCAACCCAATATCAACTAGGACTCCAATCCTACTCAGATCACAAATCGTAACTTTCCATAACTGCTCAAGATTCTTCTATACGCAGATAGAAGCAATTTTAAGACTTCCAAACACCTTAGGAACGTATCCCACATTCCTAAACAACTCAAATTCGTGACTCACACGAAATCCTATCATAACCAACTCAAATCTTTCCATATTTGAGTCAAACCCGACTCAGCCGCAGCCTGAGTCCATAAGCAGCTAGTCGGTTGGACCTTTCCGACCAATTCTTTACGTCCACATCTCTTCATCACGCCTCAGAACCATGTAGCCACGTCCATGCACTCCTTGCACACGTGCAAACATCTTCCAATGACGTCCATGATACCTTCATATGCATTGTTCTTGATCCAATCATGTTGCGCAACCTCCTGATCAGCTCAACCACAATTCCTCCTGAATTTGGTTGTTGCAACCTCATCTCCTCCCTGAGACTAGTCCAATGGATCCCGTAACCAGCCATGACTTGAACTCGAGCAACACCTGCACATGAATAAACAACTAATCCATACGAGCCCAAGTCCTCGACTTGACTCAAGTTAGTTCCGATCACAACACCCTACGTGAGAACCTCACATAAGCACGTTGCAAAACCACAGTAACACAATATCATCCATATCAACAAAACGCACCAAAAACTTAGCAAATGAATACTAAGAAATCTTTCCAACAGTGTAAAGCAAGTACGAAACATTGCAAATGAAAAGCAGAAGCACTATGATCAAGTTCCGGACCTTGCCAGAGCAACCCGAACCTTGAGCCGGAGCTAACAAAAGCTAGTAGAACCAAGCGCCGGAGCTTACCAAAACTAGTACAACCAAGCTCCCACCGGAGCTTACAAAACTAGCAGGACCTAGCGCCGGAGCAACCAGAACTAGTCGGAACTAGTAATCCCAAAAGCCGGAGCTAGAAAAATCAACTTGGAGCTTAGCAAAAACACGACGGAGCTATCAAAAACATGTCAGAGCTATCAAAAACATGTCGGAGCTATCAAAGATATGCCGGAGCTATTAAAGACAAAACTTCACCGGAGCTGACCAAAACTAGTCGGACCTAGCATCGAACGTAACCGGAGCTACCCAAACCAAGTCGGACCTACCGTCGGACCTTGCTGTAGCTCAGAGCTAGAGTCGGACCTTGATAAAAAGGTGTTTTGGTGATATTCTAAACTTTTATCATCAAAGCCAATTGTATTCACTACAAGCCAATGTATTCAACACACATAGGTCTTACATCGGAGCTTGGTAGTTTCGACGACACCCACTGTCATCGCGTAGAACGTCGACGGTGGGCCCCTTGGGGTTGTTGGAGCTTGGTAGGTCCGACGACACCCATTGTCAACACGTAAAATGTCGACATCGGCCCCCCCTTGGGGGATGTCGGAGCTTAGTAGCTCCGCGTCGTTCACCATCGCTCAGTTTTTTGTTTTTCCTGCACATTAAAGAAAAAAGGGTAAAATTCGTCCTCTTGTCTATCAATTGTTTGTGACTTATTATTCTTATTTAAGTTTTAGATCCAAAGAAACTAGATATTATAACAAGCATATTGATGTAGTCTTTCCAGATCCGCATGCTTTTTTATTACTCACCCTAGTGAGGCCTGCCGGGATGTAGGTAGAATGGCGTAATTAGGGTGCATGACCAGGCTAAGCCGGTAGCATACTCTGTGATGAGGACATCACTTTTATGGATACAAACAACACTCCATTGAACCTACAAGATGCAATCAATAGAGTTCATACACAACAATTAATTTCAGGGCTGAGCTCGTTCTTATATGTTTTGGTATATGTTTTTGAGCATAGATTGCTACCTAATGATTTAATTGTGATTAGGATCCATGGAGAGGTTCAAGAAGTAGTTGGAGGAAGTATTAGGGATGTGGAGGACCATAAAATTCGTTCAAAGAAGATGGAAACCGAGTCAAACTCAAAATCGTGTCCAACTTAGAGTCTAACAGCAGTACGCACCAAAACGGACGCCCGGGACGCATACGAACTCCGTTTTGGACGTTCCACATATGCACGGAAAGAGGAGAGGAAAAAATTTCCAATGGAGCTGGTACCATATCAACATTCCATTGGAGTTGACGGGAATCGTTGAAACAAAGTCGAGTTCAGAATCTATCAGGATGCTGCACCACCTATTGGGCCATTGGGCCTTTTTATCAAGTATAAGTCCATTATTTTCGTGTGTTAGAGTTAGGTCACGACCCCAACACCCCCTTGGACGTCCTCCCACCTATATATACTCCATAGTAGCCGCCATGAACAATTGGGTTTTGCTTAGATTAATTTGTTATACACAGTTTTGCCGTTCATCGGTTTGTGAGACCTCAACTTAGCAAATCAGATTGTTTCTACCTTGTTATTGCTTGTGTTCTTGGTTACACTTGCAGGGATTAGCCTTCTTGTCGAGTTCAATCGTGTGTAGCACGGTTGATAACCAACGGAGCGGTAGTGTAGTGATTGCAGAGGTTTTTCGTGTTCTACTCGAGAGCCTCGGATCATCAACGTCGAGATCTCCATCAATCGACTTATACATTATCTTTCGAAATATCGGGCCTAAACTCATACTCATCAATTGGTATCAGAGCAAGGTTGCCCGTTAGGTAATTCATCTATCCATTACATTAGTTTTGTTATTCATACCTAGAGTCCACAAAAAAGCCACAAAAAATTTGCAATTTAGTAAATTTGTTCATTACTTTGTCCAAACCACCATTGAGCCTTTGCAACATTCATTTTCAGTTTGGTTTTATTGAGTTTGTGTCAGTTTTTGAGTCATATTGCTGGTTTAGAAAGTGTTTTTTGTCTTAGTTTGAGTTTTGCATTGTGTGATTCATCCTTTTGAACCACATCATCACGTCCAGATTAGATTCATCACTGTCCAGTTCGGTATTTTCATCATATCTCGCTCATACAAACTCGAAATTTGGTGTTCTTGTACTTTATGGAAAGCTTAAGAAGTTCTATATATCTTTCTTATTCATCATTTTCCCATAAAATATAGTTATCGATATCGAAATTGCATTAGATCCGAATCTGTTATTGACCTAGAAATTCTGAACAGTCGGTATTTCGGGGGCCATATCTTCTATTGTTATTTTCCAAAATAGGTCTTCCATATATTGAAATTAAAGAGGAGAGATATATCTACAATCTTGATGTTGTATGTTTTTCTATTTAGAACCTCTAAGTGTGCCTATTTGTCCATGGAAAATTGAGCAAAAAATCTGCGACAGGCACACGAGATATCTTTGATTGGTTTTTATTGTGTTCTTCTTTCGCAGCACATTCCGAGAAAAGAAAGACAAAAGAAAAAGGCAAGTGCAAAAAAAGATACAAAAGCCGCACAAAAAATAGGAGAAAAAAAAACAAAAAAAAACAGAAGTGCTTGCATCCTTTGTGTCATCTAATTTTGTCTCATGTCTTGCTTGCTTGAACTACTAGGAACACATTTAGGCCAGCAACTTTGACAAGTACTTTGGACACTTATTCAACTTTACTATGTGATTGCATTGTTGCTAATCCTTGCATCATATAATATGCCATCCAAGCTACACTTTACTCTTGAGCAGAATCGATACACCTTTGCAATCATCCCACGCTTCATTGGTTTCATCATACCGACCACCGTTTGCCACCTACAAGGTCGGTAAGAACACTTGTAAGAGCATGGTAAGATGCTTGAGAGTGTGTGATTCTACTTCCACTTTGCCATTATCCTTTGTAGTTGATAGGGATAACATACTTTTTTGTTGTCTTTTGTTTGCTACTAGCAATGTCAGGTAAAAGCAAGAATCACGCATTATATGCTGAGATGATTGACATGATGAAGACGACGATGGAGTTGCTCACTCAAAATCAAACATCAACCAAGGTTTCACATGACATTCAGACCACCTTTACAACACCTTCCACAAGAAGTAATTACATTCTCCCATCTCTTCCTTCTTATGATGGTTTTGGTTATGATGAATATATTGCTTGGGAAATAGAGTTGGATAAAATTTTTGGACAATGTCATATGTGTGAGAGGAGAAAGATTAGAAATGTTGCAAGTGCATTAGTAATTTTTAGTAGGTTGTGCATTAACTTGGTGGAACAATTTAAATATTCAAAAAAACCTCGAACATGGAAGGATATGAAAATTCTTATGCTAGAAACTTTTGCCAATATATCAAATTGCAAAGATAAAACAAATGACCTTGAGAAGAATTTTCTTGTTGTACCTCCTCCTATGCCTATCCTTTTGCAGGAACAAGAACAAATAAATCTAGATAATTCAAAAGATAATGAGGTGTTCAACATCTCTTGTGAAAATTTAGATCTTTCAATTCCTATTTCACCCACAGTTACTGCTGAATATGAGAATGAAGGTAATGTACCTCGCACTACACATATCAATGTTGAGAAGTTTTTGAATGTTTCAAATGTTTCCCTCAATGATTCTATTGGAGAGCAACAATTTGGGGAGTCTTTTCTGAAAACTCATTTACCACTAGTTGATTTTGCTACTGATCCTTACGACAAAAATGCATTTTGTGCTGATAATATTGTACCTATGCTAGAACAAGTGAATGAATTTGATACTTTATCATCCACTTTTGCTGAAATTAAGCATTTCATTCCAATTACATGTGAAAGAGATGAGCTGAAGTTGTTGTATTCTCTAAATACTTTGGGTTATATTAAATTTGACAATCTTTGTGATCTAGATATTGTAGAGAAGAGAATATTTTTCCAATCTGAATTGCCTTTGTTCAGTAGAAATATTTTTCATGCAATAGGCGAATATGAACATAGTGGTGTGTTTATGGTGCATAAAGTTTACGTATGTTCAAATGAGAAAACTCCTTTTGTGCTGCAACAACATACTAAAGTAAATGAATGCACGAACACTAATAATTATTTGTCAAGTTTTTCTAGTATTTTTCCCTTGCAGCAGGGACAACAAATAAAAGAGAAGCATTGTTCGCTGCAGTTGTGCAATATAGAAAGTGCTCATTCTACCCTCAAAGCAATCCTTTTTCCCGGACATACGAGCAAGCCGAGGAGGGCTTGTCATAAATAAGGGGAGAATGACGAGATCATGCACGTTATCATTGCACCTACAAACATGGTACAATGTTTATTTGTTTGGGATCCTGGCTCAATTGAATGTGCACTATTATTTGATGGACAAGATCAAGATGGCACACTATGTCATCCATCACCTTGGCCTCCTCTATTCATGCATACAAGAAGATTTGGTGGTGTTGCACGTTTGGACCAACACATGAGAGGAGATGAACTTGAGTCGATGATGACTCCAATTCAAGAAGGGGAGGATGATGAGGACATCACTTCTGTGGATACAAACAACAATCCATTGAACATACAAGATGCAATCAATAGAGTTCATACACAACAATTAATTTCAGGGGTGAGGTCGTTCTTATATGTTTTGTTATATGTTTTTGGGCATAGATTGCTACCTAATGATTTAATTGTGATTAGGATCCATGGAGAGGTTCAAGGAGTAGATGGAGGAAGTATTAGGGACGTGGAGGACCAGAGAATTTGTTCAACAAAGATGGAAACCGATCCAAAGTCAAAATCGTGTCCAACTCGGAGTCCAAGAGCAATACGTACTAAAACAAACGCCCAGGACGCATACGAACTCCGTTTTGGACGTTCCACATATGAACGCAAAGGGGAGAGGATATAATTTCCAATGGAGCTGGTCCCATATCAAAATTCCATTGGAGTCGATGGGAATCATTGAAATAAAATCGAGATCAGAATCTATCAGGATGCTGCACCACCGTATTGGACCATTGGGCCTTTGTATCAAGTATAAGTCCATTATTTTTGTGTGTTAGGGTTAGGTCACGACCCGAACACCTCCTTGGACGTCCTCCCACCTACATATACTCCATAGTAGCCGCAATGAACAATTGTTTTTTGCTTAGATTAATCTGTTATACACAGTTTTGCCGTTCATCGGTTTGTGAGACCCCAACTTAGCAATTCAGATTGCTTCTACCTTGTTCTTGCTTGTGTTCTCGGTTGCACTTGCAGGGATTATCCTTCTTGGCGAGGTCAATCATGTGCAGCACGGTTGATAACCAACGGAGTGGTGGTGTACTGATTGTAGGGGTTTCTCGTGTTCTACTCGAGAGCCTCGGATCATCGACGTCGACACATCCATCAATCGAGTTATCCATTACCTTTCGGAAGATCGGGCCTAAACTCATACTCATCACTCTGGACCTGTGTTGGCTTGGCGTTCAGACAAGTAGACTATGTAGCAATGTTAAGATCCAAAGAGACCAACAATATAACTTGTATCACATATGAATAACTTGGACTAAAACTTAAAAAGAATTGCACAACTTCATTATAGAAAAGAAGGATAAAAATAATAATTCAAAAGACCGAGCCTTGTAAAAAAATAAATGCATGTGGAATCTCTTTTCACACAACAATATCTTTCATTATAGGTCCGAATTACAGCGGAGGCAAGGACACACTTAGGGTACAGGACCAGGCTAAGTGCGCTATACATCTTGTACTAGCCCCGGGCAGGTAGCTACACTTTTAGTGTTGTGACTTTGCCATGTGTTACTTGAACTTTCCAGACCCTCCTAGAGGGGTCCGGATGTTCTCCCGGAGGACCTACCCGTCTCTGTATATTGACTATATAACATACATTGTGTGTGATTACTGACTCACCTTCGTGATTCTAAGCATAAAACTTACGGAGGTGCTCGGTGTTCTAAGGATTAGGATGCGGAGTCCCTTCCTCAGTTGCCAAGCGAACGCATCCAGGACGGGATACTTTGATCACTGGGAAGGGACCTTCCCAGCTGGGGGAATGTTTGTTCATCCCTTTGCGAGTTAGTATTTTCCATAGCACCAGATCACCTTCTTCAAGCTGTCGGTTACGCACATGCCTTTGATGATAGCGTATGAGTGCTTGGCGGTATCGTGCATTCTGAACAGCTGCTTGGCACCTTCCCTTGTCGACGAGGTCAAGGTCTTCACGCCGGAGCTGGTCCTGCGCGGCTTCGTCGAAGGTCCGAACTTAGAGCGACCCCATGCTGATCTCTAGAGGAAGGATTGCTTCAGCTCCGTACACAAGGAGGAAGGGTGTCTCTCCAGTTGACCGGTTAGATGTTGTCCTATTAGCCCAGAATGTAGACAGAATCTCTTCAATCCAGTTGGGTCCATGCTTTTTTAAGCGCTCATATGTGCGCATCTTGAGTCCTTTTAGGATTTCTGCATTTGCTCTCTCGACTTGGCTATTACTTAATGGGTGAGCTACTGAGGCGTAGCTTGCTTGAATGTCGAGGTCTTCGCAATATTGTTGGAATGCAGCACTAGTAAATTGGGTTCCATTATCAATTAATACTCTGTTCGGAACTCCAAATCTACATACAATAGACTTCAAGAACTTGATAGCTGATTGTTTATTGATAGTGACAACTTGGGTGGCTTCCGACCACTTGGTGAACTTGTCGATGACGATATACAGGAACCTGTAACCTCCGACGACTTTTGGGAAAGGTCCCAAGATGTCCATGCCCCACATAGCGAATGGCCATGTAGGAGGAATCATTTGCAGTGACTGAGAAAGGTGTGTGAATTTGCTTTGGGTGGAACTGGAACACTTCACATTTTTTCACCAACTCCACTGCGTCCTGGAGTGCTGTAGGCCAGTAGAAGCCATGCCGAAAGGCTTTGCTGACCAGCATGCGGGAAGACACGTGGTTCCCCCACTCGCCTGCATGGATTTCCGCGAGGAGCTCTCAATCTTATTCCCTTGCAATGCACCGCATTCGGATACCATTGGCACCACGCTGGTAGTGATTCCCTTCTACCTGTGTGTATCTTTTAGAGAACTTGAAAATCCGGTTAGCAGATACACCGTCTTTGGGAAGAATGTTGTCTTTCAAGTAGCTCTGGATCTCTGAGATCCATGCATCAGAGCTAACTTTAGCTTCCGAGTCTTGCGTGTTCGGTTGCTCGGAGCTTCCAGCTGCACCTACAACCCTTGGTGGACGCCATGGTAACAGGGCCACCGGGACTGCCACCTTCAGGGTGCTGGTCTCGCCCCCTTCGCTCAGTGCAGCAGATTGAGCTGTTGGTCTTGACAACCTCTGGATGAAGATTTCGTCAGGAGCCAGAGCTCCGGTTGAAGCCTTCGTCGAGAATACGTCAGCTTCAGCATTATGGAGACGTTGAACATGGTGGAGATCCAAGACTTCGAAGTCCTTCTGGAGCCTCTGGACTTCAAGGAGATAAGCGGCAACTTGGGGGTTGTTGTAGCAGCATTCACCTGTGACTTGCTTTATGATTAGATGCAAATTGCCCTTCGCCTACAGTTGTTTGACACAATAGGATAGTGCCAGCTTGAGCCTGTAGATGAGAGCTTCATACTCCGCCATATTGTTGGTCGCCTTGAAGTCAAGGTGAACCATGTATTTGACCTTCTCCCCGGTTGGAGCGAGGAGAAGGATTCCAGCTCTGGCCCCCTGCTTCTGCACAGAGCCGTCAAAGTAGAGAGTCCAGTAAGGATTGGTGAAGACCGGGATCTTGGGTTCTGGCTTCGGCTCACTGGGCCCCTAGGATTTGATGGAGAAGGAGTCCACTCCGCCACGAAGTCAGCTAAATCCAAACTCTTGATTGCTTGTCACGGCACGAATTCGAGATCGAGCTGAGGCCAGCTCCGTTGCCCACATTGTGATGTTCCCAGTAGAATTAGGGTTATGCAATATAGCACGTAGTGGATAGGAAGTTACCACTGATATCTTGTGGGCTTGGAAATAATGGCCAAGCTTCCTTAAGGCAATAAGAACTGCATAAAGCAGCTTATGCACCTCGATGTATCTGGTCTTGGCATATTGGAGTACTTCACTGATGAAGTACACTGGCCGTTGGATGGTTCGGACCCTCTCGAAGGGGCCCGGAGCTTCCTCTCCATCGACTCGGACCCTCCTAGAGGGGTGCGACCCTTCTTTTTGATCTTCCTGGACCCTCCCGGAAGGGTCCGAAACTTCTTCTTGAGTAGCCATGGAAACTTTCTTAGATGAGAGAGGTTGGTCTTCTAGCACTCTGCCTTGAAGATCCGTGCCTAGGGGCTGGGATCCAAACTCGCCTTCAGGTAGCTCCAGGCCCTCCCAGAGGGGTCTAAGCTCCTGAACTGGATGTGGCTCCGGTCTTTCCGTGACCAGGACCATGCTGACAACTTCTGTGGTTGCAGAAATCTAAAGTTGTAGAGGCTTACCAGGGTTCGGAGGTACCAAGATTGGTAATGTGGTGAGGAGCTGCTTGAGCTCTTGAAACGCCTTTTCTTCTTCTTTAGATCAATGGAATGGTCTGGACTTCCTGAAGAGTTTGAAGAAGGGTAGTGCCCGTTGCGCAATCTTGAGATGAACTGGTTGAGTGCGACCAGACATCCAGTCAACTTTTGGACATCCTTGATGCGGGGTGGGGGCCGCATAACTTCAATAGCCTTGATCTTCGCCAGATTTTCCTCTATTCCTCGGTGAGTCACCAAGAAACCAAGGATCTTCCCGGAGCTAACCCCGAAGACGCACTTGTCCGGGTTCAGCTTGGTGCGTGTGATGCGCAGCTTGTCAATGACGGCTTGCAAGTTGTCAAGGAGTGACTCCTTGTTCTTGATCTTTACACAGTGTCACCGACATACACCTCTAGCAAGTCTCGAATTAGCTGCCCAAATGTTTTGTACATAGCTCGCACAAAGGTCGAAGTAATGTTTTTAAGACCAAAAGGTATGGCAGTGTAACAATACATTCCATCTAGTGTTGTGAAGGCAGTATGCTCTTCATCTTCCTTAGACATTTGGATCTGATGATATCCATAATATGCATTTAGGAAACACAATAGCTCACACCCGGAGGTAGAGTCCACTATCTGATCTATTCTAGGTAGTGGAAATGGATCTTTTTGGCATGCTTTATTTAAGGTGGTGTAGTCGATACACATCTGATGCTTCCCACCGACCTTAGGTACAACGACTGGGTTTGCCAGCCATTTTGGGTGAAAAACTTCCCGGATGAAACCGGCTTCGAGCAGCTTCTTGATCTCCTATGGGGTGAAGTTTTGCCGTTCGACAGATTGCTTCTGGGGCTTCTGGTGTACACGTCATGCGTCGGGATAAATCTTCAGCTTGTGCTCAATCACTTCCCTAGGGATCCAAGGAATTTGTGACGGTTGCCTGTCAAACACATCAACATTAGCACAGAGGGAAGTGATGAGTGTGAGTTCCTATTTGTTATTCAAACCTCCCGATATATAGGTAGTCTGAGCAGCATCAAAACCGATTTGGACGACTTTGATGGGAACGTCAGTGTCGCTGCTTGGTTGCACACGTGGTGCAGAGGTTGAGCCTCAATGTCGAGTGCTCGAGGGTTGAGCAATGAGCTCTTTGCTGGAGGTTCCTTCCTGCGTCGTGGCAAGCGCATAGAGTTCCTCTAGCACAGTGACTCCTGCAGTGCAGTCTCCAAGGACACGGAGAATGCCCGAAGGTGTCAGCATCTTCAACACCAGATAGCTGTAGTGAGCTGCGGCCATGAACCTGTACAAGATAGGCCAACCCAGGATGGGGTTGAAGGGCAGACTGATGTGATCGACATCGAAAACCAGCTTCTCAGTTCTGTATTTCTCCTGAGTCCTGAAGGTCACCGAGAGAGTGATGGATCCGACAGGACTAATGGCCCCCGGACCTACCACAGAGAAATGTCTTGAGGGGCGAAGGTCCAAGAGTTGCAACTGGATTTTCATGAACGCTTGAAAGCTCAAGAGATTGAAGGCTGCGCCTCCGTCTACCAGAACGTGGTAGAGCTGAACGTTGTTGATGGTTAGAGATACCATCAGCGGGAGTTGGCCAGCTTCGACCATGTTCCTGGGGCAGTCTGTTCCATCAAAAGTGATGGGCGTATCCATCCGCTTCCGATGTGGTTATTCCCTAGCAGCATGAGCTACGACAGCCATTTATCGCCGCATTGTCTTTAGGACGCGGCCAGAAGTGATGTCCCAAGAACCACCATAGATGGTGTTTAGGGTCTTCCGACGTTCGTTGTCGGAGACGTCAGAATCGTCGTCTACTATGTTGTAGACAGCCTTCAGGACCTTCTTTGGATCCTGAAAGCCTAGCTCCGCCTCAGTCGGAGCTTCGTCGACTTTCTGTTTTCCTTCCCGTTGGCGGAAAGGAGCTTCCTCTTATCACTTATTGTAGCGCTCGACAAGTATCTGGACCTCCCGACATTCCTCCAAATTGTGCTTGTCTGTCTTGTGGATCGGACACCACATCTTGGAGCTGCTGCTGTCTTCTGACAAAGGACGAGGTCGTTTTTCGGGGCGTGGCCCCCGGCCACCCGGAGCTGCAGCAGCCGCTGCAGCAGGTGCGCCGATCGATGGCTTCTTCTTGACGTTGTACTTCTTCTTCTTTTTTGCCACCACCAGAGGTAGCGGATTCAGCTTTGGAGGGCTTTTTCTTAACCTCTGCAGCTGACTTTGAGTGCATATCCCGGCCCTCTGCAGCCCGGGCGCACATGTCAGCCAGGCTGAACAACTCTGTTACGCTGGTGACTTCTTTTGTTGCCAACTTCTCCAACATCTTCTTGTCCCAAACACCCTATCATAATGTGGCGATAATAGAAGCGTTCGAGATAGAAGGGATGGTATTGCGTACATGAGAAAGTCGCTGGTCGAAGGATCCCGACGATTCCCCCGTTGTTTGCTTCACAGCAAACAGGTCCAATTCGGTGCCTAGTCGCGTGTAAGAGCTCCCGAAGTTGGCAGAGAACTGTTGACATAGCTCCGCCCAACCGTTGCTGGAGTCGTGTAGGAGACTCATGAACCAAGACCTGGCAGTCCCAGTTAGAGCCACAAGGAAGTAATTGGCCATCACGGCCTCGTTGCCTCCTACTGCAAGTATAGCAGTGGAGTAAATTTGAATGAATTCGGCGGGGTTGACGATCCCGTCGAATTCCTCAGGCAGATGAGGCCGGAACTTCCTAAGCCACCTAACCATGCGTAGATGCATAGCCAGGGTAGAACAACCTCCCCCTACTCCCATTGGAGCAGGGTTGTCCTGAGCTTCTCGCCTTTCACGAGCACGCTCGATGTGGACACGGCCATCCTACTGTCGGTAGCGGCGGTCATGATCTGGCTGCAAATCGTGTGTCGAGAGCCTCAACACAGTATGGGTGCGTTGCACCCCGGAAGGCAGCGACGTCACCTTTTGAGATACAACACGCCTCCGGTGCTATGATACGTGAGGACCAAGTCTTCCAGACAAGGTACTATGTTGAGTCGGCGCCTGATCCGAAAGGGGAGGACCTTAGTTACTTATGGCATCCGATGCGGCAGCAACCAGATGCTGCACATCAGCACGCCACTGCTCCATCACACCCTGAGGTGCTCCGGGCGCTGGTGGGCACTCCAGCAGAGTACGCGCAACAACCAGCGCGTTCTCAGGGTTTTTGTTTGCCGGTGCTATGACTGACGCGAGTACCCCATCCTGCTGTCTAGCATTGTTTGCCGGAGCAGATGGTGGTGGTGGTGGCATGACACCTGCCGAAATAACGACAACTGCTGGTTGTTGAATGTTGGAGGGATTCCCTCCAGTAGGCTGTGTAGCGTTGTTGCCGTTAGATGATCCCGCGGCGGAGTTCACCATCTTGTGATCTTAGGCAACTCTATCTGGCGTGCCAAATTTCAAAGCGTACAAGTGACACTTCCTCCGGTACTACTAAATTGTAGCCTGCGGAGGTTCTTGTATCAGTTTGGGTGCGCGAAGATCATACACAAGATGATGACATAGATGATTTACGTGGTTCAAGCCGCCTAAGCATAATACCCTACTCCACGGAGTGTGTGTTGTTGTATTAGGGATTTGCTAGTGTGTAGGATCGAAGATCACGTGAAAAGCTACCAGAGGGGAGGGGTGAATGGTAGATTTAAAAATCTTACGCAGCGGAAACAATTAAACCCCAACCCCTTCGGCAGAAAAACGATCTGTTAAAGAAATCGTGTGTGAGACTAATCTAAACATGTTTCACCGTGACAAAAGTGATATATATCAGAGAGAATCAAGTCATGAAGACAACACAACAAGTATCACTCAAATCCATCGAGAAAAACTCAAGTTATGATCGAAAGATCAAACAAAGGTCAATCTGCCCTACCCGAGAAAATAGTTCTGGAACGCTGCAAAGAAACTCGTGTAGATCATAGACCACAAATCCAATGACCGTGAAATTTTGTAAGATGATAGATAATCAAGTTTTTAAGACAACCCAAAAGGAATGACGTCAATTGGATCTGTAAAACTCGAGTTATGATAAAATAACCGACAAAAGGTAGTGCTTTCCAGAAACTCGACGAGTAAAACTTATCTGGAACAAGTCGGACGAACAAGGCACAAAAGTTCCTTCAAACTACGAATTTTATTCAATAAAACATAAGAGGAACAGCCGCAAATTAGTACCACACGAGCTCTGGGCTCCCTTGCTTAAATAACCATCCCTTAGTCCAACCCAATCTCAATTAGGAGTCCAATCCTACTCAGATCCCGAATCAAAACTTTCTATAACTGCTTAGGACTCTTCTATACGCAGATAGAAGCAATCTTAAGACTTCCAAACACCTCAGTAATGTATCCCACATTCCTAAAACAACTCAAATTCGTGACCCACACGAATCCTATCATAACCAACTCGATACTTTCCATACCAAGCCATAACCGACTCCGCCGCTGCCAAAGTCATCAACCGATACGATCCGATCCTTCCATCCAGATCTTCCCAACCATAAACCATCTTCGGAACCATGTTGCCACGTCATGCACCGCATGCATACATGCAAACACCTTCCTTCGATGTCTAGTAACCTTCATATGCACTGCCCTTGATTCAATCATCCTGCGCGACCTCCTGACCCGCTCAACCACAATTCCTCCTGAATTTGGTTGTTGGAACCTCATCTCCTCCCTGAGACTAGTCCAAAGGATCCCATCACCAGCCATGTATTGAACTCAAAAAACAACTGCACATGAATAAACAACCAATCCATACGAGCCCAAGTCCTCGACTTGACTCAAGTTAGTTCCGAACACAACACCTTACGTGAGAACCTCACATAAGCATGTTGCAAAACCACAGTAACACAATATCATCCATATCAACCAAAAACGCACCAAAGACTTAGCAAATGAATACTAAACAATCTTTCCAGAGATGTAAAGCAAGTACGAAACATTGCAAATGAAAAGCAGAAGCACTGCGGTCAAGTTCCGGACCTTGCCAGAGCAACCCGGACCTTGAGCCAGAGCTAACAAGAGCTAGTAGAACCTAGCACCGGAGCTTACCAAAACTAGCACAACCAAGCTCCCACCGGAGCTTGCAAAACTAGTCGAAGCTTAGCAAAAATATGCCGGAGCTATCAAAAACATGTCGGATCTAAAGACAAAACTCACCGGAGCTAACCAAAACTAGTCGGACATTAATAAAAAGGTGTTTTGGTGATATTCAAAACTTTTATCGTCAAAGCAAGTGTATTCACTACAAGCCAATGTATTCAGCACACATAGGTCTTACAATCTCCCCCTTGATGAATGCATTGGAAACACCATTTAAAATCCAAACATTGGCTTATTCACATAAAAGTTTTGAAGGTAATTTCTCCCCCTTTGTAAATTAAAAGTAAAATGAGAAGAAATTATCCCATATTATCTCTCCCCCTTTATTATCTCTCCTTATGCACATATTCTCTTTCTCTTCATGCTTATCTCTCCCCCTTTGACAATGTATTCAACAAGTCATGAGCATATAAACAAATTATCTCTCCCCCTTTAGTTGTTATGAGCATATTATAACATATACATATAAACAAAGCTCATCCAAGTCATACTATCAAGTACCTTACATTATCACATCAATGAAATACATAAAGTAGTGTAAGCCATGCTAGAGATCAAATGTAATTTTCAATTTAAGTAAGTCATGATCTCACAAACTTAACTATTTCAAAACCTGAAATCATGACACTAGTTGTTTTCATTTTACTATTTTTCAAAGCATAAATTTATATCATATGATATTTGTAAGAGATTATATGCGCATCTGTCTTATTCTAACCAACCAAGCCAAGCCTATGTCATTTGACAATCAAGAGCTTAAGGACATGGTTTTAGTCATACACAACTTCTTCCAAGTTCATATCTAAGTGCAATGATAAGCCATCTCAAAAGAAGAAGTGTGATGCATGCATATTCTCTTGATCTTTTCTCAGTTTATATTTGTTCATAAAAACTCAACATGTGAGTTGATTACTTGATTAATTCTTAATGATTAAAAGCACTTGTGAACACGTAACAGGTTCAAAACAGCAAGAAAGTTCGACCATGACTAGTTTTAGTGTAAGTAATTATTCCAATTACTAGACATGGCAAAAACTACAAAATGTATAACACGAGTAATGTAGTAAGAACTTTCAGCATGTAAAAGGAATCACAAAGTCATATATGTATGAAATACTATGCTCATATTATTTTAATTTCAGATTCACACATAGACTTCCCAAGTTTCAAAACTCCCCCTCAATTTAAGCCATGAGGATGCATAACCCCTATTTCACTACGAACGTAACAAAAATGAGTGAAATCCAAAGGTTTTGTAAAAATGTCAGCCAATTGTTGTTCGGTATCTACATGGTAAAGCACAATGTTTCCTTTTTCAATATTATCTCGGAGAAAGTGATACCTAATGTCAATGTGCTTAGTTCTAGAACGTTGCACGGGGTTTTTAGCAATGCAAATGGCACTAGTGTTCATAGAACAGTGGAACACTCTCTAGATCAACCCCATAGTCCTTAAGTGTTTGAACAATCCAAAGAATTTGTGAGCAAGCACTAGCAGCAGTTACATATTCAGATTCGGCTGTGGATTGTGCAACTGAATTTTGTTTTCTAGAGGACCAAGCAACAAGAGAATCACCAAGAAAATGACAATCACCGGAAGTACTTTTCCTATCAATCCTATAACCCCCAAAATCAGCATCCGAAAAAGCTTTCAAAGTAACGGTTGAGGAAGAAGGAAGAAAAATTCCAAATTCTTGAGTTCCATGTAAGTACCCGAGAATCCTATTGACGGCTTCACGATGTGAAGCACGTGGGAAAGCTTGAAACCGTGCACAAAGACATACACTGAATTGTTTATCTGGTCTTGACGTCGTGAGGTACAAAAGTGATCCGATCATGTTTCTATATTCTTTTTGATCCATGGGTTCCCTATCTTCATCAAGTCCAAGTTTTGTTGCTGTTCCTATTTGTGTCCGAAGAGGCTTGCTTTTGTCCATGTTGAAGCGCCTTAGGAGATCTTTTGTATACTTCGTTTGATGTACAAAGGTACCCTCCTTTGTTTGCTTGATTTGCAGCCCCAAAAGTATGTGAGTTCACCCATCATACTCATTTCAAATTCGGAACTCATCATTGCTGAAAACTTGGACACAAGATCATGAGAAGCACAACCAAAGATAATATCATCCACATACACTTGAACGAATAATGAGTCATTGCCATGCTTAAGCACAAAAAGAGTTTTATCAACCTTTCCCATGGTAAACCATTTTTCAAGTAAGAATGTTTTTAACCTATCATACCATGCTCTAGGGGCTTTTTTGAGACTGTACAAGGCTTTGGACAGTTTGTAAACATGATTAGGAAAATTTGGATTTTCAAAACCTGGTGGTTGTTTGACATAAACCTCCTCATTTTTGTAGCCATTAAGAAAAGCACTTTTAACATCCATTTGGTATAGCTTAAAACTTTTAGATGCAGCAAAAACTAACAAAATTCTTATGGCTTCTAATCTAGCAACAGGAGCAAAATTTTCATCAAAATCTAGACCTTCAACTTGAGTGAAACCTTGAGCAACCAGCCTAGCCTTATTCCTAACCACAACCCCATCCTCACTTTATTTATTTTTAAAAACCCATTTAGTTCCAATTAAAGTGTGACCTTGAGGTGGAGGTACAAGTTTCCAAACATTATTTCTTTCAAAATTTTCTAACTCTTCTTGCATGGCAATAATCCAAGATTCATTTGTGAGTGCGTGTGATATATCTTTAAATTCAAAAGAAGCAACAAAAGCAAAATGAGCATAAGAGCTTGGATCGCAAAACCTGGACCGTGTGACTCGTTCGTGCAAGCTTCCAATCATCTGTTGTGGGGGATGATCTTTGTAAAACAGTAGGGTTATAGATGTCTCACAAGCTTATTCTTCTTCATGTTCATCACAAATCAATGAGATTGTGACTTGAGGATGATTTGAATCAGCAATGATGGTTGTGGTGCTGGTTGAGAATTAACATCCGGAGCTGAACCAACTTCTTTAGCTGCTGAATTTTTGGGCAGCAGCTCCAATTCTTTCTCATCTTCAACGAAAATGCCCCCCCCCCCCCCCCCCCCCGCGTATATGGATCTGGACCTGCAATGTTTGAGCTAGTACTTGGGCTAGCTTCATCAAAAGACACTTCACAAGTCTCCACAATTTTGTTAGTGTCAAGTAAAAGCACACGGTAGCCTCTAGTATGAGATGGATAACCAAGAAACATGCCATCAATGGATCTAGGTTCAAATTTATCAAGATTACCATGTTTCTTAACAAAGCATTTGCAACCAAAGACCCGAAAGTGTGTAACACTAGGCCTATGTCCAAACCGGAGCTCATATGGTGTTTTACCTAGCTTAGCACGCAAGAAAATACGATTTGAGACATAACAAGCGTTTGCTACGGCATCAGCCCAAAATTTCCTAGGAGTTTGATATTCATCAAGCATAGTCCTAGCCATCTCAACTAAGGTTCTGTTCTTTCTTTCTACCACACCGTTTTGTTGAGGTACATATGGTGAAGAAAATTGATGATCTATTCTATTTTCAGCACAAAAATGATCGAAAGATTGATTTTTAAATTCAGTTCTATTATCACTTCTAATTGCCTTAAAGATACTGAGTAATCAATTGATAATCTAAGAAATAAAGTTCTAAAGTGACTAAAATCTTCATTCTTAGACGTCATAAAGTAAACCCAAGAGTATCTAGAATTATCATCAACAATCACAAGTACATGCCATTTACCACCGAAGGATTGAACACGTGAAGGTCCTACGGTGTCAAGATGCAAAAGTTGACATGGTTCAGTTGTCATGATCATTGTGAGAGGAGTATGTGAATCTGCAACCATCTTAGCATGTCTACAAGAAGAGCACACAATTTCTTTGTCCCCTTTAAGCTCAGGCAGCCCACGTATGCGATCAAGAGCACTAACACGCGTTAGGTGATCAAAGACTACATGACCAAGTCTACGATGCCAAAAATATAGGTCCTTTGAATCATTAGCAACTAGACACCTATGCTTAGAGGAAGACATATCAAAATCAGCTTTAAAAACTCTTCCAAACCGGGACATGTTAAAATTAAGCTCACTATTTTAACTTACAACTTTGCAGCAGTTTTTATTGAAAACAATTTCCAGATTTTCATCTAGCAATTGTGAAACAGAAAGCAAGTTGTATTTCAAATTTTTGACAAGTGCCACATCCTTCAAAGTGTAGTGATCATTTACTCTAACCGAACCCTTAGCAATTATAGGAGTTGAAGAATTATCGGCAAAAGTAACATTCTCTACACATGACACAAAAGAGAGGGAGGAGAACCAATCTTTGTTACCGGTCATGTGGCGTGAGCAACCTGAATCCACAATCCAAATGTTCTCCTTCCTCAAACGTGTAACCTACATAGAAGCACAATACGTCGATGACTCAATACTGGGGTTAGTCAAAAGGCATTTAGGAATCCAGTACTGAGTCACGCGACGTGCAGCAGGAAAAACACGCGAAAGCTGAGACAAAACAGCAGGTTTATGAGTCAAAGTTTGAGACTTTTTATTCTTAACTATTGACCTATAAGGTGTTACTTGTGTAGCACAAAAATCAGTAGCTCCGGAGGCAAAAACAGAAGGTCCGGAGGTAAACTTTGAATGTTTTTGACTTAAAACAGCAGAATGTACATTCGGTTCAATATGTGCAGCAAATTTTGCATGAAAGTTATGAGATCTAGCAACCATTCTTTCCCTTTTCTGTTGTTTAGCTAGTCTATAACAAAAATCTATGACATGACCATCTCTACCACAGTAGGTACAATGAAATTTAACTTTGTGTTCATGTGTAGATGAGCAAACAACATTTTTATTTGAAACCGAATGAGACAATACTCCTGCAGATTTGAAAACCACTTCTTTTTGTTTAGGAACTGTTTGAATCAAACCACTTCCTAATGACTTTACAATTTTAGGTGGATGTGCCGTAGCATGAGCATGAGAATAAAAACCTAAACCAGTTTTATCATTGCAAGACTTGGATGAATTCAGCAGCAAGTTTAGGTTCTTGTTCCCATTACAAAACCGATCAAATGTCTTATGCATGTTATCAAGTTTATTTGACAGATCAAGGCAATTTTCACATGAAGTTTTTCCTTTTAATTTGCAATTGGAACAATTTTTAACTTCATGACAACGTAAATCATTGTTCAATATAGGGATTTCATTCATAGCATCTTGCAGTTTCTTATCAAGATCATCACAACTAGAACAATGCAAATCAATTGTAGAACAAGAAGCATCTTTTAAGTTTCCAATATTACGTGCAGCAAGCTTTTTGTTCTTTTCAATTTCAAGTTCAAGTTTATCAAGTGTGGAGGTATGTGCACTTCTTAGGGAGGACAATTGTTCATATATTAAGTCACATGAGGAACAAGAATCATCACTGGGAATCAAGGTTTTCAAACGATTAATTTCAGATTCTAGTGACTGAATTTTAACAGCATTGTCCCTAAGCTTTTTGTCCTTTTTCTTAACAATAACAGTGGCATGAGAAATAGCATCACACATTTCTTCGCAAGTAGGACATACCTCTTCATTGTCTCTGTTGTGTTCTGCCTCCTCCATACTTGATCTTGACTTGCCCGCCATGAAGCACATGTTTTCCAAATCATCTTCATCTTCATCACTTCCAGTGTCCACGTCGCTTGAGCCAAGTTCCTGGAGTGCTGAGATAAAACTGCTCACCAATTGACGTCCTGTAAAACCCTTCTTTTTCTTCGTATCTTTTGCAGAGGAGTGCTTCGTTCTTGTTTTCTTTTCAACCCGGGAAGTAGGACCTGAAAGGTTAGGGCAATCTAAACGAAAATGTTCTATCTTACCACATTCAAAGCATCGTTGAGGTCCGGAGCTTCCTCTCCTTCTAGTTCTTACATTTTGCAATGCTTTTGAGAACCGGGTAGAGATGAGTGCTAGCTAATCCTGTGGAAACTCCTCAATCTGTTCAAGGGTTAGAGAGGACAGCAAAGCAAGTGTACCACAAGATGATGTTTGACCGGGACTAGGCATGTCACGTTGAGAAACAAAAGCAATAGACTTGTTGGGGTTCTTACGTGAGATTATCTCAATTTCATGAGTTTTTAACTTGGAATATAGCACATATAAAGTAAGTGAACTCATGACAGTAGATTCACGAATAGATGTGACTTTCATCTCCCAAATTGACATATCTAATGCACTTAACAATTGCCTAGCATTTTCAGCATCTGAAAAATTAACATTGACACTTCGCAAGTTGCTGAATCTTATTAAAGCGAGCAAAAAGTTCATCAATAGACTCACCGGGTTGGATCTCGAAGCGCATGTATTCTTTCTTGAACATGTCTTGCCTTACCTCTTTGATCGTGTTGGATCCTTCGTGGTAGTCACAAAGTGCTTTCCACACATCGTATGCAGACCGGAGGTGTGCAACACAGTCGAAGTCGCTTTGTGTTAATCCTTGTATGATCAAGTTCCGAGCCTTGTTGTTGTTGTCGACATCTCTCAGATTTGTAGCTGTAACATGATCATTTGATGGCATTTCGTAAGGCTTGTATACCTTCTCCCATATTGCAAAGCCTCGTGTCTGGATGAAAGCCTCCATGCGTGCCTTCCAAACCTGAAAATCAATACCAGCGAACACACAAGGTTTGGCAGAGTACTTCTCCATGATGATTAGTCAAAAACACACACAAATCACAAAGATTAGAGCACCGTGGCTATGATACCAATTGTAGGATCGAAGAGCACGTGAAAAGCTACCAGAGGGGAGGGGTGAATGGTAGATTTAAAAATCTTACGCAGCGGAAACAATTAAACCCCAACCCCTTCGGCAGAAAAACGATCTATTAAAGAAATCGTGTGTGAGACTAATCTAAACATGTTTCACCGTGACATAAGTGATAGATATCAGAGAGAATCAAGTCGCGAAGACAACACAACAAGAATCACTCAAATCCGTCGAGGAAAACTCAAGTTATGATCAAAAGATCAAACAAAGGTCAATCTGCCCTACCCGAGAAAAACAGTTCTGGAACGCTGCAAAGAAACTCGTGTAGATCATAGACCACAAATCCAATGAACATTAAATTTTGATAGATGATAGATAATCAAGTTGTGAAGACAACCCAAAAGGAATCACGTCAACTGGATCTGTAAAACTCGAGGTATGATAAAACCACCAACGAAAGGTAGTGCTGTTCAGAAACTCGACGAGTAAAACTTGTCTGGAACAAGTCGGACGAACAAGGCACAAAAGTTCCTTCAAACTACGAATTTTATTCAATAGAACATAAGAGGAACAGCCCCAAAGTCGTACCACAGGAGCTCTGGGCTCCCTTGCTTATATAACCAGACCTTAGGCCAACCCAATATCAATTAGGACTCCAATCCTACTCAGATCACGAATCGAAAGTTTCTATAACTGCTTAGGACTTTTCTATACGCAGATAGAAGCAATCTTAAGACTTACAAACACCTTAGGAACGTATCCAACATTCCTAAAACAACTCAAATTCGTGACCCACACGAAATCCCATCATAACCAACTCGATACTTTCCATACCGAGCCATAACCGACTCCGCCGCAGCCAAAGTCATCAACCGATACGATCCGATCCTTCCATCCAGATCTTCCCAACCATAAACCATCTTCAGAACCATGTTGCCACGTAATGCACCGCATGCATACATGCAAACACCTTCCTTCGACGTCTAGTAACCTTCATATGCACTGCCCTTGATTCAATCATCCTGCGCGAACTCCTGACCCGCTCAACCACAATTCCTCCTGAATTTGGTTGTTGGAACCTCATCTCCTCCCTGAGACTAGTGCAAAGGATCTCGTCACCAGCCATGTCTTGAACTCAAGCAGCACCTGCACATGAATAAACAACCAATCCATACGAGCCCAAGTCCTCGACTTGACTCAAGTTAGTTCCGAACACAACACCTTACGTGAGAACCTCACACAAGCATGTTGCAAAACGACAGTAACACGATATCATCCATATCAACCAAAAACGTACCAAAGACTTAGCAAATGAATACTAAGCAATCTTTCCAGAGATGTAAAGCAAGTACAAAACATTGCAAATGGAAAGCAGAAGCACTGCGGTCAAGTTCCAGACCTTGCCAGAGAAACCCGAACCTTGAGCCGGAGCTAACAAAAGCTAGTAGAACCTAGCGCGGGAGCTTAACAAAACTAGCACAACCAAGCTCCCACCAGAGCTTGCAAAACTAGTCGGAGCTTAGCAAAAATATGCCGGAGCTATCAAAAACATGTCGGAGCTAAAGACAAAACTCACCGGAGCTAACCAAAACTAGTCAGACATTAATAAAAAGGTGTTTTGGTGATATTCAAAACTTCTATCGTGAAAGCAAGTTTATTCACTACCAGCCAATGTATTCAGCACACATAGGTCTTAGATAGTGCTTGTGTGCGTATGAGCTTGGGTGTCCTGTACTATGCAGCACATCTCTTTTATAGACCAAGGGTTGAATGTTACATGAGTTGCCTGGCCCGACATGTGGCCCAGTGGTTATTATTGTCTAATATACAATTAAGTGTGATTAAGCACCCTAATAGCATGATAACGCACTTAATGGTGGCATTACCAGTATTAAGGGTCGCCTGATCGTGCACCATTAATATTGTATTAATGGCACATAATCAGGTCTTGTAACTATAGCAATCACTGTCCTTTGAATGTTCATGACGTTGGAGATCCGTCAGTATTCAAGTTGGTGTCTGAGGTCCGGAGGCTCGACACGTGGCAGCTCCAGAGCTTTCCCTCGCTGTGAGGCAGGTCCAGAGTAGCTACACACGTGGCCGCTCCGGAGCTTCCCTCTACTGAGGGTTAGGTCCGGGGTCACTGTACATGTGTCAAGCACGGAGCTTCCCAATGCAGGGGGTTTAGCTCCGGTCTTATATTGCACGTGGTAGTGTCGGGGCTACCCAAGTGGAGGAAGCAAGTCCCGTGCTGTGTGACACGTGGGGCCTATGGAGGTCTTCAACTCTGACATGTGGAACTCCCTTGCACTTCTTGCGATATCATGGGAAACCCGGTACGTAGGGTACCGACAGCCTCCATCGTCTCAGTGACATTATTTTCACTTTCTCCAGGGGGCATGGCAAAAAGGTTCAGTGGCTATATTTTTAACAATTGTAGCCAATTTAGGTTGCTTCACACTTTGAACGTAAAAAACTTGTTCTACTTGGCTTTCTATAATGTAAGGCTCATACTTAAATTGAGAAAGAGTAGTCTCAACATCTATCATTCTGTATTGATCCATTTGTAGCCTCTGCTTTGGCTCTGACCGGAAAGAGGTCAATCAAACCAGTCACATTCAAATAACAGAACCTCTCGATTTTTTTTTTCAAAACCAACATAAATTATTTTCTTGATTACTCCAAACCAATCATGATCACCATCCTGAACAACAACACCACTGTTTTGCTTCCGTAAATCTTTTTCAACCTCTGCAGTTCGAAAAAAGAAGCTATTGATGAATGATCGATAAAAAAACGTGCCCGACGATCAGGTCCTCTAGATAATGCATACAAATAATCGGTTACTTTGCCTTCTTTGTGTGATGTCATAATCTGTAAACATTAGTATAAGAGGGGTTATCGATAAACCAACTTCAGAACATATATTCGTTCAATATTTCATCAAAGTAAAATTTCCATGTACTTACTCATTTCTGAAACCAATAAAAAAACTCATCTCTATGGCATTTTTCAACATCACGAGAATGTTATTTAGTTCTTCAATATGCTCGCTGAAAAGGGTACAAAATGAAATTATCCATCTACAATAGACATGATCAAATATAGCTTAGAACATCTGAGTTATACGTTCTTGATCCATGGAGCGGCCTCTTGAACATTATAAATAATATAATGCCTGATGTTATGTAGTTCCACGATAGTAAGGTGCCCCCATTTAAACAGTTTTTTAGAATTCTCAACTTCTATAAATATATTAGACTCGAGAGAAGGTTCATTCCTAGCTGCAGCTTCATGACGTTCTGGCTTATTAAGCTTGGTGCTGATGTTATCCAAAAGCTGACTACAAAAAGTCATACACTCTTCCATAATATATCCCTTAGCTATAGAACCCTCCAGGTGAGTTTTGTCACATACATACCTCTTCAATGTACCAAGATACCTCTCAATTGGATACATCCATCTGTAAGAAACAAGTCCACCCAAGCAATCTTCTTTGGCAAGATGGGTTGGAAGATGTACCATGATATCAAAGAAACCGAAAGGAAGCAACATATCAAGCTTACAAATTGTTTCAGGAAATTGTTTGATCATCTTATCCAAATCTGGTTCCGCCAATTCTTTTGAACAAATTCCAAAAAAGAATATGCTAAACTCAACTAAAGGTGCAACAACCTTTTTAGGCAATATGTCATGTATTGCAATAGGAAGGAGCTTCTGAAACATAATATGGTAGTCATGAGTTTTTAGACCCGATACCTTACGTGCTTTTATGTCCACACATCTCTTGATATTTGAGGCATAACCATCGGGCATCTTCACATCCCCCAAAAACTTGCACAAGGTGGTCTTCTCATCTTTACGCAAAGTATATAATGCTGGTGGCAAATCATACTTCTCATTTACAACCACGAGATGTTGGTGTGGCCGTATACCCGTATCCTGCATATCAAGACGAGCTTGTAGGCTATCTTTTGTTTTACCATCCATATTAAGCAATGTCTCCAATATGCTATCAAAAATGTTTTACTCAATTTGCATGACATCCAAGTTATGCCTCATTACCAATGTCTTTCAATGCGGGAGCTGGAAAAATATACTTTTCTTCTTCCAACTATGCCACCTATTTTCCTTAGTGCGCTTTCTCTTATTATTCATCTGTCCAAAACTCACTTGATCAAAACTCTCATATTGTTGGAGTACTTCGTCACTAGAGAGTGATGTTGGAGCCTCTCTATTCTATATGCTGTTGTTGAAAGAAGCTTTTTTTCGACGCCACCTGTGATTATGAGGTAGGAAAGGACGATGACCCATGTAGCAATACTTTCGTCCATGTTTCAACCACAAGGCGTGAGTGTTTATATGGCAGTATGGACATGCTAGATTACCTTTTGTGCTCCATCCACATAGCATTTCATATGCTGGAAAATCATTTATTGTCCACAATATAGAAGCTCCCATGAGAAATGTCTCTTTCTTTGAACTGTCGTATGTTTCAACAACATCAAACCATCATTTTAGTAGCTCATCAATCAAAGGTTGCAGATACACATCAATGTTGATTCTAGGTGACTTTGGCCCAGGAATTATCATTGACATCAACCAATAAGGTTGCTTCATACACAACCAAGGTGGTAGATTATAAGGTACTAGAATCACAGGCCATGTACTGTAATTAATATTCATTATTCCAAAAGGATTGAAACCATCAGATGCTACCCCAAGTCTTATGTTGCGAGGATCAGATGAGAAATTTGGGTGAATCCTATCAAAATGCTTCCATGCTTTCGAATATGCATGATGGCATAGTATTCCAACATCAATACGTTCTTCTTTGTGCCAGCACAAGTTTGATGTTGTTGATTCTACCATATAAAACCTTTGAAAATGGGGAATAAGAGGGAAGAATCGTGGAATCTTGCGTGCTACAAGCTTATTGGCTTTTCGACAAGGTAAAGCATCTCTTGCATCCCCACCAGTACTATTTTTCCATCTTAATTCACCACATTTTGGGCATCGATCCAGCAGAGAATAGTCCTTCCAAAATAACACACAGTCATTGACACATTCATCGATCCTTTTGTAGTCCAGCCCAAGGTCACGAACAACCTTCTGAACTTTATCAAGTGTATTAGGAATGTAATGTCCCTCTAGAAGCACATATGAGATTAGTTCAAGGATGAACTAACACACTTTTTTGCTCAAACCATTTAAACACTTTATATGGTACAACCTGACAATGAAGGATAATTGGGTCACCTTCTCACAACCTGGATACAACTCCATTTTGGCATCATTTAATAAGTCATTGAATGCCTTTACACACCCAGTTGGCTCCTGCTAGTTTATAGTATTTTCTGGATCATCAGCATCTGCTAAAGTACCACCATGATCAGTGCCTCTAAGTAGACAGGATAGCATATTTTCCATAGAAGCATCATCAGAAATTATCTCCTCATCATTTGATGATTGCTCAGTAATATTTTTCTCAGCTCGTTTTTGTCTATGGTGTACCCAACAAGTATAATCCAATGACATTGTAACGCCCTCATTTTCATGCATCATGCATTGCATACAACATTAAATATGTTTAACATTAATCCACGAAAAGAGAAATAAGTTTAAAATGAATTAGAAGCAAAACTGCACTTAGAAGTTCTGAGAAGTGCAGACTTGTCCGTTTTTGTGCGAACTAGTCCGGTTTCGTCTCTGTATAATTGTCGGACTTGTCTGGTCCATGCGTACTAGTCCGGTATTCCGATTCCTTGAAATTTCACCAAGTCCCTATACTTGTCTGGACTTGTCTGATATCTAGCGGACTTGTCCGTGTTCCTCTCTGACTAAAATCGGACTTGTCCGATTTTGCCAGACTCGTCCGTTTTTCCTCTGACTAAGTTCGGACTTGTCCAATATAGTCCGAACTTATCCGATTTCTCTGTGACTAGCTATCGGACTAGTCTGGCCTAGCACGGACTTGTCAGGAGATTGTGATTCTGAGTTGACCTTTTGTTCCACGACATGTTTTTGGGTTTTACCTTGAGTAGGGCCTAAGGACGTCATGTCTAACCCTTTTGGAGCCCATGTGGGACCCCACACCAGCCTCCACCCTCTCTAAAACTGACCTTTATCAAACCCTAATCCTCACCTCTATATAAACAACCTCACACCTCAACTTTACATCTCTTTGCCACTTTCAAAACACACCCAAACCCTAGTTCATGGGAGATGCCACAAGTGGAGGAGAATGAGATCCAGAGCAAGAAGAAGAAGATCCAAGTGTTGCCTCCAAAACCCTTGATTCTATGGAGTTCTAAAGACCTGCTATACCTTCTATTTTCTCTTTCTTATATGAATTCAACCCCGTTTCTCATAATTCATGTCAATCTAGAAAACCCTAGCTCGATGGTTCTACGTAGGGCGGACTAGTTTGGCCCTATAGCGGACTTGTACAGCCTCTAAGTCTAACTACTAAGAAATGAATTCTGAATTTAATTGAATCAACTTGAACCTGTTAAGAACTTGTTAATAACCATTGTAAATGATTAGTAAACATTAATTGTAACTCAATAACTCGTTTCACTTCGCATTTGCATTCATGCACGACATGTCATATTGAGTAACATATGAGCATCTATTGATTGTGATTCTTGTCTTGTATGTTCGTTGCACGGATTAGATGGATTTGCGCTAGAGGGTGCTGCAGAAGACCTCTAGTGCCAGCACTTTGAAGTCTTGGATACCAATCAAGCCCAAGAGCAAGGCAAGTGTCCTTGAACATATTGATCCTATTTTTTTTAAATGTTTTGTTTGCAAAACTGCATTGCTTGTGTCAAATTGATGGGAAACCTAAAATAGGAGTTTATGAGTCTTGTTTGACCACCCTTGTCACTTGGGATACATTGTAGAGTGTCGGGAAGGGCTTTTACCTTTTGGCCTCGCTCGAATTAAATAGGATTGGAAAACAACCAAGTTACTTAATTATAGATTGTTGAGATGATGGATAATGTACACTTATGAACATGGTTAATGGTAACATGGAAATGGGTGATCTAGGCAAGCATGGTATGTGGATGGGTTGGATGTTATGGTGGTTTTGCTTGCTTTAGATCTAAGGACCGGTTCGTGGAGCGACCATCCTAGATTTACAGTGCCACCACGAGGCCAAGTATGGGTACGGCATAGCTGATTAATTAGGGTATTGCTAGTGTTGTGCAGATCATTTGGCACACCCGTGAAGGGGAGTCAGATTGGGTTTGGATTTGTGGCGGGACTCCCTGGGATCCGAATGGCACAAAAGGGGGCCCTTGGTTCAAGATGTGTTCAGTTGCAGGCATCATCACTGGTGAAACCTCAGTGGGTCTGCACATACTAGTAATCCCTTTGTAAAGGGTATTTTGTGATCTCTTGGACACACACCAACGGAAGTGTGTAATGTGACCAACGGGTCACAAGCATAACGGAGGTTCTTAGTCACCGAAAGGTGATGGAATCACGAACATGTTGGTAAAGCAATACAAACTCTGTAGAGTCTTAAAAACTATTATGATAGTCGTGCTCCCAATCATGAGCAACCTGTACCCTCACATGATCAGAAGGAAACTTGGGATTTGGGATGGTTTGGTTATGTTTTAGTATTGGGATGGTTTGGTACTGGTTATGGTTGATAATATGGTTATGGCTGGTTACGAATTGAATTATGGCATTGGATATGGTTAATGGTAATGGTGAAATCTAGTATAATGGTGATGGATATGGAATATGGACTTATACTATGATAATCATCATGGTATACGATGGGTTTACTTCACATACATATAATATACTACTTTTCAAATGCTTTAATGTAGCTTTCAACACTTAGCCTTTATTATTGTCATCATTTGTATCAGCTACATGTCATACTTTCCCACATTCGCTGAGTACAACATGTACTCACCCTTGTAATTCCCCCCACCAACAGCTGCAGGTCAGGATTGGGAGTATCACGACGTTAATGAGGAGTTCTAGGTTGTGTGCTGCCGTCAGCTTTGCTTGTGGTGTTCCTTGGAGCTACGCTACCCTTATGCTCAGTTTGCTTAGGTTGCTTAGATTGCTTAATTAGATTATTTCTGTTGCAGTAGTTTTCAAAACTATTAATATTGATCATTAGAATTGTAATATGAGGATTACTTGAATATTATAATAAAGGTACTTATTTAATAATTTGAGCTGTGGTAATTATCTGTTTATCATTTGTGAATCACTTGTGCATGTGTGTTAAACATCTTGGGCACACATATACTACGCTTGGTTCATTTTTCGGAACCAGGTGTCACAAATTGGTATCAGAGCCACATGTTGACCATAGGACGCAACCTAGATAGAATGGACACTTTAGATCACATAGGAGCACTCAGGAATCGATGTGTTTTTGCTTGGTGTGCTGATTGTTATGTATTGCTGCTTGTGTGCTTAGTAGAGGATTGTGGGATGCTCTAGCATTGCCATGTCCATATAAGCTTGTATGTTTAGTTGCTTAGTTTCATATCCCTTGATGCATATAGTTGGGGATATTTTCTAAATTCTTATCTCTTGCTTTTCTTCAGATGGTCAGGACTGGCAACTAGAGGGATGCCAATGATGAGGAGGAGGACAATGGAGCACCTCAGAACAACTAGGGACCTGCCCAGGGAGCTATCAACCTTGAGCAGCTATTGGCTATGCAAAACTAGCTCATGCAGACCATGATACAAACTATGAGACAGCTGCAAGATGACAACAACAATCAGCCCCACATGCCTCCACCGCCGCCACCCCTACCGCCTCATAACCGGTTGGGAGAATTCATGAGGACCATACCACCCACCTTTGCCCAAGCCATGGACCCTATGGATGCTGATGATTGGCTCAAATACTTAGAAGAAGCTAGCCATTCTTCAATGCAATGATTGGGAGAAGGTTCTATTTGCTTCTCATCAACTAGTTGGAGCAGCTGCGGATTGGTGTGATTCTTTATGCAATGCTCAAGAGAACCATGAGATGATTACTTGGGCTGAATTCAAGGAGAGCTTCCATTCTCATTATGTGTTGGAAGGTGTTATTATCCTAAAGAGACAAGAATTTGAGAACATGGGGCAAGGAAGATCAAGCGTAAGTGAATATCTTGGTAAATTCACTCAACTTTCAAGGTATGTGCCGGAAGATGTCAGCTGGGACAGCCGGAAGCAATATTTGTTTATGAGTGGCCTTAACAATGAGATCCAAGTGCAATTGCTCAACTGTGAATATGCCAACTTTCATAAGCTTGTGGACAAAGCAATTGTGGTTGAGAACAAGGTTCGTGATATGGAGCAAGATAACAAAAGGAAAGCACCATATCAAGTACAACAACAAGGAAACAATGTGCACCCTCACTTTGCACCACTCATTGCGCCATATTATAGCACCTCGCGCCTGCTCAATGCCCTGGTTATCAACCTCATCCAACTCAGCCTCATTTTTGCAGCAGCGCCTCGTCATGCATGCACCTAGGCCTCCAATACCTTATGCACCTCATGCCAATTTTCCTGGTGCAAATGTGCAGAATCAAGTCCATCCAAATTCTGGTGCAGCTAGGAGGTGCCATACATGTGGAGAAGCAAGACATTGTGCATCTCAATGTCATAAGTCAGGCCTTGGTCAAGGAAGCAATGCACCAAGACAGAACCCAAGACTCAAAGGAGGACAACCACAAGGGAATCGTGGGCAGCAAAACCTGGTACGTGGCAACGTGAACCATGTCTCTACGGAGGAAGCGCAACAAGCAGATGATGTGTTCATTGATATGTTTCTCGCAAACTCCAACCCGGCGACTATGTTATTTGATTCTGGAGCATCGCTTTCATTCATTGGATCGAAGTTTGTTGCCAAGTATAGTTTGCCTATCTCTCATATAAAGTATACTTTGTTGGTTAAATCTTCTGGAGGAGAGATGAGGACAAATATAGTATGTCCAAAAGTAAGCCTTAGAATAATGGGGGTAGACTTCTTTGCCAACCTCATTGTTTTAGATTCTCAAGGATTGGACATTATATTTGTATGGACTGGTTGAGGAAGCACAATGAAGTCACTGAATGTGCCACAAAGACAGTGATGTTGACCAATGAGGAGGGGATCAACATTGAGGTTGAAACAACTCAACATGCACCGAAGCAATCAGAGCTGAATCACATGGCCGGTGCCGCAATTGAGATGATTCCAGTGGTGGGTGAATTCTTGGATGAATTTTCGGATGACTTGCCAGGTATGCCACCTGATTAAGATATAGAATTTGTTATTGAGTTAATACCCGGAACTGCACCTATAGCTAAGAGGCCATATAGGATGCCTCCTAAGAAGTTAACGGAGCTCAAGAAGCAAATTCAAGAGCAACTAGAAAAGGGTTTTATCAGCCCAAGCACTTCACCTTGGGGAGCGCCCGTACTTTTCGTGGACAAGAAGGATGGATCCCAAAGGATGTGTGTGGATTACCGATCTCTCAACGAGGTAAAAAACAATAACATGTATACATTACCCTACATCGAGGATTTGTTTGGCCAAATGAAGGGAGACTGTGTTTTCTCCAAGATTGATTTGAGGTCAAGCTACTTCCAAATGAAGATCATACCGTTGGATATACCCAAAACAGCTTTTCGGACACGGTATGGATCTTATGAGTACACCGCGATGTCCTTTGGATTGACAAATGCACCTACCTATTTTATGTACCTCATGAATAAGGTCTTCATGGAGTACTTGGATAAATTCATGGTGGTGTTGATTGATGACATTATGATCAACTCGAGGAACGAGGAGGAACATGAGGAACACTTGAGGCTCACTTTGCAGAAATTGAGGCAACATCAATTGTATGCCAAGTTCAACAAGTGTTAGTTTTGATTAAGGGAAGTGTCATTTTTGGGCCATATCATCTCGGGAGGAGGAGTATCGGTTGACCCAGGAAAAGTGAGAGATGTTCTAAAGTGGGAACTACCGCAAAATGTCAAGGAAATAAGTAGCTTGCTTAGAATGGCTGGATATTACCGTCGGTTCATCAAGGACTTTTTCAAAATAGCCAAGCCAATGATGGAACCTTTAATGAAGGCGAAAGAATTCCAATGGACTCAAGCTTGTCAAGAAAGTTTTGAGGAGTTGAAGAAGAGGTTAACGACATCCCCAGTGTTGGTATTGCCCGATGTGAGTAAAAGTTTTGATATTTATTGTGATGCATCGAGGCAAGGACTTGGATGTGTGCTCAGGCAAGAAGGTCAAGTAGTAGCCTATGCATCGAGACAATTAAAGAAACATGAGCAGATATATCCTACACACGATCTCGAACTTGCAGTCGTAGTGCATGTCTTGAAGATTTGTTACATTCTTGGTCTCAGGTGTGAGATTTATATGGACCACAAGAGTCTCAAGTACATATTCACGCAAACAGACCTAAAACTGAGGTAACGGAGACAGTTGGAGCTAATCAAGGATTATGATGTGGGAACCAATTATCACCCGGGGAAGGCTAATGACGTGGCCGATGCATTAAGTAGAAAAAGAGTAGTCACCAACTCACGGTTCGAGATCTTCTATTCGAGCTATGTAAGGAGTTTGAACGGTTGAACCTTGGATTTGTTAATGAGATGAGAATAATGGATTTAAATCCGACCTTGGAGCAAGAAATTCGAGAAGATCAGACCAAGGATGAGGAAATTCAAGAAATCAAAGGAAGGACCCAAGAGGGAGGAGAATTCAGGTTTGATGAGGATGACCATGGTACCTTATGGCTTGGAAAAATGATTGTCGTTCCTAATGTGAAGCATATTCGGGAGACAATATTAAAGGAGGCACATGACTCGCCATACTGAATTCATTCCGGTTGTACAAAGATGTACAAGGACTTGAAGACATGTTATTGGTGGGCTAGCATGAAAAAGAACATAGCATAATATGTAGCTTTGTGTGATGTGTGCTAGCGAGTCAAAGCTGAACATCAAAGGCCAGTTGGATTATTACAGCCATTAAAGGTTCCAGCGTGGAAGTGGGAAGAGATTGGAATTGACTTTAGTTGGTTTACCGCGTACCCAGTCCGGTTATGACTCCATATGGATAATCGTGAATCGGTTAACTAAGTCAGCTCACTTTATTCCCGTCAAGACCACCTTTAATAGGGTGAAGGTGGCTGAACTGTATATGGGAAGAATAGTATGTTTGCATGGAGTTCCAAAGAAGATAGTGTCGTATAGAGGTGCTCAATTTACCTTCAGGTTTTGGCAGAAATTGCATGAAGCATTGGGAACAAGGTTTAATTTATCTCAACATATCACCCTCAAATCGATGGACAAACTAAGAGGACCAATCAGATTTTAGAGGATATGTTAAGAGATTGTGCTTTGAAGCATGGAAGAAGTTGGGACAAGAGCTTGTTATTTGTGGAATTCTCATACAATAATAGTTACCAAGCAGGCTTTAAAATGTCACCATATGAAGCACTATATGGGAGGAAGTGTAGGACACATTTGTTCTAGAATGAGACAGGAGAAAATCAAGTGTTTGGACCTTACATGCTGCAAGAAGCTGAGAAACAAGTTCAGATTATTCATGAAATTTTGAGAGCTGCTCGATCAAGGCAAAAAGGATATTTGGAAAATAGGAGAATAAAACTGAACTTTGAAGTGGGAGACTTTCTATACTTTAAAGTGTCACCCATGCAAGGTCATAAGCGGTTTAATATCAGAGGCAAGCTAGCACCTCACTATATTGGACCGTTCAAGATTTTGGACAGATGAGGAGAAGTAGCATATAAGTTGGAGATGCCAGCACATCTTAAAGATGTACATGATGTGTTTCATGTTTCACAGCTCAAGAAGTGCTTGAGGGTACGAGAATACCATGTGCTAATGGAAGAATTGGAATTAGAGGCAGATTTAAGTTATGCCGAGCAACCAGTCAAAATCTTGGAAACTAAGGAGAGGGTCACAAGAAACAAGATTATTAGATGGTGTGAAGTTCAATGGAAGCATCACGTAGAATAAGAGGCAACTTGGGAGCCAGAAGATCTCAAGAAGGATTTTCCCTATCTCTTTCCTTCTACGTCGAATCTCGAGGGCGAGATTCATTTTAAGGGGGGTAGGTTTGTAACACCCTCATTTTCATGCATCATGCATTGCATACATCATTAAATATGTTTAACATTAATCCACAAAAAGAGAAATAAGTTTAAAATGAATTAGAAGCAAAACCGCACATAGAAGTTCTGAGAAGTGCGGACTTGTCCGTTTTTGTGCAGACTAGTCCGGTTTCATCTCTGTACAATTTTCGGACTTGTTGTGTCCATTGCGGCCTAGTCCGGTATTCCAATTCCTTGAAATTTTTCCAAGTCCCTAGACTTGTCCGGACTTGTCCGATATCTAGGAGACTTATCCATGTCCCTCTCTAACTAAAATCAGACTTGTCTGATTTTGGCCAGACTCGTCCATTTTTTCTCTAACTAAGTTTGGTCTTGTCCGATATAGTCCGGACTTATCCGATTTCTCTCTGACTAGCTATCGGACTAGTCCAGCCTAGCGCGGGCTTGTTTGGAGATCGCGATACCGAGTTGATCTTTTGTTTCACGATTTGTTTTTTGGGGTTTACCTTGATTAGGGCCTAAGGACGTCGTGTCTAACCCTTTTAGTGCCCATGTGGGACCCCACACCGTCCTTCACCCTCTCTAAAACCGACCTCCATCAAACCCTAAACATCCACCTCTATATAAACAACCCCACACCTCAACTTTACATCTCTTGTCACTTTCGAAACACACCTGAACCCTAGTTCGTGGGAGGCACCCCCAAGGAGGAGAAGGAGATCCAGAGCAAGAAGAGGAAGAGGAGTAAACGAAATAGGATCATGTGATCAAGATATCCATCAAGTTTTTGTTCTTCATCAACAAGTCACCTTCAAGTTTCTTGTTCAACCCAAGATCGTTAAGATCTAAGTGTTGCCTCCAAAACCCTTGATTCTTTGGAGTTCTAAACACCTGGTATACCTTCTATGTTCTCTTTCTCATGTGAATTCAACCACGTTTCTCCAAATTCACGTTGATCTAGAAAACCCTAGCTCGATGGTTCTGCTTAGGGCGGACTAGTCCGGCCTCTAGATCTAACTATTGTTAAATTAATTCTATATTTAATTGAATCAACTTTAACCTGTTAAAAACTTGTTAATAACCATTGTAAATGATTAGTAAACATTAATAGTAACTTATTAACTCGTTTCACTTTGCATTTGCATTAATCATGCATGCCATGTCATATTGAGTAACATATAAGCATATATTGATTGTGATTCTTGTCTTGTATGTTCGTTGCGCGGATTAGATAGATTTGCGCTAGAAGGTGTTGCAGAAGACCTCCAGCACTAGCACTTTGAAGTCTTTGTTCCCCATCAAGCCCAAGAGCAAGGCAAGTGTCCTTGAACATATTGATCCTGTTTTTTTAATCTTTTTTGTTTGCAAAACTGCATTGCTTGTGTCAAATTGATGGGAAACCCAAGATATGAGTTTACTAGTCTTATTTGACCACCCTAGTCGCTTGGGATACATTGTAGAGAGTCAGGAAGGGCTTTTACCTTTTGGCCTCACCCACTTTATTTGGGATGGGAAAACAACCAAGTTACTTAATGATAGATTATTGAGATGATGGATAGCGTACACTGATGAACATGGTTAATGGTAATATGGTAATGGGCGATCTAAGAAAGCATGGTATGTGGATGGGTTGGATGTTATGGTGGTTTTTCTTGCTTTAGATCTAAGTACCGGTTCGTGGAGTGACCATCCAGGATTTACAGTGCCATCACAAGGCCAAGTATGGGTGCAACATAGCTGATTAATTAGGGTATTGCTAGTATTGCGCGAATCATTTCGCGCACCGGAGAAGAGGAGTCGGATAGGGTTTGGATTTGTGGCGGGACTCCCTGATATCTGAATGGCACAAGAGGGGGCCCTTGGTTGAAGATGTGCTCAGTTGGAGGCATCAAGATGTGCTCAGTTGGATGCATCACCACCGGTGAAACCTCAGTGGGTCGGTACATACTAGTAATCGCTTTGTAAAGGCTATTTTATGATGTCTTGGCCACACACCAACGGAAGTGTGTAATGTGACCGATGGGTCACGAGCATAAGGAAGGTTCTTAGTCACCGAAAGGTGATGGAATTACGAACCCGTGTGCAAAGCGGTTCAAACTTTGATGAGTCTTAAAAACTATCATGATAGTCGTGCTCCCGATCATGAGCAACCTGGACCCTCACATTATTAGAGGGAAACTTGGGATTTGGGATGGTTTGGTTATGTTTTGGTATTGGGATTGTTTGGTACTAGTTATGATTGATAATATGGTTATGGCTAGTTACGGATTGAATTATGGCATTGGATATGATTAATGGTAATGGTGAATCTGGTATATTGGTGATGGATATGGAATATGGACTTATACTGTGATAATCATTGTGGTATACGATGGGTTTACTTCACATACATATAATATATTGTTTTTCAAATGTTTTAATGTACCTTTCAAAACTTAGCCTTTATTATTATCATCATTTGTATCAGCTTCATGTCATACTTTCTCACACTTGTTGAGTACGACACGTACTCACCCTTGCAATTCCCCCCACCAATAGTTGCAGGTCAGGATTGGAGGATCACGATGTTAATGAGGAGTTCTAGCTTTGCCTGTGGTGTTGCTTGGAGCCGCGCTACCCTTATGCTCAATTTGCTTAGATTCCTTAATTAGATTATTTCCGCTGCAGTAGTTTTCAAAACTATTAATTTTGATCATTAGAATTGTAATATGAGGATTACTTGAATATTATAATAAGGGTACTTATTTAGTAATTTGAACTGTGGTAATTATCTGTTTATCATTTGTGGATCACTTGTGTATGTGTGTTAAACATCTTGGGCACACATATACTACATTTGGTTCATTTTTCGGAACCGGATTTCACAGACATCCCATTGAGAAGCATGTGAAGATGAACTTTCTTGTGTGTCCTGTGGCAAATATTATGACATCTCATGCAAGGAAAAGGAATAGTTTCTCCTTTACGAGTGCCCTAAAATGTAAAATTTATAAATGACTTCATTCCATCCTGCCAATATTTCGTACACCTGTCTTTTCCCATCCATGTCTTATCTACTGACATCACTTCCTACAATTCAATCAGCCTATCCGTGAGAGTATAGGTCTACAGTAAAATTATGTGAGCAATTGAACCTAGTGTTGTTGCTCCTCCACGTGTGGAGGCCGGCAGATGCTCCTCCAAGAGCGTGGCGGCCGGCGGATGCTTCTCCAAGCGCATTTCATACAGTCGGAAGAGGGGTCGTTGTGGATCGAAGGGTACCGTAATAAAAAACTCTTTTCATTTCTTATTTTACTTCTTTATTAGGCATGAAAAAATTGACCGCCTTGGGCAGGCAGCCTGGACAAAGCGTACATGAAGCTATCGGAGTAGGTCCAACACTGCGTTGGGCTGCTTGTTATTCGTGGGCTGAAACTGTGCTGACTCACTTTGTATTTGTGGGTCGAAACTACGCTGGGACGCTTGGTGTTTGTGCCTATGACGCGTGAGCCCATCTACTAGCGCGCGTATGGCTATGACAATTTGATATCTAAATAAGTTAATGTAGCAATGGAGGTGGTATCAATCAAAATAAAGCATATGCATAAAATCTCTTGAACCGCAACAACACAGTGATATAAACAAGGACTAAATACTAGATATAATCATAGACGGAGCCAAACAGTAGTGTTCAATGTACAATTCCAGGCAACAAACTAATTAACTTGACATAACTAGCTATTACAAAATCCCCAATAAACACAAAATAAACTAATCGACACATCTAGTCCGCAGCACTTTCCTTCAAGTAGTGGTAATAACTTTCATCCGTGTATAGGAGTAGTGGTAATGATGACACCACGTATAGGGGCATAGGGCCAATGGTACGTAGAAGTACTACCTATCTTTTTATAACATTTTCTTGCCCTTTCTTTTCTTTTCTGGAGTTCATTGTCTCCATTTTTGTTTCCAGTCGTCGCTACCTGTTGAGTTTTCTATACTACTTTAGCAACCGCTTTGCAGGCCCCGCTACGGGCGATCTACTGGAACCTCCAGCGACTAAAGTACCGTACATGCCACTTTAGAGGCCACCGGCGATGTGGACGGACGTTCATTAACAGAGAATACAAATAAAACAGATAGTTCACTAAACAACAGATAGAAAACAAAATAATAGATGGAATAGACGAACAACATTGAGTTCATTATCATAAAACATTACTTCATTCTTCCTATATTACTTGTCGTTAGAACAAGTTCTTTAGTTCAATTTTGCACTAGAAAACTTGTCCTACTTAATGACAAGTAATATATGAAGGAGGAAGTACAAAATAAGAAAAACAACATCACGAAACAAGAAAAAAATACAACATCACAAAACAAGAAGAGAAAAACATCAGAATTGGATTAATCTGTGTCAAAAGTTTCCAATTTTAAAGTTGGGAATGACTAGAATATAGTTAGATGTTTGGTGCAATCGTGCAATCAACCATCTTCAATCGCTGGATCGATCGATAGCTTACGGTCGCTGAATCTTTTTATTTAACCCCCTCCACCACGTGGAGGGGTGGTGGTGGAAGGGGTTAAGTTAAAAGATGTAATTACCGTAAGATGTAGCTCAAATAGATGAAAATTGTTGATTACACTATTGTACCAAAACTTTAATTGCATCTAGCTCTGTCAACGAGTCGAACTCGAGCGAGCTTGTCGTTCTAAGCTTGAGTTTGATAAAACATCGAGTCGATCTCGAGTTGAGCCCATAATTCATGTATATGTAATAGAATTTATTAAATTTAGGTTGATAACTAATGGATTAATAAGGTGGATGATGTTGCACATTATTTGTTGCTATCATATATAAAAATTGTGTCCCATAAAACATTTTGAATATAATTATATAGTTTAGTTCATCATACATACCATAGATGACAACAATAAATGAGCTCACTCGAGCTTTTCGAGCTTGAGCTCATCAAGCTCGCAAGCTCAAGCTTGGATCATTTATAATTGGCACAATACTCAACTTCATCCTCAAACTTTCAATCAAAACTCAGTTTGGTCCTTGAACTTTCAAATGGGTCAATTTAGTCCTTCAACTTCACACAACCGTTTCACTTTCATCCTTATTCTGAGTTGGACATCCACATTGGCATGCCACATAAGCTATATGCCACATCATCTACCCCGGCCCACCTCACTTAGAAAAAAGAAAATAATTTTTTTATCATCTTAAAAAAAACTAGCTAACTAATTAGCGTGGATTTAGTTAGTTGCATGGGATATATACATGTCTTCCTGCATTTTTTTTGCAAAACTTTCAAGTGATATATCCTATGGCATATTACATATGTAAAAATATTGTAAAATATAAAACTTTTAAGCCTATGGAAGAGCAAACAGAGGAAAAATGAAGTCTAATTTTAAGCCTAGGGAAGAGCAAACAAGCGAGTTACGATCTTCTTGATTTATTAAAAGTCCTACTTTAAAGTTTTGTTCTCCACGAGGCGATGGGACGCGCCGCTCCTGTCGTCGTCCTTATTAACTCTTCCCCTCCCCTGGCCGCAGATACGGCTTCACTCCTCCTGTTCTCTACTCTCCCCGCTGACGTGTAATAATTATATTCCTCGGAAATGGTCGGCTTCTCTCATCCTGTGCATGGTCCCGCTGACGTGTCATACTTTATTCGTCTCGTCATTTATTTCTAGTCTAATAACCTCATTTTCACAACCAATAAGAATATTACACGTCAGTGGGAGCACGCATGGGATGAGAGAAGCCGCATCCGACCGCGGATATAAATGGTTGGGGGCATCCTCCTTCCTTGTGATATCGTCTTCCCTTTCATCACTTTGCCCCTTCTTTTAGCCTCATCTACTATTGACCGCTGTTATATACAAATTTCACCCGTCAATATAACTCAATTATGTGAAGTAATTATCATTTCTTGCATACATCACCTTTCTATTTAACCTATTTCCACTTGTCCTTGGAGAATTTGTGTATGCAAACATTTTATGCAGGAATTGAGGTAAAAGGGATGGAGAAATCCTATAAAATACCATCCCAGCCAATCAAGTGTCGACACATGGCACCACATGGATCAAATGGCCCACACACAGAAGTATTCGAGGCCATCCACCGGTGTACACCCTATAACAATCAATGGGACCCACTTGGAAGTCACCCCAAGAAAGCACAGTGAAATTGGTCCACTTTTCTATTCGCCCGAAGTGGTGGTTTGGCCGAAGTGCTTCTGACGCCAAACTTGGTCAACTTCCACGTGTTGGCTCCTCCAGGCTTGAAGAAGTCAGTGGTGCCTGAGTCGGTAACTTCTGGTGGCGGGAAGTGACCCTTCTCCACCTATAAATAGGACCCCTCACCCCTCACTTCAACACACACCACTTTAGTGTAAAAGCCCGCTTTTCGGAAGAACAAAAACGCAAAAATGCGAACTTAAAAATTTTGAAAGTGGACTTGGAAATCCAAACTCACATGAACCATATGAGTTAACCAATGTTCACTAAAAATAGGAACTTGTTAAAATTTTACATATATAACATGGTTGCTAGTGTATATTAGAACTTAAGGTGTAAAATTCTTAACTTCCAAGTATTCACATTTTCAATGAAAAATTAAAGGAGAAAATAAAACAAAATAGAGAGAAAGAAAAAGGAATTATTCCAACTCTAAAATGGGACATTAAAAAAAATTCAAATCTACGGCTGTAAATTTTTCCATGACCATCTAATATTCCAAATTGACTCTCGGTAAAGTTTCAAAAATTTTTGAAGCATGTTTTCCATTTATTGGACACGTACTGAGAGTTTAATCAAAGTCGACTTCAAATTTAAACTTTGTGTTTAACCTTGTCCAAATCAACTCCAAATTTTTCCCGAGGTCCCTTATGGTTAAAAGAGGTCAACTTCAAAGTTTCAGGATTTTTGAACCTAATCTACAATTTATTTCATTGAACAAGTATCACCGCTTGAATTCAAATTCAAACCTGAGTTCAAAAATTCAACTTGCTCAGTTCTGAAATCTGATAGAACCATAAAATTCTTCACATTTTATTTAGTCATTGGGCCAAAGTTGAATATTTTTGAAGCATGTTTGCTAGATCTATTTGAAATTGGAAAGGAGAAGGGAGGAGAGTCACTACAGGAAACGCTATCCCTTACGTCGGCCAACTTTATTTACGTCGGCCGGCTGACGTAAATTAAATAACTTACGTCGGCCAGGAAAAACCGACGTAAGTTAACTAACTTACGTCGGCGGCCGACGTGAGTTAGAAGACCGACAACAATAAATTTAAACTTACGTCGTCCTAGACAACTATCCGACGTGAATAAAGATGCCGACGTAAATCAGGATTAACTTACGTCGGCCGGAAGAGTGACCGACGTAAGTTATAAAGGTCGACGTAAGTTAAGTATTTTAACCTACCCCGCGGGCCTTCTCTTTTCCCTTTCTTACCCGCGCGCGCCGCTTTCCAACCTGTCGCCGCTGCCCCCGCTCCTGCTCCCGCCGCCGGCCCGCCACGCCCACGCCGCCCCCGGCCTCGCCACCCCCGATCCGCCACGCCCCCGGCCTCGCCGCCCCCGGCTTCGCTGCCCCCGTTCCGCCGCGCCCCTGGTCTCGCTGCCCCCAGCCTCGGCCCGCCGCGTCCCCGCCGCCCCGGCACGCCACGCCCCCGGCCTCGCCGCCCCCGGCCTCGCTGGCCCCGGATCACCACGCCCCCAACGCCTCCGACACCGAGGTGAGGCCCCCGACGCCTCCTAGCTCGGCTTTTTTTCTTTCATTTTTATTCTTATTTTTTATGCTTAGAATTATGGTTAGAATTGAATTGCTTATGTTTAGTATTAATTTAATTGAATTGAATTGCTTATGTTAGAATTGAGTTGATAAATTGATGAATTTTTATGCTTATTTGTTATGTTTAGAATTATGGTTAGAATTGAATTGCTTATGTTTAGGTTTAATTTAATTGAATTGAATTTCTTATGTTAGAATTGAGTTGATAAATTGATGAATTACAATGGATATTGTTATGTTTAGGTTTATTTGAATTGCTTAGTTTTTTGAATTATAGTTACAATTTTAATTTTGATTGCTTGAGTATTTAAGTACTATATATACATAAATGGGCTTCGGACCGGCTTGACAAGGCCCGACAAGGCCCATTTAGTGGTAAGGTAAAGTACGCGTGTAGACGGGCACGAAGGCAAACGACGACAGTGAGGATGGCAAGCACCTGCGCGTGGATGGCCTACCCCGACGAAGTGGTTTCATCTCTGATTATTTACAGCAGCTAACCCTAAAGCCGTTGTAAGATAACAGTGGGTCCAGAGTGGGCATAACGTACGACGAGCTAACACTAAAGTCGTCTTAAGTTAACGGCGGGCTTCGATGGGGCATAACTTACTCTTTAAGACCAACTGGATATGGAGCGTAATACCCTACTCCACATGGATGTGGAATTGTCATCTAAGACCAACTTTCCTCTCACTCTTTCTCTAGTTCTTTCCTCTCTCTTAAATGACCTCAAAATGAAAATGAGCAACGTAACCTATAGCAATGTATTTCCCATTTCGGATCAGCACGTCTCACATGCCATTGGCATGTGAGACGTGCAGGTTTGGAATTGTCCCTTTTTGGACAGCCTCGGAGTGACCAAGGGGGCGTGGCTTGTGATGAGACGCGGGTCCGGATTTGGACGATATTTCAGTGGCGTAACCCTGTTGTTCTCTGCTGTACCATTTTTGGGCGTGTAGTGGAGAACAGCGGAGTTATTTTGCCGAATTTTCGTTTGAATCCGGATCATGCGTCTTGTCATGCGCACGTTCCGTTCGGTCACTCTTGGGTGGGCTTAGGATCTATCTGCCTAGGTTGTAGGGCCGTGACATAACATAAAAATACATTAACGACAATTTCTTCCACGTTAAACTACAGAGTCAAACATGGGCGAAGATCGTAGTTGGATGTACACTGGTTGGAAGAGCAGAACTGGTGGTCACTCAGATGAGTGGTATGCCAAGACAGAAGCTTTTGTGGAACGAGCTTTTTTGTTGTCAAATAGCGATAAAGCACGGTGCCCATGTACGAGATGCCGAAACGGAACGTTTTTGGACAAAGTGGAACTTACGTTGCACTTGTGTCGAAATGGTAACGTGTCACATTATGAGTTGTGGAACTTCCACGTCGAGACAGCTTCTCAAGCTGTACAAGAAGTGGAAGCGGACAATGATGATGCCACACATGTTGATATGATGGATGAGATGCTGGAAGCTATACGACCAGAGCTTACAAAAGATCCTCATCTAGTAGAGGTTAAAGAGTTCTTCAAATGTCTCAAAGATTCAGAAGAGGCACTGCGTGGACACACTAAAATGTCAATCCTTAATTTTGTGACTAGACTTATGGCAATTATGTCTAAGTTCTTCTTTTCTAACAATTGTTACAACATGCTCATCGATTTGTTCAAAGATGCCCTTCCACAACCCAACAAAGTGCCTAAGGATATGTACAAATCGAAGAAAATTCTTTCTGGTCTCGGTATGAAGCATGAAAAGATTGATGTGTGTCCGGACAACTGCATGCTTTTCTAGAGAGAGCATGCGAATGAGAACAAATGTTTGAAATGTGGTCAACCGAGGTTTGTCAAAGTTGTTAATAATGATGGTAATACTGTGACGACGGAAGTCGCACGTAAGCAGCTTCGTTACTTACCTGTGACACCGAGGTTGAAGCGGTTGTTCCTTTCAAAAAAACGTCTAGACACATGAGATGGCACAAAGAAGGTGAGCATGAGAACAATGGAGTCATGACGCACCCGTCCGATGGTGAGGCCTGGAAGGCGCAGGACCGGTTCAACCCAGAATTCGCTCGTGAAGCGAGAAATGTTCGCATCGGGTTGGCGATAGATGGGTTCACACCATTCAGCACAAACGCCGCACCATACTCCTGTTGGCCCATCTTTGTCATTCTGTACAATCTTCCACCGGCTTTTTGCATGAAGAATGAGTTTATGTTTCCTAGCCTCATTGTACCTGGGCCAGATCATCCTGGGTCACGTCTCAACATGATGTTGAAACCGTTGATCGAAGAGTTGAAAATGTTGTGGACAGGAGTCGAAGCATACGACTGTTACAAGAAACAAAAATTCAACCTCCGAGCTGCTTATTTGTGGTCCGTTCATGATTTTGCGGCATACGGCATGTTTTCTGGATGGAGCACTCATGATCGTTTGACATGTCCGATATGTGCCTCGGATACCGATTGCTTTCGACTTACCAATGGAGGCAAGATATCTTACTTCGATTGTCATAGACGTTGGCTGCCTCCGAATCACTTGTTTAGACAACAGAGGAATGTCTTTAGAAAGAACACCGTTGTCACTAAAGGACCACCGAAACGTCTTAACGGGTCAGAAATATTTTATATGTTGGAAAAATTGGTGCCAGATGAAGGTCGTCCTGAATAATTCGAAGGTTATGGAGACAAACACAATTGGACTCACATATGTGGACTTTGGGAGTTACCGTATGTGAAGTCGTTGATTCTAAGGCACAACATTGCTGTTATGCATCAAGAGCGTAACATGGCCGAATGTATCATAAGCACATGCATGGACATGATGGGCAAAACAAAAGACAATTTAAAGGCTCGAAAGGATCTTTCCGAGCTTTGTAACCATCAAACTCTTGAGCTCTCCGAAAATGGTGGTACACCATGCGCTCCTTTTTGTCTTCGACCTAAAGAATAAAAAAGAAGTTCTCGAATGGTTGCAAAGTTTGAAATTCCCAGATGGTTATGCAGCTAGTCTGAGACGAGCCATGAATGTGAAAACAGGAGAGCTCATTGGGTTGAAGAGTCATGATTATCACATAATCATGGAAAGACTTCTGCCTGTTATGTTTCGAGGCTATTTTGACGATGTAGTGTAGAAGGTGTTAGATGAGCTTAGACACTTCTATAGGCATCTCTGTGCTAAAGAAATCACGCCAGAGATGATGACTAAATTGGAAAAGGAGGTTTCGGTACTTTTGTGTATGATGGAAAAAAATTTTCCTCCGGGATTTTTCAATCCAATGCAACATCTCTTAATTCATCTTCCATTTGAAGCGAAAGTGGGCAATCCCGTGCAATATAGGTGGATGTGTCATATTTAAAGATCACTTGGATATCTGAAACCAATGGTTGGTAACAGGGCAAGGGTTGAAGGTTGCATCGCCGAAGCTTTTAATCTTAAGGAAGTAGGATACTTCTCAAGTGTTTACTTTATAGAGGAAAACAATGTTAATATGTGGGGACCAGAGTCCACACATCCGAGGATCTCATTGGGTGGTGTCGTGCGATGCGACACCCAACAGTTATACAAGAATAGAACCTGAATAAGTACAAGACAGAGTCTTTTATTTTTCATACAGCGGAAGTTTTCACAATACTAACGGATGTAAAGAAATATATACCTATCATAGCTACGCTCTCAGCACTAGCTATGCAAAAAGCAAAGTTATCCATGCCGAGGATACTTTGCACTAGCAACACTCATTTAGGGCGGCGTGCAGGGTTCCCACTCGGCTGTACACCCTGGAGGGGGTGCAGCCTCATCGTCAAACCCTTCATCAACAGAAAAACCTGCAAAAACTCGTTAACTGCAAACATGAGCATAAGGCTCAGCAAGTCTTAACCGTCTCACTAGACATATGCAAGGGGACACTAAACATAGGTAAGGAATAGCATAAATGGACTCGCCTACAAGTGGGTCCTTATAATCAGGTTTTATGTAGCAAATGACATTCTCCAAGCACGGCACATCATGGGTTCCACAATCAAACAAGAAACGCTTTACCGATGATATGACATGCTCAGAGCACATAATGCTATTACAGCTAAAGTATGGGGAAATTGTGAACTTTTAATTATACTATCTCTAAATCATACAAGGTTGCAAAATAATTATAAATCAATACAATATGAATTTCTGACTTCTTTAGTATTTACTACGTCACCGCTCAGTGAACAAGTGGTACTCTATTACTGCGAGGGACAGTGATTGCAATCAGGACACACCCGAACAACACGACACATACGTCGTTCGGAAGTGTCAGCGAGCACACCCGTACCTACATAACACTTCAGTACTTGGCGTATATGGCAACCTTTCGCAAGACACTCAAATGCCGAACCGGTCGATCCGTCACGGGCAGGAGGTCCCTGCGTGGGGCGTACTCTGACGTGCCCACCAGCGGATTTACACCTTGCTACCCTCAACCCACACCTATAAAACGGAACGGTATGCCTCGACACCCAAGTGACCAAGCTACGTCAGTTTATTGGATTCCATATGTCCATTATGTTGCCGGTACAATTCAAGCTTGTCCGAAGGGGCTGCATACGGACGGGCCTTAATCGACACAGGCAGGGCTATGCGACCGAGACTCAATTCTCGCCGCTTCCTATCCATTCCCTGCCCGGTCTCAATTTCATTATATTAAGCCATTTTCTATTCAACCAATCCTGTGAGATACATCTCTCGCGAGTAGATTCCAACTACTCGACTTCTACCAGATTTCCTATGCATTAGCAAAGCAGTTACTACAGGTCAAATTGTAACTCGTGCCAAATAAACCCTGGGATTTTTGGTCATGCATGTGGAGTATCATTCACCCTAAACGTAATGCACAATTCATATACTACTCATCATAGTGATAAAGCAAAAGTTTATAAACGACTTAAATGCAAACCGGGGCTTGCCTTGCTGTAGGTCACAGTCGGAGTTAAGAATTGGAAGGTTCTCTTCCAAGGCTTCTGGCTCCTCCTCGACTTCGGTCACTATACGATATGCAGATAACATGGATATATAAATGACTTTGAAATTTAATTATTTTTAAGACCATAAATTAATTCATGGTGATCACTATATGACAGGGACCTTAATTGGTTTTGGAACTTCGATGGTAGATACTAGGGAATATGATCAAGGCTCTTGCAAAGAACAGGAGATGATCATAGTAGATTGTGGTCTCCGAAAGTATGGCAAGCAATCAACTCCCAAAAATTTCCGAGAGGAAACTGTAGCTTGAACCTAGCTAACAGTTGATAATAAAGATAGAGGGAGTGGTTCTGGTCTTAGCAAAATTTGTTTCATAATTTTCTAAGCTGTGGGGAAGGAGTTATTGTATTTCTAATTCGGCAAGAATTTCTGGATTTACTTTATAATTGAGTTTCTAGACATTAAATCAATATTTAGTTTGTAATTGATTTAGGGCTAGTATAGTAGGTTAATTAAATCCAAGATTTTAACAGGAGTTAGGGTATGACTAAAGGAAGACTCAGTCAAATTTTTGGGACCTAATAAAGCAACCTAATAGCTGTGAAAATTCAATAACTGAAAAAGGAAATTGAATTATACAGAGAGTTAAACAGGTGCTATGGCTCCCAAACTTTTTCTGATAATCCAGAATAGGACAATAAATTTTTATGTGAATTTTGGGGATTTTTCCCGTGGATATCTTGTCTGGAAAAATTGCATTTGCATTAGGAAAGATTATTTTTACAGAATTTAACTTTGAGTTTCACAGAACCTAATTGGTATTGACAGAAACTAGAGCTCAAGAGCTTTCGAAAAAAATTTGTTTGAAGATTTTTGGAGTATCCTACAGAAAGTTATGGATTTTCTAAGTTGGAGCCTAATCTGGAATAAATTCCTAATTTGATTTAACTCGTGGGCCCCACTGTTTTAAAATGAACCAATAGTATTTAAACCACACGGGGCCACAGATATCCACCGCGTAGCCACAGCAGATCCCGTGGCCACACCTGATCCGACGGGATTTACAGCCGCTGACACGCGGGACCCGCCGCGTCGTCTTCTACCTCCCGACGCGGGCGGCGCGCGGGGCTCCCGCGGCGGTGCTCTCCGGCGAGCCTCGCCGGATTGGAGTTACTGGCCACCGCAGCCCCCATCCTTGGGCACCCGACCGTAAAATAATGCGCTGAGCACGATGGTGGGGTCGGGGATGTCTGCTGACGGTCGGAAACCATGGCGCACCGGCGGCGGCGGATGCTAGGGCTCCGGCCATGTCGGAACGGCCGCCCTGTGGCTAAAATCCGTCTAAAAAGGCTGGGGAAGTTTCCTGGAATCATGAGGAACGCGCGAGACATGCGCTATCATCGTGTAACGGTCGGCAAAGTAGTCGTCGACGGCGACAGGGGCAACTTTTCACCGGCGGAGGGGAGAACTCGCGATTCTTGAGCTACACTCGATCATTTCCGGTGATTCCAGTTCGTGAGGATGCGCAAGAGAGCGTAGAAACCATTTGCTAGCAATCGGGAGGAGTGATTAAGCATGGAACTCTAATTGCATAAAATACCGAGCGTGTTCATAAGCTTCGGCCAAGAATAAAACCTAGCTAACTTGCTCGATATATGCGCAAACCAGGAATGGCTTCTACCGTTACGTAGAGCGTGTCCCGGCGCACCATTTTGCTATGGGAGGCGAAGCACGGGATGGCATGCGGTGACCTAGCAACGTGGAGCAGGGACAGCGCGAGGTGAATACGACGGCGACCGTCGGTATAGCCTCAAAACCATCGGCCAAACCATCAACTATGCAACGAAAAGATCGACCCGGAAGATAGAGGAGGAAGAGAGGAATCACCTAGCTGTTGGAAGCTTGGCGCGAGAGTGCTCCGGTTGGCCAGCAACGGGCGTGCAGCGCCGGCGGTGGGAAGCTCGCGCGCGGGATGGAAATGGCGAAATTCGTCGACTCAGCGAGGTGGGAGGTGATAAGGGTGAGTGGGAGTTGATAAGGGAGAGTCCAGGGCGCTATTTATAGGTTTCAACGGCGGTGGCGGGCTGGTGTCGCGCCGTGCATGCACGCCGTCGCGGTGGCGGGTGCAGCGCGCGCTGAAATGCGGCTGCACGTGGGCTGCTGACTGGTGGGTCCCGCCAGTCAGCCCCACAGCCACTGCACCTTTAGTAAATCACTTAAAAATAGTAAATGATCTTCAAAAATCATGAAACTTCAGGGATAAGTCAGGAAAATTGTGATGAACACAATGGTGGGTTTAGATCTTTATGTTCAAGTCTATATTTACCAGACTTTGAATTCGAATTTAAATTTGATTCAAATTCGTTGAGCGTCTCAATTAAAATAGCAAAGGAGTTCCTAAAATCTTGAAACTTTGTAAGCATGCTACTGAGGAATTTAGGAGCTCATGGAAAAATTTAGAGCCCTTAATTTGAATATTTGGTTTAGAGCTTATTAGGGCTTCATTGTGCATTGCTTACTAAATCTTATCCAAAAATTCTTATTCTTAAAAAGGTGAATAGAATATAATTTGGATTCATGGTGAAGTCTAATCCCCATGTTAAAAGAATCTAACAAAGAGTGCAAGAAAAGTTTTGGATGGCATAGTTCATGTGCACCATTATATTGGATACCTAAAATAGTTGATCACAAAACCCATATGAACTTAACATGCCATGAAAGTGGGGTTTTACATTCCTCCCCCCCTTAAAAGAATCTCGTCCCAAGATTACAAAAGAATGTAAAGGAAAAAGGATCTATCGAACATATGCCGCTAACAAGTTCGGATAGTTCGTTCTAAGATACTCCTCGCTTTCCCATGTGGCTTCTTCCGCACTGTGGTTGCTCCACAAAACCTTATAGAAATGCAAGGTGCGACTTCTTGTGGTGCGAGTCCTTTCATCGATGATTTGAGTTGGATGCTCGGAATAAGTGAGATCTGGTTGGAGAGCTTCCAAATCCTCTATGCGGATATCAGCTGGAGCCTTAAGACATTTCCGCAATTGGGAAATGTGGAATACATTGTGGACTCCTGAAAGTGACGTTGGTAACTCCAATTGATATGCCACAGGTCCGCATCTTTCGATTATTGCGAATGGCCCAATAAAGCGGGGAGCTAGCTTCCCTTTTACCCCGAAGCGATGGATACCCTTCATAGGGGATACCCGGAGATAAACTTGATCTCCAACTTCGAAGTGAAGAGGTCGACGTCGTTTGTCCGCGTAGCTCTTCTGACGAGACTGAGCAGCTTTGAGATTCGCCTGAATAGTGCGAACTCGATCCTCGGCTTCATTTACTAAGTCGATGCCGTACACTGCCCGTTCACCTGATTCGCACCAGTTCAAGGGTGTGCGACACTTTCGGCCATAGAGAGCTTCATATGGCGCCATCTGGATGCTAGCCTGGTAACCGTTGTTGTATGAAAACTCCGCCAAAGGTAGATGATCATCCCAGGTCTTGCCCTGGTGGATGGCACAGGCACGAAGCATGTCTTCTAGCACTTGATTCACCCGTTCGGTCTGACCATCGGTCTGAGGATGATAGGCCGAGCTCCGAATTAACTTGGTTCCCAGTGCAGCGTGGAGATGCTCCCAGAATCGCGAAACAAATACAGCTCCACGATCTGAGATGATGGTACAGGGTACACCATGTAGACATATTATTCTAGAGATATAAATTTCCGCATATCACCTCGCATCGTATGCCACGCGGACCGGTATGAAATGAGCCGATTTGGTCAATCGGTCAACGATCACCCAAATGGAGTCGTGTTTATGGAGAGTGGGAGGCAACCCAACAATGAAATCCATACTGATATCCTCCCATTTCCAAGCCGGTATGCTTAAAGGTTGAAGCTGTCCAGCTGCCTTCATATGGTCGGCCTTTACTCGCCGACACGTATCACACTCGGACACGTATTTAGCTACTTCTCTCTTCATCCGAGTCCACCAGAATTTCTTCTTCAAATCTTGGTACATCTTGTTGCTTCCCGGATGAATGGAATACTTGGACAAATGAGCTTCGTCCAGTATCTTCTTTCTAAGTCCCATGTTTCGGGGTACCACTATACGGTCGTTAAACCAGATGGTACCTTCATCGTCACTTCGGAAGCATTTCATCTCCCCCTTCTTCATTCTTTGCTGAATATGCGACATCCCCTTGTCCTCCTTCTGAGCTGCCATAATATCCTCCCTGATGGTAGGAATGAGAGCGAGATTGTAGAGCGCCCCATATGGAACCAAGTAGAGACTCAGTTCTTCTTTTCCCTCTATCGAGGTAATGGAAAGATTGTTGATATGGGACTTGCGGCTCAGAGCGTCTGCGACTATGTTTGCTTTACCTGGATGGTAGTGGATCTCAATTTCATAGTCTTTGATCAACTCTAACCATCTCCGTTGTCGCATATTCAAATCCTTCTGGGTGAAAATGTATTTCAAACTCTTGTGATCAGTATACAAGTGCACTAGATTACCCAGTAAATAATGCCTCCACATCTTCAATGCCAATACCACAGCAGCCAGCTCAAGATCATGAGTCGGGTAGTGCTGCTCGTGGTTCCGAAGCTGTCGCGATCCATACGCGATCACTCTTCGCTCTTGCATTAACACACAACCTAAACCAATCCCAGATGCATCGCAATAGACATCAAATGCTTTGGTTGTGTCTGGTTGGGCTAAAACTGGTGCCGTTGTAAGGTGTTTCACCAATGCTTTGAAACCTGCCTCACATGCCTCAGTCCATACATACGTTTGTCCTTTCTTCAGAAGTTCTGTCATTGGTTTAGCTATTTTGGAGAAACCGGGTATAAACCTCCGGTAATATCCTGCTAAACCCAGGAAACTTCGGACTTCATGTACAGACTTTGGAGACTCCCATTTGAGGACTTGCTTGATCTTGCTTGGATCAACTGCAATCCCTGCTGCTGATATGATGTGCCCTAAAAATGGCACTTGGCCGATCCAGAAATCACACTTGTTGAACTTAGCATATAGTTGATGGTCCCGTAATCGTTGAAGCACGATACGCAAGTGTTGAGCATGTTCTTCTTCGGATTTTGAATACACAAGTATGTCGTCAATGAAAACCACGACGAACTTGTCCAATTCCGGCATGAACACTGAGTTCATGAGATACATGAAATGAGCCGGCGCGTTGGTTAATCCGAAGGACATAACAAGGTACTCATACAGTCCATACCTCGTCGAGAATGCTGTCTTTAGTATATCTTCTGGTCGGATTCTATTTTGATGATAACCAGAACGAAGATCCATCTTCGAAAATACTTTAGCACCCACCAATTGATCGAAAAGAATATCAATCCGTGGTAGTGGATACTTGTTCTTGATAGTGACAGCATTAAGTGGACGATAGTCTACACACAACCTCAAGGTCTTATCTTTCTTTTCTACAAACAGTGCAGAACAACCCCATGGCGATGAACTTGGACGTATGAAACCTTTGTTCTCAAGTTCGGTTAACTGTTCCTTAAGTTCTGCAAGTTCCTTGGGTGCCATCTTGTAGGGTGGTCTTGAGATTGGTACTGTTCCTGGTGCAAGTTCAATCTTGAACTCTATATCCCTTTCTGGTGGCATCCCAGGAAGATCTTCAGGAAACACGTCCGGGTATTCACATACTACTGGAATATCCTTAAGTTCCATAACCTCGGTGTTGTGAGTGGATGGGTCTAATGGAATGATGTTCTCAAGATTGAGAACCTGGGGCTGATGGAGTGGAGAGTTTAGATAAATTTTTCGAGGAACGATATCAAGAATAGCACCATGGTATTGCAACCATGCCACTCCTAAGATGATATCTAGCTTTTGAGTCTCTAGGATAATGAAGGAGGTAGGATAGACGTTCCCATCTAGGTCAAGAGGCACTTTATGGGCTACCTCATATGTTACTACCCTCCCTGCTGGAGTGCAAATCATATATGGAGTTTTTGTGGAGATAACAGGCAATTGACTTTTAACGACAAAAGATTTACTAATGACATTGTGTGAAGCTCCGGAGTCAAAAAGTATGACTACGGAATGATTTAAGACAGAGAACGTACCCGTGAGCACGGGTGCGCCTTCTGGAACGTCCTCGATGGCGAGGTGGTGGATGTTGCCGGGTCTGGTGGCTGGCTTCTTGAACTGATTGCGGGGTGGGTTGGCCCCCTGGTAGGATGATTGCCCTCCGCCTTGTCGATTCTGCGGACAATCCTTGGCGAAGTGCCCCGTACGTCCACACGTGAAACACGTGTACGGGGTTTGGCCAATACGAAGGGGAGGACGGAATCCCGGTGCACGTGGTGGAGGTGGAAGTGCACGTGGGACCATCCCCTGTTGTTGTTGTGGCCGGAATCCGAAGTTGCTGATCTGGCGACCACTGGACATTGATGGTCGTGAGGGCGGTTGCCACCTCTGGCCGGATGGCGATCGATACACCATACGGTACTTCTGAGGAGCACCACCTCCGCTGCCCTGCGGAACACTCCTCTTCTTCTTATCTGAGGACAGCTCGCGCGTAGCGTCCTCCTGCATGATAGCGGCATTGACTATGTCGTTGAAGCTGCCGCGGTTGAACAGGACAAGCTTGTCCTTCAACTTGGGGTTCAAGCCCCGGTAGAAACATTCCCGCTTCCGATCTTCGGTATTCACTTGGTCCTGAGCATATTGGGCCAAGTGGTTGAATGATTTGGAGTACTCGTATGCACTCCTTCCTCCTTGCCTTAGCTCCAAGAACTCTTGAAGCTTCCTCCTCATAATCCCGGGAGGGATGTGGTAGGCGCGAAACGCCTCCCGGAATTCGGTCCAACTTACGACATGGCCTGCGGGGCGTGCGGCAAGGTAATTGGCCCACCACGCACCGGCAGACCCCTGCAGTTGTTGCGCTGCAAACAACATCTTCTGCTGTTCGGTTACCTCGAGTAAGCCGAACTTTCCTTCAATGGTGCGGAGCCAATTATCCGCATCCAACGGTTCATCGGCCTCTCTGAATACCGGTGGATGTGTCGATGAGAAATCAGAGTAGGAACTCTGAAATTGCTGACGTGGTCCATCATTTTGTCGTCCCCCTTGACGGGACGAGTGCTGCACCAGAGTCCGCAGTAGCTCGGTTTGCTCGTCGCGCGAGCCGAGTACTGCAGCAAGAACCTCTGCAAGACTCCTGGGAAGTGCGGGCGGAGGTGGTGGAGGTGGTTGTGTTTGAGGCGTATTCTGTCTCGGGGGTGGTGTGTCATCCCCCTGACCTCCACTGGAGCCTCCCCCATCTTGACTGGTACGAGTACGCACCATACTGCAATACAGTGATTCATACCATAAGTCTCATTGCCTCAGTTTAGCCTTCCATAAAAATAGTAATGCGGTAGACAACAAGAGATGATGCATAACATTCACATAAATTGACAAAGTACAAACTTTATACAATCTATATTATCTTGGGCCCAAGTTTGCAATAGATCCCCAAAATTAGACAGACTTCATCTAAAGAAGTCATCTCATCTATGCTTGGCCACCACAAGTCGGCATGCCTACAATATTGTACATCCACCTCGCTACTATTGACAACAAGACTCATAAAGTTGCAAAATACGCGTGGTGTTTACTACCCATCCTTATACTCGGCCTAAAGTGATAGATTCATATTCACTGCCCTTTTACTCATAAAACTCGATCTCCTGAGGATCTTCTTCTTCCTCGTCATCCTCCGGACTAGGCACCATCGGTATGGTTGCTGGAGCAGAAGATGAGGCCTCGCCCAAAAGTGACGCCCTTTTGGCAACCATAGTTTGCCAATCCGTCTGTATCATAAACATCCCCCAGGCCTCGTTCTCCTGCTGAGCCTGCTCACAGCTGGCCTTCCAGCTCTTAGCCTCTACTCTGGACTGATCCCTGTCTGCAGTCACCGCGTTCAACTGGGTGTCCCGTTGGTGCCCATAGAGTAGGCTTGCCTCCAGATCAATATCTCTCTCTAGAGTCTCCTGGCGAGATGCGGCCAAATCCATAACAGCGTCATGCCACTGATTCTCCCTAAGGTTCAAACGATGATTGAGAGGAGCCATCATATCCCTAAGTCCGTCATTTGCCCACTCAAAGTGATTGGCTCGCATCATGGCTTGCTTCAGATTGTTTGTCAATTCTTTTATGCATGCCCTTTGATTACCCTTCTCGCGATGTGATGCTGCTGCATACATCGCTAAGGCTGTTGCGGATGTTTCACCATGCTCTCCCACCTTCGCAAGCAAGCGGGTTGCCCAGACTTCAGAAGCCCTGCCGTTAACTGGAAAGAACTCATACGGAGTACCCACCAGATGACGGTAATGGAGTTTGCAAAACCTCCCTATGGCAACACTTGCGGCGTAGCTCCATGTTTCTTCTAATATCAATCCTTTGATCTTGATGGAATATGGAGCCCATCCGAGGTGCGGTGGACCGGCAGGCACATCGACGTAGATGGTGCAACTCCACATACCGCCCTCCTGGAACTTCTTGCCCCAATAGCTAGGTAACACCAGATAGCCAAACTGGCCGAGCAACCGTGCAAACACGTCCGGGAAACCGGCTTGCCCGGTGCATGTTGAGAACACCCATCCATTAGGCAACTGAATTCTTGGTGCTGCCATCTGTGGACAAATATACCCGGATGTCAATACACCGTTTAAGTATTCAACCCAATCACTGATGATGTGGGACAAAAAGAAATATCCATAATCAATTGGTTCAGGCAAAGCTGCAAACTGGAAATGATCACAGTTCTGGTTCATCTGACCTTCCTGTATTAACCCATAAGTTTCATACAGGAAAAGCCCGAATTAAAAGTTAAGTTGAAAACAAAAGTTGTAGTACACTTCAAAACCTTTCCGGATTGTACTCATACAGTTCCAGGTGAACTAATATGAAGAATCCATACAGGTTTTAAGTTGACTCAAGTTTTCTGGAAATATTGACAGAACCTCCCCTGTATATGGGTTTGCCTCCACATTCTATACAGGTTTATCACGATAAGATATTGAGGAAATGTCAAAATAAACATTGCATAACAGCGTGTTAACAATCCAGAAATAAAAGATTTCTACCCTAAAAACTTTGTTATACAGGTATCACGCACAAATTCACAATCCTGTGCAATCTGTTCCAAGTTCTGGGCCGCAAGAACCAAGTTTACGAAATTGGGAATTCGGTATGAATATACCCATAATCAGGTCAGGAATGACAAATAAAGGTGATAGAGGACTTACTAAGCTTTCCATAAAGGTATATATGGGACAATGTCACTATTCTGGATTAGGAGTTATAACTGACCAAACTTAACAGTTGATATGTCTGGTTTTGCGCCAGCAGTTCTGCAGTTTGCTTGCGTTGACTTCCCTCTTTGATTTAACTCCAACCCAAATCAGGAAAACTTCCCCCAAGAAACTTGTAAAGCTCCTCCTGCCCTTTTCAAACATGTATCACGATAAGGCAGGGGATTCTTCTTCAGCAAATTATAGCAAAATACAGAGACGGGTACAACGGGAAGGTCATCTGGAGTAGTTGCCTTATACCCTAGATTTGAATAAAGCATCAAGCTTTTCTGTCTTTGCGGTCAACAGAGAAGTTGTAGAGATCTTCACAAGCTTTCAACCCATATGTGAATACTCCTATACTTTTTATCAAATAATCAAGATTTCACCTTGGCGAAGTCGAGCCAACTCCTGCCAGAAGACAAAAATCTTGATACCCTTTTTGCGGAGCCCAACCTACCAGCATCTGATATTTGGACTATCCAAAGTATTATGCAACCATTCTGTCGGTGGGGATGGTCTAGTATCATGTTGGATACTGCCGGTACTACGTATCTCACCAAAGAAAATTCTATCCGGTATTTCCGGTTACGTCTATAGGTGGTCCCTAATTCGCTCTCTCGCAAACGGCTTCTACACGGCTTGCTACCGGAGTTAGTGTACCTGCAGAAGACAAACAATCCCCTTTCACACCTTCGCACCTCAAGGGCGGCACGGGGAAACACGACAGGCAGTCACAATAATATATAACTAAAAGTAAATGCATACGACTCTGGCGTGAGTCGTCCTCGAGCGAGGCCATGTCTCGAGGTACATGGCTGTAAATACGTCTGTACAGCAAAGACTCCCGTACGATCCGGCTTATACACGCTCGGGCATACGTGTTTCGCATGCTCCCATAGAACATGAATGGTTCTAGAGAGGCATACTATCGGGTTATACACCACCCGACGGGGGCTCCCACTAATTTTGTGTCATGCTGGGGTACCGCGTGTCATAGGTTCTCAGAAACATTGAGAGTTTCAGAGACTCCTATTAACTTCCCATGCCAAGCCACATAAATTTCACATACCACTCCTCGTATGCTGAGCTTACCGAGATTGATCCGCTCTCGGTGGCGTACCTTACCTCTTACCTGACGTCGAGACGTCGTTACAGAATATAATAACACATAGTTAGTTTACCACCTTTATATCTTATACTAATAATACTCCTTATAAGGGCATATAGCTAATTCCTCACTCAAATCCTATTTTTTGAACATATGTCCTTCTTAAGTACACTGTTCCCAATGACGCTCTGATACCATGTCTGTGGGGACCGGAGTCCACACATCCGAGGATCTCATTGGGTGGTGTCGTGCGATGCGACACCCAACAGTTATACAAGAATAGAACCTGAATAAGTACAAGACAGAGTCTTTTATTTTTCTTACAGCGGAAGTTTTCACAATACTAACGGATGTAAAGAAATATATACCTATCATAGCTACGCTCTCAGCAGTAGCTATGCAAAAAGCAAAGTTATCCATGCCGGGGATACTTTGCACTAGCAACACTCATTTAGGGCAGCGTGCAGGGTTCCCACTCGGCTGTACATCCTGGAGGGGGTGCAGCCTCATCGTCAAACCCTTCATCAACAGAAAAACCTGCAAAAACTCGTTAACTGCAAACATGAGCATAAGGCTCAGCAAGTCTTAACCGTCTCACTAGACATATGCAAGGGGACACTAAACATAGGTAAGGAATAGCATAAATGGACTCGCCTACAAGTGGGTCCTTATAATCAGGTTTTATGTAGCAAATGACATTCTCCAAGCACGGCACATCATGGGTTCCACAATCAAACAAGAAACGCTTTACCGATGATATGACATGCTCAGAGCACATAATGCTATTACAGCTAAAGTATGGGGAAATTGTGAACTTTTAATTATACTATCTCTAAATCATACAAGGTTGCAAAATAATTATAAATCAGTACAATATGAATTTCTGACTTCTTTAGTATTTACTACGTCACCGCTCAGTGAACAAGTGGTACTCTATTACTGCGAGGGACAGTGATTGCAATCAGGACACACCCGGACAACACGACACATACGTCGTTCGGAAGTGTCAGCGAGCACACCCGTACCTACATAACACTTCAATACTAGGCGTATATGGCAACCTTTCGCAAGACACTCAAATGCCGAACCGGTCGATCCGTCACGGGCAGGAGGTCCCTGCGTGGGGCGTACTCTGACGTGCCCACCAGCGGATTTACACCTTGCTACCCTCAACCCACACCTATAAAACGGAACGGTATGCCTCGACACCCAAGTGACCAAGCTACGTCAGATTATTGGATTCCATATGTCCATTATGTTGCCGGTACAATTCAAGCTTGTCCGAAGGGGCTGCATACGGACGGGCCTTAATCGACACAGGCAGGGCTATGCGACCGAGACTCAATTCTTGCCGCTTCCTATCCATTCCCTGCCCGGTCTCAATTTCATTATATTAAGCCATTTTCTATTCAACCAATCCTGTGAGATACATCTCTCGCGAGTAGATTCCAACTACTCGACTTCTACCGGATTTCCTATGCATTAGCAAAGCAGTTACTACAGGTCAAATTGTAACTCGTGCCAAATAAACCCTGGAATTTTTGGTCATGCATGTGGAGTATCATTCACCCTAAACGTAATGCACAATTCATATACTACTCATCATAGTGATAAAGCAAAAGTTTATAAACGACTTAAATGCAAACCGGGGCTTGCCTTGCTGCAGGTCACAGTCTGAGTTAAGAATTGGAAGGTTCTCTTCCAAGGCTTCTGGCTCCTCCTCGACTTTGGTCACTATACGATATGCAGATAACATGGATATATAAATGACTTTGAAATTTAATTATTTTTAAGACCATAAATTAATTCATGGTGATCACTATATGACAGGGACCTTAATTGGTTTTGGAACTTCGATGGTAGATACTAGGGAATATGATCAAGGCTCTTGCAAAGAACAGGAGATGATCATAGTAGATTGTGGTCTCCGAAAGTATGGCAAGCAATCAACTCCCAAAAATTTGCGAGAGGAAACTGTAGCTTGAACCTAGCTAACAGTTGATAATCAAGATAGAGGGAGTGGTTCTGGTCTTAGCAAAATTTGTTTCATAATTTTCTAAGCTGTGGGGAAGGAGTTATTGTATTTCTAATTCGGCAAGAATTTCTGGATTTACTTTATAATTGAGTTTCTAGACATTAAATCAATATTTAGTTTGTAACTGATTTAGGGCTAGTATAGTAGGTTAATTAAATCCAAGATTTTAACAGGAGCTAGGGTATGACTAAAGGAAGACTCAGTCAAATTTTTGGGACCTAATAAAGCAACCTAATAGCTGTGAAAATTCAATAACTGAAAAAGGAAATTGAATTATACAGAGAGTTAAACAGGTGCTATGGCTCCCAAACTTTTCCTGATAATCAAGAATAGGACAATAAAATTTTATGTGAATTTTGGGGATTTTTCCCGTGGATATCTTGTCTGGAAAAATTTCATTTGCATTAGGAAAGATTATTTTTTACAGAATTTAACTTTGAGCTTCACAGAACCTAATTGGTATTGAAAGAAACTAGAGCTCAAGAGCTTTCGAACAAAATTTGTTTGAAGATTTTTGGAGTATCCTACAGAAAGTTATGGATTTTCTAAGTTGGAGCCTAATCTGGAATAAATTCCTAATTTGATTTAACTCGTGGGCCCCACTGTTTTAAAATGAACCAATAGTATTTAAACCACACGGGGCCACAGATATCCACCGCGTAGCCACAGCAGATCCCGTGGCCACACCTGATCCGACGGGATTTACAGCCGCTGACACGCGGGACCCGCCGCGTCGTCTTCTACCTCCCGACGCGGGCGGCGCGCGGGGCTCCCGCGGCGGTGCTCTCCGGCGAGCCTCGCCGGATTGGAGTTACTGGCCACCGCAGCCCCCATCCTTGGGCACCCGACCGTAAAATAATGCGCTGAGCACGATGGTGGGGTCGGGGATGTCTGCTGACGGTCGGAAACCATGGCGCACCGGCGGCGGCGGATGCTAGGGCTCCGGCCATGTCGGAACGGCCGCCCTGTGGCTAAAATCCGTCTAAAAAGGCTGGGGAAGTTTCCTGGAATCATGAGGAACGCGCGAGACATGCGCTATCGTCGTGTAACGGTCGGCAAAGTAGTCGTCGACGGCGACAGAGGCAACTTTTCACCGGCGGAGGGGAGAACTCGCGATTCTTGAGCTACACTCGATCATTTCCGGTGATTCCAGTTCGTGAGGATGCGCAAGAGAGCGTAGAAACCATTTGCTAGCAATCGGGAGGAGTGATTAAGCATGGAACTCTAATTGCATAAAATACCGAGCGTGTTCATAAGCTTCGGCCAAGAATAAAACCTAGCTAACTTGCTCGATATATGCGCAAACCAGGAATGGCTTCTACCGTTACGTAGAGCGTGTCCCGGCGCACCATTTTGCTATGGGAGGCGAAGCACGGGATGGCATGCGGTGACCTAGCAACGTGGAGCAGGGACAGCGCGGGGTGAATACGACGGCGACCGTCGGTATAGCCTCAAAACCATCGGCCAAACCGTCAACTATGCAACGAAAAGATCGACCCGGAAGATAGAGGAGGAAGAGAGGAATCACCTAGCTGTTGGAAGCTTGGCGCGAGAGTGCTCCGGTTGGCCAGCAACGGGCGCACGGCGACGGCGGTGGGAAGCTCGCGCGCGGGATGGAAATGGCGAAATTCGTCGACTCAGCGAGGTGGGAGGTGATAAGGGTGAGTGGGAGTTGATAAGGGAGAGTCCAGGGCGCTATTTATAGGTTTCAACGGCGGTGGCGGGCTGGTGTCGCGCCGTGCATGCACGCCGTCGCGGTGGCGGGCGCAGCGCGCGCTGAAATGCGGCTGCACATGGGCTGCTGACTGGTGGGTCCCGCCAGTCAGCCCCACAGCCACTGCACCTTTAGTAAATCACTTAAAAATAGTAAATGATCTTCAAAAATCATGAAACTTCAGGGATAAGTCAGGAAAATTGTGATGAACACAATGGTGGGTTTAGATCTTTATGTTCAAGTCTATATTTACCAGACTTTGAATTCGAATTTAAATTTGATTCAAATTCGTTGAGCGTCTCAATTAAAATAGCAAAGGAGTTCCTAAAATCTTGAAACTTTGTAAGCATGCTACTGAGGAATTTAGGAGCTCATGGAAAAATTTAGAGCCCTTAATTTGAATATTTGGTTTAGAGCTTATTAGGGCTTCATTGTGCATTGCTTACTAAATCTTATCCAAAAATTCTTATTCTTAAAAAGGTGAATAGAATATAATTTGGATTCATGGTGAAGTCTAATCCCCATGTTAAAAGAATCTAACAAAGAGTGCAAGAAAAGTTTTGGATGGCATAGTTCATGTGCACCATTATATTGGATACCTAAAATAGTTGATCACAAAACCCATATGAACTTAACATGCCATGAAAGTGGGGTTTTACATAATACTTCGGCAATGTGGTACAATATAGATAAGTAACCTCCTTGTAGCGATCTCTCCATTTTTGCAACAAGAGACACTACTATTGGTAGTTACACTTCGTATGATGTTAGCGAAAAAGAAAGGCGTGTTGCATTCTTCTACATGTACGCTAATATGGAAGAAATGAATGAATATTTCAAGCAAGTGTTTCTCCTACACTTATGCTTTTCACCATCTTTTCCGGCACATGTATTCTAAAAGGTTCTCTTTGTCGTGTAGTATGTTCGACAAGCAAAATTGGAGACATAGACATCAACCCACGAGCAAGCAAATAGAACATATTCGACGGGATGGAATAAATGGGGGATCTAATTTTCTCTCCTGGTTTCGAGATCATGTAACGTTTTCTTGATAACTAATCAATGTTAACAACATTTTCTTATAACTTAAGAATGCTTACGTTTTCTAATAACTTCATATCTTGGACAGTGCCAAAAAGATGCCAACGTCCATGAAGATTTGCGACAACTATCCCGTGGAGTGGTTAATGTTAGAAGCTATGGTCGATATGATGTCAACGGCTTTCGATTCCGTACAACTCAATTTGAATCTCTTCGTCCTCTTGCGGCAACATGTAATACCAGAGTTGTGATGAGGGCAATCGATTGGCAAGATCATGAAACGCAATACTACAGGATTATTAAAAAAATCCTTGAATTCACTTTGTCGCAAACAAGCAAATTCGAGCGGTATTCTTTGACTACGAATGGTTTGATTCCATTCGTGGAATTCGAGTAAACGAATTTGGCATGGTTGGAGTAAAACACAAGGAACAGTTGAAAGGATTCGATTCATTTGTTCTTGCACACCAAGTAGAGCAAGTGTACTATCTACCTTATCCATGCAATAAATTCAAAGCTTGGTGGGTGGTACATAAGGTGAATCCTCGTGAGCAGTTATACGCTCCGGAAGATGATGATTACCACGACGAAGCTGAGGTTGTTTGTGTCTACCAAGAGGAAGAGTTGCCAGACTCCTTCTCAGTCGAGCCCGGTGTAGGACTCGATGACTTAGTTGGAGACGCTCAAGATATCGAGGCTGGCACGGAAGCAGAAACAGAATCAGAATCGGAAACTGAAGATATCGATGACATAGTCAAACCTGCTAATTTGCGCAAACGAAAATGATATGCGGAAGAAGAAGATCGATGGGCAGGTTTAAGGAGTAGGGTGCATGATCATGATGTTGACGAATTTTGTATTAATGTTTTATTCACTAATTTAACATTAATTTTGTATATTATCTTTGCATATTAGTCATTTATTCCTTGCAACAGGATGTCGTCAAAAGGGAAGGGGAAGGGGAAGGGGAAGCCAGTGGGAGGGTTTGAACCACCATGAGACCCTTGCTCAGGGAGCTCGTTCCTTTCTAGCCGATGTTCCCTCTTTCTGGCACCCGCTCAACCCTCAGCTATCGTGTGCTTTTAGCGGACTGAGGTAAATTTTAGTTACAATAAAGTTATTTTCGAAATTGCAGTTGTTATTAATTATTTATTGTCAATCTTTTCCTTTTGTGCAGTCTGACTCCAAGACGTATGAGTCAGAGTCAGAGTCAGAGGCTAGGGGGCCGCTATAGGAGCCTGACTCAGAGGCTAGGGGGCCACTACAGGAGCCCTCTAGCCTCCCTTCAGAGCCGGCTAGCGCTAGCCTCCCTGTGCAACCGGCTACCACTAGCCTTCCTGGAGACTCCGGTGGTTCCGAAGAGTCTTCAGGGTCACAGGACGCGGCAGCGTCACAGCGGAGGCGACGGACGAGGAGGACTCACTATGCGGCTGCTCCTCCGGTTACTACTCAGCGGACCACGATCCATCCTGTTTGAGACAGGTAAATACTGTATGTATAGTATATTAAATATTAGATGTTATTTTCTTTTACTTACTGATTTAATATATTTTGTAGATGTTGGTACGACTTTTTGTTCACAGGGGCCGAGAAGCACCACAGGTAGGTTAACAGTGTCCTGGGTGCTATCGTGAAGTTGCACTACCACGGTGTCATTGACGGTTTTCCTGCCCTGTCATGGGATGACTACGCTCGTGTCTCCCACCCGGTCCACGGCACGGTTCAGGGAGCCGTGTGGAATATCACTTAAATATTTGTTTAACTGTTTCATTTTTTCAACTCGTTTGAATTGTTAATGCATATCACTTAAATATTTTTTTGCTTAAAGCTGAGGTACCAAGTAGAGGAACCGGGCATGGAGGACCACGCGAGACGCGTGTTCCATTACAACGCTCAAAAGCTCACGACGGCGGCGTTGTCGTACGCCCGGATTTAGGCCATCAATGCGTACTACAAGCAGCACCCCCGGGAGCAGGAGCAGGAGCAGCAAAGGGGTGTATTTAGGAAGGACTCCGACTCGTATGACAGAGGAGCAGTACGCGGAGGTAAGTATTTAATATTGTTAAATATTTACAATATCTACGTATGTTAATTGCGTTGATGAAAAATGAAATATGTGCAGGTTAGTATTTCCTGGTTACAGGGTAACATCGAGGTGTACTTATCTCTCTGTCGGTACTGGGCTAGCAACACTTTCATCAATAAGTCCACAAAGGCTAGACAGTGCCGCATGGGGTCCGAAGGCAAGCACAACTATGGCGGCGACGGCTACTTGCGTTTGGCTAAACGCATGGTAAGTACCTTTTCATTTTATTTATATGTTCCTAATATATTATTTATCTCACTAACACGGCTGTAGAGGGGCAAGAGATGGGTCATGAGCTGACCCCGACCAAGGTTTGGAAGAGAGGTCACAAGGGGAGTGACCCTTCTCAGCCAAGGCAGTGTAGTCAGGTCGCAGCCGACGGACTGGTAAGTTTTCGAAATTCATGAATTTCATTATAACTAATACTATTATTGACATGCTTACAAAATTTATTTGTTTTGTAGGCAAGGTACGTGCAGGAGGTCGCAAAGATACACGGTGCGGATTACGATTGGGAAAGCGCGCCGATCGACCCCAAGCCGCGTACGCAAGCGGAGGCGCGAAGGCCCACGGATGGTGAGTTCATCGTGTGTTTTATTTCTTTTTCAATTAATCTTCTTCTACTTAGTGTTTTCATTCTTTTGCAGGTTTGCCATTTTTGATGGAGTTGTCGACTCAAGGTCGATGCGACCTTTGAGAGGCGCTTCATCATCACAGGCTTCGTCCGTTGGGACCAATCGTCGTCTCTCGCAGACCCAGCTGGAGCTCCAGGCCATGAGGGAGATGCTGACGCAAACCCAGGCAGAGCTGGAGAGGACGAGAGCGGAGGCAAGGGAGGAGCAACAGAGTTAATGATGGCCGAGATGCAAGCAGCGGTGGCGGTAAGTATTTAAAGTACCGTAGTTAAATTTCACAGCACTTCAATAACATATATCTTCTAATATTTTGCAATGGCAGGCTCTTGCTTGACACAGCGGTCAGGATATTGAGATTCCTACGCTTCCGCCGCAGCAGACATCGGAACAGGTGATAAACTCTCTTTAATATTGTTGTATCCATTTTAGTAATCGATGAGGGTGTGTTCATGAAGGTTTGAGAGCTGAATTCACGTGGGCAAGACTGAGAGAGAGAGAGAGAGAGAGAGATGTGCTCTGCACTTCAGTGAGCAGAGAAACAGAGAAGAGAAAGAGTACCCTATGACATGTGGGCACCATCAATTCTATACTCATCCCTTTTTCAGATTTTTGTAGCAAACCAACTCACATTGAATGAAATAATCAATGGGGCAAAAATAAATATGGGCAATCCAATGATAAATTCAGAATTCGAATTTGATCATGTTGAATCTAAATTTGACTTGACTTTGAATTTGAATCCCTTACAAAGACTTGATCCAAATAAAAAGACATTGATGTCAAAAATTAATTAAATTGGGCAGGGATGCTATTTGATTTATAGAGAATCTACTGGAACACTCCAATTTGGGAATTGACAATTTTGAATATAGAGTTCAAATTTGATTTTGAATTCAAACCCTCTCATATAGCATTGATGCTTACTAGTGATTATGTTTCTTTTGCAGGGTTCGGGAACGTGCCGAGAAGATCCCGGTGGCAGTGGAAGGGCTAGCGTGTAGCCTGGTGGATGTTTCGTTGTTGTTGATGTTTTGGAACTTAATTTGCAACTGTTTTGCGTTATGTATACTGTTTTTTGTGTTTGTCTACTTGTATATATCTGTTTTGTGTTCTCGCCATTGAGCGAGGTAGTCAGTTTCTATTTTTTAAAAAAATTCGAAAACATAACTTACGTCGACTATGGCCTAGCCGACGTAAGTTAGCCCAATTTAACTTACGTCGATCAGACCATACCGATGTAAATTAAACCACTTAACTTACGTCGTTTTCGAGCAACCGACGTAAGTTAGAGCACATAACTTACGTCGGCATGCTGTGGCCGATGTAAGTACTCCGACCCAGCTTGTGGCCCATCCCGGTACGTGACTTACGTTGGCTGCTGCAGAACGACGTAATTAAGGTAATTTACGTCGGTGGCTGATGTAAGATACCTTAATTACATCCAAACCGCTACATCAGCCAATCGCCGACGTAATTAAGTTACTTACGTTGGTTTAGGCCTTAATTACGTCAGCATTGGCCGACGTAATTGATCGATATTCCTGTAGTGAGTGAAGTGGGTCCCACATGTCATGTTTATCTTCATGGACACAAAACCGACTTCGCTTCTTCCTCTCCTGGTCTTATCTACAGCACCGACTCCCGGCCACCGCTCACCTCCCGGCCGCACCCCACTCCCGCTCGCCCCTCCTATAACTGCCTGCGCACCCCCCTCCCTACCTTGTCGCTTCGCTCCGTCGCTCGCCCGGCCTCCGGGGTCGCGCCTATCACTGCTGCTCGTCGGCTCTCACCCACCTCCGGCCAGCGCTCCACTCATGCCCACGCTGTTCCTGCGCCTACCACAGCGAGCACCTCCGTCACCGTATGCCGTTTACCCCACGCCACCGCGCGCGCTCCTGGCCGAGCGCCTCACCGCCTTGCTCGCGCATTGCCCAAGCTTGCTGCTCGCCATGCTCATGCCCAGCTGCTTCTCGCTTGCAGCCCACCGTTCGGCTTCGTCCTCCCTTTTCGGCGCGCGCCTAGCTCACCAGCGTCGTCCACACCTCAACACTCGTGGCCACGGCTCCAGCTGCATCGTCCGCGAGCATCTCTTCTGCCACCGGCACCCGTGGCACTTTGTCCGCGCCTTGTTTGCACCACCGTGCCAAGCATGACTGCCACTGTGCTCCTAGCCGCCATCCAAAACCACTATCCTAGAATTGCAGCACCTCCCGGGCCCCGAACCTCGGCCGCGGTAGACGTCGTTTCACACCGCTGTTTTCCCAATTAGTTGGCGCGCCGTGGTTGTCACACCTCTGCCGTTCTGTCCGAACTGCAACAGCGTGTTCCACCACCCATGTGTCCCTGGGAAGTTCGAACATAAGCTGTGCTATGTCGCCTTGTGTCATCTACTTGGCATTGTCATCTACATGAAGTCAACATGGCGTTCGGCTCATGTGCCGAGTCCAAATGGTGTTGCGAGTGATGTGGGGGTGGAAGATATGCAGGAACACGCTTTTGACACAACATCTACAACTGGTCCAAGGTTAGCTCTGATTTTGCAAGATTGATTGGATCAGTGACTGCAGCTAAGGTGTTCGATGAAATGTTTACGAGGGAAGAACCAACTTTGTTGATGTTTAGAGCTGGTCTGTGATGCAGGGGTAGCATGATGTGGCAACCGACAAGCCTAAGTGCCAAGATGCCCTTTTAATGGTGATGTAGCGACAAAAATCAAGAACACACCCAAGATATTCGGCGAAATGCCTACAAGGTGAGCCTTGCCCTAAAATGCCTTGCTTGACTTCACCGAAGTCCGTTCGTCGTGATCGCTAATGGTACTCATGTGTCATGAAGTCGTACGTCCATTTTTCGCATTGATATCATTCCTATAGAAATCCCCAAGTTGACCTCCTTTGTCGTTTGTATCACGTTGGCCTGTCCGTGCGTGCTAATGATGCTCCACCATGAGCCGCATCGACATCATTGACCACATAACGTCATCGTGACGTTCCGAGCCGTCATCATGCCCTGGCATCGAGATGAAGGATGTTTGTGATGTGTGTGGTGCTGAAACACAAGCACGACTCGTCAGACAATGGTTGTCAAGCCAAATTAGGTTTTAGTCATTGTGAGAGTGATCAAGTCCTAGGTGTAGCCCAGGTGCTCGATAAAAGGCCTTCTAGGTCAAACCACGAGTACTGGTGATCACCGATGACCTGTGGTTGAGTAATGCGAGAACGTTGCGACCGACAAGGAAAACTAGACCAAGGGGAACCTTGGATAAGAGTTTCTTGTTTGTGTCGACGATGTTTCCTAACCGTCTGCAGAAGTTCTTAACTTTGTGTACCACTTCATCGACGGCAGGTTCGTCGAGTCGCTTTTCAACAACTGAGTCGACATCACTAGCCTTAAGACTCACAAGGTGGTGTTCGGGATTCCGCTCACCCAATTGATGAGTCCGGGTTGATGTGGACGTCGCTAAGACGATCTTCTTGAGATGGCAAAGCATGCCTTCACGGCAAGGTCTTGCATCATGTTTAAGTCCCAAGAGCTTACCGAGCTCACCTTGACAAGCTTGCGGGAGACACTACACTAGTGTCATCGTGTAAGCACCTGAATGATGCTTGCGACGTTAGTCGTAGCAACTGGTTTACCTAAAAGTGGTTTGTACATTGTCTTGGTACTCATGCTAGGTTAACAGTGCTTGTAATGACTTCTTAAGTCCAAGCCATGTTGATCTCAATTCAGTCCCAAGTGTCGTTAGGTTCCATTATGGTTCATCCTAAGTCAGGACCCTACGACAGCACTGCTCAGTTAACTAGGATTACTCCTTTATGAGTTAAGTCAAGTTCATTGGTCGACTGCTAAATTGCGACCTTCGTCTTGTACACTCCACTCATACTCAAGCTTTCGATGTCCCACCTTGATTTTTGGCTCGTCCTTACACTTCTCCGCCCAACACTTCTTCACCATTCAGAATTGTCAATCTCGCGTGGCATAGCTTGAAGTGTGGTATGCTAAGTTGCAATGTAGATTTATGTTGTACCTTTCATCTCATACCAACACTACTATGTCCACCTTGACTCATCCTCTGGTTACCCACACATCAGAGGCATATCTGTCCTTCCTAGTCAAACTCCTCGTTCTTAAAGTTTACCCAACCCCGTGGAGTCTATTATTAAATTACTTAATTACTTAATTACTTATATGCATATCATGTCGATAGGAACGTGCTGATAGGTGATCGAAAAGAAACTTCGCTTGGAGGAGAAGGCCAAGGTGTTTCCACTTGAAGTTCCATGGCAGACTCTTTGGAGGAAAGCACAAGACTTAACGACTGACATTGACTTAGAGCAAACTAAGGCAAGCCCTGGTTTGCATTTAAAAGCTTTACAGAGTTTTGCAGTATTTCTCACATTACGTCTTAAGTTTCATATGTGCATTACGTATAGGGTGATTGATACTCCACTTGCATGACCACAAATCCCAGGGGTTGGTTGGCACGGGTTATAGTTGACCTGTAGTAACTGCTTTGCTAATGTATAGGAAATCCGGTAGAAGTCGAGTAGTTGGAATCTACTCGCGAGAGATGTAGGACATATCTCATAGGATTGGTTAGATAGACAATGACTTAATATAATGAATCTGAGACCCGGCAGGGGATGGATAGGAAGCGACAAGAATTGGAGTCTCGGTCGCATAGCCCTTCCTGTGTCGATTAAGGCCCGTATGTATGCGGCCCCTTCGAACAAGCTTGACTTGTACCAGCGACATACTGCATATATGGACTCCAGTAAATTGACGTAACTCGATAACTGGGATGTCGAGGCCCATTAACTCACCATCGATAGGGGTGGGTTGAGGACAATAAGGTGTAAATCAGTCGGCAGACACAAGAGGTGTTCCTTGCGGAGACCTTCTGTTCGCGGAGGTGAGACGGGTTCGATGTTCGGGTTTCTTGTGAAAGGTGGACATATACGACTAATACTGAAGTGTTACGTAGGTATTGATGTACTCACTAACACTTCCAAACGTGCGTATGTGTCGTGTTGTCCGGGTGTGTCCTGATTGCAATCACCGTCCCTCGCGGTAATAGAGTACCACTTGTTCACTGTGCTGTGATGTACTAAATACTGAAGAAGTCAAAATAATATGAGATATTGAATTATAATTGATTTGCAACCTTGTGTGACTTAGAGATAGTACAATTAAAAGTTTATGGTTTCCCCATACTTTACCTGTAATAGCATTATGTGCTTTGGGCATGTCATATATCGGCAAAGCGTTTCTTGTTTGATTGTGGAGTCTATGATGTGCCGTTCCTGAAGAATCTCATGTGCTACTTAAAACATGACTATAAGGATCCACTTGTAGGCGAGTCTTTTATGCTATTCCTTACTAATGCTTAGTATTTAACCCTGCATATGTCTAGTGAGACGGGTTAGTCTTGCTGAGCCTTATGCTCACGTTTGCGCTTTAACGATTTTTGCAGGTATTAGGTTTATTTCTGCTGTTCAGGTTGTACATGAGATCTCGACGTATCGAGATAAATCTCATGTGAACCACGCCGCTGCTGAATGTTCTTCTTGTTGCTAGTGAGAAGCGTCCTAGAGCATGGACATCTTCTCTCCTGCTTAGTTAGGTGAGATTATGAGTATGTATTTTCCGCTGCGTTTGTACCCCTGTTGTACACTCTTTTGTAACTCTTCTTATTATGAAATGAAAACTTTATATGTTTTGGTATCCTTTTCGTGTGTGCTGTTAGGTGCCGCATCGCACGGCACCACCCAATGAGATCCTCGGATGTGTGGACTCCGGTCCCCACATTGAGCATCATTCTATTGTATACACTAGTTCTCTTAGTCCATAGTGGAGTTAGGATGTAGAGAAGAGAGCCTCTAGTCCCAAGTCCAAGTTGGGAAATGAATGGATCATGTATATTTTCTTATATTTGTGACTATATGCATAATAAAGATATTATCTTTAGTCTTCTCTTGTTCATATACTTGGATGAAGCATTTCTTGTTTGATTGTGGATTCCATGTATGTGGTAGGAGTAGTCTTAATGATTATTCCATATCACTCCTAATCTATCATCACAAAAACTACAAACCTCCATTATTGTCTAATTAGTTATGGTATGATCATGTTAATATGAATAACTTATGATGTGTCTCAACATTGGTTCAACGATGTTTAGGTTAGTCATTACCTTAGAGAGGTAATTGTACTCAAGCCTCTAAGGTATTTACTTAGTATGCTGGCATGGTGCTAGGATAGTAAGTAGCCTTGGATGTCTCGTAAACCCACGGATTGAAGAGGTAGGCAGTAGGTGGTGACAGCCCTATCTCTCCTTTGTAATCCTCCATGTTCGGCTATACCACAGGCTCTTGGCGGGAGTCGCCTAGTGTTGCTATGGGTAAACCCGTTGCCGATGTGTTGAACAACTTAGCATAAGGATTCACCATTGACATGCTCATTACTATCTAACCTAGGCTATGTATATGTATATTAGAAGCATTGTAAGAGCAACTCTCCATCTCTTACTCCAACCTCCATTAGGGCTCATCTACACTTTAGAATAGATTGCTTAGGTGTGTGTCACACTACCCATATATTATCAACTTACCCCTATCTTGATAATTGATTAGTATCCCATAGCTTGATCATAAGAGTAGTGTTTACTTTACTGCATTGCTTTCCTTTGGGAGAAATACAATACCCATGGGAATAATCTTGGGTGAAATGGTACATGATAGTTTCTGTGCGCTTGCGGACCTCATCTCTTTTGAGAGATGATCTTTGACGGAAGAAACATCAACAAGCATTTCTGGCGCCATTGCTAGGGATGAATTGTTGGTGTTTCTTAGTAGTTGTCAACATCTAATGATTGCGTGCGGTCTTGATCTCTCTTTTCTCCTCTCACCCTCGTCCTTTTGTGTTCGGTCGCTCTGTCCCCACACGGGTGTGCTGCACTCGATGTGGTCGACATGTGTCGCCCGACCGATCGATGGGATTACGGAAGGAGGTATTGAGGGAGTTCCAAGCTCAGCCAAGCGTGCCATAATGATGTTCCCTCGAGATTTTGAGGATAGAAGGTACCATATAGGTAGCCAGCCGGAGGTTCGAACGAAGCTACACAACATGCCGGGTACACGTACGTTCCGGGTGTGCCGACCGATGTACCTTAACCCCCGTCATGTGTCCCTGGTGGTGGTTGGGAAGAGCCTTGCAAGTATGTTCCGATTCCTGTCCTCCAACTCCATCTAGGCTTCTGATGACGCAGGCGGTTCACCACCAGACAAACCAGCAAAGCCTCGGTGATCAGTCGCATGCAAGTTTCTTGATGTGAAACTGACTGTGGGGGCGGCCCCCGGCATGCATGTTAGACAAGAAGGATGTTCCCTCGAGGGTTTGAGGATAAAAGGTACCATCTCGCCAGCCAACCTGAGGTTCGAACAAAGCTACACGGCTAGTCGGGCACATGTATGGTCCGGGTGTGCCGGTGTACCTTAACCCCTGTCGTGCATCCCCGGTGGTGGTTGGGAAGAGCCTTGCATGTATGCTCCGATTCCTATGCTCCTACTCTATCTAGGCTTCCGATGATGCAGGTGGTTCACCACCACACAAACCATCAAATCCTCAGTGATGAGCGGACGCGGCCTCCGGCAAGCATGTTTGACATGAAGGATGTTCTCTCGAGGGTTCGAGGATAGAATATACCATCTAGGCACAACTCACTACGCGGTTTATCAAATCAATCCCATGTCATGTACAATATCAACATGATGTACTTGTCCTTTTGAAGAAACGACAGCTGTAGGAACTAGCCACTACATGTTCTAATTTTAGGAACAAATCAACACACTTGTGAAAACATGTATGCCACATCTGATCCTCAATATCATCAAATTAACATGATCCTCAACAAGGGGAGCAATGTCTCTCCATGACATTTTGCCTAGTGTTGCACACATGGCTCTCACCTCACGCCAGCCACGCATCCTGATCCAACAATAAAACATCAAATAAAGGAGGGCTAGAGATTGGTGGGAAAATAATATAAGAAAAAGTAAGAATAAAAAGGATGGCACGCGTTTCAATCCATTAACCGTGAGACTGCTGACTTCCATCTTCATTGGCCAGTTCCCAATTCCGCTGATCTCTCCATCATGCATTCACACTAGCTACTCTCTAGTGGTTTGACCCAGGGTATGTCGTGGCCCACCCAGCATACCCAGTGGGTGCGCATCTGAGAAAAGTTGTTGTTGTTGTACGAGGTGTTTGGTTGACACAATGCAACTTGTGGTCATAACTATAAGAATTCAAAAATAGGAAGAGTATATCAGATTCAAAAATCTTCAATACTTTCTTTACTTGGGGCTTGGGCTCGTCAAATTTGGAAAATCCTCCACTCATATCATAAACTGCATCAGTTATATATCCACAACCGTTTCCAAAATCCAAACTAGAGGTAGAGGAAGGTTTGCACAAGAGAGAAGTTGCACTGCGCTTCCGCAGACCACAACCGTAGGGATAAGAAGAGGACCCAATGGTGGGGATTCATGTGTACAACTTGATGTTCGAGGACGACGTTATCACCACCACCGTGATGTACTTCGGCGAGGCCATGAAGGACTGGCTCGGCGAGGTCCTCTCCGTCCACCATCGACACCTTCACAAGATCGTCGTCAGGCTCGATGTCGATTGGCGCCCCAGCTACTTCGCTGACTAGAACCCCATTGCCGTTCTGCAGCTCCTTGTCGGTCGCTGCTACCTCATCTTCCAGGTCATCCATGTTGAATACTTCCCCGATGAGCTGGAAGATTTCCTCGGTGATTTCGACTACCGCTTCGTCAGTGTGGGCATGGAGGGTGACGCAGACCGACTTTGGAAGGACTGGCAGCTGAAGGTGGCCAAAATGGTGGACCTAGCCGAGCTCGTGGCAGAGGGGATGGATTGCCTGAGCCTCCGCCGCACGGGGATGAAGGACATCGCAAGCGCCGTGATGGGCGCCGACATGGAGAAGCCTTACCTTGGGAGGACGACCCACTGGGACGCGTACAATCTCTCCAACAAGCAGATCAACTATGCCTGTATTAACGCCTTCATCTCCTTCGAGGTCGCCCGCAAGCTGCTCTCCGGTGACTACTGATCTAACCACGGAGTTTGTGGATCGGCTACCATCGATCATCACGACAGGGAATTCGCAGGTGCAGCGCTCAAGTTCTAGCTTTTCTGCATGTGCGCTCAATCTCTCTTAAAAATATTTTTTCTTGAGGAAACACTATCTTGGATTCATATAACATGTGTGCCCCATAGTTGTTGGGTCCACATGTCAACTCCAGTAAATGCAGGGCAGAGGATTTCATCAACACTGTTTTGGCATTTAAGTTAATGTTTAAGTAGTTTCTATGATGATTGTTCAAAAAAAAGAGTAGTTTTTGTGACGGAAGAATTAGTTGGAGTCTATTTGTCATGTGTATGAAATTTGAGAAAATTTTAGGCAACATCATTAGAATGTAATAATTACTGTCATTAGTCACTTATTTTTGCAATTAATCATTAACCATTAATTTTATAGGTTAAGCAATTACAAATTAATATAGTCCTTACAATTACGGAATTACAACTACTCATTCCATCCTAAATTACTTGTCACTCTAGTTCAAAAATTAAATCATTAATTAAACAGCGACAAGTAATTTGGGAGATGGAGGGAGTACATATTAATAATTTCGAATAAGTAAGAAACTTACTTCACCCTTCTTCTGGCCTGTCGGCTGGTGGCGGCGTCGCCTCTGCGAGCTTCGAGTGCTGCCACCGAGAGCTCCACACGCCACCACCGTGCCCCTCCTCATTGCACCTTGAGGCTGCAAACTGCGAGCCAAAAAGTTCGGCGCTGTGCGCCATCAGTCCGGCCTCCGCCTTGCCGTCGCCGCCTCGGTGTGCCGCCTTCTTGGCGTGCTGCCTTCGGCCTATGTGCCGCCGCCGTTGGTTAGATCAGCGACGCGGCCCAGAGGGAGGGCTTTTAAAAACATGCATGTTATTTCACATGCATCAAGGTATTTCACATGATCGATCGATTTCTTTCACATGCATGTTAGTTGTCCATGCATGCTACACCCCAAACATGATCAACGAGCCTCAAACATGATGATCTCTCAAAAAAAAAAAAGAGAAAACACGTAACATCATCAAACATGATTCTTTCATATGGATGTTAGATGTCCATATGCATGCTATGCCCCAAACATGTATTCCAAGAATAGAATATTTCCTACCATGTATTGATATATGTTTCTGTATTTATCATATTCTCTACCTGCATGTGTATACTCTCAACCAATATGGCAGTTTATCTATCACACTAACAAAGAATATTATCCTGTCATCAATAGAGATAACAAACTATGTTTGACAGTAAGGATGTTCTCTCAAGGGTACGAAGATAGAATGTGTACTACATCTACGCACACAACTCTCACTACGTACGTGGTTCATCAAATTAATCGCATGCTGCCATGTATATAGTATATTTTCTAACATGCATGTTGTACTCGTCCTTTTGAAGGAACGACAGCCGTAGGTGCTAGGCGCTATGTGTTCTGATTTTAGGAACAAATTAACACACTTGTGAAAACACGTACGCCACATACGATCCTCAACGTCATCAAATTAACATGATCCTCAACAAGGGGGCGCAAAAATCCTCAACACGTGATCAAACATGCTTGATCGCAAGCTCTCTTTCACATGCATTATATTCATGTCCACCATCATACATGATCACAACAATTATCATCGGTTCGATATGAACTCTCGGTTGGCAATGGTGGGATCCTTCAAAAAAAAAGATATGGACTCTCGGTCGATTGCGCGTTCATGTCAATCTTCCGAACCTTGTTGTAATCATTCACACAAAATGTTACGAGCACAACGGGACGGACCTACAAAATATGTCAGGTAGGCTATTGCATACCCTGGGCTCTTTGAGTGTCAAATTAAAAAATTGCCTGTGAAGCCGATGGGACGCGTCGAGTCGTTGCGATAATAGAGAGTAGGCAAACCGCGGTTTGGAGTAACTCTGACCGACACGCCGATTCAAAAGCACACTTTTCGGAGTGTCCAATCATCTCCACTCGCTCGCCTAGATGACGACCCTCTAGAAAGGCACACCGTCCTCTTCTTCTCCGCCGCACCTCTACATCAATCTTAGCCTTCAAACTTCTCCTCTTGCTTCTCCGCCGCACCACTGTCGACCACCTCTCGCTCTTTCTCCGCACCTCCATCGCAGCACAAATGGGTTGCCCTGCACCGAAGCGCTCCAGGCCATCGACGTCCTCCGGACCTCCTTCTTCTACATTTCTATCGCCGCCAGTGCTAGTGGAACTGGAGGCTGCGTTTGCCCCTCCTCCGCCTGCAGCGCCTGCACCTCCTCATCCCAATTGGGTTGCTGAGACTGTCCACCTCTTGAAGGCCCGAAGAGACAAATTTGAGTGTCGGCTTAAGGATGTCATCGACGACCTGTCCTCCAACGACGATAGCGCATGAGCGCTCAACAAAATGGTGCATGATGTATTTGATAATACATCTCTCTCCTGTCATCGTCTGGGACTTGGGACCCTTCCCCACCACACCAGCATGGACTCCGCCGGCTACGACTGCTTCAAGTAAGGCTTTGTGGCCGCTCGTCTCGACGCCCTCTACGAGACGATCGGTGAGGAGTCTAGGGTGGAATTTTGTGAGCAACTGGTGAACGTTGTCGGCCAGAAGTTCAGTCTGGTGTTGGAGGAGATGCCGCTGGTGGTTGCAGCGAAGGAGGAGGCGCCTCCAGCTGATGCGGCCGCGGCGGAGGAAGAGGTGCACAAGTCCTCCTCCGAGTAGTAGGATTAGTAGTAGTTTTTTTCTTTGGTTTTCTATGTCTCTTTGTTTTTTTCTTGTTTATAATATATGTGTTATTTTATATTAATAAAAAATGACTTTTATGTTCATGAACAATGTGTCCTATCCATTATCAAAAAACTCCTCCTTTTATCAAAAAACATCGCATATGGAAAATAAGCACATTAGTAATATTATATCTAATAAATATTAAACACATTGGCAGTATTATATTTCAAAAAATTATGAAAATAAAAGGCTAGACCGTGTAACTATACATCGTATATGGATGATGCAAATACTAATTAATTTTATTTCTTCTCCCTTTAACAGCTGACATCGTGGGCCCCTCCCCGGCCCGGCCCTAGGCGATCGCCCCTCCCGCCTAAGCCCAGAGCCGGGCCTTTATTTAATCCCCTTGGTGAGGGAATTGAATTCCCTGTGGCAGGGCCGCATAGCCGTCTTTGTGCGACCCTTCCCAGATGGTCGCTATCTATGTTCACGCTCCGAATTTTACAGCCATACAACCTAGGGCGCACTGCATGGTTCCCGCGATTGTGACACCCTGCCCCGATGATTGCCACGTGCGCCAACACCCCCAATCTTGCAGCGCGCACAGGCACAACACAACAATTGAGCAATTGATGAACGTCGTTTCAAAGTGTGAAACAAGCCATGCATGGAAAAATCCAACGGACTGTTAGAACTAATGATGAACGGGTGAGTGAACTAACAGAGGAAACAAAAAGCACTCTCAGTTGATAGATAACAAGGCCAGTGACGAACACTGCTTTTCTATTATTCATACTGTCATTTCAACAAATGAGTACAACACCTTTTATAGGCCTGGGGCACACAAACTCCATGTCCGAAATTTGCTCAGCGATCTGAATGAATCGGCGCTCGGCATGCACGATGCATCATGCATACGAGGGCGACGCAACCAAAAAGATAACGCATATACACGCCAACTAACTTTGAGTCAGAACTTTGTCGCATGTCACAAGTGTACGCACATACACGGCCTCAACACCGAGTTTAGGGTGCATCGTGGACTAACCACATGACCGGGCCTAACACTCATGTAATTAGCATACACCTGCAGGAAACTACCTGGCCGCATCTTCGCGTACAAATGGCAACACCGACCAACTTACTTTGTGCATCCCTACGTACAAAGTATTTTCCTTGTCCATGAGCCAAGCAAGCTCTTCTGATGAGGCAACTAATCAGCACCAGACTACACTTGTGCACGCACTCTCGAACACAACCTGAACTCATCAGGCGTTCATTAGTCCAGCAAGTTAGGATTAGCACTAACACAGACAACGCAACAATAATAAGTGGTGCTGAGTTGCCTACGGCTGTGTGACCCTCCGTCGAAAAAACTACCACCATGCAAAGAGTGCTACAACCTCACCTACCATGAACCCCGTGCTTCGAGATGGCGAACGCCCCTTGACGTCGCGTCTTGAGTATGAGCATGACACATGATAACTTGTGAGTGCATCTTGAAGATGAAGTGATTATGCATACTTGAGGACACAAGCGCTCTTGGTGGAGCACACGTTAGAAGAGAGAGATGAGATGAGCCAAGGATTAGAATGAACGGAACTACAACAATAAAGAATAGAATGGATTAGGCCTTTGCCTAGACTCTAGATTTTAATCACTCATCAAGAAATTTATTTATTTTCTATAGTATTTATTGTTTCATTAATACTCCCTCTTGGTTCGAAATATTTGTCACCGGATAGTTCATTTTTGAAGTAATCGGTGACAAGTATTTCAAACCAGGAGCAAGGCACTAATTTTCCCTTGAACTAAAATATTTTCTAAACTCAAGTCTCAACTAATGTGCCTTATTTGAGTATACTCATTGTTGACGGCTGTTATATACCAATTTCACCCATCAATATAACTCCATTATATAAAGGAAATATCATTCTTGCACACATCACCTTTCTATTTAATCTATTTCCACTTGTACTTGGAGAAATTGGTGCATGCAAGCATTTTACACAGAATTGAAGTAAAACAAGGGGATGGATCCTATAAAATATCATCCCAGGCAATCAAGCGTCAACAACTGGCACCACATGGTTCAAATGGCCCACAAACAGAAGTATACGAGGCCATCCAACAGTGTACCACCCATATTTTGGAATGGGACCCAGGACCAGGTCGTTTGGAGCCAGGACCAGGTCGACCGACCCCCCTAGTCGGCCGACTAGTTCCTAGCGCCAAACGCGGTCAAACGACACGTGTTGGCTCCTCCCGCTTAAAGAAGTAATTGGTGACTGATTCGCGCTCTTTTGGTGGTGGGAGTCGTCCCTTCTCCAAGCTATAAATAGGACCCATCACCCCTCAGTTCAACACACACCACATGAGCATCATTTTATTGTATACACTAGTTCTCTTAATCCTTAGTGGAGTTAGGCTACAGAGGGGAGAGCCTCTAGTCCCAAGTCCAAGGTGGGAAATGTATGGCTCATGTATCTTTTCTTATATTTGTGACTTTATGCATAATAAAGATATTATCTTTAGTCTTCTTTTATTCATATACTTGGATAAAGCGTTTCTTATTTGATTGTCGATTCCATGTATGTGGTAGAGTAGTATTTATGATTATGCATATCACTCTTAATCTATCATCATAAACACTACAAACCCCAACTATAGTCTAATTAGTTATGATATGATCATGTTAATATGAATCAATTGTGCTATGTATCAACATTGGTTCAACGATGATTTAGTTCATTGCCTTAGGATGGCTTGTGCTCGAGCTCTTAAGGTAATTACTTAACATGCTAGCATGGTGCTAGGATAGAAAGTAGCATTGAATGTCTAGTAGACCTACAGATTGAAGAGGTAAGAAGTAGGTGGTGACAGCCCTATATGTCCTTTGTAATCCTCCACGTTTGGCTATGCCACAGGCTCTTGGCGGGAGTCGCCTAGTGTTGCTAGGGGTAAAACCGTGCCCGATGTGTTGAACAACTTAGCATAAGTATTCACCATTAACATGCTCATTAGTATCTAACCTATGCTATGTATATGTATATTAGAAGCATTGTAGGAGCAACTCCTTAATCCTTTGTCTAACCTCCTTTAGGACTCATCTACCCTTTCGAATAGATTGCTTAGGTGTGTGTCACACTACCCATATTTTATCCACTTACCCCTATCTTGATAATTGATTAGTATCCCATATCTTGATCATAAGAGTAGTGTTTACTTTACTCCATTGCCTTCCTTTGGGATAAATACAATACCCTTGGGAATACTCTTGGGTGAAACGCTACACGGCAGTTTCCGTGCGCTTGCGGACCTCGTCTCCTTCGAGAGATGATTTGTGATGTTAGTAGCTATCAACAAGCATTTCGAGTGCTGCTGTTGGGGAAGGCAAAGGAAGTGAAGGATAGCTATCGCTTGTGATTAAGCTATATGTGCCAATTGTTATTAGATAATATTACCCTTGTTTGTTTTCTCCTTTTGTGGTGAAAATAGGGTAGTGTTGGCTAACCCATTTCATGGGATGGCCAACGAGGACGCAAGTGCTCAACTGCAAGATGGTTCATAGCGTACCTCAACAAATGTCCGCTAGGCAACACCACTGCCTTTTGTGGAAGAATTTCATCTTCCAGTAGGATCCAAAGACATCCATTCCCAATCTTGGGGGAGGCTCCTAGGGTTATTCGTGGTTTGCCTCAACCATAGGTTGGATGGTTGGCTCCTCATCCAACATTCAAGTCATGGGTTGGTCCACCAATCCATGACTACATTTGTGCTGGAGCTGAAGGAGTCCTATTCTCATTTATCATGGATGAGAATATGGTCTCTACTCAAGGGGTGGATTCAAGAATGCTCTAGTTCCCATAGCTTGGCATGCACACCACTTAGGAAGATGGACATGCTGGCTATGAAACTACACCTCCCACTAAAGTATCATGAAGACCAAGCCAATGGAGGAGTGTTTGGAGGATCCAAGCCATGGATATTCACATGATTTGTGAAAATCCATGTCATCATGGGCCACATTGGGAATCATTTCCCTAAGACCCATGGGGATTCTTCCTTCCAAACACAACTCCAATGGCTATCACCTACAAGGAGGTAAGGGGTGAATCAACATCAACCTTGTAATCAAGGAGGCTATGGGGATATCAAGGGATTTAAGTTCAACTAGCCGACCTTGAAGTATCTTGTCCATGGCCGAGCAAGAAATCAAGACAACATTTACATGAAGCTCTTGGCCAAGGACAAGAAATTTAAAGAGCATTCAAGATCCAAGATATCCCACAATCACTTGTTGGGATTACTACCCTTCGACCAAGCCCATGCAACCTAGGGCAAGTGACATTGTGGATGAAGTGTTTCTTGTTTGATTGTGGAGTCCACATCTCATTATGCCCAAGGAAGTCTTTGATACATGATCAAAGTATGGGTAAACTCAAAGGAATATAAATAAGGTCAAAGTGACACCCCTAAAAGAAGGACAAGCCTCACCATGCTCACAAGAGAATATCTTCAAGAAGGAGAAACTGTCACTACATCAACATGTCTTCATCAAGATGACGAAGAGGCTAGGGTCACCATGTGGTCCACATGTCCAACTAACATGCCAAAGGAGATTCGGCATGGCAATCAGGAGAGCTTGTCCACATCTTCAACTCCGGGGTTGGACAACAAATCATCGCACTAAACAGGATGGAGGTAAGTCCCACTCATCGGACATTCAAAATTTGGTGAGTCCTTGCCAATAGGTTAATTTGTAAGTTATCTCAGATTTGATTTTCCTAATTGCATATTTGAATTTCCCATCAAATCTTGCATTTGCATTTAGCATGTTTGAATTTTCACACTTGCATGTTGGAAAGTAAAATTTCCAACCATCCTAAAACTAAAATTTGAATTAGGAAATAAATTTATTTAGATATGAACCTTGGGCATAACCACTTGAATTCATCTACCTAATTCAAACAAAAAATATTTCCCCTAATATTCATTGCATTTACAAGTTGTTTCAAGTTGGGCAAAACAATTTGACAAAGGGTACAATATGCTTTGGAGCTAACGTAACCCGTTTTGGAGTTGTTTTGTTCGTTCTTCATTTTAGTGCAGCCAAAAAAAATTTGCAAAGAGGTTGGAAGGCCCCATCAAGTGCATACCTCTCCATCGATCTCATTTTGAGTTCATAGTGGAGGAATACTCAATATGGTGGTCCAAAGGAGGAACAAGATGAAGCTCATGCAACTCCAACCTCAACTTGGCAGGAGACATTGAACATGAAGGCTACACCAAAACCCATGGTCGTGAGTTTCTCACACAATGACCTTCAACCAAGACATCTCTTCAAATTGAGGTACAAGTTTAAAATTTTCCGTCGTTTGAAATACATTAGGATTGAATGATTTTTGCTTGCATTGGTAAGGAATGTTTACACCTTCTCATCATTCAATTCTTATGCATCCTCACGAGAGTATGTGCTGGCATTACTCTTTTTGATTCTTTTAAAAGGAATGTCACCTAACTTACTAGTAAATTTAAACAAGTACCTAGAATTTCATAAGCATTGCTAAATTTGACTTAGACAATTACTGCCTAGGTAATTGTGACACCTGGTTCTGAAAATGAACTAAGCGAACGCATATGTATGTCCAGGATGATCAACGCACATACACGAGTGCATTCACAGAAGGATATACAGAAAATTACCACATAACAAGATTAATTAACCACTTTCATTACACAATCCATAATATCCTCAAATACAAGCTCTAATGAATATTAATGACAAGTTTGAACTAATGCAGCGGAAATAAACTAATTAAGCAACTAAGCAGCATAAGCAAATAGGGTATAGCGCAGCTCCAATCGACACCACAAGCAAGCTAACGGCAGACACGGCCTATAACTCCGCATTATCATCGTTATACTCCCAAATCTGACCTGCAACTGTTGGTGGGGGGAATTGCAAGGGTGAGTACATGTCATACTCAGCAAGTGTGGAAAGTATGACATGTAGCTGATTCAAATGACGAATGAAATAAAGGCTAAGTGCTGAAAAGTACATTAAAACATTTGAAAAGTGATATATTATATGTATGTGAAGTAAAACGATCATAAACCATGTAGTTATCATAATACCTGTCCATATTTCATCACCATCATCCAAATTCCAGATTTCTCATTACCATTAACCATATCCATTGCCATAAACCATAATTACGAACCATCACAATCCTAGTTTCCCATAATCATGGAAGTCGTCCAGGTGCTCATAACCGAGAGCACAGCTATCATGATAGTTTTTAATAGACTCTGCTGTGGGGACCGGAGTCCACACATCCGAGGATCTCATTGGGTGGTGTCGTGCGATGCGACACCCAACAATTTACAAGAATAGAACCAGAATAAAGTACAAGACCAAGTCTTTTATTTAATACACAGCGGAAGTTTTTACAATACTATAGGAAAAGAAAAATATATATATATATATATCACAGCTACGCTCTCGGCACTAGCTATGCAAAAGCAAAGTTATCCATGCCTGGGATACTTTGCACTAGCAACACGCAAACTATGGCGGCGTGCAGGGTTCCCACTCGGCTGTACACCCTGGAGGGGGTGTTGCCTCATCGTCAAACCACTCCTCAACAGAGTAACCTGCAAAAACTCGTTAACTGCAAACGTGAGCATAAGGCTCAGCAAGACTTAACCGTCTCACTAGACAGATGCACGGGGACACTAAACATAGGTAAGGAATAGCATAAATGGACTCGCCTACAAGTGGATCCTTATAATCAAGTTTTAAGTAGCAAATGACATTCTCCGAGCACGGCACATCATGGGCTCCACAATCAAACAAGAAACGCTTTACCGATGATATGACATGCCCAAAGCACATAATGCTATTACAGCTAAAGTATGGGGAAACTGTAAACTTTTAATTGTACTATCTCTAAATCATACAAGGTTGCAAAGTAATTATAATTCAATACGATATGATTTTCTGGCTTCTTTAGTATTTACTACGTCACGACTGCGACAGACAAGTGGTACTCTATTACTGCGAGGGACAGTGATGGCAATCAGGACACACCCGGACAACACGACACATACGTCGTTCGGAAGTGTCAGCGAGCACACCCGTACCTACATAACACTTCAGTACTAGGCATATATGGCAACCTTTCGCAAGACACTCAAATGCCGAACCGGTCGATCCGTCACGGGCAGGAGGTCCCTGCGTGGGGCGTACTCTGACGTGCCCACCAGCGGATTTACACCTTGCTACCCTTAACCCACACCTATAAAACGGAACGGTATGCCTCGACACCCAAGTGACCAAGCTACGTCAGTTTATTGGATTCCATATGTCCATTATGTTGCCGGTACAATTCAAGCTTGTCCGAAGGGGCCGCATACGGACGGGCCTTAATCGACACAGGCAGGGCTATGCGACCGAGACTCAATTCTCGCCGCTTCCTATCCATTCCCTGTCCGGTCTCAGTTTCATTACATTATGTCATTTTCTATCTAACCAATCCTGTGAGATATGTCCTACATCTCTCGCGAGTAGATTCCAACTACTCGACTTCTACCGGATTTCCTATGCATTAGCAAAGCAGTTACTATAGGTCAAACTGTAACTCGTTCCAACCAATCCATGGGATTTTTTTTTGGTCATGCAAGTGGAGTATCAATCACCCTATACGTAATGCACATATCAAACTTATGACGTAAGGTGATAAAGACTGTAAAAACTCTGTAAAGCTTTTAAATGTAAACCGGGGCTTGCCTTGTTGCAGGTCAGGTTCTGAGTTAGAAATTGGAAGATGCTCTTCCAAGGCCTCTGACTCCTCCTCGACTTCGGTTACTATACGATATGCATAAAATACAGTATGAATGACTTTGAAGATATTTAATATTAAGACCAGGATTTTAATTTATGGTGATCATTAAAGGATAATTAGTTATTTGGCTTGGAAATGTTGAATTAGGTGTTTAGGGAATACTACAGGAGTTCTTGCAAAGAACAGGAGATGATCAAAGTAGAGTGGGGTCTCTAAGATTATGGCGAGCAAATAACTCCCACAATTTTTTTTAGAGATGAAACTGTAGTTCGAATATAGCCATCAGTTGATAATAAAGATAGAGAAAATTGTCCTGGTCTTAGCAAAAGTGGTTTCATAAATTTATAAGCCTTGGTGAAGAATTTATTGAGTTTCTAAGTTGACAAGAATTTCTGGAATTGTCTTGTAATTGAACTTTCAAGCATTTAGTCAATATTCAGTTTGAAATTGAATTAAGACTAGAACATGAGGTCCATTAAATCCAAGATTTTTACAGGAGCTAAAGTATGTCTAGTGGAAGATTCAGTCCAAATTTGGGGCATAATAAAGCATCTGCATATCTGTGAAAATTCAATAACTGAAAAAGGTAATTGAATTATACAGAGATTAAAACAGGTGCAATGGATCCCAAATTTTTACTGGTAGTCAAGAATAGGACAAAAAATTTTATGTGAATTTTGGGGATTTTTTCCAGGGAATACTTCATCTGGAAAAATTGCATTTGCATTAGGAAAGATTATTTTCTACAGAATTTAACTTTGAGTTTCACAGAACCTAATTGATATTGACAGAAACTAGAGCTTAAGTGCTTTCGAACAAAATTTGTTTGAAGATTTTTGGAATACCCTACAGAAAGTTACGGATTTTCTAAGTTGGGGCCTAATCTGGAATAAATTCCTAATTTGATTTAATTCGTGGGCCCCACTGTTTTAAAATGGACCAATAGTATTTAAACCACACGGGGGCCACAGATATCCACCGCGTAGCCACAGCAGATCCCGTGGCCACACCTGATCCGACGGGTTTTACAGCCGCTGACACGCGGGACCCGCCGCGTCGTCTTCTACCTTCCGACGCGGGCGGCGCGAGGGCTCCCGCGGCGGTGCTCTCCGGCGAGCCTCGCCGGATTGGAGTTTCTGGCCACCGCAGCTCCCATCCTTGGGCACCCGACCGTAAAATCATGCGCTGAGCACGATGGTGGGGTCGGGGAGGTCTGCCAACGGTCGGAAACCACGGTGCACCGGCGGCGGCGGATGCTAGGGCCCCGGCCATGTCGGAACGGCCGCCCTGTGGCTAAAATCCGTCTAAAAAGGCTGGGAAAGTTTCCTGGAATCATGAGGAACGCGCGAGACATGCGCTATCGTCATGAAACGGTCGGCAAAGTAGTCGTCGACGGCGACAGAGGCAACTTTTCACCGGCGGAGGGGAGAACTCGCGATTCTTGAGCTACACTCGATCATTTCCGGTGATTCCAGTTCGTGAGGATGCGCAAGAGAGCGTAGAAACCATTTGCTAGCAATCGGGAAGGGTGATTAAGCATGGAACTCTAATTGCATAAAATACCGAGCGTGTTCATAAGCTTCGGCCGAGAGTAAAACCTAGCTAACTTGCTCGATATACGCGCAAACCAGGAATGGCTTCTACCGTTACGTAGAGCGTGTCCCGGCGCACCAGTTTGCTATGGGAGGCGAAGCACGAGACGGCATGCAGTGGCCTAGCAACGTGGAGCAGGGACAGCGCGGGGTGAAAACGACGGCGACCGTCGGTATAGCCTCAAAATCTTCGGCCAAACCGTCAACAATGCAACAAAAAGATCGACCCGGAAGATAGAGGAGGGAGAGAGGAATCACCTAGCTGTTGGAAGCTTGGCGCGAGAGTGCTCCGGTTGGCCAGCAACGGGCGCACGGCGCCGGCGGTGGGAAGCTCGCGCGCGGGATGGAAATGGCGAAATTCGTGGACTCGGCGAGGTGGGAGGTGATAAGGGCGACTGGGAGTTGATAAGGGAGAGTCCAGGGCGCTATTTATAGGGTTCAACGGCGGTGGCGGGCTGGTGTCGCGCTGTGCATGCATGCCGTCGCTGTGGCGGGCGCAGCGCGCGCTGAAATGCGGCTGCACGTGGGCTGCTGACTGGTGGGTCCCGCCAGTCAGCCCCACAGCCACTGCACCTTTAGTAAATCACTTAAAAATAGTAAATGATCTCCAAAAATCATGAAACTTCAGGGATAAGTCAGGAAAATTGTGATGAACACAATGGTGGGTTTAGATCTTTATGTTCAAGTCTATATTTACCAGACTTTGAATTCGAATTTAAACTTGATTCAAATTCGTTGAGCGTCTCATATAAAATAGCAAAGGAGTTCCTAAAATCTTGAAACTTTGTAAGCATGCTATTGAGGAATTTAGGAGCTCATGAAAAAAATTTAGAGCCCTTAATTTGAATATTTGGTTTAGAGCTTATTAGGGCTTCATTGTGCATTGCTTACTAAATCTTATCCAAAAATTCTTATTCTTAAAAAGGTGAATAGAATATAATTTGGATTCATGGTAAAGTCTAATACCCATGTTAAAAGAATTTAACGAAGAGTGCAAGAAAAGTTTTGGATGGCATAGTTCATGTGCACCATTATATTGGATATCTAAAATAGTTGATCACAACACCCATATGAACTTAACATGCCATAAAAGTGGGGTTTTACATTCCTCCCCCCTTAAAAGAATCTCGTCCCGAGATTACAAAAGAAGGTAAAGGAAAAAGGATCTATCGAACATATGCCGCTAACAAGTTTGGATAGTTCGTTCTAAGATACTCCTCGCTTTCCCACATGGCTTCTTCCGCACTATGGTTGCTCCACAAAACCTTATAGAAATGCAAGGTGCGACTTCTTGTGGTGCGAGTCTTTTCATCGATGATCTGAGTTGGATGCTCGGAATAAGTGAGATCTGGTTGGAGAGCTTTCAAATCCTCCATGCGGATATCAGATGGAGCCTTAAGACATTTCTGCAATTGGGAAATGTGGAATACATTGTGGACTCCTGAAAGTGACGTTGGTAACTCCAATTGATATGCCACAGGTCCGCATCTTTCGATTATTGCGAATGGCCCAATAAAGCGGGGAGCTAGCTTCCCTTTTACCCCGAAGCGATGGATACCCTTCATCGGGGATACCCGGAGATAAACTTGATCTCCAACTTCGAAGTGAAGAGGTCGACGTCGTTTGTCTGCGTAGCTCTTCTGACGAGACTGAGCAGCTTTGAGATTCGCCTGAATAGTGCGAACTCGATCCTCGGCTTCATTTACTAAGTCGATGCCGTACACTGCCCGTTCACCTGATTCGCACCAGTTCAAGGGTGTGCGACACTTGCGGCCATAAAGAGCTTCATATGGCGCCATCTGGATGCTAGCCTGGTAACTGTTGTTGTACGAAAATTCCGCCAATGGTAGATGGTCATCCCAATTCTTACCATGGTGGATGGCACAGGCACGAAGCATGTCCTCAAGCACTTGATTCACCCGTTCAGTTTGTCCATCAGTCTAAGGATGATAGGCCGAGCTCCGAATTAACTTGGTTCCCAGTGCAGCGTGGAGATGCTCCCAGAATCGCGAAACAAATACAGCCCCACGATCTGAGATGATGGTGCGGGGTATTCCGTGGAGACATACGATTATGGCAATATATAATTCCACGTACTTTGATGACCGATAGTTGGTATTGACGGGAATGAAGTGTGCCGTCTTAGTCAGTCGGTCAATGATCACCCAAATTGAGTCGTTTTTGTGGAGAGTGGGAGGGAACCCAACAATGAAATCCATACTGATATCCTCCCATTTCCAAGCCGGTATGCTTAAAGGTTGAAGCTGTCCCGCTGCCTTCATATGGTCGGCCTTCACTCGCCGGCACGTATCACACTCGGACACGTATTTAGCTACTTCTCTCTTCATCCGAGTCCACCAGAATTTCTTCTTCAAATCTTGGTACATCTTGTTGCTTCCCGGATGAATGGAATACTTGGACAAATGAGCTTCGTCCAATATCTTCTTTCTAAGTTCCATGTTTCAGGGTACCACTATACGGTCGTTAAACCAGATGGTACCCTCTTTGTCACTATGGAAACATTTCATTTCCCCTTTTATCATTCTTTGTCGAATATGCGACACCCCTATGTCTTCCTGCTGAGCTGCTACAATATCCTCCCTGATGGTAGGAATGAGAGCAAGATTGTAGAGCGCCCCATATGGAACCAAGTAGAGACTCAGTTCTTCTTTTCCCTCTATCGAGGTAATGGAAAGATTGTTGATATGGGACTTGCGGCTCAGAGCGTCTGCGACTACGTTTGCTTTACCTGGATGGTAGTGGATCTCAATTTCATAGTCTTTGATCAACTCTAACCATCTCCGTTGTCGCATATTCAAATCCTTCTGGGTGAAAATGTATTTCAAACTCTTGTGATCAGTATACAAGTGCACTAGATTACCCAGTAAATAATGCCTCCACATCTTCAATGCCAATACCACAGCAGCCAGCTCAAGATCATGAGTCGGGTAGTGCTGCTCGTGGTTCCGAAGCTGTCGCGATCCATACGCGATCACTCTTCGCTCTTGCATCAACACACAACCTAAACCAATCCCAGATGCATCGCAATAGACATCAAATGCTTTGGTTGTGTCTGGTTGGGCTAAAACTGGTGCCGTTGTAAGGTGTTTCACCAATGCTTTGAAACCTGCCTCACATGCCTCAGTCCATACATACTTTTGTCCTTTCTTCAGAAGTTCTGTCATTGGTTTGGCTATTTTGGAGAAACTGGGTATAAACCTCCGGTAATATCCTGCTAAACCCAGGAAACTTCGGACTTCATGTACAGACTTTGGAGACTCCCATTTGAGGACTTGCTTGATCTTGCTTGGATCAACTGCAATACCTTATGCTGATATGATGTGCCCTAAAAATGGCACCTGGTTGATCCAGAATTCACACTTGCTGAACTTAGCATACAACTGATGGTCCCGTAATCGCTGAAGCACAATATGCAAGTGTTGAGCATGTTCTTCTTCGGATTTTGAATACACAAGTATGTCGTCAATGAAGACCACGACAAACTTGTCCAATTCCGGCATGAATACTGAGTTCATGAGATACATGAAATGAGCCGGGGCGTTGGTTAATCCGAAGGACATAACCAGATACTCATACAGTCCATACCTTGTTGAGAATGCTGTCTTGGATATATCTTCTGGTCGGATTCTAATTTGATGATACCCGGAACGAAGATCCATCTTCGAAAACACTTTAGCACCCACCAATTGATCGAAAAGAATATCAATGCGTGGTATTGGATACTTGTTCTTGATAGTGACCGCATTAAGCGGACGATAGTCTACACACAGCCTCAAGGTCTTATCTTTCTTTTCTACAAACAGTGCAGAACAACCCCATGGTGATGAACTTGGACGAATAAAACCTTTGCTCTCAAGTTCAGTTAATTGTTCCTTTAGTTCTGCAAGTTCCTTGGGTGCCATCTTGTAGGGTGGTCTAGAAATTGGCACTGTTCCTGGTGCCAGTTCAATCTTGAACTCTATATCTCTCTCTGGGGGCATACCAGGAAGATATTCAGGAAACACGTCGGGGTATTCACATACTACCGGAATATCCTTAAGTTCCATAACCTCGGTGTTGTGAGTGGATGGGTCTAATGGAATGATGTTCTCAAGATTGAAAACCTGGGGCTGATGGAGTGGAGAGTTTAGATAAATTTTTCGAGGAACGATATCAAGAATAGCACCATGGTATTGCAACCATGCCACTCCTAAGATGATATCTAGCTTTTGAGTCTCTAGGATAATGAAGGAGGTAGGATAGACGTTCCCATCTAGGTCAAGAGGCACTTTATGGGCTACCTCATATGTTACTACCCTCCCTGCTGGAGTGCAAATCATATATGGAGTTTGTGTGGAGATAACAGGCAATTGACTTTTAACGACAAAAGATTTACTAATGACATTGTGTGAAGCTCCGGAGTCAAAAAGTATGACTACAGAATGATTTAAGACAGAGAACGTACCCGTGAGCACGGGTGCGCCTTCCGGAACGTCCTCGATGGCGAGGTGGTGGATGTTGCCGGGTCTGGTGGCTGGCTTCTTGAACTGATTGCGGGGTGGGTTGGCCCCCTGGTAGGATGATTGCCCCCCGCCTTGTCGATTCTGCGGACAATCCTTGGCGAAGTGCCCCGTACGTCCACACGTGAAACACGTGTACGGGGTTTGGCCAATACGAAGGGGAGGACGGAATCCCGGTGCACGTGGTGGAGGTGGAAGTGCACGTGGGACCATCCCCTGTTGTTGTTGTGGCCGGAATCCGAAGTTGCTGATCTGGCGACCACTGGACATTGATGGTCGTGAGGGCGGTTGCCACCTCTGGCCGGATGGCGATCGATACACCATACGGTACTTCTGAGGAGCACCACCTCCGCTGCCCTGCGGGACACTCCTTTTCTTCTTATCTGAGGACAGCTCGCGCGTAGCGTCCTCCTGCATGATAGCGGCATTGACTATGTCGTTGAAGCTGCCGCGGTTGAACAGGACAAGTTTGTCCTTCAACTTGGGGTTCAAACCCCGGTAGAAACATTCCCGCTTCCGATCTTCGGTATTCACTTGGTCCTGAGCATATTGGGCCAAGTGGTTGAATGATTTGGAGTACTCGTATGCACTCCTTCCTCCTTGCTTTAGCTCCAAGAACTCTTGAAGCTTCCTCCTCATAATCCCGGGAGGGATGTGGTAGGCGCGAAACGCCTCCCGGAATTCGGTCCAGCTTACGACATGGCCTGCGGGGCGTGCGGCAAGGTAATTGGCCCACCACGCACCGGCAGACCCCTGCAGTTGTTGCGCTGCAAACAACGTCTTCTGCTGTTCGGTTACCTCGAGTAAACTGAACTTTCCTTCAATGGTTCGGAGCCAGTTATCCGCATCCAATGGTTCATCGGCCTCTCTGAATACCGGTGGATGTGTCAATGAGAAATCAGAGTAAGAACTCTGAAATTGCTGACGCGGTCCATCATCCTGCCGTCCCCCTCGACGGGACGAGTGCTGCACCAACGTCCGCAGTAACTCGGTTTGCTCGTCGCGCGAGCCGAGCACTGCAGCGAGAACCTCCGCGAGACTCCTGGGGAGTGTGGTTGGAGGTGGTGGAGGTGGTTGCGTCTGAGGTGTATTCTGCCCCGGGGGTGGTGTGTCATCCCCCTGTCCTCCACTAGATCCTCCCACCTCTGAGGTTGTACGAGTACGCACCATACTGCAATACAATGATTAACACGGTAAGTCCCATTGCCCCAAGTTCATCCTCCCTTAGAAATGCGGTAGATAATAATAGACGATGCATAACATTTACATATATTGATAAAGCACAAACTTTATACAAAATATATCATCTCAAGACCAAGTTTACAGTAGTAAACCCAAAATGATGGACTCCCTTTATGGAAATACATCTCTACCATACTTGGTCTTCCTGATATGTCATACTCATCTAATTACCTAGACATCACTACCATTATTCTTAATATGACACAAACATGGTCACAAAAGAGAACTAGTAACCATTTAACCATATGTTGCCCTGCGTTGGCGGAAGTGCTACACCATCTCACTTCAATACGCCCTACTCGACGTATTCAAGTTCCTCTGGGTCTTCTTCTTCCTCTTCATTTTCAGGGCTAGGAACCACTGATACGGGTGCTAGAGTAGAAGTTGATACATCATTCAACATCAACGTCTTCTTGGCAGCCATAGCTTGCCAATCTGCCTGTATCATAAACATTCCCCAGGCCTCATTCTCCTGCTGAGCCTGTTCATAGCTGGTCTTCCAGTTTTGAGCCTCTACTCTGGACTGATCCCTGTCCGCAGTCACCACGTTCAACTGGGTGTCTCGTTGGTGCCCATAGAGTAGGCTTGCCTCCAGATCAATATCTCTCTCTAGAGTCTCCTGGCGAGACGCGGCCAAATCCATAACAGCGTCATGCCACTGATTCTCCCTAAGGTTCAAACGATGATTGAGAGGAGCCATCATATCCCTAAGTCCGTCATTTGCCCACTCAAAGTGATTGGCTCGCATCATGGCTTGCTTCAGATTGTTTGTCAATTCTTTTATGCATGCCCTTTGATTACCCTTCTCGCGATGTGATGCTGCTGCATACATTGCTAAGGCTGTTGCGGATGTTTCACCATGCTCTCCCACCTCCGCAAGCAAGCGGGTTGCCCAGGCTTCAGAAGCCCTGCCGTTGACTGGAAAGAACTCATACGGAGTACCCACCAGATGACGGTAATGGAGTTTGCAAAACCTCCCTATGGCAACACTTGCGGCGTAGCTCCATGTTTCTTCTAATATCAATCCTTTGATCTTGATGGAGTATGGAGCCCATCCGAGGTGCAGTGGACCGGCAGGCACATCGACGTAGATGGTGCAACTCCACATACCGCCCTCCTGGACCTTCTTGCCCCAATAGCTAGGTAACACCAGATAGCCAAACTGGCGGAGCAACCGTGCAAACACGTCCGGGAAACCGGCTTGCCCGGTGCATGTTGAGAACACCCATCCATTCGGCAACGGAATTCTTGGTGCTGCCATCTGTGGACAAACATACCCGGATGTCAATACATCGTTTAAGTATTCAACCCAATCACCGATGAAGTGGGACAAAAAGAAATATCCATAATCAATTGGTTCAGGCAAAGCTGCAAACTGGAAATGATCACAGTTCTGGTTCATCTGACCTTCCTGTATTAACCCATAAGTTTCATACAGGAAAAACCCGAATTAAAAGTTAAGTTGAATACAAAAGTTGTAGTACACTTCAAAAACTTTCCAGATTGTACTCATACAGCCACTGCTGAACTAGTATGAACAATCCATACCGGTTTTGAGTTGACTCAAGGGTTCTGGAAATTTCGACAGAACCTCCCCTGTATATGGGCTTATCTCCACATTCTATACAGGTTCATCATGATAAGATATTGAGGCAATGTCAAAATAACATCGAGTGACATCGTGTTAACAAACCAGAACTAAAGAAGTTCCACCACGAAAACCTTGTCATGAATGTATTATGCATCAATCCACAACTATGTGCAAACTGTTCCAAGTTCGGGACTGCAGGAAACAAATTTGCGACAAATGGAATTAGGCATAGCTATACCCAGATCCAGGTCAGGAGCGGTAAATAAAGTTGATAGGTGACTTCCTAATCTTTCCAGAAATGTATACGTGCAACCATGTCACTGTTCTGGATTAGGAGTTATAACTATCCACACTTAACAGTAAAACTGACTAGTTTGCATCAGCAGTCATGCAGTTCACTGTGCTGACTTCCCAATTTGGTTAAACTCCAATAAAAATCAGGAAAGACTCCCTATAACAAACTCGTAAATCTCCACCTACCCTTCTCAAACATATATCCCAATCAGGTAGTGGATTTTTCTACAGTGAGTTATGGCAAGAATACAGAAAACGGGTACGAAGGTGGGTTCATATGGAGTAATTACAGTAAACCCCCGTTTTCAACAGATTAACAAGCTTTTCTGTCTTTATAGTCAACAGAAAAGTTGGAGAGGCCTTCACGAGCTTTCCATCTATGTAGGATACTCTTATGTTATCTAATTGCTAACCAAGATTACAACCTGGCGAAGTTGAGCCACTTCAACCAGAAAGCAAGAATCTTGGTTCTATCTACCTTATCAAGTCGAGCCCGAAATTATCAGTATCTGATAGTCGGACTTTCTCAAAACACAATGCAACCATTCTGTCGGTGGGGAGGGTCTAGTATCATGTTTGATACTGACGGTACTACGTATCTCACCAAAGAAAATTTTATCCGGTACTTCCGGTTACGACTATAGGTGGTCCCTAATTCGCTCTCTCGCAAACGGCTTCTACACGGGCTGCTACCGGAGTTAGTGTACCTGCAGAAGACAAACAATCCCCTTTCACACCTTCGCACCTCAAGGGCGGCACGGGGAAACACGACAGACAGTCACAATAATATATAACTAAAAGTAAATGCATACGACTCTGGCGTGAGTCGTCCTCGAGCGAGGCCATGTCTCGAGGTACATGGCTGTAAATACGTCTGTACAGCAAAGACTCCCGTACGATCCGGCTTATACACGCTCGGGCATACGTGTTCGCATGTTCTCATAGATATGAGAACACACTATCGGGTTACATACCACCCGACGGGGTTTCCCTCTAACTTTGTGTCACGCTGGGGTACCGCGTGTCATATGTTCTCAGAAACATGGAAAGTTTCAAAGACTCATATTGACTTTCCGTGCCAAGCCACGGGAATTTCACATACCACCTCTCGTATGCTGAGCTTACCGAGATTGATCCGCTCTCGGTGGCGTACCTTACCTCTTACCTGATGTCGGAGCATCGTTACAGAATATAATAACACATAGTTAGTTTACCACCTTTATAACTTATACTAGTAATACTCCTTATAAAGGCATATATAACTAATTCCTCACTCAAGTTCCTAATTTTTGAAAATATGTTCTTTTCCGGTATACTGTTCCCAATGAAGCTCTGATACCATGTCTGTGGGGACCGGAGTCCACACATCCGAGGATCTCATTGGGTGGTGTCGTGCGATGCGACACCCTACAATTTACAAGAATAGAACCAGAATAAACTACAAGACCAAGTCTTTTATTTAATACACAGCGGAAGTTTTTACAATACTATAGGAAAAGAAAAATATATATATATCACAGCTACGCTCTCGGCACTAGCTATGCAAAAGCAAAGTTATCCATGCCTGGGATACTTTGCACTAGCAACACGCAAACTATGGCGGCGTGCAGGGTTCCCACTCGGCTGTACACCCTGGAGGGGGTGTTGCCTCATCGTCAAACCCATCCTCAACAGAGTAACCTGCAAAAACTCGTTAACTGCAAACGTGAGCATAAGGCTCAGCAAGACTTAACCGTCTCACTAGACAGATGCACGGGGACACTAAACATAGGTAAGGAATAGCATAAATGGACTCACCTACAAGTGGATCCTTATAATCAAGTTTTAAGTAGCAAATGACATTCTCCGAGCACGGCACATCATGGGCTCCACAATCAAACAAGAAACGCTTTACCGATGATATGACATGCCCAAAGCACATAATGCTATTACAGCTAAAGTATGGGGAAACTGTAAACTTTTAATTGTACTATCTCTAAATCATACAAGGTTGCAAAGTAATTATAATTCAATACAATATGATTTTCTGGCTTCTTTAGTATTTACTACGTCACGACTGCGACAGACAAGTGGTACTCTATTACTGCGAGGGACAGTGATTGCAATCAGGACACACTCGGACAACACGACACATACGTCGTTCGGAAGTGTCAGCGAGCACACCCGTACCTACATAACACTTCAGTACTAGGCGTATATGGCAACCTTTCGCAAGACACTCAAATGCCGAACCGGTCGATCCGTCACGGGCAGGAGGTCCCTGCGTGGGGCGTACTCTGACGTGCCCACCAGCGGATTTACACCTTGCTACCCTCAACCCACACCTATAAAACGGAACGGTATGCCTCGACACCCAAGTGACCAAGCTACGTCAGTTTATTGGATTCCATATGTCCATTATGTTGCCGGTACAATTCAAGCTTGTCCGAAGGGGCCGCATACGGACGGGCCTTAATCGACACAGGCAGGGCTATGCGACCGAGACTCAATTCTCGCCGCTTCCTATCCATTCCCTGTCCGGTCTCAGTTTCATTACATTATGTCATTTTCTATCTAACCAATCCTGTGAGATATGTCCTACATCTCTCGCGAGTAGATTCCAACTACTCGACTTCTACCGGATTTCCTATGCATTAGCAAAGCAGTTACTATAGGTCAAACTGTAACTCGTTCCAACCAATCCATGGGATTTTTTTTGGTCATGCAAGTGGAGTATCAATCACCCTATACGTAATGCACATATCAAACTTATGACGTAAGGTGATAAAGACTGTAAAAACTCTGTAAAGCTTTTAAATGTAAACCGGGGCTTGCCTTGTTGCAGGTCAGGTTCTGAGTTAGAAATTGGAAGATGCTCTTCCAAGGCCTCTGACTCCTCCTCGACTTCGGTTACTATACGATATGCATAAAATACAGTATGAATGACTTTGAAGATATTTAATATTAAGACCAGGATTTTAATTTATGGTGATCATTAAAGGATAATTAGTTATTTGGCTTGGAAATGTTGAATTAGGTGTTTAGGGAATACTACAGGAGTTCTTGCAAAGAACAGGAGATGATCAAAGTAGAGTGGGGTCTCTAAGATTATGGCGAGCAAATAACTCCCACAATTTTTTTTAGAGATGAAACTGTAGTTTGAATATAGCCATCAGTTGATAATCAAGATAGAGAAAATTGTCCTGGTCTTAGCAAAAGTGGTTTCATAAATTTATAAGCCTTGGTGAAGAATTTATTGAGTTTCTAAGTTGACAAGAATTTCTGGAATTGTCTTGTAATTGAACTTTCAAGCATTTAGTCAATATTCAGTTTGAAATTGAATTAAGACTAGAACATGAGGTCCATTAAATCCAAGATTTTTACAGGAGCTAAAGTATGACTAGTGGAAGATTCAGTCCAAATTTGGGGCATAATAAAGCATCTGCATATCTGCGAAAATTCAATAACTGAAAATGGTAATTGAATTATACAGAGATTAAAACAGGTGCAATGGATCCCAAATTTTTACTGGTAGTCAAGAATAGGACAAAAATTTTTATGTGAATTTTGGGGATTTTTTCCAGGGAATACTTCATCTGGAAAAATTGCATTTGCGTTAGGAAAGATTATTTTCTACAGAATTTAACTTTGAGTTTCACAGAACCTAATTGATATTGACAGAAACTAGAGCTTAAGTGCTTTCGAACAAAATTTGTTTGAAGATTTTTGGAATAGCCTACAGAAAGTTACGGATTTTCTAAGTTGGAGCCTAATCTGGAATAAATTCCTAATTTGATTTAATTCGTGGGCCCCACTGTTTTAAAATGGACCAATAGTATTTAAACCACACGGGGGCCACAGATATCCACCGCGTAGCCACAGCAGATCCCGTGGCCACACCTGATCCGACGGGTTTTACAGCCGCTGACACGCGGGACCCGCCGCGTCGTCTTCTACCTTCCGACGCGGGCGGCGCGAGGGCTCCCGCGGCGGTGCTCTCCGGCGAGCCTCGCCGGATTGGAGTTTCTGGCCACCGCAGCTCCCATCCTTGGGCACCCGACCGTAAAATCATGCGCTGAGCACGATGGTGGGGTCGGGGAGGTCTGCCGACGGTCAGAAACCACGGTGCACCGGCGGCGGCGGATGCTAGGGCCCCGGCCATGTCGGAACGGCCGCCCTGTGGCTAAAATCCGTCTAAAAAGGCTGGGAAAGTTTCCTGGAATCATGAGGAACGCGCGAGACATGCGCTATCGTCATGAAACGGTCGGCAAAGTAGTCGTCGACGGCGACAGAGGCAACTTTTCACCGGCGGAGGGGAGAACTCGCGATTCTTGAGCTACACTCGATCATTTCCGGTGATTCCAGTTCGTGAGGATGCGCAAGAGAGCGTAGAAACCATTTGCTAGCAATCGGGAAGGGTGATTAAGCATGGAACTCTAATTGCATAAAATACCGAGCGTGTTCATAAGCTTCGGCCGAGAGTAAAACCTAGCTAACTTGCTCAATATACGCGCAAACCAGGAATGGCTTCTACCGTTACGTAGAGTGTGTCCCGGCGCACCAGTTTGCTATGGGAGGCGAAGCACGAGACGGCATGCAGTGGCCTAGCAACGTGGAGCAGGGACAGCGCGGGGTGAAAACGACGGCGACCGTCAGTATAGCCTCAAAATCATCGGCCAAACTGTCAACTATGCAACGAAAAGATCGACCCGGAAGATAGAGGAGGGAGAGAGGAATCACCTAGCTGTTGGAAGCTTGGCGCGAGAGTGCTCCGGTTGGCCAGCAACGGGCGCGCGGCGCCGGCAGTGGGAAGCTCGCGCGCGGGATGGAAATGGCGAAATTCGTCGACTCGGCGAGGTGGGAGGTGATAAGGGCGACTGGGAGTTGATAAGGGAGAGTCCAGGGCGCTATTTATAGGGTTCAACGGCGGTGGCGGGCTGGTGTCGCGCTGTGCATGCACGCCGTCGCTGTGGCGGGCGCAGCGCGCGCTGAAATGCGGCTGCACGTGGGCTGCTGACTGGTGGGTCCCGCCAGTCAGCCCCACAGCCACTGCACCTTTAGTAAATCACTTAAAAATAGTAAATGATCTCCAAATATCATGAAACTTCAGGGATAAGTCAGGAAAATTGTGATGAACACAATGGTGGGTTTAGATCTTTATGTTCAAGTCTATATTTACCAGACTTTGAATTCGAATTTAAACTTGATTCAAATTCGTTGAGCGTCTCAAATAAAATAGCAAAGGAGTTCCTAAAGTCTTGAAACTTTGTAAGCATGCTATTGAGGAATTTAGGAGCTCATGAAAAAAATTTAGTGCCCTTAATTTGAATATTTGGTTTAGAGCTTATTAGGGCTTCATTGTGCATTGCTTACTAAATCTTATCCAAAAATTCTTATTCTTAAAAAGGTGAATAGAATATAATTTGGATTCATGGTAAAGTCTAATACCCATGTTAAAAGAATTTAACGAAGAGTGCAAGAAAAGTTTTGGATGGCATAGTTCATGTGCACCATTATATTGGATATCTAAAATAGTTGATCACAACACCCATATGAACTTAACATGCCATAAAAGTGGGGTTTTACATCTGCAGAGTTTGTACCACTTTACCCACGTGTTTGTGATTTCATCACCTTTCAGTGACTAGAACCTCTATTATGCCGTCTCACACTTCCGTCGGTGCGTGGCCAAGAGATCACAAAATAGCCTTTACAAAGGGATTACTAGCCTATTTAGACCCCACTGAGGTTTCACCGGTGGCAATGTCTCCAATTGAGCACAATTTCAACCAAGGGCCCCCTCTTGAGCCAATCAGATCCCAGGGTAGTCCCACCAACCATCAACAAACCCAATCAGACTACTCCTTCCCCGAGCATCCTTAATGGTTCAAATAGCACTGGCAGAGTCCTAATTAATCAGCTACGCCGCACCCATACTTGGCCTCGTGGTGGCACTGTAATCCTGGCATATTCTCGCATGAACCGGTCCTTAGATCTAAAGCAAGCAAACCACCGTAACATCCAAACCATCTGCATACCAGGCTTTCTTAGAGCACCCTTTACCACATCATATTAACCAGTTCATGTTAATCATAATCTCATAAATGCATAATTAAGTTAAGTGGTATAGTTGTTTTTCCATCTCAATTAATTAAGTGAAGCAAAAAACATAAAAAGTCCTTCCCGACTCTCTATCATGTATTCCAGGTGACAAGGGTGGTCAAACAACGCTAGTAAACTTCCTATCATAGGATTCCCATCAAATTGACACAAGCATGCAATTTGCAAACAAAACATTTATTGTCAAAACAGGATCAGTATGATCAAGGACACTTGCCTTGCTCTTGGGCTTGATTAGGATCAAAGATTTCAATCTCTTGGTTCTGGAGGTCCCCCGCGGCCCCCTATAGCGCAAATCTCTCTAATCCGCACAACGAACATACAAGACAAGAAACACAATCAAAGAGTGCACAAATATCACTCAATATGACATGGCATACATGATTTATGCAATTGTGATGTAAAACTAGTTAATGGGTTACTATTAATGTTTACTAACTAGTTCTAATAGTTATTTACAAGTTTGTACATGTTTGGAATTGATTTGAGTCAATTTAGAATTAATTCAACAGAAATTAACCAGAAAAATCGGACTAGTCCGCCCTTTGCAGAACTGGTGAACTAGGGTTTTCTAGATTGATGTAAATTTGCAGATTTTGGGTTGAATTCACGTAAGGAAGAGAAAGTAGAAGGTATACCAGGTGTCTAAGTCTCCAAATAATCAAGGGTTTTGGAGCAACACTTGGATCTTGACGATCTAGAGTTTATGAAGAACTCGATGGTGAATTGTTGATGAAGAATGCGAAGTTGATGGAGATCTTAATCCTCTTTCGTTTCCTCCTATTCTTCTTCTTGCTCTAGATCTCCTTCTCCCTCCTTGGTGGCGACTATCAATGAGCTAGGGTTTGGGTGAGGTGAAAAAGTGGTAAATAGATGTCAAGCCAAGGGGTGGGGTTGTTTATATAGAGGTGGACGCTAGGGTTGGGTGGATTTCGAGTTTGAGATAAGTAGGGGTCGATTTGGAGTCCCACATGGGCTCTAAATGATTTAGGCACGACGTCCCTAGTCCCACTTAATGTAAAACCCAAGAAACAAGTCGTGAAACAAAAGATCAACTCGGAGTCGTGATTTACTAGACAAGTCCGAAAAGGGCCGAACTAGTCCGAAGTTAGACAGAGGGAAATTGGACAAGTCCGGACTGGACATCGGACAAGTCTGAACCTATCCAGAGGGGAAAAACAGACAAGTCTGGCCAAAATTGGACAAATCCGATTTTAGTTAGAGGGAAAAACAGACAAGTCCGCTGGAATACCGGACAAGTCCAGAGACTTAGCAAATTTTTGAGGATTCGTGGAATACCGGACCAGTCCGCAATGGATCGGACAAGTCCGAAATTGTCCAGAGGCAAAAACAGTCTAGTCCACAGCAAAAACAAACTAGTCCGATGGAAGTCAGAGACAAATCGGACTAGTCCGCACGAACACCGGACTAGTCCGAACTTCCCAGAATTCTTAAGTGCGGTTTTACTCTAAATTCATTTTATACTTATTCCGTTTTACGTGGGTTAATGTTAAACATGTATATGAATGTACACAATGCATGATGCATGTAAATGAGGGTGTTACAATAATGCTTATGGAATGACTTAATGGTTGAATTGGTATGTAGCAACCTAGGAATAGTGATATCCATAATTTTGATTTTAAACTCACACTACAAGGATTACGACCTGTTGCAACAATTGTACTGCAACGAATACTAAATCGTTGCAGAAAGCTTGGCTTTTTGCCACGATTCACTAGTTCGTGGCACTAGGATCTATCGCCACGGAACACAATCGTTGCATTAGGATCTGTCGTCACGAATCACTAGTTCGTGGCGTTAGGATGCTAATGCAACGGACCACAATCGTTGCATTAGGATCTGTTGCCACGAATCACTAGTTCGTGGCGTCAGGATGCTAATGCCACGGAACACAGTCGTTGCATTAGGACCTGTAGCCACGAATTACTGGTTCGTGGCATTACAGGATCTATCGCCACGGACCACAATCGTTGCATTAGGATCTGTTGCCACGAATTACTGGTTTGTGGCGTTACAGGATCCATCGCCACGGACCACAATCGTTGCCTTAGGATCTGTTGCCACGAATTACTGGTTCGTGGCGTTACAGCTTTATTGCCGCGGAACACAATCATTGCATTAGGATATGTTGCCATGAATTACTGGTTCATGGCGTTACAGCTTTATTGCCACGGAACACAGTCGTTGCATTAGGATCTCTTGCCACGAATCAGCAAATAGTTGCATTTGGTCCGTAATGCAACGAAACAGAATTGTTGCATTAGGATGTGTTGGCATGATACTCTCGTTTGTGGCGTTAGTATCAATGGCCACAGACCCCAATCGTAGCAATTAGGATGTGTGGCCACGATTCACTTTTTCTTGGCGTGGGGATGCTAATGCAACGAAACACAATCGTTGCATTAGGATCTGTTGCCACGAATCACTAGTTCGTGGCGTCAGGATGCTAATGCAATGGACCACAATCGTTGCATTAGGATATGTTGCCACGAATTACTGGTTCATGGCGTTACAGGATCTATCGCCACGGACCACAATCGTTGCATTAGGATCTGTTTCCATAAATTACTGGTTCGTGGCGTTACAGCTTTATTGCCATGGAACACAATCGTTGCATTAGGATCTATTGCCACGAATTACTGGTTCGTGACGTTACAACTTTATTTCCACGGAACACAGTCGTTGCATTAGGATCTGTTGCCACAAATAAGTAAACAGTTGCATTTGGGCCGTAATGCAATGAAACAGAATCGTTGCATTAGGATGTGTTGCCACGATACTCTAGTTCATGGTGTTACAAATTTATTGCCACGGAACACAATCGTTGCATTAGGATCTGTTGCCACGAATTACTTGTTCGTGGCGTTACAGCTTTATTGCCATGGAACACAGTCGTTGCATTAGGATATGTTGCCACGAATCAGCAAACTGTTGCATTTGGACCGTAATGCAACGAAATAGAATCGTTGCATTAGGATGTGTTGCCACTATACTCTGGTTCGTGGCGTTAGTATCAATGGCCACGAACCCTAATACTAGCAATTAGGATGTGTGGCCACGATTCACTTTTTCGTGGTGTCAGGATACTAATGCAACGAAACACAATCGTTGCATTAGGATGTCTTGCCACGATTCACTAGTTCGTGGCGTCAAGATGCTAATGCAACAGACCACAATCGTTGAATTAGGATCTATTGCCACGAATTACTGGTTCGTGGCGTTATAGGATCTATCGCCATGGAACACAATCGTTGCATTAGGATGTGTTGCCACGATACTCTGGTTCGTGGCGTTAGTATCAATGGCCACGGACCCTAATAGTAGCAATTAGGATGTGTGGCCACGATTCACTTTTTCGTGGTGTCAGGATACTAATGCAACGAAACACAATCGTTGCATTAGGATGTCTTGCCATGATTCACTGGTTCGTGGCGTCAAGATGCTAATGCAACAGACCACAATCGTTGAATTAGGATCTATTGCCACGAATTACTGGTTCGTGGCGTTACAGGATCTATCGCCATGGAACACAATCGTTGCATTAGGATGTGTTGCCACGATACTCTGGTTCGTGGCGTTAGCATCAATGGCCACGAACCCCAATCGTAGCAATTAGGATGTGTGGCCACGATTCACTTTTTCGTGGCGTTAGGATACTAATGCAACGAAATACAATCGTTGCATTAGCATGTCTTGCCACGATTCACTGGTTTGTGGCGTTAGGATCTATCGCCACGGGACCACAATCGTTGCATTAGGATCTGTTGCCACGAATTAATGGTTCGTGGCGTTACAGGATCTATCGCCACAGAACACAATCGTTGCATTAGGATGTATTGCCACGATACTCTGGTTCGTGGCGTTAGTATCAATGGCCACAGACCCTAATCGTAGCAATTAGGATGTGTGGCCACGATTCACTTTTTCGTGGCGTCAGGATACTAATGCAACAAAACACAATCGTTGCATTAGGATGTCTTGCCACGATTCACTAGTTCGTGGCGTTAGGATCTATCGCCACGGGACCACCATCGTTGCATTAGGATGGAGCTACATGAAGTTGCATCCGAGGACACGGCTTGTATACTCCCATTCAATGCTTCCATGCGTGCTCCTACTAAAGTGTCATGATTTTATTGGCCCTTTCATTTACCTAACATAATGTCTGATTTAACTTCAACCAATTAGATGATGACACATTAGCACGAAGTACACATGGAAGCACAAACAGGAGCACCGAAGTTGCATCCCAAGATGGTTGCCACGTACGTTCACGCTCCAAATCTTACAGCCAAGGGTGCACTGCACGGTTCCCGCGACTGTACCACCCTGCCCTAATGATTGCCACGTACGCGAGCGCACCGAATCTTACAGGGCGCACAGGCACACAAGAATTCCACGTCCAAACTTTGCTCAGCGATCCAAATAACTCGGCGCCCGACGTGCACGATCGATCATCATGCGCATGAATAATATTATGAAATTATCAACTTTGATGATTCAATAATCTCAATCAAGTTTCATCCAACCTACCAACGAAAAATTGGACCGTCCAGTCCATCCAACCAAACGTTAATTTGGATGATCCAGGACATAAAGAAATGGATGATCTATCTCCAATCGAACTTCGACATCAAACCAAACGCAATTGATGACTGAGCACTTTGTCACATGTCACTAGAGTGTACGCTCAAATGACAAATGCATGGCCTCAACACCGGGTTTAGGGTGCATCGTGGACTAACCACATAACCCGACCAAACACTCACGTAATTACCATACACCTGCAAGAGCAACCATCTGGCTGCGTCCACCAACGCATCCCGACCCCGCGAAAGGATGACGAGCAGCGGCAGGTGAACATCATGCAACAGCGGTGCAATGGAAAACGGTGGCAGCGGACGGCGACGTACCTCGATGTTGGCGTAGTCGACCTCGCACATCTTCCGAGAGTCATTCACCTTCCAACGGAAGCCATGCAGGTGCTTCATCCACAGCCAGAACACCGCATATGGCGATGTGACATTGACAAAGCAGTAGCCCTTGTTGGCCTCGGACCTTGGCAAATGCAACAAACGAGGTTAAGTATCAATCAGTAAAAGACCGGAGCTTGATTAGTATAATCATATATTTCAAAGAATAGGCGTGGTACTTGAAGTCAAATGGAATGTGAATAAAATCGTAAAACCAACTTGACGCGGCCAACTGCAATTTTTGCGTTCTCCTCGGCGCAGTGCTGATCAATGATGTTCATTACTTTTTGCCTCCTGACGACTCAGTGCTGGACTAACGATGCTGATGATCCGCAATATACTCAACGATGTAAAACATCAGATATTAATGCATCAACAATGGCTAGCAGCAAGAAGATTTAAAAGTATGTTGTGGATCATCAGCGTCCTTAGTCCAGAAGTAGGGTACAAGCGGCGCCGTGGCCGCCGCAAACTCGAGAACGGATGAGGAGAAGGCTCATCGCCAACGGATCGAGGGGACGGAACCTACACGACCGCTATGGGCGATGAGCCTTCCCCTTGATCCGTTCTTGAGTGACGGGCCGGTGGTGGGGGCGCAGGGGCGGCGGGCCGACGGCGGAGCCGGGGGCGCTGCGGCGGGGGCACGGCAGGCGATGTTGTGCGGCAGGGCCGCAAAAAATTTATTTCTGCCCACCTAGGCCTAGAGCTGGGCCTGCCTTTATGACCATCCACAGTGGTTCACGGTAAAGCGGTGATGGGACGCGGAGCGGTTCCAATTGAATTCAAAGATGCGCATGCGGGATGTATAACCTCTGCAGTACTATAGGTGCTGTAACAGTCACTGACATGTGGACCCCATGGATAGCCAGACCCACATGTCAGTCACTGTTACTGCACCTGCAGTACCGCAGGTGATTTCAACGCATGCATTGCGCGCGTCTAAGGTGCCTCGGTGACTGGCGCGCACGTAAGCTCGGTGCGCCCGGTCGCATCAGCCGCCTGTACAAATGGTTGCGGCTTGAACGAAGGACGAAACCTTTTATGTAGCAAACAGCAACGTATAATACTTCCTCTGCCCCAACTCAACTCTATTTCCGTTTTGGTCAAACTAATTACCTTTGACAAATGATTTATATGGAATTTATTAACTTCAATAACATGTAGTACTAGATTGTATATTATGGAAATATTTTCATGGTGAATCTAAAAGTACAATTCTTGTATTGTTAAAACAGATCAAAATTGCGTAAATCTGAAAGATAGATTTGACTAAACCTAATACTTCCCTTTGAAAAAAGTTTTGTACTTTACATTAGTTTTACATATGTAATATGCACATAGGATATATCACTAAATAGTTTTGCAAAAAAAAAACATGCAGGAGAAATATGTATATCCCATATATATGCTACTACTACGTAAATTAGGGGTGGGCAAATAAAACGAGACCAAAAAACCGAAACCAATAAAACCGAGACCGGAACTGAAAAGACCGAAATATCAGGTATCGGGTACTTTTCGGGTAGCAAATATAAATAACTGAAAAATTGATGTTGGGTTCAGACGAATGAATTCATTGTGGAGCTACATGTCACGTACTTAATTATACAAAAAATCATCATCTTCGCTGTCGTCCCCTCACAATGGAGCTACATGACCATCATTGGTATATGTATCGTCGTCGTCATCTTCATTTTCTGATGCAACTCCATCTACCTCAAACCGATCACCTGACGTTGTCATTATAAGAGTGGAAGCATCGCTGTTGGCTCCCACAATGTCATTCCTAGCCCATGTGGTCGTATCCTCATTATTGATATCATCAGTAAGCAGATCATAATGAAATGTCTCAACCTCCATCGTCTCAGTCACATTATTTTCAGTGTCTCTAGGAGGCATGGCAAAAAGGTTCCGTGGCTTCGTTTTAACAACTGTAGTCCATTTAGTATGCTTCACACTTGGAACATAAAAAACTTGTTCTGCTTGGGTGGCTAGAATGTAAGGCTCATACTGGAATCAAAACAGAGTAGTGTCAACATCTATCATTCCGTATTGATCCTTTTTGTAGCCTCTGCTTTGGTTCTGACTGCTTCCAAAAGGCCGATCAAACCATTCACACTGAAATAACAGAACCTCTTGATTTTTTTCAAAATCAACAGCAATGATTTTCTTGATTACTCCAAACCAATCATGATCAGTGCCCCGAACAACAATACCACTGTTTTGGGTCCGTAAATCTTTTTCCACATCTGCAGTTCGAAACAAGAAGCCATTGATGAATAACCGACTAAAAAATGTGCCCGACGATTAGGTCCTCTAGATAATGCATACAAATAATCGGTTGCTTTGCCTTCTTTGTGTAATGTCGTAATCTGTACACATTAGTATAACAGGGGTTATCGACGACAAACCAATTTCAGAACACATATTTGTTCAATATTTCATCAAAGTGGAAACTTGCATGTACTTACTTGTTTCTGAAACCAATCAACAAACTCATCTCTATGGCATTTATCAACATCACGAGAATGAATCTTTTTCAGTTCTTCAATATGCTCACTGAAAAGGGTATAAAATTAAATTAGCCATCTACAATAAGCCATATATATAGTATACAACATCTGAGTTATACGTTATTACTTGATCCATGTAGCAACCTCTTCAACGTTAGTAATAAGATAATGCCTGATGTTATGTAGTTCCACGATAGTAAGTTTGTCCCATTTATACCCTTTTTTAGAATTATCAACTTCTGTAAATATGTTAGAATTATCAACAGAAGGTTCATTTGTAGCTACATCTTCATGACGTTCTGGCCTATTACGCTTCGTGCTAATGTTATCCAAAAACTGACTACAAAAAGTCATACACTCTTCGGCAATATATCCCTCAGCTATAGAACCCTCCGGGTGAGCTTTGTTACGTACATACCTCTTCAATGTACCAAGGTAGCTCTCAATTGGATACATCCATCTATAAGAATCAGGTCCACCCAACCGTGCTTCTTCGGCATTGTAGGATCGAAGAGCACGTGAAAAGCTACCAGAGGGGGGGGGGGTGAATGGTAGATTTAAAAATCTTACACAGCGGAAACAATAAAACCCTAATCCCTTCAGTAGAAAAACGATCTGTTAAAGAAATCGTGTGTGAGACTAATCTAAACGTGTTTCACCGTGACAAAAGTGATAGTTATCACAGAGAATCAAGTCACGAAGACAACACAAAAGGAATTACTAAAATCCGTCGAGAAAAACTCAAGTTATGATCAAAAGATCAAACACTGGTCAATCTGACCTACCCGAGAAAAACAGTTTCTTGAATGCTGCAAAGAAACTCGTGTAGATTAAAAACCACAAATCCAATGACTGTGAAATTTTGACAGATGTTAAAAAATCAAGTTGTGAAGACAACCCAAAAAGAATCACGTCAATTGGATCAGTAAAACTCGAGTTATGATAAAACCACCGACGAAAGGTAGTGCTGTCCAGAAACTCGACGAGTAAAACTTGTCTGGAACAAGTCGGACGAACAAGGTACAAAAGTTCCTTCAAACTATGAATTTTATTCAATAGAACACAAGAGGAACAGCCCCAAAGTCGTCTACCCCAAGCTTTGGCCTTCCCTTGCTTATATAACCAGCCCTTAGGCCAACCCAATACAACTAGGACTCCAATCCTAATCCGATCACAATCGGGAGTTTCCATAACTGCTCAAGATTCTTCTATACGCAGATAGAAGCAATCTTAAGACTTCAAAACAACTTAGAAATGTATCCCACATTCCTAAACAACTCAAATTCATGACACACACGAAATCCTAACATAACAACCTCGATACTTTCCATACCGAGCCATAACCGACTCCGCCGCAGCCAAAGTCATCAACCGGTACGATCCGATCCTTCCAACCAGATCTTTCCTTCCTTAATCCGTCTCTAGAAGCATATTGCCACGTCATGCACCTCATGCATACGTGCGAACACCTTCCTTCGACCTTCATATACACTGCCCTTGATTCAATCATCCTGCGCGACCTCCTGACCCGCTCAACCACAGTTCCTCCCGAACTTGGTTGTTGGAACCTCATCTCCTCCTGAGACTAGTCCAATGGATCCTGTCACCAGCCATGACTTGAACTCAAGCAACACCTGCACATGAACCAACAAACAATCCATACGAGCCCTAGTCCTCGTCTTGACTCAAGTTAGTTCCAAACACAACACCTTACGTGAGAACCTCACATAAGCATGTTGCAAAACCACAGTGGAAACGATATCAACCGTATTCAACCAAAACGCACCAAAAACTTAGCAAATGAATACTAAGCAATCTTTCCAATCATGTAAAGCAAGTACGAAACATTACAAATGAAAAGCAGAAGCACTGCGGTCAAGTTCCGGACCTTGCCAGAGCAACCCGGAGCTTGAGCCGGAGCTATCAAAAGCTAGTAGAATCTAGCGTCGGAGCTTTCCAAAACTAGTAGATCCTAGCACCAGAGCTTACCAAAAACTAGTCAAAACTAGTCAACCCAAAACCGGAGCTAGACAAAGTACGTCGGAGCTTAGCAAAAGCATGTCGGAGCTATCAAGTATATGCCGGAGCTATCAAAGACATGCCGGAGCTAACAAAGACATGCCGGAGCTAACAAAGACATGCCGGAGCTCAAGATAAAGCTCACTGGAGCTAATCAAAGCTAGTCGGACCTTACCAAGAAGCCGGACCTAGCATCTAACGTTGCCGGAGCAACCCAAAACAAGCCGGACCTATGGTCGGACCTTGCTATAGCTCGGAGCTAGAGTCGGACCTTTAAAACTTTTATCATCAAAGCCAAGTGTATTCACTACAAGCCAATGTATTCAGCACACATAGGTCTTACAATCTCCCCCTTGATGAATGCATTGGCAATACCATCTAAAATCCGAACATTGGCTTATTCACGTAAAAGTTTTGAAAACAATTTCTCCCCCTTTGTAAATCAAAAGTAAAAAGAGAAGGAAAAATTATCCCATATTATCTCTCCCCCTTTATTATCTCTCCTTATGCTCTCTTCATGCTTATCTCTCCCCCTTTGACAATGTATTCAGCAAGTCATATTCTCTCTCCAACTTTAGTTGTTATGAGCATATTATAACATATACATATAAACAAGGCTCATCCAAGTCATACTATCAAGTACCTTACATTATAACATCAATGAAATACATAAAGTAGTGTAGTGTAAGCCATGCTAGAGATCAAATGTAATTTTCAATTTAAGCAAGTCATGATCTCACAAACTTAACTATTTCAAAACCTGAAAGCATGACACTAGTTGCTGCATTTTATTATTTTTCAAAGCATAAATTTAGATCATATGATATTTGCAAGAGATTATATGTGCATCTGCCTTATTCTAACCAACCAAGCCAAGCCTATGTCATTTGACAATCAGAAGCTTAAGGACATGGTTTTAGTCATACACAACTTCTTCCAAGTTCATATCTAAGTGCAATGACAAGCCATCTCAAAAGAAGAAGTGCGATGCATGCATATTCTCTTGATCTTTTCTCAATTTATATTTGTTCATAAAAACTCAACATGTGAGTTGATTACTTGATGAATTCTTAATGATTAAAAGCACTTGTGAATATGTAACAAGTTCAAAACAGCAAGAAAGTTCGACCATGACCAGATTTAGTGTAAGTAATTATTCCAATTACTAGTCATGGCAAAAACTACAAAATGTATAACACGAGTAATGTAGTAAGAACTTTCAGCATGTAAAAGGAATCACAAACTCATATATGTATGAAATACTATGCTCATATTATTTTAATTTCAGATTCACACATAGACTTCCCAAGTTTCAAAAACTCCCCCTCAATTTAAGCCATGATGATGCATAACCCCTATTTCACTACGAATGTAACAAAAACGAGTGAAATCCAAAGGTTTTGTAAAAATGTCAGCCAATTGATGTTCGGTATCTACATGGTGAAGCACAATGTTTCCTTTTTCAACATTATCTCGGAGAAAGTGATACCTAACGTCAATGTGCTTAGTTCTAGAATGTTGCACAGGGTTTTTAGCAATGCAAATGGCACTAGTGTTATCACAGAACAGTGGAACACTATCTAGATCAACCTCATAGTCCTTAAGTGTTTGAACAATCCAAAGAATTTGTGAGCAAGCACTAGCAGCAGCTACATATTCAGATTCGGCTGTGGATTGTGCAACTGAATTTTGTTTTCTAGAGGACCAAGCAACAAGAGAATTACCAAGAAAATGACAAGCACTGGAAGTACTTTTCCTATCAATCCTACAACCCCCAAAATCAGCATCCGAAAAAGCATTCAAAGTAACGGTTGAGGAAGAAGGAAGAAAAATGCCAAATTCTTGAGTTCCATGTAAGTACCTGAGAATCCTTTTGACGGCTTGACGATGTGAAACACGTGGGGAAGCTTGAAACCGTGCACAAAGACATACGCTGAATTGTATGTCCGGTCTTGATGCCGTGAGGTACAAAAGTGATCCGATCATGCTTCTATATTCTTTTTGATCTACGGATTCACCATCTTCATCAAGTTCAAGTGTTGTTGCTGTTCCCATTGGTGTCCGAAGAGGCTTGCTTTTGTCCATGTTGAAGCGCCTTAGGAGGTCTTTGGTATACTTCGTTTGATGCACAAAGGTACCCTCCTTGGTTTGCTTGATTTGCAGCCCCAAAAAATAAGTGAGTTCACCCATCATACTCATTTCAAATTCGGAACTCATCATTGCTGAAAACTTGGACACAAGATCATGAGAAGCACAACCAAAGATAATATCATCCACATACACTTGAACGAATAATGAGTCATTGGCATGCTTAAGCACAAAAAGAGTTTTATCAACCTTGCCCATGGTAAACCCCTTTTTAAGTAAGAATGTTTTTAACCTATCATACCATGCTCTTGGGGCTTGTTTGAGACCGTATAATGCTTTGGACAGTTTGTAAACATGATTAGGAAAATCTGGATTTTTAAAACATGGTGGTTGTTTGACATAAACCTCCTCATCTATGTTGCCATTAAGAAAAGCACTTTTAACATCCATTTGAAATAGCTTAAAACCTTTAGATGCTGCCAAAGCTAACAAAATTCTTATGGCTTCTAATCTAGCGACAGGAGCAAAAGTTTCATCAAAATCTAGACCTTCAACTTGAGTGAAGCCTTGAGCAACCAACCTAGCCTTATTCCTAACCACAACCCCATCCTCACTTTGTTTATTTCTAAATACCCATTTAGTTCCAATTAAAGTGTGACTTTGAGGTGGAGGTACAAGTTTCCAAACATTATTTCTTTCAAAATTTTCTAACTCTTCTTGCATGGCAATAATCCAAGATTCATTAGTGAGTGCGTGTGATATATCTTTGGGTTCAAAAGAAGCAACAAAAGCAGAATGAGCATGAGAGTTTGGATCGCCAAACCTGGACCGTGTGACTTGTTTGTGCAAGCTTCTAATCATCTGTTGTGGGGGATGATCTTTGTAAAAACGTAGGGGAACAGATGTCTCACAAGCTTCTTCTTCATTGGGTTCATCGTAGATTGATGAGCTTGTGACTTGTGGACGATCAGGACCAGCGTAGGTGATAGCCGGAGCTTGTTCAATGTCCGGAGCTCGACACGTGTCAACTTCGGAACTACCAGGCGGTATCACCGGCTCTTCTTCATCTTCGAAAATACCCTCCCCCTGAGGATACGGATATGGTCCTGCAACACCGGAGCTAGTACCTGGGCTAGCTTCATCAAAAGACACTTCACAAGTCTCCACAATTTTGTTAGTGTCAAGTAAAAGCACACGGTAGCCTCTAGTATGAGATGGATAACCAAGAAACATACCATCAATTGATCTAGGTTCAAATTTATAAAGATTACCATGTTTCTTAACAAAGCATTTGCAACCAAAGACCCGAAAGTGTGTAACACTAGGCCTATGTCCAAACCGGAGCTCATATGGTGTTTTACCTAGCTTAGCACGCAAGAAAACACGATTTGAGACATAACAAGCGGTTGCTAACGCATCAGCCCAAAATTTCCTAGGAGTTTGATATTCATCAAGCATAGTCCTAGCCATCTCAACTAAGGTTCTGTTCTTTCTTTCTACAACACCGTTTTGTTGAGGTACATATGGTGAAGAGAATTGATGATCTATTCTATTTTCAGCACAAAAGTGATCAAAAGATTGATTTTTAATTTCAGTTCCATTATGACTTCTAATTGATTTTAATGATCCTGGGTGATCAATTGATAATCTAAGAAATAAAGTTCTAAAGTGACTAAAAACTTCATTCTTGGACGCCATAAAATACACCCAAGAATATCTAGAATAATCATTAACAATAACAAGAGCATACCATTTACCTCCGAAGGATTGAACACGTGAAGGTCCTACGGTGTCAAGGTGCAAAAGTTGACATGGTTCAGTAGTCATGATCATTGTGAGAGGAGTATGTGAACCTGCAACCATCTTAGCATATCTACAAGAAGAGCACACAATTTTTGTGTCCCCTTTAAGCTTAGGCAACCCACGTATGCGATCAAGAGCACTAACACGCGTTAGGTGATCAAAGCCTACGTGACCAAGTCTACGATGCCAAAAAATACAAGTCCTTTGAATCATTAGCAACTAGACACCTATGCTTAGAGGAAGACATATCAAAATCAGCTTTAAAAACTCTTCCAAACCGAGACATATTAACAATAAGCTCACTATTTGAACCTACAACTTTGCAGCATTTTTTATTGAAAATAATTTCTAGATTTCATCTAGCAATTGTGAAACAGAGAGCAAGTTGTATTTCAAATTTTTGACAAGTGCCACATTTTTCAAAGTGTAGTGATAATTTACTCTAACCGAACCCTTAGCAATTATAGGAGTTGAAGAATTATCGGCAAAAGTAACATTCTCTACACGTGACACAAAAGAGAGGGAGGAGAACCAAACTTTGTTACCGGTCATGTGGCGTGAGCAACCTGAATCCACAATCCAAATGTTCTCCTTCCTCAAACGTGTAACCTACATAGAAGCACAATACGTCGATGACTCAATACTGGGGTTAGTCAAAAGGCATTTAGGTATCCAGTACTGAGTCACACGACGTGCAGCAGGAATAACACGCGAAAGCTGAGACAAAACAGCAGGTTTATGAGTCAAAGGTTGAGGTTTTCTGTTCTTAACAGTTGATTTAGAAGTTGTTACTTGTTTAGAGTGAAAACCAGTAGCTCCAGAGGTAAAAGCAAAAGGTTCGGAGGCAAAAGCTGAAGCTCCAGAGGGAACAACAGAAGATCCGGGAGTTCTCGGAGCTATCAGAACTACCGAAGCTACCTTTGTAGATTTCTTGCCAAAAGTTCCAGAAGCTACCTTTTCAAATTTCTGACTCATTAAAGCAGGTTGCATGTTTCTAATTTTCGGTTAGGATGAAGGTTATGAGATCTAGCAGACATTCTTTCCCTTTTCTGTTGTTTAGCTAGTCTATAACAAAAATCTATGACATGACCATCTCTACCACAGTAGGTACAATGAAACTTAATTTTGTAATCATGTCTCGATGAGCACCCAACATTAGAAACAGAATTAGAAAGCGCTCCTGTAGATTTGAAAACCACTCCTTTTTGTTTAGGAACTGTTTGAATCAAACCACTTCCTAATGACTTTACAATTTTAGGAGGATGTGCCTTAGCATGAGCATGAGAATCAAAACATAAACCAGTTTTATTATTGCAAGACTTGGAAGAGTTCAGCAGCAAGTTTAGGTTCTTATTCCCATTACAAAACCGATCTAATGTCCTATGCATGTCATCAAGTTTATTGGATAGATCAAGGCAATTTCCACATGAAGTTTTTCCTTTTAATTTGCAATTGGAACAAAATTTAACTTCATGAGAACGTAAAGCATTGTTCAATATAGAAATTTCATTCATAGCATCCTGTAGTTTCTTATCAAGATCATCACAAGTAGAACAATGCAAATTAATTGTAGAACAGCCAGTATCTTTCAAGTTTTTATCATTAAGTGCAGCAAGCTCTTTATTCTTTTTAATTTCTTCATCAAGTCTATCTAGAATGGAGGAGTGTGCACTTCTTAATGTGGACAATTGTTCATAGATTAAGTCACATGAGGGACATGCATCATCACTAGGAATCAAAGTTTTTAAACGGTTAATTTCAGATTCTAGTGATTCAATTTTAGCAGCATTATCCCTAAGCTTTTTGTCCTTTTTCTTGACAATAATAGTTGCACGAGAAATAGCATCACACATTTCATTGCAGGTAGAACATACCTCATCGTCTTCACTGCATTGTTCTGCATCCTCCTGACTTGATCTTGATCTTGATTTGCCCGCCATGAAACATAAGTTGGCCAGGTCGTCATCATCTTCATCACTTTCAAAGTCTACATCATTTGAACTAAGTTCTTGAAGTGCGATGATGAAGCTGTTAATCATCTTGCGTCCTATGGTACCCTTCTTCTTCTTGGTTGAGTTTCTAGAGGAGGTCCGGACCTTGCTTTGTTTTTCTTCCCGGGTGGTCGGACCTGAAAGGTTAGGGCATTTTGTACGAAAGTGTCCTATTTTACCACATTCAAAACAGCGTTGAGGTCCAGAGCTTCCTCTCCTTCTAGTTCTCACATTTTGCAATGCTTTTGAGAATCTAGTAGAGATGAGTGCCAACTCCTCTTCTGGAAATTCTTCGATCTGTTCCAGGGTTAGCGAGGACAACAAAGCAAGAGTATTGCAAGATGATGATTGGCCGGAGCTAGACATATCATGTTGTGAGACAAATGCAATAGACTTGTTTGGGTTCTTACGTGCTAGAATGTCAATTTCATGAGTTTTTAGTTTAGAATAGAGTACATCTAATGTAAGAGAACTCATGACAGTTGATTCACGTATAGACGTTACTTTCATCTCCCAACTAAGGAGTTGTCTAGCATTTTCAGCATCTGAAAAATTAACATTCACGCTACGCAAGTTGCTGAGAATTTTATTGAAACGAGCAAAGAGGTCATCGATAGACTCACCGGGTTGCATCTCAAAACGCATATATTCCTTTTTGAACATATCTTGTTTTACCTCCTTGATTGTGTTGGAGCCTTCATGATAATCACAGAGAGCTCTCCAAACATCGTATGCTGACCGGAGGTGCGCGACACGATCAAAGTCGCTTTGAGTGAGTCCTTGGATGATCAAGTTTCGGGCTTTGTTGTTGTTGTCGACGTCCCGTAGGTTTGTGGCCGTGACTTGATCATTAGGTGGTACTTCATAAGGCTTATACACCTTCTCCCATATTGCAAAGCCTTGTGCCTGGATGAAAGCCTCCATGCGTGCCTTCCAAACCTGAAAATCAATACCAGCAAACACACAAGGTTTGGCGGAGTACTTCTCCATGATGATTAGTCAAAAACATGTGCAAATCACAAAGATTAGAGCACCGTGGCTCTGATACCAATTGTAGGATCGAAGAGCACGTGAAAAGCTACCAGAGGGGGGTGAATGGTAGATTTAAAAATCTTACGCAGCGGAAACAATAAAACCCTAATCCCTTCGGTAGAAAAACGATCTGTTAAAGAAATCGTGTGTGAGACTAATCTAAACGTGTTTCACCATGACAAAAGTGATAGTTATCACAGAGAATCAAGTCACGAATACAACACAAAAGGAATTACTAAAATCCGTCGAGAAAAACTCAAGTTATGATCAAAAGATCAAACACTCGTCAATCTGACCTACCCGAGAAAAACAGTTTCTGGAATGCTGCAAAGAAACTCGTGTAGATAAAAAACCACAAATACAATGACCGTGAAATTTTGACAGATGATAAACAATCAAGTTGTGAATACAACCCAAAAATAATCACGTCAATTGGATCAGTAAAACTCGATTTATGATAAAACTACCGACGAAAGGTAGTGCTGTCCAGAAACTCAACGAGTAAAACTTGTCTGGAACAAGTCGGACGAACAAGGCACAAAAGTTCCTTCAAACTATGAATTTTATTCAATAGAACACAAGAGGAACAACCCCAAAGTCGTCTACCCCGAGCTTTGGCCTTCCCTTGCTTATATAACCAGCCCTTAGGCCAACCCAATACAACTAGGACTCCAATCCTAATCCGATCACAATCGGGACTTTCCATAACTGCTCAAGATTCTTCTATACGCAGATAGAAGCAATCTTAAGACTTCCAAACACCTTAGGAACGTATCCCACATTCCTAAACAACTCAAATTCATGACACACACGAAATCCTAACATAACCAACTCGATACTTTCCATACCGAGCCATAACCCACTCTGCCGCAGCCAAAGTCATCAACCGGTACGATCCGATCCTTCCAACCAGATCTTTCCATCCTTAATCCGTCTCTAGAAGAATATTGCCGCGTCATGCACCTCATGCATACGTGCGAACACCTTCCTTCGACCTTCATATGCACTGCCCTTGATTCAATCATCGTGCGCGACCTCCTGACCCGCTCAACCACAGTTCCTCCCGAACTTGGTTGTTGGAACCTCATCTCCTCCTGAGACTAGTCCAATGGATCCTGTCACCAGCCATGACTTGAACTCAAGCAACACCTGCACATGAACAAACAAACAATCCATACGAGCCCTAGTCCTTGACTTGACTCAAGTTAGTTCCGAACACAACACCTTACGTGAGAACCTCACATAAGCATTGCAAAACTACAGTGGAAACGATATCAACCGTATTCAACCAAAACACACCAAAAACTTAGCAAATGAATACTAAGCAATCTTTCCAATCATGTAAAGCAAGTACAAAACATTGCAAATGAAAAGCAGAAGCACTGCGGTCAAGTTCCGGACCTTGCCAGAGCAACCCGGAGCTTGAGCCGGAGCTATCAAAAGCTAGTAGAACCTAGCGTCGGAGCTTTCCAAAACTAGTAGATCCTAGCACCAGAGCTTACCAAAAACTAGTCAAAACTAGTCAACCCAAAACCGGAGCTAGACAAAGTACGTCGGAGCTTAGCAAAAGCATGTCGGAGCTATCAAGTATATGCCGGAGCTATCAAAGACATGCCGGAGCTAACAAAGACATGCCGGAGCTAACAAAGACATGCCGGAGCTAACAAAGACATGCCGGAGCTCAAGATAAAGCTGACCGGAGCTAATCAAAGCTAGTCGGACCTTACCAAGAAGCCGGACCTAGCATCTAACGTTGCCGAAGCTACCCAAAACAAGCCGGACCTATGGTCGGACCTTGCTATAGCTCGGAGCTAGAGTCGAACCTTTAAAACTTTTATCATCAAAGCCAAGTGTATTCACTACAAGCCAATGTATTCAGCACACATAGGTCTTACATGCATGATGGGTTGGAAGATGTACCATGATATCAAAGTAAGCGGGAGGAAACAACATCTCAAGCTTACAAATTGTTTTAGGAATTTGTTTGCCCATCTTTTCCAAATCTGGTTCCGCCAATTCTTTAGAATAAATTCCAGAAAAGAATGTGCTAAACTCAATTAAAGGTGCAACAACCTTTTCAGGCAATATGTTATGTATTGCAATAGGAAGGAGCTTCTAAAATATAATATGGCAGTCATGAGTTTTTAGACCCGATACCTTACATGCTTTTATGTCCACACATCTCTTGATGTTTGAGGCATAACCATCGGGCACCTTCACATTCCCCAAAAACTTCCACAAGTTGGTCTTCTCATCTTTGCCCAAAGTATATAATGCTGGTGGGAATGTGTACTTGCTCTTTATGAACTTCGGATGTTGATCGGGCCGTATACCCATATCCTTCATATCAAGACGAGCTTGTAGACTATCTTTTGTTTTACCATCCGTAGCAAGCAATGTCCCTAATATGCTATCACAAATGTTTTTCTCAATGTGCATGACATCCAAGTTATGCCTTATTAGCAATGTCTTCCAATAAGGGAGGTCGAAAAATATACTTTTCTTCTTCCAATTATGCCATCTATTTTCCTCAGTGTGCTTTCTCTTATTATTCGTCAGTCCAAAACTCACTTGATCAAAACACCCGTATTGTTGGAGTACTTCGTCACCAGAGAGTGATGTTGGAGCCTCTCTATTCTCTGCCTTCTTGTTGAAAGAACCTTTGTTTCGACGCCATCTGTGATCCTGAGGTAGGAAACGACGATGACCCATGTAACAATGCTTTCGTCCATATTTCAACCAGAAGGCGTCAGTGTTTATATGGCAGTATGGACATGCTAGCTTCCCTTTTGTGCTCCATCCACATAGCATTGCATATGATGGAAAATCATTTATTGTCCACAATAAAGAAGCTCGCATGACAAATGTCTCTTTCTTTAAACTGTCATATGTTTCAACACCATCAGACCATAATTTCAGTAGCTCATTAATCAAAGGCTGGAGATACACATCAATGTTGTTTCCAGGTGACTTTAGCCCAGGAATTATCATTGACATCACCCAATAAGACTGCTTCATGCACAACCAAGGTGGTAGATTATAAGGGATTAGAATCACAGGCCATGTACTGTAAGAAACATTCATTACTCCAAAAGGATTGAAACCATCAGATGCTAGCCCAAGTCTTATGTTGCGAGGATCAGATGAGAAATTTTGGTGAATGCTATCAAAATGCTTCCATGCTTTCGAATCGGCGGGATGGCGTAATATTCCATCATCAGCACGACCTTCTTTGTGCCAGCGCATGTTGGATGCCGTTGATTCTCCCATATAAAACCTTTGTAGATGGGGAATAAGAGGGAAGTAACGTAGAATCTTGCGTGCTAAAAGCTTCATGGATTTTCCACAAGGTAAAGCCTATCTTGCATCACCAGTAGTACTATTTTTCCATCTTAATTCACCACATTTTGGGCAACTATTCAGCAGAGAATAGTCCTTCCGGAATAACACACAGTCATTGACACATGCATCGATATTTTGGTAGTCCAGCCCGAGGTCACGAACAACCTTCTGAAGTTTATCTAGTGTATTAGGAATGCAGTGGCCCTTTGGAAGCGCAAATGAGAATAGTTCAAGTAACATCTCACAAGCTACTTTGCTCATACCAGTTAAACACTTTATCTGGTAGAACCTGAAAATGTAGGATAATTGGGTCAGCTGCGAACAACCTGGATACAACTCCTTTTTGGCATCAGTTAATAAGTCATAGAATTTCTTTGCATCCCCAGTTGGCTCCTGCTGGTTTATAGCATATTCTTCATCATCAACATCTGTTGAAGTACCACCATGATCAGTGCCTCTAAGTAGACTGGACATCATATTTTGCATAGCACCATCATCAGAAATTATCTCCTCATTATTTGCTGATTCCTCAGCAATATTTTCCTGAACTCGTATTTCTCCATGGTGTATCCAACAAGTATAATCCAATAACATCCCATTTCTGAGCAGGTGTAAATGAACTCCCTTGCGTGTCTTGTGGCAAATATTACGACATCTCATGCAAGGACAAGGCATAGTTCCTCCTTCACGAGTGCCCTAAAATACAAAATTTAAAAATGACTTCATTCCATCCTGCCACTCCCTCGTATGCCTGTCTTTTCCCATCCATGTCTTATCTTCTGACATCGCTTCCTACAATTCAATCAGCCATCAGCCTATCCGTAAGAGGACAGATCTACAAGGACACATTATGTGAGCAATTGTACCTAGCTGTTGTTACTCCACGCGCTGCGGCCAGCAGATTCTCCTACAAGCGTGGCGGCCGTCGGATGCTCCTTCAAGCGTGGCGGCTGGCGGTTGATCCTCCAAGCTTGGTGGCCGGCGGATGCTCCTTCAAGAGTGGGGGCCGGCGGATGCTCCTACAAGCGTGGCAGCCGGCGGATGCTCCTCCAAGCTTGGTGGCCGGCGGATGCTCCTCCAAGCGTAGCGGCCAGCGGATGCTCCTCCAAGCATTGCGGCCCTCGGATGCTCCTCCAAGCGTGGCGGCCGGCGAATGCTCCTCCAAGCGTGGCGGCCCGCGGATGCTCCTACAAGTGTGGTGGCTGGCGGTTGCTCCTACAATCGTGGCGGTCGGCGGATGCTCCTACAAGCGCGTTGCGGAGAGGGGGCCGGTGTTGCGGGTCGAAGGGTACCGTAATAAAATATTATTTTCATTTCTTATTTTCCTTCTCCATTCGGCATGACAAAAATTTCCCGCCGCGGGCGGGCAGGCAGGCAGGACGAAAAAGCTGGGCCGCTTGTTATTTGTGGGCTGAAACTGCGCTGATTCACTTTATATTCAAGCTGGGCCTTCGCGCATTCATGATGCTTGCACAGAGCCGAAGGCGTCGTAAAGTCCGATCCTATCACCGGATTTTCGTGAGAACCTCAAGGGACGCTGCTTTTGATGTTTGGCCTCTTCATCCTCGCCTTCTTAAACCCCCCCCCCCCCCCTATTGCTTCCAGGCTCAAGTTCCCGACTGATTCCCATCCATGCTCCCGTGTGTTGCCTGAGAAGTCCTTTGCCTCTGTTGTTGCAGTGCCATGCCTCGCAACCATGTTAGACGCGAGCAGGTACCTGCAGGCTCACTGTCCCTGCACCCTCGTGAGGGGCAATGCACAGTGGTCAACAACCGCCTCATGATGACGGAGTTTATCCGTTTGCACCGCCAAGCAGCTACTTTGGGTCCCAGAGGAGGTCGCAGCGAGGCGACGCCCATGGAGATCACTCTGGCCATCCATCACCAACTTGAAATCCCGCATTGGGCTTTCACCGTGTCCACGTTTGGGGATGGTGAGTTCCTGGTGCGGTTCACCTGTGATGACTATCGGGAGCTCGCCATCGAGACGGCAATCATCTCCATGCCGGATGATAACCACTACTTCTGACCATGGATCTTTGGCGTCGGTGTGCTGATCGTCGGGTGGTTCTTCCACGTGCAGGTTGTCATCGAGAACCTCCCTCTGCATGTCTATTCTGCGGAGGGCATCAGACAGGTTCTGGGTGACGTCTTCCTCTTTGATCACTTTGATGCTTCCACATACCACCGGGAGTGTGCTGACCTGTGCACGGTCGTTGGGTGGATGAAAGACCCAAGCCTCCTGCCTCGGGCCAAAATGGCCACCTTCTTTGCAGGAAGTGATGGCCGAACTGGGAGTGACGGCGGGCCGCCGGTGGAACCTTTCAACCATGCCGCAGTGGTCCGGCCTGGTAGCCTCACGACGGAGCTCATCATCCACCTGGATCACTACCTCGACTATACGACGCCGGTCCACCCCAACTCCCCGGCCTCCTCGTCATCAGGCGACTCTTCTGACGGACACTCCTCGGTGTCCTCAAACTCTTCGGGGGACACCTTCCTGCGGCCGAAGAGATTCTACTGGCGGCGTGGGGAAGTGGATGAGGCGGATAAGCAGCTCTTTTAGTATGGCTACCAAAGTGTCCTAGCTCATGTTTTACGTTTCCTATGGAAACTAAAAATCCTTTACAAATCCTATCCTTCAAAGGGAGCCTATGTTTGAGAGGATTACGACTGGATTAGTTTCCGTGAAAAGATTTCTTGTTTAACATTTCGGTTGTCCTTCCTTTTTTCAAACATCTTCTTCCTTGTATTGTCTTCACTTTTTTCTTTCCAGTCCTAGCTACCGGCCTATTGTATTTTCCTGTTACTACTACTTTATAGACCGCTTTGTGGGCCTCGCTGCGGGCGATCTCCTGGCAACTCCACCGGTTTGGGGGACAAGGAGGGTTTGGCGATCAGAAAATTCGAACTAATTTTGCACAGATAGTACATCCATGAACAAGAACACCAAGTACATTTAACTTAAAAACATTACTCCCTCCGTCCCAAAATACTTGTCACTTTCGATGGAGGGAGTATCTCTGTCCCAAAATACTTGTCGCTTTTGATGGAGGGAGTATATTACAAACACAAGAAAAGATAAACTACAACTAAAACCATGAAATGAAAAACTACAACTAAAAACATGAAACGAAAAACTACAACTAAAAACATGAAAAGAAAACACCTAAATACTATTCTACTCAGCCTCCACCTCCTCCTGCTCGGGTGTGTCCTCGGGCTCCTGACCCTCCTCTAACGCCTCGGGCTCCGCCGGCGGAAGGTGACCCAGTCTCAAGGCCACCGCCACGATGAGGTTGCGACGACCCTCGACGCTGAGCTCAGCCGCCATCGTCTCCCAAAGGGAGTCGAGATGAGAGGCCACGTGCGAGAGGCCGAAGACATAGTGGCCCGTGGTGTCCATTATAGTACTTTGTGGAAGGGTACCGAGCCCAAGGCGTTCCATGGAGTGAGATGTATCCGTAAATACATCTCGAGCCATGTTTAACAGGAGGGTATCTTTCACGCGCGGCGGCGAGGGGGGGTCCAGCCGCGGCCGCTTACGAGCGGCCGGGTCCCTCGGCGGGCTCGGTGGCGGAGGGTTGCTCGAGCTCGAAAGTATTTGTTGTATACTAGCCGCATCTAGGTTTTGTGGAGAGAAGAGAGGATGTTGGAACGGTTCTGCGGAAAAGACGATGGCGCTGGTGACCATCTTATACTCCCTCCGTCCCAAGTGAACTATATTTTTAGGATTTAAACCGCACATTAGTCAACACATAAAATTACCCTAACACCCTTCATCAATACATATCCTCACACTTTCCATTCAACGCCAGCAAGTTGCCACGACAACAAAGGACAGTAGATGAAAATGTGCAGAGCACACTGACATGACCATACAGTGAAAGTAAAGTTGAGCTGGGAGAAAAAAAAATTGGCTTGAAATAATTGCACACACACCACCATCCCTCTTCTCCGCGCGTACTAAAAATCACCAGGCGTCTCATCGTCTTCTCCGCGCGTACTAATAAAGAGTAGTAAGACGACACACCATCCTCTACTCCGCCACACACACCATCCTCTTCTCCGCGCGTACTTGAATGTATGCCTGGAGGGGGGGTGAATAGGCCTTTTTGAAAATTGTCGGATCCTGCAACACTCAACAACCAGTTCAATACCAGAGATATCGGACTAGTCCGGTAAAGTGCAGACTAGTTTGGTGTTCACGGACTAAGTTGATTGAACTTGATTGATTGGTTTGATTCTTTTATGTGTATAGCAGAAATATAGAATCAAACAACAGTTTAACAGTTATATGCTGGATTATATCACAATTATGTCTTATGTTCAACAATTTAAAGTAAGATGAACAATGTGTATGAAACCCTAGATTGAGTTGTTTAATTAGAATGATGAACACTAAAACAAGACACAACGATTTATCCCGTGGTTCGGCTACCACGAAGGCAACCTACGTCCACGTTGAGGAGTCCACAAAAGGACCGGGTCTTCTCCAACCCTATCCTCGTTGGATCGCCACGAAGGCCAATCCTCTTCCACTAATCACAAAGGGGTGAATAACCGAATTCAAGGGGCGTTCTTACACGTTGAGAGCTCCCTTAGGTTACAAATCACAATGCCACCAAAAACACACTCAAAAGTTACAATTGAAATGCAGGAGTGTGTTAGAGAATCAAACCAAGAGCTCAATGTGGTGTTGCAAGTGTCTCTCCAATGATCTAGAGTGAATCCTCAAGCGATTGATCGATGTTGCACTTAATTTCGTGGAGATATGTCATTTTTGAGGCTCTTGGGAGGTGTGACGACCTTAGGGTTCGAGAGTTTGTGAAATTGGGCCGTGCACCTCTATTTATATGGGGTTTCTAAAAGTTACCGTTAGGGTTCTGAAAGTTCGGACTAGTCCGTGGTGGTCACCGGACTAGTCCGGTGTGCTGTGTGTAGCAAACCCTAAGTGTCCCGAAATATCGGACTAGTCCGGCTGAAAACGGACTTGTCTGATTTCGTTACTGGAAATCTTCGGACTAGTCCGATGTCAATCGGACTTGTCCGGACATGTGAAACCCTAAGTGTGTTGTATGACAAGTCCGCACTTGGAGGTCTTTTCCGATTTAGATCAGTGGGTTTTTCGAACTAGTCCGTGTGAATATCGGACTTGTCCGAAGTGGATCAGAAAGGATATCGGACTAGTCCGGTTAATAACGGACTTGTCCGATTTTGTGTGACTTGTGTAGTGTTTTGAGGACTAGTCCTCACTGGGAAGGACTAGTCCGATTCTAGTCAGAAAGATATAGGACTAGTCCGACAGATATCGGACTTGTCCGATCTGGTGCAGAAAGGTTATCGGACTAGTCCGGTTGCGATCAGACTAGTCCGGTTCTGTGTAATTCTGTGCAATGTGTGTGTTTAATTATGATTGAGCTCTTGGGGTGTGTTTCCTTAACACACTCCATACACAATAATATACAACTCTTTTTCCTTGTGCTTATTTCCACTTTGCTCCTCATCATCCCTTCTTTTTGGTATTTTGTTCATTTTTCTATTGTAGGCCTGCATTCATCTCACCAAAGAGGTTAGGATCCCAATTGCTTGTCATAAATCATCCAAAACCCACAAGGCAGTCCTGGATGCACTTTCAGTACTCTTCCTCTCCGTCGTGCGCGCCCTCATTGGTTCCCTTCGAAGCCCATGGTGTTCCCCTTGCCGCACGATATTGCGGTCCTGATCGTGGGGTGGGTCGCCACAACCTCCACCCAGCCCATGGAAGACCTCTCTAGTCTGTGCGCCACCTGCAAGGCCATGCACGCAGCGTGTCGTGATCCTGCCGTGGGCAGGCGCGTGGCGCTGGAGTGGGAGAGCAGCTGGGAGTGGTTCCAACGGCACGGGAACGGGAGCTACGACGCCCTCGTGGAGCGCCTGGCCAACGTGGGCAACCCTCATGCGTTCTACGTCACCAGGTTCGACCTCGTCTTCAACTACGGCCACGCGCAGGCGCAGCGGGGCACCCAGTTCCTTTCTCGGGCGGCCGCGAACGGCCACAAGGTGGCGGCCTACATCCTCGGCATGCTCCGCTATGGCGCCGACCGCAGGGACCACGACGACCTCGAGTATATCCGGCAGGTCGAAGGCGAGGCCCACGTTGGCGACAACGCGACCGGGTCCGTCACAATGAAGAGGACCAACACGGAATGCTGTCGGTGTTGGAATCAAACCATGCAGAGGATCGACATTTTCGTGAGCTGGAGGTTACTGTGTAGGCCTCCTTCGCGACCGCCGCCGGTGGCGCTGTCTGACATTGACGATTACGTTTGGCGCTGCCCAACAGGGGGAACCAGGGGCCTGCCCGCTGCGGCCGGCGAGCGTGGTACAAGTGGACCGTCTTCTGTACAGAGAACTGTAGGATTGAGCGCGAGTATGACCTGTTCTGCAATAACGTGTTGTACTCTATGGGTTATATTCCCTCCATTCCCTTTTGGATGCGCTACCCCTAGTTCTCCCAACGCCAATGAAAAGTTAACAAAGGGAGTACTGTATATAAAATAGACTTGTATAAGGCATGTTGATGTGTTTCTCTTATATATGAATGATCGTCTCTGATGAATGTTGCACTTGTTGTTTTTTCCCCATGCGCGCTCGTCTTTTGTTTTGCCCCGTTTGCATCAAAGGAAACTCACAGGGCAGTTTAAAGGAATGGATTCCTCTAGAAGTGACACATGTGCTTTAAAAAATCTAGGTTCTATAAATTTTGGCTTCACTAATAATAAAGTTGTATAAATTGCTACTTCTATACAGGTTCGTAATTAAGTACTACTAGATATAAACACAGTGATATAAACAAGGATAAAAATAAAGCATACGCATAAAATCTCTTCAACCAGCAACACAGTGATATAAACAGGGATTAAATACTAGATATAAACATCGACAGAACCAAACAATAGTGTTCAATGTACCATTCCAGGCAACAAACTAATTAATTTGACAGTACTAGCTCTTACGTAATCAAAAAACATAAAATAAACTAATCGGCACATCTAGTCTGCACCACATCTCTTCAAGCAGCACCTTCAATCCGTCAGCTAGCTCCATGCATCGTCCTGCACCACCACCTTGCTTGGGTCTACCTCCATGCATCCTGCATCACGACAACCTTGCTTGGACCACCGTCATTGTTTTCAGCAGCGATTAGTTTATGGCATCATCAAATTTGGAGTAATTTTTCTAGATCATTTGGGGCTGAAAAAATAGTTAACACGCTATATATGAGGAGAAACATTAGGATATTATATGCTACCTGCGCCATGGACAACATATCCGACGCTTCATTATTCTGGTCGCCAGGATCATTCTGCCCCAAGTCATCTGGGGCGGCAGGCAGAGGACCTTGATCATCAGGATAAGGACCAGGCAAGACTGGTCCGTGGTAAGGGTGGGGGTTGCCATTGAAAGGCGGAGGGTCCTCCTCATCACCCGGAAGGTGGTCCACAAAATCAAGACCTAGGACGTAAACTGGTACAGTCCATGAACGCCCTTCCCTGCCGACTTCGTTGCCTCTCCTGAGAACAAGGCTTCGAGGGATGTCAAGTGGATTATCCACCATCACCAGCAGAATGACCCTAGTCGGGTTTGGATCATTTTCATCCCAATGAAGCAACTGGCCAAAATTGGAGAAGGTTTGTTCAATAAACCATCGCTCCTTTAGATCCAGAGGATAGCCAAGTAGCAAAATCCAACACCTTCTAGTAAACTGAGCACGACGCATATTAAGACTTGCCTCATCATGTTTTTCAAATCTGAACTCCCGATTCCCGACCACGTGGGGATTTGCGAGGACCAAAGCATCTCTCTCCAGTTTATTTCTTAACTTGTAGTACATGCCAATCCCATGGGGATGTGCACCGTAAGTAACTACGTGCATTCTTGCCTGATCTTGGATGTAAAGTGCTATCTGGTCCATAAATTCATTATGCTGGGCAAGAGTTAGTACCTCATTTGTGACCGCAACCGCAAATTCCTCATTTTTCTTCGCGATTTCGCCAGATATGTGGCACACGCTTCTGGTCCTTCTCAGAGGACCACCATCTTCTTGGATCACCAGCCACGGACAAAACTGACGGGGGTCGATGGAGAAGTTTGCCATTAAGTAGTGACGAGGGGCGAAGAGACAAATCTGCCTGAGAGAAACAAAGGGTGTACTACTAGTATTTGGAGGTTGCGGTTTCTTGGGGGTCTCCGGAGTACTCCTATATTATAAATCAAAACAACATGGAACCGCCGCACATCCCCTGCATTACTGCAGGTGCAGTAGCAGGGGCTGGCATGTGGGTCCTAAGGACATTGTAATGATGACACGGCGTATAGGGGTAACTTCCGGCCTATTCCAGTCCGTGCAATAATAACATCGCGAGTCTCGCGACTGTTCAGATTTTTGCAGGAAAACAACATGACAAAACGTGGTAAGAAAAAATATCAAAAATAATAAGGGAAACACAACATCACGACTGGAAATGTTTTTCGATTCACGCACGAAGTGGGTTAAAGGTTAAAACTTGGCGTTGTTAAAGGAGATGTTTTTTGATAAAAGGAGAATTTTTCGATAATACATCAGAAACATTGTTCATGAACACGAAAGACATATTACATTAACATACTACCAACACATATATTACAAACAAGAGTAAAGAAAACATGGACGAAAAACACGTTGAAACAAGAACAAAACTACTCCTAATCCTATTCTACTTAGAGGCCTCTTCCACCTCCGCCGCTGCGCGCGCCGCTGCCGACGTATCCTTCGGCGGCTCTGCCTCCTCCTCCGACGGTGGCGGCGACTCCTCTTCCATCTCCACACCGAGCTTACAGGCGACGCTGTGCAGAATCTTCCAGTGGCCCTGTACCCCAACAACCTCCGCGATCGTCTCATGGAGGGCATCGAGACGAGCGGCCACAAAGCTTAACCCAAACAAGTAGTAGCCGGCGGAGTCCTTGCTGGGGAGCTGGGGAAGCCTCCCAAGACCTAGACGGTGATAGATGAGAGATGTATTGTTAAATACATCCCGCGACATTGTGTCCAACGCTCTTGCATGTTCGACAGCGGAGGACACGTCATCTTCGACATCTTTAATTCGGTGCGTTAATTCGTCGATGCGGGCGGTAAAGAGGCGACTGTCTCCTGTAACCAGTCGGACTCAGGAGATGCAGGCGTCGCCATCAGTTCCACCGGCATTGCCGGCGGCGATGGAAACGGAGAAGGAGGTTCGGAGGACGTCGATGGCCTAGAGTGCTTCGGCGCGGGACTACCCATTTGTGTGGCGACGGAGGTGCAGAGAAAGAGCAAGAGGTGGTCGACGGTGGCGGGGGGAGAAGTTTGGAGGCTGGGATCTAAGGAGCGGTGCGGCGGAGAAGCAAGAGAACGATGAGCCTTTATAGCGGGTCATCGTCTAATAGCGGGCGTGTGGTGAGGGGTCCCCGTCTCCAGGCGTCGGTTTTTCACAAGCGGTTTTTAACTTTATCTCAGGTGGGTTTTACTTACCAACCGCCTGATAAGATATTTAATCAAGAAGAAGTAAATATCTTCACAGGCGGTTGGTACTTAATAACCGCCTGCGAAGATGTTTATCTTAGTCGGGTATTACTTACCAACCGCCTGAGATAATGTCCGATACTGTTCTTCAGTTTCCTTATCCCTTGCTTCTTTTTAATTTAGATTTCAATATAAATACTCAAACATGTTTATATTCTGCAAATTGTGTCCAAATTCGATGATTCTTTCTTCTACATTTGTATAAAATTAACATCTACCACCTGAACAAAATATTTTAAAACTTGTATCACTGACATTGTAATGTTTTGGTAAATATCAAATTAATTTCTACTCACATATTATTCACATTTGTGTATCTCATAAAAAAAAGATTCTTCACTCAAATTTGTTTGTATGAACATATTTGTATCATTTATACATGTATGAATTTTGTTAATTTTTTTTAAAAGCATTCCAACATGTCAAACTTCAAATTATCCATCATTCTAACTAAATGCTCATATATATATGAGGCATTCATCAAATTATGAACACACATTGATTCAAAAAATTTAAAATAATCTGAAAAAAATCATAGAGGTTGGTATGATGTGTAAAAATGTCCACTGAAAAAATAAATGAAAAAGGCATTATATTCATCAAGATAGAAAAACTAAAAATAGCATTTGTTGTATGTTTTTTATGCTCTGACCAATTTCAAAAGATGTATGAAGTGAAATTTAATGGTAACCTTTACTTATCAATAATATTACAAGAAAGTGGAATTTTGCCTTTTTAAAGGACCCACATTTAATCAAGAATACTAATCAAGAAGAAGTAAATATCTTCATAGGCGGTTGGTACTTAATAACTGCCCGAGAAGATGTTTATCTCGGGTATTACTTACCAACCGCCTGAGATAATGCCCGATACTGTTCTTCAGTTTCCTTTTCCCTTGCTTCTTTTTTATTTAGATCCCAATATAAATACTCAAACATGTTTAGATTTTGCAAATTGTGTCCAAATTCGATGATTCTTTCTTCTACATTTGTATAAAATTAACATCTATCACCTGAACAAAATATTTTAAAACTTGTATAGCTGACATTATAATGTTTTGGTAAATATCAAATTAATTTCTACTCACATATTATTCACATTTGTGTATCTCATAAAAAAAGATCCTTCACTCAAATTTGTTTGTATGAACATATTTGTATCATTTATACAAGTATGAATTTTGTTAATTTTTTTTAAAAGCATTCCAACATGTCAAACTTCAAATTATCCATCATTCTAACTAAATGCTCATATACATATGAGGCATTCATCAAATTATGAACACATATTGATTCAAAAAAATTTAAAAACATCTGAAAAAATTCAGAGAGGTTGGTTTGATGAGTAAAAATGTCCACTGAAAAAATAATTGAAAAAGACATTATATTCATCAAGAAAAAAAATGAAAAATAGTATTTGTTGTATGTTTTTTATGTTCTGACCAATTTCAAAATATTTATGAAGTGAAATTTAATGGTAACCTTTACTTATCAATAATATTACAAGAAAGTGGAATTTTTCCTTTTTAAAGGACCCACATTTAATTAAGAATATTAATCAATAAGAAGTAAATATTTTCACATGCGCTTGGTACTTAATAACTGCCTGAGAACATGTTTATCTTAGTCGGGTATTACATACCAACCGCCTAAGATAATGCCCGATACTGTTCTTCAGTTTCCTTATCCCTTGCTTCTTTTTTATTTAGATTCCAATATAAATACTCAAACATATTTAGATTCTGTAAATTGTGTCCAAATTCGATGATTCATTCTTCTACATTTGTATAAAATTAACATCTACCACCTGAACAAAATATTTTAAAACTTGTATAGCTGACATTGTAATGTTTTGGTAAATATCAAATTAATTTCTACTCACATATTATTCACATTTGTGTATCTCATAAAAAAATATCCTTCACTCAAATTTGTTTGTATGAACATATTTGTATCATTTATACATGTATGAATTTTGTTAATTTTTTTAAAAGCATTCCAACATGTCAAACTTCAAATTATCCATCATTCTAACTAAATGCTCATATACATACGAGGCATTCATGAAATTATGAACACACATTGATTCAAAAAAATTTAAAAAAATCTGAAAAAATTCATAGAGGTTGGTATGATGAGTAAAAATGTCCACTGAAAAAATAAATGAAAAAGGCAATATATTCATCAAGATAGAAAAATGAAAAACTGCATTTCTTGTATGTTTTTTATGTTCTGACCAATTTCAAAAGATTTATGAAGTGAAATTTAATGGTAACCTTTACTTATCAATAATATTACAAGAAAGTGGAATTTTGCCTTTTTAAAGGACCCACATTTAATCAAGAATTTTAATCAACAAGAAGTAAATATCATCACAGGCGGTTGGTACTTAATAACCGCCTGAGAAGATGTTTATCTCAGTCGGGTATTACTTACCAACCGCCTGAGATAATCTTCTTCTCAGACGAGTTTGAATTACCAACCGCCTGAGATAATTACCTTATGATACCTGAGTCTGTGGAGCACGATGAACACACTACACATTCATTCATTCACACAATTGAAGAACACACAAGATACTCATTCATTAACAATATTCAATCACACATCTCGCAAAAGAACACACAAGATACACAATATTTACACAAGAACACACAAGATACACAAGTAATATTCAATCACATAGATGAACAAAGATAGATTTCATTCATCAACAATATTTACAAAACAGAAGCAACTAAAAACAACAAAGAAAAACTAATTAAATCCTACTCCTACTCCTACTCTTCTTCCTCCTCCTCCTCCTCGTCCTCCAGCGGCGACTCTGGCGCTGGTGCAATTGGAGACAGGGCCGGTTGCACCGGCTGCACCGGCGGTGCAACCCCGAGGTTGCTAGCCGTCGCCTCCACCAGCGTTCTGCGGCACTCGGGGCCAAGAACCTGGGCCATCGTCGCAAACAGTATGTTGAGACGATCAGCCACCCCCGCGAGGGCATAGAGGTAGTGGCCGATGGTACCCATTCCAGGATACTCTGGAAGGGTACCCAGCCCCAAGGCACGCATGGCGCGAGACGTATTGTTGTACGCCTCTCGCGCCATGAGGAGGCGCTGATGGGTGTTGATCCTCTCGGGGGAGCTGCAACATGGTTTCTTGCAAGGTGGCTCCCTCGGAGGGCTTGGCGGCGGAAGGTCGGCCATAGTGGTGTTGGGTCGTCAGAGCGGAGGAAGACGAAGAAAAGAAGAGGATTCAAAGTGAGCGACGCGCTTGTGGAGAACTAATGGGTGATAGCGCGTCTTTAAGGCCGCGCGGAGTGGAAGACGGAGCAGTTGGTTTACCGCGCATTGAAAGGTCGCGCCTAAGGGAAAAGAAACGTCGCGCACGGTCGTCAACACGTCTTCATAGACGGTTGGTGAGGGGTCTTTATGTAGGCATTCATCAAATTATGAACACACATTGATTCAAAAAAATATTAATATAGTAAATATCTTCTCAGGCGGTTGGTAAGTAAAACCCGCCTGAGGTAAACGTCTTCTCAGGCGGTCGGTACTTAAAATCCATCTAAGAAAATTGGAGTTTATATATACCCCTCGGCAGCGTAGGAAAAACTTAACCCACGCGAAACACTTAGACGCCGTTAGGCTGCCAAAATTTTGTTTGCCGCCAAGTGTTTGCCCTCGTCACTTCCAGGTACGCCGCCGAGTTTCGCTGTCGCCGCCGAGCTTCGCCCTCGTCACTTCCAGGTACGGCCTCATCGCTGAAAAAGAGTGTCTCTTTTAGCCTGCAGCTACCTTGCCTCGCCTCACCTCACCATCCAAATCCAAGTGCCACACTTTGCGATTCTTGATACTAGAAAAAAGGCTGGAGGATTTGCTTTTTGTCCCTTGCTTGATCAGTTATAGGTCCGGAGCTAGGCGCCGCCTAGTAAACCTCAAGAACGTGGTCGCCACTCTGAACGAAGCTAGCCTATTTAGAATGAGAAGATAAAATTGCCATTGCTGGTGAGCAACTTTAACATGCTTGTCAGCCTTGCAATGTATAGGAACCTTTTGGTCAATCACCTTAAACCCTAGAATGCCTTATCAAATCCTAGAATGCTTCCATATTTTTCTTCATGCAACACTTCATGTAGAGTTAATATGCCATTTATTAGATTTTTTGTCTTATTAGTCCTAGCATGGAAAGCCCTAAGAAGACTAGTCCTGGTAGTAACAATAAAGAAGACAATATGGAGTTTACTGACACCAGCAGTTCAGGCTCCTATCACAGTCCATCAGATCCTTTTCCGAATATAAAAATTAAAAAGACTTCAGTGGATCTAGACCCGGAATATGATCCTGCCGACGAGGTATGGATCACGAATCTTAACTTCAGCAGTTCAAGTTAATGTTGGTTGTCAAGTATACGAAGTCTTATAATTTTTTTCTACCTAGATTAATCGCGGAGACAATGAGGTGACATCAGCTCCTAAAACCGCAGAAGGTTCTCCAATGGATGAATTCTCAACTTCACTCAAGCGGAAACGAGGGCAACGAGGTCCCAATAAGGGTCCATTGGACTGCATCATGTACATAAGAAGGGTCGGTCCAGGTGGGCTTCCCCAAGAACCACTGGATTCAGTTACCAAGTACCGTAATGCATACGGTTTTCTTGTTAGGGAGGTTGTGACGATCACAATAGAGAATTGGAGGAAATTACCCGAGCAGACCAAGAATGAGTTGTGGGAAAGGATAAAGAAACAATTCAAGTTCCCGAAAGGCACAGAAGAAGCTGTAAAGAAAGCAACATTGGTCTCTTGCGGCAAGAAGTTTCGATGCTGGAACAGTGAAATGAATGCTTATGTTAAGGCCGATAAGGTCCCTAGCCCGAGGAAGATAGGAAAAATCACACAAGCTCAGTGGCAAGAGTTTGTTCATCAAAAGAGCACACCTGATGCTAAAGCTCTAAGTGCAACTAGGTAAGAGCTTGCAAAAAAGAACAAATATCATCATCGATTGGGGTCTGCCGGATATGCCCCCAAAGTCCAGAAATGGAATAAGATATTAGCCGAAATTACCAGTAAGGGCAATCCTCACCCATTAGAAGGGTGCGATGAGCGAACTCAATGTTGGGTCTTTGCTCGGTCAGGTTTGACCAGCGAGGGCAAACTTGAAAAGCCCTACTCTCTCTCTCTCTCTGAATGAAGTAGAGGATAAAATAAAAGAAGTAATTGAAAAGAAACAGAAGGGTCTCTTCAAGCCGAAGAGGGAGAATGACCAACTTAACGCTATCTTAGGAAACCCTGAACACAGCGGACGGGTTCGAGCGGTCTCTTCTCAAATGTCTTGGCTAGATGGTTTCCCTAAAGATAAAGACACATATAGAAGACGTGAGAAATTTAAGAAAACACTTGATGAAACGATTGCTCAAAAGGTCAAAGAAAATATGCAAGAAATAATGGACACAACTTAGACAATCGGGACAGTTAGTGGCACCGAGTACAGTGATGGTTCCGGTGCAAAAGGAGCAATTAGTATCTCCAATTGCCTACCCTAGCAGCGTTGGTTCCGTGTCAGGATCAGGGTCAACCCATAAGTTCCCTATCGATGATATTGCTAACGACAAATATTGTCATCTTCTTGTCCCGATAGGCACGGTAGGGAACAAAACCATACAGGTTGACACTTCTATGGCAAAGACTGATCGTGACTTCAACGGGAATCCACTTTCGTTGTATTATGCTGTGGTGCAAGTTCTTCAGATCATTGATAATGATTATGAAGATTATGAAATAGACCACGTCACACCTGAGGGGATCGCGACTCTGGGGCAGGCTGTCAACCAATTAATCGTTTGGCACCGACGCGATATCGTGTTGGACAATGAGCCTATTTCTAGCCCCGTCGCATCTCCAAATACTGCAACCCCATCTTCTAAGGCGAAAGTGCATGAATATCCACTCCCAGTCCAGTAAGATCCACTCCCCCTATGTCTCAGCAAGGATGATATACAAGAGCAACAAGTTGGACAACAGCTTCAAGCTGTACCAGAGCAAGCTGTTGCTAGTAAAGAGCAACCAGTTGAGCAACAGCTTGAAGTAGTACTAGAGCCAACTGCTGGGAGTAAAGAGCAATCAGTTGAACTACACGTTCAACAACAAGCCAGTATCCAACTTCTGACGACTACTCCTCAATCATCAGTGCCTATCAAAGTTATCTCATACGAAATTAAGAAACCTTCATCAGAAGTGTCAAAATATTTGGAAACTATGAAGGAAAATATTATAAAATCGAGTGCATATCGTTCTTCTCATGAGCCATCATTAGGAGATATCGAGAAGTGGGAAGAAGACGGTGTCATTTATAATCGGCGGACGGATTTAGTTAATCCAGGAGTTCCAATATACAAGCTTGAGGATGTTCCTCCTAAATTTGAGAATGGGAAGTCGTTCATGACATCCGTACAACTTAGCAAACAACCCGTCCAGCTAAGAAGAATGCATGAGTTGTACATCCTTGCCAGCACAAAATATGGTCTTAATTGCGTCACATTTTGTATTCCAAAAGAAGCATTCTGGAGCACCGGAGTGGGTAGACGAGTCATTTTATTTGAAGAGCTACGTGCCCTTTTCCATCAGGGCATGCTCGAAATCAACCTGCTGCTCGTCTGGTGCTTGTAAGTGCTCTAATATTTTGTATTTGCTTTTCTTACTACACGCATACACATTTCACGAGATTATAACAATTCTGGACTTCTTCAATAGGATGCAATATATGGATAATGAAAAGTTTGAGCGCAAGACAGGTATCCTTGACCCTACTAGGCTTGCAAAGGTGCTATTCGACGTCTAGGCGGATCGAGACTCAGCAAAGTTGAAACACATGAAAAAAAAAAGATTTTGAAAAAGCAATCGCAAAACTTAAGAAGGATAAAAGGACAGAAGTTGCAGCTTACATAGGACATGCGATGTTTAACTTTGTCAGAGACGGCAAGGACCTCGTAAAGGCTCCGTACCACTTCGATTAAGTTCGACACATGACATTGAAATAGCAATTATTGGTAATTGTTAACACGTGTGTTTGTATGTTTGCAGTAATCACTACATAATGATCTTCATCAAGCCAACGCAGGGAATGGCAACAGTCTTGGACTCGGCCGATTTCTCACCAGATCATTACAAAGATTTCCTTTCCATTTTGAAATTGTGCGTTTATTCAATAATTTTAATTTATGCACATTTAGAATGTGTTGACAAGTTTTATATGACATTTCTTGTATTACAACGCTTGGCGGTTTTACGCGGAACGGCTTGGCGGTGAGAGACCTTCCAATATGAATGCATTGGACATTAAAACGTATTATGCTTGTCCGAAGCAGCCTACTGGGAGTGTCTTATGCGGGTATTATGTATGCGAGCATCTTCGTACCGCCGATGTATATAGAGTGAATCGTGAGGATGTAAGTTATCCTTAATGTCGATACCTTATTTTCTTACTTATGCATTTCATTTTCATTGTAACTAGCATAGTTTAATACTTATATTCTCTGCTGTTCAATATTACCAGAAACATTTTTTCATATTTTGATTCCAACTTCAAAATTCAATTGCTCATAGTACAACTGCTCCAAAAATACCAAATAAATTCCTGTATACTCTCACTTTGATCTATACTTTGAGATTGTTCAAACCGATACATTATAAACCTTGTTATGTGTTATATTGCAGCACACGAAGAATTTGAACGAAGAAAGTATTCCTAGTGGAGGAGACGACAGGATTGCTGCTGAACTCTGTCAATTCATACGTCACAAAATTTTGCACAAAAGAGGGGAGTTTTTTGATGAGGATGGTGCGGCAGCTGATGTGCCAGAACTTTGCGACTATGCCAATAGAAACAGTTTTTAGTGAAAACTTGTAAACTTTGAGATGAATTGTATCTGTAACTTGTACATATGTATATTGTTTTAGTGAAATTGACTTCTGTGATGATAATATTGTTGACTTTTGTTCTGTGATGATATTATTGATTTTTGTTCTTTGATTATATTGAATTGACCTGGAAATTAGAAATAACAGCAGTAGTACTGCATAGGTTATACCTTATCACAGGCGGTTATTAACCAACGGCTAGGCATGTCTGTGAAAAACAATTATCACAGACGGCTAGATACAAGTAAAGAACCATCTGTGATAACCTAATTATCTCAGGCGGTTACTATTATGGTAGAAACCAGCTACGGTAAAAGGTCTTCACAGGCGGCTTGATGTAGGTAAACATCCGTCTGTGATAACACCATTATCACAGGCGGTTAGTTATGCTGCAAGACCCGCCTCTGATAAGACAATTATCACAGGCGGATATATATGTTGCACGGTCCCAACGGCTCGACGCGTCCCATTGGCATAAGAGAAAATTAACACGTGTACGCCACACGTCCGACTATCTGAACATTAATGCTTTGTCGTGATCATGTATGATGGTCGAACATGCATGCATGCTTTTGAAAGAGAGCCAGCGAGGTCTCCATCATGTTTCATGCATGATTGATCACTTGTTGATGAGGATTTGTGATGTTGATTTTCTTGTTTCATGATGACATTTCTCTTGTTTTGTAATGTTCTATGTTACTGAACTTAATGTTGATCGTCTATTCCATATGTTATTTTCTTCTATGTCCGTTGTCTAATGAACTGTGTACTCCGTATTTGTGTTCTATGTGTAACATGCATGTGCAAGACCTTGATCCACGATCATGTTAAATTGATGGTGTTACAAGTGTTTTCTCTTTTTGTTGAAAAACGATCGTCATATTTATTATTTGTATATTGTTAATATACATTAGTAAAATAATGAATTAATATATAAATAAATATTATCATATGAAATGTCAACATGGATGGTCCAATCCAACCTACGAAACAAAAACTTTTTGATCGTCGTACATCCAATGAAACATCAACTAGCATGGATCGAGATCCAGTATACAAAAACATGGATGACCCTATCGAATCCAACTTTGACAACAAAAAAACGCACGTACGCGACGTTGTTCATTAATAGAGAATAAAAATATGTAAAACCAATAGTTCATTAAATAATAGACAGAAAACAAAATAACAGATGGAATAGAGGAACAATGATATTGAGTTCATTAACATAAAACAGTAGTACTACAAAACAAGAAAAACAACATCACGAAACAAGAAAACCAACATCACAAACCCTTTCTTCCTCCTCGCGCCGAGGGCGCGCGCATGGCGCCGCCGTGGCAGGGCTTGCCAGAGATCTCGCCGCTGGCCTTTCCAGTGCGCCAAGTAACTGACGCGCCGCATGAGGTCTGCGTAGAAGTTAAGAAGCTGTGGTGCAGGGACGCGTGCGCGACATTCCACATGGATACAAGAGAGATGGAAGGATATCTGAAGATCGTATTCCATAGTGGTTTAATTGCGCCGCACGAGGTCTGCAAAGAGTTCAATAGGCGGGAAACGAACCGCTCCCTCGTCTACTCTGCACAGACCATATATAAGGCGCGTCGACGGTTATGTACAAGCACATAACTTTTGCACTCCTTTCTTCTTCTTCCAACGTTCCACCTCCTAGCCCGGCGCCGACGACCACCACAGCCGTGGCCAACCTTCCGCCTCCTAGCCCGTCGAGGCAGCCACCCTGCAAGCGGATATGCTGCAGCTCCCCCGAGAGGGTGAACGACGACCAGCGCCTCATTATGGCGCGATAGGCATACAACAGTATGTCTCGGGCCTTGGACGCCTTAGGTCTTTGTACCCTTCCCAAGTTTCCGGAAATGGATACCACCGGCCGCTACCTCTACGCCCTCACGGGTGTGGCCGATCGCCTGGACATCTTGTCCAGGACGATGGCCCAGGAGTTCGGCGCCGAGGGCCGTAGTGCCTTGGTGGCGGCGACGGAGAGGAACTTTCATCGCGGCGGGGTTCCACCGCCAGTGCAACCGGAGCAATCGGCTCAGCCGGAGCAGCTGGCCCACTCTCCTGCTGCATCGTCGCCAGAGGAGGAGGAGGAGGAGGAGGAGAAGGAGGAGGAGGAGGAGGAGGACGACTACGACGACAACGACAACGCCGACGATGATGACGACGACGATGACAGCGGCGACGACAACGGCGACCACCACCACCACCACGACGACGACGACGACGAGGAGGAGGAGGACCGCTTGTCGTGGTTTAAGAAGTTGGGGGGGAGGGCGGAGGAGGCGAGGCCGGCAGAGTCGTTTTAGTAGTTCTTCTACATATTTCTTTTGTAGTTTTAGGAGTTCTTGTACATGTTTAGCTTCAATTCTGTTCTTGTACATATTTCTTGTGTTTTTGTAATATATATGTGTTCATTCGTGTTAATGAATACTGGTGTGTTAGAATTTCTAGATTTCAATCAAGTGAATGTGCTCTAAGTTTACTAATGTGTTAACCTGTCACAAGTGAACCAAGCAAATAGGACAAAAACAAAAGATCTCAGGGTTTGAAGCTCGTCTCGATTTGTAATTGCAAAGCTAAAGGAGACAAACAATGATTTTAAGCGCGTCTCGCATCACTTTGTGATCAATGGACATCTGATCTGTCGCCCATCGTTGTCTCCTATTTGGGTTTCTTACGTAGTGTAATTGGTTGATCATGTTTGCGGTCCGTGCATGTTAGACATAGCTAGAATTAAAACACCTCGATCATGTTTAACTACACTAACATGCATGCATATATATATACCTCAAACAGTACATGACAATCTTTCAACAAAAAGAGAAAACACACGTATAACATCATGAAACATGATCATGGATCGAGGTCGCACATGCATGTTGAACATAGAACAGAAATAGTATTACACAACAGATAGAGAAGAAAAGAACATATGGAACAGGTGCGAAGGATTAGTCCCACCACGGAAAGTTGAGGTCGGTGCACCGATGTTATAAGGCATGGCGCACAGTTGCAGTTAAAAATCCAAATGAAAGTAATGCGTGCAGGACTAGGCCCATGTTTGCTGCAAGGCGTCCGCTGGCACGGACGCGCTGTCACGAAGTTGACTTAGGCGTGTACGGACGAATTTTTTTATATAACAAAAAGATTGTTTTTCCCCGCGTGTAAATTTACTCCTATGGGACGCGTCGAGCCGTTGGGACCGAGAGGATGCAAACCGCGGTTTCGAGGAAACTGGGGCCACCGACCGGTTCATAATTAAGTGCGGTTTCCTCTAGCGTCCAATCATCTCGACACACCCGCTTAGACGATGACCCACTATAAAGGCTCACCGTCCTCTTGCTTCTCCGCCGCACCACTCCTTAGATCCTAGCCTCTAAACTTCTCCCCCCGCCACCGTTGACCACCTCTCGCTCTTTCTCTGCACCTCCGTCACCACATAAATGGGTAGCCCCGCGCCGAAGCGCTCTAGGCCATCAACGTCCTGCGAACCTCCTTCTCCGTTTCCATCGCCGCCGGCAATGCCGGTGGAATTGATGGTAGCGCCCACACCTCCGCCCGCGGTGCCTGCACATCCTCATCCCAGTTGGGTTGAGTAGACTCTTAGACTCCTCACTGACTGCATCGACGAACGCGATCGGCGCCTTAATATGGCCACCGACGCCAAGTCCGCCGCTACTCATAGCGCACTAGCGCTCAACGCAGTGGCGCGGAATGTCTTTTCCGACACAGATCACTCGTGTCACCGCCTGGGTCTTGGTACCCTTCCCCTCCACACGAGCATGGACACCGTGGGCCACTACTGCTACGGGTTGATGATTGTGGCCGGTCGTCTCGACGCCCTCCACGAGACAATCGCGGAGGTTGCTGGGGTAGAGGGCCTCCTGAAGATTAAGCACTGTGTCGCCAGGAAGCTTCGAACTGTGACGGTGGTTGAGGCGTATGAGGCGGCTTGGGCAGCGGCGCCAGCGGAGGATGCGGAGCAGGAGGCGTCTCTTGAGGTGGAGGTGGACACGGCTATGGAGGCGGCGGCAGCGGCGGAGGACAAGCAGGAGGAGGCGGCAACGGCGGCGGAGGCAGAGGCGGCAGCAGCGGCGGCAGCGGCGGAGGAGGAGGAGGAGGAGGAGGCAGCACCAGCGGCAGAGGCGGAGGACACGGCAGCGGCGGAGGAGGAGGATGTGTTTTTCTCCCAGTAGAGTAGTATTAGGAGTAGTTTATCTATTTCGTGATCTCTGAGTAGAGTAGTATTAGGTGTAGTTTATCTTGTTCTTGCTGTCTACTACGTGTTTTCCTATTACTTGTTTGTTAATAAAATATGTCTTTATGTTCATGAACATTGTGTTCTATATATGCAGTATCGAAAAAATTCTTTTATTGAAAACATCTCCTATATGTTTGTAACTTGGGACCGTCTATATTTCTTGTGGCTGAATGAATGAAATCCGGTAAACATTATCCTTACAAGTAATAGAACTAACAAAAGACATGATGCATAATTAACTTGATTAGAAAATTACGTCATCTAAATTGCTAACTAGTCAATTGCCTGATGCAACAGGTGCATGAAAAGTATTTTATCCGTTATAACTAATATCCAATGAAATTGTTGATATATATATTGTATGTACCTGTGATACTCATATCACAGGCGGCTTTGGATCAATGGCCTGAAGATTAGACATCACAGGGGAAAATGTTTTTTTTTGTAGTAGTATATACTATGTTTATGTTATCATTTCATTGCGACGAATGTTATATATAAAATGCTGATTGTTTACCTTTTACTAGACCATGGATTTGCCGTCCTCCTTTCGTGGACTTGGGTGTTCTGTAATTGCATGTCGTTTGCATTAGCACAATGATACATTTGGCGATTTATATTTTTGTTCGTATTTTTTTGGAATGTCCCACTACCACATGACTGCTTTTACATCTCCATGAAAACAAAGATGAACGGCAGGTAGCGCTCCCTCGAAAAAAATTTCGTTCTTCTTGGCGCGCACAATTGAGATTTTCACAATTGAAACTTCACCCTGTGCGCCCAAAATTCCAGTCCCGCTCATTTGTAGCTAGCCACGACGAATATAAATGTGTGTCTCCCTCTAATCCCGCAGTGGCTTCCGTTCCCAGCACACATGTTCTCCTATTAGTGTTGTGTTCCAAACTTGAATTCCTAAGAAATTCCCGTATGAGTGGTGGTGGTGACTGTGGGTACAACGTCGAGCGACCAAGTTTGACGGGCTCTACCGAACCTCTTCGTCGCCGACCCTGCCCTGCGACATCCTGGACTCCAGTTTTGTGCTACGTAAGTTCTACACGATCCATGCCGTCTTTTTACAGAGCTACTCCCTCCTTATCGCTTTAGTTGTCGTACCAACAGCTGCAGCCAGTTCATTCCTAGTTGTCGTCCCAACTCCTTATATGCTCTTATGTTTCATGAATGTCTAGTATAAAATCTGATTAATAGTGCAATTGTGCAATCAACTATCCTCAATCGTTAGATCTGCATCCTACAGTCGATTCATCTTTTTATAATACCCTAGCATCCGATTGCATTCTACTTGTTTCCACATATAAAATACACTACACCCCTGCCCGAAATAAATGTCGCTCCGACAGTTTATGGTAGTGTATTTCTAGTACATTTCCATGTCAGGAAAGATAACTATTAAAAACCGCATGTACTATGTAATTTCTTGATTTACAAGTAAATGACGCCAGTGTTATCTTATCAACCACTCCCAATGTTTTACTCTCATTCCTGTGTTCCAAACTTGTATTCCTAAGATTTTCAGTTCCCACGATTTATACACGTTTTTCTTTTTTTTTTTCTCGGATTGTACGGTTTTTTTCCTACACCTTCATTTCTAATTCCTCCGTTCAAAACGAACATTTTCAGTTCATAGCAACCACACCGCCCGATCTAAAATACACATCCTCATGTAATATGACGTTATCACTGTACTTACTATATATACTCTTTACTTTAGGAACAAGACATCAAACTGTCATGTCGTCTACAAGTAATCGTGATGGGCAACAAGCACATGGTATAACTATAAATGTGTTTACTATCAAAATACACATATTTATAACATGTTAATTCCTTTGCATCGTATGCAGATAATATTGCAGCACCTGATGCTCAGGAACCCCGAGATTCGACATCCCATGCTGGTACTATGAGTATAAATATGTACCGGGCTCTACTAAATATTTTAGCATTGCGATTGTAGTTTCCTAGTCCAAGTTAACAGTTAATCAGCATATGTGGTGGCGTGATTTATTGATGCCTATACACTCACGATGGGCTCTCTAGCCGCTGGCCGCTCCGGCACCGGCGACCACACCCTGCTGCTGCTCACTTCAGTGTCCTCCCCGATGGGTCTCCATCCACCATCGCCACATCCCATCCTTCGTGTGTCATGATGACCTGCCGCCCGCAAACCCCTGTCGCCGCCGGTCACTCCGGCACCGGCCGGCGCCCACGCCCTGCTTGTGAGTATATGTGATGGCATGATTTATTGATGCCTACACGCGCACGCTGGGCTCTCTCGCCGCCGCCACTCCAGCACCGGCGACCACGCCCTGCTGCTGCTCACTTCAGTGTCCTCAGAAACGCGTCTCCCTTGACCATCGCCACGTCCCATCCTTCGCGTGTCATGATGACCCCGCCGTCCGCAAACCCATGTCACCGCCGATCACTCCGGCACCGGCCACCGCCCATGCCCTGCTGGTGCTCACTTCACTGTCCTCCCCGATGTGTCTCCCTCCATCTCCACGTCCCATCGTTCGCGTGCCATAATGACCCCGCCGCCCGCAAACCCCTGGCCATTACGGCGTACCTACTCCTACATGCTATGCCCCATATGACATGGCATACCCTGGAAAAAATAGTCCAATATCATTAACCCCTGTCCACTAAGAAATATTAGTATCATATAGTTTAGAGATGCATGTACATGAGGGTTCATTGCTGCTTATATGATCTCAATTCCATTTTTTATACTGCCAAATGCGTTGCTCATGTCTGGTAATTAATACAAGATTATATTCATGTATCCGTTCTAGTAGCACTTTAGGGCGAGATGGTAACATGCAGAGCAAAATATCAGTATGCAATCCACCTAAATTTAATTCCTAGATCCGCCACACTGTCCTCCTAGCCTCGAGACTTGCTCCGGGGTGATATCAATGGACGCAGATCAACTGACTTATACGTTTCTACTGCACGCGATGCAGTAAAGATCCAACAGAATCACACTGTTGGATCTTTACTGCATCGCCTGCAGTAAAAACATAAGTCACGTGAGATCACCGGCGTGATCTGGACGTCGATCCTCTGACTTAAATGTGGTCACTGCACTGCCAGACTGAACCCTAGCTTTGTTAAACGTCGCAAGCTGCCCGCCTCATCTGTCTTGCATCCTCTACCTGCTAATACCGCTAACGTCCTTGACTCGCCCTGCCACCAATTCGCCTCGAGACGCGCTCCTGCTGATGTCGGTCAGACCGAACCAGTAGTACTGCAGAGGATGAGCACCCGGCAAACCCTCTCTTTCTCTAGCATCGTCAGCTACTGTCTTGCCTGCTTCTCAGCTAGACTGAAAATCCCCTGCAGTACTACGGGTGCTGTAGCGCCACTGACTACTGCCTGATGCCTAATTGTAGGGTATGAACAGCAACAAAGAAGTCAACAAGTCGATGCATTGCCCAATATGGAACAAAATGCTGTTGCGACGCGGTGTTCCCACGCTCGTATTTGCCGCACTCATCCTGAAGATGGTAAAACATCAGACTTCTTCTTCTTTCACACTATTTGTACATGATACTAGGCCTGGTCAGTTGCTAATTTGCTTTAAACGTTTACCGTTTGAATGACACTAACAGAAGGAAAGAAGTTTGGAAGAGGGGTGGCTAATGGACTTAAGGTTGCTAAATTGTGCTATCTAGCATCTGCAAATAGAACGAATGATCAGAATCAGAAGCTACAAATTTAGTGGTCCGATAGGTTGGGTGCTGCGGTTGGTCCTAATCAGCGGCACTTTGTTGATGATGTGGTTATTACAACAAAAAAAAATGCACCCCTCGCTGGTGTAAGGAAGTGGGCAGAGGTTGGCGATACTTCGAAGAGCGATATAGTGAGAGACATTCTGGTTAGTGTTGTGACACCCCACATAAGTATTTTATTCTAGCGACCTCCATCTTGTACGTTTACAACAATGTGATATACAATGTACAGAATGCCCGGGACTTGGAGGACACAGATGATACCATAAGAAAAATATTGAAGATTGCTGGTGAGCGCTACAAGGGGTGGCGATCAACATTGCATGCCACCTATAAGAAGTATTCGACCGATGAGGAACGTATACAAAACAAGTCTGTTGACGTAGCAGATTCCGATTGGTTGGCGCTTATGGACTATTTTGGGTCCGAGCGATTCAAGGTCAGCTAGCTTTCTAATACCTTCATATCCTGCAAAAACAATTTGATAACACCCATTCGTGAAATTAATTCTTAAAATTGTAGTCAATAAGCAGAACCAAATCACGAAATCGAAGTACTCAAAAGACAAAACACTTGCTTGGCTCGAAATCCTATGCCCAACTTAGTTACGAGAAGGTATGAAAACTAAATCATGCTTTTACTTTGCACTGCAATTATTCATTCAAATTTTACTTGTATTTGATGTAGCGAGACCCGGAGACGGAAAAGAACCCGATGACATAGAACTGTGGGAGGCAAGCCATGTGAAGAACGGTCAATGGGCAAACGAGCAGGTAGAAGTTGTACATGTGAGAAACACTTCAAACAGTCCCCATTTAAATAAATATTTGCAATGTACATGTAACTTTTCTTTTTGTATATAAACCCAGGCACGTGCCCAAATCAACGTCAAGGAAGGTGAGCTGGGACTCCCAATCCCAAATGAGGAAAGAAACAACATCTTCCAGCTTACTTATATATCCGCAACCGGTTCTGGAGGATCACAGTTTCGGGGGCGTGGTTATATGGCTAAACCTATAGTTTCTGAAAGACTGCGTATCCAGATGTCTGGCCAGCTCGGCCAACAAGTTCGATCCTTGCAAAATATAAATGAAGACCTCAGCTCTCAGGTGCAAGAGTTGGAAGGAAGAAATGATAATATGACCTCCCAGATGGATGACTTCGTCCAGGCAAATGAACAGCTCAACCAGGAAGTTCGGGTTTTACATGATCAGATGGCAGCCAATTCTACACGGCAAGAAAAGGAGCTAGCAGACATGCGCAGAATGATGGAGAGCTTGCAAAATCAACAACGGCTAGCAGCAACTCCGCAAAAGCCTCTTGCTCGCACCAAGTTGAAGCTGGATGTTCAAGAAACTATTCCTAGTACTACAACTCGTCGCGGTGCTATTTTAATGGGTGCAATGTTGCAAACTGAAAAAACTATAAATAACATCGTCTTGCAACGACGCAAGGGTCCTTGAGCGTTGCATCAATTGTTGGATGTTTGTTGTTAAGCCGACAGACGTATCATGTGCGAATAAATTGATTCTGTTGCCACTAATTTTCAAACCTGGTGCATTAGGATTCTAGTGCTGCTAATTATAAAATGTGGCATTAACAGAATATTGCGACGAAAATAAACTGTTGCAATAGGAAGCTAGCTATTGCCACAAATTATAAAATGTTGCACTACAAACATTTGGCTACGACCAAAAAATCGTTGCACTAGACTGCTATTGCCACCACACAGAGAACGTCGCATTACGACCCTGTTGCAATAGATTTGAATATGTTGCATTACGAACCTATTGCCACACATCAAATCGTTGCAATACAATATTGTTGCCACGGTTTTGAAATCGTTGCAATACCGTACTATTCGCCATGAACGTGAAATTGTTGCAACCGTATTACTGGCCACGGCTGTGAAATCGTCGCGATACCATATTATTCGCCAGGAGTGTGAAATCGTCGCGATACCGTACTATTGGCCACGAAAGTGAAATCGTTGCAACATCGTAGTATTTGCCATGAATGTGAAAATGTCGCAATACAATATTATTCGCCACGAGTGTGAAATTGTCGCGATACCGTACTATTCGCCGCGGATGTGAAAACGTTGTGATACCATATTATTCGCCACGAGTGTGAAATCCTCGCGATACCATACTATTCATCACAGATGTGAAATCGTTGCAACACCATACTATTTGCCATGAATGTAAAAACATTGCCATACCATACTATTCACTACGGATGTGAAATCATTGCAACACCGTACTATTTGCCGTGAATGTGAAAACATCGCGATACCATACTATTCGCCACGAGTATGAAATCGTCGCGATACCGTACTATTCACCAGGAGTATGAAATCGTCGCGATACCGTACTTATCGCCACAGATGTGAAATCGTCGCAAATAACATACTATTCAGTGCAATACGTTAAATCGTCGCAATACGTTAAACCGTTGCAATACCATACTATTTGCCACAAACATGGACTCGTTGCAATACCATACTTTTTGCCACGAATGTGGCATCGTTGCAACACCGTTATTTTTGTTGTAATACGTTAAATCGTCACAATACATTAAACCGTTGCAATACCATACTATTTGCCACGAACGTGTAGTCGTTGCAATGCCATACTTTTTGCCACGAACGTGGCATCGTTGCAACACCGTTATTTTCGTTGCAATATGTTAAATCGTCGCAATACGTTAAACCGTTACAATACCACACTATTTGCCACGATCGTGGAGTCATTGTAATACCATACTTTTTGCCACGAACGTGGCATCGTTGCAACACCGTTATTTTCGTTGCAATACGTTAAATCGTCGTAGTACATTAAACCGTTGCAATACCATACTATTTGCCACGAACGTGGAGTCGTTGCAATACCATACTTTTTTGCCCCGAATGTGACATCGTTGCAACACCGATATTTTCGTCGCAATACGTTAAATCGTCGCAATAGGTTAAACCATTGCAATACCATACTATTTGCAATGAACGTGGAGTCGTCGCAATACCATACTATTTGCCACGGATGTCAAGTCGTTGCAATAACCTATTGCCACGGCTGTTATCGCCACGAGTCGGAAAAACTATCACCACGTTCTATTTCGTTGCGACAACAACCTATCGCGACGAATTTCGACCTATTGCAACGATTTTTTTTGTCGCAATAAACCGGAATCCTGGTAGTGTCGTTATTGTATGGATCACTAAATTTCAAATTCCTAGGCAAGAAAATAAAAAATGTTCAAGAGGATAAAATTGAGAATCTTGTTTGCCATGACCTAAATGATAAACATTTGCTCTTGAGTAAAAATCTATGATGGTCAGAAAATTTACAAGATAAAAGGGCCCATATAGTGTATTTATATCACTTGCATTGCTATGAGTAGGAGCTTTAGAAAATGTTCAACTTGATTCATCAATAAAGCCCCACTCCAAGCAATGATTCATACATTGTTCATGGATACACTAGAAATTGGACCCAAAGCATCTTTGGTCTTGTTCTTTCCCGATTGTACAAATGAAGATTCGGTTATCTAACCTGAAAATTCATTCGTACAAGTATCAGGAGCTAACCATCCCTCTCTATCATAGAGAGGAACTTTGCAGGAGTAAAATAACAATGCAGGCATTCAAAGATCTGATTGTTGGAAAGTCGAAGAGGATTCCATTTCAATATCTCTTGGCCAAGGAGTAAATTTGGATGGTTGCTACCTATCGGAAATTAAGTCCGAAGGTCAATCATAACTATACGAGGCCAGAGATTTGACATGGAAACCCTCCATGAGCAACCAATGGGCTGCTATGAATATGTGAGAGCATTATGCTCTCAACTATTCTAAGCACTCATTCAAGCTCAAGGGAATTACCACCATCATTGGGTGTAAGTTATTCCTTAGTGGCTAAAAGGTATGATGTACCTTAACCAAGAATGACAAAGATCACATCGGATGTATATTGGGTGTAAGTTGTTCCTATGTGGTTAGAAGGTATACCTTAGCCAATGAACAATGGATCACACTAAACCCATGTTGAGTGCACGTCATCCCTTTGTGGTTATAGGTATGTTGTACCTTAGACAATGATAACAGGATTGTACTCAACACATGTTGGGTACATGTCACTCCTTTGTGGCTAAAGGGTATCATTACCCTAGCCAAGGAATGACGGATCACACTCAATGCATGAAGGGTACAATTATTCCTTTATGGCAAGAAGGTATGATACACCTTATTCAACGAATGACGAAACACACTCAACACATGTTGAGTGCACGTCATCCCTTTGTGAGATGGGTTATCACTACCTTAGCCAAGGAATAACAAGGTACAACCTATTGAAACCTTGAGGTGTGGATGAGCAACATCGACAACACTCTCCTTGACCACTCTCATGGAATCCTTGGAAGGCAACCCAACATCAGCACTCAACCCTCCAAAGTCGAAGCCATGCTGCAACAAGGTTAGGCCAACCTCATGGTCTACATCTCTCGCTAGGGTTTCAGCCCCTAGCGCGGACCTTGGACAAGAACAAGCTTGGGGGAGGACCCCCACTTGAGGTAACTTGTATCACGTCCCATTTGCATCCCATTATTTTATTTATTTCATTCCACCACAGTTGCTTCCAAAAAATGATTAATAATAATGTTGTATAGGTTAGGTTAATAAAATAAAAGATGTGCGATAAGAGTGATTTGGAATTCACATAGATAAAATGATTAATAGTCGCTCTATTTTAATTTTCCTATGTTCTAGTTTACAACTTACTACTCTCCAACATATTGCTCTCATTGGCTAAATGCTTGTGCCTTGATTTGGAAATTGTGGGTAGCAAAAGCTTAATCCATTCTAAGTTGTTGTGAGGTATAATATAGTGATAAGGCTGCTATTCCTAGTTTGAAAGTGAAACTTAGATTTCCGGATAAATTCTAAAAATATTTAAGTTATCCTCATTTGGTTGGAAATACCCACCAAAGCCATATGATACATTACCTTGATAGACCTTATGCATATGCTATTTGTCTTCACATTGATCTTTGTCAAACTAGTATAGACCTATGTGAGATTTCATTTATTACTTTTTGAATTCAAGACTTCACTTGCACATGCTATACTTCGACACTGGAAGTAAGAAAATTTCCATCATACCACCATTCCACAATAAAAAGAGAAACTCCATATCATTCATGATTAGTACTCTCTCCAAAATTAATTGCATAAAAAGGGAGTAGAAGACATGGCTACAAGAAAAAGAAAATGAAAAAGAAAATGCATGCTTACATCATAAGCATGAGAAGAAAAAAGAAAGGAAAAAGTAGCCATGTTTCATCTCTGCAAAATAAGAGAGTCCACTTAAAAAGGAGTCATCTCAATATCCACATCCACTCCACTCCATCACACATGCACAAGTCTTGAATCAAATTGTTTTGAATTGATTTCTCCTAAGGCTTGCTCTTTTGACTTAGCAATATTATGTGTTGCAAATATGCCTAATCTATTCCCTACCAAGCTCCACATACAAGCCTTATTTAGTGGTAGAAGGAATTTAGGCAAAATGCCTTGGTGAGGAAATATTTTCACTACACATAAAGGAGATACTTGAGAGAATCAAATTGAGATCCTTAAAATCTGAATTGAACTCTCCTGGATTTGAGTGGAACTTGACTTCTAGGCTATGTGTGCTCCATTTGCTGTTCTATCTTTCAACCACCCATGAATAGGAGATGGCATAAGCCCAATAATGACTTAAGATGGGTGAAGTACTGTGCCAATTTTTGCAATACTAGGTAGAGTACTTTGTTGTGCACATGGTATTTTTGAAAAAAATAGAACATAGTAGCAACTCCTGATCATCAACCTAAAGTCTTGACTTTGCTCAGGACGAGCAAAGGATAAGCTTGGGGAGTTTGTTGATGGTTGTTATATACCAATTTCACTCATCAATATAACTCAATTATGTGAAGGAAATATCATTTCTTGCACACATCACCTTTCTATTTAACCTATTTCTACTTGTACATGGAGAAATTGGTGCATGCAGGCATTTTACACAGAATTGAAGTAAAACAAGGGGATGGATCCTATAAAATATCATCCAAACCAACCAGGCGTCGACATGTGGCACCACATGGATAAAATGGCCCACAAACATAAGTATCCGAGGCCATCCAACAGTGTAGCACCTATATCATGGAATGGGACCCACCAGTCAGACACTTGGAGGAAGAACTGGCCATTTGGATCCAGGAGAAGGTTGGCCAACCCCCTTAGTCGGACGACCAGTTCCTGGCGCTAAACGCGGTCAAACAACACGTGTTGGCTCCTCCCGACATGAGGAAGTTAGTGGTGACTTATTCACACGCTTTTGGTGGCGGGAACCGACTCTTCTCCAAGCTATAAATCGGACCCCTCACTTCACAACACACCACTTGAGCATCATTCTATTGTATACTCTAGTTCTGTTTTCTATTAGTGGAGTTAGGCTATAGATGGGACAGCCTCTATTCCCAAGTCCAAGTTGGGAACGGTATGGCTCATGTATCTATTCTTATATTTGTGACTTTATGCATAATAAAGATATTATCTTTAGTCTTCTTTTATTCATATACTTGGATGAAGCGTTTCTTGTTTGATTATGGATTCCATGTATGTGGTAGGAGTAGTCTTTATGATTATGTTGTATCTCTATTAATCTACCATCATAAACACTACAAACCCCCACTATAGTCTAATTAGTTATGATATGATCATGTTAATATGAATCTCTTGTGCTATCTATCAACATTGGTTCAATGATGATTTAGTTCATTGCCTTAGGATGGTTTGTGCTCGGGCTCTTAAGGTAATTACTTAAGATGCTAGCATGGTGGTAGGATAGAAAGTAGCGTTGAATGTCTCAGAGACTCACAAATTGAAGAGGTAGGCAGTAGGTGGTGACAGCTCTATCTGTCCTTTGTAATCCTCCATGTTCGGCTATGCCACAGGCTCTTGCCGGGGGTCGCCTAGTGTTGTAGTATTAGACCCATTGCCAATGTGTTGAACAACTTATCATAAGTATTCACCATTGACATGCTCCTTAGTATCTAACTTAGGCTATGTGTATGTATATTAGAAGCATTGTAGGAGCAACTCCCCAATCCTTAGTCTAATCTCCATTAGGACACATCTACCCTTTAGAATAGATTGCTAAGGTGTGTGTCACACTACCCATATATTATCCACATACCCCTGTCTCGATAATTGATTAGTAACCCAAAGCTTTATCATAAGAGTATGGTTTACTTTACTCCATTTCCTTCCTTTGGGATAAATATGATACCCTTGGGAATCTCTTAGGTGAAAATGCTACACGATAGTTTCCGTGCGCTCGCGGACCTCATCTCCTTCGAGAGATGATCTATGACGTTAGTAGCCGTCAACACTCATGCCTTCTCTTAAACACGCCAACAAATTTAATCTTTTCTTCCTGTAGCTATCGCGAATGAATTCCTCTGATCAATACTGTCAAGTGTGCACTAGAACACTTCCTCCGGTACTACTAAGTAGTAGTCCACGGATGTTCGTATTCGGTTAGGGCACAAAGCGAAATCAAGCACGAGATGTTGACATGAGAGATTTTACGTGGTTCGGGTCGCCTGAGCGTAATACCCTACTCCACAGAGTGTGTCTTGATTGTATGAGCAAGAATGAGCTTGTGTGCATGTGTGATCAGTGATTGGATCCTTTCTACCATGCAGTGCAGCCCTTTTATATGCTAAGGACTGGTCGTGACAGTTTGAGCCCGGCAAAACAAGTGGTCCCGGCTGTTTTAACTACCATGTGCACGATCTACAATGTAATGAGGGGTTAATTGTGTGATAACATGCCTTGGCTGCAGCGTTACCAGTCCTGATATTCCTCTGATCGCGTGTCATTAATATAGCATTAATGATGTATTAACTAGGTCTTGTAACAACAAATTGATAGCCCTTGATAGTCCGCGCCGTTGGAGATTATGTTGTCCTCCCGTTTCTGTTGTAGGTCCGAATGTTGACACGTGGAAGCTCTGGAGCTTCCCTCCACTGGGGGATAGATCCGGCGCTGTTGGACACGTGGCAGTTTCGGAGCTTCCGTGAGGAGGGAGGCAGGTCCAGCTCTGCAGGACACGTGGCTGCACCGGAGCTACCCTAAGGAGGTAGGTAGGTTCGGTTATGCGGGATGCGTGTCCCATTCGAACGTCTGCCACTTGGATATAGGAACTCATAGACTTTGTCTGCAGTGTCAGGGGGTACCTGGTACGCAGTGTACTAATAGTGGCCCCTGGGCCCACCTCAAGGAGAGGTTCTTAGGTGAAGGCTATGGGGCCATCATCGACTCCCGTGTTGTGGCTTCAAAGTCTTTTCCTATGTAGTTGGAACGGCAGCATGCAATTATGCCGTCGCCGTGTGGCCCTTCTTGATATGTTGAGTGGGATCCTAGCGTGCAGATCTCACACAATTGATGGTTGCCAGTTCTCTATACAAAATTCTTATTGGTTCCCAGCATAATCTTTCTAGCCCTGTTAGGTTGCCGCCCTCGAGCTTCCAACTTCCTATCATGACAACGGTTCGCCGGGTGCAACTTTTTTAACAAAGTGGACCTGGGCCCCCTCATCATTGATGAGGTCATTTGAGATTCGAGTCCGGAATTTGTTTCCATCCAAGCATTGCGGAGGCTTACTAGAGGTTGAAAGTTTGCACGGGAAGAGAAACCCTTACGTTTTCATTTGATGTAGCGCTTAGATCTCTCCACCTTTGCAACCTTTCTTCCACTTCTTCTCCACTTTGCAATGATGGAGTAGGGACTTTCTTCGAGCCAGATCAAGAGCGATGAAGAGTTGTCAAGGGTCTGCACCTACATGGGGTGGTCGAGTTACTCCTTCAACAACTCGATTCGCCTCGGCAAGCTCCCCTTCAAGAAGGAAAGCGCCGACGAGATTGTGTACTTCACGGCGTTTTCCATGGTGGGGCTCATCCCGCAGTTCTCAAGCTTCCTGCTGATGCCGCTGTACTTCTACGACCTGCAACTCCACCACCTCAGCCCCCACTCCTTCTTGATAGTGGCGACATTCATCCTCTTCTATTAGATGTGGGTGGGTGTGCCACCTTGCATTTAGGTCTTCCGGACCTTCTTCGAGGTCCACACAACCGGGAAAGGGAATGAGCTTCTCGGCTTCAACTACTTCGTGAAGCTCAAGAACTCGCCCTTCAAGTATTTGAAAATGTTCCTTTCTGGGAAGTGGGACGACTGGAAGAAGGATTGGGTGGTCATCAGTGTAGGTAACCCTGACATGCTGGAGCTCATGACAGCCTCCCCGTCGTTGACTCTGATGCTTGGGAGGTGGTTCCGACACTTTCGGAGGAGTATAACCCGATCTTGACAAGGAATTGAGAGTGCGTTGAGGGAGGAGTGACCCCTCTGATGGTCATCGCCAACTTCCTGACCAACCAGTGGGCTCCGTTGAAGACGAGGGAATGGCCTACGTGGGCATTCAGTGGAGAGATGGATCCATACTGGATTGATACTGGTGTCGGGTCCAATTTGGATGATAAGGCTTTGAAGCTTCATCTCCAAAGACTGCATCAAGGAGCCATTCACCCAGATGATCTAACACCTCTGGCAGAGTTCCTACCCCTGAACATGGTTCCAGAGTTCAGGAGGGAGCTAAGGAAGAATATGCCAATGCTTGATGACTTGGGCCTTGTAGATAGGTGTCGGAGCACTCCTCCAACAAGGATTGTGATCCCCGGAGCTCCTTGCCCTCATGAAGGCTCTGGTCCTACGCCAGTCAGTGGCAAAGGCAAAGGTCTGACGGCTTCACCTCCAAAGAAATCTGCTACAAGCCGAGGCAAGGAGAAAGCTCCCGTCAAAGCTCTGAATCGCAAGTGGAAGCTGACAAGAAGAGACGGAAGAAGTGCAAGGCAAGCTCCGGAAGAAGTGACCCCTCAGCCTCGGCTAAGATTTGTAGTGGTTGTGCCCCTAGCTCTGGTTGGTCCTTCGGCTCCAGTGCCCATAATGGCACTGGGTCCGGCAAGTCGACTCTCGTCAAGGTGCTAGCGGAGGGCTCTGGGGTCTGGAGTTTATCCTCCGACGATGGAGGTACCAGAGGTGGCAGTGCTGGCGGCTGCCTCAACACCTGGTTCTGGTCCTGGTGCATCCGCCACACTGATGACAGTTGGCTCTAGCTCCAAGCGCCCAAAAAAGAAGATCCAAGCTGACTAGAGCAGCAAAACCCACAGGTAAGGGCCAAACCTGCAACTTTTGTCTTGATTTCGTTTCTTGCTTTATCTTGAATTCTCTATTTTCTATTTCCAGCATATTAAGGAAGGAGGCTGCAGCTCTGGCGCCTACGGCAGCTGCGGAGACTATGCAAGTTGAAGCTGCTGCCTTAGCTCCAACCGCTCCCCCAGAGGTTGTAGCGAATGACACGACAGCTTCGACGTCGGCTGTCGTGGAGACAAGTCCAGTACCATCAACTGAAGAAGTCATGTTAGTGCCGGACCACATGGAAGAAGTACTCAAGCATGCTCCGGTGGTTTTGGAGCTAGCTGCAAAGGTTCCAGCATCAGCACCAGAAATCGATGAAGCCCTGATGGAATTTCCAGTGCCAGGTCCGGATGTGGCAACCCCGGAGGTGACCTTGCCCGATCCTGCTCAAGAGGATCCGGTTGTTGGTGCTCCAACTTTTGAGCTGATGGCTAAAGATCCCGTCGTGGATCCCTCCTTACCAGCTCTAGGAGTTGAAGATTCGGCAGCTAAACCCTCCTTGCCAGCTCCGGAGGTAGAAATCTTAGCTGCAGGTCCTTTTGTCGACCACGGCAGAGATTGACGTGCCCGGAGATTGGCCCCAGTGACGTGGAGCTGCTGGAGAATACGCTTGCGTCGTGGGCTCCTAATGTTATTTTGGAAGACCCAATGGATCTGGAAGAGGCACCTCAGGCGGGCCCGGAGCCAATTCCACTCGAGTTGTCAATCGACAATGCATGCTGAAGCCTCTGACAGGTCCATCTTGCTTTTGACTACGACCGCAAGTTTCTCGAAGAAGAGCGCAACACCTTGAGGCGTTGGTGCAATAGGCTGCTCTTCGAGACAAAGCTGACATAGTCTAGGCTGGCAGACAAGAAGGAGTGGGTGGCAAAGGAAAAAAGCTCGGCAGTTATGCCCGAACAGGGCGCTAGATGACCGAGAGGCCGCTATTAAGGCCCTCAACAAGAAGACTCAAGAGATCTACGAGCATGTGCAAAAGACTCATGAAATGGCCAACAGCCGCTCAGAGAGTCTCGGAGAGTTGATGGAAACTCTCCTCAAGTGCTGAGATGAGCTCGAAATAAGGAGGCTGAACTCCAAGAGAAGGAAGATAAAATCTAGCAGGGGGAGGATGAGCTCTCTCAGAAGCTGGCACGCGGTGAGCAAGACTTGGCTATCTGCGTGGAACATCAAGTCATGGTGCAAAGAAGAAAAGCACCGGTTGTGGCGGGCAGGTCAGGATGTCATCAAAAGAGAAAGTGACGTCTCTGCCCGAGAGGACAAGGTGAAGACTAAAGAGAAAGACCTTGCAGATAGGCGAAACTGAGTACACCTCCGAGTGAAACAAGTAGCCAACCAAGAGAAACTGCTAGCTAAACAAATTTAGCATCATGCTAAGGAGGTCGAGCGCTTCTCAAAGGAGGGCTCTGCAGAGCTTTCATCTGCAAGGAGGTCACTGGAGGAGCTCCAGAGCTCGAGGACAATTGAGTCTTAGCAAGTCTAGGACTTCCTCAGGCGAGCTAATGAAGCTCTGGTGTCTTTGGGGTTTAGTCCGGTTTGTCCGAATGACCTGGAGCAAGAGATGGAAAAGGCCCTTGTAGCTTTGAACTCTGCTGGCAGCAAGCTGAATGCTATGGGAGACGTAATTCTCGACCAATTGTAATCAGAAGGTAAATCCCTAGCTAAGAACGTTGCCGAGTATGTGCTAATGTGCTTCAAGAGCAGGGACCCAAAGATTTCTCTAGCTTCGATGGTCGAAGGACCCAATGCTGAGGTGGAAGAAGCTGCCAAGGCTAGTGTCCAAGAAGCTGCCAAGACAGTTGACTCGTTCCTTGTTAGGAACTTCAATAGCTAGGACCTTCCTCTTTGTACCTTCAACTTGTAAATATCCAATTTTGAATGATTGAATGAAACCCTTTCAAATTCCATCTTTGTCTCCAATATATTGCCCTTTTATCTTATTGGCCCCCTGGTAGATGTGTTCAATTGATTGAGAACATCTACCATGAGGAACTTGAAAATGTCTTGAAAACTCGTTTCCACGGAACTCATAGCTAGTAGGATGGCTCCGAGATCGAAGATTTGCTTCCGTACGCTCCAGGGATCCTTTGTTACGTCAACGGCGGGACGCCAAGGAGGTGTCAGAGCTTAGTAGCTTCAACGGCGCCGAATGTCAATGCATATAACATCGACAGCAGGGACCCTAGGGCTTTTTGGAGCTTAGTAGCTTCGACAGCGCCCACTGCTAATGCATAGAACGTCGACGGCGGGCCACATGGGGAATGTTGGAGCTTGGTAGCTTCGACGGTGCCCACTGCCAATGCATAGAACATCGATGTCGGGTCTCATGGGGGTTGAATGTGGCCCAGAGGGGGGGTGAATATGCTTTGAACATTTCCTGCACACTTAATCAAACAGTCAAAAACTTGATTGACTGGACTTGTCCGGTTGTGTGGGCGGACTAGTCCGGTGTGCCTGGTGTATGCCGATTTGACTAAGTGTCGATATAGGATTTAAATCCTTTTAAGTAGCAGAAATTTGAACAATAGATAAGATTACTTGAATTTATAATTGATGTCGTGAAGTTGCACGTGAAAAACAATTTGCAATTCCAGTTATGATATTGATTGACTATGTGCCCTAATCAAGATGCAAAAGTAAAGAAGCACATGAGACACCAATTTTTACCGAGGTTTGATCTCACCAAAGAGATCTACTCCTCGTTGAGTATGCCCACACAGAGCCAGGTCTCTTCAAACCCTTTCCCTCTTCAAGTCACCAGACAAGGCCAACTTGATTCCACTATCACGGGCTACCTCACACGTTGAGGGCTCCCACAAGAATTACAGTGAGAAAATGATCAAATACACTTGAAAAGATTACAAGAAAAAGCACGAGTATCAAGAGATCAAACCCCAAGAGCTCAACGACGTGTATACGACGCTCTGCCAATCCCAAATCTAAGTGTTCAATTGATTTTCACCTTTTTGGATTTTAGATGTGTGGGAAGATGTGTTTTTTGCTCTTGGGACAGGTGGCGGCGCTAGGGTTTATGACTTTGACAGTAGGAATCAAAAGTTATAATAGTGGGGCCGTGGATCTCCTATTTATAGAGTTTCCAAAAAATTACTGTTAGAAATCCCAATGACTGGACTAGTCCGTACTGGGTACCGGACTTGTCAGGTGTGCTTTGTGAAAGTCAGCGTGGAATGCAACACACTAGAAACCCTAATTGTGTGAGGTATACCAGACTAGTCCGATGGATGTCCGGACTCGTCCGATGCCATGTGTAATTGAACTCCAGAGAGTTGAACGGACTAGACCGATCAAAGAACAGACTTGTCTGGTGCTATGTGTAATTGAACTCCGTGGAGTTCAACGAACTAGTCCTGTCCTATGGACGGACATTTTCGGAGTGCAATGAAAAGGATTTACAGAGACATTAACGGACTAGTCCGGTCCTTGATTGGACTAGTCTGGTGCACTGTGTTATTGGATTCCAGAAAGGTTAACGGACTAGTTCGGTCCATGATCGAACTAGTTTGGTGCATAGTGGACTTGGACAACAGTGAGTTTAATGGACTAGTCCGGTCCATGAATGGACTAGTCCGATGCTCAGTGAATTTTTGGTGTTATTAAGCCCTTACTCCAATGCAAATATTTGAGCTCTTGGGATGTGTCTCTCACGCACATCCTATATATTCAAATCTACTTTACGCTTCAGTTGTCAGTTGGGATTTTCTCTTTTGTACACCACTTCATTTTTCACATTTTTGAGTGTACCAAACTATCTCATTTTTTCTTAACCTGCAGTCATCTCAACAAATTCATTAGGATCTCATTTGTTTGTCATCAATCGTCCAAAACCCACAAGGGATTGCCTAGATGCACTTTCAATCTTCCCCTTTTTGGTGATTGATGACAACCAATTGAGATATCACAATTAAGAGTAAAAAAAGTCAATTTTCATAAAGTGTGCATATATGAGAATAATAAATGAGTAACGAAATAATTCTCACATATATTCACTCTTTATGGTGGGGTGCCTAACAAGTGTATGATCAAGAGATGTGATGAGTAATTGTTGACGGCTCCTAGGATATACTAACAAATAATCCCCGTCAACGGCGCCAGAAATACTTGTTGGTATTTCTTAACACCACAGATCATCTTCGGTAAAGAGATGAGATCCGCAAGCGCACGAAAGATATCGTTGTAGCATTTCACCCATGAGTATTCCCAAGGGTATCGTATTTGTCCCAAAAGAAGGCAATGGAGTAAAGTATATACTACTCTTATGGTCAAGCTATGGGATACTAATCAATTATCCAGACAGAGGGTAAGATGATAATTGGGGTAGTGTGACACACACCTAGGCAATCTATTCTAAAGGGTAAATGGGTCCTAGAGGATGATTGGATTAAGAGTTAGGGAGTTGCTCCTACAATGCTCCTAATACATATACATAGCCTAAGGTAGATACTAATGGTCATGTCAACGATGAATTCCTATGCAATGCTATTCAACACATCGGGCATGGGCTTACCCCTAGCAATACTAGGGCGACTCCCGCCAAGAGCCTGTGGCATAGCTGAACGTGGAGGATTACAAAGGACAGATAGGGCTGTCATCACCTACTGCCTACCTCTTCAATCTGTGGGTCTACGAGACATTCAACGCTACTTAAATATCCTAGCACCATGCTAGCATACTAAGCAAATACCTTAAGAGCTGCAACACAAACCATCCTAAGGCAATGAACTAAATCATCGTCGAACCAATGTTGATTGCATAGCATAGTTATTCATATTAACCTAATCATATCATAACTACGTTGACTATAGTGGGGGTCTATACTGTTTATGACCATAAGATGTGATCATGAGAGTACAATCATAAAGACTATACCTTTCACTTACATGGACTCCACAATCAAACAAGAAACGCTTTGTCCAAGTATACGCATAAAAGAAGACTAAAGATAATATCTTTATTGAGAACAAAGTCACAAATACAAGAAGGAATACATGAGACATACCTTTCCCAATGTGGAATTGGGAAGAGAGACTCCTTCTACTCCTTTCCCAATTTGGACAAGGGACTAGAGGATCTCCTCTCTACATCCTAACTCCTCTAAGGACTAGGGAAGATAGTGTATACAATAGAATGATGCCCAAGTGGTGTGTGTTGAAGTGAGGGGTATGGGGTCCTATTTATACTAGTGCTGAGGTTGGTTCCCCCCACCAAAAGCGCGGGAATCAGTCATCATTGACTCCAGGGAGCCGGGCGGAGCCAACACATGGAAGTTGACCGCGTTTGGCGCCAGGACTTGGTCGGCCGACCCTCTGGTTCGGCCGGCCTGGTCAAGGCTCCAAATGGCCCATACTTCCTCCAGGTGGGTCCCATTGACTGATATTGGTGCTACACCGTTGGATGACCTCGGATACTTCTGTTTGTGGGCCATTTGAGCCATGTGGTGCCACGTGTCGTCGCCTGATTGGCTGGGATGATATTTTATAGGATTGCTCCCCATACTTTTCCTCAATTCCTGTATAAATATCTGCATACACATATTTCTCCAAGTAGAAGTGGAAATAGGTCAAGTAGAAAGGTGATGTGTGCAAGAAATGATCAATCCTTCACATAATTGAGTTATATTGACGGCTGAAATTGGTATATAACAGCCGTCAACAAACTCCCCCAAGCTTATCCTTTGCTCGTCCCGAGCAAAGTCAAGACTTTAGGTTGATGATAAGGAGTTGCTACAATGTTCTACCTTTCAGAAGTACCAAGTGCACAACAAAATAGTCTACCTAGTATTGCAAAAAGTGGCTATGGTACTTCACCCTTCTTAAGTCATTATGGGAGTTATGCCTTCTCCTATTCATGGGTAATTGAAAGATAGAACAGCAAATGGAGCAAGCATAGCCTAGATATCAAGTTCCACTTAAATTCCGGAGAGATTCAAATTAGATTATAAGTACCTCAATTGTTTCTCTCAATCACTCCTTTGTGTATAGTGGAAATATGTCCTCACCAAGGCATTATGCCTATACTATTCCTACTCTTTGAATATGGCTTGTATGTGGAGCTTGGTAGGGAAAGTAAGTAGGCATATTTGCAACACATAATATTGCTAAGTCAAAAGAGCAAGCCTTAGGAGAAATCATTTCAAACTTTTGAATCAAGACTTGTGCATGTGATGGAATGGAGGTGGATGTGGAAACATTGAGATGACTCCTTTTGATGTGGACTCTCTTTATTGCAAGGATGAAACATGGCTACCTCTTTTTTATGCTTATGGAATAAGCATATTATTTCTTTTTTTCTCATGCTTATGATATAAGCATGCATTTTCTTTTTCTATTTCTTATAGCCATGTCTTCTACTCCTTTTTATGCAATAACTTGAAGAGAGTGCTAACTATGATTAGCATGGAGTTTCTCTTTTTATTGTGGAATGGTGGATATGATGGAATTTTGCTTCCTTCTAGTGTAGAAGTATAGCATGTGCAAGTGAAGTCTTGAATTCAAAAAGAATTGAATGATTTCTCACATAGATCTATACTAGTTTGACTAGGCTCAGTGTGAAAGCAAATAGCGTATGCATAAGGTGTTGTCTATGTATGAATATAATATGGCTTTGGTAGGTATTTCCAATCAAATGAGGGAAACTTAAATCTTGATAGAATTTCTCCAGAAATCTAAGTTTCACTTTCAAAATAGGAATAGCAGCCCTATTACTAATTCAAATCTCCCAACAACCTAGAAGTAGATTAAGTTTTTGCTACCCACAATTTCTAAATCAAGGCAAAGTTAATTTTAGCCAATTTAAGCAATATTTGGAGAGTAGCATGTTGTAAACTAGGGACTTAGGAAAAATAAAATAGAGCAACTATTCATCAGCTCATCTATGTGTATTCTAAATCATTCTTACCGTACATCTTTATTTGATAAGAAAAGCAAATCTAAGTTCCTATTTTATGCTTTTTTAGATGCATGGTGGATGGTGGATGAATGGAAAGTAAATATGCAATGGATGATTTGAAAAAAAAAATGCAGTTGGTGTGATACAAGTTACCTCAAGTGGGGGTCCTCCCCAAAGATTATTCTTGATCAAGGTCCGTGATAGGGGTTGAAACCCTAACGACGGAGATAGGCCATGAGTTGCCCTATCCTTGTTGCAGCGTGGCTTTGACAATGGAGGGTTGAGTGTTGATTGTTGTGTTGCCTCCCATGGACACCATGACTGTGGTTGAATAGAGTGTTTTCGATGTTGATCGTCCGCATATCAGGATCTCCATGTGTTGGGTGTGATTTGTCATTCCTTGGCTAGGATAATGATAACCTTTAGATCCAAAGGAATGACGTGCACTCAACATACATTGAGTATGTTTCGTCATTCTTTGTCTAAGGTGTGTCATATCTTTTTGCCATAAGGGAGTGACATGTGCCCAACATGCATTGGGTATGATCAGTTGTTCCTTGGGTATGGTACAACATATCTTCTAGCCACATGGGAACAACTTGCACCCAATGATGGTGGCAAATCCCTTGAGCTTGAATGGGTGCTTAGAGTAGTTGAGAGCATAATGCTCTCACCCATTCGTGGCAGCCCATTGGTTGCTCATGGAGGGTTCCCATTTCAAATCTCTAGCCTCGTATAGTTATGATTGACCTTCGGGCATAATTTCCGATAGGTAGCAACCATCCTCATTTACTCCTTGGCCAAGAGATGTATAAATGGGATCCTCTAGGGATCCCAACAATCAGCTTCTTGAATGCCTGCATAGTAATATTACTCTTGCAAACTTCCTCTCTTGAATAGAGAGGGATGGTTAGCTCCCGATACTTGTACAAATGAACGTTTGGGTTAGGTAACCGAACTTTCCTTTGTACATACGGGGAAGAACAATATCAAAGAGGCATTGGTTCAAATGTCAAGTGTATCCATGACCAATGCGTTATTCATTGATAAGAGTTGAGCTTTATGGATAATTCATGTTGCATATTTTCTAAAGCTCCTACTCATAGCAATGCATGTGATAAAAATATACTATATGGATCCCTACATCTTTTAAAGTTTCTAACCATCTTAGCTTTCAAGAGCAAATTTTATCATTTAGACCATGACAAACAAAATTCTCAATTTTATCCTCCTAAACTTCACTAGGAATTTAAAAATTAGTGACTCCTCCAAAAAATGCAATTCAATTTTAGAGCAAGGATATCACTTATTCCTAGGAGTTTGAAATCTAGTGACACCATCTATGCATGAAGCTCAATTAAAAATTATGGCTGTCACTATGCCCAAGTTTCTATATGCCGATTCACCAATTAAGTCATGCCCAAAAGTTTTATTTTCTAAACCTAGACAAAAATGACTATGTCTACAAAACAATGCTTAAAGGATTCTAGGAACTTGTTTTATATTTTTCCAAGTAAGGTGGGATTTCCTTTTGGAGATCCAAAAGTCAATACCCACACTTACTCTTGTGACGATGCATGAGAATTAAATGATGAAGAAGTGTTAACCTTCCTCACAAATGCAAGCGAATACATTCAATTCTATGGAAAACAAAACAATGAAAAATTCTAAACTCATACCTCATTTGAAGAGCAATTGGTGACAAAGGTCTTTGTGTGAGAAACTCACAACCTTGATTTTCGGCGTAGGCTTGATGTTTGATGTCAAATGCCAAGTTGAGATTGAAATTGGCAATGGGTTGGTTCTGGCTCCTCCATTGGGTCATCATCTTGAACATTTCTCTTCCTCAAACTCAAAATGATTTTGAAGGAGAGAAGTGTTCTCAAATCCTCCCAATGGTGACTTGAGCTTGATGAAACCTTCCACTTTCTTGCCATACCAGCTCTTCACAATTTTGACCTAGCTGCACTTTAATCAAGAACACACAAAACAACTCAAAAACGGGTTACATTAGCCAAAAGCAAATTGAACCCAATTTTCAAATTATCTTGCCCAGCTTGAAATAACTTGTAAATGCAATGAGGGTCAAAGCAAATCTTTTTGGTTTGAACTAGGAAGATAAGTTCAAGTGGTCATGCACGTAGTTCATATCCAATTAATTTTCTCCCCTAATTAAAATTTTTAGTTTTATGATGGTTGGAAATTTACTTTCCAACATGCAAGTGTGGAATTTCAAACATGCAAATGCAAGGGTTGATGCAATTTGGAAAACAAATATGAGATAACTACCAATTAACCTATTGGCAGGGACTCATCAAATTTTTGAAGTCCGATGTGTACGATTTGTTGTCCAATCTTGGAGTTGAAGATGTGGACGATTTCTTCTGTCTTGACATGCCAAACTCATTTGGCTATCATTTGGACATGTGGGCCACATGGTGGCCCTAGCCTCTCCCCGTTGTATTTATATAGACATGTTGTTGTAGCAACGGGTTCTCCCTCTTGAATGTATTCCTTCATGGGCATGGTGAGGCTTTGTCCTTCTTAGGGGTGCCACTCTGACCATATTGATATTCCATTGAATCAACCCATACCTTGATCATGGGTCAAAGGCTTCCTTGGGCATGATGACATGTGGACTCCACAATCAAACAAGAAAATCTTCATCCACAATGTCACTTGCCTTGGGTTGAATGGGGTTGGTCAAAGTGTGGGAATCCCAACAAGTGATGTGGGATATCTTGGACTTTGAATGCTCCTTAAGTTCTTGTCCTTGGCCAAGATCTTCATGTGAATGTTGTCTTGATTTCTACTTGGCCAAGATACTTCAAGGTAGGCTAGTTGAACTTAAATCCCTTGGAAAGCCATAGCCTCCTTGAAAACAAGGGTGATGTTAATTCCACCCTTGACCTCCTTGTGAATGGTAGCCATTGGAGTTGTTGTTTAAAAAGGTCCTCATGGGTCTTAGGGAAATAATTCCCACGCGTCCCATGATGACATGGATTTTCACAAATCATGTGAATATCCACGACTTGGATTATCCAAACAAATCTCCAACATCTTGGATATTCATGATACTTCAATGGGAGGTATAGTTCCATAACTAGCATATCCACCTTGTGAACTGGTGTGCATGACAAGCTATCAGAACTCGAGCATTCTTCAATGCACCCCTTGAGTGGAGACCTTCTTCTCATCCATGATGAATGAGAATAGGACTCCTTCAGCTCCATCATGAATGTGGTCATGGATTGGTGGAGCCAACCCATGTCACGAGTGTTGGATGAAGAGCCAACTATCCACCCCATGATAGAGGCAAACCAAGAAGAACTTCTTGGAGCCTTCCCCAAGATTGGGTATAGATGACTTTGGCTCCTACTGAAATCTGAAATTCTCCCGCAAAAGGCAATGGTGTTGCCTAGCGGACATTTGTTGAGGTACGCATTGAATCATCTTGCAGTTTAGCACTTGCATCCTCGTTGGCCATACCATACAATGGGTTGGCCAACACTACCCTGTTTTCACACAAAGGAGAAAACAAACAAGGGTAATCCTGTCTAATAACTATTAGTACCTATAGCGTAATCACAAGTGATAGCTATCCTTCACTTCCTTTGCCTTCCCCGGCAATGGTGCCAGAAATGCTTGTTGACGGCTCCTAAGATATACTAAGAAATAATCCCCGCAATGGCGCTAGAAATACTTGTTGGTATTTCTTAACACCACAGATCATCTTCGGTAAAGAGATGAGATCCGCAAGCGCACAAAAGATACCGTTGTAGCATTTCATCCATGAGTATTCCCAAGGGTATCGTATTTATCCCAAAGGAAGGCAATGGAGTAAAGTATATACTACTCTTATGGTCAAGCTATGAGATACAAATCAATTATCCGGACAGGGGGTAAGTTGATAATAGGGGTAGTGTGACACACATCTAGGCAATCTATTCTAAAGGGTAAATGGGTCCTAGAGGGAGATTGGATTAAGAGTTAGGGAGTTGCTCCTACAATGCTCCTAATACATATACATAGCCTAAGGTAGATACTAATGGTCATGTCAATGATGAATTCCTATGGAATGCTATTCAACACATCGGACACGGGCTTACCCCTAGCAATACTATGGCGACTCCTGCCAAGAGCATGTGGCATAGCCGAACGTGGAGGATTACAAAGGACAGAGATGGCTATCACCACTTGCCTACCTCTTCAATCTGTGGGTCTATGAGACATTCAACGCTACTTAAATACTCTAGCACTATGCTAGCATACTAAGCAAATACCTTAAGAGCTGCAGCACAAGCCATCCTAAGGCAATGAACTAAATCACCGTTGAACCAATATTGATTGCATAGCATAGTTATTCATATTAACATAATCATATCATAACTACATACACTATAGTGGGGGTCTATAGTGTTTATGGCCATAAGATGTGATCATGAGAGTACAATTATAAAGACTATAACTTCCACTTACATGAACTCCACAATCAAACAAGAAATGCTTTGTCCAAGTATACGTATAAAAGAAGACTAAAGATAATATCTTTATTGAGCACAAAATCACAAATACAAGAAGGAATACATGAGACATACCTTTCCCAATGTGGAATTGGGAAGAGAGACTCCTTCTACTCCTTTCCCAATTTGGACTTGGGACTAGAGGATCTCCTCTCTACATCCTAACTCCTCTAAGGACTATGGAAGATAGTGTATACAATAGAATGATGCCCAAGTGGTGTGTGTTGAAGTGAGGAGTATGGGGTCCTATTTATACTAGTTTTGAGGTTAGTTCCCGCCACCAAAAGCGCATGAATCAGTCGTCATTGACTCCAGGGAGCCGGGAGGAGCCAACGTGGAAGTTGACCGCGTTTGGCGCCAGGACCAGGTCGGCTGACCCCCTGGTTCAGCCGACCTGGTCAAGGGTCCAAACGACCCGTACTTCCTCCAGGTGGCTGCCAGGTGGGTCCCATTGACTGATATTTGTGCTACACCGTTGGATGGCCTCGGATACTTCTGTTTGTGGGCCATTTGATCCATGTGGTGCCACATGTCGTCGCTTGATTGGTTGGGATGATATTTTATAGGATTGCTCCCCACACTTTTCCTCAATTCCTGTATAAATATCTGCATACACATATTCTCCAAGTACAAGTGGAAATAGGTCAAGTAGAAAGGTGATGTGTGCAAGAAATGATCAATCCTTCACATAATTGAGTTATATTGATGGCTGAAATTGGTATATAACAACCGTCAACAAACTCCCCCAAGCTTATCCTTTGCTTGTCCCGAGCAAAGTCAAGACTTTTGGTTGATGATCAGGAGTTGCTACAATGTTCTACCTTTCAAAAGTACCAATCATCACATTAACATTAACTAAGCATCACACATTAAGTAAAATAAGCACCTCCATAAGAATTACAATAGTTTCAAAATGAGTACATGTCCTTGATCACAATTCCTTAATGGCTTCAAAACTACAACCTAGACAACTAGTCTCAATCTCCCCCCTTTGACATCAAGGCACCAAAAAGGGAAAAATTGAGTGGAATCACTCACCGTCACTTCCTCTCTCACTCTCAGTCCTCTCTTCATCTTCTTCTTCATCTTCAGGTGCTTGAAGAGGAGGGGGAGGAGGAGGGGTAGAGGTACCAGCCAGTCCAAATGAGGCCAACTCTTGGTCAGTTAAAGGGGCCATCTTAGTGATATCTTCTTTGGAGTCTTCTGAGATCTGTGGTGACCCCACTGGCTCAATCTCTAGCTTGTCACAGATGGCTTTGATGTTGGCCTTCACATATCTTTGATGCTTCTTCCTAGCTAGACACTCTTTATGCTGCATGATCTCCACTTTGCGACAAGAAGCAAAGATGGATGTAATCATTTGAGTATTCCACTGGATGATCCTCTAGGAGGTGGAAGAGCAGGAGCAACAACCTTATGTCTTGTGCCTTCGTGAGCCCTCTTGGGTCTTATTTCCTCTACAGGTGAAGTAGGAGCAGAGGGGACAGTGTAGATGGTAGGTTTCTGGGGCTTGAGTCTAGTGTGAGGCACATCCTTGACAAATTCCAGTCCTGCCACCTTCTCAATCATGTACATGATGTAAGGTGCATAGCCACAAGACCTGCTAGGAGTGATGGAGATGTTCACAATGTCATTGTACATGTACTCAAAGACATTGAAAGTCCTTTTCCTGCTTATCACCTTCATCAATGTTTTGAGGGTGCATTGAATGGTCCCTACATCTGACTCTTTGGGAGCTATGGTCTTCCTCAGGATCTTGTTAAGGACAGAATAGAAGGGCTTCAATTACTTATTGGTTGGAGACTCGAATGGCATCTTTGTATCATAGAGAAAGTCAAGTTGATCGTTCTCGAGAGGCTTCAGATTGTATCATTCTCCAAGTGTATCACCCTCATTTTCATGCATCATGCCCTGCATCTATCTTTAAACATGTATAACATTAATCCACATAAAAAGGAATAAATTTAAAATGAATTTAGGGTTTAACCGCACTTAAGAATTAAGGTAAGTGCGGACTAGTCTAATTTCTCTCTGACTTAAAACGGACTTTTCCGTTTTGCTGTGGACTAGTTTGTTTTTCTTTCTGGACACCTTCAGACTTGTCCGGTCCAGTGCGGATTAGTCCTATGTTCCAATTTCTTGAAAAATTTTGCTATGTCCCTGGATTTCTCCGAACTAGTCTGGTGTTCCAGCGGACTTGTCTGTTTTCCCCTCTGACTAAAGTCGGACTTGTCCAATTTTGGCCAGACTTGTCTGTTTTTCCCCTTTGGATAGGATCGGACTTGTACGATTTCCCCTCTGTCCAACTTCGGACTAGTCCGGTCCTTTTCAGACTTGTCCGATAAATCGTGACTCTGAGTTGATCTTTTGTTTACGACTTCTTTCTAGGGTTTTACGTTAAGTGGGCCTAGGGACGTCATGCCTAACTCTTTTAAAGACCATGTGGGACTCTAAATCGGCCTCTACTCACCCCCAAACTCGAAATCCATCTAACCCTAGCCTCCACCTCTATATAAACAACCCCACCCCTTGGCTTGACATCTATTTGCCACTTTCCAACCTCACCAAAACCCTAGCTCATAACTAGCTGCCACCAAGGAGGGAGAAGGACATCTAGAGCAAGGAGAAGAAGAGGAGAAAACGAAAGAGGATCAAGATCTCCATAAACTTCTCGTTCTTCATCGCTAATTCACCATCAAGTTCTTCATCAACCCTAGATCGTCAAGATCCAAGTATTGCCTCCAAGATCCTTGATCCATTGGAGTTCTAAACACCTGGTATACCCCCTATTCTCTTTTCCTTACATGAATTCTACCTCGTTTCCCCAAATTCACGTCGATATAAAGAACCCTAATCTGTTGTTCTTGCGCAGTGCGGACTTGTCTGGCCCCTAGCGGACTAGCCCGATCTTCCTGGTTAAATTGTGTTAAATTAATTCCAAAATTAGATCTAACCAAATCCAAACCTGTATATACTTATTAAAACCTATTAGAACTAGTTAGTGATCATTAAAAACAACTCATTAACATGTTCCACCTTGCATTTTCATTAATCATGCATGTCATGACATATTGAGTAATATTTGTGCACTCTTTGATTGTGTTTCTTGTCTCGTATGTTTATTGTGCGTATTAGGCGGATTTGTGCTAGAGAGTGCCGCGGAGGATCTCCAGCACCAAGAGTTTGAAGTCTTTGATCCTAACCAAGCTCAAGAGCAAGACAAGTGTCCTTGAAGCATATTGATCCTGTTTTTAAAATAAAAGTTTTGTTTGGAAACTGCATGCTCATATCAATTTGATGGGAAATCCTATGGTAGGAAGTTTACTAGTTTTGTTGAACCACCCTTGTCACCTGGAATATATGGTAGAGAGTCGGGAAGGGCTTTTTACCTTTTTGCTTCGATTAATTAATTGGGATAGGAAAACAACACTACACATTTAATTATGCATTAATGATATTATGGTTAATATGAAATGGTCAATATGATATGGTAATGGGTGATCTAATCAAGCATGGTATGTGGATGGGTTGGATGTTATGGTGGTTGCTTGCCTTAGATCTAAGGACCGGTTCATGCGGAAATAAGCCAGGTCTACAGTGCCACCATGAGGCCAAGTATGGGTGTGGCGTAGCTGATTAATTAGGGCTTTGCCAGTGCTATTTGGACCATTGAGGATGCTCGGGGAAGGGGTAGTCGGATTGGGTTTGATGATGATTGGTGGGACTACCCTGGGATCCGAATGGCTCAAGAGGAGGCCCTTGGTTGAAGATGTGCTCTGTAGAAGACATCACCACTGGTGAAACCTCAGTAGGGTCTAAATAGGCTAGTAATCCCTTTGTAAAGGCTATTTTGCCATCTCTTGGCCACACACCGATGGAAGTGTGAGACAGCATAATAGAGGTTCTAGTCACCGCAAGGTGATGAAATCACAAACACGTGGGTAAAGTGGTACAAACTATTCAGAGTCTAATAAACTATCATGATAGCCGTGCTCCAGGTTAAGAGTGCCTGGATGACCTACATGATTAGAGGGAAGCTTGGGATTTTTGGATGGTTATGGTTTGGTAATGGTTATGGTGGATAATATGGTTATGACTTAAATTCTGGTAGTCAATATGGTTAATGGTAATGGTGAAATCTGGATTATGAATGATGGAAATGAATATGGACTGGTATTATCATGATTACATGGTTTATGACAGGTTTACTTCGCATACATATAATATATTGCTTTTTAAATGTTTTAAAGTACTTTTCAGCACTTAGTCTTTATTGTATTCGTCATTTGCATCTGCTACATGTCATACTTTCCACACTTGCTGAGTACGACACGTACTCACTCTTTGCAATTCCTCCACCAATAGTTGCATGTCAGGATTGGGACTATAACAATGATAATGTGGAGTTCTAGGCCGTGACTGCCTTCAGCTTTGCCTGTGGAGTGTTGGAGCTGCTCTAGCCATTTTGCTTAGTTGCTTAATTAGTTTATTTCCACTGTATTAGTTGAAACTTGTCATTAACATTCATTGGAGCTTGTATTCGAGGATATTATGAATTCTGTAATAAAAGTGGTTAAATTAATCTTGTCTTGTGGTAATTTTCTGTATGTCTTTTGTGATTGCACTCGTGTATGTGTGTTGAACGTCCTGGGCACACATATGTGTTCTCTTGGTTCTTTTTCGGAACCGAGTGTCACAAATTGATATCTGAGCCACAGGTAGACCGTAGGACACAACCTAGATAGAATGGACTCTTTAGAGCATATAGGAGCACTCAGGAACCGATGTGTTTTTCTTTGGTGTGCTGTTTGCTATATATTGCTACCTTGTGTGCTTAATATAGGATTTTGGGATGCTCTAGCATTGCCATGTCCATGTAGGCTAGAGTAGTTAGTTGTTTAGTTTCATATACCTTGATGCATATAGTTGGGGACGTCTTCTAAATTCTTATCTCTTGCTTTTCTTCAGAGGGTGAGGAATCACAACAGAAGGATGGCAACGATAAGAAGGAGAATAATGGAGCACCTCAGAACAATAATGGACAAGGACCTGCTCATGAAGCTATCAACATTGAGCAACTCTTGGTGATGCAGAACCAGCTCATGCAGACCATGATACAGACTATGGGATAGCTGCAGGCTGGTAACATCAACAATCAGCCCCACATGCCTCCACCGCCACCCCCACCTCCTCATAACCGGTTGGGAGAGTTTATGAGGACTAGGCCACCAACCTTTTCTCTAGCCGCTGACCCTATTGATGCTGATGATTGGCTCAAGTCCGTGGAGAAGAAGCTAGCTATTGTCCAATGCAGTGACCGGGAGAAGGTTCTATTTGCATCTCATCAACTAGTTGGAGCAGCTGCAGATTGGTGGGATGCTTAGTGCAATGCTCATGAGAATCAGGAGAGGAACACTTGGGCAGAGTTCAAGGAAAGCTTCCGTTCTCATTTTGTGCTGGAAGGTGTAATGATCTTGAAGAGACAAGAATTTGAGAACTTGAGGCAAGGAAGATCGAGTGTAGGAGAATACCTCAATAAATTCACTCAACTCTCAAGGTATGCGCCTGAGGATGTGAGCCGGGACAGCTGGAAGCAATACTTGTTCATGAGGGGCCTTAACAATGAGATCCAAGTGCAATTGCTGAATTGTGATTATGCCAACTTCCAGAAGCTAGTGGACAAAGCAATTGTTGTGGACAACAAGGTCCGTGAGATGGAGCAAGACAACAAGAGGAAGGCACCATATCAAGGACAGTAACAAGGAAGTAATGTGAGCCCTCGCTTTGCGCCACCCTATGCGCCTGATTACAGCTCTTCTGCGCCTGCTCATTGCACTGGATTTGCACCGCGCCCAGCTCAGTTTGTGCAATAGCGCCCTGTCATGCAAGCACCTAGCCCTCCAATGACTTTTGCACCTCGTGCCAATTTTCTTGGTGTAAATTTTTAAAACCAAGCTCGTTCGAATAATTCTGGTGGAGTTAAGAAGTGCTATACTTCTGCAGAAGCTAGACACTTTGCGCATCAATGTCCTAAGTCAGGCCTTGGTCAAGGAGGCAATGCGCCAAGACAAAATCCAAGACCCAATGGAGGACGCCGCAAGGAAACCTTGGATAACAGAATTATGCTCGTGGCAACGTGAACCATGTCTCTACAGTGGATGCTCAACAAGCGGATGACGTGGTGATTGGTATGTTTCTCGCGAACTCCAACCCAATGACTATGTTATTTGATTCTGGAGCATCGCATTCATTCATTGCATCGAAATATGTTGCCAAGTATAGTTTGTCTGTCTCTCAAATGAAGTTTACTCTATTGGTTAAGTCTCCTGGAGGAGGATGAGGACAAATATAGTATGTCCAAAAGTAAGCCTTAGAATAAGGGGGGTAGACTTCTTTGCCAACCTCATTGTCTTGGATTCTCCAGGATTGGACATTATACTTGGTACGGACTGGTTGAGGAAGCATAATGGAGGTATTGAGTGTGCCACGAAGACGACGAAGTTGACCAATGAAGATGGGATCATCATAGAATTTGAAGCATCTCAAACCGCACCAAAGCAATTGGAGCTGAATCACATGGACGGTGCCACAATTGAGGAGATTCTAGTGGTGTGTGAATTTTTGGACGTGTTCCCAGATGATTTTCCAGGTATTCCACTTGTCGAGATATCGAATTTGTTATTGATTTAATACCTAGAACTGCACCTATAGCTAAGAGGCCATATAGGATGCCTCTTAAGGTATTAGCGGAGCTCAGGAAGCAAATTCAAGAGCAACTAGAGAAGGGTTTCATTCGCCCAAGCTCTTCACCTTGGGGAGCGCCCATACTTTTCGTGGATAAGAAGGATGGGTCGCAAAGGATGTGTGTGGATTACTGAGCCCTCAATGAGGTGACCATCAAGAATAAGCACACCTTGTCGCGCATAGAAGACTTGTTTGATCATATGAATAGTGCTTGTGTTTTCTCCAACATTGATTTGAGGTTGGGATATTTTCAAATGAAGATAAGACCGTCAGACATACCCAAGACAACTTTTAGGACACGGTATGGATCCTATGAGTACACCGTGATGTCCTTTGGATTGACCAATGCACCTGCCTATTTTACGTACCTCATAAATAAGGTCTTCATGGAGTACATGGATAAGTTTGTTGTGGTGTTTATTGATGATATTATGATCTACTCGAAGGATGAGAAGGAACATGAGGAACATTTGAGGCTTACATTGCAGAAATTGAGGGAGCATCAATTGTATGGCAAGTACAAAAAGTGCCAATTTTTGTTAAGGGAGGTGTCATTTTTGGGTCATATTATCTCATGAGGAGGAGTATCCGTTGACCCAGGAAAAGTGAGGGATGTGCTAAAATGGGAGCCCCCGCAGAACGTAAATGAGGTCTGGAGTTCTCTTGGGATGGTTGGATATTACCGTCGGTTCATCAAGGAATTTTCCAAGATAGCCAAACCAGTGACGGAATTGCTAATGAAGGGGAAAGCATTCCAATGGACTCAAGCTTGTCAAGAGAGTTTTGAGGAGTTGAAGTAGAGATTAACAACAGCCCCAGTCTTGATATTACTGGATGTAAGCAAAAGCTTCGATATTGATTGTGATGCATCGAGACAAGGACTTGGGTGTGTGCTCATGCAAGAAGGTCAAGTGGTTGCATATGCATTGAGACAATTGAAAAAACATGAGCAGAATTATCCAACACATGATTCGGAACTTATAGCCGTGGTACACACATTGAAAATTTGGAGACATTATATTCTTGGTCATAGGTGTGAAATTTATATGGATCACAAGAGTCTTAAGTATATTTTCACACAAACGGATCTGAATTTGAGGCAACGAAGATGGTTGGAGCTCATCAAGGATTATGATTTGGAAATCAATTATCACCCTAGAAAAGTCAATTAGTGGTCTACGCCTTGAGCCGGAAAGGAGTGAGTGATCAACTCGCAGTTCGAGAATTACCATCCGAGTTATGTAAGGAGTTTGAACGGTTGAATCTCAGATTTGTGAATGAGATGGGGATGATGGAGTTAAATTCGACTCTGGAGCAAGAAATTCGAGAGGGCCAAATGAAGGATGAGGAAATTCAAGAAATAAAAGAAAGGACCCGGGAGGGGAGAATTCAAATTTGATGAGGATGATCATGGTACTTTATGGCTTGGAAAAAGGATTGTCATGCCGAATGTGAAGCATATTCGGGAGACGATATTAAAAGAGGCACATGACTCGCCATACTCAATTCACCCCTGTTGTACAAAGATGTACATGGACTTGAAGGCATGCTATTGGTGGTCTAGCATGAAGAAGGACATAGCCGAATATGTAGCATGGTGTGATGTGTGCCAACGAGTCAAGGCGGAACACCAAAGGCCAGACGGATTATTGCAGCCATTAATGATTCCAGAATTGAAGTGGAAAGAAATTGGAATGGACTTCATAGTTGGTTTATCGCGTACTTAGTCCGGTTATGACTCAATTTGGGTTATTGTGGATCGGTTGACAAAATCAGCTCACTTCATTCCTGTCAAGACCACATATACCACCGTGAAGCTAGCAGAATTGTATATGGAGCATATTGTGTGCCGACATGGAGTCCCAAAGAAGACAGTGTTAGATAGAGATTCTCCAGGTTTTGGCAGAAATTGCATGAAGCATTGGGAACTAGATTGAATGTCAAATCAGCATATCACCCTCAAATGGATGGACAAACAGAGAGGACCAATCAGATTTTGGAGGATATGTTAAAAGCTTGTGCTTTGAAGCATGGAAAAAGTTGGGACAAGAGCTTGCCATATGCAGAATTTTCATATAACAATAGTTATCAAGCAAGCATGATGCCGCCTTATGAAGCCCTATATGGAAGGAAGTGTAGGACACCTTTGTTCTGGAATGAGACAGGGGAAACTCAAGTATTTGGTTCGGACGTGTTGCAAGAAGCTGAAAAACAAGTTCAGATTATTCGAGAGAACTTGAGGGCTGCTCAATCAAGGCAAAAAGGCTATGCGGACAATAGGAGAAAAAAATTAGCCTTTGAAATAGGAGACTTTGTTTACCTCAAATTATCACCAATGAGAGGTCATAAGAGGTTTAACACAAGAGGCAAGCTAGCACCCCCGCTACATTGGACCATTCAAGATTTTGGACAAAAGAGGAGAAGTAGAGTTTAAATTGGAGATGCCAGCTCATCTATCAGATGTTCACAATGTGTTTCATGTTTCCCAGCTCAAGAAGTGTTTGAGAGTACCGGGAGTACAAGTGTCAATGGAAGAATTGGAGCTAGAGGAAGATTTGACTTTTGCCGAGCAACCGATCAAAATCTTGGAGACCAAGGAGAGAGTCACAAGGAACAAGATTATTAGATGGTGTAAAGTGCAATGGAAGCATTACACAGAATCGGAAGCAACATGGGAGCTGGAGGATGATCTCAAGACGGAATTTCCCTATCTCTTCTCTTCCACATCGAATCTCAAGGGCGAGATTCATTTTAAGAGGGGGTAGGTTTGTAACACCCTCATTTTCATGCATCATGCCCTGCATCTATCATTAAACATGTCTAACATTAATCCACACAAAAAGGAATAAGTTTAATATGAATTTAGAGTTTAACCACATTTAAAAATTCTGGAAAGTGCAGACTAGTCCAATTTTGGTGCAGACTAGTCCGTTTCTCTCCGACTTCAAACGAACTTGTCCGTTTTGCTGCGGACTAGTCTGTTTTTCTCTCTGGACACCTTCGGACTTGTCCGGTCCAGTGCGGACTAGTCTGGTGTTTCAATTTCATGAAAATTTTTGCTAAGTCCCTGGACTTCTCCAGACTAGTCCGGTATTCTAGCGGACTTGTCCGTTTTCCCCACTGACAAAAGTTGGACTTGTCCGATTTTGGCCAGTCTTGTCTATTTTTACCCTCTGGATAGGATCGCACTTGTCCGATGTCCAAAGCGTACTTGTCAGATTTTCCCTCTGTCCAACTTTGGACTAGTCCAGTCCTTTTCGGACATGTTCGATAAAACGCGACTCTGAGTTGATCTTTTGTTTCATGACTTGTTTCTTGGGTTTTATGTTTAGTGGGCCTAGGGACATCGTGCCTAACTCTTTTAGAGCCCATGTGGGACTCTAAACCGGCCTCTACTCACCCCCAAACTCTAAATCCATCTAACCCTAGCCTCCACCTCTATATAAACAACCCCACCCCTTGGCTTGACATCTATTTGCCACTTTCCAACCTCACCCAAACCCTAGCTCGTGAATAGCCGCCACCAAGGAGGGAGAAGGAGATCTAGAGCAAGGAGAAGAAGAGGAGGAAACGAAAGAGGATCAAGATCTCCATAAACTTCACGTTCTTCATCGCCAATTCACCATCAAGTTCTTCATCAACCCTAGATCTTCAAGATCCAAGTATTGCCTCCAAGATCCTTGATCCATTGGAGTTCTAAACACCTGGTATACCCCCTATTCTCTTTTCCCTACGTGAATGCCACCCTGTTTCCCCAAATTCTCGTCGATCAAGAAAACCCTAATCTGCTGTTCTTGCGCAGTGCGGACTTGTCCGGCCTCTAGCGGACTAGTCCGATCTTCCTGGTCGAATTGTGTTGAATTAATTCCAAAATTAGATCTAACCAAATTCAAACCTGTATAAACTTATTAAAAGCTACTAGAACTAGTTAGTGATCATTAAAAATAACTCATTAACAAGTTCCACCTTGCACTTGTATTAATCATGCATGTCATGTAATATTGAGTAATATTTGTGCACTCTTTGATTGTGTTTCTCGTCTCATATGTTTATTGTGCGGATTAGATGGATTTGCGCTAGAGAGTGCCGCAAAGGATCTCCAGCACCAAGAGTTTGAAGTCTTTGATCCTAACCACGCTCAAGAGCAAGGCAAGTGTCCTTGAAGCATATTGATCCTGTTTTTAAATAAATGTTTTGTTTGCAAATTGCATGCTTGTGTCAATTTGATGGGAAATCCTATGGTAGGAAGTTTACTAGTTTTGTTGAACCACCCTGGTCACCTGGAATATATGGTAGAGAGTCAGAAAGGGCTTTTTACGTTTTTGCTTCGCTTAATTAATTGTGATAGGAAAACAACACTACACATTTAATTATGCATTTATGATATTATGGTTAATATGAACTGGTCAATATGATATGGTAATGGGTGATCTAAGTAAGCCTGGTATGTGGATGGGTTGGATGTTATGGTGGTTGCTTGCTTTAGATCTAAGGACCAGTTCATGCGAGAATAAGCCAGGTCTACAGTGCCACCACGAGGCCAAGTATGGGTGCGGCGTAGATAATTAATTAGGGCTTTGCCAGTGCTATCTGGACCATTAAGGATGCTCGGGGAAGGGGTAGTCGGATTGGGTTTGTTGATGATTGGTGGGACTACCCTAGGATCCGAATAGCTCAAGAGGGGGCCCTTGGTTGAAGATGTGCTCTGTAGGAGACATCGCTACCGGTGAAACCAAAGTGGGGTCTAAATAGGCTAGTAATCCCTTTGTAAAGGCTATTTTGTGATCTCTTGGCCACACACCGACGGAATATGAATGATGGAAATGAATATGGACTGGTATTATGATGATTACATGGTTTATGACAAGTTTACTTAACATACATATAATATATTGCCTTTCAAATGCTTTAACGTACTTTTCAGCACTTAGTCTTTATTATATTCGTCATTTGCATCAGCTACATGTCATACTTTCCAAACCTGCTGAGTACGACATGTACTCACTCTTGCAATTCTCCCACCAATAGTTGTAGGTCAGGATTGGGAGTACAAAGATGATAATGTGGAGTTCTAGGCCGTGACTGCCGTCAGCTTTGCCTGTGGAGTGTTGGAGTTGCGCTATCCCTTTTGCTTAGTTGCTTAATTAGTTTATTTCTGCTGCATTAGTTGAAACTTTTCATTAACACTCATTAGTGCTTGCATTCGAGGATATTATGAATTTTGTAATAAAAGTGGTTAAATTAATCTTGTCTTGTGGTAATTTTCTGTATATCTTTTGTGATTGCACTCGTGTATGTGTGTTGAACGTCCTGGGCACACATATATGTTCGCTTGGTTCTTTTTCGGAACCGGATGTCACACCAAGGAATCTTCCAGGTGAAGAATAAGTGACCTTGTACTGTGCTCCATGTGTCATCCAAATCATCCCGTCACTGTCATTATGAGCAAAATAGAGAGTTGAGTAGAACTGCGTGATGACCTCAATCTTCCAGTCCCACTGGAAAGAGACTAGATCTTTCAGTCCATGCATCTCCAAGGCTTACAGAACCTCTTGATAGGCTTGACATCTTTTGGACTGCAGATAGGTGATATCAACCAATTTGCTTTCAATGACAGGATTCCTCATCTTTAAATACGCATGCTCATAGTAGTCAGCTTGGAAATTACTCCCAAATCTGGGATCAGCTGATTGTTTGGGCTGATCATAGACTTCAACCTTCCTGAACTTGTCAGCTAGCTCACCACCTTTGCCATTGCAGTCAGCACTAGATGGTTGTCTGTTGTAGTGAGTAGGAGATTTCATCTTCAATGGACCAATAGGGCCACTAGCAAGTCCTTTGCCCTTGTTGTGGGCTTTCTTGGGCCCCGATGAGCTCCCAGCTTCATCCTTGCCCTGAACTTTCTTCACTACAACTCTCCTTCTCTTAGGAAGGGTGTGGCCAGAAGGAGGAGAGTGGACATTGACATCATGTCTTTTCTTCATCACCCTCTCCATGGACCTTTTCACTTGAGCATGCTCTAGCTCTTCATCATAATGAAAGGAACTGTCCTCTGAACCTGAAGACATCGTGTCTGATAAGGAGGTTCAATGATTAGATAAGAATGGATTTTAGACTAGTGCAAATTGGGATTTAGAAGTTCAAAATGTAATGTACTGGACTTGTCCATTTTCAGAGAGCGGACTTGTCTGGTTAACTGAACTTGTCCGCACCGAACATCGGACTAGTATGGATTGGCATAAGAACCCTAAATTCCTATTTTCAACAGATCTAGCTTGAATCATTTCACATGGACTAGGAAATAGTAGGAGTACATCTAGAGGAGTAATGTATGCCCTATGAATCAAGAGAAACAAGCTAGAATCAAGAAAAGTTGAAAGCTAGGGTTTTAGGGGGAATTTATCGAAAATTGAAGATTCACGTTGAAGGAGCGAACTTGGGGCCGGGTTAGTCCGGAGTGGGCAACTTCTAGGTCAAGGAGAAGATTTCCCTTGGAGACATTCGCGATTTTGGTGGCTAGATGTGAAAATCGCCTTTGGGGCTCACAGAAGAGGAGAGAGAATGCAATGGAGGTTGTGAGAGGTGGAATAAGAGCTCCTGGCGGCGGATTAGGGTCAACCCCGACAAATCCGGACTAGTCCGGTCGACACCGGACAAGTCCGGTGTGACAGACTAGGGTCGGACTAGTCCGGTGCTGACGCGGGACAAGTCCGGTGTCAGAAGGGCATAATTGAATTGAAACAACTAGATTTTGGTTGTTTGATCTAATAGTGATCTAAAGGACATTATTTCACGCACAATCTTGATGAACATGACCAGTAAGCAAACAACAATCATACAATGGCCATAATTCACCAAAATTTACTCATTTAAATAGTTTTCTAGAGAAAATCAAGAAAGGGGGGAAATTTTGGCAAAAATGAGTAAACTTTGAAATCAAAATTAGGTATCCTATGTTTCAAGCCACATTTCGAGAGTCAAGTACATTTAGCTCATTTCTTAGCTCACAAAACCTTTTCTCATCTATTGGCTTGGTGAAAATATTGCAAGTTGTTTTTGAGTCCTAACATGTGAAATTACAATATCACTTTTTAATGAATGATCTCTAAGGAAATGGTGATGAATATCTATGTGCTTCATTTTTGAGTGCTCTACTGGGCCGTGTGCAATTTTTATAGCACTCTCATTGCCGCATAGGAGTGGAATATGGTTCAGATTGTAACCATAGTCCCTTAGAGCTTGTCGCATCCAAAGTAGTTGTGCACAACAACTACCGGATGCAACATACTCCTTTTCGACTGTGGCAAGAGCAATGGAGTTTTGCTTTTTAGATGACCATGAAACAAGGGATCTGCCAAGAAATCGACAAGTCCACGGCGTGCTCTTTCTATCGACTTTGCATCCTGCATAGTCGACATCAGAATAACCTATCAAGTTAAATTTGGATCCTTTGGGATACCTAAGGCCCAAACTGGGTGTGTGTACAAGCTATCTTAGGATCCTTTTTAGAGCTATTAAATGGCACTCTTTAGGTGTGGCTTGAAACCTTGCACACATGCATACACTAAGCATAATATCTGGCCTAGATGCACATAAATAGAGTAATGAGCCAATCATAGACCGATAAACCTTTTGATCCACATTTGGACCATCTTCATTGAGGTCGAGATGTCCGTAAGTCACCATGGGTGTCTTGATCGGCTTGGCCTTGTCCATGTTGAACTTCTTGAGGATGTCCTGCGTGTACTTGGTTTGACTTATAAAAGTGCCCTCTCTTAGTTGCTTCACTTGGAATCCCAAGAAGAACTTCAGTTTGCCCATCATCGACATCTCGAACCTATCTGTCATAATCTTGCTAAACTCTTCACAAAATGACTTACTAGTAGAACCAAAGATAATATCATCAACATAGATTTGACACACAAATAGATGATCATCAAAGTGTTGTGAACAGAGTATAATCAACTTTTCTAATTGTAAAACCATTTTGAGTTAGAAAATCTCTAAGGCACTCATACCAAGCTCGAGGAGCTTGTTTGAGGCCATAGAGAGCCTTACGTAGTTTATAGACATGGTTGGGGTACTGTTGATCTTCAAATCCTGGTGGTTGTTCCACGTACACTTACTCCTTAATTCGACCGTTGAGGAAGGCACTTTTGACGTCCATTTGATACAACTTGAAATTATGGTGAGTAGCATATGCCAATAAAATACAAATGGACTCAAGTCTAGCTACGGGAGCGAAAGTTTCGTCGAAGTCCAAACCTTCGACTTATGATTAACCTTTAGCCACAAGTCTCTCTATATTTCTCGTTACCACTCCATGTTCATCTTGTTTGTTCAGAAAGACCAATTTGGTTCCAACAATGTTCACCTTTGGTCTTTCCACTAGTTCCCATGTAACACCCCAGCCACTACGGGCCTGGCGGTCGTTACTCCTGACAGCTCTATAGGATCACAGACTAGCCCCACATACCAACACTAGTCTTTTCTGCGCACTTTGTCCTCACTCGTGTGCACCCGGGAAAACTTCCCGGTCGGTCACCCATCCACAAATTGTTCCGGGCCAAGCACGTTTAACCTCGGAGTTCTTTGCAGGTGAGCTTCCGGAAAAAAAGGTATACCTTGGTGGTATGAGTATTCTATCAATCCTATTAAGCCTTGAGCCAGAATACGAAAATGCGAACTTAAAATTTTTTGAAAGTGGACTTGGAAATCCAAACTCACATGAACCATATGAGTTAACCCATATTCACTAAAAATGGGAACTTGTTAAAATTTTACCTATAGGACATGGTTGATAATGTATTTGGAACTTAAGGTGTAAAATCCTTAATTTCCAAGTATTCACATTTTCAATGAAAAAATTAAAGGAGAAAAGAAAACAAAATAGAGAGAAAGAAAATGGAATTATTCCAACCCTACAATGAGACATTCAAAAATATTCAAATCTAAGGCTGTAAATTTTTCCATGTCCTTCTGATATTCCAAATAGACTCTCGGTAAGGTTTCAAAATTTTTGAAGCACGTTTCCCATTTATTGGACACCTACTGAGAGTTTAATCAACGTCGACTTCAAATTTAGACTTTGTGCTCAACCTTGTCCAAATCAACTCCAAATTTTTCCTGAGGTCCCTTATGGTTCAAAAAGGTTAACTTCAAAGTTTCAGGATTTTTGAACCTAATCTACTATTTATTTCCTTGAGTCAAGTATCACCACTTGAATTCAAATTCAAACCTGAGTTCAAATTCAACTTGCTCAGTTTTGAAATCTGATTGCACCATAAAATTCTCCACATTTTATTTAGTCACTGGGCCAAAGTTGACAATTTTTGAACCATGTTTGCTAGCTCTATTTGAATTTTGAAAAGAGGAGGGAGAAGAGAGTGGTACCCACATGTCATACTTATCCTCAATACTAGGAAAAAGTGGCCCCCACATGTCAGGTCGGCACTACCCACAGCGTGACACCGAGACCCCCTGCATGTGCCACCGCGATGAAAATCGGTCTTCATCTAGCCGCTGACTCCCTCGTCCCATGGCAGCTCGCCTCCCTCGACGGCCACCTCGGTGCCGAGCTCGCTCCCCGCCGGTCGCCTCCGGTGCCGTCCCGGCACCGCACGACCCGCGCGACGCCCGACCACCGCGCCCGCACATCCCTGTCATCCCGCGCCTGGAGCTGCTCCGCCCGAAGCGCTCACCGCCGCCCAGCTCCACGGTGCGTCGCTTCGCCTCCTGCACCCACGCGCTCGACAGCCCCACGCCGACTGCCGCTCGGCCTGGCCGTAGTATCACGCCGCTCCCGTCGTGCCCCAGCACCTCCCCGCCGTCCGCCGGCCTCGACCGACGTCGTGCTAGCCTCCCCCGGCGCGTTCACCGCGCCCGGCTGCTGCGCCCTACGCTGGCCGCCCACGGCGCCACCAGCTTGCAGGCGCTCCACCTCCCGGTCGCTCCCCAATCCCGCTCGCGCACGCCGCCGGTCCGCGCGCCTCCCCCGTCGGCCACCTCTGCTCTGTGCCTGCGCCACAACGCTCCGTCGCCCCGCGCGCCTCCCCTCCGGCCGCCACGACGCGCCGGCTCGCCTCCCTCCGCGACACGCTGCTCGCCTGGCCGCCACGCCGCGCCCAGCCACGGCGACGACCGCCCGCTCCTCCCGCCGGCTGCGCCTCTGCAAGCGCCGCGCCGTCCTCGTCTGGGCCGCATCCCCAGCCTCCTCACCGGCGCCGCCCTGCGCCTGCTCGCTTGGCCGCTGCAGCACCTCGCCATGCCACCGCGGTGCTTGCCGGACATGCTTGCCCGCGCCATGGCCGAACCCCGCCGTCCTGCTGCTCGTCCCACCTTGCTGCGTCCTGGTCCGAGTTGCTCGACAGCCGTGTTCGCTCCCACTGCAGTGCGTCATGGCCAGGTCTCCAGCCTGTGCCACGCCACGCCCACCTCTTGGTCGCCCTACTGCCAGCCACTGCTCACCTCCACTGCTATGTTCAAACTACAACAGCATGTCCCACCGCCCATGCGTCCCTGGGAAGTTCGCACATAAGCTGTGATGTGTTGCCTTGTGTCATTTACATGGCGTCATCTTTTACATGGCATCGACACGACGTTCTGATCACGTGCAAAGTCAAAACGGTGTTGCGAGTGATGTGTGGGATGAAGGATATGCAGGAACACGTCGTTGACACACCCGCATCGACAACTGGTCCAAGGTTAGCTCTTATTTTGCAAGAGTGATTGGATCAGTGACTGCAGCTAAGGTGTTCGATGAAATGTTTACGAGGGATGAACCAACTTTGTTGATGTTCAGAGCTGGTCTTGATGCAGGGGTATGGTGATGTGGCAACTCGACAAGCCTAAGTGCCAAGGAGCTCTTGGAATGTTGATGAAGTAACCGAATCAGGTACACACCCAAGATGTTCGGCGAAATGTCTGCAAGGTGAGCCTTGCACTGAAATACCTTGCTTGACGTCACCGACGTCCGTTCGTCGTGATCGCTAAGGTTACTCATGTGTTGTCATGTCGTATGTCCAGTTTTCGCATTGATATCATTCCTATAGGAGTCCCTAAGTTGACCTCTTTTGTCGTTTGTATCACGTCGGCCTGTCCGTGCGTGCTCGTGATGCTCCACCATGAGCCGCGTCGACGTCGTTGACCATATGACATCGTCGTGATGCTCCGAGCCGTTATCGTGTCCTGGCATCGAGATGAAGGATGCTTGTGATGTGTGTGGTGCGGAAACACCAGCACGACTCGTCGTACAATGGTCGTTTAGCTAAATTAGGGTTTAGTCGAGGCAATACTCGTCGAGTCCTGGGTGTAGCCAGGGTGCTCGATGAAATGCCTTCTAGGTCAAACCAAGTGGTTCGGTGATCACCAATGACCTGGGGTAGAAGGTATGCCAGAACGTTGCAACCAACAAGGAGAACTAGACCAAGGGGAACCTTGGATAAGAGTTCCTTGGTTGTATCGAGGATGTTCCATAGACGATCACAGGATTGGTTAACTTGGTGTACCACTTCATCGACGGCAGGTTCGTCGACTCGCTTGCCGACGATCGAGTCGACATCACTAGCCTTAATACTCACAAGGTGGTGTTTGAGATTTTCCGCTCACCCCATTGACGAGTCCGGGTTGATGTGGACGTTGCTAAGACGATCTTCTCGAGATGGCAAAGCATGCCTTCACGGCAAGGTCTCACATCATGTTTAAGTCCCAAGAGCTTATCGAGCTCACCTGGACAAGCTTGCGGGAGACACTACATTAGTGTCGTCGTGTAAGCACTTGAACGATGCTCAAGAAGCTTGCCGTAGAAACTACTTTACCAAAAAGTCATTTCAATGTTGTCTCGGTACTTACGTCAGGTTAAGAAGGCTCATTATGACGTCTTAAGTCCAAAGAATGTTGACCTCACTTCACTCCCAAGTGTCATAGAGTTTCACCCTGATTCATCCTTATCAGAACCCTGCGACCACACTTATCACGTAATTAGGTTTACTCCTTAATGAGTTTGTGTAACTTCATTGGTCGACTTCTAAGTCACAACCTCTTGTTGCACAGTTCTCTCATGCCTTAAGCTTTCAATGCTCCATCTTGATCGCTTAGTCTTCCTTACATCACACAGTCCAATAATGCTTCTTCACCATTCTACCTTATCACTCTTTGAGCAACATAGCTCCAAGTGTCGAGTGCTAAATCGCGTTGTGTCATTACATTGCACCTTTCAGTGCTTATCTCGACACTACTATGCCACCTTGAGTCATCCTTTGTTTATCCACACAACAGAGGCATATCTGTCCTTCCTAGTCAAACTCCTCATTCTTAGAGTTTACACAACCCCGTGGAGTCTATTCTTAAATTACTTAATTACTTATATGCATATCATGTCGATAGGAACGTGCTGATAGGTGATCGACAAGAAACTTCGCTTGGAGGAGAAGGTCAAGGTGTTTCCACTGAAGTTCCATGGCAGGTTCTCCGGAGGAAGACCAAGCCCTAACAATTGACATTTATTCAAGTCACAAACTAAGGCAAGCCCCGGTTTGCATTTAAGTCGTTTATAAAATTTTGCTTTATTATTATGGTGAATAGTATATGAATTGTGCATTAAGTTTAGGATGATTGATACTCCATTTTCATGACCAAAAATCCCAGGGATTGGTTGGAACGAGTTACAGTTTGACCTGTAGTAACTGCCTTGCTAATGCATAGGAAATCCGGTAGAAGTCGAGTAGATGGAATCTACTCGCGAGAGATGTAGGACATATCTCACAGGATTGGTTAGATACAAAATGGCAGAATATAATGAAATGGAGACCGGACACGGAATGGATAGGAAGCGGCGAGAATTGAGTCTCGGTCATATAGCCCTACCTGTGTCGATTAAGGCCCATTTCTTGTGCGGCCCCTTCGGACAAGCTTGAATTGTACCGGCAATATAATGGACATATGGAATCCAATAAACTGATGTAACTTGATAATTGGGGTGTCGAGGCCCACTAACTCACCATCGTTAGGGGTGGGCTGAGGACAGTAAGGTGTAAATCGGTCAGCGGACACATGAGGTGTTCCGTGCGGAGACCTTCTTTTTGCGGAGGTGAGATGGGATCGGCGTTCGAGTTTCTTGTGAAAGGTGGCCATATACGCTTAGTACTGAAGTGTTATGTAGGTACAGGTGTGCTCGCTGACACTTTCGAATGACGTATGTGTCGTGTTGTCCGGGTGTGTCCTGATTGCAATCATTGCCCCTCGCAGTAATAGAGTACCACTTGTTCACTGAGTCGTGACGTAGTAAATACTAAAAAAGCCAGAAAAATATACTGTATTGAATTATAATTGCTTTGCAACCTGGTATGACTTAGAGATAGAAAAACTAAAGTTTACAGTTTCCCCATACTTTAGCTGTAATAGCATTATGTGCTTTGAGCATGTCATATCATTGGCAAAGTGTTTCTTGTTTGATTGTGGAGTCCATGATGTGCCGTGCTTGGAGAATGTCATTTGCTACTTAAAACATGATTATAAGGATCCACTTGTAGGCGAGTCTTTTATGCCATTCCTTACATATGCTTAGTATTCACCCTGCATATGTCTAGTGAGACGGGTTAGTCTTGTTGAGCCTTATGCTCACGTTTGCGCTTTAACGATTTTTGCAGGTATTAGTTTTATTTCTGTTGTTCAGGTTGTACATGAGACTCGAGGTGTCGAGATAAATCTCATGTGAGCCACGCCGCTGCTGAATGTTCTTCATGTTGCTAGTGAGAAGCGTCCTAGGGCATGGACGTCTTCTCTCCAGGTTAGTTAGGTGAGATTATGAGTATCTATTTTCCGCTGCGTGTGTACTTCTATTGTACACTCTTTTGTAAACTCTTCTTATTATGAAATGAAAACTTTATATGTTGGTATCCTTTTTGTGTGTGCTATTAGGTGCCGCATCGCACGGCACCACCCAATGAGATCCTCGTGTGTGTGGACTCCGGTCCCCACAGACATGGTATCAGAGCTTCATTGGGAATAGCACGCTCGAAAACAGCCTATTTTCAAAAACTCCGAAGTAGTCGAGTGAGAATTTGCTATATGCCCATTAAGGACTATTATTAGTATAAGTTATAAAGGTGGTGAACTAACTTGTTATATTATTTTTGTAACGACGCTTCGTCTTCAAGGTAAGAAGTAAGGTACGCCGCCGAGAGCGGATCAATCTCGGTAAACTCTGCATATGAGATGTGGTATGTGATATTTCCGTGGCCTGGCACAGAAAGTTAATATGAGTCTCTAAAACTTTCCATGTTTCTGAGAACATATGACACGCGGTACCCCAGCGTGACACAAAATTAGTGGGAGCCCCCGTCGGGTGGTGTATAACCTGATAGTATGCATCTCTAGAACTATTCATGTTCTATGGGACCATGCGAAACACGTATGCCCGAGCGTGTATAAGACGGTTCGTGCGGGGGTCTTTGCTGTACAGACGTATTTACAGCCATGTACCTCGAGACATGACTTCACTCGAGGGCGACTCACACAAGAGTCGTATGCATTTACTTCCATATATATTATTGTGACTGCCTGTCGTGTTTCCCCATGCCTCCCTTGAGGTGTGAAGGTGTGAAAGGGGATTGTTTGTCTTCTGCAGGTACACTAACTCCGATAGCGACCCATGTAGAATACGTTTGCGAGTGATCGATATTAGGACCACCTCTAGACGTATCCGGATATACCGGGTCTTCTGTTAGTAAGGCGCGTAGTACCGTCAGTATCCCATTTGATACTTTGACCACCCCCCATGAAAGAATGGCTCATCATCATCTTGTAAGATCCAACTACCAGTTGCTGGTAAGTTTTGGGTCAAAGTTTCGACATGGTTAGTGCAATGCAAAGAAGGATGAAGATTAAGGCTTTTGTGTACTCTTGACGGAATCTAGCTCGATTATGTCAAGATGCGCTTCTAGTTAAACTTCATAGCACATAATATGCTATATGGAGTATGAAGATCTTCAAGTCCTCGACGACTTCTCTATGGACGAGTTGGACAGAACAACACTTGGAAACTCGTCCAAATCATTAGAAACTAGCATTTCTTCACCTCCTTGATCTAATGAACTAGCCTCGGCATTTTGACCATAACTCTTTGTAGACTTCACAAATGAAGGTCTAAACTATCTTGTTGGAAAGTGTAGAGTCCTCTACAACCTTTCCATTGAACTTCCGGTCAGCGTTCTCATGGAACTCGGCAAAAGACTCAAAGCTCCACATTTTATCGAATCTGAACACCCAGCGGACAGTTCTGCATACCGTTACGGTTTCGACCATACCTCTTTGCAGAATCGTCGTATAGCTTCGTGCAAAACATTTCCGGAAACCTTGCGGCTGGCGCAACAAGTTTGTATTGGGACTTGCTGTCAAATTGTGAGGTTATCCATCTGAAAATCAGTGGCCAAATCAGCTATAAACAACCATGATCTATCAAACTAAATTTTAAAACCTGAACCGATTGTTCCACTTCAAAAATCCATATCTCTTCAACCTGGAGAACTATGAATGCTATTGAATACTTTTTGGAAATATTTTAAAGTCTTCTATAAGTTTTCTATTGACCTCCAAGCCAAAAGACCTTTGTATGGTGATGAAAATGCACCATAACCACTGCAGCTGCTGTTCTGAAACTGTACAAGACAGTATCTGAACTTTTGTCATATTTCCTTGAAGAAAGCTCTTCTATTCCACTATGATACATTTCTGGAAAGGGGAAGAGCTATTCTACAACTTTGTTATTCAGTGTTACCTCAAATTCAGTTTAGAACTAATTAGAAACTGGAGTTGAAGATAGTACATGTATATAGGTGCTATCTGAAACACCCAGAAAAATTTTGAACTTTGGACAGCCATAACTGTTCAACTAGAAATGCAACCTAGGCATATTTATACATGCCTGGAAAGCATAAAGATTCCTCTTCAAACTTCCTATTCAACACGAAGGCTAAAACTCGCAATAACCAAGTCTAAATTGAAGTATCGTTTAAGGTGTCGAAACAGTTCAGAATATGGACTGTTACCTATTCAGTTACTGTTTCGATTATAATTCCTAGTAGACTTATCGAATTGCTTCGTATTTTACATTTCTGGGATCCTGAGAATGTATGCAACAAGTTTGCTATGTATTACTTTTGCAAATATTGATGTTTGTATATCTGAAAATTGTGGACAAAATCAGCCTTAATCAAAGGAGATGCTGTCCAAATTTTCAGAAAAACTATCAACTTGCAAATGCCATATCTTCTCAACCAGAAATGCTACGAGGGCAAGTAAGTACTCCTTAGAAAGTTTTGGAAGTCCTCTACAAGTTCCCTATTCAGCTCAATACCAAAAATTTTTTCAAGCTGGGTAAAATTTGGATAATCGCAGAGACTATCCAGGCACACCCAAACTGGACATTAATCTGTACACCTCTGAATTTAATCCATAACTCGCAGACCCTTGATCCAATGATGTCGCGCGAGTAACCATTGGAAAGGATAGAGAGTCAGCTACAATTTTTGCAATTGGCTCCAGACCTGAATCGGTCATTTACCTATCCTAAATCAAGTTTGAATGCAGAATGGTCAATCTTAACTGAATTCAAATTCTGAATGCTGAAATTTTGACCAACTTTAAAAACTCATATCTTTTGAACCATAACTGATATGAAGACAAGTAAGTACATTATGAAAATATTATTACATTGTCTACAACTTTGTACATAAGAATATTTCCAGATTTCCATCAGAACAGTCTGAAAACTGTAGATCAAAACAGGTACTTTTTAAGCAGATTCTGCTGAAAGTGCAGAGAAATCTGCTAAATTTAAAATTGCATAACTTGCAAACCAAAGACGATCTAGAGGCAAACCAATACTTTTTGGAAAGGCCTTGAAGTGTACTTTAACTTTGTTGTTCACCTCAAGATCTTATTGTGCCATTTACTTGGCCAAAATCGAAGTTGCGTCCAAGCTGTTCATCCTCCACCAGGATTTAATCGGGTGATGACCCTTTAGGGTGATTATGGATTTGGTTCTCGAGTTCAACTCGAGAAGTTTCATAACATCCCAGGTGTTGCGACCCAACAATATTTGCCATTAGAGTTGAGTATTACACTAAGTCAAATCCCTTTTTGCTCGGATGCACATGCTAGTGTTTTAACTATGCAACCTTGCACCTCACACTTTATTTATGCATTGAGCATGTATGACACTTCCCTTAGTTGGACGACCCTCCTCATAAAGATTGCTTGGAGTAAGTTTCTTGCTCACCTATCTTGAATCCTAAGGGGGAAGGAGTTCATCTAGTAATCGAAGTGTTACATTCACCTAGGTGTCATACCAAGGTACATTGACACCGAACCAACGTGCTGGAAGCAATGCTCAAGTAAGTAGGACCGAGTACAACATTGACCCATTGAGTCAATGAGAAGCTTAAGTAACGGATCACCTCGAACCCCATTTCTTGTGGAACTCGATCATCGAGTTAAAGAAGTCAGTTGATTCTTCACGCTAAACCACTCCCTTGCTTCCGTCTCTGAGACAAGAAGCCATATGTGAGTAGTATGAGCTGGAAATTCTTTAGCAAGAACGTGGATCACTAACCAAGGTTGTGCCTAGCACAGTACCTTGTCAAACACTTAGTGTAACCTACGGAAGTGATGAGAACCTTACTCTTCAAAGGTTACTCTCTTTGCAACTTCTGAAGGCAACCCTACTGCACCTTATAAAGGATAGACATACTACCTTAGGAATCCTACGTGATGAAAACCTGACCCTTTGTTAAGGAATCACAACTACCTGTAGGTTTGATTAGCAAGCCTCAGGGAACTTCACATCAACAAGAAGTTCAATCGTTTTGTTCCATTATGTACACTCCGTTGCCTTGAGATGAACCTCATCATCCCTTGCTAATGTTCTTACCTTGAAATTCTTGAATTTTGTCAAGACGTGAAAGTGACATTCGTCGTTCGACACTTTTATTGACCAAGTCACTTAATCCTTCTGTATCTAGGGTACTCCTGTTGGTGTCTGAGTTGTCTTACCTATTTTTGCTCGAAGCATAATACTGAATGCACCATACCTTGCATAGTTATCCGCGGAGTTGCACTGTGTCTGCATAACACCATCCGGTTTGTGATGCATCATGAAACGTAATTACTAATGAGTTTTGAGCAAGAATATGTGACCCCGTTCAGATACTTAAGTAGTGCCTAACATTTTTATGTTGTGATCAATTTTATCGTTCGCAACACCTTCGATTGGTTTCATTATCTTGAGTAGCACAAGGGACACATTGTGACTAAAACACAGTTGAGCCATTGTCCTTGACTCGTTGAAACTCAAATCAACTTGAGTCCTGGAAACTAATTGTTTATAGTTGCGAGGAGTTTCCTATGGACTTCTCGACCTCACTAAAACCCTACATCTTTCTTTTCGCGAGGTTATCATTTAATTATCAAGTCTTGGAACTCCTTGACTCGTAATGGATGGTGACATTGCTTTGGCCACAAGACCAGGGCAGAAAAGTCTTCGTAAGAGAAACATCCAGAGTTAAGGACACCTAACTATCTTAGAGTTCTAAAGTCCTCGAATGCAGAAGCTTACTTATTTTTGATGAAAATAAGAAGACCTCAATATATCAATATAGCTTTCTAAGCTACAAACTTTACGCTGTGATCCCAGTCACGCCGAGCATCCAAACCATAGATGCAATAAGGAGACGAAGAGTCTCTTTCTCCAATCACATGACATGAGATGGTTGTCTCATCAACAACTCGGCCTAACTTTCTCTCTTCCTTAGAATCTCGGGACGAGATTCCGTTAAGGGGGAAGGATTGTAAAAGTCCGCATTTGAGTAAAGCCAGAACATGAAAATGCGAACTTAAAATTTTTTGAAAGTGGACTTGGAAATCCAAACTCACATGAACCATATGAGTTAACCCATATTCACTAAAAACAGTAACTTCTTAAAATTTTACCTATAGGACATGGTTGATAATGTATTTGGAACTTAAGGTGTAAAATCCTTAATTTCCAAGTATTCACATTTTCAATGAAAAAATTAAAGGAGAAAAGAAAACAAAATAGAGAGAAAGAAAAAGGAATTATTCCAACCCTGAAATGAGACATTCAAAAATATTCAAATCTAAGGCTGTAAATTTTTCCATGACCTTCTAATATTCCAAATAGACTCTCGGTAAAGTTTCAAAATTTTTGAAGCACGTTTCCCATTTATTGGACACGTACTGAGAGTTTAATCAACGTTGACTTCAAATTTAGACTTTGTGCTCAACCTTGTCCAAATCAACTCCAAATTTTTCCTGAGGTCCCTTATGGTTCAAAAAGGTTAACTTCAAAGTTTTAAGATTTTTGAACCTAATCTACTATTTATTTCCTTGAGTCAAGTATCACCACTTGAATTCAAATTCAAACCTGAGTTCAAATTCAACTTGCTCAATTTTGAAATCTGATTGCACCATAAAATTCTCCACATTTTATTTAGTCATTGGGCCAAAGTTGACTATTTTTGAACCATGTTTGCTAGCTCTATTTGAATTTTGAAAAGAGGAGGGAGAAGAGAGTGGGACCCACATGTCATACTTATCCTCAGTACTAGGAAAAAGTGGCCCCCACATATCAGGTCGGCACTACCCACAGCGTGACACCGAGACCCCCTGCATGTGCCACCGCGATGAAATCGGTCTTCATCTAGCCGCTGACTCCCTCATCCCACGGCACCCCGCCTCCCTCCACGGCTGCCTCGGTGCCGAGCTCGCTCCCCGCGGGTCGCCTCCGGTGCCGTCCTGGCGCCGCACGACCCGCGCGACGCCCGACCATCGCGCCCGCACCTCCCCGTCATCCCGCGCCCGGAGCCGCACCGCCCGAAGCGCTCACCGCCGCCCAGCTCCACAGTGCGTCGCTTCGCCTCCTGCACCCACGCGCTCGACCGCTCCACGCCGGCCGCCGCTCGGCCTGGCCGCGGTATCACACCGTTCCCATAGTGGCCGACGCCGCGCTTGCCTCCTCCGGCGCGCTCACCACGCCCAGCTGCTGCGCCCTGCGCTCGGCCGCCCACGGCGCCACCAGCTCGCAGGCGCTCCACCTCCCGGTCGCGCCCCAATCTCGCTCGCGCACGCCGCCGATCTGTGCACCTCCCCCGTCGGCCACCTCTGCTCTGCGCCTGTGCCACAATGCTTCGTCGCCCCACGCGCCTCCCCTCCGGCCGCCACGACGCGCCGGCTCGCCTCCCTCCGCGGCACGCTGCTCGCCTGACCGCCACGCCGCGCCCAGCCACAGCGACGACTGCCCGCTCCTCCCACCGGTTGCGCCTCTGCAAGCGCCGCGCCGTCCTCGTCTGGGCCGTGTCCCTAGCCTCCTCACCGGCGCCGCCCTGCGCCTGCTCGCCATGCCACCGCGGTGCTTGCTGGACATGCTTGCCCGCGCCATGGCCGAACGCCGCCGTCCTGCTGCTCGCCCCACCTTGCTGCGTCCTGGACCGAGTTGCTCGATAGCCCTGTTCGCTCCCACTGCAGTGCGTCATGGCCAGGTCTCAAGCCTGTGCCACGCCACGCCCACCTCTTGGTCGCCCTACTGCCGCCACTGCTCACCTCCACTGCTATGTTCAAACTGCAGGAGCATGTCCCACCGCCCATGCGTCCCTGGGAAGTTTGCACATAAGCTGTGATGTGTTGCCTTGTGTCATTTACTTGGCGTCATCTTTTACATGGCGTCGACACGATGTTCTGATCACGTGCAAAGTCCAAACGGTGTTGCGAGTGATGTGTGGGATGAAGGATAAGCAGGAACACGTCATTGACACACCCGCATCAACAACTGGTCCAAGGTTAGCTCTTATTTTGCAAGAGTGATTGGATCAGTGACTGCAGCTAAGGTGTTCGATGAAATTTTTACGAGGGATGAAGTAACTTCGTTGATGTTCAGAGCTGGTCTTGATGCAGGGGTATGGTGATGTGGCAACTTGACAAGCCTAAGTGCCAAGGTGCTCTTGGAATGTTGATGATGTAACCGAATCAAGTACACACCCAAGATGTTCGGCGAAATGCCTACAAGGTGAGCCTTGCACTGAAATACCTTGCTTGACGTCACCGACGTCCGTTCGTCATGATCGCTAAGGTTACTCATGTGTCATCAAGTCGTATGTCCAGTTTTCGCATTGATATCATTCCTATAGGAGTCCCTAAGTTGACCTCTTTTGTCGTTTGTATCACGTTGGCCTGTCCGTACGTGCTCATGATGCTCCACCATGAGCCGCGTCGACGTCGTTGACCATATGACGTCGTCATGACGCTCCGAGCCGTTATCGTGTCCTGGCATCAAGATGAAGGATGCTTGTGATGTGTGTGGTGCTGAAACACCAGCACGACTCGTCGTACAATGGTCGTTTAGCCAAATTAGGGTTTAGTCGAGGCAAGACTCATCGAGTCCTGGGTGTAGCCAGGGTGCTCGATGAAATGCCTTCTAGGTCAAACCAAGTGGTTCGGTGATCACCGATGACCTGGGGTAGAAGGTATGCAAGAACGTTGCAACCAACAAGGAGAACTAGACCAAGGGGAACCTTGGATAAGAGTTCCTTGGTTGTATTGAGGATGTTCCGTAGCCGATCACAGGATTGGTTAACTTGGTGTACCACTTCATCGATGGCAGGTTCATCGAGTCGCTTGCCGATGATCGAGTCGACATCACTAGCCTTAACACTCACAAGGTGGTGTTCGAGATTTTCCGCTCACCCCATTGACGAGTCCAGGTTGATGTGGACGTCGCTAAGACGATCTTCTCGAGATGGCAAAGCATGCCTTCATGACAAGGTATCGCATCATGTTTAAGTCCCAAGAGCTTACCGAGCTCACCTGGAGAAGCTTGCGGGAGACACTACATTAGTGTCGTCGTGTAAGCACTTGAACGATGCTCAAGAAGCTTGCCGTAGACACTACTTTACCAAAAATTCATTTCAATGTTGTCTCGCTACTCACGTCAGGTTAACAAGGCTCGTTATGACGTCTTAAGTCCAAAGAATGTTGACCTCACTTCACTCTCAAGTGTCGCTAGAGTTTCACCCTAGTTCATCCTTTTCAGAACCCTGCGACCACACTTGTCACGTTATTAGGTTTACTCCTTAATGAGTTTGTGTAACTTCATTGGTCGACTTCTAAGTCACAACCTCTTGTTGCACAATTCCCTCATGCCTTATGCTTTCAATGCTCCATCTTGATCGCTTAGTATTCCTTACATCACACGGTCCAATAATGCTTCTTCACCATTCTACCTTATCACTCTTTGAGCGGCATAGCTCCAAGTGTCGAGTGCTAAATCGCGATTTGTCATTACATTGCACCTTTCAGTGCTTATCTCGACACTACTATGCCACCTTGAGTCATCCTTTGTTTATCCACACAACAGAGGCATATTTGTCCTTCCTAGTCAAACTCCTCATTCTTAGAGTTTACACAACCCCGTGGAGTCTATTCTTAAATTGCTTAATTACTTAATTACTTATATGCATATCATGTCGATAGGAACGTGCTGATAGGTGATCGACAAGAAACTTTGCTTGGAGGAGAAGGCCAAGGTGTTTCCACTGAAGTTCCATGGCAGGTTCTCCAGAGGAAGTCCAAGCCCTAATAATTGACATTTATTCAAGTCGCAAACTAAGGCAAGCCCTGGTTTGCATTTAAGTTGTTTATAAAATTTTGCTTTATCATTATGATGAATAGTATATGAATTGTGCATTAAGTATAGGATGATTGATACTCCACTTGCATGACCAAAAATCCCAGGGATTGGTTGGAACGAGTTACAGTTTGACCTGTAGTAACTGCCTTGCTAATGCATAGGAAATCCGGTAGAAGTCGAGTAGTTGGAATCTACTCGCGAGAGATGTAGGACATATATCACAGGATTGGTTAGACACAAAATGGTAGAATATAATGAAATAGAGACCGGGCAGGGAATGGATAGGAAGCGGCGAGAATTGAGTCTCGGTCGTATAGCCCTTCCTGTGTCGATTAAGGCCCGTTTCGTGTGCGGCCCCTTCAGACAAGCTTGAATTGTACCAGAAATATAATGGACATATGGAATCCAATAAACTGATGTAACTTGATAACTGTGGTGTTGAGGCCCACTAACTCACCATCGATAGCGGTGGGCTGAGGACAGTAAGGTGTAAATCGGACGGTGGACACATGAGGTGTTCTGTGCGGAGACCTTCTGTTTGAGGAGGTGAGATGGGTTCGGCATTCGAGTTTCTTGTGAAAGGTTGCCATATACGCCTAGTACTAAAGTGTTATGTAGGTACAGGTGTGCTCGCTGACACTTCCAAACGACGTATGTGTTGTGTTGTCCGGGTGTGTCCTGATTGCAATCACCGTCCCTCGCAGTAATAGAGTACCACTTGTTCACTGAGTCATGACGTAGTAAATACTAAAGAAGCCAGAAAAATATACTGTATTTAATTATAATTGCTTTGCAACCTGGTATGACTTAGAGATAGAAAAACTAAAGTTTACAGTTTCCCCAAACATTAGCTGTAATAGCATTATGTGCTTTGAGCATGTCATATCATCGGCAAAGCGTTTCTTGTTTGATTGTGGAGTCTATGATGTGCCGTGCTTGGAGAATGTCATTTGCTACTTAAAACATGATTATAAGGATCCACTTGTAGGCGAGTCTTTATGCCATTCCTTACCTATGCTTAGTATTCACCCTGCATATGTCTAGTGAGACGGGTTAGTCTTGTTGAGCCTTATGCTAACGTTTGCGCTTTAATGATTTTTGCAGGTATTAGTTTTATTTCTGCTGTTCAGGTTGTACATGAGACTCGAGGTGTCGAGATAAATCTCATGTGAGCCACGCCGCTGCTGAATGTTCTTCATGTTGCTAGTGAGAAGCGTCCTAGGGCGTGGACGTATTCTCTCCTGCTTAGTTAGGTGAGATTATGAGTATCTATTTTCCGCTGCGTGTGTACTTCTATTGTACACTCTTTTGTAAACTCTTCTTATTATGAAATGAAAACTTTATATGTTGGTATCCTTTTTTGTGTGTGCTGTTAGGTGTCGCATCGCACGGCACTACCCAATGAGATCCTCGGGTGTGTGGACTCCGGTCCCCACATCCCACACTTCATTTCTCTTGAAGTTGTTCAACTCCTCTTGCATTGCAATCACCCAGGCTAGATCCTTTAAGGCTTCTTCTACCCTGTATGGTTCTAGGGAAGAAACAAAAGAGTTATATTCACAAAAAATTTCTATGTGAGATCTAGTAGTTACTCCCTTAGCAATATCTCCAATAATGTTGTTGATGGGATGATCTCTTTGCACACTCTGATGTACCCTTGGGTGAGGGACTTGTGAAGTAGTTTCCTCTTCATTGTCTTCATTGTCATTGTCTCCCCCTAAATCATTGCTTTCGTGGTTATATGGATCTTCTTGATCTTCCTGATTTTGACCTTGTGCATGAGCTCCCCCTTGATCATTGCTTCCTTGTTGAGGTTCATCTTATGCACTTGAGTCATGTGGTTGCTCTTGAGGTAGAATATCACCAAGTGCCATTCTTCTCAATGCTTCACGTGGGGCTTCTTCTTGATCTAGCACACACTTATCAACTAGCTCCACTTGGGGGCCGTTAGTCTCATCGAACACTACGTCACGTGCTACTTCAACAAGGCCAAAGACTTTGTTGAAGACACAATAGGCGTAGGCGTTTGAATCATAACCGAGCAAGAACCCTTCATCAGATTTGGAATCAAATTTCAAAGTCCTCAGTTTCTTGTTTAGAATTAAACATTTACAACCAAATACTTTAAAATATGAAACATTTGGTTTGTTACTGGTAAGAAGCTCATATGGCATTTTCTTCAAGAGTCGGTGAAGATACAACAGATTTGTGGTGTGACAAGCGGTGTTCACCGCTTTAGTCCAAAAATGGTCTGATGTCTTGTATTCATCCAACATTGTCCGCGCCATTTCAATTAGTATTCTGTTTTCCCTTTCGGCCACCCCATTTTGTTGAGGGGAGTAGGGTGCCGAAAACTCGTGCTTTATCCCTTCTTCATCAAGGTACTCTTCAACTTGTGTATTTTTGAATTCTGTCCTGTTGTCACTTCTAATATTCTTCACAGTTGATGAATTTGTTTTGAGCCCTTTTCAGAAATTTCTTGAGGATTCCCTGAGTTTCCGATTTATCATAATAGAAAAATACCCAGGCAAAACTTGAAAAATCATCAACAATAACTAAACCGTATTTGTTACCGTCGATGCTTATGTAGGCAATTGGACCAAAAAGGTCCATCTGAAGAAGTTCGAGCGGTCTTGTAGTAGTCATCACGTTCTTGGCAGGGTGCGGTGCTCCAAATTGTTTTCATGTCTGGGAAGCGCTGCATGGCATGTCTTTCTCAAAAACAACATCTTTTAAACCTTAGATGTCACCACCTTTTAGAAGTTTCTACAGATTTCTCAACCCAACATGGGCTAGCCGTCTATGCCACAGCCATCCCATGTTAGCTTTAGCAACCAAGTAAGTGTTGAGTTCGGCTTTACCTTTGTTGAAATCAACAAGATAAAGCTTTCCCTTCAACATTCCCTTGAATGCAATCGAGCCATCGCTTCTTCTGAAAACGGTCACACCCTCATTAATGAATAAATAGTTATAACCCTTGTTGCATAGCTGAGATATTGACAGAAGGTTATAATCTAAAGAATCTATATGTAAAAAATTTGAGAGAGTATGTTGAAAAGAGATTTCAATTTTACTGCTACCAAGGACTGTTCCTTCGCTATTGTCTCCAAAGTATATACCTTCACTTGGAACTGCGTTGCGCTCATACTCCACGAACATGTTCCTCTCTCCGGTCATGTGATTTGTGCATCCGCTGTCTAGCACCCATTTTGATCCACCGGAGTAGTAGGCCTGCAAAACAAGATTATTCCTTGGTTTTAGGTACACTAGCTTGATTGGTCCTCTCAGGTTAGTCACAAGAGTCTTGGGCACCCACACGCAAGTTTTTGAATTCTTGTGGTGTGGCCCTACATATTTAGCAAATACATTTCCAAATTTATCTTTCGTAAGTACATATGAAGCATTAAAAGTACAAACTAATATTTGGAAGTCAGATTCATGTGATTTTTCCTCGACAAAGGTAATTTTTTTTCTTAGCATGACCATTTGTGGACATGTGTTTTTTCTTGTTAAACTCAAGACCATCTTTGACGTTGGGAGGTCTAGTGACCATATATGCACTACATGCATATTTTATCTTGTCCTTGTCAAAGATGCAGCTTTGGGAAGGATGCTTTGCATGAGAAGTAGAAGGATCAGATTTGACAACATTTTTCTTAATAGAACTTGTGCAGGTTGCAATTGTTTTCGAACATACACCTTTGGAAGGTAAGCTTTTGGAGGAGGAGGAGTCACATTGCTTGAGTAACTCAACTTGCACTTCAAGAATTTTGTTATCTTTTGACAAGTTAGCAAGTTCATCCTTGATTGCAAGGTGTGAGTCTTCTAGCTTTGAGTATGTTTCCTTACTCAAGGCTAGCTCATGCTCAAGGGACTTGCTCTTCTCTCTTTCAAGCTCAAAGAGTTTCTCAACCTCTTGATACCTCTTCCTTCACGGATAAGCATATCTTCTTGTCGGCTGACAAGCTCCTCCTTCTCAAGATTTCATCAGACAACATTTTCATTTTCTTTAATGCAGTTTTACTCAATGCCCTAAACATTTCCTCATTTTCACTATAACTGTCAAAATCATCAATAGATGAATTTAGCGAGGGAGGAGTGAGTCGAACCTTTTTTTGCCTTTCTTAGCCATAAGGCAATTGTGACTGTGGGTATCCCGTCCTCCCATGTTTGGGAAGAGTGCAGACCTCTTCGTGGGTTTCATGATGGCAGTGGTGGCCATCTCCTCTTCTTCATCGGAGGAGGACTCGTCGTTTGAGTCCCACTCCTTGTCGATGTGCGCTTGATGATCTTGTCGCCTTTTTATGAAGATCTTCTCTTCAGGCTTCATTTGCTTTTTCATCTTGTTCTCTTCATAGGTGCAGTGAACCATGAAGTGACTGTACTCGCCACAGTTATAGCAAGTGCGTCGAGCCTTGGATTTTCCTTTCTCTTCGCTCTTCCCTTCTTTGAATTGCTTCCATGTCTTCTTTTCATCACACGCTTGAATTTCTTGATGAATAGTACAATCTCTTCATCATCTAGATCAGTGCTCACGTCACTTGTATCTTCCTCGTCTCGAGCTTCACGAGTTTCCTTTCCTTTGGGCCTACACATTGCTTTGAGAGCAACTTACTTCTTTTCGGAGGAGGTGAGCTCAGCTAGATGTTTGACGTATTGGGCTTCCTTCTCTATCATCTCATGGTTTATGATCTTGCCCAATAGCTCATCCGGGGTCATTTTGTGGAACCCGGGGCTTTCTCGGATCATTGAGCTTAATGTGATGTTTCTTGGCATAAAGGCTCTAATCATCCATTTAACCACCTCATGGTCAGTACAATTCTTGCTTCCATAGGCGCGGATCTTATTGATGAGTGCCTTCATCCAGTTGTCCATCTCTTGATGTGATTCTCCTTCCTCAATAGCAAATCTCCCCAACTCTCCTTCAAGCATCTCAATTTTGGCTTCTCGGACTGACTTATTTCCCTCATGAGCTGTTTTAAGTGTATCCCAAATTTCTTTTGCGCTTTCCAATCCAATAATTTTAGTGAACTCCTCTCTGCTCAGTGATGAGGTGATCACTACAACAACTTGTGGGTTGCGGTGGATTTCTTGTTCTTGTTCCGGAGTGAGCTCTTCGTCCGTATCCGGGATATCTACACCTGTGCACACAATATGCCTAAGACTAGGATTCAAAGAGATTAGATGCGTCTTTATACTGTATTCTACATGGTGTAGTCGTTTCCATCAAATTGCGGTGGTTTTCCAATGGGAATAGAAAGATAGTGATTATTTAAATTAAGATAATTCTAGTTGTAAGGATATCGGGAGTGGTCATGATGACCACTCTCCGTTGTCTTCTCTTCTTCTATTCCCTTTTGTGCCAGCAGTTTCTTCCTCAGAAGTGCCTTCAGTTGACGTACTTCTTCATCATCATATGGTTTTTCTCTTAGTGCATCGAAGGCTTTAGTTTCTTGCTCTTTGGGCACCTCCGGGATCTGGTTGTTCTTCTCATAGGCCATTGATCTCTCTGAGCGGTGAGTCTCGTTGATGGAGAACCTGCTCTGATACTGTCGGTTCCTGGCGAACCGGGTATCCCTGGGTACAGGGATAAATGCATATTGGGCCCCACCGCCCATGGGGGCGAGACCTACCATGGGCCCCGGGTGCCACGCGGCAAGCGGAGCAGTAGCACCTCCCATTGAGAGATGGTCCAGTGCCGCCACGTGGCCTGTAGCTCTGGGTCCCCCAACTTGCCAAGGGAAGGTCCGGTGTGCTCACTAGGTCGGCGAAACCGGACCTCATGTCATGAGGAGAGGGTCTGATGCTGCTACGTTCCCGACATCTCCGGACCCAACCTCCCGGACCTGGACCTCCCACTTAGGGAAGGTTCGGGAGCTGCCACGTGTCAGGCAGCGCTGAGCCAGAGCCTCCCCGTGGAAGGATCAATAAAGGGAGGCATGCTTGGTACGCTGAAGCTAGGAAGGACGCGCATGTTCCCTAGGTAGGCGGGAGCTCGCACTCATAAGTCAAGTGGACAGTGGCCGGTCTTGTCATGACTGGTCAGAGCCAAACTGCTACATATGGTGGGCCAATAGAAGGCCTCGACAAGACAGACAAGACACAACCGACCATGATGAGGGGCTATAGGTAGCCCTGTGACAGGGTATGGACAGGTGACACATTGAAGCCGTTGTCAGGGATAGCATTTATTCCGGATCTTAGGGTGGATTTGGTACTCCCAGGGCCACCTGTTGGGCTCTGGGTCCCACTTGTAAGCTACTCGACCTTGAACTATAAAAGGATCAAGCAGCCACAGACAAGGACAAGCTCTCTCAGACCCAAGCAATACAACACAGATAAACCACCGTGGAGTAGGGTATTACGCTCAGGCAGCCCAAACCACGTAAAAACCTCGTGTTCATCATTCTCTAATCTTGATATTGTTAGGACTAGCCCCTCGAATATTTATTGAACCTCCGCGGACCACACTCGTGTAGGTCCGGGGGAGGTGTCGGTTTAGACACCTCGACTTTTGGCGCGCCAGGTAGGGGGCTTTCTCCTGCAAGAATCTTCACCGGCAGTATGGTGAACACTCATTCCAATGCCAGTTCCTCCAGGCCACAATCCCGTCAGCAGGTGGCGCGTGAGGACCAAGCTTCATCTCACCCCAGAGATGGGTCCCACTCCAGAACGAGAAGATCTGGGCCGTCGCATCGCCAAACGGCCACCCCATCAACTGCAGGCCAGCATGATGGGACACGGCAAACTCCTACGGCGACAGCCGTCATAGCACCACCAGCGGCAAGCCCAGGGAGCGCGCTTCTAGCTGCGCAGGAGTTGCTCCGCAACGCACCAACTTCAGGAGCTCGTTAGGGGGCAACCCAGTAGTGGGTAAACAACATCGACCATCTGGTCGTCGCCGCGCTCCAGGTAACTCCACAGGGCGGAAGGCGAGCGACAACAACATTTGTTTCGTTGTCACGCATGCCTACCGTCGACCGGAGGACCGCCAATAGCCATTCAACTAGGCTTTCGTCGGCGGACTTGCGGACGAGGTTGCAGCGTCGCCGCAGAGCCGGCGAGGACTGTTGGGTCGTCATCGAGCGACAACGGGAGCGACACCGCAACCTCGAAGCTGATTACAGCCTGCCGGGTGCTGGGGCCCAGGTGCACGACGCTCGTCCACCGCATCAGGCATACGCGGCGCCTCCCGAGCAGCACCAGATATACATGACGCCCCCCCCCCCCCCCGCACCAAGAGTATGTTGCACCTCCTCCAATGCAGGCGAATGGTGTGCCCCCACCGCACCAAGCGCCGGCCGCAATACCCCTGCAACTCACATACGCGAAGCAACCAGCTCATTACGGCCACGTAGTGCCAAACTTGCCACCCGCGAGCACAGGTGGTGGTTGCGCAACCTTAGCTCCCCACCTGTGAAGGGTGGTTTAACCCCACAAGTTCCGGCCACACACGCCGGAGAAGTATTATGGGAGTGTCAACCCGAGTGAGTTCCTACAGATCTACTCCACCACAATTCTGGCTACTGGAGGTGACGAGGTCATCATGGCCAACTACTTCCCCGTGGTTCTGTCCGGCCCGGCCCGGTCATGGCTCATGAACCTGCCCCCGGGATCCATCACCTCCTGGGAGGAGCTGTGCCGGCAGTTCATAGCGAACTTTGGAAGTTCGTATGAGCGTCCTGGCACGGAGTCAACCTTCACACTGTTAGACAGCGATCCGGAGAACCGATGCGGACGTTCATCCAGCGATTCTCCCAAGTACAGAATACCATCCCCCACATCTCGAATGCATCTATGATAGTTGCATTTAGACAGGGTGTGAGGGACAAGAAGATGCTCGAAAAGCTTGCCACGCATGACGTGTGCAATTTTTCCGAGCTGTTGTCCCTGGCAGATAGATGTGCCAAGGCTGCAGAGGGGCATAACTTGCACGCCCGAACCTCCTCGGAAAGTGGGGAGCCCGTACAGTCTGAAGCGGAGGCTGCTGTCAGAGGAGGGGGCAAGAGGAAGAATGGGGGTCGCGGCAGGAGTAAGCCGAGGCCCGGAGTTCCCATGGTCGCGGCAGAGCCCGAAGCTCACGTCGGTATAAGCGTCTGCGCCCGTCCCTCGAAAGGGATGATGCTGACTTCAGATGCCCGGTGCACGGAACCAATGGTCATAGTGCGAGCGAGTGCCGGGAGGTCAAGAAACTCGCGGAGCATTTCCGTGAGCAACGGGAGAAGCAGCGGAGTCAGGAGAGCGAGCCCCCCCCCCCCCCCCCCCCCGCAAGAGGGAGGGTAAGCCGAAGGTTGACCCCGCGGAAGAGAAGGACGACGATATGGGGTACCAGGAGCCCCATAGAGCAGTGAAAGCAGTGTTCGCTGGTGCTGACTCGGACACTAGCAGTGATCAGGAGCGGCGAAAGCTCCTCTACGTCATCTACAGAGGCGCCTCGGACCCTGTGTCTCGAAACGCAGTGAAAGTCCTGCGACGCACCGTGGCAGCAGTGGCCCGGGTGCCAAGCCCGTCTCCCCACAGCAAGTGGATGAACACGGCTATCAGCTTCGACGCTTCGGATTGCCTTAAGTACATGGCAGGAGCTGGGGTGCTTCTGTTGCTCGTGGCCCCAACTATCGCCAACGTGAAGCTCCATTACGTGCTGATCGATGGCGGGGCCGACCATAACCTCATCTCCACTGCAGATTTCCGCAAGCTGCAGATACCCATGTCCCGACTCGCGCCTTCGAGCACGTTCTCAGGCGTGGGCCCAGAGCGGATTGTGCCCAGTGGAAGTATCCACCTTCCGGTTACCTTTGGTACCCTGGAGAACTACCGCACGGAGAATATCCTATTCGATGTGGCGGATGTTGACTCCCCTTCAATGCCATCATCGAAAGGCCGACGCTCTACCAGTTCATGGCTGTAGCCCACTACGGCTATCTGGTCCTGAAGATGCCAGCACCTTCCGGAGCCCTCAAGGTCTTAAGGGATCGCACCGTAGCAGTATCAGCCTTGGAGCAGCTCCAAGCACTCGCTGCGGGGTGAACCCCAAACCTAGATGATGCAAGGGTGGGCCAGCCATGTCAGGGGGCGCCTCAACGAACCCCCACCATGGCCCCACGCGTGCTGCCTGCCGAAGACGACATCCCAGTGAAAGTCATCAGGATCAGCTCTGAGGCTGCCCGGACGACCCGCATAGCGGGTAACCTGGACAGCAAATAGGAATTCGCGCTCGTCACCTTCCTCCAGAACAATGTCGATGTGTTCGCCTGACAACCATCGCAGATGCCCGGGATCCCAGGGGGGTGATTGAGCACCATTTGAAGATCTACCCTGATGCCCGCCTGATACAACAGAAGCCCCGGAAGCAGTCCGTTGAGCGCCAAAACTTCATCCGGGAGTAGATAAAAAAGATGCTCGACGATGGCTTCATCCGAGAAGTTCACCACCCTCGGTGGTTGGCCAATCCTGTTGTCGTCCCCAAGGCTGGCGGGAAACTTCGAATGTGCGTCGACTACGCCAACCTAAACAAGGCATGTCGAAAAGATCATTTCCCGCTCCCCAGGATAGATCAAATTGTAGACTCTACGTCAGGCTGTGATCTGCTGTGTTTCCTCGACGCGCATTCCGGTTTCCATCAAATACCTATGTCTAGAGATGATGAGGAACAAACTACTTTTGTAACAGTAGATGGCCTCTATTGTTATGTCTCCATGCCTTACGGTCTTAAGAATTCACTCCCTACCTTTGTACGTGCGATGCATAAAACATTTGGGGACCTCATTAGAGACCTGGTCGAGGTGTATGTTGATGACATCGTGGTCAAAATCAAAGACCGCACGTTTTTCCTAGACAGCTTAGCACAACTCTTCAGCAGGCTGCGCCTTACGCGCACAATGCTGAACCCCGGAAAGTGTGTTTTGGGGTCTCTTCTGGGAAGCTGCTGGGATTTTTGGTTTCCCACCGGGGGATCAAAGCCAATCCAGAGAAGATCAAGTCAATAGAGCTGATGCGACACCCGACGCGTATTAAGGATGTACAGAAGCTTGCTGGTTGCCTCGCGGCCCTTAGCCGCTTCATCTCGAGGTTGTCAAAACAAGCACTTCCCTTCTTCAAGATTATGCGCGAGGCAGGTCCCTTTGCCTGGACGGAAGAAGCGGAAGCAGCGTTCCAAGAGCTCAAGAGGCACCTGACATCCCTCCCGGTTATGGTGGCGTTGGAGCCCACAGAGCCCCTGCCGCTGTATGTTGCTGCAACAACTAAAGTGGTTAGTATGGTCTTGGTCGCAGAATGATCCAAACCACAACAGCAATATACACAAGGAGGAGCCTGTAGTGCAAACACCAAGCCTCCAGTCCTAGACCAAGTCATGAACCTCTCTCAGGAGGGCTCTGGGAGCCAGGAAGTCACTGGCCCCCAGCCCTCGGGATGTGATGCGGGCCCCTGGAGCTAGGAACCCCCAGACCTGGATCCAATGCAGGAACTACCGGACCTCTCAGACAGTGTCCGGACCACTCAGAGGTTGGTTTACAACATCAGCGAAGTCCTCCATGAAGCAAAGACAAGATATCAGGAGATACATAAGTTGTTGTACGCTTTGTTGATAGCATCGAGGAAGCTCCGACACTACTTTTAGGGACATAAGGTCTCAGTGGTCACCTCCTTCCCACTGAAAATGGTCCTCCACAGCCCTAATGCTACTGGAAACGTTGCAAAATGGGAAGCCGAGCTAGTAGAGTTTGAAATCGAGTTCCTTCCTTGACATGCGTTCAAAATCCAGGCCCTAGCAGACTTCCTGGATGAGTGGACTCCGTCGCCCGGCAACCCTGAAAGCCCAGTTAGTGGAGATACACTTTCCATGGCACCAGCTTTCACTGAAACCCCGTGGATACTTTACTTCGATGGTTCTGCATGGAGGTAGGAGGCAGGGCCGGCGTGGTGCTCATAGCCCCGACGCAGGAGTAGTTCAGATATATGGTGCGTCTTGGCTTCAAAGCAACCAACAACATGGCAGAGTACAAGGCCCTCGTCTACGGCCTGAAGACAGCACTGACCCTCAATGTCCGCGAGCTCCTTGCCAAAGGTGATTCCCAACTAGTTGTCAAGCAGGTCAAAGGGGAGTGCAGTTGCAATGACCCCCAGCTGGCAGCATACCTACTAGACGTCAGGAAGCTGGAAAAAGATTTCGAGGTCCTGGATCTATTCCATGTACCCTGAGCTGACAACTCAGTCGCAGAAAACCTGTCAATAAAGGCTTCTATAGAGGCACCAGTGCCTGCAGGGGTCTTTGCAAGGACGTTTTTGCGACCAACCGCCAGAGTTGCCGAACCGGGTGAAGGGGGTGAAGTTAGCACCGCGAAGCTAACAACCCCAGCGCTGCTATAGCCATGGTGCCCGCCAATGTTTCTATGCACCTCCAGCAGCTCCGAGCAGCTGGGCACCCACGAACGAGGAGCTCAAGGAGGTCCAGATGCATGGATCTCGGAGGTCCGGGACTACTTGAAAGACAACTACCTTCCCGAAGAACATGCCTTTGCAGAACGGATCGTGCGGATGGCTAAAAGATACACGCTGGTAGAGGGGGATCTCTACCGGAGTGGCACCAACGGCATCCTACTGTGTTGCATTAACCGGGAGGAAGGTTGCGACTTGCTCGCAGAAATACATGGAGGTGAGTGCGGGAACCACGCATTGGCCCATATGCTGGACGGCAAAGCCTTTTGGCACGGCTTCTACTCGCCCACAGCACTCCAGGATGCTGCTGACATGGTTAAGAGATGCAAAGCGTGCCAGATCCATGCCAAGCAGATCCACACACCAGCTCAAGCGCTGCAGATGATCCCTCCCTCGTGGCCATTCGCCGTGTGGCGACTGGACATCCTGGGACCTTTCCTGAGAGCCCTCGAAGGATTCTTGCACCTCTACGTCACCGTAGGTAAGTTCACCAAATGGCCAGAAGCCACCCCAGTCATCACCATTAACAAGCAGTCCACAATGAAGTTCATCAAGTCGATTGTCTGCAGGTTTGGAGTCCCGAAAAGAATCATCACTGATAACGGGACCCAATTCACGAGTGTGGCATTTCAAGAATATTGTGAGGACCTTGGGATCCAAGTTTTTTATGCCTCTATCGCCCATCCCGAGAGCAATGGGCAGGTAGAGAGAGCGAACGCCGAGATTCTCAAGGGCCTCTGGACTCGTACATACTCAAGCCTCGAGAAGCATGGTGCGAACTGGGTGGATGAGCTTCCATACGCACTGTGGGCTAGCCGGACATCAACAAGTTGGGCTATGGGAGAAACGCCCTACTTCCTGGTGTACGGGGCGGAGGCCGTCCTTCCCCCAGAGTTCACCATGGGCTCCCCTCGTGTCCGGATGTACAACGAAGCCCCACAGGACCGGTCCCAGCGTGAAGATATTGACCTCGTCGACGAGGGACGCATACGAGCTACCCTCTGGAACACACGGTACAGGCAAGCGCTCCGACACTACCACCAGTGGACCGTGCGCAGTAGGGAGCTCAAGGTGAATGACCAGGTTCTGCGATGTCTGCTTTCCTGTGAAGGAACAAACAAACTCTCCCCCAAGTGGGAGGGTCCCTTCCGGGTCACAGAGGTTTGTCGCCCAGGGTGTGTCCGCCTAGCTACGGAGGATGGACAGCCGGTACCTAACCCATGGAACATCGAACACCTCCGTAAGTTCTATCATAACCAAGGGTCGTTCCTCATGTAAAGTCTATTCTCTCCTATGAGAAGTTATAATGAAAAAGTTGTTTGCCCTACCCTGGAATGGCTCATTCATTTGAAATTATCTTTTGTTCTTATGAATGATGTCCCGCAGTTGCCATTAGCTCTTCACCTAGCATGGATGTGGTCAATATTCCCTGCGTCTGTGCAATAGTGGGAGTTTTGCCATCTGTTTGCCGGCGGGCCTCTTTGGGTACCTGCTCAAGCCTCCACAATGGCAGCGGAATGTGAGACAAGCGACACTAATAGAGCATAGGTAAAAGATTTACTCGAGAGTGGAATTACCTTTTGTCTGTCATGTGCGCAGGTCCCTACGGTACAACCCCTAAGCTTCTGAGCTACACAAATTGCTGGAGACATGGCGTCGACGTCCTACCGATATCATGGTTGTTCTCGGAGCTCCTAAAAGCTTTGACAACCCCAGGGGCCAGGCGGTGTGCCACGTCTCCTACGAAGGTCATGGGTGTTGCCGGAGCTCCTAACCTCTGACAATCCCAGGGAGGAGGTCGGCGGTGGCGTCACGTGAGAAGATCATGGATATTGCCGGAGCTCCTAAGCTCCGACAACCCCAGGGGGCCCGACGGTGGCATCTCCTATCGAGACCACGAATGTTGCCAAAGCTCCTAAGCTCCGACAACCCCAGGGGGCCGGTGTTCCCGAAGCAAGTGCTAGTCCCCCTTGGTACAAGTACATAATCAGAGTTGTGTTCAGATACCAGGGAGCAGAACATAAAAATATCAGAACCAAAGATCAAGAGGACTCCACTCATTAAAAGATTTTCTTACAAAGTTGGAAGCATACAAGAGGGAGCGAGAGAAGAGAGGCCTAAGTCCTACGGATAGCTAAGGTGACAGCTTCGGTGGCCTCTTGAATGCCCTCCCGTGCTGTGTCTAGCACATCCGCGATCGGCCCTTAGACTGCAGAACTCAGGGGAAGTGGGGGTCCCGACTCCGGTAGCACGTTAGCACGTACTCAGTGATAGTCTTTGTTCGAGCAGGACCAGAGCCGGAGCCTGAAGGACCCGATGTGGCCGGGGCCTCAGGCCTCTCAAAGGCTTGGATAGGAGCCAGAACTGGAGCCTCCCTGGCTGGAGAAGCCCTTGTTTGAAGGGGACCTCCAGAGCTCAGTCCCATACTTGGCGCTGTGGCGGGAGGTGGCCCCTCGAAACTGACACCCGCCGAAGGTCCCGGAGGCGGATGGGGTTGCTCCTCGGAGGCACCGACGTGACTCCCGTCACCCCGCTCCAGTTTCCTCTTGCGACTGGAGCGTGCCGTCGAAGCCTCGCCCTTGCCGGAGCTGATGGCTCCACCCCCCGGGCTAAGGAGGACTGGGGCTGACCCCCCGGAGGTTCCCGGAGCACTGGTTGTGGAAGGAGCCACCCTCGTCACAATCCGGATGTCATCCAACCTCGGCATCAGCTTCTGGAGCTCCCGGCAGAACTCAGGAACTGTGTTCAAAGGTGGGAAGGACGTTGGGAGCTCTAGGGACCCAAGAGAGATGATGTGCTTGCTCTGGAACTTCTTCAGCAGGTCCTTCAACGCTTCGTCTTTCACTTGGGTGTCAGCATCCCACGGAGTGAATGTCCATGCCATCCGTTCCCTGAACTTCAGTGGCGCCCATCTGTTCCTCAGGAAGTTCCCGAATACCATCTTGGGAGTCACCCCACCATCAACGCAGCCTTCGATCCTTGCCACAATGGGTCCGTACGACGGTGGCAGCTCTGGGATCTCGTTCCAGAGGTCCATGTCCATGTTCGGGAGGCTCTTTGGCAGCTCCAGCCTCTCATGCCAGTCCACAGTGATGAACACCATCTCCTTCCAATTGTCCCATTTGCCGGAGGAAAAGGTGTCCAAGTACTTGAAAGGGGACCGCTTCCGCTTCACGAATTAGTACATCCCAATCAACTCGTTCATCTTCCCAGTCGTCTGCAGGGTGTAGACATTCCGGAAAATCTCCAGACTGGGTTGTACCCCCACCCACATCTCGCAGAAGTGAGCGAAGATTACAACCAATATAATGGAGTGGGGCCTGAGGAGGTGTAGCTGGATTCCATAGAACTCCAGCAGGGTCATCAGGAAGGATGAGAAGGGGCGAAGCAAGTTGGCCATGGAGTACCCCTGAAAGAAGACCATGTCGCCGGCGTTCTTCTTCTCGAAAGGAAGTTCGCCGACGCGGATCCTGCTGTTTAAGGACTCATGGGACCAACCCATGTAAGCCCGAAACTTCTTCAACCCTTTTTCGGTCTTGATCTTGCTAGCAGGAAGACCCAACTCCATGGCAACAAGATGGGGGAGGGAGAGGTTGCATTAGCAGAGGACTAGGGCTCAAAGTGGAAGGAAGTGGGAAGGCTGCAAGGGCTCAAGTGCGAGTGCGGGTGGAGGTGTGAAGAGTATGTGACTTGTGCTACTCTCCCCCTTAAGTATAGATCTAAGGCATTTGGAAGGAAACCCCAGGCACCAGGATACTGGGGTAACCCCGCGTATGACTGGTGGGTCAAGAGCCTGAATCTACAGAAATACCGAGTGGCCGCCTCAAGATAGCTGCTTTCATAGGTGAGAATTCAAAATTTAAGTGTAGAAACATAATGGGTGCGCGGAGCCGAAACGAATTTCGAGAACCGGTGTTAGTTGATGGTGCAGTATCCGCAGACAAAGATTTTGTCTACCGCATTGAAGTGAAGACCTTAAAGCCGCGGCACGAAGATTCAAAATGGCCCCACCACAGGTATAACTGCCTTTACAAGGAAGTTTCTCCCTGAGATGGGCCCAGGGGCCACTGTCAATGCCCGACAAACTGGGTATCCCTGGGTAGGCCCCACAGCCCACGGGGGTGAGACCTGCCATGGGCCCAGGGTGCAACACCGCAAGCGGAGCAGTAGCACCTCCCATTGAGACATGGTCCAGTGCTGCCACGTGGCCTGCAGCTCTGGGTCCCCCACCTTGCCAAGGGAAGGTCCGGTGTGCTCACAAGGTTGGCGACCCCAGACCTCCTGTCATGAGGAGAGGGTTCGATGCTGCTACGTTCCCGGCAGCTCCAGACCCAACCTCCTGGACTTCGACCTCCCACTAAGGGAAGGCCTGGGAGCTGCCACGTGTCAGACAGCGCTGAGCCAGAGCCTCACCGCGGAAGGAGTAATAAAGGGATGCGTGCTCAGTACGCTGAAGCTAGGAAGGACGCGCATGTTCCATAGAGAGGTGGGAGTTCCCACTCATAAGTTAAGTGGACAGTGGCCGGTCTTGTCATGACTAGTAAGAGCCGAACTGCTACGTATGGCGGGACAGTAGAAGGCCTCGACAAGACAGACAAGACACGACCGACCATAATGAGGGGCTATAGGTAGCCCTGCGGCAGGATATGGACAGGTGGCACATTGAAGCCGTTGTCAGGGATAGCATTTACTCCCAGAACTTAGGGTGGATTTGTTACTCGCAGGGCCACCTGTTGGGCTCTGGGTCTCACTTGTAAGCTGCTCGACCTTGAACTATAAAAGGATCGAGCACCCACGGACGAGGACAAGCTCTCTCAGACCCAAGGAATACAACACAGATAAACCACCGTGGAGTAGGGTATTACGCTCAGGCGGCCAGAAGCACATAAATCCCTCGTGTTCATCATTCTCTGAGCTTGATCTTGTTAGGACTAGCCCCTCGAATATTTATTGAACCTCTGCGGGCCACACCCGTGTAGGTCCAGGGGAGGTGTCAGTTTAGACACCTCGACAGATACCAATTGAATGTGACCTAGAGGGGTTGAATAGGCTTTGAAATTTTCCCGCACATTTAATCATATGGTAAAACCATGATTGACCAGACTTGTCCAGTTGCGTGGGCGGACTAGTCCGGTGCGCCTGGTGTATGCAGAATTTAAATTCTTTTAAGTAGCGGAAATGTGAACAACAGATAAGATTACTTGAATTTACAATTGATGTTGTGAAGTTGCACATGAAAAACAATTTGCAATTCAAGTTATGATATTGATCAACAATGTGCCCTAATCAAGATGCAAAAGTAAAGAAGCACACGAGACACCGATTTTTACCAAGGTTTGATCTCACCGAAGAGATCTACTCCTCGTTGAGGAAGCCCACATAGAGCAAGGTCTCTTCAAACCCTTTCCCTCTTCAAGTCACCGCACAAGGCCGACTTGATTCCACTATCACGGGGCAATCACCGTGTTTATGAGGCAACCTCACATGTTGAGGGCTCCTACAAGAATTACAATGATAAAATGTTAAAATACACTTGAAAAGATTACATGAAAAAGCACGATTCTCAATATATCAAACACCAAGAGCTCAATGACGTGTAGACGACGATCTCCCAATCCTAAATCTAATTGTTCAATTGATTTTCACCTATTTGGACTTTAGATGCGTGGGGAGATGTGTTTTTGGGCTCTTAGGATAGGTGGTGGTGCTAGGGTTTATGATTTTGACTGTAGGAATCTGTGGGGACCGGAGTCCACACATCCGAGGATCTCATTGGGTGGTGCCGTGCGATGCGGCACCTAAAAGCACACACGAAAAGGATACCAAACCGTACAAAGTTTTCATTTCATAATAAGAAGAGTTTACAAAAGAGTGTACAACAAGAGTACACACGCAGCGGAAAATACATTCTCATAATCTCACCTAACTAAGCAGGAGAGGAGACGTCCATGCCCTAGGACGCTTCTCAATAGCAACAAGAAGAACAATCAACAGCGGCGTGGTTCACATGAGATTTATCTCGACACCTCAAGATCTCATGTATAATCTGACCAGTAGAAATAAACCTAATACCTGCAAAAATCGTTAAAGCACAAACATGAGCATAAGGCTCAGCAAGACTAACCCGTCTCACTAGACATATGCAAGGGGGACACTAAACATAGGTAAGGTGAAGCATAAACGACTCGCTTACAATTGGATCCTTATAATCAAGTTTTAAGTTGCAAATGAAATTCTCCATGCACGGCACATCATGGATTCCACAATCAAACAAGAAACGCTTTGCCGATGATATGACATGCCCAGATCACATAATGCTATTATAGCTAAAGTATGGGGAAACTGTAAACTTTAATGTGACTATATCTAGATCATACAAGGTTGCAAAGCAAGTAATATTTCAATACAATATAATTTTCTGGCTTCTTTAGTATTTACTACGTCACGACAGCGACGAACAAGTGGTACTCTATTACCGCGAGGGACGGTGATTGCAATCAGGACACACTCGGACTGTACGACATGCACACCTGCGTGGGAGACACATACGTGCTCTCCTCCCCGCTTCATACATGGCACCTTTCACCCAAGACCCCAATGTCGACAAACCCCTTCATCCTGAGCAAAAGGTCCCCTACACGGACACGTCAAAATGTTCCGCTAGGAGATTTACACCATTATGCCTTCGCATCTCCATTCAAGGACAACTGAGGACTCTCCACACTACAGTCTGGAGTTACATCAGTTTAATAGGCCCATATACCATTATGCAACCGGTACAGTTCAAGCTTGCCCAACGGTGCCGCATACGGCACGGTCCTCAAGCGACACAGGCAGGGCTATGCGCCCGAGACTCCATCTCAACGACTCCTATTCTCCTTGCCTGGTCTCGTATTCATTTCATAAGCCATTTCTAACCTTCCACCTTGAACTGTTATTCCTATCTCGCGAGTATATTCCAACTACTCGACTTCTACCGGATTTCCTATACATTAGCAATGCAGTTACTACAGGTCAAACTGTAACTCGTTCCGACCAAACCCTGGGATTTGTGGTCATGCAAGTGGAGTATCAATCACCTTATACGTAAATGCACAATATCAACTGAGGACGTAATGTGAGAAATACTGCAAAACTTTGAAAAGCTCTTAAATGGAAACCGGGACTTGCCTTAGTTTGCGACTCGATTAAATGTCGTTAAGGGTCCTTCTCTAAAGACTCTGCCAAGGACTTCAGGTGGACACCCTGGCCTTCTCCTCCACGCGACGTTGTTCGTCAATATCGATCACTACACGACATGTATATATGAATGCTAGTAAATTATAATGTACATATAGTTCATAAATTTCTAATTATGGTTATAGTGAATGAATGATCTTCTTTGGCCTTGGGATTTTTATGGTAGATGTTAGGGACTACAAGGAATACTCTTGCAAAGCACAGGAGATGATCAAAATAGTTTGTTGTCTCTAAAATTATGGCAAGCAATACACTTCCAAGAATATTAGAGAAGAAACTGTAGCTTTGACATAGCTACCAGTTGATGATCATGATAGAGGATGGTGTTCTGGTTTTAGAAAAATTGGTTTCATAAATTTCTAAGCCTTGGTGAAGGAGATATTGAATTTTAAAGTTGGCAAGAATTTCTGGAATTATTTTATAACTGAATTTTTAGTTTTTCAATTAACATTCAGTTGGCAACTGAATTAGGACTAGGAGACTGAGTCAATTAAATCTCAAATTTCTACAGGAGTTAGTATATGACTAATGGAGCATCCAGTTCAAACTTGAGAAATAACAAAACAACTAAATAACTGTACTAATTCAATGACTGAAAAAGGTATTTGAATTATATAGGGGGTTATACAGGTGCAATGGCTCCCAAACATTTTCTGTTAATCACGAATAGGAGAATGTATTTTATGCGAATTTTGGGGATTTTTCCAGTCGACAGTTCATTTGGAAAAAATTGTATTTTTATTTGGAAAGATTGTTTTCTACAGGATTAAAATGTAAGTTTCACAAAACCTAATTGGTACTAACAGAAACTAGAGCTCAAGGGCTTTCAAACAAAATTTTTTTGAAGATTTTTGGAGCAGTCTATAGAAAGTTATGGATTTTCTAAGTTGAAGTCAAATCTGGAATTAAATCCTAATTTGAATTAAACCGTGGGTCCCACTATTTTAAAACGGATTAATGGCAATCAGACCACACGGGGACCACTGAGATACAGCACGTAACCACAACAGATCCCGGGGCCACACCTGATCCGACGGGTTACAAGACGCTGACACGAGGGGCCCGCCGCATCGTCTTCCACCTCCTGACGCGGGCGGCGCGCGGGGCTCTCGCGGCAGCGCACTCTGGCGAGCCTCGCCGGATCTGTGTTCCCGTCCACCACAGCATCTAAATATTGGTGCCCAATCTTAATTTCACGCGCTGAGCACGATGGTAGGGTAGGAGAGGCTCGCTGACGATCGGAAACAGTGGCGCATCGGCGGCGACGACAGCTAGGGTTCCGGCCATGTCGGAACCGTCGATTCGTGGCTAAAACTTCTCGAAAAAGGCGGGGAAATTATTCTGGAATCACGAGGAACGTGATGGGAAGGTTATAACGTCGTGTAACAGTCGGCAAAACCATCATCGACGACGACCAAGGCAACTTCTTAACGGCGGAGGGGAGAACTTGTGATTCCCGGGCTACGGTCGATTATTTTGGGTGATTCCAGTTTGAGAAGGTGCGCAAAGGAGTGTAGAAGCTATTTGCTAGTAATTGTGGAGGGTGATCATGTGTGGAACTTGAATTGAAAGAAAAACCGAGTGAATTCATAAGCTTTAGCCGAGAGTAAAACTTAGCTAACTTGCGCGATACTCACGTAAACAAGGAGTGGCTTTCACTGTTGTGCGGAGGATGACCAGGTGCACCAGTTCGCTATAGGAGTCGAAGCATGAAACTGCGCGTAGTGGTCTGGCACCGTGGAGCAGAGACGGCGCGCGGTGGACACGACGGCGAGCTTCGGTGTAGCTTCAAAATATTGTCCAAACCGTCAACTAAGCAACGAAAGGATTGATCCAGAGGACAGAGGAGGGCGAGAGTAAAAACCTAGCTGTTGGAGGCTTGGCGCGAGAGGCCTTCGGCTGGCCGGCAACGGGCGCGCGGCGCCAGCAGTCGGGATCCTGCGCGCGGGGCGAAAATGGGGCAGACCTTCGGCTCAGTCTGAGGGAAGACGATAAGGTCGACCGTGGAGTGATAAGGAGGAGCCAGAGGCGCTATTTATAGAGCTCAAATGGCGGTAGACCGCCACTATCACGCTGGACATGCACACCGTCGTGGTGGCGCGTGCAGCGCGCTGGTTTGCGGCGCATGTGGCTCCGCTGACTGGTGGGCCCCGCCAGTCAGTCTTACAGCTACTGCCTTTTTAGAAATTCATTTAGAAATAGTAAATGAACTCCAAAAATCATGAAACTTCATGGCAAAGTCAAGAAAATGTGATGAACACAATGGTGTGTTTAAATCTTTATGTTCAAGTATATTTGACCAGATTTTAAATTTGAATTTAAACTTGATTCAAATTCGCTGAGCGTCTCAAATAAAATAGCAAATGGACTCCAAAATTCATGAAACTTTTCAAGGAGCCTATTTGCAATTTTTAGAAGACTATGGAAAAATTTATAGCCTCAGTTTTGAATTTTCTTGACAGGGCATGTGTATACAGTAGTTATATGCTTATTTGTTTATTTGAGCATATGAGGCACTATAAATTAATTTGCCCAAGCAAACCCCATTCAAATATTCCAAAATATTGTAGAGATGATATTTGAATTATTTTAAGATTATTGGTGAAGTATGCTTCTCATGTTAATAAAATTTAAAACATAAGAAGAAAAAGGAATTGAATATGTTCAAGTTTATGTACATGACTATATCTTGAACCCAATGAAATTTAAATTTAACTGACAACTGAATTTCATATTTAGGATTAAGTGGGATTTTACATTCCTCCCCCCTTAAAAGAATCTCGTCCCAAGATTATAATAGGAAGGATAAAAGAAAAAGATCTAATGAACATATGCCGCTAACAAGTCCGGATAATTCGATTCACTACAGGAATATCGATCACTTACGTCGGCCAGGGCAACTTACGTCGGCTGACCGACGTAAGTAAGTAACTTACGTCGGCTACTAGTAGCCGACGTAAGTTAAATAAATTACGTCGGCCGACCGACGTAAGTAAAGGGACCGACGGTAATAAAAGTTACCCACGTCGGCCCCAGCCCAGAGCCGACATAATTAAGGAGACCGACGTAATTTAGACCTAACTTACGTCGGCCGCGAAGTAGGCCAACGTAAGTTAAATAAGCCGACGTAAGTTATTGTTTAACCTAAACGCGCGAGCGGTGCGCGCCTTCATTTCACGCGCCTTCCCTCGAGCCGCCTGCCCCGCCGCTGCCGCCTGCCCCCCGAGCCGCCGCCCCGCCGTCGCTCCCCGTCGCCGCCCCGCCGCCGACACGCCGCCCCGCCGTCGCCGCCCGGCCGCCCCCCGCCTCCCGCCCGCGGCCCCGCCCCCGCGGCGCCGCCCCGACCAGCGCGGCCCCAACCCCGCGCCGGCGCCCCGCCGCCTGCTCCCCCTCGCCGCCCCGCCGTCGCCGCCCGGCCGCCCCCCGCCTACCGCCCGTGGCCCCGCCCCCGCGGCCCCACCCCCGCGGTGCCGCCCTGACCCGCGCGGGCCAGACCCCGCGCCGGCGCCCCGCCTCCTGCTCCCCCTTGCCGCCCCGCCGTCGCCTCCCGGCCGCCACCCCGCCTCCCGGCTGCGGCCCCGCCCCTCCGGCGCCGCCCCGACCCGCGCGGCCCCGACCCCGAGCCGCCGCCCAGCCGCCTGCTCCCCCTCGCCGCCCCGCCGTCGCCGCCCGGCCGCCACCCGCCTCCCACCCGCTGCCCCGCCCCCGCGGCGCCGCCCCGACCCGCGCGGCCCCGACCCCGAGCCCGAGCCGCCGCCGCCCCGACCCCGAGCCATCCCGACCCTGAGCCACTGCTACCCCGACTGCCCCCGCACCGTCGCCCCGACCCCGAGCCGCTCCGACCGCCCCGCTGCCGGCTCGCCTCGCCGCCCCTGCGCCCCCGACTCCGCCGCCGATCTTCGTTGCAAGTATTTCTTCGCCTTATGCATTTACTTTAATTAAATTGCTGTCATTTGAATTAAATTTCTCTCATTTGAATTATGGTTATGTTTAGGTTTATTGATTTGCTCTTATGGTTATGTTTAGGTTTATTGAATTGCTCTCATTTGAATTATGGTTATGTTTAGGTTTTGAATTGCTCTCATTTGAATTATGGTTATGTTTAGGTTTATTGAATTGCTCTCATTTGAATTATGGTTATGTTTAGGTTTATTGAATTGCTCTCATTTGAATTGAATTGCTTATGTTAGAATTGAGTTGATAAATTGATGAATTACAATGGATAATTGTTATGTTTAGGTTTATTTGGATTGCTTAGTTTTTTGAATTATGGTTACAATTTTAATTTTGATTGCTTGAGTGTTCAAGTACTATATATACATAAATGGGCTTTGGACAGGCTTGACACTCTCCATTGCCTCTGTTCACCCCTCGAGGCCTCGTCGCTGCTAGGTTGCCACCATCGTAGCCGAATCTCCACCGCCATCGTTGGATAGCCTCGGCCGCCGTCGCTGGAGTAGGGGTATCGAGGAGAGGAGAAGGGGATCGTCGCGGCCGCCGTATCGGACTCTGGAGCGATGGAATCGTGGAGAAGAGAAAGGAAAATGAGTAGGGTTAGGTCAGGGAGGACTTTTATGTGGCCGATCTGAAGTGTGGACCGTCGGATATGATTCGACGGCTCACAATAACTGGGCCGATTTTACTCCTCAGGCCCACTCGCCTCAGTCCTCCGCCTCCCCCGATGGCTTAGTCCTCTGCCTCCTTCTCTAAGACCAACTTTCCTCTCAGTCTTTCTCTAGTTCTTTCCTCTCTCTCTCTTAAATGACCTCAAAATGAAAATGAGCAACGTAACCTATAAATGTATTACCCGTTTCGGATCGGCACGTCTCACATGCAGGTTCGGAATTGTCCCTTTTTGGACAGCCTCGGAGTGACCGAGGGGGCGTGGATTGTGACGAGATGCGGGTCCGGATTTGGACGAGATTTCGGTGGCGTAACCCTGTTGTTCTCTGCTGCACCATTTTTGGGCGTGCAGTGGAGAACAGCGGGGTTATGCTACAGAAATTTCATTCGAATATGGATCACGTGTCTCGTCATGAGCACGCTCCGCTCGGTCACTCTTGGGTGGGTTTAGGATCTATCTGCCTAGGTTGTAGGGCCGTGACACATAACATAACAATACATTAACGACAATTTCTTTTGCGTTAAACTGCAGAGTCAAACATGGGCGAAGACCGTAGTTGGATGTACACTGGTTGGAAGAGCAGAACTGGTGGTCACTCAGATGAGTGGTACGCCAAGACAGAAGCTTTTGTGGAACGAGCTTTTTCGTTGTCAAATAGCGATAAGGCGCGGTGCCCATGTACGAAATGCCAAAACGGAACGTTTTTGGACAAAGTGGAACTTACGTTGCACTTGTGTCAAAATGGTTACGTGTCACATTATGAGTTGTGGAACTTCCACGGCGAGACAGCTTCTCAAGCTGTACAAGAAGTGGAAGCGGACAATGATGACGCTCAAGAGGTTGATATGATGGATGAGATGCTGGAAGCTATACGACCAGAGCTTACAGAAGATACTCAAACAGGAGAGGTTAAAGAGTTTTTCAAACGTCTCAAAGATTTAGAAGAGGCTCTGCATGAACACACTAAAATGTCAATCCTCAATTTTGTGACTAGACTTATGGCAATTAAGTCTAAGTTCTTCTTTTCTAACAATTGTTACAACATGCTCATCAATTTGTTCAAAGATGCCCTTCCACAACCCAACAAAGTGCCTAAGGATATGTACAACTCGAAGAAAATTCTTTCTGGTCTCAGGATGAAGCACGAAAAGATTGATGTGTGTCCGGACAACTGCATGCTTTTCTGGAGAGAGCATGCCAACGAGAACAAATGTTTGAAATGTGGTCAACCGAGGTTTGTCGAAGTTGTTAATAACGATGGTAATACAGTGACGACGGAAGTCGCACGTAAGCAGCTTCGTTACTTACCTGTGACACCGAGGTTGAAGCGGCTGTTCCTTTCAAAAAAACGGCCAGACACATGAGATGGCACAAAGAAGGTGAGCGTGAGAACAATGGAGTCATGACGCACCCGTCCGATGGTGAGGCATGGAAGGCTCTGGACCGGTTCGACCCAGAATTTGCTCGTGAAGCGAGAAATGTTCGCATCGGGTTGGCGACAGATGGGTTCACGCCGTTCAGCACAAACGCCGCACCATACTCCTGTTGGCCCGTCTTTGTCATTCCGTACAATCTTCCGCCGACCTTTTGCATGAAGAATGAGTTTATGTTTCTTAGACTCATTGTACCTGGGCCAGATCATCCTGGGTCACATCTCAACGTGATGTTGAAACCGTTGATCGAAGAGTTGAAAATGTTGTGGACAGGAGTCGAAGCGTACGACTGTTATAAGAAATAGAAATTCAACCTCCGAGTTGCTTATTTGTGGTCCGTTCATGATTTTCCGGCATACGGCATGTTTTCTAGATGGAGCACTCATGGTCGGTTGACGTGTCCGATATGTGCCTCGGACACCGATTGCTTTCGACTTACCCATGGAGGCAAGATATCTTACTTCGATTGTCATAGACGTTGGCTACCTCCGAATCACTTGTTTAGACAACAGAGGAATGTCTTCAGAAAGAACACCGTTGTCACTAAAGAACCACCAAAACATCTTGACAGGTCAGAAATATCTGATATGTTGGACAAATTGGTGCCAGATGAAGGTCGTCCTGGATATTTCGAAGGTTACGGAGACAAACACAATTGGACTCACATATGTGGACTTTGGGAGTTACCGTATGTGAAGTCGTTGATTCTAAGGCACAACATTGATGTTATGCATCAAGAGCGTAACATGGCCGAATGTATCATAAGCACATGCATGGACATGACGGGCAAAACAAAAGACAATTTAAAGGCTCGAAAGGATCTTGCCGAGCTTTGTAACCATCAAACTCTTGAGCTCTCCGAAAATGGTGGTAAACCACGCGCTCCTTTCTATCTTCGACCTAAAGAGAAAAAAGAAGTTCTCGAATGGTTGCAAAGGTTGAAATTCCCAGATGGTTACGCAGCTAGTCTGAGACGAGCCGTGAATGTGAAAACGGGAAAGCTCATTGGGTTGAAGAGTCATGATTATCACATAATCATGGAAAGACTTCTGCCTGTTATGTTTCGAGGCTATTTTGACGATGGAGTGTGGAAGGTGTTAGCCGAGCTTAGCCACTTCTATAGGCAACTCTGTGCTAAAGAAATCACGCTAGAGATGATGACTAAATTGGAAAAGGAGGTTCCGGTACTTTTGTGTAAGATGGAAAAAATTTTTCCTCCGGGATTTTTCAATCCAATGCAACATCTCTTAATTCATCTTCCATTTGAAGCGAAAGTGGGCGGTCCCGTGCGAGATAGGTGGATGTATCATATTGAAAGATCACTTAGATATATGAAACCAATGGTTGGTAACAGGGCAAGGGTTGAAGGGTGCATCGCCGAAGCTTTTACTCTTAAGGAAGTGGGATACTTCTCAAGTGTTTACTTTGCAGAGGAAAACAATGTTAATACTTCGGTAATGCGATACAATATAGATGAGCAACCTCCTTATAGCGATCTCTCCATTTTTGCAACAAGAGGCACTACTGTTGGTAGTTACACTTCGTATGATGTTAGCGAAAAAGAAAGGCGTGCTGCATTCTTCTACATGTACGCTAATATGGAAGAAATGAATGAATATTTCAAGTAAGTGTTTCTCCTACACTTATGCTTTTCACCATCTTTTCCGACACATGTATTCTAAGAGGTTCTCTTTGTCGTGTAGTATGTTCGACAAGCAAAATTGGAGACATAGACATCAACCCACGAGCAAGCAAATAGAACATATTCGACGGGAAGAAATAAACGGGGGATCTAATTTTCTCTCCTGGTTTTGAGATCATGTAACGTTTTCTCGATAACTAATCAATGTTAACAATGTTTTCTTATAACTTAAGAATGCTTACGTTTTCTAATAACTCCATATCTTGGACAGTGCCAAAAAGATGCCAACGTCCATGAAGATTTGCGACAACTATCCCGTGGAGTGGTTAATGTTAGAAGCTATGGTCGATATGATGTCAACGACTTTCGATTCCGTACAACTCAATTTGAATCTCTTCGTCCTCTCGCGGCAACATGTAATACCGGAGTTGTGATGAGGGCAATCGATTCGCAGGATCATGAAACGCAGTACTACGGGATTATTAAAAAAATCCTTGAATTCACCTTTGTCGCAAACAAGCCAATTCGAGCGGTATTCTTTGACTGCGAATGGTTTGATTCCATTTGTGGAATTCGAGTAAACGAATTTGGCATGGTCGAAGTAAAACACAAGGAACGGTTGAAAGGATTCGATTCATTAGTTCTTGCACACCAAGTAGAGCAAGTGTACTATCTACCTTATCCATGCAATAAATTCAAAGCTTGGTGGGTGGTACATAAGGTGAATCCTCGTGAGCGGTTATACGCTCCAGGAGATGATGATTATCACGACGAAGCTGAGGTTGATTGTGTCTACCAAGTGGAAGAGTTGCCAAACTCCTTCTCAGTCGAGCCCGGTGTAGGACTCGATAACTTAGTTGGAGACGCTCAAGATATCGAGGCTGGCACGGAAGCGGAAACTGAATCAGAATCAGAAACTGAAGATATCGATGACATAGTCGAACCTGCTGATTTGCGCAAACGAAAACGATATGTGCAAGAAGAAGATCGATGGGCTGGTTTAAGGAGTAGGGTGCATGATCGTGATGTTGATGAATTTTGAAGTAATGTTTTATTCACTAATTTAACATTAATTTTGTATATTATCTTTGCATATTAATCATTTATTACTTGCAATAGGATGTCGTCAAAGGGGAAGGGGAAGCCTGTGAGAGGGTTTGAGCCGCCAGCAGACCCTTGCTCAGGGAGCTCGTTCCTTTCTAGCCGACGTCAGCTCTTTCTGGCACACGCTCCACCCTCAGTTGTCGTGTGCTTTCAGCGGACAGAGGTAAACTTTAGTTACAATAAAGTTATTTTGGAAATTGCAATTGTTATTAATTATTAATAAAGTCATTCCTTTTGTGCAGTCTGACTCAGAGACTTCTGAGTCAGAGTCAGAGTCAGAGGCTAGGGGGCCGCTACAGGAGCCCGACTCAGAGGCTAGGGGGCCCTCTAGCGCTAGCCTCCCTTCGGAGCCGGCTAGCGCTAGCCTCCCTGGGCAGCCCTCTACCACTAGCCTTCCTGGAGGCTCTGGGGGGTCCGCAGAGCCTTCAGGGTCACAGGACGCGGCAGCGTCGCAGCAGAGGCGACGGACGAGGAGGACCCACTTTGCGGCTCCTCCTCCGGTTACTACTCAGCGGACCACGATCCGTCCCGTTGGAGACAGGTATAAATATTGTATATAGTATATTAAATATTAGATGTTGTTTTCTTTTACTTAATGATTTAATATATTTTGTAGATGTTGGTACGACTTCTCATTCACGGGGGCCGAGAAGCACCACAGGCAGGTTAACAGTGTCCTTGGTGCTATCGTCAAGTTGCACTACCCTGGTGTAATTGACGGTTTTCCTGCCCTGTCGTGGGATGACTACGCTCGGGTCTCTCACCCGGTGCACGGCACGGTTTAGGGAGCCGTGTGGCATGATTTTATGGTAATTTTTACTGTTTCGTTTTTTCAACTCGTTTGAATTCTTAATTGCATATCACTTAAATATTTGTTTGCTTAAAGCTGAGGTACCAAGTAGAGGAACCGGGCATGGAGGACCATGCGAGACGTGTGTTCCATTACAACGCTCAGAAGCTCACGACGGCGGCGTTGTCGTACGCCCGAATTCAGGCCGTCAACGTGTACTACAAGCGGCACCCCCGGGAGCAGGAGCAGGAGCAGCAAAGGGGTGTCTTTAGGAAAGACTCGGACTCCTACTTGACAGAGGAGCAGTACGCGGAGGTAAGTTTTTAATATTGTTAAATATTTACAATATCTATGTATGTTAACCGCGTTGATGAAAATGAAATATGTGCAGGTTAGTATTTCCTGGTTACAGGGTAACATCGAGGCGTACTTAGCTCTCTGTCGGTACTGGGCTAGCGACACTTTTATCAACAAGTCCACGAAGGCTAGACAGTGCCGCTTGGGGTCCGAGGGCAAGCACAACTATGGCGGCGACGGCTACTTGCGTTTGGCTAAACGCATGGTAAGTACCTTTTTTATTTTATTTATGTGTTCCTAATATATTATTTATCTCACTAACACGGATGTACAGGAGCGAGAGATGGGTCATGAGCCGACCCCAACCCAGGTATGGAAGAGAGGTCACAAGGGAAGTGACCCTTCTCAGCCAGGGCAGTGTAGTCAGGTCGCAGCCGACCGACTGGTAAGTTTTCGAAATTCATCAATTTCATTGTAACTAATACTATTATTGACATGCTTACAAGATTTATTTGTTTTGTAGAAAAAGTACGCGCAGGAGGTCGCAAAGATACACGATGCGGATTACGATAGGGAAAACGCGCCGATCGACCCCCAAGCCGCGTACGCAAGCGGAGGCGGGAAGGCCCACGGACGGTGAGTTCTTCGTGTGTTTCATTTCTTTTTCAATTAATCTTCTACTTAGTGTTTTCATTCTTTTGCAGGTTTGCCATTTTCGATGGAGTTGCCGACTCGAGGTCGACGCGACCTTTGAGAGACGCTTCATCGTCGCAGGCTTCGGCCGTTGGGACCAGTGGTCGTCTCTCGCAGACCCAGCTGGAGCTCCAGGCCATGAGGGAGTCGCTGACGCGAACTCAGGCAGAGCTGGAGAGGACGAGGGAGGAGCAGCAGAGGACGGCCTTAATGATGGCCCAGATGCAAGCAACGATGGCGGTAAGTAATTTAAAGTACCGTAGTTAAATTTCACAGCACTTAATAACATATATCTGCTAATATCTTGCAATGGCAGGCTCTTGCTCGACAAAGCGGTCAGGACATCGAGATTCCTACGCTTCCGCCGCAGCAGACACCGGAGCAGGTAATATTGTCTATACCTAGGAGTTTCATTCCCTTTTCATTATGTTAAAGAAGTTACTTGCATCACATTTAATTTAGCAAATGTGTTACTCACAATATTGACTAGTTGTTTTATGGACTTCCAATTTATCCTAATTATGATTCTTTTGCAGGGTTCCGGAACGCGTCGAGATCCCGGAGGCAGTGGAGGGGCTAGCGTGTAGACACCGGAGCAGGTGACAAACTCTCTTTAATATTTTTGTATCCATTTTAGTATTTTACATAGAGAGATAAGGAGGTACAACATAGAGGTAGATCTTGATGACTTGTCAGATATTGATTCCTATAGTGGTGAGGAAGTTAAGTGTATCTAATCAAGCTTTAGTAGTTTTTGACCATGGTAGAAATGATTAGTATATAGTGAATAAGTTGTCAGTGCTTCCATTTAACAAAAGGGCTAGTGATTATCACTGATGTTTCCTTCTTATGTCGAAACTAATGTTCACTGAGTTAACAAAGGGCTAGTGCTTCCATTTAACTAGTGATATAGTACATTACTTCATTTGAAACTACATCATGCTTCCTTCTTTTGACACTGATGTTCTTGGCCTCTTATGTTATCACTGAGTTGACATTGATGCTTACTAGTGATTATGTTTCTTTTGCAGGGATCTGGAACGCGCCGAGAAGATCCTGGAGGTAATGGAGGGGCTAGCGTGTAGCCCGGTGGTTGTTGATGTTGATTGTTGCCAATTGTGTTGTTGTTGATGTTTTGAACTATATATTGAAACTGTTATGCTGTGTATGATATTATTTGTTTGTTCTGTGTTCTCGCCATCGAGCGAGGTAGTCAGTTTCTGTTTTTAAAAAAAAATTGAAAACTTAACTTACGTCGGCTATGGGCAGGCCGACGTAAGTTAGCCCAGGTTAACTTACGTCGGTCAGGCCATACCGACGTAAGTTAAACCACTAAACTTACGTCGGTTTGCCCTGGCCGACGTAAGTTATAGCACTTTACTTACGTCGGCCTGTCCAAGCCGACGTAAGTCCTCAGGCCCAGCCCAAGGCCCATCTCGACACTTAACTTACGTCGGCTTCCGCAGACCAACGTAATTAAGATAACTTATGTCGACGGCCGACGTAAGTCACCTTAATTACGTCCAAATGCCTACGTCGGCTGAAAGCCGACGTAATTAAGGGAAAAACGACGTAATTAAGTTACTTACGTCGGTTTAAGCCTTACTTACGTCGGCTTTGGCTGACGTAAGTGACCGTTATTCCTGTAGTGATTTAAGGAACTCCTCGCTTTCCCAAGTTGCTTCTTCAGCGGTATGGTTATTCCACAAGACTTTGTAAAAGTGCAAAGTGCGACTTCTTGTGGTACGAGTTTCCTCATTGATGATCTTGACCGGATGCTCAGAATAAGTGAGATCAGGTTGTAGAGCATCAAGATCTTCCAAGCGGACTTCAGCTGGGGATTTAAGACATTTCCGCAACTAAGAGATGTGGAATACATTATGAATCCCAGAGAGAGACGCAGTAACTCTAGACGATAGGCCACAGGTCCACATTTCTCAGTGATAGCGAACGGCCCGATGAATCGTGGAGCTAGATTTCCCTTCACCTCAAAATGATGAATCCATTTTATTGGAGATACACGAAGGTAAATGTGATCCCCAATGTCGAAGTGAAGAGGTCGACGTCGCTTGTCTGCATAACTCTTCTGTCGAGATTGAGCAGTCTTGAGATTGGCTTGGATTACTCGCACTCGTTCTTCTGCTTCATTGACAATATCAATACCATATGTCACTCTTTCACCAGACTCACACCAATTCAATGATGTGCGGCATTTCCTGCCATAGCGAACTTCATATGGCGCCATCTGGATAATAGCTTGATAGCCATTGTTATATGAAAACTCCTCCAATGGTAGATGATCATCCCAATTTTTACCATGGTGGATGGCACAAGCTCATAGCATGTCCTCAAGGACTTGATTTACTCGCTTCGTCTGACCATCAGTCTGCGGATGATAAGTAGAGCTTCGAATCAACTTGGTACCCAATGATGCATGGAGCTGCTCCCAAAAGCGAGCAACAAATAAGGCTCCATGATCTGAAATGATAGTATGGGGTACTCCATGTAGGCACATGATCCTTTTGATATACAACTCTGCATACTTGGGGCCTCGATAGTTGGTGTTGACAGGGATAAAATGCAATGATTTGGTCAACCGATCAACTATCACCCAAATCGAATCATGTTTACAGAATGTGAGAGGTAACCCAACAATGAAATCCATGATGATGTCTTCCCACTTCCATGCCGGTATGTTTAAAGGTTGTAACTGTCTGGCTTGCCTCAAATGGTCTGCTTTCACTCGCCGACATGTATCACATTCGGATACATACTTTGCTATCTCTCGCTTCATCCATGACCACCAGAATTTCTTCTTTAGATCTTGGTACATCTTGTTGCTACCCGGATGAATAGAGTACTTGGATAAGTGTGCTTCATCCAAGATCTTCTTTCGGATCTCCATGTCATGGGGTACGACTATACGGTCGTTAAACCAAATAGTACCGTGATCATCACATCGAAAACATTTCATCTCTCCCTTCTTCACTCTTCGTTGAATGTGCGACATTCCCTTGTCTTCTTTCTGAGGCTCTACGATATCTTCCCTGATGGTAGGGATGAGGGCTAGATTGCAGAGCACTCCATACGGAACCAAGTATAAACTCGGCTCATCCTCTTCATTGAAATGATCGACAGATGATTGACATGAGACTTGTGGCTTAGCGCATCTGCAACCACATTTGCTTTGCCAGGATGGTAGTGAATCTCAATCTCATAGTCTTTGATCAATTCCAACCATCTTCGCTGTCGCATATTCAAATCTTTCTGGGTGAAAATGTACTTCAAACTCTTGTGATCAGTGTAGAGATGCACTAGATTGCCTAATAGATAGTGTCTCCACATCTTCAATGCGAGCACCACAGCAGCGAGCTCAAGATCATGAGTCGGATAATGTTGTTCATGATTCCGAAGCTGCCGGGATCAATACGCGATCACCCTTCTATCTTGCATGAGTACACAACCAAGACCAATGCCAGATGCATCACAATAGACATCAAATGGTTTAGTTGTGTCCGGCTGAGCCAACACAGGTGCTGTTGTGAGGTGTTTCACCAAAGCTTGAAATGCTTCTTCACATTCTTTAGTCCAAACATATCTTGTTCCCTTCTTCAGTAGTTCTATCATTGGTTTATCTATCTTTGAGAAACTCGGAATGAACCTCCGATAATAGCCAGCCAAGCCAAGGAAACTACGAACTTCATGTACGGACTTGGGAGATTTCCACTTCAGGACTTGTACGATTTTGCTTGGATCAACGGCAATACCATCAGCCGATATGATATGCCCTAGAAACGGCACTTGGCGGATCCAAAACTCACACTTGCTGAACTTTGCATACAGTTTGTGATCTCTTAAACGTTGTAGCACAATATGCAGGTGTTTACCGTGTTCTTCTTTAGATTTAGAATACACCAAGATGTCGTCAATGAATACCACAACAAACTTGTCCAACTCCGGCATAAACACCAAATTCATGAGATACATGAAGTGAGATGGTGCATTGGTCAACCCAAAGGACATGACGAGATACTCATATAGCCCATACCTCGTCGGAAATGCGGTTTTTGGAATGTCCTCAGGTCGAATCTTAATATGATGATAACCTGAACGAAGGTCCATCTTTGAGAATACCTTAGCACCCACTAGTTGATCGAATAAAATATCGATGTGTGGTAGTGGATACTTCTTCTTGATGTTGACCGCATTCACTGGACGATAGTCCACGCACAACCTTAAAGTCTCATCCTTCTTCTTCACAAACAACGCAGAACAACCCTAAGGTGATGAACTTGGGCGAATAAATCCCTTGCTCAATAAGTCATTTAGCTGCTCCTTCAATTCCGCAAGTTCCTTCGGTGCCATCCTATATGGCTTCCTTGAGATTGGCATGGTTCCGGGCGCTAGTTCAATCTTGAACTCGACATCACGTTCTGGTGGCATACCTGGGAGATCGTCAGGAAACACGTCTGGATATTCACACACTACGGGGATATCCTCAAGCTTCTTGGCACTTGTGTGATGCACCGCTGAGACTCTTGGTGCGGTATTCAAAAGATTTAAAGTGTTGCTCCCAGGGAATTCAGAATTCAGTTGGACAGTCCGTGAACTGATGTCAAAGATAGCTCCATGATGTGTCAACCACGACATCCCCAAGATGAGGTCAATTTGCTGACCCTCCAAAATGATGAGATTCACCAGATAGATACTTCCACCCATGCACAATGGTGCTCGAGAAATAACCTCATTAGCTGAATATTGCCTCTAGGTGAACTGACACAAAAAGGATGTGAGACAGTCACAATTGGCACTTGATGTTTCAGCCCAAAAGACTTGCTCACAAAGTTATGAGTAGCTCCAGAGTCAAACAGAACGACTACTGGTTGATCATATAAAGTAAACATGCCTGCTAAAACAGGCTCCCCTTCTGGAATGTCCCCAATCGCAGCGTAATTAACACTGGCAGACTTCGATGAGGTCTTCTTTTTAACTTTATGGTGCTGATCAGAATTTTTGGAAAAGGACAATTTGACATGGTCATGTTCCGTCTTGCGACGTTCCCGTGCTAAATGTATTCTGTGCATTCCACTGAATTGGGGTGGATTGACAACATGCACATCTTGTAGAGATTGGGCTGCAAGAGTGAGATCATACTGTTGCGGTGGAGAACCAAGACACACTTGCACGCTGTGCTAAGGTGCAAGTAAGGTCTCCACTGGATAGGAGTGATACCGAACCTTTTGTGGTTGCTCACCCGACCAAAGCTCTCGACCGGACGATAAGCAATCTACCGCTCGATCCTTCTGAGGAATGTCACTGATAATCTTCATGTCTTCCTCTTCCTCATCCTCTTCTCTGCCTGATAGCAAAGAGTTGCATCTTCCTGAACAATAGCGGCACCAACCAAGTCATTGTAGTTGCCGTTATTGAATAACACCAGTCCAGCTCGAAGTTCGACGTTCAGTCCTCAAAAGAAATAATCTCACTTCAACGCCTTGGTATTCACATACTCAGGCGCATATTGAGCCAAACGATTGAACGCCTTGGAGTATTCAGAAGCACTCATTTCTCCTTGCTTCAACTCCACAAACTCCTCTAACTTGGTTTTAATCATCCCTGTAGAAATGTGACGTGCACGAAAAGCATCACGGAACTCCGCCCAGGTCACACGATGACTGTCAAAGAGAGTGGTGAGATATTCAGACCACCAAGCTCCTGTGGATCCGTGAAGCTGTTGAGCGGCAAATAAGACCTTCTGATACTCATCACACTGAAGTAACTCAAATTTGGCTTCAATCACCCGGAGCCAATGCTCTGACTCCAATGGTTCCCAGGCTTCTATGAAAACCGGTGGTTGAGTCGCCAAGAAATCTAGATATGTGACTTGAGGTCGATCAAGTGGTCGAGCCTCAGTTTGTACACTCCGCTGTACCAACGTCTGCAGAGACTCGGCCATCCTTGCTAAGACTTCTGCCAATCCGGTTGATGATGTCACTGATGGTAGAGTTGAGTCATCTCCACCATTAGCAGAATTACCCGGTTCACCCTCAAAATGATTGTGATCCATGCTACAAGAGTGAGCATTACGGTTAAGATCCAAAGTTGCAATACCAACTGGAGTCATGATAAAGTCCGTAATATGCATCACTTAACAATGCAGTATGCTAGGTGTAAATAAAGACTAGAACATGGAACTAGACCCAAATATGTGATACTGCCCACCAATCACTTAACATGGTGTTTCAACTTTATGTTAATCAATCATGTGGAGTAATCACTCCTAGACATGATGAGCGACATAAGAAGGTGAAACTAAAACGATTTGAGTTGATGATATCGCATACTGGTATGCCGTCCAGTTTCTGGTCCATCAGACCAGTCTGTAAAAATGTAATTATTTCTCACAGTTAAATGCAGAATTTGGTCTGGAGTTCAACTACAAATTTATAGTAAACTCAAAAACCTTTCCAGAATGTATTACTTTGTCCCCATAGCAATTCTGGAATGGAAAATATAGAAGTTTGATTAATGGTTACAAGACAGTTCAAATCTGGAATATGAACTTCAGTTCTGTTCCAGCAAACTATCCTGTATAATATCGAAATTTGCTCCCAGCAAATGGCAGGAATAGGATTTTAGTTGAATACAAAAGTTTTATAGAACTTCATAATCTTTCCATATTGTACTTGAACACCTCCATGTGAGATCTGAATTAAAAGTTATACAGGTCTGAAGTTGACTAAAATTTTCTGGAAATTTTGACAGAACCTCCCCTGTATATGTGGGTTTTGTCCACAGTTTATACAGGTATATCAAAACAATATCTTGAGTAATGACAAAATAAACATGGTACCAAATCATGTTAATATTCCAGAAATATATTTGGTTTAGGCTTACAAAGTCGTTGTACAGGTCAAAGCTCGCAAACTCTAACTATGCACAAAAGATTTCTGGTCCTGGACTGCCAGAACAGTGTTTGCGACAATTGGAATTGGACTCTGGTAATGAAAGATTCAGACCAGGAGTTGAATAGAAAGTTGATAGAGGACTTCCTAATCTTTCCGAAGATGTATATATATGACTATGTCAAGCTTTAATATTATGAGATATGACTGTCAAAAGTCGACAAATGAGTTGACTGGTTTTCTGCCAGCAGATCTGCAGTGTACCAGTTTCCAACTGGGATTTGGATTGGTTCAGTGTCGAATTAGAAAACATATCAAGTTACAAAGTCGTAGTGATTCTTCTGCCCTCTCCAGATATGTATCATAATAGGACAGAAGATTTTTCTACAAGAATTTATGGTGAAAATACAGAGACTGTGTAATTGGGTAAGACATTTGTAATAGTTTTTGTGGAGTTCAAAGTACACCAAGGTAGGATCATTTTCAGTCCTAAAGACCAAAATGAACTTTGTAGTAGGCTTGATGATATTTCTATCCATATAGCATATCCTTATGTTATTTTTCAATTAACCAAGATTACGACCTGGCGAAGTTGAGCAAACTTCTGCCAGAAATAAAGAATCTTGATTCTTCATGAGTTATGAGTGATATTCACCTTGCACTGTCCAAAACTTACCAGCAACTGGTAGTCGGACCTTCCAAAAATAGAATGCAACCATTCTGACGTTGGGGATGGTCAAGTATCCATGTCGATACTGACGGTACTATGTGCCTCACCAAAGAAAATTCTAACCGGTATATCCGAATACGTTTATAGGTGGCCCTAATATCGTTCACTCGCAAATGTGTGCTACACAGGTTGCTACCGTAGTCAATGCTGCAAAAGACAAACAATCCCCTTTCACACATTCACACCTCAAGGGCAGCACGGGGAAACACGACTTGCTGTCACAATAATATACAAAAGTAAATGCATATGACTCTGGTGTGAGTCGCCCTCGAGCGAGGTCATGTCTCGAGGTATATGGCTGTAAATACGCCTGTACAGCAAAGACTCCCTACGAACCGGCTTATACACGCTCGGGCATACGTGTTTTGCATGCTCAAATAGAATATGAATGATTCTAGAGAGGCATACTATCGGGTTATACACCAACCGACGGGGACTCCCACAAAGTTTAAAGCACGCTGGGGTACCGCGTGTCATAGGTTCTCAGAAACATGGAAAGTTTCAGAGACTCCTATTAACTTTTCCATGCCAAGCCACGGAAAACTTCCATGCTACCTCTCGCATGGTGAGCTTACCGCAATTGATCCGCTTACGGTGGCGTACCTTACCTCTTACCTGACGTCGGAGCGTCGTAACAGAATTAATAACATATAAGTTAGTTTACCACCTTTATACTTATACTAATAATAGTCCTTAATGGGCATATAGCTAATACTCACTCGACTACTTTGGAGTTTTCGAAAATAGGCGCTTTTTGAGCGGCTATTTCCAATGAAGCTCTGATACCATATCTGTAGGGACCGGAGTCCACACATCCGAGAATCTCATTGGGTGGTGCCGTGCGATGCGGCACCTAACAGCACGCACGAAAAGGATACCAAACCGTACAAAGTTTTCATTTCATAATAAGAAGAGTTTACAAAAGAGTGTACAATAAGAGTACACACGCAGCGGAAAATACATTCTTATAATCTCACCTAACTAAGCACGAGAGAAGACGTACATGCCCTAGGACGCTTCTCAATAGCAACGAGAAGAACAATCAGCAGCGGCGTGGTTCACATGAGATTTATCTCGACACCTCGAGATCTCATGTATAACCTGAACAGTAGAAATAAACCTAATACCTGCAGAAATCGTTAAAGCGCAAACGTGAGCATAAGGCTCAGCATGACTAATGCGTCTCACTAGACATATGCAAGGGGGACACTAAACATAGGTAAGGTGAAGCATAAACGACTCGCCTACAATTGGATCCTTATAATCAAGTTTTAAGTAGCAAATGGCATTCTCCAAGCACGGCACATTATGGGTTCCACAATCAAACAAGAAACGCTTTGCCGATGATATGACATGCCCAGAGCACATAATGCTATTACAGCTAAAGTATGGGGAAACTATAAACTTTAGTGTGACTATCTCTCGATCATACAAGGTTGCAAAGCAAGTAATATTTCAATACAATATAATTTTCTGGCTTCTTTAGTATTTACTACGTCACGACAGCGACAGACAAGTGGTACTCTATTACCGCGAGGGATGATGATTGCAATCAGGACACACCCGGACTGCACGACACGCACACCCGTGTGGGAGACACATACGTGCTCTCCTCCCCGTGTCATACGTGGCCTCCTTTCACCCAAGACCCCAATGTCGACAAACCCCTTCATCCCGAGCAAAAGGTCCCCTACACGGACACGTCAAAACATTCCGCTAGGAGATTTACACCTTTCTGCCTTCGCATCTTCATTCAAGGACAACCGAGGTGTCTCCACACTACAGTTTGGAGTTACATCATTTTAATGGGCCCATATACCATTATGCAACAGGTACAGTTCAAGCTTGCCCAACGGTGCCGCATACGGCACGGTCCTCAAGTGACACAGACAGGGCTATGCGCCCGAGACTCCATCTCGCCGACTCCTATTCTCCCTGCCCGGTCTCGTATTCATTTCATAGGCCATTTTTGATCTTCCACATTGAACTGTTATTCCTATCTCGCGAGTAGATTCCAACTACTTGACTTCTACCGAATTTCCTATACATTAGCAAAGCAGTTACTACAGGTCAAACTGTAACTCGTTTCGACCAAACCCTGGGATTTTTTGTCATGCAAGTGGAGTATCAATCACCTTATACGTAAATGCACAATATGAACTGAGGGCGTAATGTGAGAAATACTGCAAAACTTTGAAAAGCTCTTAAATGCAAATCGGGGCTTGCCTTAGTTTGCGACTCGATTAAATGTCAATTGTTAAGGGTCCTTCTCTGAAGACTCTACCAAGGACTTCAAGTGGACACCCTGGCCTTCTCCTCCAAGCGACGCTGTTCGTCAATATTGATCACGACATGACATGTGTATATGAATGCTAGTAAATTATAATGTACATATAGTTCATAAATTTCTAATTATGGTTATAGTGAGTGAATGATCTTCTTTGGCCTTGGGATATTTATGGTAGATGTTAGGGACTACATTGAATACTCTTGCAAAGAACAGGAGATTATCAAAATAGTTTGTTGTCTCTAAAATTATGGCAAGCAATACACTTCCAAGAATTTTAGAGAAGAAACTGTAGCTTTGACATAGCTACCAGTTGATGATCATGATAGAGGATAGTGTTCTGGTTTTAGCAAAATTGGTTTCATAAATTTCTAAGCCTTGGTGAAGGAGATATTGAATTTCTGAAATTATTTTATAACTGAATTTTTAGTTTTTCAATTAACATTCACTTGGCAACTGAATTAGGACTAGGAGACTGAGTCAATTAAATTTCAAATTTCTACAGGAGTTAGTATATGACTAAAGGAGCATCCAGTTCAAATTTGGGACATAACAAAACAACTGAATAACTGTACTAATTCAATGACTGAAAAAGGTAATTGAATTATACAGAGGGTTATGCACGTGCAATGGCTCCAAAACTTTTTTTGGGAATCTAAAATAGGAGAATGTATTTTATGTGAATTTTGGGGATTTTTCCAGTGGACAGTTCATTTGGAAAAAAATGTATTTGTATTTGGAAAGATTGTTTTCTACAGGATTAAAAAGTAAGTTTCACAAAACCTAATTGGTACTAACAGAAACTAGAGCACAAAGGCTATCAAAAAAAATTTGTTTGAAGATTTTTGGGGCAGTCTATAGAAAGTTATGGATTTTCTAAGTTGGAGTCAAATCTGGAATTAAATCCTAATTTGAATTAAACCGTGGGTCCCACTATTTTAAAATGGACCAATGGCAATCACACCACACGGAGACCACAGAGATACAGCGCGTAGCCACAACAGATCCCGGGGCCACACCTGATCCGACGGGTTACAAGATGCTGACACACGGGGCCCGTCGCGGGCGGCGCGCGGGGCACCCGCGGTGGCGGACTCCGGCGAGCCTCGCCGGATCTGTGTTCCCGTCCACCACAACATCTAAATATTGGCGCCCAATCTTAATTTCACGCGCTGAGTACGATGGTAGGGTCGGGGAGGCTCGCCGACGATCGGAAACAGTGGTGCATCGGCGGCGGCGACAGCTAGGGTTCCGGCCATGTCGGAACCATCGATTCGTGACTAAAACTTCTCGAAAAAGGCGGGGAAATTCTTCTGGAATCATGAGGAACATGATGGGAAGGTGATAACGTCGTGTAACGATCGGCAAAACCATCATTGACGACGACCGAGGCAACTTCTTAATGGCGGAGGGGAGAACTTGTGATTCCCGAGCTACGGTCGATTATTTTGGGTGATTCCAGTTCGAGAAGGTACGCAAAGGAGTGTAGAAGCTATTTGCTAGTAATTGTGGAGAGTGATCAAGTGAGGAACTTTAATTGAAAGAAAAACCGAGCGAATTCATAAGCTTCAGCCAAGAGTAAAACTTAGCTAACCTGCGCGATACTCACGTAAACAAAGAGTGGCTTTCACTGTTGTGCAGAGGGTGACCAGGCACACCAGTTCGCTATAGGAGTCGAAGCACGAAACTGCATGTAGTGGTCTGGCACCGTGGAGCAGAGACGGCGCGGTGTGGACACGACGGCGAGCTTCGGTGTAGCTTCAAAATATCGTCCAAACCATTAACTAAGCAACGAAAGGATTGATCCAGAGGACAGAGGAGGGAGAGAGGAACAACCTAGCTGTTGGAGGCTTGGCGCAAGAGGCCTTCGGCTGGCCAGCAACGGGGGCGCGGCGCCGGCGGTCGGGATCCTGGCACTGGGCGAAAATGGGGCAGACCTTCGGCTCAGTGCGAGTGAAGACGATAAGGTCGACCGTGGAGTGATAAGGAGGAGCCAGGGGCGCTATTTATAGAGCTCAAACGGCGGTAGACCGCCGCTGTCGCGCTGGACATGCACGCCGTCGCGGTGGCGCGCGCAGCGCGCACTGGTTTGCGGCGCACGTGGCTCTGCTGACAGGTGGGCCCCGCCAGTCAGTCTTACAGCTACTGCCCTTTTAGAAATTCATTTAGAAATAGTAAATGAACTCCAAAAATCATGAAACTTCATGGCTAAGTCAAGAAAAATGTGATGAACACAATGGTGTGTTTAAATCTTTATGTTCAAGTATATTTGACCAGATTTTAAATTTGAATTTAAACTTGATTCAAATTCGCTGAGAGTCTCAAATAAAATAGCAAATGGACTCCAAAATTCATGAAACTTTTCATGGAGCCTATTTGCAATTTTTAGAAGACTATAGAAAATTTTATAGCCTCAGTTTTGAATGTTCTTGACAGGGCATGTGTATACAGTAGTTATATGCGTATTTGTTTATTTGAGCATATGAGGTACTATAAATTAATTTGCCCAAGCAAACCCCATTCAAATATTCCAAAATATTGCAGAGATGATATTTGGATTATTTTAAGATTATTGGTGAAGTATGCTTCTCATGTTAATAAAATTTAAAACATGAGAAGAAAAAGGAATTGAATAGGTTCAAGTTTATGTACATGACCATATCTTCAACCCAATGAAATTTAAATTTAACTGACAACTGAATTTCATATTTAGGATTAAGTGGGATTTTACAGAATCGAAAGTTATAATTGTGGGGCCGTGGATCTCCTATTTATAGAGTTTCCAAAAAGTAACCGTTAGAAATCCCGATGACCGGACTAGTCCGGTGTGTTTTGTGAAAGTCGGCGTGGAATACAACACACTAGAAACCCTAACCGTGTGAGGTATATCGGACTAGTCCGGTGAAGGTTCGGACTGCTCCGGTGCCATGTGTAATTCAACTCCAGAGAGTTAAACGGACTAGCTTGATCAAAGAACGGACTTGTCGGGTGCTATGTGTAATTGAACTCCAGGGAGTTCAATGGACTAGTCATGTTCTGTGGACGGACATGTCTGGAGTGCAGTGAAAAGGATTTACAGAGACATTAACGGACTAGTCCGGTCCTTGATCAGACTAGTCCGGTGCACTGTGTTATTGGATTCCAGAAAGGTTAACGGACTAGTTTGGTCCATGATTGAACTAGTCCGATGCATAGTGTACTTGGACAACAGAGAGTTTAAAGGACTAGTCCGATCCATGAATGGACTATGTCCGGTGCTTAGTGAATTTTTAGGTGTTATTAAGCCCTTACTCCAACGCAAAGATTTGAGCTCTTGGGATGTGTCTCTCACACACATGATATATACTCAAATCTACTTTGCGCTTCAGTTATCAGTTGGGCTTTTCTCTTTTGTACACCACTTCATTTTTCACCTTTTGAGAGCACCAAACTATCTTATTCTGCTTAACCTGCAGTCATATCAAGAATTCATTACGATCTCATTTATTTGTCATCAATCGATCAAAACCCACAAGGGATTGCCTAGATGCACTTTCGGGTAGCATCGACGGCGCCCACTGCCAATGCATAAAACATCGATGGCGCCCCCTGGGGGTTGTCGGAGCTTGGTAGCTTCGACGGCGCCCAGTGTCAACGTGTAGAACGTCGACGCTCGGGGTCGTCAAAGCTATTTGCTCAGACAGCATCCATTATCGTCCATGTCGCTTGCCGTCAATTGTTTATTTTTCCTATGCAGAAGAGATAAGAAAAGTAGTAAAATTCATCCTCTTGTCAATAGTTTTATTGCGGCTTACTATCCTTGTTTGAACTTAAGGTCCCAACTAATTCTTTGAAAAACATAAGTATTCTGATTAAATTTCCAGAAATTCGTATGCCTTCTGGACCCGCCTTACTGAGATCCCCCAGAATAGGTAGAGCGGCGTACTTAGGGTGCTTGACCAGGCTAAGTCGATAGTGCATTCCGGACCTGTGTTGGCTTTGGTTTTCAGGCGAGTAGACCATCTAGCAATAACCAGGATCTAATGGAAAGTCATCAAAAAGACTTACATATTTCTCATGATTTATTAGGACCTTAATTCACTCGGATTGCACACCATCACTATTGACAAGAAGGTATAAAATGAAATGAGCTTGTACAAATGAAATGCACGTGGAGTCTGTCTGTATAAAATGTTTCTAATTAAGGTCCGACTAATATGGGAAGACAAGGACACACTTAAAGTACAGGACCAAGATAAATGTGCTATTCATCTTGATCTAATCCGGGGAAGGTAAATACACACCTAAAGTACATGACCAAGTTAAGTGTGCTAGGACCCTCCTGACTCTTTCCATAGACTCTACGATATATAACTTATACAAATACAGACTCAACTCTGTGTAACTAAGTGTAGAACTTACAGAGATGCTCGATGTTCTAGGGAGTGGGAAGTGGTATCCAATCCTCTGTCGCCAAGCAAACGCATCCGAGGCGGGAAACTTTGATAACCCGGAAAAGACCTTCCCAGCTGGGGGAGAGTTTGTTCATCCCTTCTCGAGTCAGTATTCACCGCAACACCAGATCACCTTCTTCTAACTACCGGTTGTGCATGAACCTTTGATAACAGCGCCAGAGCTCCTAACGATATCGCGCGTTCTGAACAGCTGCTTGGCACCTTGTCTCGTTGACGAGGTCTAGGTCTTCACACCAGAACTGGTCTTCCGTGGCTTCGTCAAAGGTCCGGACCCGCAGAGAACCCATGGTGATCTCCAGAGGAAGCACTGCTTCAGCTCCGTACACCAGGAAGAAAGGTGTCTCTTCTGTAGCCCGACTGGGTGTTGTCCGACTCGCCCATAAAGCAGACGGGAGCTCTTCTATCTAGTTGGCGCCATGCTTCTTCAAGCCCTCATAAGTGTGCATCTTGAGTCCCTTGAGTATCTCTGCATTTGCTCTCTTGGCTTGGCCATTACTTGTCGGATGTGGTACTGAGGCATAGCTGACTTGTATGCCGAGATCTACGCAGTACTCTTGGAATGCTGCACATGTGAATTGGGTTCTGTTGTCAGTTATGACTCTGTCCAGAACTCCAAATCTGGAGACTATGGACTTCAAAAACTTGATGTATGATTGCTTGTTGATAGTCACAATTGAGGTAGCTTTGGCCCACTTCGTGAACTTGTCGATGGCAACATACAAGAACTAGTAACCTCCAACAGCTTTTGGGAAACGTCCCAAAATGTCCATATCCCACACAACGAATGGCTAGGTGGGAGGTATCATCTGTAGTGACTGAGCCAGTGTATCAATCTGCTTCGCATGAAACTGGCACGCTTCGCACTTCTTTACCAACTTGACTGCATCCTGTAGAGTTGTAGGACAGTAAAAATCTATGCCAGAAGGCCTTGCCGACCAACGTGCGAGAAGAAGAGTGGTTCCCGCACTCACCTCCATGGTTCTCCGTGAGGATCTTGTGGCCTTCTTCCCGCATAATGCACTGCATTAGAATGCCGTTGGCACCACGTCGGTAGAGATCCCTTTCTACCAACGTGTATCTTTTAGCCAATCTAACAATTCGCTCAGTAGATACACAATCTTCAGGAAGAATGTTGTCTTTCAAGTTGCTCTAGACATCCAAAAGTCATGCATCAGAGCTTACTTGAGCTTCTGGATCTTGCGTGCTTGGTTGCTCGGAGTTTCCTATAGCGCCTACGATCCTTGGTGGGCGCCATGGTAACAGGACCACCAAGACCACCGGCTTTTGGGTACTGGTGTCGCCCCCTTCACTAAGTTCGCCAAGCTGAGTGGCGGGTGATGACAATCTCCTAACAAAAACTCTTTCAGGTGGTTGAGCCCCGGTTGAAGCCTTCGTCGAGAGGTCGTAAGCTTCAGCCTTATTGAGATGCTGGACATGGCGGAGATCGAGGACATGGAAGTCCTTCTGCACCTTCTGGACTTCAAGTAAATAAAAGCAAGTTGGGGGTTGTTGCAACTACATTCACCTTTGACTTGCTTGATGATGAGTTGTGAATCACCCTTCACCAGCAGCTGTTGGACACCATATGATAGAACCACCTTGAGTTCATAGATGAGAGCTTCATATTCAACCATGTTGTTGGTTGCCTTGAAGTAAAGGCGCACCATGTTCTTGACCTTCTCCCTTGTCGGAGCGAGGAGAAGAATTCCAGCTGTGGCCCTCTGCTTCTGCACAGAGCTGTCAAAGCAAGGAGTCCAGTGAGGCTTGCTGAATACTGAGACCTTAGGTTCCGACTTCTGCTCAGCAGGGCCCCCTGGAGTTGATGAAGAAGGTGTCCACTTGTTGACGGCTCCTAAGATATACTAACAAATCATCCCCGACAACGGCGCCAGAAATGTTTGTTGGTATTTCTTAACGCCACAAATCATCTCTGGTAAAGAGATGAGATCTGAAAGCGCACGAAAGATACCGTTGTAGCATTTCACCCATGAGTATTCCCAAGGGTATCGTATTTATCACGAAGGAAGGCAATGGAGTAAAGTATATACTACTCTTATGGTCAAGCTATGGGATACTAATCAATTATCTGGACAGGGGGTAAGTTGATAATAGGGGTACTGTGACACACACCTAGGCAATCTATTCTAAAGAGTAAATTGGTCCTAGAGGGAGATTGGATTAAGAGTTAGAGAGTTGCTCCTACAATGCTCCTAATACATATACATAGCCTAAGATAGATACTAATGGTCATGTCAATGATGAATTCCTATGCAATGCTATTCAACACATCGGGCACAGGCTTACCCCTAGTAATACTAGGGTGGCTCCCGCCAAGAGCCTGTGGCATAGCCGAACATGGAGGATTACAAAGGACAGATAGGGCTGTCACCACCTACTGCCTACCTCTTCAATCCGTGGGTCTACTAGACATCCAACGCTACTTAAATACCCTAGAACCATGCTAGCATACTAAGAAAATACCTTAAGAGTTGCAGCACAAGCCATCCTAAGGCAATGAACTAAATCATCGTCGAACCAAAGTTGATTCCAAGCATAGTTATTCATATTAACATAATCATATGATAACTACATAGACTATAGTGGGGGTCTATTATTTTTACGACCATAAGATGTGATCATGAGAGTACAATCATAAAGACTATACCTTCCACTTACATGGACTCCACAATCAAACATGAAACGCTTTGTCCAAGTATATGTATAAAAGAAGACTAAGGATAATATCGTTATTATGCATAATGTCACAAATACGAGAAGGAATACATGAGACATACCTTTCCCAATGTGGAATTGGGAAGAGAGACTCCTTCTACTCCTTTCCCAATTCGGACTTGGTACTAGAGGCTCTCCTCTCTAACTCCTAACTCCTCTAAGGACTATGGAAGATAGTGTATACAATAGAATGATGCCCAAGTGGTGTGTGTTGAAGTGAGGGGTTTGGGGTCCAATTTATACTAGTGTTGAGGTTGGTTCCCGCCCCCAAAAGCGCGCGAATCAGTCCGTCATTGAATCCAGGGAGTAGGAAGGAGCCAACACGTGGAAGTTGACCGCATTTGGCGCCAGGACTAGGTCGGCCGACCCCCTGGTTCGGCCGACCTCGTCAAGGCTCCAAACGGCCCGTACTTCCTCTAGGTGGCTTCCAGGTGGGTCCCATTGACTGATATTGGTGCTACACTGTTGGATGGCCTCGAATACTTCTGTTTGTGGGCCATTTGATCCATGTGCTGCCACATGTCGTCGCCTGATTGGCTGGGATGATATTTTATAGGATTGCTCCCTATACTTTTCCTCAATTCCTGTATAAATATTTGCATACACATATTTCTCCAAGTACAAGTGGAAATAGGTCAAGTAGAAAGGTGATGTGTGCAAGAAATGATCAATCCTTCACATAATTGAGTTATATTGACGGCTGAAATTGGTATATAACAACAATCAACAAACTCCCCCAAACTTATCCTTTGCTCTCCCGAGCAAACTCAAGACTTTAGGTTGATGATCAGGAGTTGCTACAATGTTCTACCTTTTGAATGTACCATGCGCACAACAAAATACTCTACCTAGTATCGCAAAAAGTGACTATGGTACTTCACCCTTCTTAAGTCATTATGGGAGTTATGCCTTCTCCTATTCATGGGTAATTGAAAGATAGAACAGCAAATGGAGCAAGCATAGCCTAGATATCAAGTTCCACTTAAATTCCAGAGATATTCAAATTAGATTATAAGTACCTCAATTGATTCTCTCAATCACTCCTTTGTGTATAGTGGAAATATGTCCTCACCAAGGCATTATGCCTATACTATTCCTACTCTTTGAATATGGCTTGTATGTAGAGCTTGGTAGGGAAAGTAAGTAGGCATATTTGCAACACATAGTATTGCTAAGTCAAAAGAGCAAGCCTTAGGAGAAATCAATTCAAACTTTTGAATCAAGACTTGTGCATGTGTGATGGAATGGAGGTGGATGTGGAAACATTGAGATGACTCCTTTTTATGTGGACTCTCTTTATTGCAAGGATGAAACATGGCTACCCCTTTTTTTATGCTTATGGAGTAAGCATATTTTTTTTCTTCTTTTTTTTCTCATGCTTATGATATAAGCATGCATATTTTTTCTTTTTCTTGTAGCCATGTCTTCTACTCCTTTTATGCAATAAATTGAAGAGAGTGCTAACTATGAATAGCATGGAGTTTCTCTTTTTATTGTGGAATGGTGGATATGATGGAATTTTGCTTCCTTCTAGTGTAGAAGTATAACATGTGCAAGTGAAGTCTTGAATTCAAAATGAATTGAATGATTTCTCACATAGGTCTATACTAGTTTGACTAGGATCAATGTGAAAGCAAATAACATATGGATAAGGTGTTTTCTATGTATGAATATCATATGGCTTTGGTAGGTATTTCAAATCAAATGATGGAAACTTAAATCTTGATAGAATTTCTCCAGAAATCAAAGTTTCACTTTCAAAATAGGAATAGCAGCCCTATTACTAATTCAAATCTCCCAACAACCTAGAAGTAGATTAAGCTTTTGCTACCCACAATTTTTAAATTAAGGCAAAGTTAATTTTAGCCAATTTAAGCAATATTCGGAGAGTAGCAAGGTTTAAACTAGGGACTTAGGAAAAATAAAACAGAGCAACTATTCATCATTTCATCTATGTGAATTCTAAAACATTCTTACCGCACATCTTTATTTGATAAGCAAAGCAAATCTAAGTTCCTATTTTTATGTTTTTTTTAGATGCATGGTGGGTGGTGGATGAATGGAATGTAAATGTGCAATGGATGATTTGAAATAAAAATGCAGTGGGTGTGATACAAGTTACTTCAAGTGGGGGTCCTCCCCCAAGCTTATTCTTGATCAAGGTCCGTGATAGGGGTTGAAACCCTAACGACGGAGGTAGGCCATGAGTTGGCCTATCCTTGTTGCAGCGTGGCTTTGACAATGGAGGGTTGAGTGTTGATTGTTGTGTTGCCTCCTATGGAAACCATGAGTGTGGTTGAATAGAGTGTTTTCGATGTTAATCGTTCGCACATCAGGGTCTCCATGTGTTGGATGTGATTTGTCATTCCTTGGCTAGGATAATGATAACCTTTAGATCCAAAGGAATGACGTGCACTCAACATACATTGAGTATGTTTCGTCATTCTTTGGCTAAGGTGTATCATATCTTTTTGCCATAAGGGAGTGACATGTGCCCAACATGCATTGGGTATGATCAGTAGTTCCTTGGGTAAGGTACAACATACCTTCTAGCCATATAGGAACAACTTGTACCCAATGATGGTGGCAAATCCCTTGAGCTTGAATGAGTGCTTAGATTACTTGAGAGCATAATGCTCTCCCCCATTCGTGGCAGCCCATTGGTTGCTCATGGAGGGTTCCCATTTCAAATCTCTAGCCTCGTATAGTTATGATTGACCTTCAGGCATAATTTCCGATAGGTAGCAACCATCCTCATTTACTCCTTGGCCGAGAGATGTTGAAATGGGGTCCTCTAGGGATCCCAACAATTAGCTTCTTGAATGCGTGCATCGTAATATTACTCCTGCAAACTTCATCTCTTGTATAGAGAGGGATGGTTAGCTCCCGATACTTGTACAAATGAAAGTTCGGGTTAGGTAATTGAACTTTCATTTGTACATATGGGGAAGAACAAAATCAAAGATGCATTGGTTCCAATGTCAAGTGTATCCATGATCAATGTGTTATTCATTGAAAAGAGCAGAGCTTTATGGATAATTCATGTTGCATATTTTCTAAAGCTCCTATTCATAGCAATGCATGTGATAGAAATATACTATATGGATCCCTACATCTTTTAAAGTTTCTAACCATCTCAGCTTTGAAGAGAAAATTTTATCATTTAGACCATGACAAACAAGATTCTCAATTTTATCCTCCTGAACTTCACTAGGAATTTAAAATTTAGTGACTGCTCCAAAAAAATGCAATTCAATTTTAGAGCAAGGATATCACTTATTCCTAGGAGTTTGAAATCTAGTGACACCATCTATGCACGAAGCTCAATTAAAAATTATGGTTGTCACTATGCCCATGTTTCTATATGCCAATTCACCAATTAAGTCATGCCCAAAAGTTTTTTTTATAAACCTAGACAAAAATGACTAAGTCTACGAAACAATGCTTAAAGGATTATAGGTACTTGTTTTAGATTTTTCCAAGTAAGGTGGGATTTCCTTTTGGATATCCAAAAGTCAATACCCACACTTACTCTTGTGAGGATGCATGAGAATTAAATGATGAGGAAGTGTCAACCTTCCTCACAAATGCAAGCAAATACATTCAATTCTATGGCAAACCAAACAATGAAAAATTCTAAACTTATACTGTCAGAGTCTGATTCCGGCAACTCTCCGAGCACTATTGTTAGTAGCCCACGGAGTTTCTTGGTTCGGTTGGGGCGCGCGAAAATTCAGAATAAGATGGTGACTTGACACAAGTATTTACGTGGTTCGGGCCGCCTGAGCGTAATACCCTACTCCACGGGTGTGTTGTTGTTGTTGTATTGGGTGTATGAGAGCTTGAACAAGAGAGACGCCAAAAGAGTCCCCAGCGCTTGAGTCAGCATCTAGAGCCCCTAGCCGGTCTAGAAGAGTCTCTTGTATATCGCTCGGCCAGTCCTTTTATAGTACAAGGGCTGGCCGTTACATCATTAGCCTGGCCCGACATGTGGCCCTAGTGGTTACTGATGCCTAATACACAATTAATGTGCTTAATTCCCCTTAATAACGCGATAACGTTCCTTAATGGTGGCGTTATTGGTATTAAGGGTCATCCGATCGTGTGTCATTAAGATAGCATTAATGATACATAATCAGGTCTTGAAGTCTTTAATGTCCATTGAAGGTCCAAGCCATTGAAGGTCCACCAATCTGCCTGTTGAGGTTGAAGGTCTGGCGGTTGGATGCGTGGCAGCTTCGGAGCTTACCGTCTTGGACGAGTAGGTCCGGTGTTGTTGTGAACGTGTCGGTACCGGAGCTTCCCTCTGTCGGGGGTTAGGGCTGGGGGTGCCACACAGGTATCTAGCCGGAGCATTCCCATGGAGGGATTGTAGTTCCGGTTTTGTGATACACGTGGCGGCACTGGGACTAACCATAGGAGGGATGCATGTCCGAATACGAGTGACACGTGGGGCTTTTGGAGGTCTTGACTCAGATAGGTGGAGTTCCTTTGCACTCTTTGCAGTTCCAAGAGGTATCCGGTACGCAGGGTACCGACAGTGGCCCCTGGGCCCACCTCTGGGAGAGACCTTTTGGATTAAGTCATTCTGCTGGAGGTGGGCCCATCTTTCAATTTCTGCGCCGTGTCTTCGAGGGTTTTGGATGTGCCATTGAGGTGGTGGTTCGCAGTTAAACCATCGCCGCGTGGCATCTTCAGGACGTGGGAGGTGCAGATCTCACGCAATTAAAGGTCGACGGTTCCCAATACGAAAACCATATCAGTTCTGCTCGCCCTGTCAGACTGCTGCCCTCGGGTTTCCTGCCTCTCATCATGACAAATGTTCGCCTGGGGTAAGGACCTCGACTTGATCGTCTGGGTGGCCCCGGGCCCCCTTGTCATAGGCAGGGTGAAAATTTTCAACTGTATCCTTAGCCCTTCTATGGTTTCCATCCAAGCGTTGTGGGGGCTTACTTAAGAAGGAAATCGCGCACGGTTTGGGGATTCCTTACGCCCTCATTTGAACTTGCGCTCGAATCCTCCAAACTTTCGCTTGCTTTTTCTCTCTCGCCCCACCGTGCTGCGATGGAGTTGGGTCTCCGCAAGAGCCGTCTTGAAAGTGCATCTAGGAATCCCTTGTGGGTTTTGGATGATTTATGACAAGCAATTGGGATCCTAACCTCTTTGTTGAGATGAGCACAGGTTTTTTCATAGCAAAATAAGCAAAGTGCCAAAGAGAAGGAAGAATGAGGAGCAAAGTAGAAATGAGCTCAAGGAAGAAGAATAGTAGATCATTGTGTATGAAGTGTGTTAAGGAAACACATCCCAAGAGAACAATCACAACTTAACACACACATTGCACAAAGTTACACAGGACCGGACTAGTCCGACTGACACCGGACTAGTCCGATATCCTCTTTGCACAAAATCAGACAAGTCCGATATCCATCCGACTAGTCCAATATCTCTCTGACTAGAATCACACTAGTCCTCCCCAGTGCGGACTAGTCCTCAAAACACTTCACAAGTCATACAAAATCGGACAAGTCCGACCACAACCGGACTAGTCCAATATTCTCTCTGGTCCAAATCGGACAAGTACGATATTTGTACGGACTAGTCCGAAAAACCCTCTGAACTAAATCAGACAAGTCCTCCAAGTGCGGACTTTTCACCCAATACACTTAGGGTTTAACATGCCCGAACAAGTCCGATGACTATCGGACTAGTCCGAAGATTTCTAGAAGCGAAATCGGACAAGTCCGCTCCTAGCCGGACTAGTCCGATATTTCGGGACACTTAGGGTTTGCTACATACAGCACACCGGACTAGTCGGGTGACCACCACGGACTAGTCCGATCTTTCTGAACCCTAACGGTCACTTTTAGAAACCCATATAAATAGAGGTGCACAACCATATTTCACACTCTCTCGAACCCTAGCGCCGTCACACCTCCCAAGAACCTCAAAAACCACATCTCTCCACGAAATTAGATGCAACAAAGATCAATCCTTTGAGGATTCACTCTATATCATTGGAGAGACACGTTCGACACCACATTGAGCTCTTGGTTTGATTCTCTAACACAATCCTGTGATTTCATTGTAATCTTTTGAGTGTGTTCCTGGTAGTATTTTGTGTTGTAATCCAAGGGAGCTCTCAACGTGTGAGAAGGCCCCTTTGAATTCAGTTATTCACCCCTTTGTGATAAGTGGAAGAGGATTGACCTTCGTGGTGATTCAACGAGGGTAGGGTTGGAGAAGACTCGGTCCTTTTGTGGACTCATCAACGTGGACGTAGGTTGCCTCTGTGGGAGCCGAACCACGGGATAAATCCTTATGTCTTGTTTTTGTGTTCATCGTTCTTATTCTTCACTATAATCTAGGATTTCAATCATTATTGCTTACTTCAAGTTGAATCATCAAATATAAGACTGAATTGTGATATAACCTGGTTCATAACCTTGTAACACTTCATTTGATTGCATATTTCCGCTGCATACATTGAAGAATCAAATTAATTGATCAAACTTAATCAACCTAGTCCGTACACACCGGACTAGTCCACACTTTACCGGACTAGTCCGATATCTCTGGTTTTGAACTGGTTGTTAAGTGTTGCAGGTTCCAACAAATTTCAAAAAGGCCTATTCACCCCCCTCTAGGCCACATTCAATTGGTATCATAGCAGGTTCTTGAATAAAGAGACTAATCGCTCGAAGAAGATCATGTCGGACATGAAGGACACCCACAAGAGAAACAACCAAGAAAAGGTTGATGATGAAAAGAACCTCAAGGTGGAGAAGCTCCTCGAAGCCATTCAAGACTTCGAGGACGACGATGAGGAGATGCTAGAACTAAAGGCGCTCCTAAGAAAGAAGACACTTTCCAAAGGGAAAGTGAAGATTGAAGAAAAGAAGAAGGGGAGTAGTCACACTGACTACTCCTCATATCCTTTTAACTATGATCGTCTCAATTCCAATAATAATCATTATTTGTCTATCCCACTTGGAAAAGCCCCACATTTCGATGGAAGTGATTACTCAATGTGGAGGCAAAATATGAAAATGCATCTAATTTCCCCCAATCCAAGTTTATGGCATATTGTGTGCACAGGGATAGATATTCCGGACGACGACAAAGAGCTCACACCAAGCCAAGAGCAAGCTATTCACCGAAATGCTCAGGCCGCGGCTGTAATTACCTCTTCACTCAGTCGAGACGAGTTCACCAAAGTGGATGGACTTGAAATTTGTAAGGAGATATGGGACACACTACAAACTGCACATGAAGGTGACCGACATGTGCGTGAAGCAAAAATCGAAATGATTGAAGGCGAGTTAGGAAGATTTGCAATTGAAGAATACGAGTCACCCCAAGACATGTACAATCAATTAAAGACACTCGTCAACAAGGTCAGATCATACGGAAGTAAGAAGTGGAGTCACCACGAGGTGGTAAAGCTCGTCCTTAGAGCTTTCATGCCTCGCAATGTCACCTTGTGCTCCATGATCAGAGAAGGCCCCGGATACAAAAGGATGACTTCGAATGAACTGCTTGGAAAGATCATCAACTTTGAGATGATGGAAAAACAAGCAAAGCATGTCAAGGAGATTGCCGACCTCACCTCGACAAAGAAGAAAGGGGTTGCTTTGAAGTCCACCCTCAAGCCCATATCCAAAGAAGATAGAGAAGCACAACTAGAGGAAGATAGTGACGACGAGAGCAGTGAATTAGATGAAGAAGACATGATATTGTTCATGAAGAAATTCAAGAGAATAATGGAAAAGAGACAAGGTACAAAGTCAAGCGAAGGAAAGTACAAGGAAAGAACAAAGTCAAAGTTGAGGCGGGCACGCTATAATTGTGTTGAGTATAACCACTTTATGGTTGATTGCCCATATGAGGAGAACAAGAAGAAGACCAAAGAAGCCAAGCCTCAACCAAAGAAATTCTTCAAGAAGAAGAAACAAGCCGAACAAGCGCACATTGGGAAAGAGTGGGACTCAAATGATGAGTCCTCATCATCTGAAGAAGAAAAGATGGCTAGCATAGCAATTGAGAAGACATCCAAGAAGTCTACCATCTTCCCTACACTTGGCGCATGGAAGGGAGATGGCACTTGCCTTATGGCAAAGGAAGGTAAACGCAAGGTAACCATTAAAACCCCTTCTGTGCATTCCTATTCTAGAGATGATGAAATCAATAGTAATAATGAGGACATGCTTATTGGACTAGATAGGAAAAACACCACACAAATGAAATTTTTGCTTGATCAACTTGTTGAGAAGGAGAGGTTAATACATCGTCAAGAGGACATGATCATCTCCCAAAAGGAGGAATATGTCGATCTAGAAAAGCTTCTAGAACTTGAAAAGGAACGAAGCAAATCACTAGAGCTTGAGTTAGCTTCGAGCAAGGAAACTTGCTTGGAGTTAACCGACTCAAATGCTACAATCAAGGACCAACTTGCTGACCTGATCAAGGTTAACAAGATCCTTGAAGTGCAAGTTGAGTCACTCAAGCTAAGTGAATCTTCTTCCTCTTCAAGCTCACCTTCTCAACCCACTAAAACTGAGTTTGCTCATGCTTGTACATGTAAGAAAGTTGACACCAGTTCGAAGGACAGGCCAACCTCTACAATGGATAAACATCCTGCCCATAGTGGCATATTTGACAAGGAGAAGATCAAATATGCACGTAGTGCATACTTGGTAAAAAGACCTCCAAATGTCAAATATGGCATTGGTTGGTGTCCGGACAAGTCCGGTCATCCGGACAAGTCCGTCCTCCCAGATTAGCCCCGTACATAAACAACAACAGTACTGTTTAAAACTAGGATGCCTCGTATGTCTTAATGAGAAGTAATTTTGGCAAGGTTTATGCTCATTTTGTTGGGCCACGCCATGGGAACACCATATCTCATGTGTGGGTGCCCAAATGTATTGTAACTAACCTCCAAGGACCCAAGGAAGCTTGGGTACCTAAAACCAAAGCATAATTTGTTTTTGCAGGCCTATTCCTCCTGTGGATCTAAATGGGTGCTAGACAGTGGCTGCACTAACCATATGACCGGAGAAAGAAGAATGTTCGTGGAATGTGAAGAAAATGAGGACCGAAACGAGGGCATCTACTTTGGAGATAATAGTCAAGGAAAGGTGCTCGGTATCGGTAAAATTGCAATATCTTCTAAACACACACTTTCTCATGTCTTACATGTTGAATCCTTAGATTATAACCTGTTGTCCATATCTCAGTTATGTGACAAAGGTTATAATTGCTTGTTCACTAACGAGGGTGTGACCGTCTCTAGGAGAAGTGATGGTTCCATTGCATTCAAGGGTATGTTAAAGGGAAAGCTTTATCTTGTTGACTTCAACAAGGATAAAGCTGAACTTGACACATGCTTGATTGCAAAGACCAACATGGGTTGGCTATGGCATAGACGGCTAGCGCATGTTGGTATGAGGAACCTTCAAAAACTCCTCAAAGGCGATCACATCCGAGGTTTAAAGGATGTTGTGTTTGAGAAAGACAAGCCTTGTAGCGCGTGCCAAGCCGGGAAGCAAGTCGGAGCACCTCACCCCGCGAAAAACGTCTTGACTACAACAAGACCGCTCGAGCTGCTGCACATGGACTCGTTTGGTCCAATTGCCTACATAAGAATCTGCGGTAACAAATATGGTTTAGTTGTCGTTGATGATTTTTCTCGCTTCACTTGGGTTTTCTTTTTGCATGATAATTCAGAAACACAAGGAATACTCAAGAAGTTCTTCAAGCGAGCTCAAAACGAATTCTCATTGACAATCAAGAATATTCGAAGCGACAATAGCACAGAGTTCAAGAACACACAAGTGGAGGAGTACCTTCATGAAGAAGGCATAAAGCACGAATTTTCAGCCCCATACTCCCCACAAAAAAATGGAGTTGCTGAAAGAAAGAACCGAACACTCATAGAGATGGCAAGAACAATGCTCGATGAGTACAAGACCTCAGATCGATTTTGGGCAGAAGCGATTAGCGCCACTTGTCACGCCATAAATCGACTTTATCTTTATCGACTACTCAAGAAGACATCCTATGAGCTACTCACCGGTAACAAGCCAAATATTTCATATTTTCGATTTTTCGGTTGTCCATGTTATATCTTGAACAAGAAACCTAGGACTTTAAAGTTCGCTTCGAAGTTCGATGAAGGTTTCTTGCTTGTTTATGATTCGAACACTTATGCCTATCGTGTTTTCAACAAGACCTCCGAACTTGTTTAAGTAGCATGTGACATGGTGTTCGATGAGACTAATGGCTCCCAAATGGAGCAAGTTGATCCATGTGAACTAGGTAAAGAAGAAGCTCCTTGTCAAGCATTGAAAAGAATGGCTCTAGGTGAAGTTTGACCACAAGAGCCACCTCCACACGTACATGAGGAAGATGAACCACAAGAGGAGGTCAATGATCAAGGGGGAGCTTCAGCACAAGATCAACCACAAGAATTTGAAAATAATCAACAAGTCAACGAAGGCAATCACTTAGGGGGAGAATAGGATGATCATGAAGATACAACACCTCAAGTGCCCCACCCAAGAGTACACCAATGAGTCCAAAGGGATCACCCAATCGACAATATCATCGGTGACATCCAAAAGGGAGTAACCACTAGATCTCGCATATCTAACTTTTGTGAGCACTACCTTTTTGGAACCGCGTAGGGTTGACGATGCATTGAAGGACCCTTACGGTGTGGTGGCAATGCAAGAAGAATTGAACAACTTCAAGTGGAACGAGGTGTGGGAACTTGTGGCAAGACCCAATGCAAACATCGTCGGCACCAAGTGGGTCTTCCGCAACAAACAAGACGAACACGGGGTGGTGACAAGGAACAAGGCACGACTTGTGGCCAAAGGGTATTCACAACGAAGGTTTTGGTTTCGGTGAGACCTTTGCTCCAGTAGCTAGAATTGAATCTATTAGAATATTACTTGCATGTGCTACTCACCATGATTTCAAGCTGTATCAAATGGATGTGAGAAGCGCCTTCCTCAACGGACCAATCAAGGAGGAGGTGTATGTGGAGCAACCCCCCGGTTTTGAAGATGAAGAGTTCCCCGACCACGTATTTAAAATGCGTAAGGCTCTCTACGGCCTCAAACAAGCTCCTAGAGCTTGGTATGAGTGTCTTAGAGATTTCTTAATTGAAAATTCCTTTAAGAATGGCAAAGTAGATTATACACTACTTGCAAACATTTTGACAATGATCTTTTTATTTGTCAAATTTATGTTGATGATATAATCTTTGGGTCAACTATTCAATCTTTTTGAGGAATTTAGTAAAATCATGACAGGCAGGTTTGAAATGTCAATGATGGGAGAACTAAAGTACTTCTTGGGATTCCAAGTGCGGCAAAAAAAGGAAGGGACGTTCATAAGCCAAACCAAGTACACGCAAGACATACTTAAGAAGTTTGGTATGGACAAGGCGAAGCCCATAAAGACCCCCATGGCAACGAATGGCCACTTGGATCTCAATGAAGATGGACCTAGCGTCAACCAAAAGGTATATCGCTCCATGATTGGATCTCTACTCTATTTATGTGCATCTAGGCCAGATATTATGTTGAGTGTATGTTTGTGTGCAAGATTTCAAGCCAATCCTAAGGAATGTCACTTGACAGCCGTAAAAAGGATCTTGAGGTATTTAGTTCATACACCCAACCTTGGTCTTTGGTACCCAAAAGGCTCAAAATTCAATCTCATTGGTTACTCCGATGCAGATTATGCCGGGTGCAAAGTAGATAGAAAAAGCACCTTCAGTACATGCTAATTCCTAGGTAGATCCTTAGTTTCTTGGTCCTCCAAGAAACAAAATTTATTGCCTTATCCACAGTCGTAGCAGAGTATGTTGCAGCCGGGAGTTGTTGTGCACAACTTCTTTGGATGCGACAAACTCTAAGGGATTATGGTTACAATATGAACCATATTCCACTCCTTTGTGACAATGTGAGTGCCATCAAAATTGCCCACAACCCAATTGAGCACTCTAGAACTAAACACATAGATATAAGACATCACTTTTTGAGAGATCATGCCATGAAAGGAGACATAGCCATTTCCCATGTCAACACCCAAAAGCAATTGGCCAACATATTCACCAAGCCACTTGATGAAAAATGCTTTTGTGAACTCCAAAATGAATTAAATATCTTTGATGCTCGGAGTGTGGCTTGAAATGTGGCATACCTGTATGAATTCTTCAAATATGTTGATTAGATTGTGAAAATCATCTCTCTCAATTTTCTCCGAAAAAAACTATGTCAATTACTAGATCATGGTGAATTATGATCATTCCTTGATTGTTGTATGCTTACTGGTCATATTCATCAAGATTATTTGATTTGATTTGCCTTCCTATTCTCTAAATATGTACCTTCAAATATATATGAATGGGCTAAGAAATTCTTACCTGGTGACCACGGACTAGTCCGTGGTTACCCGGACTAGTCCGCCCATGCAGACTAGTCCGCAGAGTGCCGGTTAGGCTGGACTAGTCCGGTATACAACGGACTAGTCCGATATAGTCCTCTGGAAATGTTCAGACTAGTCCGGTCATCTCTGGACTTGTCCGATTTTTCGTTTCCATAACCCTAGCCGCCGCCAAACCCTAATTCATTCACCTCCACTCTTGCCTCACGCGTTCTCTCTCTTCCACTCGAGCTGCCAAGGCGATCTTGCATCCCCTCCACCAAAAAGCTCCGCATTTGGGTGGAGATCAAGCATCCTTGCTCGAAGATTGAAGTTCACGGACAAGTCCAGACTTCAACTACCTCCTCTTCGTGCATCAATCGATTTCTTCGATAATTTTCACTCAAACCCTAGAATCCAAATTTCTTCATTGTTGATTGAATAGCCTAGCATATCTCACTATATACATGCCTCCTTGATGTATTACGTTTATGCTACGCTTATTGTGCATTAGGAATCACCATGTGACTGGTAGCCTAGGTTTTTGAGGATGAATAGCGGACTAGTCTGGTCCATGCACGGACAAGTCTGGTCCCCCGGACTATTCCGTGCTTGTGCACTGGACAAGTCTGATTTTTCTGTACTCAAAACCTAAATTTTTAGTTCCTCAATGCAATCCCTTGCTAACCTTCCATACTTATACCTTGTACCATTCATTCTCAATCTTGCCACTCACTCTCAGGTCATGTCGAGCTCGGACAATGAAGTATCCGACTTTGAGGCCGAGATGGACCATGAGGTGGCACCTCGGTCCTCGACGGGTCTTGGCAAGAAGTGCCAAGAGAGAGCTTCCGAGCCAGCTCCGTCTCCTCCACAGGCTCGGAGGAAAGTGCTAGCCAAGAAGCCAGCCTCCAAGGTGCCAGCTTCTAGGGCCACCACCGGCGGTGGCTCTAGCTCGGCAAGTGCCCGCCTAGCCAAAGGCAAGGGCAAAGGGATAGCGACGGGCCCAGTTGGCCTGTTGAAACTCCATGCTCCAAGGGAAGGGTTCCGGGACCCCACTGAAGAGATATGCAATGGGAAGGGCTGTGATTTGGCGGCAAAATTCAGAAGCATCGATTGGTATGGCCGACCGATGCAAGCTATCGATGGAAGATTCTGGTGCAACTTCCATGCTGATTTCTACAAATCTGTGTATCTCCCAATGAAGACACCAGTTGTGCGCATTCAGTGGATTGACTGGGCACATTTTGAGAAGAAGGGCTGCTCACCATTCACTGAAGTCGTGCAAGCCATTGAGAGGCATGGCCTGAAGGATCTTCTTGCCTTCAGGAATAACTAGAATGATGAAGTGATTGCACGGTTCTTTGCAACTTGCCACTTCTCTGGTGAAGATGAGGAAAGTGTCACTTGGATGTCTCATGGATCCAAGTACAGTATCACCCAAGAAGAATTTGCAAGCCTACTTCACCTTGACACCTAAAGATCTGACTGCTTGATCATCCACAACATAGGTGTCATTGAGAGGGATAGGATGAAGTTCCTAGATGAGCCAAACTCAAAGTTTGTCCCTCCCTACACAAAGAACATGAAGCCTTTCTCTGTGGTCCTGAATAGAGTCTTGAGGAAGACCATTGCTCCCAAGGATGGAGATGGTGGGAGTGTGCAAGGTTATCTCCGGACGTTGATGAGTGTTATAAGCAGAGATCGTCAGTTTGATGTCGCGGACTACATTTGGAATGATATGGTGAACATTTCTTGCACACCCAAAATGTCTTGTGGGTATGCCGCATATCTGATGTTTGTGATCGAGAAGGTCACCGGGATTGAATTTGTCAAGGATGTGGAACATCTACCCTTGAGGCCTCAGATGCCTCAGAAGGCAAGTGTCCAGGCCGCTCCCTCGCCAGCCTCCAGTCCTGAGGAACCAACAAGAAGATCTGAAGAAGCAAGAGCTGCCCCTGCTAGTAGGGCAGCCTCTCAAAGGGGATCAGCCAGTGGGATCTTCAAATACCTGGCTGCCATCTTCGCTTCCTGCAAGAAGGCCGAAGTTAGGGCCCACAAGCTAACAAAGAAAAGAAAGGAAGACATGAAGTACGTGAAGGCAAATGTGAAGAAAATTTGCCAGAATCTGGAGATCGACCCCATTGGATCTCCAGTGATTTCTGAGGACTCCGACCCAGTCATCACTGAGCTCGGGCCCTTGACCCCCTCCGAGCTTGCCTACATTGTCATTGGGGGCTCGAGTGACTCCGCACCTCCTCCTCCTCCTGATTGAGCTGAAGATGAAGATGATGAAGACGACGATGAGAGGACCGACAGCGAAGAGTGAAGACCTTAGGACCCTCCTCTCCTTATTTTTGGTGTCTTGATGCCAAAGGGGGAGAGATTGAGGGGGAGTCTTAGCCTTAGCTGTAGGATGCGAGGAGAGAGCTCTCTTTTATGTTTTTGACTATTTTGTGGGTTGTAAAACTTTAACTTTGTTCTCGAATTAATTATGGTTATTTGATGCAATGTTATGGTCTTTTGAAAAGTATTTGTTGAAATCTGTGATTTTGCTCCTAGAATGACATATATGCTTGCTTATGGTTGATTAATGTCAATTATGTCATTCTTAGTGTTTCAATGTACTTGGTTATGCATCCCACCATAAAGAATGCACATATAGATTATGTTTTCATTGCTTGATGTATTGTAAACTGATATGTGCATACTTTATGGAAATCTCAACTTTTATCATGTTTTTTGAAATTTCAATTGGTTGTCATCAATCACCAAAAAGGGGTAGATTGAAAGTGCATCTAGGAATCCCTTGTGGGTCTTGGATGATTTATGACAAGCAAGTGGGATCCTAACCTCTTTGTTGAGATGAGCACATGTTTTTTTAATAGAAAAATAAGCAAAGTGCCAAAAAGAAGGAAGAATGAGGAGCAAAGTGGAAATGAGCTCAAGGAAGAAGAATAGTAGATCATTGTGTATGGAGTGTGTTAAGGAAACACATTCCAAGATCTCAATCACAATTTAACACACACATTGCACAAAGTTACACACGACTGGACTAGTCCGACTGACACCGGACTAGTCTGATATCCTCTCTGCACAAAATCGGACAAGTCCGATATCCATCGGACTAGTACGATATCTCTTTGACTAGAATCGGACTAGTCCTCCCCAGTGCGGACTAGTCTCAAAACACTTCACAAGTCATACAAAATCGGACAAGTCCGACCACAACCGGACTAGTCCGATATTCTCTCTGGTCCAAATCGGACAAGTCTGATATTTGTACGGACTACTCTAAAAAACCCACTGAACTAAATCGGACAAGTCCTCCAAGTGCGGACTTTTCACCCAATACACTTAGGGTTTCACATGCAGGACAAGTCCGATGACTATCGGACTAGTCCGAAGATTTCCAGAAGCGAAATCGGACATGTCCGCTCCTAGCCGGACTAGTCCGATACTTCGGGACACTTAGGGTTTGCTACACACAGCCCACAGGACTAGTCCGGTGATCACCACAGACTAGTCTGATCTTTTTGAACCCTAACGGTCACTTTTAGAAACCCATATAAATAGAGGTGCACAACCATATTTCACACTCTCTCGAACCCTAGTGCCGTCACACCTCCCAAGAACCTCAAAAACCACATCTCTCCACGAAATTAGGTGCAACAAAGATCAATCCTTTGAGGATTCACTCTAGATCATTGGAGAGACACGTTCAACACCACATTGATCCTTGGTTTGATTCTCTAACACACTCTTGTGATTTCATTGTAATCTTTTGAGTGTGTTCCTGGTGGTATTTCTTGTTGTCATCCAATGGAGCTCTCAACGTGTGAGAAGGCCCCTTTGAATTCGGTTATTCACCCCTTTGTGATAAGTGGAAGAGGATTGGCCTTTGTGGCGATCCGACGAGGGTAGGGTTGGAGAAGACCCGGTCCTTTTGTGGACTCCTCAACGTGGACGTAGGTTGCCTCTGTTGGAGCCGAACCACGGGATAAATCCTTGTGTCTTGTTTTTGTGTTCACCGTTCTTATTCTTCACTATAATATAGGATTTCAATCATTATTGCTTACTTCAAGTTGAATCATCAAATATAAGACTGAATTGTGATATAACCTGGTTCATAACCTTGTAACAATTCATTTGATTGCATATTTCCGCTGCATACATTGAAGAATCAAATTAATTGATCAAACTTAATCAACCTAGTCCGTACACACCGGACTAGTCCGCACTTTACCAGACTAGTCCAATATCTCTGGTTTTGAACTGATTGTTAAGTGTTGCAGGTTCCAATTAATTTCAAAAAGGCCTATTCACCCCCCCCTCTAGGCCACATTCACGTCTCACGGCCGACGATGATTTGAAGAAGGTCTGGACCTACATGGGGTGGTCCAACGACTCCTTCAACCACCTAGTCTGGGCCGGCGAGCTCCCGTTCAAGAAGAAGCGCCGCGGTGACATGGTATACTTTTCTACGTACGCCATGGTGGGACTGATCCCACCTTTCTCAACTATCCTCTTGATGTTGTTAGATTTCTATGATCTGCAGTTGTACCATCTTGGCCCCCACTCCATTCTTCTTGTGTCAACATTCGTCCACTTCTGCGAGATGTGGGTGTATATTCCCCCTACGTCAAGCTTTTCTGTACCTTCTTCACCATCCATTCCATCGGCAAGAGTAACAAGTATCTTGGCTTCTACTATCTTGTGAAGCGCAAGAAATGCCCCTACAAAAACTTGAGGTCATTCCCTTCCGGCAAGTGGGACGACTGGAAGAAGGATTGGATTGTCGTCACGGCAGAGGAGCACATGAAGCTGGAGCTGCCTGAAGGTCTTCCCAATGTTGACACTGACGCCTGGAGTGAGGTTCCGGTGTTTTCAGAGGCCTTCAACCCTGCCTTGACCAAGATCTGCCAATGTGTGGAAGGAGGGGTGACACCCTAGACGGTCTTCTGCAACTTCCTGTTTAACAAATGGGCTCCACTGAAGAAGAGGGAGAAGCTCGCCTGGGCCCTCAACAGCGTGATGGACGATGACCGGTTTGAAGTCCAATTTGGAAGGCTCTGCTTTGGAGCTTCATCTCAAGATGTTCCAGCATGGCATCGACATCGAGCGCGATGACTTAACTCCGCCGGCGGCTTTCCTCCCTTTGAACATGGAGGCGGAGTTCAGCAGGGAGCTCCGGAGGATGATGCCGGTGCTTGACAATCTCAGCGAGGTAGAGAGGCATTCGACCACCAGATTGGTGATCCTCGGAGTTTCCGAGGGTGGCCCTGCTTCCACCTCGAGACATAGAGCTGAAGTCATTGGCAAGGGCAAAGATTTGGTTGAGCCCTCCAGCCGAAAGAGGAAGTTGAAGCATTCTGATGGGAGGCCCGTCAGACCTGCTCCTTCCACAACAGCTCCTTCTTCCTAGCAGGGGAGGTCTTCGATGGTGACTGTAGGATCGAAGAGCACGTGAAAAGCAACCAGGGGGGTGAATGGTAGATTTAAAAGTCTTACGCAGCGGAAACAATTAAACCCCAAACCCTTTTGACAGAAAAACGATCTGTTAAAGAAATCGTGTGTGAGACTAATCTAAACATGTTTCACCGTGACAAAAGTGATAGATATCAGAGAGAATCAAATCACGAATACAAAACAAAAAGAATCACTCAAATCTGTCGAGAAAAACTCAAGTTATGATCGAAAGATCAAACAATAGTCAATCTGCCCTACCCGAGAAAAAACAGTTCTGGAACGCTGTAAAGAAACTCGTGTAGATCATAGACCACAAATCCAATGACCGTGAAATTTTGATAGATGATAGACAATCAATTTGTGAAGACAACCCAAATGGAATCACGTCAATTGGATCTGTAAAACTCGAGTTATGATAAAACCACCAATGAAAGGTAGTGTTGTCCAGAAACTCGACGAATAAAACTTGTCTGGAACAAGTCTGACGAACTAGGCACAAAAGTTCCTTCAAACTACGAATTTTATTCAATAGAACACAAGAGGAACAGCCCCAAAGTCGTGCACCACGAGCTCTGGGCTCCCTTGCTTATATAACCAGCTCGAAAGCCAACTCAACTCAGATCAGGAACCTAATCCTACTCTAATCACGAATCGTAACTTTCCATAACTGCTTAGGATTCTTCTATACGCAGATAGAAGCAATCTTAAGACTTTCAAACACCTTAGGAACGTATACCACATTCCTAAAAAACTCAAATTCGTGACCCACACGAAATCCTATCATAACCAACTCAAATCTTTCCATATTTGAGTCAAACCCGACTCAGCCGCAGCCTGAGTCCATAACCTAGTCGGTTGGACCTTTCCAACCAATTCTTTACGTCCACATCTCTTCATCACGCATCGGAACCATGTAGCCACATCCATGCACTCCATGCACATGTGCAAACATCTTCCAATGACATCCACGATACCTTCATATGCATTGTTCTTGATTCAATCATGTTGCGCAACCTCCTGATCAGCTCAACCACAATTCCTCCTGAATTTGGTTGTTGGAACCTCATCTCCTCCCTGAGACTAGTCCAATGGATCCCGTCACCAGCCATGTCTTGAACTCAAGCAACAACTGCACATGAATAAACAACCAATCCATACGATCCCAGGTCCTCGACTTGACTCAAGTTAGTTCCGAACACAACACCCTACGTGAGAACCTCACATAAGCATGTTGCAAAACCACAATAACACGATATCATCCATATCAACCAAAACGCACCAAAAACTTAGCAAATGAATACTAAGCAATCTTTCCAACAATGTAAAGCAAGTACGAAACATTGTAAATGAAAAGCAGAAGCACTGCGGTCAAGTTTCGGACCTTGCCAGAGCAACCTGGATCTTGAGCCGGAGCTAACAAAAGCTAGTAGAACCTAGCGCCGGATCTTACCAAAACTAGTAAAACCAAGCTCCCGCCGGAGCTTACAAAACTAGCAGGACCTAGCGTCGGAGCTAACCAGAACTAGTCGGAACTAGTAAACCCAGAAGCCGGAGCTAGAAAAATCAACTCGGAGCTTAGCAAAAACATGTCAGAGCTATCAAAAACATGTCAGAGCTATCAAAGACATGTCGGAGCTATCAAAGATGTGTCGGAGCTATCAAAGACGTGCCGGAGCTAAAGACAAAACTTCACCGGAGCTGACCAAAGCTAGTCGGACCTAGCACCGAACGTAACCGGAGCTACCCAAACCAAGCTGGACCTACCGTCGGACCTTGCTGTAGCTCAAAGCTAGAGTCGAACCTTGATATAAAGGTGTTTTGGTGATATTCAAAACTTTTATCGTCAAAACAAGTATATTCACTACAAGCCAATGTATTCAGCATACATATGTCTTACAATCTCCCCCTTGATGAATGCATTGGCAACACCATTTAAAATCCAAACATTGGCTTATTCACGTAAAAGTTTTGAAGACAATTTCTCCCCCTTTGTAAATCAAAAGTAAAATGAGAAGAAAATCTCTCCCCCTTTAATCTCTCCCCTTTATTATCTCTCCTTATGCACATATTCTTTTTCTCTTCATGCTTATCTCTCCCCCTTTGACAATGTATTCAGCAAGTCATGAGCATATAAACAAATTATCTCTCCCTCTTTAATTGTTATGAGCATATTATAACATATACATATAAACAAAGCTCATCTAAGTCATACTATCAAGTACCTTACATTATCACATCAATGAAATACATAAAGTAGTGTAAGCCATGCTAGAGATCAAATGTAATTTTCAATTTAAGCAAGTCATGATCTCACAAACTTAACTATTTTAAAACCTGAAAGCATGACACTAGTTGCTGCATTTTATTATTTTTCAAAGCATAAATTTAGATCATATGATATTTGCAAGAGATTATATGCGCATCTGCCTTATTCTAACCAACCAAGCCAAGCCTATGTCATTTGACAATCAGAATCTTAAGGACATGGTTTTAGTCATACACATCTTCTTCCATGTTCATATCTAAGTGCAATGATAAGCCATCTCAAAAGAAGAAGTGTGATGCATGCATATGCTCTTGATCTTTTCTCAATTTATATTTGTTCATAAAAAGTCAACATGTAAGTTGATTACTTGATTAATTATTTATGATTAAAAGCACTTGTGAACATGTAATAAGTTTAAAACAGCAAGGAAGTTCGACCATGACCAGTTTTAGTGTAAGTAATTATTCCAATTACTAGACATGGCAAAAACTACAAAATGTATAACACGAGTAATGTAGTAAGAACTTTCAGCATGTAAAAGGAATCACAAAGTCATATATGTATGAATTACTATGCTCATATTATTTTAATTTCAGATTCATACATAGACTTCCCAAGTTTCAAAACTCCCCCTCAATTAAAGCCATGAGGATGCATAACCCCTATTTCACTACGAATGTAACAAAAACGAGTGAAATCCAAAGGTTTTGTAAAAATGTCAGCCAATTGTTGTTCGGTATCTACATGGTGAAGCACAATGTTTCCTTTTTCAACGTTATCTCGGAGAAAGTGATACCTAATGTCAATGTGCTTAGTTCTAGAATGTTGCACGGGGTTTTTAGCAATGCAAATGGCACTAGTGTTATCACAGAATAGTGGAACACTATCTAGATCAACCCCATAGTCCTTAAGTGTTTGAACAATCCAAAGAATTTGTGAGTAAGCACTAGCAGCAACTACATATTCAGATTCGGCTGTGTATTGTGCAACTGAATTTTGTTTTCTGGAGGACCAAGCAACAAGAGAATTACCAAGAAAATTACAAGCACCGGAAGTACTTTTCCTATCAATCCTACAACCTCCAAAATCAGCATCCGAAAAAGCTTTCAAAGTAACAGTTGAGGAAGAAGGAAGAAAAATGCCAAATTCTTGAGTTCCATATAAGTACCTGAGAATCCTTTTGATGGCTTGACGATGTGAAGTACGTGGGGAAGCTTGAAACCGTGCACAAAGACATACGCTGAATTGTATGTCCGTTCTTGATGCCGTGAGGTACAAAAGTGATCCGATCATGCTTCTGTATTCTTTTTGATTCACAGATTCTCCATCTTCATCAAGTTCAAGTGTTTTTGCTGTTCCCATTGGTGTCCGAAGAGGCTTGCTTTTTTTCATGTTGAAGCGCCTTAGGAGGTCTTTGGTATACTTCGTTTGATGCACAAAGGTACCCTCCTTGGTTTGCTTGATTTGCAGCCCCAAAAAGTAAGTGAGTTCACCCATCATACTCATTTCAAATTCGGAACTCATCATTGCTGAAAACTTGGACACAAGATCATGAGAAGCACAACCAAAGATAATATCATCCACATACACTTGAACGAATAATGAGTCATTGCCATGCTTAAGCACAAAAAGAGTTTTATCAACCTTGCCCATGGTAAACCCCTTTTCAAGTAAGAATGTTTTTAACCTATCATACCATGCTCTAGGGGCTTGTTGAGACCGTATAAGGCTTTGGACAGTTTGTAAACATGATGAGGAAAATCTGGATTTTCAAAACCCAGTGGTTGTTTGACATAAACCTCCTCATCTATGTAGCCATTAAGAAAAGCACTTTTAACATCCATTTGATATAGCTTAAAACCTTTAGATGCTGCAAAAGCTAACAAAATTCTTATGGCTTCTAATCTAGCGACAGGAGCAAAAGTTTCATCAAAATCTAGACCTTCAACTTGAGTGAAACCTTGAGCAACCAACCTAGCCTTATTCCTAACCACATACCCCATCCTCACTTTGTTTATTTTTAAATACCCATTTAGTTCCAATTATAGTGTGACCTTGAGGTGGAGGTACAAGTTTCCAAACATTATTTCTTTCAAAATTTTCTAACTCTTCTTGCATGGCAATAATCAAAGATTCATTAGTAAGTGCGTGTGATATATCTTTGGGTTCAAAAGAAGCAACAAAAGCAGAATGAGCATGAGAGTTTGGATCGCAATACATGGACCGTGTGACTCGTTCGTGCAAGCTTCCAATCATCTGTTGTGGGGGATGATCTTTGTAAAACCGTAGGGGAACAGATGTCTCAAAAGCTTCTTCTTCATTAGGTTCATCGTAGATTGATGAGCTTGTGACTTGTGGACGATCAGGACCAGCATAGGTGATAGCCGGAGCTTGTTCAATGTCTGGAGCTGGACACGTGTCAACTTCGAAACTACCAGGCAGTATCACCGGATCTTCTTCATCTTTGAAAATACCCTCCCCCTGAGGATACGGATCTGGTCCTGCAACACCGGAGCTAGTACCTGGGCTAGCTTCATCAAAAGACACTTCACAAGTCTCCACAATTTCGTTAGTGTCAAGTATAAGCACACGGTAGCCTCTAGTATGAGATGGATAACCAAGAAACATGCCATCAATGGATCTAGGTTCAAATTTATCAAGATTACCATGTTTCTTAAAAAAGCATTTGCAACCAAAGACCCGAAAGTGTCTAACACTAGGCCCATGTCCAAACCGAAGCTCATATGTTTTTTTACCTAGCTTAGTACGCAAGAAAACACGATTTGAGACATAACAAGCAGTTGCTAAAGCATCAGCCCAAAATTTCCTAGGAGTTTGGTATTCATCAAGCATAGTCCTAGCCATCTCAACTAAGGTTATGTTCTTTCTTTCTACAACACCGTTTTGTTGAGGTACATATGGTGAAGAGAATTGATGATCTATTCTATTTTCAGCACAAAAGTGATCAAAAGATTGATTTTTAAATTCAGTTCCATTATCACTTCTAATTGCTTTTAATGATCCTGGGTGATCAATTGATAATCTAAGAAATAAAGTTCTAAAGTGACTAAAAACTTCATTCATAGACACCATAAAGTAAACCCAAGAGTATCTAGAATAATCATCAACAATCTCAAGAACATACCATTTACCTCCGAAGGATTGAACACGTGAAGGTCCTATGGTGTCAAGATGCAAAAGTTGACATGGTTCAGTTGTCATGATCATTGTGAGAGGAGTATGTGAACCTGCAACCATCTTAGCATGTCTACAAGAAGAGCATACAATTTCTTTGTCCCCTTTAAGCTTAGGCAGCCCACGTATGCGATCAAGAGCACTAACACGTGTTAGGTGATCAAAGCCTACGTGACCAAGTCTACGATGCCAAAAATATAAGTCCTTTGAATCATTAGCAACTAGACACCTATGCTTAGAGGAAGACATATCAAAATCAGCTTTAAAAACTCTTCCAAACCGAGACATGTTAAAAATAAGCTCACTATTTGAACCTACAACTTTGCAGCAGTTTTTATTGAAAATAATTTCTAGATTTTCATCTAGCATATGTGAAACAGAAAGCAAGTTGTATTTCAAATTTTTGACAAGTGCCACATCCTTCAAAGTGTAGTGATCATTTACTCTAACCGAACCCTTAGCAATTACAAGAGTTCAAGAATTATCGGCAAAAGTAACATTCTCTACACGTGACACAAAAGAGAGGGAGGAGAACCAATCTTTGTTACAGGTCATGTGGCGTGAGCAACCTGAATCCACAATCCAAATTTCCTCCTTCCTCAAACGTGTAACCTACATAAAAGCACAATACGTCGATGACTCAATACTGGGGTTAGTCAAAAGGCATTTAGGAATCCAGTACTGAGTCACGCGACATGTAGCAAGAAAAACAAGCGAAAGCTGAGACAAAACAGCAGTTTTATGAGTCAAAGTTTGAGATTTTTTATTCTTAACTACTAACCTATAAGGTGTTACTTGTGTAGCACAAAAATCAGTAGCTCTGGAGGCAAAAACAGAAGGTCCGGAGGTAAATTTTGAATGTTTTTGACTCAAAACAGGTTGTACATTTGGTTCAATGTGTGCAGCAAATTTTGCAAGAAAGTTATGAGATCTAGCAACCATTCTTTCCCTTTTCTATTGTTTAGCTAGTCTATAACAAAAATCTATTACATGACCATCTCTACCACAGAGATACAATGAAATTTAACTTTGTGTTCATGTCTAGATGAGCAAGCAATATTTTTATTTGAAACCGAATGAGACAACACTCCTGCAGATTTGAAAACCACTCCTTTTTGTTTAGGAACTGTTTGAATCAAACCACTTCCTAATGACTTTACAATTTTAGGTGGATGTGCCCTAGCATGATCATGAGAATCAAAACCTAAACCAGTTTTATCATTGCATGACTTGGAAGAATTCAGCAGCAAGTTTAGGTTCTTATTCCCATTACAAAACCGATCTAATGTCCTATGCATGTCATCAAGTTTATTGGACAGATCAAGGCAATTTTCACATGAAGTTTTTCCTTTTAGTTTGCAATTGGAACAAAATTTAACTTCATGAGAACGTAAAGCATTGTTCAATATAGAAATTTCATTCATAGCATCCTGTAGTTTCTTATCAAGATCATCACAAGTAGAACAATGCAAATCAATTGTAGAACAGCTAGCATCTTTCAAGTTTTTATCATTAAGTGCAGCAAGCTCTTTGTTCTTTTCAATTTCTAACTCAAGTTTATCATGTGTGGAGGTGTGCGCACTTCTTAATGAGGACAATTGTTCATATAATAAATCACATGAGGAACATGCATCATCACTAGGAATCAAAGTTTTTAAACGGTTGATTTTAGATTCTAGTGATTCGATTTTAGCAGCACTATCCCTAAGCTTTTTGTCCTTTTTATTAACAATAACAGTGGCACGAGAAATAGCATCACACATTTCTTCGCAAGTAGGACATACCTCTTCATTGTCGCTGTTGTGTTCTGCCTCCTCCATACTTGATCTTGACTTGCCTGCCATAAAGCACAAGTTTGTCAAATCATCTTCATCTTCATCATTCCAATATCCACGTCGCTTGAATTGAACTCTTGAAGTGCGGTGATGAAACTGTTGATCATCTTGCGTCCTATGGTACCTTTCTTCTTCTTGTTGGAATTTCCAGAGGAGGTCCGGACCTTTCTTTGTTTTTATTTCCGGGTGGTCGGACCTGAAAGGTTAGGGCATTCTGTACGAAAGTGTCCTGTTTTACCACATTCAAAACAGCGTTGAGGTCCGGAGCTTCCTCTCCTTCTAGTTCTCACATTTTGCAATGCTTTTGAGAATCTAGTAGAGATGAGTGCCAACTCCTCTTTTGGAAATTCTTCGATCTACTCCAGGGTTAGTGAGGACAACAAAGCAAGAGTATTGCAATATGATTATTGGTCGGAGCTAGACATATCACGTTGTGAAACAAATGCAATAGACTTATTTGGGTTTTTACGTGCTAGGATGTCAATTTCATGAGTTTTTAGTTTAGAATAGAGTACATCTAATGTAGGAGAACTCATGACAGTAGATTCACGAATAGATGTGACTTTCATCTCCCAAATCGACATATCTAATGCACTTAGCAATTGCCTAGCATTTTCAGCATCTGAAAAATTAACATTGACACTACGCAAGTTGCTGAGAATCTTATTAAAGCGAGCAAAAAGGTCATCAATAGACTTACCGGGTTGCATCTCGGAGCGCATGTATTCTTTCTTGAACATGTCTTGCCTTACCTCTTTGATCGTGTTGGATCCTTCATGGTAGTCACAAAGTGCTTTCCACACATCGTATGCAGATCGGAGGTGTGCAACACGGTCAAAGTCGCTTTGTGTTAATACTTGTATGATCAAGTTCCGAGCCTTGTTGTTGTTGTCGACATCTCTCAGATTTGTAGCTGTAACTTGATCATTTTATGGCACTTTGTAAGGCTTGTATACCTTCTCCCATATTGCAAAGCCTTGTGCCTGGATGAAAGCATCCATGCGTGCCTTCCAAACCTGAAAATCAATACCAGCAAACACACAAGGTTTGGTGGAGTACTTCTCCATGATGATTAGTCAAAAACACGCGCAAATCACAAAGATTAGAGCACCGTGGCTCTGATACCAATTGTAGGATCGAAGATCACGTGAAAAGCTACCAGAGGGGGGGTGAATGGTAGATTTAAAAACCTCACGCAGCGGAAACAATTAAACCCCAAACCCTTTCGGCAGAAAAACAATCTGTTAAAGAAATCGTGTGTGAGACTAATCTAAACATGTTTCACCGTGACAAAAGTGATAGATATCAGAGAGAATCAAATCACGAAGACAACACAAAAAGAATCACTCAAATCCGTCGAGAAAAACTCAAGTTATGATCGAAAGATCAAACAATAGTCAATCTGCCCTACCCGAGAAAAAACAGTTCTGGAACACTGTAATGAAACTCGTGTAGAATCATAGACCACAAATCCAATGACCGTGAAATTTTGATAGATGATATACAATCAAGTTGTGAAGACAACCTAAATGGATTCACATCAATTGGATCTGTAAAACTCGAGTTATCATAAAACCACCGATGAAAGGTGTTGTCCAGAAACTCGACGAATAAAACTTGTCTGGAACAAGTCTGACGAACTAGGCACAAAAGTTCCTTCAAACTACAAATTTTATTCAATAGAACACAAGAGGAACAGCCCCAAAGTCGTGCACCACGAGCTCTGGGCTCCCTTGCTTATATAACCAGCTCGAAAGCCAACTCAACTCAGATCAGGAACCTAATCCTACTCTAATCACGAATCGTAGCTTTCTATAACTGCTTAGGATTCTTCTATACGCAGATAGAAGCAATCTTAAGACTTCCAGACACCTTAGGAACGTATCCCACATTCCTAAACAACTCAAATTCGTGACCCACACGAAATCCTATCATAACCAACTCAAATCTTTCAATATTTGAGTCAAACCCGACTCAGCCGCAGCCTGAGTCCATAACCTAGTCGGTTGGACACGTCCACATCTCTTCATCATGCCTCAGAACCATGTAGCCACGTCCATGCACTCCATGCACACGTGCAAATATCTTCCAATGACGTCCACGATACCTTCATATGCATTGTTCTTGATTCAATCATGCTGCGCAACCTCCTGATCAGCTCAACCACAATTCCTCCTGAATTTGGTTGTTGGAACCTCATCTCCTCCCTGAGACTAGTCCAATGGATCCCGTCACCAGCCATGTCTTGAACTCAAGCAACACCTGCACATGAATAAACAACCAATCTATTTGAGCCCAAGTCCTCGACTTGACTCAAGTTAGTTCCGAACACAACACCCTACGTGAGAACCTCACATAAGCATGTTGCAAAACCACAGTAACACGATATCATCCATATCAACCAAAACGCACCAAAAACTTAGCAAATGAATACAAAGCAATCTTTCCAACAATGTAAAGCAAGTACAAAACATTGCAAATGAAAAGCAGAAGCACTGCGGTCAAGTTCCGGACCTTGCCAGAGCAACCCAGATCTTGAGCCGGAGCTAACAAAAGCTAGTAGAACCTAGCGCCGGAGCGTACCAAAACTAGTACAACCAAGCTCCCACCGGAGCTTACAAAACTAGCAGGACCTAGCACCGGAGCTAACCAGAACTAGTCGGAACTAGTAAACCCAGAAGCCGGAGCTAGAAAAATCAACTTGGAGCTTAGAAAAAACATGTTGGAGCTATCAAAAACATGTCGGAGCTATCAAAGACATGTCGGATCTATCAAAGACGTGTCGGAGCTATCAAAGACGTGACGGAGCTAAAGACAAAACTTCACCGGAGCTGACCAAAGCTAGTCGGACCTAGCATCGAACGTAACCGGAGCTACCCAAACCAAGCCGGACCTACCGTCGGACCTTGCTGTAGCTCAGAGCTAGAGTCGGACCTTGATAAAAAATTGTTTTGGTGATATTCAAAACTTTTATCGTCAAAACAAGTATATTCACTACAAGCCAATGTATTCAGCACACATAGGTCTTACAGCGACGACTACTCCAGCATTGGCGTCTCCTTGGAATGTTAGCTCCACCCAGATGACTCCGGTGCTGGGGCCAGCTAAGGGCTCTAGGTCCGAGGGTCCTTCCCAGTCGAGGAAGGCCCCAACCAAGACGTCGCTGACAGCGTCAGTAAGCTCCGAAGAGCCTTCCGAAGCTACTACCCCAGTTGCGACCGGGTCGGGCTCTGAGCGTCCGACGAAGAGGTTCCACGCTAGCTAGAGCGGAAGCCTCCCTAGGTAAATTTGTTTTTTTACCTCAGTTGATTGTTTTTGTTGTAACCATATTTTGAGTTTCTTTGTCCTTCATCCACAGGGTCTCCAAAAAAAGGGCTGAAGCTCTGGTTCCTACGACAGTGGCTGATGCTATACAGGCAGAGGCTCTGGCTCCAATTCCAGCACCGCCCCAAGTGGTGGCTGAGGTCGCGGCATCTCTGGCGCCAGCTGTCGTGGTCCTTGACCTCGACTCATCTCCCGATGCTCTCGTGGTAGTGTCGGACCACGGGAATGAAGATGTACCAGCGGCACCAGCTCCAAAGGTTGAAGCTCTGGTTTTGGATGTTGTGATGACGGGCGCTCCGGCCTCAGAGCCGGAGGTAGCTGCAGTTCCGGACTTAGAGTCAGATGTCATTGAAGCCCCAGCGGCGTAGCCGGTGGTTGATGAAGTTCCGGCGCCTAAGCTGGTTGTCGCGGAGGTGCCGACACCCGAATCAGTGGAGGTCGAAGCACTGATGCCTGAACTGGCGGTGGAGGAGGCACTTGCGTTGCAGCCGGAGGCCTCAACTCTGACCGAGTCCTCAATGCTTGCCCCAGAGGTGGTAGTTCTGAAAGTACCCGCGCCTGAGCTAGGGTGTCAAGACGATGTGACTGGTCCTTTGCTTGAGGGATCAGTTGTTGATGACCTGGCGGTGGGACCTTCGGAGCCGACTCCGAAGGTAGAAGCTCCCATTGCCGGACCTTCCTCGGCGACGACCGAGTCACTCCCGGAGGGTGGCCCTAGTGCCGTGGAAGCTCATGGGACCACTCTTGTAAAGTGGGACCCAATTTTTGTTATGGAGAACCCGCTGGAGTCAGCAAAGAGGACCCCGGCAGGTCCGGAGCCGATCCCCCTGTTGTTATCCATCGACAACGCCTGCTCCAGCCTTCGTCTGGTCCAGCTTGCTTTTCATCATGATAGCAAGGCCATCGAGGAGGAGCGCCAAACCCTTATGAGGTGGTGCAACCAGCTCCAATTCAAGACCAAGCTGGCGCAAACAAGGCTGGCCGATGACAAGGAGTGGGTCAAGAGGGAGAAGGCCCGGATGGAGTACTGGGGCCAAATGATGGATGAGAGGGAAAGCATGGTGCGATCCCTCGACAACCAGTCCCGGGCTATACACGAAAAATCCATGGCTGCTAATGAAGCAGCGAACGATCGCTAGGAGAAGCTCAGTACCATCCACGAAAGCCTCGTCAAGCGCCGGGAGGCTCTTGAGGAGCGAGAGAAAATGCTCGAAGATGAAGAGCAAAAACTCCTGGAGCTAAGGGATGACCTCGTGAAGAGGGAGGAGGAGCTCGCCCAAAGGCTGGCTCTGGGTGACAAGAGCCTTGCGGAGCGCACCCAAAAGCTGGAGGAGTGCAACAAGAGCGAGGAGGAGAAGGCCTGGTAGCGGGGACAGGACCTTACCAAAAGGGAGGACGAAGTTGCTGCCAAAGAGAAGAAAGTGCGGGGCTAGGAGAAAGACCTGTTGACCACCAGAACAAGATCCACGTCCGAAATAAGGAGCTTGCCAACCTTGAAAAGCAAGTTGCTGAGAGGATTCAGCAGCACGCCAAGGAGGTCGAGCGCCTTGCCTGGGAGGGTTCGGAGCTTGCGGCAGCCAAGAGGTCCTTGGAAGAGATTCGAGGCTCGAGGGTTGTGGAGTCCCATAGATCGAGGGTTGTGGAGTCCCAAAAAGTATGGGACTTCTTGGGCAAAGCCAATGACGCCGCTGGGCTTTAGTCCCGTGCGTTCGGACAATCCAGAGCTGGAGCTGGACCATGCATTGAAGGCGCTGAGCTCGGCTGGCAACAAACTCAACAAGATGGGTGATGTCATTGCAGATCAGTTGGAAACTGAAGGAAAATCCCTTGCACAGAATGTCGCAGAATACATGCTGACGTGCTACACAAGCCATGATCCTCATTTCCCACTAGATTATGTGCTTGAAGGTCCCATCGATGGAGAGGGAGATGCCACCAAGACCAGCGTGTCGGAGGTTGCCCAGAAGGTCACCTCGTTCTTCCGTAGGATTTAGGACTTTCTCCTTGTAGCTCCCACTTCTATCTTCTCTTCTATTCTCCAATTTTGTAATCTCTTGTCTTTAGATTAATGAAATCCAAGAAATTTAGGAATTTCATTTTTTGTCTTCAACCTTTGTCTCACATGGCCCCCTGGTAGATGTACACAATTTGATTGCGAACATGTACCAAAAGGATGTAGCATTTTGTTGAAGACTCGCGTCCTTCGAACTTGTAGAGTGTATGTCCGAAGTTGTCGATAGCAGGGCCCCCTGAGGTTGACAAACCTTAGTAGCTCCGGCAATGACCATTGTCAACACGTAGAGCATTGACAGCAGACCCCATTAGGGTGTCCTTTTACCATCTTTTCCTCACGTTGACGGCTGGCCCCCTGGATTTGTCGGAACTTGATGGCTCCGGCGATGCCTACTATCAATGTTTAAAACATCAACAATGGGCCACCTTAGGGGATGTCAAAGCTTTGATAGCTCCGGCATTATCCACCATCATCATGAGATTTTTATTTTCCATGCACACTGAAGTCAAGAAAAATAGTAGAATCCGTTTCTTATCTATAACTCATTTGCGGCTTACTATTCCCGAAAGAAATTTTTAGGTCGACCGCAATTCTATATACAATCAAGTGCATTTGCTTATTTTCTCCAGGTCCGATCGTTTTCTGGACTCACCTTACTCAGGCCTGCCGGGGTGTAGGTAGAGTGCCGTACTTAGGGTGCAGGACTAGGCTAAGTCGATAGCACACTCTGGACCAAGATTGGCTTGGCGTTCAGGCGAGTAGGTCATTCAACAATGTTAAGACCCGAAAGAATTAACAATGCAACTTGAATTATACATGAATTGTTCGAGCTAAAGTTTCTTGAGAATTGCACAACTTTCTTATAGACAAGAATGAGAAAAATAAAAAAGAATGAGCCTGTACAAAATAAATGCACGTGGAGTCTGTTTTCACATAATGATGTCTTTCATTATAGGTCCGAGGTATAGGGGAGACAAGTACACTCTTAGGGTACGGAACCAGGCTAAGTGTGTTGCATTTCTTGTTTGACCCAGGGTAACTAGATACACTTTTAGTTCTGAGACTGTGTCAAGTGTTGCTTGAACTTTGCGGACCCACAGGAGTTACCCGACTCTGTACAATGATGCTATAACATACATCATATGTAATTAGAGACTCACCTCCATGATATTAAGCGTAGAACTTACGGAGGTGCTCAATGTTTCAAGGATTAGGGAGCGGTGTCCCATCATCGGTTGCCAAGCGAACGCATCCGGGATGGGATACTTTGATCACTCGAAAGGGTCCTTCCCAGCTGGGGGAAAGTTTGTTTAACCCTTCTCGAGTTTGTATTCTCCGTAGCACCAGATCTCCTTCCTCGAGCTGTCAGTTATGCACATGCCTTTGGTGATAGCGCCGGAGCGCTTGGTAGTATCGTGCATTTCGAACAGCTGCTCGGTACCTTCCCTCCTCAACGACGTCAAGGTCTTCACGCCAGAGCTGGTCCTACGTGGCTTTGTTGAAGGTCTGGACCCGGAGCGACCCCAAGGTGATTTCCGGAGGAAGGACTTCTTCAGCTCCATACACTAGGAAGAAGTGTGTTTCTCCAGTTGACCGGTTTGGAGTTGTCCTGTTTGCCCACAAGGTGGGCGGAAGCTCCTCAATCCAGTTGGCTCCATGTTTTTTCAGGAGCTCATATGTGCGCGTCTTGAGTCCTTTTAGGATTTCTGCATTTGCTCTCTTAGCTTGGCCATTGCTTGCTGGGTGAGCTACGGAAGCGTAGCTGACTTGAATGTCGAGGTCTTCGCAATATCCTTGGAATGCAGAACTTGTGAATTGGGTCCCATTGTTAGTTATGATCTTGTTTGGGACTCCAAATCTGCATACTATGGACTGCAAGAAATTGATAGATTATTGCTTGTTTATTGTCACAACTGGAGTTGCTTCCGGCCATATGGTAAACTTGTCGATGGCGACATACAAGAACTTGTAACATTCGACGGCTCTTGGGAAAGGTCCCAAGATATCCATACCCAACACGGCGAATGGCCATGTCAGAGGTATCATTTGTAGAGGTTTAGCTAGTGTGTGAATTTGCTTCGCATGAAACTGGCATGCTTCACATTTCTTCACTAGCTCGGTTGCATCATGGAGTGCTGTAGGCCAGTGAAAACCATGCCGGAAGGCTTTACCGACCAACGTGCGGGAAGACGCGTGGTTCCCACACTCGCCTCCATGGATTTCCGCGAGGAGCTCGCGGCCTTCTTCCCTTGTAATGCACCGCATTAGGATGTCGTTGGCACCACGCCGGTAGAGATCCCCTTCTACCAGTGTGTATCTTTTAGCCAATCTGACTACCTGATAAGCAGATACATTGTCTTTAGGAAGGATGTTGTCTTTCAAGTAGCTCCGGATCTCTGAGATCCATGCATCAGAGCTATCTTGAGCTTCTGAGTCTTGCGTGCTGGGTTCTTGGAGCTTCCTGCAGCACCTACGACCCTTGATGGATGCCATGGTAACAGGGCCATTAGGACTGCCAGCATCGAGGTGCTGGTCTCGCCCCCTTCGCTTAGTTCAGCAGGCTGAGCTGTTGGTCTTGAAAATCTGCAGACAAAGGTTCCATCGGGAACCGGAGCTCCGGTTGAAGCTTTCATCGAGAGTTCGTCAGCTTCAGTGTTGTTGAGGTGCTGGACATGGCAAAGATCCAGGACTTTGAAATCCTTCTGAAGCTTCTGGACTTCAAGTAGATATGCAGCTAGTTGAGGGTTGTTGCAGCAGCATTAATCTTTGACTTGTTTTATTATGAGCTGCGAATCACCCTTTACCAACAGCTACTTGACACCATATGATAGCGCCACCTTGAGCCCATAGATTAATGCTTCATACTCCGCCATGTTGTTGGTTGCCTTCAAGTCAAGGTGAACCATGTATTTGACCTTCTCCCCGGTCAAAGCGAGGATAAGGATTCCAGCTCTGGCCCCCTGCTTCTGTACGGAGCCGTCAAAATAGAGAGTCCAGTGAGGCTCAGTGAAGATTGGAACCTTGGGTTCTGGCTTCTGCTCACTGGGGGGCCCCCGGATTTGATGAAGAGGTGGTCCATTCCGCCACAAAGTGTGCCAATGCTTGACTCTTGATCGCTTGCCTTGGGACCAATTAAAGATCGAACTCAGCCAATTCCACTGCCCACTTTGCAATGTTCCAGTAGAGTTGGGGTTATGCAAGATTGCATGCAGTGGATAAGAGGTTACCACTAAAATCTTGTGAGCTTGGAAGTAGTGATGAAGCTTCCTAGAAGCGACAAGAACTGCGTAGAGCAGCTTATGCACCTCTAGGTACCGAGTCTTGGCATCATGAAGTACTTCGCTGATGAAGTATACTGGGCGCTGGACTATCCGGACCCTCTCGAGGGGGCCCGAAACTTCCTCCTCATCAACCCGGACCCTCCCGGAGGGGTCCGGACCTTCTTCAGGGACCTCTAGGTTCTTGCTATAAGAACCTGGAGCTTCTTCTAAATTAAAGCGGACCTTCCCGGTAGGTTCCGGATCTTCTTGTTCAGCAACAGTAACTCCTTCATTTGAAGGAGGTTGATCCTCTAGTGTCTCACCTCGAGGATCCAGGTCTGGGGGCTGGGACCAGACTTGCCTTCAGGTAGCTCCGGACCTTCCCGGAGGGGTTTGGCTTCCTGAACTGGAGATGGTTCTGGTCTTTCCGCAACCAGGACCATGATGACAACTTCGTCATTTGCTGAAATGTAAAGCAGAAGTGGCTCACTAGGATTCGGAGCTACCAAAGTTTGTAGAGTGGTGAGGAGCTACTTTAGCTCTTGTAAAGCCTTTTCTGCTTCTTCAGACCATTGGAATGGTCCGGACTTCCTCAATAATTTGAAGAAGGGTAGCGCCCGTTCTGCCAGTCTTGAGATGAACCGGTTGAGGGCTGCTAGACACCCAGTTAGCTTCTGGACATCCTTGACGCGAGCTGGTGGCCGCATGTCTTCAATAGCTTTAATCTTCACCGGATTCACCTATATTCCTCGATGGTTCACCAGGAATCCAAGAAGCTTTCTGGAGCTAACCCCAAAGACACACTTGTCTGGGTTCAGCTTTGTGCGTGTGATTCGCAACTTGTCGAGGAAAGCTTTCAAGGTGTCAAGAAATGACTCATTGTTCTTGATCTTGACGACGATGTCATTGACGTACACTTCCACAACATCTCTGATGAGCTCTCCAAAAGTTTTGTACATAGCTCACACAAACATTGAAGCAGCGTTTTTGAGACCGAATGGCATGGCAGTGTAACAGTATAATCCATCTATTGTGATGAAGGCAGTATGCTCTTCATCTTCCCTAGATATTTTGATTTGATGATACCCAGAATATGCGTCTAGGAAACTTAGTAATTCACACCCGGGGGTGGAATCCACTATCTGATCCATTCTAGGTAGTGGAAATGGATCCTTCGGGCATGCCTTATTCAGTGTTGTGTAATCGATACACATCCGAAGCTTCCCGCCGGCCTTCGGTACAACGACTAGATTTGCCAGCCATTTTGGGTGGAAGACTTCCCGGATGAATCCAACTTCGAGCAACTTCTTCACTTCTTGACGTATGAAGTTTTGTCGCTCTACTGATTGCTTCCGAGGCTTCTGATGTACAGGCCGAGCGTCAGGATAAATCTTCATATTGTGGTCAATCACCTCCCTATGGATCCTAGGCATTTGTGATGGTTGCCAGGCAAACACGTTGACATTAGCCCGGAAGAAAGTGATGAGCGCGAGTTCCTATTTGTCGTTCATACCTCCTGGTATAGGGGTGGTCTGAGCAGCGTCAGAACCAATTTGGACGACTTTGACGGGAATGTCGGTGTCGCCGCTTGGTTGCACTCGAGGTGCGGAGGTTGAACCTTGATGACGAATGCTCGGGGGCTTCGGAGCTTGCTCCTTTCCGGATTCTTCCTCCTACGCTGTAGCAAGCGCGTGGAGTTCTTCCAGAGCAGTAACTCCGGTGGTGCGATCTTTGCGGATCTGGAGAACACCTGAGGGTGTTGGCATCTTCAACACCAAGTAGCCATAATGAGCAGCAGCCATGAATTTGTAGAAAGCTAGCCTACCCAAGATGGTGTTGAATGGCAACTTGATCTGTGCCACGTCGAAGACCAACTTCTCCGTCCTATAATTCTCCCGAGTTCCAAAGGTCACCGGGAGAGTAATGGCACCGAGTGGAGTTATGGCCCCCGGACCTACTCCAGAGAAAGGTCAGGAGGGGCGAAGATACGAAGGTCGGAGCTGAAGTATGAAAAAGGCTTCGAAGCTTATGAGGTTCAGCCCCAAACCTCCGTCCACCATTACGTGGTGGAGTTGGATGTTATTGATGGTCGGAGATACCATCAGTGGATGTTGGCCAGCGTCGATCATGTTCTGAGGGTAGTCCGAAGCATCGAAGGTGATGGCAGTATCCATCCACTTCCGATGAGGCTCTGACCTGGCGGTGGGAGCTATAGAGGCCATGACCCGCCACATTGTCTTGAGGACACAGCAGGAAGTGATGTCCCACAAACCACCAAATATGGTGTTCGTGGTCTTCCGACGCTCATTGTCGGAGATGTCGGAGTCATCGTCAATGGAGGTGTAAATAGCCTTCAAGACTTTTTTGGGGTCCTGAAAGCCTAACTCCTCTTCAGTCGGATCTTCGTCGACTTTTTTGTTTTCCTTCCCTTTGACGGAAAGGAGCTTCTTCCCGGCGCTTGTTGTAGCGCTCGGCCAGGTTCTGGAGCTCTCGGCAGTTTTCCAGGTTGTGGATGTCCGTCTTGTGTATGGGACACCACATCTTGGAGCTGCCACCATCTTCATACAATGGTAGAGGTCATTTCTCGGGGTGTAGCCCCCGGCCACCCGGAGCTGCGACAGCAGCGGCAGTAGGTGTGCCGGCCGACGGCTTCTTCTTGTCGTTGGACTTTTTCCTCTTCTTGCCACTCTCGGAGGTAGTGGCTTCACCCTTGGAGGATTTTTGTTGGCCTCCGGAGGTGGCTGGGAGTGCATTTCATGACCCTCCGCAGCCTTGGCACACTTCTCTGCCAAGCTGAAGAGTAACGTGACGCTGGTGACTTCCTTGGTCGCCAGCTTTTCCAGCATCTTCTTATCTCGAACGCCCTGCCTGAATGCTACAATAACATAAGCGATTGAGATAGAAGGAATGGTATTTCCTACCTAGGAGAACCACTGGATGAAAGATCACAAGGACTCTCCCCCTTTTTGCTTGACAGCAAAAAGATCCAGTTCTGTCCTGGTCGGGTGTATGAGCTCCCAAAATTGGCGGTGAACTGTTGGCACAACTCCGCCCAACTGTTGATGGAGTAAGGAGGAAGGCTCATGAACCAAGACCTAGCGGTCCCAGTCAAAGCCATAGGGAAATAATTGGCCATCACGGCCTCATTTCCCCCAGCCGCAAGGATAGCGGTGGAGTAGATTTGGAGAAATTCAGCGGGGTTAACAGTCCCGTCAAATTTCTCCGGCAAATGAGGCCGGAACTTCTGCAGCCATTTTACCATGCGTAGCTGCATGGCCAAGGCAGAACGGCCTACTCCTACTTCCTTAGGAGCAGGACTGTCCCGAGCCTCTCGCCCCTCGCGAGCACGCTCAATGTGGACTCGACCGTCCTGTTGCTGGTAACGATGATCGAGCTCCACCCGGAGATCATGAGTCAAAAGCCTTGTTATCTTGTGAGTACGTTGTGCCCCGAAAGGCAGCGACATCGCCTATTGAGATGCAGCACGCCTTCCGTGCTGCAAAGCTTGCGGACTGAGTCTACCCGACAAGGTCCGACGCTGCGATGGGGCCCGCCCCGAGGGGGGAGGACCTTGATTGCTGATGCGATCAGCTGCTGCTGCAACCAGCTGATCCACATCAGCTCTCCACTATTCCATCGCACCTTGGGGTGCTCCTAGAGGCAGTGGATGTTGGAGAAGAGCACGCGCAGCATTAAGTGCGTGTTCGGGGTTGTTATTCGCCGATGCAGTGATCGACGCGGATGCCCCATCTCGCTGTCCAGCTTGATTCACCGGAGCGGACGGTGGCGGTGGTGGCATGACTCCTACTGGAGCCACAACACCTGCTGGCTACTGCATGTTGGAGGGATTGCCTCCAGCAGGTCGCTCAACGTGGTTACCGTTGGATGATCCAGCAGCAGAATTCACCATCTTTGAATCTCAAGCACCCCCTACCTGGCGCGCCAATTGTCGGAGTCTAATTCCGGCAATTCTCCGGGCACTACTGTTAGTAGCCCGCAGAGTTTCTTAGTTCGGTTGGGACGTGCGGAAATTAAGAACAAGATGGTGACTTGACACAAGGATTTTCATGGTTTGGGCCGCCTGAGCGTAATACCCTACTCTACAGGTGTGTTGTTGTTGTTGTATTGGGTGTATGAGAGCTTGAGCCAAAGAGAGGCCAAAAGGGTCCCCAGCGCCAGAGTCAGTGTCTAGAGCCCCTAGCCGTTCTGGAAGAGTCTCTTGTATATCGCTCGGCCAGTCCTTTTATAGTACATGGGCTGGCCGTTACATCATTAGCCTGGCCCGACATGTGGCCCTGGCGGTTAATGATGCCTAATACACAATTAATGTGCTTAATTCAACTTAATATCGTGATAACGCCCCTTAATGGTGGCGTTACTGGTATTAAGGGTCATCTGATCGTGTGTCATTAAGATAGCATTAATGACACATAATCAGGTCTTGGTGTCTTTAATGTCCCTTGAAGGTCCGAGCCATTGAAGGTCCACCAATCTGCCCGTTGAGGTTGAAGGTTCGGCGGTTGGACGTGTGGCAGCTCCAGAGCTTACCGTCTTGGACGAGTAGGTCCGGTGCTGTTGCGCACGTGTCGGTACCAGAGCTTCCCTCTGTCGGGGGTTAGGTCCGGGGGTGCCACACAGGTATCTAGCCAGAGCATTCCCATGTAGTGATTGTAGCACCGGTTTTATGATACACGTGGTGGCACTGGGACTAACCATAGGAGGGATGCAGGTCCGGTTACGAGTGACACGTGGGGCCTTCGGAGGTCTTGACTCAGATAGGTGGAGTTCCTTTGCACTCTTTGCAGTTCCAAGGGGTATCTTGTACGCAGGGTACTGACACATACCTCATTTGAAGAGCGGTTGGTCACGAAGGTCTTTGTGTGAGAAACTCACAACATTGATTTTCGGCGTAGGCTTGATGGTTGATGTCAAATGCCAAGTTGAGATTGGATTTGGCAATGGATTTGGTTCTGGCTCCTCCATTGGGTAATCATCTTGAACGTTTCTCTTCCTCAAACTCAAAATGAGTTTGAAGGAGAGAAGTGTTCTCAAATCCTCCCAATGGTGACTTGAGCTTGATGAAACTTTCGACTTTCTTGCCATACCACCTCTTCACAATTTTGACCTGGCTGCACTTTAATCAAGACCACACAAAACAAATCAAAAACAGGTTACGTTAGCCAAAAGAAAATTGAACCCAATTTTCAAATTGTCTTGCCCAGCTTGAAATAACTTGTAAATGCAATGAGGGTCAAAGCAAATCTTTTTGGTTTGAACTAGGAAGATAAATTCAAGTGGTCATGTACGTAGTTCATATCCAATTAAATTTCTCCCCTAATTCAAATTTTTAGTTTTATGATGGTTGGAAATTTTACTTTCCAACATGAAAGTGTGGAATTTCAAACATGCAAATGCAAGGGTTGATGCAATTTGGAAAACAAATATGAGATAACTACCCATTAACCTATTGGCAAGGACTCACCGAATTTTTGAAGTCTGATGTGTAGGACTTACCTCCATTCTGTTCAGAGCGATGATTTGTTATCCAATCCTGGAGTTGAAGATGTGGACGATTTCTTCTATTTTGACATGCCAAACTCATTTGGCTATCATTTGGACATGTGGGCCACATGGTGGCCCTAGCCTCTCCCCGTTGTATTTATAAAGACATGTTGTTGTAGTGACGGGTTCTCCCTCTTGAATGTATTCCTTCATGAGCATGGTGAGGCTTTATCCTTCTTAGGGGTGCCACTCTGACCATATTGAAATTCCATTGAATCAACCCATACCTTGATCATGGATCAAAGGCTTCCTTGGGCATGATGACATGTGGACTCCACAATCAAAAAAGAAATGCTTCATCCACAATGTCACTTTCCCTAGGTTAAATGGTTTTGGTCGAAGTGTGGGAATCCCAACAAGTGATGTGGGATATCTTGGACTTTGAATGCTCCTTAAGTTCTTGTCCTTGGCCAAGATCTTGATGTGAATGTTGTCTTGATTTCTGCTTGGCCAAGATACTTCAAGGTAGGCTAGTTGAACTTAAATCCCTTGGAAAGCCATAGCCTCCCTGAATACAAGGGTGATGTTAATTCCACCCTTTACCTCATTGTGAATGGTAGCCATTGGAGTTGTTGTTTGAAAAAGGTCATCATGGGTCTTAGGGAAATAATTCTCACGCGTCCCATGATGGCATGGATTTTCACAAATCATGTGAATATCCATGACTTGGATTATCCAAACAAATCTCCAACGACTTGGATACTCATGACACTTCAATGGGAGGTGTAGTTCCATAACTAGCATATCCACCTTGTGAAGTGATGTGCATGACAAGCTATGGGAACTCGAGCATTCTTCAATTCACCCCTTGAGCGGAGACCTTCTTCTCATCCATGATGAATGAGAATAGGACTCCTTCAGCTCCAGCATGAATGTGGTCATGGATTGGTGGAGCCAACCCATGACACGAGTGTTGGATGAAGAGCCAACTATCCACCCCATGGTGGAGGCAAACCAAGAAGAACTTCTTGGAGCCTTCCCCAAGCTTGGGTTTGGATGACTTTGGCTCCTACTGAAAGCTGAAATTCTCCCGCAAAAGGCAATGGTGTTGCCTAGCGGACATTTGTTGAGGTACGCCTTGAATCATCTTGTAGTTTAGCACTTGCGTCCTCGTTGGCCATCCCATACAATGGGTTGGCCAACACTACCCTGTTTTCACACAAAGGAGAAAACGGACAAGGGTAATCCTGTCTAATAACTATTAGTACCTATAGCTTAATCAAAAGTGATAGCTATCCTTCACTTCCTTTGTCTTCCCCGGCAACGGCGCCAGAAATGCTTGTTGACGGCTCCTAAGATATACTAAAAAATCATCCCCGGCAACGGCGCTAGAAATGCTTGTTGGTATTTCTAAAGAGTAAATTGGTCCTAGAGGGAGATTGGATTAAGAGTTAGAGAGTTGCTCCTACAATGCTCCTAATACATATACATAGCCTAAGGTAGATACTAATGGTCATGTCAATGATGAATTCCTATGCAATGCTATTCAACACATCGGGCACGGGCTTACCCCTGGCAATACTAGGGCGACTCCCGCCAAGAGCCTGTGGCATAGACGAACGTGGAGGATTACAAAGGACAGATAGGACTGTCACCACCTATGCCTACCTCTTCAATCCGTGGGTCTACGAGACATCAAACGCTACTTAAATACCCTAGCACCATGCTAGCATACTAAGAAAATACCTTAAGAACTGCAGCACAAGCCATCCTAAGGCAATGAACTAAATCATCGCTGAACCAATGTTGATTGCATAGCATAGTTATTCATATTAACATAATCATATCATAACTACATAGACTATAGTGGGGGTCTATAGTGTTTATGACCATAAGATGTGATCATGAGAGTACAATCATAAAGACTATACCTTCCACTTATATGGACTCCACAATAAAAAAAGAAACGCTTTGTCCAAGTATACATATAAAAGAAGACTAAAGATAATATCTTTATTATGCATAAAGTCACAAATACAAGAAGGAATACATGATACATACCTTTCCCAATGTGGAATTGGGAAGAGAGACTCCTTCTACTCCTTTTCCAATTTGGACTTGGGACTAGAGGCTCTCCTCTCTACATCCTAACTCCTCTAAGGACTATGGAAGATAGTGTATACAATAGAATGATGCCCAAGTGGTGTGTGTTGAAGTGAGGGGTATGGAGTCCTATTTATACTAGTGTTGAGGTCGGTTCCCGCCACCAAAAGCGCGCAAATCAGTCATCATTGACTCCAGGGAGCCAGGAGGAGCCAACACGTGGAAGTTGACCGTGTTTGGCGCCAGGACCAGGTCGGCCGATCCCCTGGTTCGGCTGACCTCGTCAGGTCTCCAAACGGCGCGTACTTCCTTCAGGTGGCTACCAGGTCGGTCCCATTGACTGATATTGGTGCTACACCATTGGATGGCCTCGGATACTTCTGTTTGTGGGCCATTTGATCCATGTGGTGCCACATGTCGTCGCCTGATTGGCTGGGATGATATTTTATAGGATTGCTCCCCATACTTTTCCTCAATTCCTATATAAATATCTGCATACACATATTTCTCCAAGTACAAGTGAAAATAGGTCAATTAGAAAGGTGATGTGTGCAAGAAATGATCAATCCTTCACATAATTGAGTTATATTGACGGCTGAAATTGGTATATAACAGCTGTCAACACCACTCCGCCATGAAGTCAGCCAGCTTGACCCTTGATAGCATGTCGAGGAAAGAATTCGAGGTGAAATTCTGCCAACTCCGCGCTGCCTACTTGACGATATTTCCTATAAAATTAGGATTATGTAAAATAGCACGCAGTGGCTAGGAGGTTACCACTGATATTTTGTGGGCTTGGAAGTAGTGACGAAGCTTCCTTGAGGCAATAAGCACTGCATACAGCAGCTTATGTACCGTAATATACTTAGTCTTGGCGTCAGGCAGTACTTTGCTGATGAAGTACACCAGCTGTTGGACAGTTCAGACCCTCTTAGAAGGGTCCGAAGCTTCTTCTTCATCAACTCGGACCCTGCCAGAGGTGTCCGAACCTCCTTCTTGATCAACCTGGACCCTCTCGGGGGAGTCTGGATCTTCTTCTTCAGTAGTAGAAACTCTGTCAGATGAGTGATGTTGATCCACAGGCAACATGCCTTTAGGATCCGTGCCTTGGGGCTGGGACCCAGACTTGCCTTCAGGTAGCTCCGGACCCTCTGGGATGGGTATAGGCTCCTGGGTGGAAGATGTTTCTGGTCTTTCTGCAGCCAGAACCATGCTCACAACCTCCATAGTTGCAGCGATGTAAAGCAGAAAAGGCTTACTAGGCTCTGGAGCTACCATGATTGGTAGTGTCGTGAGGAATTGCTTGAGCTCCTAGAACGCCTTCTCTGCTTCTTCAGACCAACGGAATGGTCCGGACTTCCTCAAAATCTTGAAGAAGGGTAGCGCCCGCTCAGCCAACCTTGAAATGAATCAGTTAAGCGAAGCTAGACACCCAGTTAGCTTCTGGACGTCCTTGATGCGGGCTGGAGGCTGCATCTCTTCAATTGCTTTGATCTTAGCCGTATTTGCCTCAATTCCTTGGTGAGTGGACAAGAAACCAAGGAGCTTCCCGGAGCTAACCCTGAAGACGCACTTGTCCGGGCTGAGCTTCATGCGCAGCTTGTCGAAGACAGCTTGAAGGTTGTCAAGGAGTGAGTCCTGGTTCTTCACCTTGATGGCGATTTCATCGACATAGACTTCCACCAGGTCCCTAATCAGCTCCGCAAAGGTTTTATGCATGGCTCGCACAAATGTTGAAGCAGCATTTTTAAGACCAAAAGGCATTGTTGTGTAACAGTACAACCCATCTACTGTAATGAAGGCGGTATGATCTTCATCTTCCTTAAACATTGGAATTTGATGATATCCAAAATATGCTTCTAAGAAACACAGTAAGTCACACCCGGAGGTAGAATCCACTATCTGATCTATTCTAGGTAGTGGAAATGGGTCTTTTGGGCATGCCTTATTTAAGGTGGTGTAGTCGATGCACATCTGAAGCTTCCCACTAGCCTTCGGCACAAAGATTGGGTTTGCTGGCCATCGTGGATGATGAACCTCCCAGATGAATCCAGCGTTGAGCAACGTCTTGAATTTTTGTCTGATGAAGTTTTGTCGCTCAACTGATTGCTTCCGGGGCTTCCGTTGTATGGGCCGTGCATCGCGGTAATTCTTTAGATGGTGCTTGATCACTTCACTGGGTATCCCAGACATCTGTGATGGTTGCCATGAAAACACGTCGAAATTTGCCCAGAGGAAAGTTACAAGCGTGAGTTCTTATTTGTCACCCAGGCCTCCCGATATACGGGTGGTCTGGTTGGCATGAAAACCAATTTAGACGACTTTGACAGGAATATCAGTGTTGCCGCTTGGTTGCACACGAGGTGCAAAAGATGAGCCACACTACCGTGAACTCGGAGGTTCAGCAGCTTGCTCCTTGCCGGACCCTTCTTTTTGCGTTGTAGCAAGCGCATGAAGTTCTTCTAGCACAAGTACTCTAGCATTGCGATCCACTCAGATCCGGAGGATGCCTGTCTTAGTTGGCATCTTCAACACCAGGTAGCCTTAATGAGGTACGACCATGAACTTGTACAAGGCTGGCCTGCCTAGGATGGTGTTGAAAAGAAGGCTAATGTGTGCCACATCGAACTCCAGTTTCTCGGACCTATAATTATCTAGTGCCCCAAAGGTCACCGAAAGAGTAACTAACCAAAGAGGAGTTATGGCTCCTGGACCTACTCCAGAGAAGGGACACGAGGGCCGGAGGTTCGAGATGTTGAGCTGGAGCTTCACGAAAGTTGCGAAGCTGAGGAGGTTGAGCGTCGCACCTCCATCCACCAACATATGGTAGAGATAGATGTTATTGATAGTTGGAGAGACCATCAAGGGTAACTGACCAACTCCAGTCATGTTCTTTGAGCAGTCTGAAGCATCAAAGGTGATGGCAGTATCCATCCACTTCCGATGAGGCTCCGTCTTGGCAGTATGGGCTGGAGCAGCCATCTCCCGACGCATAGTCTTCAGGATGCGCCGAGAGGTGATATCTCAGGACCTTCCTTATATCATGTGGAGAGTCTTCTGACGATCATTGTCGAAGGTGTCAGAATCATCGTCAACAGTGTTGTAGACCGCCTTTAATGCCTTATTTGCATCTTGGAAGCCTAGCTCATGATCAGACGAAGCTTCACTGATGTTTTTCTTTCCTTCTCGTTGGCGGCAAGGAGGTTCTTATTGACACTTGTTGCTGTGTTCAACAAGCCTTTTGACCTCGTGATAGTCTTCAAGATCGTGGGTTGTCGATTTGTGAATCAGACACCACATCTTTTCACTGTCGCCATCTTCGAGCGATGGTCGAGGTTGTCTGTCGAGGCATGGCCCCCGGCCAAGTGCTGCAGTAGCACAGGAAGCGGTAGGTGTTCCGACCAGTCACTTCTTCTTTCCACTGGACTTCTTCTTCTTTTTCCCACTGCCGGAAGCAGCAGCTTCAACTTTGAAGGAATATTTACCGACCTCCACGACTGGTGTGGAGTGCATTTCATGGTCGTCCACAGCTTTGGCGCATTTATCTGCCATGCTAAAGAGCTCCGTGATGGTGCTGACGTTTTTGGTTGCCAACTTCTCCAACATCTTCTTATCTCCAACGCCCTATCAAAACGCAATGACGATAGAAGCATTTCAGATTGAAGGAATGATGTTCTGTACATGAGAAAACCGTTGGATGAACGATCGCATCGACTCTCCCGATTTTTGTTGTACAGCAAACGGGTCCAGCGAGCTCCTGAACTTGGCTGTGAACTGGAGACATAGCTCCCCCAATTGTAGATGGAGTCAAGAGGTAGACTCATGAACCAGGACCTTGCAGTCCCGGTTAGAGCCATGGGGAAGTAGTTGGCCATCACGGCCTCATTACCTCCTGCTACGAGGATGACATTAGAGTAAATCTGAAGAAACTCAACGGGGTTGATTGTCCTGTCGTATTTCTCTCGCAGATGAGGCCGGAACATAGGTGGCCACTCGACCATGCGAAGATGCATGGCCAGAACTGAACATCCCCCACCCCCCCCCCCCCACACTCCTAGGGGAGAAGAGCAACTCGTCTCTCATGAGCGCCCTAGATGTGGATGCGGCCATCCTGCCTCATGTTGCAGTGGTCGAGCTCTAACTAGAGGTCTTACGTCAAAAGCCTCGATGCTGTATGAGTGCAGCGAGCCCCAGAGGGCAGTGATGTCACTTGTTGGGAGGGCACACGTCTACTGTGCTGCAACTCTTGAGGACCAAGTCTACCGGACAAGGTCCTGTTCCTTGAAGGTGCCTGCCAGCATGGGGCGGACCTTGGTTGCTGATGGCATTAGCTGCAGTTATAACCTAATGCTCCACATTAGTGCGCCACTATTCCAGCGCGGCGGGAGGAGCTTCCGGCGCTAGTGTATGCTGAAGCAGAGTCCGTGTTGCATTTAGCGTGTTCTCAAGGCTGTTTGTCAATTCAGAGACCAACGCGAACACACCACCCTGCTGAGATGGTGGATGTGGTGGTGGAATGGCACCCGCTAGAATCACAATATTGATCAGCTGGACAGCCGGTCCATTGGATGAAGCTGCGACGGAGTACACCATCTTGAATCTTAAAAGCTTGAAAGCCCCCCAACCTGGCGCACCAAATGTCGAAGTGTGCACTAGGACACTTCCCACGGTACTACTAAGGAGTAGTCCGCGGAGGTTCGTAATCGGTTAGGGCACAAATCAAAATCAAGCACAGGATTATGGTATGAGATATTTTACGTGGTTCAGGCCGCCTGAGCATAATACCCTACTCCATGGAGTGTGTGTTGATTGTATGAGCAAGTATGAGATTCTGTGCGTGTCTGATCAGTTGAGATTGGATCCTTTCTACCGTGCATCGCAACCCTTTTATATGCTAAGGACTAGGTGTTATAGTTCGAGCCTGGCCCCACAAGTATCCCTGACTATATTATCTACCCTATAACCCGATCTACATTTAATGAGGGGTTAATTGTGTGATAATGTGCCTTGACTGTAGCGTTACCAGTCTTGATATTCCTCAGATCGTGTTTCATTAATATAGCATTAATGATGCGTTAACCAAGTCTTGTAATGGCTAATTCATATCCCTTGAGTGTCCGCGCCGTTGGAGATTCTGTTGTCCTCTCATTATTGATGTAGGTCCGAGCGTTGACACATGGAAGCTTCGGAGCTTCACTCTACCGCGGGATAGGTCTGGTGCTGTTGGACACGTGGCAGTGTCGGAGCTTCCCTGAGGAGGGAGGCAGGTCCGGCTCTGCCGGACACATGGCAGCACTGGAGCTATGCTAACGAGAAAGGCAGGTCCAGCTCTTCTAGACATGTGGCTCTACCAAAGCTACCCTAAGGAGGTAGGTAGGTCTGGTTAATCGTAATGCGTGTCCCATTTGAACATTTGCCACTTGGAAATAGGAACTCCTTGACTTTGCTAGCGGTGTCAGGGGGTACCCGTTATGAAGGGTACCGGCAAATACATATTCTACAAAACAAGGATTTAGTTTATATACATAAAAGCCCTAGTTTTGATAATACAATTCATTCTTGAAATGTAGAAATAAGGAGAAGAAAAAGGATTCAAATGGAAAGGAGATAGATCAAATCATTTCAAACCTAAAAGGGGGAATTCAAAAAAAAATGTAGCTACTGTTCAAACTTGAACGAAATACAAATTTGAGTTAACCTTTGGGTTCCTAATATTTCAAATAGTGCCCAGGCAAAGTTTCATAATTTTTGAAATATAATTGCTATGAAATACGATGCAAGCAGTGAATTGCCATTTGAATTCTAATTAGAGTTTGAATTTGAATGAACTTTGATCAAGTGGGGAATTGGAATTCAAAAGTGCATTCTACACCTTGGAATTGTTGTACCAGAAAAGATTGGAGTGTTTTGGTCAAAATCTGGAGGAGAATCAAACTCAACAGAGAGTAGATGAGGAGGAGTCGGCTTTGGGGCCCACTGACCAGTGAAACACCACCAGGGAATCCTCTCTGTTTCTTCACAGCCCGACACCTCCCGGCATGCAATCGACACCAGCAGCTTGTGTGCCTGCCTCCTTCATTTCTTGCACTGAAATGCTCACCAGCTGCATCCTCATCCAGACCAAAGGCAGAAAAATCTACCGTTTCTTTTTTCTATGTTCTTCATCTCGTTTCTCTGTTCTTGGCGCTAAGTCCCTGCTCTAGCCGAAATCAAGTCAGGGTATGCCGTTTTGATAAGTTTTCTTTGCCTCTTCTCACTTATCGCCATCTTGCGCAACTGTGTAATCATTTTCATGTGCAGCTGAGCCATCCCGTAGCAGCCCCGAGCTCAAACGCGGCTGCCGTCGGGCGCCACCTGAGGGCCGCTGGTGCGAGGTTGAAAACGGGCCCTGGTGGGGCCCGGCCATCAGCCTCTGTGGCTCCAGCCTGGATCTGGTGCGGCACTAGGATCCAGTGTGTCTACAGCCTTGATCCGTGTGGCCGCGTGTGGCTTGATTCCTATTGGATGATTTTAAACCCATGGGCCCAGCCAATAATTCAAACCTTCAAATTGGAATTTAATTCTAGATTTTGCTCCAACTTCGAAAAACAATATCTCTTAGAATAGTTGACCACAAATTGTCACATAAATTTTGTTATAACCAGGACGATTTCTACTTTCAAGTGGTGCACATGGATATGTATGTAAATCCTTATTTGTCCTCAATAATTCCAGGAAACAAAATGCTGTTGGAATTAATTACTGGTGCTCCATTCACTCAAAAATTGTCAAATTTGTCCAGATCATTCCACATAATTCCCTTCAGTTGCAGTAAAAGATTCAGGTCCATTTAAGTTGATTGTATAGCCATGTCGTGTTTCCAATCTGTATGTACCTGAAAATTCCAAAATGTCCAGAAACTTTTTCAGCAAATTGTCCAAACTTGTAAAATCAATATCTCACAGTAGAATGCTTAGAAAATTATGAAACCAATTTATTTGATTCACTCTGGACCTCCTCTAAACAGAATACCAACCCTTGGACATGTTAATGTACATATTTCTCCTGAAATTTCTGGGAAGTGTCTAGCCTCATTGAATTTTAGACAACAGAGACTTTCATGAACTTAGCCCAATTTTGGCAAGAATCCCACTCATAGCACCTAGTATTCACTGTAAAATTTGCACAACCAGTGGCCATTATTTACTATACTTAACTGTATTTCCATTTAGCTATGCTATATTATCACTATTGAATCACTTTGTATATTCTTTGCATATGGAATAGTTGCCGAGCTCGAGGATACCCCAGAGCCACTGGAAGTCATTAACCCGGAGACTAAATTCAGCCCTGTCTCGCAGCCAGGCAAGCCCTGGTCTGCATTTAACAGTGTCTTAAAATTTTATTTGTATCACACTATATGGGTTAGAATGTCTTGTGCATTTGGTCTAGGTATTCATGGAGTTTTCCGCTTGCATAACCAAAGTACCCATGAGAGCAGGGTAGATGTGTAAATCCTCAATATGTCCATGCTATGATTAATGTTATAGTTGCTTCGGTAGAAGTCGAGTAGTTGGAATCAACTTGCGAGTTCACTAATTGGGTTCACACGGGATTGGTCGAGTGAGAAATTAACCATCTGGTTAAATATGAGACCAGGCATGGAGTAGGAGAAGCAGGACACATGGGCCTGTGAGAGTTGTGCCTGTGTCAGTCAAGGACCGATCCGTGTGCGGCCCTATTGAGCAAGTTTGAATGTACCGAAGGCATACTGGATATATAGGACCCAGTAAATCGATGTAACTTGTTCACCTTAGCGTCAAGGCATAACCCACCGCCTCATAGGTGCGGGTTGAGAGCAGTAAGGTGTAAACCTGCTAGCGGGTACGTCATACTCCATGTGGGGGCTCCTACTCGTAGCGGTGGGACCGGTTCGGCATGTAGGTAGCAGGTGAAAGGTTGCCGCATACAACATCAGTGGAGTGTGCCTCTGCGGCTCTGAGTGTGGGGTGTATGTGTCATGCTATTCGGTATCCCTACAGGTGTATATCGGTTCCAGTCATCGTCCCTCGCGGTTATTAAGTACTGCTTGTTCACTGTGTCATGACATAGTTAATTATCTGGAGCTGAATATTATTGAATCATGCTTTATGGAATAACTATGTACTGATACTTGTTTGTTTGGAACATGTTGCTCACTAAATTTCAGATTCATGAAGCCTTAATTTGCTGCTAACAGCTGAAAGTAAGGACTAACATCTAGGCGATTCTTTCATTGCAAACTGGTGCCCTATATTACGTATATCCTTCATATAGAGTTTCATGCTTAGTGGAGACGGTTAAGTCGTGCTGAGCCTTCACGCTCACGGTTGCTATTTTAAGTTTTTGTTGTAGATGATGACGTATGTGATGAAGGGTTCATCAGTGAGGCGTTGCTCTCATCGGCGTACAAGGCTGAGTGGGAACCCTGCAAGCCGCTGCGAGTTCCACTTGTGTGCTGCTAGTGTGATTCCGTTCTTGGGCTGAACCACTACGGCAATCGGGCAAAAGGCCGTCAGCCATATAGGCGTTGGTAACCTAAAGAAACCGGCGCCTTTAATGTTTAGACGTCGGTAAACCGATGTTCATAGCCGACGACCCGGATTCCACGTTTTTAACTCGTATGAACGTCGGGGCCGACGCCTTTAACATCTAAAGCTGTTGGTTTCGAATACCGACGCATTTAATAACTACAGTCGCTGGTCGCGCAAGCGATGCCTTTATGGGCCATAAGAGCGTCGGTCGCCTGCTGAAGCCGACGCCTTTAAGTCACCGAAGGACATCAGCTGCGGGCCAGAACCGACGTCTTTAACCTGGTTAAGGCCGTCGGCCGGACCTAATACCGATGCCTAGTAGGATTTTTCAAATAACCGCCTGTTTTCTACACCCGCCCGGGTGGGCAGCCTCCAGGAGCCTACGGCTCCCTCCAATTCAACCAGCAGAACAGTTTACACATATTCATCACAACATATCAAAATAGTTCACACAACAGATCAATCAACAATTCAAAAATTCATCAAAGTTCACACATATATATAAAAGAACCACCAGTTCATCACAAAGTATCTGACATGCTCAATAGAAGAGTTCACAAAGTGGCAACAAAAACGACATTCTTGTATTGTTATTAGAACCTCCGCCACTCGCACCTCCCTCGTTCAAATTTAGAAAATCATCACAACCTTACATGATCGGAACCCTACAAGAAACAAATACAAGTTACACTTTGCATTTATACTTACAATTCGAGTGTCTTAATCTCTCTGAAATGTGCTAAAATACTTATTTGTTACAAAACTAACAACAATGCTAATTTGACTCAAGGTCACTAAGTATTATTCAAATTAACCTATGTTTTTATGAGAAATAACAATTTAGAAGTCATACCGCTGCGGTCGAAGTTGTTGGTGGTTTAGCTGTCTCGCATTAAAGGGCATCGGTGGTAGAACACCTGGATACGGCTGCAATCCTGGAGCCAACAACGACATAAATCCCTAAGGTTGTGGAACAAATGGTTGCCCCAGAACCCTGTTACACATATGGTTATAATTTTGTATTATAAGTTAATGTAGTAAGACACGCGGTCATACCTGTTATGAGGAGCCAATATGTTGTCCTAGCTGCATTGGACGAGGCATACCAACTTGAGTGAAGAACTATATTAAGTAAAGATATTCAATTAAGTTAATTTAACACATAGTAAAGAGTATTGTAACTTGAATAAAACAACAAGTATACCTGCGGCATCATATCAAACTGAGGTGGTTGTGGTGTCCTGAACGGAGTATCGGTGCTACCGAGACCCAAAAACTGCATCAAGTAAGTTATTTGTGATATCTTAAGTGAAACATTTTAAAATCAAATAAATAGCTCAATTGTTAAGATACTTGTGCCATATACAGATACTGCATTTGTCGCTACACCTGCTGCTGTATCTATTGCTGCATCTGCATCTGCATCTCTATCTGGTGCTGGTGCTGTTGCTGTTGCAACTGCGTCTGCATCTCTTCCTGAGTGCGTCTCAACTCTTCTCTTAATGCATCTGTCTCCGCAGTAGATTGGGACCTACAAGAACTAGCACTGGAGAGTCGTCGCCTAACATAAGCCTCACGCTCCACATACCTGCCGCCCAACCCAAGTCTACAAAAGATACAAGTTCGATGAATCAACAATCATTAACTTAGAAACATCATTATCTTTACACATACATCCCATGCGGTACACCTCCACCGGCTTCATACGCCGCACCCACATCCAACGGCGCTCTTAAAAAATCCGCCTCATCTCCATGATTTTTCCTGAAGCACTCAACATATTTCACCTGCGATGATACAATGAGTTCATGCGTAGATGTAATAAAAGGTAAAATGACTTGGATATATCATACTTACCACTTTGTGCATTGTTGCCTCGTCACACAATTGCTCCGGGTGATTTGGATTTCGACCTATTTGTCCCTTAAGGTAAACCTCAACGATTACATAATACAACAATTTCTTTCTCCCACTATTGCATCATCTTCTTCGACACTTCTTTAGCACATATCTGCCTATAAAAGTAACTAAGTTCAGCAAATATCTTTCACAAATCAGCTTTGAAGTAGCCACGAAACATTACGGGCACAAGTCTCTCCATCATAATATGGTAATCATGACTCTTCAACCCATTTAGTTCACCAGTACTAAGGTAAACACATCGTTTTATGTTAGAAACATAGCGGTCTGAAAATTTCAATGTCCTCAACCGAGTAAGTATTTGCCTCCTTTCTTCTGGCTTGACACAGTAGGGAGCTCGTGGCCTACTATCATTTCCACTCGTATTAGTTATAATCTCAAGCCTAGGACGATTGCAAAGATCAAATAAGTCTTTCCTCGCATTCATATTATCTTTGGTTTGATCGGTGAAATCAAAACACATGCTTATGATGCTTTCAGCCACATTACGATCCTAGTGCATCAAATCTATGTTGTGCGGTATAATCAACGCCTTTGCGTATAGTAGCTCCCAAAGAAAAGAAATATGAGTCCAATTGTGTTCTCTACCATACCCTTCAAAACCACCTTCGGCGGACTCTTTTAACTTTGCATGTCATGCCATTTTTTGTTCACTTGTCAATCGACGAGACAGACCTTTTCTAATCGTTTTGCCTTTCTAAAATGATTGTGTATCACTCCTGAAAGGATGGTTTGAAGGAAGGAATCATCAATGACAATCAAAGAAGCTAACTTTTTTTCCATACTTTAACCTGAAAGCATCGGCGTCATCCATACATATGGAACATCACAATTGTCCGTGAACACACCAACCAGCCCAAATGCCATATGCCAACAAATCATGGATCGACCATAAATACGCGACATGTAAGGTAAATTCATATTTCAGATGATTGTCGTATGCCTTTACACCATGCCATAGCTCTTTCAGCTCTTCAATCAATGGCTGCATAAACACATTAATTTTCTTTCGAGGATGTTTAGAGCCAGGAATGATAGCCGTGAGAAATATGTATCCTTCTTTTGTGCACATGTTGGGAGGAAGATTGTATGGAATGATAAATACAGGACAACAAGAGTATGGACTGCTACTGGTGCTAAAATGAGTGAAACCATCTGTTGACAATCCAAGACAAACAATTTTGTGATCTCTTCCAAACTTCGGATCATAACGGTCTAGAGCTTGTCATGCCGCACCATCAGAATGATGCATCATAATATATTTGTCATCGCTCTCACATATCCCTTCGGAATGCCACCTCATCTGTTTCGCTGTTTCTTGGGACAGGAACAACCGTTTTAGCCTTGTTGTGACAGGCATGTACCAAAGCTGTTTAATCGGTACTTTTGTAGTTGTTTCCTCTCCATCATCGTTCATAACCTTGCCATATCTAGATGCATTGCGATGCATACAATGGGTATTGTTCATGTGTTCCTTCCAAAACAACATGCAATTATTATCGCACACATCAATCTTCTTATAGTTCATACCCAGATCACTCAAAATCTTCTTAGAGTGGTATATGTCTTCTGGCATCTTATGCCCAGATGGAAGGAGATCACCAATAATCTTCAAGATACCATTATAGCAATTGTTTGTGAAATTGAACTTGGACTTCAATGCCATAAGTCATGTCACCATCCGCAGAACGCTCATATTGGTGCTCTCATGCACTTTTTCACCTGAGGTGGCAAGATGGTCGTAAAACTCCTTCACCTCCTTCGACATTGACCCCTTTTCATACTCTCTACCAATGTCTGCTAACATCTCATCCATTCGATCATCATCCTCATTTCTGTCCGACTGATTGTCATGAACCATCTCCCCATGCTCGTGCCAAACTAGGTAGTCAGGCATAAAACCATGCTTGCAAAGGTGCAACTCAATTTCATCCTTATATAGATGTCGACGATTCCGACACTTGCTACACGGACACTTTACAAGATGAGTACCACTAGCAAAGGCTTGGTTTATGAAAAAATTCGCGATACGAGCCCATCCATAGTGTGCGCACCATTTGAACTCCAACCATCATACATCGCTTTACGATCGTCACTCATTTTAGCTTATACCTTCAAAGCAGAAAATGTAAAAAATCTAATAGATAATACACACAAACTATATAACTATATATAAGATGTATCGTTCTTTTATGGATGACAACACGGAAAGTCACTCTACATTACCTAGTGAACATAATGGCGTCATCCACATTGCTAGTTAAATTTATATACATTAATCTTCCAACAAACATACATTAGAAATTCATTCTAACTCAACTTTTTGGTTTGCAACTAATAGCTACAAATGTATGTTAAAATACATTTCAAACATACATTTTAATTAATAGAGAGAAATGCAACTAATAGATAGAAACATTCATACATTAGAAATTCAACTAATTAATACCTAGAAATGCAACTCATAGCTACAAATATACATTAAAAATTAGACTAATAAATTGAAATGCAACTAATATAGCTTAGATTATACATTGACCGCGGAGGGCAGCGGTGCATGGGGAGAGGGCGCCGGAGGGGCTGGAGGCCGGGTAGTGTTGAAGGGGTGGGCGCCGGAGGGCAGAGGGCGGCGGCGCCCAGCGGAGGGCGGCGGTGCGCGGCAGAGGGCGGCAGCGCGCAGCTGAGTGCGGCGGAGGAAGGGCAGGCGGGCGGGGTCGGAGGGCTGGATGGCGGCAACGCACAGCGGAGGGCGGCATACATCGGCGGCCCGTGGCAGAGGGCGATGGCGCGTGGCGCACGTGCAGAGAGGGCGGTGGAGTGTGGAGCGCGGGCGCGGGTGTGAGTGACGAGCGCGCGGACGCGAGGGAGTTATGGTTTACCTCTCGCGTAAGTTGGGCCCACTTATAGCCGTTGGTTGGCATTCCCCTACGCCTATAGAATAAAAACGTCGGTTCCACCTTTGATCCCAATGGCGATAACTGTTAGACGGCGGCACCCGTCGCAATCTGCATCTGGGCCCATAGTAAAACCGTCAGTTTCCCTAGAAGTACCAACGGCATTATTATAGGCGTTGGTTTCTAAAGCTTAGCCGACGGCTATAACTTTTTGTCCGTCGATTCTGCAGCCCTGGCCGACATATTTAGTTAAAACTCATAATATTATGACCGTGGGGAGTTAAAAACCGACACTCTTAGTCAAATAAATGTGATGGACCCAACGATCTTTTCTAGAACCGATGGCCGTTTACCCGTTTCCTGTAGTGGATGGAATGACTTTTGCATAGCTTATGCTTGAGTGTGGAGAGCTATGAACTTATCTTCCACAGTAGTGTATTTTAATGTATATTATTTGTAAAAGACAAAGCTTGCATGAACGGAATGACTTTTGCATAGCTTAGGCTTGAGTGTCGAGAGCTATGAACTTATCCTCCACTGTAGTGTATTTTAATGTATATTATTTGTAAAAGACAAAGCTTGTATAATATTATGTTATTTTATGTAATATGATGTACCTTTTTCTGTGTGATGTTGGGTGCCGCACCGCACGGCACCACCCAATTGCGATTCCTGGAATGTCAGGACTCCGGTTCCCACAATATATGTAACATAATATTATTGTATCCCCTTATAGAATTAGAAAAATGAAAAAACATTCTAGCTAATGCTGTGATGGAAAATTTGAATAACATTTGGACAATTAACACGCTGATAAAAAAATTGATTGCACAATTTGAATCATGAAAAACTATCAAATTTATGACATTATTTACTACTTGTGTATTGAATTAAAAACTTTATATTTTTTATTAAATTATAAACAAATTAACAAGTTGTATATATTTTTCAAATCGCATACCCTTCGGTTAAATCCTAGGTCTGCCACTTTGACATGCATGTTAGTTGTCATGCATATGCTACGCCCCAAACATGATCAACGAGCCCCAAACTATATATGATGATCTTTCAACAAAAAGAGAAACCATGTAACCTCGTCATCAAACATGATCGTGGTCTTTCAAGTGCATGTTACTTGTTCATGCTTGCTACGCACGAAAAATGATCAACGAGCCTCAAACATGACGATCTTTCAACAAAAAGAGAAAACACGCATAACATCATTATACATGATTGAGGTCTCTCTCACATGCATGTTAGTTGTTCATGCATGCTACGCCCCAAACATATGATCAACGAGCCTCAAACTATATATGGCGATCTTTCAACAAAAAGAAAAAACACCTAACATCATCAAACATGCATGATCGAGGTCTTTTGCATGTCAAACTAAAAAACATAATCGAGGTTTTGTAATATATTGTGTTAATGAATGAATGTGTGGTGTGTTCATCGTGTTCCACAGGAATGACAATTCATAAGGAAGGATTTGATTATTTCTCGGACAAATTAATGATTTAGTTACCAAGTGAATGTGCTCTAAGTTTAGTGATGTGTTGTATGTGAGATATCAACAGTGAACCGAAGCAAAATGGAGAAAATCATGATGCTAAAGGAGACATCGAGAATAGGAGACGCGCTTTGTTGTTAAGCACGTCTCCCTTTTGCATTGGCAGAGGAGAGGGAGACATTGAGAATAGGAGACGCGCCTTGTTAACCTTGTCTACCTTTTGCATCGTGTACTCCACACATACCTTATATAAGGTGCGCCATCATTTTTCCACAAGCGCATCTCTTCTTTTGCATCAGTTTCTCCTCTTCTTCGTCTGTCTTCTCTGTGCATATGACCTACCATGGCCAACATTCCGCCGCCAAGCCCGGTAAGGGGGCCACCCTGCAAGAAACAGTGTTGAGGCTCCCTCGAGAGACTCAACAATGAGCTGCTCGAGATGATGGCTCAGGTGCTCGAGAGGCTGTTTGACAGGCTGTTCGAGAGGCTGTACGAGATGGCCCAGGTGCTCGGCACCGAGGGCCGCAGTAACATGGTGGCAGTGATGGCGAGGAACCCCAGTCGTGAGGTTGCACCGTCGGACGTGTCAGAGCAACCGGCGGAGCAACCGGAGCTGCTGGCCTTGCACATACACCGGAATCGCTGCAAGAGGAATAGGAGGAGGAGGATTTAGGTTTTCTTTTGTTGTTTTTCTTTTCTTGTGTCTTGTACTTTTTTCTTGTGCTTTTCGACAATCGTTCAACTATATATGACAATATTTCAACAAAAAGAGAAAACATGTAATGTCATGAAACATGATCGAGGTCTTTTGCGTGACAAACTGAAAAACTGGAAAATTGCATGCTCTAGGCCCTTTGCATGTCAAACTTAAAAACCAGAACTGAAAAACAGAAACACTGCAGGACAGACCTACAAAGTATGCCAGATGGGCTATTGCACCTTTTGAGGGTCAAATTAAAAACTGTCTATGAAGCCAATGGGATGCGTCGAGCTATTGCGATAACCGAGAGGAGGCAAACCACAGTTTGGAGTAACTCTGACCCACCCATCGGTTTGAAAGCATAGTTTTCGAAGCATCCAATCATCTCCACTCTCGCTCTTAGACAACGACCCGCTATAAAGTCAAACTGTCCTCTTGCATCTCTGCCGCACCACTCCATCGATTGTAGCCACCAAACTTATCCTCTTGCTTCTCCACTGCACCACCATCGACCACCTCTCGCTCTTTCTCCACACCTCCGTCGCCGCACGAATGGGTAGCCAGGCACCAAAGCGCTCCAGGCCATTAACGTTCTCTGAACCTCCTCCTTCTCCATTTCTGTCGCTGCCAATGCCGGTGGAACTAGAGGTGGCGCTTGCACCTCCTCCGTCCCCGTCTTCGCCCGCGGCGCCCGCACCTCCTCATCCCGTTTGGGTTTAGGAAACTGTCCGCCTCCTCGTTGACGGCATTGAAGAACTCGATTGGCGCATGAAGGAGGCCAACGACGACATGTTCGCCATCGCTGAGCGCATAAAAAAGCTCGACAAATTGCCGTGGGATGTATTTTCAGATACATCTCGCTCGTGTAACCATCTGGGTCTTGGGAACCTTCCCAGACACACCAACATGGACACTGCCGGCCACTACTACTTCGGGTTAAGCTTTCTGGCCGGTCGTCTCAACGTCCTCAACGAGATGGTCGCGGAGGTGGCTGGGGTGGGGGCCGCTAGCAACTTCTGCAGACCGTCGCACGAAAGCTTCGGAGTCATTTGCCGGAGGATGAGGCGGCGGCAGCGGCGGCGGCGGAGAAGGAGGTGAAGGAGACCTCCTCCGGCTCCGAGTAGAGTAGTATTAGGAGTATTTTTTTTTCTTGTTTTCTATGTGTTTTCGTATTTCTTGTTTATAATATATGTGTTGTCTTTATGTTAATGAAAAATATCTTTTCTGTTCATGAACAATGCATCCTATGCAGTATCAAAAAACATCTCCTTTTATCAAAAAATATCTCCTGTTTGTTTGTAACTTGGGACCGTTTATATTGCATGTCTGAAAGACTGAAAATCGGTAAAAATTCAGGCAACTTTAGTTAACACTAATCCAGTAAAATTTCATAATTGATGAGATTATTTTTTCTATAGCTCATACATTGACAAAAAATGATTTATTAATTTGCAACTACATAATCTTTACAATTAATATAATTAACAACTAACATGATGCATAATTAACATGATTAGGAAATTACATCATCTTAATTGCTAATTAGTTCATTGCTTGATGCATCAGGTGCCTGAAAAGTAGTTTATCCGTTGTAACTAGTAACCGATGACATTGTTGATGTATCATATCTGCCTGTGATACTCTCCTATCACAGGCGGCTTTGGATCGACGGCCTGAAGATTAGACATCACAGCGGAATTTTTTATGGTTAGTCTGCCTGTATAAATAAATCGTGACGCATATGAATTTTTCTTAGTAGTAGTATATATATGTTATCATTTTATTGTGATCAATGTTACATAATGTTGATTGTTTACCTTTTACCATACCATGGATTTGCCATCGTCCTTTCGTGGACTTGGGTGTTCTGTATTTGCATGTGGTTTGCATTAGCACACATACATTTCGCATTCGTATTTTTGTTCGTATTTTTGGAATGTCCCACTAGCTAGCACATGACTGCTTTTAGATTTTGATCTCCATGCATGGCAACAAAGATGAAAGGGAGCTAGCGGTTGCACAGCGAGCAAGCAGCTAGGCGATTCTATAATTAAGAAGTGAGCAAGTTGTCCGAAGAAGTCTACCCTCTAGCTACACGCACCATGTGCAGGAATCGACCAACATCACATGAATTTAATCAGATTGCATGTGTGCACAAGGGCACGACTAGCGCCAAATTCTCCACGCCTGCAAAATTTTTTTCATTCTTCTTGGCGCACCATATTGAGATGTTTACAATTCAAATTTTACACCTCGCGCCTCCAATTTCAGTCCGCCTAATGTAACCCTGTTTCAGCCACGATGAGTTTAAATGGAAACAGTGGCCTCTAATCCCGGAGTACCCTGGCCTCCGTTCCCGACACACCACTGCCCCGCCCTTCTGGTGATCTGGCAGTAATCAAATGTGTTGTACTCTCTGTCCTGTGTTCCAAACTTGTATTCATAAGAAATTCCCGTGTTTTCAGTTCCCACAGTTTTTACAATTTTTTCCCCATGGATCTCGCAATGACGCATCAAAGCTCTTAGTGGTGGTGACTCGTGGGTACAATGTCGGGTGACCAAGTTTGACGGGCTCTACCGAACCTCTTCCTCGCCGACACCTCCGTGCGACATCCCGGACTCCAGCTTTGTGCTAGGTAAGTTCTGCATGATCCATGCCGTCTTTTTATAGAGCTATATTAGCTAGATATGTTGTACACGATCCATGTTGATATACGAAGATTTAATAAATTAACAAAGAAGAAATGTGCTATTATGTTTCACAAATTTAGTTATATATATATATATATATATATATATATATATATATATATATATATATATATATATATATATATATATATACACACACACACACACACACTACATCTGTCCTGAAATAAATGTCGCTCCGACAGCTTAGACTGTCCGCAATGGCACGCTATAAAGCATACTGTATACATTGTACTGCAGTATAAGTTTAGAGTAAGTACTGTAAAGTAGAAGAAAAATAGTGTATAGAGTATGCTTTAGAGTACAGTGGTACGGATAGCCTTACGCTAGTGTATTTCTAGTTCAATTCCTTGCCTGGAACGACAAATATTAATAATCGAAGGTAGTATGTAATTTCTAGATTTAGAAGTAAATGACACAAGGGTTATCTAATCAACCACTCCAAATGTTGTACTCTCATTTCTGTGTTACAAACTTGTATTTCTAAGATTTTCAGTTCTCACGTTTTTTACACTATTTCTTTCTCGTGGCTTTCTCGGATGGTACATGTTTTCCTATTCCTTCATTTCTAATTCCTCCATTCCAAACAAACGCTGTCAGTTTATAGAAACCACACCGTCCGATCTAAAATCTACATTGGTCATGTAATATGATGTTATCACTGTTATTTGGAATGACTACTTACAATCAGTTTTATCCTAAACGGCCTAAACGGTCTGTTTAAACGCGTTTAAACGCTAAACAGAGGGTAACTGCACAGTTTAGCCCCTAAACGGTGGATTAAACGGTTGACCCATTTAAACAGGTCAACACCCGTTTAAACGGGCTAAACGGGCTAAACGAAACGGTTTTTAAACGTGTTTAAACGTGTTTAGAACCGTTTAGGCAAAGTGAACTTACACTTCTAAGTCATATGCAAGTTTAAAATTAATATCACCAAATTGATTAAAATCAATATATTTTCTAAGCTTCACTTAAACACATCAGAAGTAATATTACTCGTGTTTCAAAAAATATAATAAACAACCATTAGCAGCAGAAGTTTAAAATATTTATTTAGGACACTATATGTACTTTTTTTAGTCTCAATATTATTATTTGGTGGTGTGGTATTGTGATCATCTCTTTAATTTTATAAGATGTCAAAGTTAAATTGATTCCAAATATGAGTTTGAACTTGATTTGAATATCTATAGTAGCGTAGGACAGTAAAAAATATGTTTTCTTACTGCTACAGTACACACCGTTTAATCCGTTTAAACACCGTTTAAACGCCGTCTAAACCTTCTAAACGGTAAACAGAGCTCCACCGACTGTCTACCGTTTACCGTTTAGGATATCACTGCTTACAATATATGCTCTTTACTTTAGGAACAAGACACCAAACCTTCATGTTGTCTACAAGTATTCATGGTGGCCAACAAGCAACTGGTATAACTCTAAATGTGTTTACTATCAAAATTAAAAAAATTAGATAACATTAATTCCTTTTGCATCGTATGCAGAGAATATTCCAACACATGATGTTTAGGAACCCCGAGATTCTTCATTTCCTGGTACTACGATGCATGAACCAACAACAGGTATAGATATACAAACCATAAATATGTACTAGGCTCTACTAATTGTTTTAGCAAGCCTTGCGGTTCTACTTTCCTAGTCTCAGTTAATAATTAATCATCCTGTGTGATGGCGTGATTTTTTGATGCCTCAACGCTGTGCTCTCTCGCCGCCGGCCACTCCGGCCAGCACCAGCGCCCACGCTCTGCTGCTGGTCAATTTAGTGTCCTCCCCGATGCATCTCCCTCGCCCATCGCCACGTCCCATCCTTCACATGCTGTGTTGACCCCGCCACCCGCAAATCCCTGGCCATTACTCGCCCTGACACCAATCCTCCTCGAGAGTTGCTTCGGGTGCTCTCAGCCAGACCAAACACTCGCTTTGCTAAACGTCGCAAGCGGGGACTCTTCAGTACTGCCATTGCAGTAGCTGCCACCAACATGTGGACCCGATGTCTGGGCCTAATTGTTAGTGGCAGCTACTGCAGGTGCAGTAATGCAAAGGATTTCAATCCCGCAAGCTGCCCGCCTCATCTATCTTTCATTCGCCACCTGCTACCACTGGCGTTCATTACTCGCCCTGCAACCAATTCTCCTCAAGACGCACTCCAGATGATGTCAGTCAGACCGAACTTGCTAACACTATCTTTGTCTAGTCTAGCGTGGTCAGTAGCATGCCGCCCCCTCGGCCTTGCTTGCTTCGCTGCTGGACTGAAAATCCTCTACAGTACTACGGGTGCAGTAGCGCCACTTACATGTGTGCCTGATGGCTCATTTTAGGATATGGACAGCAACAAAGAAGTCAACAATGTACCCCCTCCCGATCAAAATAATTGTCATTCAAACAGTCCTAACTAGTTCATTTTTAATTCATTTGTTGGTCTGATACGATAGTTAATACAAACCAGGATTGAGTAATACAGAACAAAATGCTGCTGGGATGTGATCGTCCCACGCTCATATTTGCCGCACTCGTACTGAAGATGGTACGAACATCAGACTTTTCTTCTTTTCACACTATTTGTACATGATACGAAACTTGGTCAGGTGGTAATTGCTTTAATCGTTTATTGTTTGAATCAATTAAACAAAAGAAAGGAAGTTTGGAAGAAGTGTGGCTAAAGGACTTAAGGTTTCCATCATACGCTATGCAGCCCAAGTGAGTAGAACGGATAATGTGAAGCTAACAATTCAGTTCTCCACAAGGTTGGGTGTTGCGGTTGGTATTAATCAGCGACACTTTGTCGATGATGTGATTATGTTTACACAAAAACATGTACCCCTTAGTGGTACAAGGAAGTGGGCAGAGGTTGGCGATACTAACAAGAGAGAAATAGTATGAGACATTCTGGTTAGTGTCGTCACACCCCACACAAGCATTTTTTCTTGCGATCTCCATCTTGTACGTTTTGACCAACGTATTATACAATACACAAAATTTCTGGAACTTGGAGGACACAGAACAGAGCGCAAGAAAAATTTTGAAAATTGCTGGTGAGTGCTACAAGGGGTGGCGCTCGACTTTGCATGCCACCTATAAGAGTTATTCGACCGATGAAGAACGTACACGAAACAAGCCTGATGACGTATCGTTGCCCGACTGGTTGCACCTAATAGAATATTTTGGGTCTGAGTGATTCAAGGCTAGCTAACTTTTTAATAGCTTCACGTCATACAAAAACCATTTGATTTACTTTCATCATGGAATAAATTTTTAAAATTGCAGTCATTAAGCGGGACCAATTCTCATAATCGAAGAAGACAAAAGACGAAACACTTGCTTGGCTACAAATCCTATGCCCAACTTAGTTACGAGAAGGTATGAAAAATAAATCATGCTTTTACTTTGCGCTGCAATCAATATGTATACCTACAAGTCGAATTTTACTTGTATTTCGTGTATTGAGACCCAGAGACCGGAGAAGAACTCGATGACATGCAACTGTGGGAGGCAAGCCATTTGAAGAACGATGAATGGGCAAACGAGCACACAAAAGCTGTACAAGTGAGTAACACTTCAAACAATCCTTATTTAAATAAATATTTACAATGTATCTATGATTTTTCTTTTCGTATATAGAAGCAGACACGTGCCCAAGTGAACGACAAGGAAGCTGATCAGGGAGGCCCAATTGCAAAAGAGGAGAGAAATAACATCTTCCAACATTGTTATAGATCCTCAATCGGTTGTGCAGGATCATAGGTTCAGAAGTGTGGTTGTATGGCTAACCATAATGGTTCTGAACGTCAATGTATGCATATCCAAATGGTTGAACACCTCAACTACCAAGTTCAAAACATAGAAGATAGAAATGCAGGCCTCAATCACCAAGTGTAGAAGTTGAAAGGAAGAAATGATAGCTTAACCACCCAGATGGACTGCATATGCTAGAAGAATGAAGAATTAACCCTTCAAGTCCAGAACTTAGAAGGTCAGATAGCAGCTGATCATGAACGAAGAGCTTAGAAAATGCAGGACATGCGCCTCTCAATGATGGATGAAATGCTCAAAATGGTAGAGATTCCACGAACAGGTACACAACAGCTAGTAAATACTCCACAAAAGGGCCAACAACAGGCACAAAAGGCTTCTATTCGAATTAGTCCTGGTCTTCTTAGGCAAACTTTAAACATGCATCAACATCGCATTAATCCTTGACTGTGGTTATGCGTGTTGCATCAATTGATGGATGTTTATTGTTAAACTCAACATACGTATCGTGTGCGAACAAATTGATTCTGTTGCCACTAATTTTCAAACTTGGTGCATTAGGATTCTACTGCCACTAATTATCAAACGTGGCATTACCAGTTTCTTGTCACGAATGATAAATTATTTCAATAGGAAGCTATGGACATGAATTACAAAATGTTGCAGTATAAACATTTGGCCACGACTCAAAAAATGTTGCACTAGACTGTTATTGCCACCACTCAGAAAATGTTGCATTACAAGCTATTGCCGCAGATGAGAATTGTTGCATTACTCCTCTATCGCTACAAACCATTTAAAGTCGCATTACAACCATATTGCCACAGATCAGAAAATGTTGCATTACGAACCTATTGCCTCGGATCAAAAAACGTTGCATTACAAACCTATTGCCACAGACTAGGAAAAGTTTCATTACAAACCTACTACCATGAAGAAGAAATCATTGCAATACCATACTATTCGCCATGGATGTGAAATTGTTGCAGTACCATACTGTTTCCCACAGATATGAAATTGTTGGAATATAGTACTATTCACCACGGTTGTGAAATTGTTGCAATAACATACTATTTGCCACGGACGTTAAATTGTCGCAATACCATACTATTTGCCACGGATGTGTAATATTTGCAATATCATACTATTTGTCGCGGCTGTGAAATTGTTGCAATAACATACTATTGCTACGAATGTGAAATCGTTGCAACCGTGAAATTCATTGCAATACGTTAAATCGTTGCAATACGTTAAATCGTTGCAATAGCATACTATTGCCACAAATGTGAAATCATTGCAATACCTTGCTCTTCATTGCAATACATTAAATCGTTGCAATACCGTACTATTTGTCACGATTGTGAAATTGTTGCAATAACATACTATTGCCACGAATGTGGAATCGTTGCAATACTATGCTATTCATTGCATTCCGCTAAATCGTTGCAATACGTTAAATCGTTGCAATAGCATACTATTGCCACAAATGTGAAATCATTGCAATACCTTGCTCTTCATTGCAATACATTAAATCGTTGCAATACCGTACTATTTGTCACGATTGTGAAATCGTTGCAATAACATACTATTGCCACGAATGTGGAATCGTTGCAATACTATGTTATTCATTGCATTCCGCTAAATCGTTGCAATATGTTAAATAATTGCAATGCCATACTATTTGTCATCGATGTGAAATCATTGCAATACCGTACTATTTGCCACGAATGTGAAATCATTGCAATATTGTTCTATTCGTTGCAATATGTTAAATTGTCGCAATGTGTGAAATCGTTGCAATAACATATTATTTGCCACCAATGTGAAATCGTTGCAATATCATACTATTTGCCACTGATGTCAATTCGTCGCAATAACCTATCGCCATCGGACTTGTGCCAACGATTCGTAAAAACTATAGTCACATTTTTTTCGTTGCAACAGTGACCTATTGCGATGAAAAACGACTTATTGAGACGAATTTTTTCGTTTTGATAAACCGAAATACTTATAGTGATCCTATGATCAACAATAAAATTGGTCACAACCTATCCTTTCATAGGCCGCAATGATTCATATGTTAAATCATACTCTATTAATGTGTAAGCCCACTTCCCAAGTCTACCTCTAAGAATCGGTTGTTCTAGCATGTATCTAACTATGTCGGCTTGGCAAGTTACGATACAAGTACTAGAGAGCAAATAATGATGAAATTTTGTACATGCATAATACAAAGATAGACATAACTTTTCAATGAACAACTACCGACTTAGTGTCAAGCAGATGGCGACTGGCATAAGCGATGATGTACTCCTTCCCGCCATTTTCTTGTGTCACAACAGCACGGATCACCTTCTCTTGTGTAGCAACATACAACCTGAATGGCACACCATACTTGGGTGCCCAAAGCACTAGAGGACTAGACAAATAATATTTTATATTATTAAATGCCTCTTGCTGTTCTGTCCCCCAAGAGAATTCAGCTTATTGTTTTAGCGGAAGTAATAGAACAAACGGTTCAATCTTCCCTGCAACATTAGATATGAGCCGCCTCAAATAATTAATCTTACCTAACAAGCGTTGGACATACCTTTTGCATGTCGGCCGTTCCAAGTTTTCAATAGCCTCCACCTTCACGATCTATCTCTATATCATGCTCATGTATTATAAATCCTAAAAACTTACCAGCCCACATGCCAAATGCACACTTGAGTGCGTTCATTTTAAGACCATACTGATGCATCCTTTTAAAGGCTAACCGTAAATAGGCTAAGTGATGATCAATTTTGTCCGATTTAACAACTATATCATCATTTTATATCTCTAAAATAACACCCAACAGGTCATGGAAAATAAGATTCATAGCACGTTGATACGTAGCTCCAGCATTTTATAAACCAAAAGTCAAACCAACCCACAAAACCAGGGCAACAAAAAGCAATCTTATACATGTCTTCTTCGGCCATAAATATTTGCTTATAACCAACATTACCATCTAAGAAGCTAATCACCTTATGTCCAGAAGCGTCATTAATTAACATGTCAGAAATTGGCATTGGATATTCATCTTTTGGGGTGGCTTTGTTCAGGTTTCTAAAATCAATGCATATCCAAATCTTACCGGTGTTTTTCTTTTGAACTGGAACAATACTGGACACCCACTCTCCATATCTACGTGGCCGAATAAATCCAGCTTTTAGCAATCAATCAATTTCCTCCTCAACAGTACCATAAATGTTGGGATTAAAACGTCTAGAGGGTTGTTTATATGGCATAAACCAGTTTTAATGGAAAGTGTTAGAAAATACGAGGCAATTTACTGATCAATTCCGGAAAAATATGCGAAACACCAGCAGCAATTAACATTGACGGACGGGACGAGTAGTATCCCGTATCGATTTGAAGCCGTAGGAACCGCTGTAGATCCGACGGTGAACAGTTGCTGCAGACGTTAGTGACAATGCTGGGCCACAACGCCCGATTTCCTCAGTAGACGACCCATGGTGAAGAATGCGAGCAGTCACGCGGAGTGCTTTCCGAAAACCTTATTCGACCTCTTCCGGTGCAGGATCGCAAGAGCGAGCGGTTCCGGAGACCCGCTCTCCTGATCGTCGGTGCACACCGGCGCTCAGGTGGAGTAGACTGAAAGGCGGTGCAAGGAATGCGAACGTGGGAAGGATCTGATCGTGGGATGACGTGCCCAGTTGCGGATGTCCGTATATATAGTCCCGCAGAGGCAGTTCGGTTGTGATCCAGAGGATATGCATCCGATCTAACTCTGCAGTCGTAGACGCGTCCGTCTCCAACGACTTGGATTCAGTCTCGGAAGCCCCAAAATTTGAAAGCCCAAATAGCCCAAATAAATATTCTGAAAAAATATAAAATATGGGCTCGGCTTGAGGCTCGAACTCACATGAACACACGTGCGCACGCGCGTGTGTGGGGTGGGGCATGGCGTGGCGAGGCGAGCGAGCAAGAAAGAGGAGGATCACGCGTGGGCCACCCCTCTCTGCTCCTCTTCTCTCTCACTCAAGGAGTGAAAAAACAACCTCGCTTAGATATAGGGGTTGCTCCCCTTCTACTTTCCATGGGGGACTAAACATTTGGCACCACCCTCTCTTGCCCTAATGGGCCTTTGAGATTTATTGGAATTAATCTAAAATAAATAGTGGGCCTAGCCCATTTATTTCAACAATCCCCTGTCAAATCTCAAAGCCATTAGAAAAGAAGTCATTCTCATTCCTTGTTTGATATACTAGTGTTCCGGTAGAGACTGTTAAGTTGAACTACTGACTAGATCTTTAAATTACATCATTTCACATCTCAATGGACTACGCCTTGAATTGTAAGTTTTGTATGAACTGACTTCACCTAAAGACCATTACTAGTACTTGAATACCAGTCGACCCAGCGGGTGGAGCATATGTGTCATACTCCCTGGTCTCTTCATGAGCTTTCCAGAGATCATCCAAATCTCGCAGACTGTGATGTTAGACCGTCAGAGCTCATATAGGTGTGTTTCTTTCAAGATTACCCTGTAGGACGACATCTTTGTTATACATAGCAAACAGAAACACATTAAGGCTGTCGGTACCCTGCGTACCGTATACCCCTTGGGACTACAAAAAGACCAAAGGAACTTCACCTGTCTGAGTTGAAGACCTGCAAAGACCCCACGTGTCATACGGGATCGGACCTGCCTCTCATCTATGGTTAGTCCCAGTGCTGCCATGTGTATACTGCAATCGGACCTACATCCCACACATGGGATAGCTCCGGGCTAAACACTTGTACGGCACCCCCGGACCTAACTCCCGACAGAGGGAAGCTTCGGTACCAACACGTATACATCTACTCCGGACCTACCTGTCCCGCACGGAAAGCTCCAAAGCTGCCACGTGTCCAAACCATCGGACCTTCAACTCAGCAATCAGGCTGGTGAACCCCCAACGGCTCGGACCTTCAAGGGGCAATCAAAGACTTCAATTCATGATTAAGTTTCATTAATACCATATTAATGACACACGATCGGAAGGCCCTTAATACCAGTAACGGCACTGTCAAGTCCCTTTACCATTCTATTAAGGGTAATTAATCTCTTTAATTGTGTATTAAACATCAGTAACCGCCAGGTCCACATGTTGATCCAGGCTAACGGTGTAACGACAAGCCCTTGTACTATAAAAGGACTGGTCGACGATACACAGTGGAGACTCTCTGGAAGCTCTAGACCCTTAGACGCTCAATACAACAACTACACACCCCGTGGAGTAGGGTATTACGCTCAGGCGGCCCGAACCACGTAAATCCTTATGTCTATTTGCCATCGTCTTTTGAATCTCTGCGCACCCAATACCGAACTACAAAGTCCGAGGGCTACTAACGGTAGTATCGGGAGAAGTGCTGGAAAAACACTCCGACAAAGGCAAATCGCCAACCTGCCTTACAGCTTGAAAGTACTAGTGTGCATCTTCACATGGAGAGGGTCTAAAGGAAGTACTCTCCTTGGTGAACCACTAGCTTGTTTTCCCGTGTCCTAATTCACGGGATCTCCGATCACATAGGCTGGGTTACTACTATGGTGTCACATCAATGGGTCTCAAAATCAACTTCCTCGATGCACTTTCTATCACATTACATGATAGACCCTTCGTAAAGGGATCTGCCGGGTTTTTATCTGTTTGTATGTACAAAACAGTAATAACTCTGGAGTTTCTCATTTTCCTGATAGATTTTAAATGTCTCTTGACATGTCTTGATGATTTTGCATTATCCTTAGAACTGGTCACTTTAGCAATCACCATCTGATTGTCACAGTTCATAAGGATTGCCGGTAATGGTTTCTCAACTATAGGCAAATCCATCAAGAGCCCTTGTAGCCATTATGCCGCTGCAGTTGCTGTCTCTAAAGCACTAAGTTCTGCTTCCATGGTTGACCTCATCAAAATAGTATGTTTGCAATACCTCCATGATATAGTGCCACCAGCTAGAGTGAACACATATCCACTTGTGACATATAGTTCATCAACATCAGAGATCCAGTTCGAATCACTATAACCCTCAGGCACGGCCGGATGCCAAGTATAGTGAATTCCATAACTCCTTGTACCTCTCAAGTAGCGCATAACCCTCTCAAGTGCATGCCAATGATCTATACCCGGGTTTGACATGAACCTGCTCAGTTTGCTCATAGCAAACAAAATATAGGGATGAGTTTCGCATGCTACGTACATGAGTGAACCGATCATCGAGAATATTTAAGTTGATCTCTTGACTCTTTCTTGTTCTTTCTAAGTATCACGCTGGCATCATAAGGCATTGGAGAAATCCTTCTATCCATAAAGCCAAACCGGCTTAAGATTTTCTCAGCATAGTGGGATTGACTTAAAGTAATCTCACTCTCATCCTTATTCAGCTTAATGTTTAATATAACATTAGCTTCTCCCAGATCTTTCATATCAAAACACTTTGATAGAAAGGACTTGAAATTAGGAATTATATAAATGATCGTACCAAAAATGAGTATATCATCCACATACAAGCATAATATAACGCAATCGCTCCCACCATGGCGATAGTACACGCACCGATCAGCCTCATTAATGACAAAGACCGTAGACGTCAAAGTATTGTCGAACTTCTCATGCCATTGCTTAGGTGCTTTTTTTGGGCCATACAAGGATTTCAACAATTTGCACACCTTTGTCTCTTCACCTTTTACTATGAACCCATCAAGTTATTCCATATAGGTCTCCTCTTCCAACTCTCTATTAAGGAAAGTTTTCTTCACATCCATTGGATAGATGATTAGATCATAAGAGGCAACCAAAGAAAGTAGTACATGAATTATCATCATTCCAGCGACATGTGAATAGGTTTCAAAATAGTCTTTACCTTCCTTTTGAGTATAACCCTTTGCAACTAGTCTCGCCTTGTACTTTTCAATAGTACCATCATACCTGAGTTTCTTCTTCAACATCCACTTGCAGCCTACTGGTTCGCATCCGTACGACCGTCAGTTAAATCTCAGGTTCCATTGGAAAGAATTGAGTCCATCTCACTATGGACTACTTCTTTCCAGTCATCTGCCTCAGGTGATGCATATGCCTCTGCTATAGATCTAGGGTATCGTCCACAAGGTACACAATGAAATCATCACCAAAGGATTTTGCAATCCATGATCTCTTACTAGATTGAGTTATTTCATTGTGTTCCTACTCTAGGACACTCCCAAATAGTGTATCAAGAAACTCGCTAGTTGAGATGGATTCAGGACAAATTTCATAAGAGATCCTAGCAGTGCTATGCATATATTTCATAGGAAAAATATTCTCAAAAAATGTTGCATCACAAGATTCCATAATAGCATCAACATGCATATCAGGTACCTCAGATTTAACTACTAAAAGTCTATATGCGATGCTACAATGAGCCTAGCCTAGAATGACACAATCCACTGTCTTTGGTCTCAGCTTGCGTTTCTTGGTAATTGTGTGGGGACCGGAATCCCGACATCCGAGGATCTCATTGGGTGGTGTCGTGCGATGCGACACCCAACAGTATACAAGAACAGAACGAGAATAAAATACAAGACAAAGTCTTTTATTTACATACAGCAGAAGTTTTACAATACTAGCGGAAGGAAAGAAATGTATATATCATAGCTACGCTCTCAACACTAGCTATGCAAAAGCAAAGTCATCCATGCCCTGGATACTTCGCACTAGCAACACCCAATCACGGCGGTGTGCAGGGTTCCCACTCGGCTGTACACCCTGGAGGGGGTGCAGCCTCATCATCAAACCCGTCATCAACCGTATAACCTGCAAAAACTTGTTAACTGCAAACATGAGCATAAGGTTTAGCAAGACTAACCCATCTCACTAAACATATGCAAGGATGAATACTAAGCATAGGTAAGGTGAAGCATAAATGACTCGCCTACAAGTGGATCCTTATAATCATGTTTTAAGTAGCAAATGACATTCTCTAAGCACGGCACATCATAGACTCCACAATCAAACAAGAAATGCTTTGCCAATGATATGACATGCCCAGAGCACATAATGCTATTACATCTAAAGTATGGGGAAACTGTAAACTTTAATTTTGCTATCTCTAAGTCACACAAGGTTGCAAAGCAACTATAATTCAATACAACATATTTTTCTGGCTTCTTTAGTATTTACTACGTCAAGGCGCAGTGAACAAGTGGTACTCTATTACCGCGATGGACGGTGATTGCAATCAGGACACACCCGGACAACACGACACATACGCACGTTCGGAAGTGTCAGTGAGTACATCAGTACCAACATAACACTTCAGTACTAGTCATATATGGCCACCGTTCACAAGAAACCCGAACGTCAAACGCGTCTCACCTCCGCGAACAGAAGGTCTCCGCACGGAACACCTCTTGTGTCTGTCGACTGATTTACACCTTACTGTTCTCAACCCACCCCTATCGATGGTGAGTTAATGGGCCTCGACATCCTAGTTATCGAGTTACGTTAGTTTACTAGAGTCCATATGTCCAGTATGTCACCAGTACAAGTCAAGCTTGTTCGAAGGGGCCGCATACAGATGGGCCTTAACTGACCAGTCAGAGCTATGCGACCAAGACCACGTCTTGCCGCTTCCTATCCATCTATGACTGGTCTCAAGTTTAGATTAAACAGTTATTTTCTATAAATGTTAACCCAGTGTACATGAGTGTCAAATTTCTATCTCGCGAGTAGATTCCAACTACTCGACTTCTACCGGTTCACCTACAACATTAGCATAGCAGTTCTACACGTCGAGCTAGCAACCTACCCAATTAACCAATGGGATTGTCGGTCATGCATTTGGAGTATTCAAGAATCCTGAACGTAATGCACAATTCATATGCTAATCAACATAGTGATAAAGCAAAACTTTATAAACAACTTAAATGCAAACTAGGGCTTGCCTGGATGCAGGTCCAAGTCTGTGTTAGTATCCAGCAGGTGTACCTCCAAGGCCTCAGGTTCCTCCTCGACTTCGGTCACTACACGATATGCATATAATATGTATATGAATGACTTTGAAAAATAATTACTACCAAGACCATAATTTAATCTATGGTGATCATTATATGATAATGATCTTAATTGGATTTGGGACTTTGATGGTAGATACTAAGGAATATGATAGAAGCTCTGGCAAAGAACAGGAGATGAATAAAATAGTTTGTTGTCTCTAAAATTATGGTAAGCAATAAACTCCCAAAAATTTTAGAGATGAAACTGTAGCTTGAACGTAGCTGCTAGTTGATGATCATGATAGAGGAGGTTGTCCTGGTTCTAGAAAAATTGGCTTCATAAATGTCTAAGCCTTGGTGAAGGAGTTATTGAATTTCAAAGTTGGCAAGAATTTCTGGAATTATTTGATAATTGAATTTTACTTTTTCAATCAACATTCAGTTGGCAACTGAATTAGGATTAGGAGATTAAGTTAATAAAATCCCAGATTTTTACATAAACTAGTCGATGACTAAAGGAAGGTTCAGTCCAAATTTGGGACATAATAAAGCAACTAAACATCTGTAAATATTCAATGACTGAAAAAGGTAATTGAACTATACAGAGGTTATACAGGTGCAACGGCTCCCAAACTTTATCTAGAAATCAAGAATAGGACAATGTATTTTATGTGAATTTTGGGGATTTTTCCAGTGGAAAGTTCACCTGGAAAAATTGTATTTGCATTTGGAAAGATTTTTTCTACAGAATTTAAAAGTAAGTTTCACAGAACCTAATTGGTACTAACAGAAACTAGAGCTCAAGGGATTTCAAAAGAAATTTATTTAAAGATTTTTGGAGCAATCTACAGAGAGATATTAATTTTTCAAGTATGGAAATGGTTCTGCATCAATTTGGGATTTTTAGCTTTTAAATTTGGCGCCTGGGCCCACCGGATTTAAAACCAGCCAACCAGGAGTCAGCCACACCGGAGGCCATAAAAAATTTCACATGGCCACAATGGATCCCACGGCCACATGCCGATCCCGGCCGCGCTGCGCTCACTGGCAGGTGGGGCCCGCGCCCCTGCCTTCTTCTACCTCTAGCCACGGGCTCGGGCGGCGGCGCCCACGCCGGCGCGTGGCGGCACTCTCACCGACGATGGTTTCCGGCCCACAGGGAGCCTCGAGACTCGCCGGCCCACCCTAGTTTCGCGCCGGAAACACGTTGGAGTATCTTCCGACGGCGATGGGTGATCGGAAAACAACTCCCGACGACGGTGACGGGTGCTAGGGTTTTGGTCATGTCGGACCCTTCGATTTCCTAGCGAAAACTCTCAAACGAAAGCTCGGGAAGCACCTTGGGAGCATGGGAGAGAGTTTAGGAGGGTCTAGAGCTCGTGCCATAGCCGGCAACACCAAGGTCGACGGTGAACCGAGCTCCTCCAATGGCGGAAGGGGAAAAATTAGATAACTCGTTAATTATTTGATGGTTCTTTCTGATTTTTGGAGGGAAGGTGCGCTAGGAGACGTTGATCATGTCGTCTAACTGGATCAAATAATTATTGTGCATACAATCGGAATTAAACCGATGAACTAGCTTTGAAGCTATAAAAGTGCTTCAGTATTTCACGAAATACGTACGCTAGGATGCACGACATGAGTTCAAATTTAACCAGAAGCTACACGAGATCATGGTGCACCTTTCTCCTAAAGAATACAGAGTACAGAGAGGCTCGTATCGGCGGCGAGGCTTAGCGGCATCAGGCAGAACTGAGGTGGTCGCGGCGGTGAGAAATGGCGTGGCTCGAGCGAAAAGTGAACCGAGGAGTGACTTCGGTCAACGGTGGAGTGAATATATAGGCTTTACCGCAGTAGATAAGGAGGCCGGGGCAGCTGGAGGCGACCGACGGCCGAACGGCGTGCTGGCGGCATGCAGCCGTCGCGGTGTCCCGCGGAGAAAGAAAACAGGGCGGTTAAACAGTCTCCCTGGCTAACATGTGGGCCCCACTACTCCCTCTTATCTGTTCCTCTAAATTCCACCTCAAACATTGCCCAAAAATTCCCAAAATTGACAGACAGGCTAAGAAAAATATGAGGAACCCAAATCTGCAATCAGATTTCAATTTGGACATAGTTTGTTTCAAATTCAAAATCAAATTTGAATTCAAACTTGTTTATAAACCTTATTGAAATAAATAGTAACTGAGGTCCATAAATCACCAAACTTTGAAACAAAGCTCACTGAACCATAAAAGGTCTTAGGAAAAATTGTGGTTTGATTTGGGCAAGGTTCAGTGCAAAGCTAAGTTTGAGATCGACGCGAAATAAACCCTCTGTACGTGTCCAACTAAATGGAAGACGTGCTTCAAAAATCTTGAAAATTTTCCGAGAAGATATTTAAAATATTTAAGGGGCCAAGGAAAAATTTGGAGCCTTGGATTTGAATCTTTTTGTCAGGGCCAGATATACATAGCAACATAATCAAATTACATTTGTTTTGATTTTATATTGCTGCAATATAAATTGCCCTAGCCATTTCATTTAATTAAATTCCCAACTTTGCAAAAAGTTTTAATTAAACTTGTTCTATGATTAGTGGTGAAGTCCAATCCTCATATTAATAAAATTAACATGAGTAGAAAGAAAACTTTTTAGTGAGGTCAAGTTCATGTGCACAACTATATTGACCTTCATTATGTTTGATAAACAACTTGTAGTTGAACTTCACATGAAAGGAAAAAGTGGGATTTTACATTCCTCCCCCCTTAAAAGAATCTCGTCCCGAGATTACAAAGGAAAGGCAAAAGGTAAAGATCTACTGAACAAGTGCCGCTAACAAGTTTGGATAGTTCGTTTTAAGATACTCCTCGCTTTCCCACGTGGCTTCCTCAGCACTGTGGTTTCTCCACAAGACCTTGTAGAAACGCAAGGTGCGGTTCCTTGTGGTGCGAGTCTTCTCATCAACGATCTTGGTTGGATGCTCGGAATAAGTAAGATCTGGTTGGAGAGCCTCCAAATCCTCAATACGTACATTCATTGGGGCTTTAAGACATTTCCACAACTGATAAATGTGAAACACATTGTGGACCCCTGCGAGCGACGGTGGTAACTCCAATTGATATGCCACAGGTCCGCATCTTTTGATTATTGCGAACGGCCCAATGAAATGTGGACCTAGCTTCCCTTTCACTCCAAATCGGTGAATTCCCTTCAATGGGGATACCCAAAGATAAACTTGATCCCCAAGCTCGAAGTGAAGAGGTCGACGTCGTTTGTCTGCATAGCTCTTCTGACGAGACTGAGCGGCTTTGAGATTTGCTTGAATAATACGTACTTGCCCTGCGGCCTCATTTATCAAGTCAATGCCATATACCACTCGTTCACCTGATTCGCACTAGTTCAAGGGTGTGCGACACTTCCGGCCATAAAGAGCTTCATATGGCGCCATCTGGATGCTAGCCTGTTAACCGTTCTTGTACGAAAATTCTGCCAATCGTAGATGATCATCCCAATTCCTACCATGGTGGATGGCACAGACACGAAGCATATCCTCTAGCACTTGATTCACCCGTCCGATTTGTCCATCAGTCTGAGGATGATAAGCCGAGCTTCGAATCAGTTTGGTACCCAATGCCTCATGGAGATGCTCCCAAAATCGAGCAACGAAAATAGATCCACGATGTGAAATGATAGTGCGGGGTACTCCATGTAGACACAAGATTCTGGAGATATAAAGTTCTGCATACCGCTTTACATCATACTTGACACTGAACGGTATGAAATGAGCTGATTTCGTCAACCGGTCAACGATCACCCAAATTGAGTCGTTCTTATGGAGAGTGGGAGGCAACCCAACAATGAAATACATGCTGATATCCTCCCATTTCCAAGCCGGTATGCTTAAAGGTTGAAGCTACCCAACTGCCTTCATATGGTCGGCCTTAACTCGTCGACACGTATCACATTCGGATACATATTTTGCTACTTCTCTCTTCATCTGAGTCCACCAAAACTTCTTCCTTAAGTCTTGATACATTTTGTTACTTCCCGGATGAATGGAATACTTGGATAAATGAGCTTCATCCAGTATCTTCTTCCGAAGTTCCATGTTCCGGGGTACCACTATGCGGTTTTTAAACCAGAGGGTACCTTCATTGTCACATCGGAAACATTTCATCTCCTCCTTTTCCATTCTTTGCCGGATGTGCGACATCCCTTTGTCCTCGTTCTGAGCTGCTATAATATCCTCCCTGATAGTAGGAATGAGAGCTAGGTTGTAGAGTGCCACATATGGAACCAAGTAGAGACTCTGTTCTTCTTCTCCCATTGAGGTGATGGAAAGATTGTTGACATGGGACTTGCGGCTCAGAGCATCTGCGACTACATTCGCTTTGCCTGGATGGTAGTGGATCTCAATCTCATAATACTTGATTAATTCCAACCATCTATGCTGTCGCATATTTAAGTCCTTTTGGGTGAAGATGTACTTCAGGCTCTTGTGATCGGTGTAGAGATGTACTAGATTACCCAGTAGATAATGTCTCCACATCTTCAATGCTAGTACCACAGCGGCGAGCTCTAGATCATGAGTCGGATAGTGTTGCTCATGGTTCCGAAGCTGCCATGATCCATAAGCGATCACTCGTCTGTCCTGTATCAACACACAACCCAAATCAATTCCTGATGCACCACAATACACGTCAAATGATTTGGTTGTGTCCGGTTGAGCTAATACTGGTGCCGTTGTGAGGTGTTTTACCAATGCCTAGAAACCTCCCTCACATGCCTCTGTCCATACATACATCTTCCACTTCTTCAGAAGTTCTGTCATTGGTTTAGCTATTTTTGAGAAACTGGGAATGAACCTCCGGTAATACCCAGCTAAACCCAGGAAACTTCAAACTTCATGTACAGACTTTTGAGACTCCCATTTTAGTACTTGCTTTATCTTGCTTGGATCAACTGCAATCCCTTCTGTGGATATGATGTGCCCTAAAAATGGCACTTGGCTAATCCAGAATTCACACTTGCTGAACTTGGCATACAGCTGGTGGTCTCATAATCGTTGAAGCACGATACGCAAGTGTTGAGCATGTTCTTCTTCGGATTTCGAATACACAAGGATGTTGTCAATGAAGACCACGACTAACTTGTCCAATTCCGGCATGAACACTGAGTTCATGAGATACATGAAATGAGCCAGTGCGTTGGCCAATCCGAAGGACAGGACAAGGTATTCTTACAGCCATACCGTCGAGAATGCTTTCTTAGGTATATCTTCTGGCCGGATTTTAATCTGATGATAACCAGAACGAAGATCCATCTTCGAAAATACTTTAGCACCCACTAGTTGATCGAAAAGAATATCAATGCGTGGTAGTGGATACTTGTTTTTGATAGTGACAGCATTGAGTGGATGATAGTCCACACATAGTCTCAAGGTCTTATCTTTCTTCTCCACAAACAATGCAGAACAACCCCATGGTGATGAACTTGGATGAATGAAACCCTTGTTCTCAAGTTCCGTTAACTGCTCCTTCAGTTCTGCAAGTTCCTTGGGTGCCATCTTGTAGGGTTGCCTTGAGATCGGCACTGTTCCCGATACAAGCTCAATCTTGAACTCTATGTCTCTTTCTGGTGGCATACCAGGAAGATCTTCGGGAAACACGTCCGGATACTCACATACTACCGGAATATCCTTAAGTTCAAGAACCTCGGTATTGTGAGTAGATGGATTCACTAGAATGGTTCCCTTAAGATTGAGGACTTGGGAAGGATGAAGTGGAGAATTTAGATATATTTTTTGAGGAACGAGAACTAGAATAGCACCATGGTATTGTAACCACACCATTCCCAAGATGACATCTAGCTTCTGATTCTCCAGTATCAGAAGCGAAGTAAGATATATAGTCCCCTCTAGGTTAAGTGGTATCCCAGGAACCATTTCATTTGTTACTGTCTTGCCTACCGGAGTGCAAATCACATATGGAGTTTTTGTGGAGATAATAGGCAACTGACTCTTAATGACAAAAGACTTGCTAATGACAATGTGGGAATCTCCAGAGTCAAAGAGTATGACTACGGGATGATCAAAGATAGAGAACGTACCCGTGAGTACGGGTGCGCCTTCCGGAACATCCTCAATGGCGAGGTGGTGACGTTGCCGAGTCTGGGGACTGGCTTTTTGGGCTGGTTGCGGGGTTGGTTGGCGCCCTAGTATGATGAATGTCCTCCGCCCTGCCTACTCTGCGGGCAGTCCTTGGCGAAGTGCCCCGTGCGTCCACAAGTGAAACACGTGTACGGGGTTTGGCCAGTACAAATGGGAGGACGGAATCCCGGTGCACGCAGTGGAGGTGGAAGTGCACGTGGGATCATCCCCTGCTGCTGCTGCGGTCAGAAACCAGCGTTGCTAAACTGGCAACCACTAAACATCGGTGGTCGCGATGGCGATTGCCACCTCTGGCTGGATGGTGATCGATACACCATTCGGTACTTCCAAGGAGCACCACCTTCGCTGCCCTGCGGAGCACTCCTCTTCTTCTTGTCCGAGAACAGCTCTCGAGTAGCGTCCTCTTGTACAATCGCGGCATTGACAATGTCGTTGAAGCTTCCGCGGTTGAACAAGGCAAGCTTGTCCTTCATCTTGGGGTTCAAACCCCAGTAGAAGCACTCTCGCTTCCTGTCTTCCGTGTTCACTTGGTCCTGTGCATACTGGGCCAAGTGGTTGAAGGTCTTGGAGTACTCGTAAGCACTCCTTCCTCCCTGCTTCAGCTCCAAGAACTCTTGAAGCTTCCTCCTCATAATCCGGGAGGGATATGGTAGGCGCGGAACGCCTCCTGGAATTCAGCCCAGCTCATGACATAGTCTGCGGGGCGTGCGGCGAGGTAGTTTGCCCACCACGCACCAGCAAAACCCAGCAGTTGTTGAGCTGCAAACAGAGTCTTTTGTTGTTCGGTTACCTCGAGTAAACCAAACTTCCCTTCAATGGAGCGGAGCTAGTTGTCCGCTTCCAAAGGATCGTCAGCCTCCTTGAAGATTGGCGGATGCGTCGACGTGAAATCCGAGCAGGAACTCGGATATGGCTGACGTGGCCCATTAGCTTTTCGTCCCCCTTGACGGGACGAATGCTGTACAAGGGTCCGCAACAACTCGGTTTGCTCGTCGTGGGAGCTGAGCACTTCTGCGAGAACTTCCGCGAGACTTCTGGGAAGTGTAGGTGGAGGTGGTGGAGGTGGCTGCGTTTGGGGCGTGTTCTGCCCCGGGGGTGGTGTGTCATCCCCCTGTCCCCCACTTGAGCCTCCCACTTCCTGGGCTATACGTGTAGGCACCATGCTGCATTACAACGTTTTACACCATAAGTCTCATTGCCTCAAGTTCATCCTTCGATACAAATAGTAATGTTGTAGACAACAATAGATAATACACAACATTAACATAAATTGATAAAGTACAAGCTTTATACAATCTATATTATCTCGGGTCCAAGTTACAATAGAACTCCAAAATGGACAAACCTCATCTATAGAAGTTGTCTCGTCTATGCTTGGTCACCACAAGACGTTATGTCTATGTTGTCATACACACACCCTGCTACTATTCACAACAAGACTCATAAAGTCACAAAATACTGGTAGTGCTTATTACACCACACTACTCCTTGCCTATAGTGGTTAATAACACAACCACTATCCCCTAAGGATAGAACTCGACTTCCTCAGGATCTTCTTCTTCCTCGTCATTCGAAGGCAATGGTTCACCCATAATTAGTGGTATATTATGGGCCGGTGGATACACCACTGGTTGTAATTGTGCTTCGGCCTCAATTACATTATCCTGAAGTTGTCCTGCCTCATACTCCCAATTCTGAGCTGTCTCAATGGCGGTGTCCCGCTCTTCAGTGATTATTAACAGCTGCTCCTGCTATTGTTGTACCTCTAACTGACTCGCTTGCAACTCACCACGAGCTTGCTGCAGTTCAGTGCGAGTCTTTCGTTGTTCAGTACGAGCTTTCCATAGCCTAATGCGAGCATAATGCAGCTGACTCTCGCACCTATTTAGTCGGTGATTCGCTGGGGCTAGGAGCGAACGTAGATTCTCGTTGATATAATCAAGGGTATCACCCCGCTCGGTCGCTTCCCGCAAGGCTTCGACTTGCTCCAAAATAATGGTTCCTTGCATAGCAACTACCATATTGGAAGCAGCCGCATATGTCCCAAGTGTCGTCGAGGTTGTGTCGCCATGCGGTGTATAGGCAGCAACCATACGATGTTGCCACTCAAATCCAGCCATACCACAGACTGTAATAAGGGCAAATTGAGTCCCAACCATAGCATCTTGATGAAGCTCACAAAGCTTCATAAGTGCTTTGCCTGCAGCGATTGCCCAAGTGTCCTCTAAATGAGCCCCCTCGATGGTAACCGAGAAAGGAGCCCATCCATATCGACGTGGACTAGCTGGGATGTCTACCAAGATGGTGCATGACCGAACTCCTCTGTCGATCGTTTCTCTACCCCAATAGCATGACATCTCGATGAAGCCAAACTGTTGGAGCACTTCCCGCAGCAAACTTGGGAAACCCGGATGGCTAGCGCAAGTGGAAAATACCCATCCGTCCGGTAGTAGCATCCTCACATCCATCATCTTCCTGTATAAATTCCACAGTTTCATACAGGAAATGTCAGAATCAAAGGTGGAGACGAATACCAAAGTTGTAGTACACTTCACAACTTTTCCATATTGTACTCATACAGCTACAAGTGAGCTAGGAAACAGAATCTACACTGGTTTTAAGTTGACCCATATTTTCTGGAAACTTTGACAGAACCTCCCCTGTATATGTGGTTATCTCCCACAATTTATTCAGGTATATCACCATCATATATTGAGGTAATGACAAAATAAACTTTGTGTAACATCAAGTTAACAATCCAGAAGTAAAAGAGTTACCCCTCCCCCCCCCCCCCCCGAAAAGTTTGTTATACAGGTATCGCGTGCGAATTCACAACTATGTGCAAACTGCTTCAAGTTCTGGACTGCCAGAACCAAGTTTGCGACAAATGGAATTAGACACAGATATACCCAGATTCAAATCATGAATGCAAAATAAAGTTAATAGAGTACTTCCTAAGATTTCCAAAAATGTATATATGTGACTATTTCACTATTCTGGATTAAAAGTTATAACTATCCAAACTAAACAGTTGAACTGACTGGTTTGCACCAGCAGTCCTGCAGTTCACTGTTTTGATTTCCAAATTTGATTTGACTCAAATTTCAATTAGGAAAAACTCTAAACACCAAACCTGTATATCTGATTCTGCCCTTTCCAGACACGTATCGCAATAAGGCAGAAGATGTTCCTACAGTGAGTTATGGCAACATTACTGGAACTGGTACAATGGGAGGGTCATCGGGAGCAGTTTTAGTATACTCCAGATTTCAACAGATTATCAAACTTTTCTGCCCTGATGGTCAACAGAAAAGTTGTAGAGGTCTTCACGGGCTTTCCATACATATATAATACCCTTATGTTATCTATCAGATAACCAATATTACAACCCGGCGAAGTCGAGCCAACTTCTGCCAGAAATCAAGAATCTTGATTCTATCTACCCTATCAAGTCGGAGTCCCTTTTACTGAGTCCAAGCCTACCAGCATCTGATATTCGCACTTTCCAAAACATAATGCATCCATTCTGTCGTTGTGGATGGTCAAGTATCATGTTTGATACTGACGGTACTACGTACCTCACCAAAGAAAATTCTAACCGGTTATATCCGGTTACGTCTATAGGTGGTTCCTATATCGTTCTCTCGCAAACGGTTTCTACACGGTCTTCTACCGTAGTCAATGCTGCAAAAGACAAACAATCCTCTTTCACACATTCACACCTCAAGGACGGTACGGGGAAACACGACAGGCAGTCACAATAATACATATGAAAATAAATGCATACGACTCTGGTGTGAGTCGCCCTCGAGCGAGGTCATGTCTCGAGGTACATGGCTATAAATACGTCTGTACAGCAAAGACTCCCGTACGATCCAGCTTATACACGCTCGGGCATACGTGTTTCGCATACTCCCATAGAACATGAATAGTTCTAGAGATGCATACTATTGGGTTATACACCACCCGACGGGGGCTCCCACTAACTTTGAAGCACGCTGGGGTACCGCGTGTCATAGGTTCTCAGAAACTTTGAAAGCTTTAGAGACTCCTATTAACATTTCCCTGCTAAGCCATGGAAAACTTCCATGCTACCTCTCGCATGGTGAGCTTACCGCAATTGATCCACTTAGGTGGCGTACCTTACCTCTTACCTGACGTCGGAGCGTCGTTACAGAATTAATAACATATAAGTTAGTTTACCACCTTTATATCTTATACTAATAATACTCTTTATAAGGGCACATAGCTAATTCCTCACTCAAATCCTAATTTTTGAAAATATGTTATTTTCTAGTACACTGTTCCCAATGATGCTCTGATACCATGTCTGTAGGGACCGGAATCCTGACATCTGAGGATCTCATTGGGTGGTGTCGTGCGATGCGACACCCAACAGTATACAAGAACAGAACGAGAATAAAATACAAGACAAAGTCTTTTATTTACATACAGCGGAAGTTTTACAATACTAGTGGAAGAAAAGAAACGTATATATCATAACTACGCTCTCAGCACTAGCTATGCAAAAGCAAAGTTATCCATGCTCTGGATACTTCGCACTAGCAACACCCAATCACGGTGGCGTGCAGGGTTCCCACTCGGTTGTACACCCTGGAGGGGGTGCAACCTCATCATCAAACCCATCATCTATTATATAACCTGCAAAAATTTGTTAACTGCAAACATGAGCATAAGGCTCAGCAAAACTAACCCGTCTCACTAGACATATGCAAGGGTGGATACTAAGCATAGGTAAGGTGAAGCATAAATGACTCACCTACAAGTGGATCCTTATAATTATGTTTTAAGTAGCAAATGACATTCTCTAAGCATGGCACATCATATACTCCACAATCAAACGAGAAACACTTTGTCGATGATATGACATGCCCAGAGCACATAATGCTATTACAGCTAAAGTACGGGGAAACTGTAAACTTTAATTTTGCTATCTCTAAGTCACACAAGGTTGCAAAGCAATTATAATTCAATACCACATATTTTTCTGGCTTCTTTAGTATTTACTACGTCACGGTGCAGTGAACAAGTGGTACTCTATTACCGCGAGGGACGGTGATTGCAATCAGGACACACCTGGACAACACGACACATACACACGTTTGGAAGTGTCGGCGAGTACATCAGTACCTACGTAACACTTCAGTACTAGTCGTATATGGCCACCTTTCACAAGAAACCCGAACGCCGAACCCGTATCACCTCTGCGAACAGAAGGTCTCCGCACAGAACACCTCTTGTGTCTATCAACCGATTTACACCTTACTGTCCTCAAACCACCCCTATCGATGGTGTGTTAATGGGCCTCGACATCCCAGTTATCGAGTTAAGTCATTTTACTGGAGTCCATATGTCCAGTATGTCGCCGGTACAAGTCAAGCTTGTTCGAAGGTGCCGCATACAGAAGGGCCTTAACTGACCAGTCAGAGCTATGCGACCAAGACCACGTCTTGTCGCTTCCTATCCATCTCTGACTGGTCTCAAGTTTAGATTAAAAAATTATTTTCTATAAATGTTAACCCAGTGTAGATGAGTGTCAAATTTCTATCTCGCGATTAGATTCCAACTACTTGACTTCTACCGGTTCACCTACAACATTAGCATAGTAGTTCTACACGTCGAGGTAGCAACCTACCCAATTAACCAATGGGATTGTGGGTCATGCATTTGAAGTATTCAAGCATCCTGAACGTAATGCACAATTCATATGCTAATCGACATAGTGATAAAGCAAAACTTTATAAACGACTTAAATGCAAACCGAGGCTTGCCTAGATGCAGGTCTGAGTCTGTGTTAGTATCTGGCAGGTGTACCTCCAAGGCCTCGGGTTCCTCCTCGACTTCGGTCACTACATTATATGCATATAATATGTATATGAATGACTTTGAAAATAATTACTATCAAGACCATAATTTAATCTATGGTGATCATTATATGATAATAATCTTAATTGGCTTTGGGACTTTGATGGTAGATACTAAGGAATATGATAGAAGCTCTGGCAAAGTACAGGAGATGAATAAAATAGTATGTTGTCTCTAAAATTATGGTAAGCAATAAAATCCCATAATTTTTAGAGAATAAATTGTAGCTTGAAAGTAGCTGCCAGTTGATGATCATGATAGAGGAGGTTGTCTTGGTTCTAGCAAAATTGGCTTCATAAATGTCTAAGCCTTGGCGAAGGAGTTATTGAATTTCAAATTTGGCAAGAATTTCTGGAATTATTTGATAATTGAATTTTAGTTTTTCAATCAACATTCAGTTGGCAACTGAATTAGGATTAGGAGATTAAGTTAATTAAATTCCAGATTTTTACAGGAACTAGTCTATGACTAAAGGAAGGGTCAGTCCAAATTTGGGACATAATAAAGCAACTGAACATCTGCAAAAATTCAATGACTTAAAAAGGAAATTGATCTATACAGAGAGTTATATAGGTGCAATGGCTCCCAATCTTTTTCTGGTAAACAAGAAAAGGACAATGCATTTTATGTGAATTTTGGGGATTTTTCCAGTGGAAATTTCACCCGGAAAAATTGTATTTGCATTTGAAAAGATTGTTTTCTACAGAATTTGAAAATAAGTTTCACAGAACCTAATTGATACTGACAGAAGCAAGAGCTCAAGGGCTTTCAAACAAAATTTGTTTGAAGATTTTTGGAGCAGTCTACAGAGAGATATTGATTTTTCAAGTTTGGAAATGGTTTTGCATCAATTTGAGATTTTTAGCTTTTAAATTTGGCGCCTGGGCCCACCGGATTTAAAATCAGCCAACCAGGAGTCAGCCACACCGGAAGTCATAAACATTTTCACGTGGCCACAATGGATCCCACGGCCACAGTCTCTGCATTCATAGCCTTTACCAATAAATTGTCCATGCTTGGACACAACTATTTTATTGGACACCCAAACTACTTAAAACCCATCTCTGCATAGGAGGGTACCACTAACTAGATTCTTGTTCGTAGTAGGGACATGTTGCCTGTTCTTCAGCTGGACAACCTTTTTGGAAGTGAACTTCAGATCGACCGTGCCAACACCACGAACAGAAGCATGTGACCCATTCCACATTAGGACGGCGGAATCCCGAACAAAATAGAAAGAAGTAAACATGGACATGTTAGAACATACATCAACATTAGCACCCGTATGAAACCACCAAGATGGTGTTTGAAAAATAAAAAGAACAGTAAAAGAATTACCGTACCCATTTGCATTGCTAGATGTCACAATGTTGACATTCTTTTTCCCATTGCGATCTGCCCTATCATGATAGTTGTTGGAAATATGTTTTTGCTCTGCACAGGTGTAGCAACAGCCATCATTTGCTTTGTTTGACTTCTTCTTTTTGGAAGTAGTAGTTTTGTTTGGCTTGAATTGAGACTTGTGATTCCCTTTGTTCTTGATATTGGATTTTTGCACCATATTAGCAATGGCGCTAGATTGACCCTCACCTCCTTTCTCAGTAGTGTCCTTAACCCGAGCGTTCTTCTCAACATCAAGAGACGCTATCAGGTTTTTAACTGATATTTACTATCTCTTGTGTTTCAGAGCTGTGGAAAAGTTCCTCCATGAAGGAGGTAACTTTGCAATAATGCACCCAGCCACAAACTTGTCGGGTAAAGGACATTTAGGAAGGTTGAGATCTCTCATGAGGCACTGTATTTCATGACCTTGTTCAACTACAGGACGGTTGTTAACCATCTTGAAGTCATGGAAATTCTCTATGATATACAGTTCTCCGCCTACATCTGTTGCACCATACTTAGCGTTATGTGCATCCCAGAACTCCTTACCATCTGTGATTGTCAGATAAACATCATAGAGTTTGTTGTCAAGAACACTTAAGATACATCCTCTCAGGGCAAAATTGGCTTCCTCGAACTTTGTTTGTTCCTCAACAGACAAAGGACTTTGAGGTTTGCCCTCAGTTACCCAGAAGATCTTAAGTGACTAGAGCCAGAGCATGGCCTTAATTTGCCACCTCGTGAAGTGCACGTCAGAGAATTCCTTTGGCCTCAATGCATCAGCTAAAGTCATCATGTTCAACTAAGGAAATTGTCTAATAATGTTTTTGGATTGTTAGAAAATACAAGGCAATTTACTGATCAATGCCGAAAAACACGCGAAAAACTGGCAGCGATTAACACCAGCAGACAGAGGGGATGAGTAATATCGCGTATTGATTTGAAGACGGAGGAACCGCTGCAGATCTGACGGCGGCACGTTGCTGCAGGTGTTGGTGACATCATTGGGCTGCAACGCCCGATCTCCTCAGTAGACGACCCCTGGTGAAGAATGCGAGCAGTAGCGCGGAGTGCTTCCCAAAAACCTTATTCGCCCTCTCCCGATGCAGGATCGCAAGGGTGAGCAGTTCTGAAGACCTGCTCTCCCGATCGTCGGTGCACGCCGGCGCTCGGGATGGAGTAGACTAAAAGGCGCCGCTAGGAACACGAACGTGGGAATGATCTGATCGTGGGATGACTTGCCCTGCCGCGGACGCTCGTATATATAGAGAGTCCTGCGGAGGTGGTTCTGTTGCGATCCGGCGATCCGACTATGCAATCGTAGACCCGTCCATCTCTAACGACTTGGATTCAGTCTTGGAAGCTCCACGATTACGAAGCCCAAATAGCCAAAATAAATGTTCTGCAAAAAAATAAAATCTAGGATCAGCTCGAGGCTCAAATTCACACAAACACAAGCGCGCGCGTGTGCGGGGCGGGGCGGGGCGTGGTGAGGCGATCGAGTGAGGAGGAGGAGGAGGAGTGCGCGTGGGCCAACCCTCTCTTCTCCTCTTCTCTCTCACTCGAAGAGTAGAAGAACAACCTCCCTTATATGTAGAGGTTGCTCCCCTTCCACTTCCCATGTGAGACTAAACATTTAGCACCATCATCTCTTGCCCTAATGGGCCTTTGAGATTTTTCGGAATTAATCTGAATAAATATTGGGCCTAGCCCGTTTATTCCAACAGGAAGCCTATGTTCGACCAGATTTCTACTCAGACCTGGCATCTCAAGATAATCCCAAGCGAAGTAGTCAACAAATTCTTTAAGTAATGCACATACCTTAATTTTCTAATTAGAAACTAGATTTTTGTTGATGAACATGGGCCTAGGAATACTTCCATCACCAATATCAATCTCCTCAAGTGGATCAGCCAATGAGAATCCTTGTCCAAGTTTCTCCATGCCATCTAAATCCTCAACTTTCTCATGCATATTATTCTTTCCTAAACGATACTCGTCCGTGCACCTTTGCAGCCACTTTAGACTTAGTTCTTTATCCATCTTACAATGATAAATTATTAAGCCGGGCTACACTAGCCGGTTGTACATGAACAGGAACAAAACCAGCCTTACCTATGCTAACATAATCATAATCTGATAAATCAGTACCCGTCAAAGACCGCATCTCGCCATGTTGCCAATCAACCGACATTTCTATCATGGCAATGCAGGCCGAATTATCCGCTCCAATTGGTTCAACATCATCATCAACCCACTGAATCAAGCACTGATGTAAAGTGGATGGGATACAACAATTTGCATGGATCCAATCAAACCTCTAACATCAACAATAAAAAATGCAGTAGGTAGAGTCTTACTCCCAACTGTAACTTCCATGGAGATGACACCCTTAGCCTCGGATAAGTCTCTTGAAAATCCACAAAGCCCCATCTTGGTTTTCATCAGTTCATTTTCTTTTCGGCACAACTTAGAATAAACCAAAAAGGTATAATATTAACACCAGCGCCGCCATCAACAAGCATGCGACTAATGGGCCCACCATCAACATGAACCTTTATGAACAAAGGCTTCAAATGTTGTCCAGGCTTCTCTAGCTTTTCAAATATAAAATTTTTTGGGCCAAGAGTTAGTCAGCAACTTTTAACTCAGGTACACGAAATTCCGTAGGCAAAGCGAAAACCATGTTGATGTCTATGTCACCTGGTGTGTCTTTTCTAGCATCTGAACCTTCACCATTCGTCACGTCTGGCTGAACGCGGCCCGGCCCATCACGCAAACGGGTCCCTGCCGCAAGCCCAGGTTGCAATGGGCCTGCTACGCAAACATGCCCAACCGGAGCACCAACCAAGGTCCTGGGCCACCTCAATCCAAAAGACTAGCCTGATAGGTGAGGTTCCCTACACCTTATATGTTGGGCTCCCCATCATCAATATCCGATGTGGGATTAAACCTAACAATCTCCCCCTTCATCACACATCGGGTGGTCCTACTCCCCTTCACACTCGGGTGGACACCACTCCGACAGCCCGATTTCATGTGGCCCGGGAGGTCTCTCCGACGGCCCGATATCCGTGTGTGGCCCGGGAGACGTTATGAGTTTCCGACCTGGCTCTGATACCACTTGTTAGAAAATAGGCACGCGGAAGCGATAATGGATCTCCAGAGACACTGATGCAAGATCACGGACGACACGCGAGGCACGATATTTGTTAACGAGGTTCAGCCGAAGCCTACATCCTCGGGGCATGACTATGGGCGCACCTCCCCAATATGTTGTCTTTTTCGTGGTTACAACAGCGGCCCTCCCCTCATATTTATAAGGAGGCCAGTAAAGAGTCCAACACAAACTCTACACCCCACCGCTAATACAACTCAAAGTCCTATCGTAACCAACTCGTACATAATATTCGACACATATCCAACAAACTCCACCTTGGCGAATATTACACCACCTTGAAGTTGTCATGCGCGAACCTCCATGTATTCGGACTTGAGTTGTCGACTTCATAGCTCATGGAGAGCCACACGACGAGTCCAACGTCTTAGACTCGCCGTCCGAAGAGAACACCGCTATCTCCGCAACTCCATCTTCCATTACTCCACCTGCAACGGAATGCCCTTGTAACTTGTACAAATTTGATGTCTCTCTCTCTCCTATCATCACAATCTCATCTCCATTCATGACCTTCATTGTCTTTCCATCCGGCTCAGCCCAGAATAACAGACCATCACGATGTAGAGCCCCAAGCGAAATTAGATTCCTTTGCAGCTTTGGTACATGCTTAACACCTTGAAGCATGTGCTCACCTCCGTCTTGTGTCTTGATCTTGATCTCGCCTATTCCAATAATAGGGTGTCCCCTATCATCTCCCAAATAAGATTTGCCAAAATCACCTGACTTGTACGAAGAGAAACACTCCTTTTTGTGCGTCACATGAAAAGAGCTTGCTGAATCTAACACCCATGCTTCAGTTGACTGTATTTCGATACCCACTGAGAGAACATCACCGTCGCTATCTGAGTCACTCTTAGGAATTACCACATTAGCACTTGAACCCTTCACTTTTGCTGGACAATCCCTTTTAACATGTCCCCACTCCTTGCAGAAATAGCACTGTACCTTTTTCTTCTTCTCACTCTTAGCATTCACCTTCTCCTTCGCATACTCACCTCTGATCAGCAAACCTTCAGCTTGAGGTTCGTCCACTGTGTTGTTCTTCCTCCTTTGTTCTTGAGCTAATAACGCCGCAGTAACATCCTCGATTTTGATGGAATCCTTGCCGAATGTCAGAGTTGTGACCGTTTGCTCATAAGATGGTGGTAACGAGCATAAAAGAATTATTACCTTGTCTTCATCATCATTTTGCACATCTAGCTGTCCTAGATCCGTGACCCTTTGATTGAAGATATTTATGTGCTCCGCAAGATCAGACCCTTCCTGCATCTTCAGCCTATATAATTTTTGCTTCAAATACAGCTTGGTCGTCAAAGTCTTTGACATGAACTGATTTTCCAGCTTATCCCAGATTTCCTTCGGTGTAGTCAACCCGATAACATGGTACATGACATTGTCGGACAGACACAGCCGTATGGTTGCAGCTGCTTGCATCTGTTTTTCCTCCCACTCGTCATCCTCCATCTTGACCGGCTTTTTCGCCTTCAGAACGGACAAAAGACTTTGTTGCGCCAACGAATCTTTCACCCTTATCTGCCACAAGCCGAAGTTGCCGCTGCCATCAAACTTCACCATATCAAATTTGGTACTCGTCGGTGCCATCCGTCCTCTTGCCACGGATCACCGAAAAAAAAATCTTCACATGTGTCACACGTCGAACCCGCGTACCTCCTGCACGCACAAGCACGTCGTTGCGTACTCTTGCGTTCCGTCTGAATGCGCCGCCGCGTACGCGTGTCCCTCCGCCGTACACTGTTGTGCACAGCCTGCAACTCTCGAGCCTTCTCGACTATCACGTTTCTCACACACAACAAAGTCAACCCGCTTGATCGCCGCCCGCCGTTTGTCTTTAACCGTTGCAGCCTTTTGGTGCCTTTTGCTGAACACACGAACAGCCGAATCCTTTTTTTTTTGTCTTCTGTTATCGATATCCCATAGACTCGCGTTATATATAAGTTGGATGGCACCGTATCGGTTACCGATACGGAAAGGTCCGCCGATCCTTGCTTGCCCGAACGATATCCATCAAGAATCTTCGTGTACCACGATCGGAATCCAGTTTGCATACGAGTAGGAGTCCTCAGTCAAGAGTTTACCGATCAAACTGAGCAAAGAAAGAGAAAAGTCCAACCTGCATACGTATTGATCAGTCAAGTCAAGACATATCTGGACCCACCTTGTTCCCATGCAGCAAACATCAATGCATGCCACAACTTGTTCCCCGTATGAGTACCCTTCGATTCCAATCTGTTCACGATATTTCCAACGACCCCTTCCTCAGAATCCCAACTTGAGTACGCTATAAGTCCACCTGTCACACGAGTAGACACCGCTTCTTTGGGCTCCCGCGTGATCACGCACGGGTATCCTCGTGTCCTGGCCACAGGCTCTTCCAGCGCACGCCAACTGTACTGGGTTCCAGAGAAAAAATACGCCTGGTGGTCATCAGGCAATGGCGAGCCACCAAAAAAAAACGAGTCCACCAAGGTTAACACTATCGCTGTAACATCTCCATGTTGAGCATGTAACAGCCCCTCCAATCAAACTGACGGTACGCGTACCTCAGTTAGATCGCGAGTCGAAGCCGTCGTTCTTGTCTGCGACGTCTTCCAGCCGCACCGTCGAGCTCGACCATCACGTCTGATCGGTCCCTATCGAACAACAGCCTGCAGCCGCCATCAATCCGTTCTCCACGTCTGGACGAAACTCCATTGATGCAGCTCATTGAACGGTTCGATCCGTCACGCTCGAAGTGTCCAACTCCACCGATCGAGTCGTCGATCGCCGTCATGCTCCACCTTGCGCCATGTTCCTCCCGAACACATCGTGTGAGCTTTGCGCGGTGTGGAACATACCATCATTCCTGCTCATGATCTTCAACATCACCTCTAGATCCAATTCAACCTTGACTCTGATTACCACTTGTTAGAACGCGGCCCGACCCGTCACGCAGACGGGCCCCTGTCGCAAGCCCAGGTCGCAACGGGCCTGCTACGCAAACAGGCCCAACCGGAGCACCAACCAAGGTCCTGGGCCACCTCAATCCAAAAGACTAGCCTGATAGGTGAGGTTCCCTACACCTTATATGTTGGGCTCCCCATCATCAATATCCGATGTGGGATTAAACCTAACAATCTCCCCCTTCATCACACATTGGGTGGTCCTACTCCCCTACACACTCGGGTGGACACCACTCCGACAGCCCGATTTCATGTGGCCCGGGAGGTCTCTCCGACGGCCCGATATCCGTGTGTGGCCCGGGAGACATTATGAGTTTCCGACCTGGCTCTGATACCACTTGTTAGAAAATAGGCACGCGGAAGCGACAATGGATCTCCAGAGACACTGATGCAAGATCACGGACGACACGCGAGGCACGATATTTGTTAACGAGGTTCAGCCGAAGCCTACATCCTCGGAGCATGACTACGGGTGCACCTCCCCAATATGTTGTCTTTTTCGTGGTTACAACAGCGGCCCTCCCCTCATATTTATAAGGAGGCCAGTAAAGAGTCCAACACAAACTCTACACCCCACCGCTAATACAACTCAAAGTCCTATCGTAACCAACTCGTACATAATATTCGACACATATCCAACAACGTCATCATCAGTTTCATTCTCCTTCTCGAAGCGCTTCTCCTTCCACGTCATCTTTACAGGTACCATTGCTATAGCTTTGTTGAACCATTCTTCTCTTCTGAGTATGCGTGAGTCCTGCTGGGCACCATTGGGGCTTTGGTTTGGTGCCTGGTACGGTGCAACTGACCCAACTCTGTTGACCTCCAAATGCCTTGCCTCGTCTTCGCATGCAGAATATTTTGCACGTGCTTCAGACCTGACCGGTACCCTGTAACTGACCGGTACCCTGTAACGTCTCTGCCATCCAAATAAATCTTGCCATCGGCACCACACCTTGGTGAGCTATTCCGAGAAACATTCTTGTTTTCTCTGGCTAAATGAGATTTAACTTCTGCATATGAATCAATATTTTCAGCAGCTGGATGTTGTGAGCCACCACATGCGATGTAATCGTGTGGTCTGTCTTCTCTATCAAATCAAGCCCGCTTGTCATGTGAAGTTTCTCCCAGCATATGCTCTGATGGAAACCATGCAGGATTAAAGAAAATTTCTGGGCCAATAGGATACGGTGTCCAGTAATTAAATCCCCATAGAGGAAACTACGGGTACACTGGTCCCATATGAAAATATGGTTGCATGCGGCATGGGTTTTCTTGCCAGCAGTTTTGAACACCAAAATCATGCTGGGGAGATCTTGGACGTTTGCTGCTTCCAGAATTGTCAAACATTTTGCAGGCCTTGCGAGAAGTATATTTGTCCAACAACTGTTTAAATGTCGGCCTCGGCTTGTTGAATGGCCTCTTGCCTTCGTTGACCTTCCATAGTCCTACTTCTGGATTCTTAGGCTTTATCATCTTTGGAGCAGCAGCATGAATAATAATATTTTTCCTTTTGTTGTTCCGTCGACGTTCTACACTCCTACTTCTGGATTCTTGGGATTTATCATCTTTGGAGCAGCAGCATCATCAATAATAATATTTTTCCCTTTTGTTGTCTCGGCCTGACCAAACCGAAGCAAAACCTTATTATTATCAAAATCTATCATGTTGACAGGGAAAGGATCATGATCAAGCTTCATTTTATTGACTTCTGCAGATACGAATCGTCCATCGTTGAGGGCCGATTGTACCTGAGGACGGAACACATTACAATCATTAGTAGCATGTGAATAGGAATTATGCCATTTACAATAAGATTTTTTAGCCAATTCTTCAGGGGATGGAATCACATGCCCTTCTCTGACCCTAATCAGCCTTAATCTGTAGGAGCATATCAAAAACCTTGTCACACTTACTAATCAAAAGTATATCTAATTTCATCTTTTTAGTAGTTGCGGGTTTCAATGCGGGACATGCAGAAGGTTTAGACCGAGACTTGTACACCCATTCAGCTACACATATATCAGTATCATCACTACTATCAGAATCACTCTCGCATCCCACAATGCTGATCACATTGGTTTTACCGCTGCTATCTTTAAATCGGCTATGATGTTTGACCTCCTTAGCACGATTTTTCTGCGCCAAAGCCTTTTGCAGAACCTGATTAACATCTGAATATTCTTGCCCATCTAATATATCTTTTGTTGAGATATGACTCTACCTCTTGTATGTCTACACTTATAAATATAGGTTACCCATGTACTTATACCTGAACCTATAATAATATATATGTTTTCCGTGGTTTTTTTTTCTCCTCCACATTGGGAGAGTTTTTTCCACGTTAAATCATGTGTCCTCTTTTCCCTAACAAGTAGTATCAGAGCCGTCAATAACAGATTAATCTTTGCTCTTCGTGCGCCGTCGTGTTCCGAAGTTTGAATCTCCCGATCGTTGCCTTACCATTTGCGCCGATCTCGCAGGTTGCGCCGGCCTGCATTCTCCGCGTGCGGATCCGTCTGACGCGAGGTCTGTGGTTTTCGCAAGACACGCGGCCATCCCGCCAGCTTCTAGATCTGCTACTCCGCGGATCTATTCGTAGACCGCCTCCACAGATCCTTCGGCCGCCCGCTGCCTTTCGGTCATCAGCGGCAGCCTCCATCGCAGGCCCCATCTGATTTTCTCCGCAGGTGCAGGTTACTCCGGCAAGTGAACTTGCCCTGCGCCTACTGCTCCATCAAATCAACTTGGGAACAGTGCTAATCAAATCAAGGACAGGCAACGCTATCAGCTTGGCGCTGATCTGCTATTTCACGTGGAGAGAGAAAAGTTTTGATATCTTTGCTACGTGCACACGATACGCAGATCTCTCTTCACTTCAAGATTTTTGGTACTTGCACATCAGGAAGTCTACCAAGATTTTTAATTCCTCTGATATTTGCTGCACGTCATGTGTACTAAATTGGATATTCCAAAATTTAATAGAAAAATTAGCTTTTTCATATGGCATGTTCAGATGAAGGCCGTTCTCACTCGGTTAGGCGTGCGCAGGGCCTTGATTGAAAAACCTAAAGATATGGCAGATGATTAATGGGTGGAACTTGATGAAAAAGCTTTGTCTGCCTTGCAACTCAGTTTGTCTATAGATGTTTTGCGTGAAGTCTTGAACGCAAAATCAGCCGCAGAATCATGAAAGAAATTGGAGGAACTTTATATGACTAAAAGTCTTGTAAATAAGCTTCGTCTTAAGGAACGTCTGTACACTATTCGCATGATAGAAGGTACCTCTATTCAATCACATCTTGCTGAACTTAATTCAATTTGTGCTGATCTTGCAAGTTTGGATGTGAAAATTGATGATGAGGATGAGGCAATTTTGTTGGTTGTTTCTTTGACCGCTTCGCTTAAGCATTTTAAAGAAATTATGCTTTATGGAAATAATACCTCACTCGGATTTGAGAATGTTAAGTAAAATTTATTGTCTAAGGAGAAATTTGATACTAATTCTCGTTGTGAGTCAAATCTTGCATAAGAGAGGTTATTTGGACGATATTGGTAAATTGGAGTTTTGTGAATATTGTGTTTTTGGCAAACAAAAGAGGGTCAGTTACTCTTTATTGACTCATTGCACTAAAGGAATACTTGATTATATTCATTCTGATCTTTGGGGTCCTGCTCCTCATTGTTCAATTGGAGGTCGTGAGTATATGATCACATTCATTGATGATTTTTCTCGTAAAGTTTGGACTTATTTCTTGAAGCATAAAAATGAATCTTTTCCTACGTTCAAGTTCTAGAAAACTTTAGTTGAAAATCAGACTAGCGGAATAATCAAGAAATTAAGGACCGATAATGGATTGGAATTTTGCAGTGCTGAGTTTGATTCATTTTGTGCTGATCATGGTATTGCTAGACATAGAACCATTCTAGATACTCCTCAGAAAAATGATGTTGCAGTAAGGATGAATCGTACTATTGGAAAGGTCTTGTTGTATGCTTTCTAATGTAGGTTTATGGGAAAAGCAAAGTTTATGGGCTGAAACTACTTCTACAGCATGTTATTTGATTAATCGTGCTCCTAATTCAGCGATTAATTTCAAAATTCCAGAAGAAGTATGGACAGGTAAACCTATTGAGTATTCCAACCTTAAGATTTTTGGTTGCGCCGCTTATGCTCATGTTAACAATAGAAATCTTATGCCAAGAGCTTAAAAATGTGTTTTTGTTGGCTATGATTGTGGTGTCAAAGGATATTGTTTATACTTTCCAAACTCTAGAAAGGTGATTGTCAGTCGTGAGAGTACATTTAATCTACTAGAGGTATTACTACTATTGGTTCTTCATCCACACCTATACCTGAAACTGCTATTCAGAATCTTGAGGAAGATGTACCTGTTAATGATGATTTTGTTGCTTCTTCTACTACACAGTCAGTTTCTACTCCTGCGCCTCTTGTTATTAATAACCACAGTATTGCAATTAATAGACCTAGATGGAATATCATTTTGCCACAACGATATCGTGACACTAATAGTATGACTCATTATGCTTTCATTATTGCTCAAGATACTAATGGTGCATTTGAACCTTCTTCTTATTTGGAAGCTATCTCATGTGATAATTCATCTCGATGGTTAGTTGCTATGAATGATGAATTTGAGAGCCCTCAAAAGAATTCTACAATGGGACTTGGTTGAGCTTCCTGTAGGTAAAAGACCTCTAAAGTGCAAGTGAATTTATAAAAAGAAGGAGGGCATACCTGGAGTTGAACCATCAAAATTTAAAGATCATCTAGTTGTGAGAGGTTTTGAACAAAAGGAAGGTATTGATTTTCATGAGGTTTTCTCTTCTGTTGTTCGTCACTCTTCTATTCGAGTTATGCTTGCAATTGTTGCTATGTTTGATTTGGAGCTAGAGCAACTTGATGTCAAAACTGCTTTTCTTAATGGAGATTTAGATGAGGAGATTTATATGACACAACCTGAGTATTTTTCTGCTCCTGGCCAAGAGCACTTAGTATGTCATTTGAAGAAATCTCTTTATGGATTGAAACAAGCTCCTAGGCAGTGGTATAAAAGGTTTGACTCATTTATGCTTGCACATGGTTATTCTAGAAGCAATTATGATCATTTCATTTACTTGAAGCAGTTCCTCAATGGACCTTTCGTGTATCTACTGCTCTATGTTGATGATATGCTTATTGCTTCTCATGAAAAGTCACTAATTGATGAATTGAAGGCTCAACTTAGTGATGAATTTGAAAAGATCTTGGACCAGCTAAAAAGGTTCTTGGGATGGAAATTAAATGTTACCGTTGTGCTGGTACTCTATTTCTATCTCAGAAAAGTTAAATTGAGAAAGTGCTTGAAAGGTACAATCTCAATAATTGCAAACCCATTCCTACACCATTTGCTTCACATTTTAAGTTATCATCTTTGCAATGTCCAGATAATGAAGAAGATAGAGAGTACATGTCTCGTATTCCATATTCTAGTGCTGTTGGAAATCTCATGTATGCTATGATCTGTACAATACCCGATTTGGCTCATGTTGTTAGTGTGGTTAGCAGATTTATGCATAATCCAGGCAAAGAATATTGGAATGCAGTGAAGTGGATTCTTCGTTATTTGAAAGGTACTTCTAACTTCGGATTATTGTTTGACAAGAATTTAGTGAAGTCAAATGATGTTATTGAATCTGTTGATTCTAATTATGTTGGTGATCTAGATAAAAGACGCTACATCTTTGGCTATATATTTTCTTTATGTGGGTCTGCGGTGAGTTGGAAGGCTTCCCTTCAATCTATAATTGCTCTCTATACTACTGAAGCAAAGTATATTGTTGCTACTGAAGGGGTTAAAGAAGCTATTTGGATGCGTGGTCTTGTTTCTGAAATCGGTATTCTCTAAGATGTCATAAAGGTTAATTGTGACGGCCATAGTGCTAGTTGTTTGACCAAGAATGACATGTATTAATTTAAGACCAAGCACATTGATATCAAGTATCATTTCATTCGTGATGTTGTCGCAGAAGGCAAGATTGTTATTGAAAAGATACATACAGATGAAAATCGCGTAGACATGCTTACAAAGCAATTATCTAATACCAAGTTCAAGCATTGTCTTGACTTGGTAGGCATTCGCGGAGCATAGCACCCTAGTGGTGTTTGGGAGATAGTTTTCTATAGATTTAGAGTCAGGGGAGATTTTTAGGATAAGACTCTACCTCTTGTATGCCTACTCCTATAAATATAGGTCACCGCTGTACTTGTACCTCAACTCATAATAATAGATTTGTTTCCCGTGGTTTTTTCTACTCCACCTTGGGAGAGTTTTTTCCACGTTAAATCTTGTGTCCCCTTTTCCCTAGCATCCTTGATATGAGTGAGTAAACCAGAAAAGCAAGGTCAGCTAAATCCTTTTCGCCGATGATCAAGCTAAACCATCGGTTTTTAACATCCCTAAACCTTCTAATGTAATCAGATACTGGTTCATTGTGTTTTTGCTTAACTGATGTCAAGTTCCACAATTTAAGTTCAGTTTCACCGCTATAAAAATATTCATGAAATTTCTGCTATAGTTGTGACCAAGTGGTAATAGAATTTGCAGATATAAGCCATGTAAATGCAGTGCCAGATAATGATAAAGAGAACAACTTTACTTTATAAGCATCTAACATGCCAACATCACTGCATTGTGCTAAAATTGTCCTATGTGCTCAAATGTTGACCTACGTTCTTCCCCTTAAATTTAACAAAATCTGGAACTTTAAAGCCACTTGTATATGGTAATTGAATCGTAGTGTTCCAGATATGGTTTCTGATATGACCGTTCTCTCTCGTTAGGTTCTAAACCAAGTTCTCTAAGCATATTAGCAACTTGGTCTCTAAAATTTTCAGAAGGTGTTACAGAGCCGATCGGCAAAACAGGTGCAGCATGTATGCTACATGTGAAGGTCCGGAAAAACATGAAACTGGTGCCGGCGCATGAGAAACCCCAGTACCTGTAGGTGCCAATGGTGGAATATTATAAGCTATTGTCTGATACTCCCTCTGTTTCGTTTTAATTGTCATTAGGACAACCTTTAATAGTTTATTTTTAGTTCATTTGATTGTTTGAAACGACAATTATTTCAGAACGGAGGGAGTAAAAGAGTTGTTGCATATTGGAAGTGAAGCCTAAATTTTGGTCAGTGTTACTTGGTATCTGTGCAGCCGAATTTATTACGTTAGAACCACTAGCAGGTGGTGTAAAGCTAGGTGCATAATTGTTGGCCAAATTGCACCAAAATTTGTGCTACTTATATTATTATCAGGAGCTACGTAATATGACGTAATAGCAGGAGATGAATTGTGTGCATACCTAGTGTTCGGCAAGACATCCGAACTGCTATTCTCAAGAGGAACTTGCTTTCCAAGTCGCTCATCATTAAGCTGTCGGACTAATGAACGAACTTGGCGAGGTAAATTATTCTCAAGATTCTTAATCTGATTTCTAACTTAACTAGTTACCGATTGAGTAATGGTACGTGACATATGTTGGAAAATTGCGTATTATTCTAAATCCAGATTTAATATAGAGGCAAATTTTACAGATATTCAATACTGCAACGTGTACTCTACAGAGCAGAACGTAGATCAACACAATAAAAACTAGCGAACACATATGAACTCACTTGGGTTCGTCAATGTAGCAGCGCAGATCGATATCAAAAATAGCTTCGAGCGGTCGCGCAGATGCGCTGCCCAGAAACCTTATTGCCGTCCCTCATGCAGGCTTCACGAGGACAAAGGTTCGAAGATACCGCTCACCCTTCTCCTCGGTGCACGTCAAGGAAGAGGTTGGTGAAGGTTTGATAGCTTAAACACCACAGCACAACTTTCCAAAAGGAAGACGAATGGATAAAAGAGAATATTGTGTGTATTCGAAACCTGAATATCTTCAGGGCCTAATATAGGCACGGCTGCCCTCTAGGAGCCGTATGCGTTTGGTTGGGAGTCAAAGTGGGATGGGATGGATCCATCCCAGTTTTTAGGGATGGGATGGTTCCGTTTTCTGTTTGACTAGAGGGATGAGACGATCCCTGTTTCTTGTTTGTTTTGTGTGATGGTGTGGGACGGAATGATCCCGTCTCTTGTTTGAATGAAAGGATGGGACAAAGACATGTGAGTATGAGTACTTCTGGAAGGTCGCGCGCCTGTCTCCACGGAGGTGGGACGGATCCGTCCCCATGTTTTCGGTGGGATGGTTCTATCCCGCATCTAGGTGGAATATTCTCTTTTGAGGAATGACTCCATCCCACATGTCTCCAAACCAAACAATAGAAAAGTGGGATCGTCCCGTCCCGTCCCACTATATCCCTCGAACCAAACACACCCTAATTGCTCCTCAATTAATGGCGTTTATGGCAATAAATTACGCACTAATTCTCTATTAGTGCAGAACGGTTCAAATTTCATAAAGGATACAAGTGGCAAAATTACTCAATGCAGCCACGCCATGGTCGTGCGTCGCAAGTCACAAGTCACGTGGACAAACACGGAAAAAATCGCAAAAACGCGCGCGCGTGCGTGTGTGTGAGTACATATAGCCAGACCCCTCATTATTGCTTTCTCTATTCAGCCATAGGTATGAGGGCTACTATATATGTTGGTTTGCACCACCTTGCACTAATAGTATGGGACTATAACCAAAAGTCACATTGCTTTGGAATTTCAGCTGAATGGGCCACACTCAAATGGGCCAAATTCCAACAATCCCACACCAATTTCAAAGCAAGGAATGAAGAATAAAAGAGCAGTGTGCTGCAGTATTGTTTTATGTATCAGTCTTTCAGTATGAGTCCCGTACGGGTTGAACTTATACCTAGAATAACAAGATTCATCTTTCCACAGCTGAAGAATGGACTATGCCTTGAATTCTCATCCTTGTGTGAAAAGATTTCACTTGAAATCAGAACTGATACTAGGCTGTCAGACAACCTCACCTATCTGGAGCGTTAGTGGTCTGCTCCTGTATCTTCTCATGAGCCTTTATGAGAACTCCCTATTCTCACGATTTGTGACCTACAGTTAAGCATAAGTAGGTGTTTTCCTTCAAGATATCCTGTAGGCTAATATCTTTACAACGAAAAACATTAAGGCTTAATTTATGACAACCTTCCATACAGTAAAGAGTACTTGGTGTCATTTGAACATGGGTACATTTTTTATTTATAATATACTCTTTGGTTACATCAGTCAACTTGTTTTTCCTAGTACCTAAATCACGGGATCTCCGATCAAAAGGACGGGTTACCGTTGTGATGTAACTTCAGGTGGGCCTCATACCCATATTCTTAGACATCACAGAAATCACATTCCATGATAATCCTTTTGTGAAGGAGTCTATCAGATTATTTGCACTTTTCACATAGCTCGCAGCTATAACTCTGGAGTTCTTCATCTTTGTGAAAGATTTCAATCTACGCTTGATGTGCTTGTAGGACTTTCAATTATCCTTTGTATTCATAACCTGAGCTAGCATTGATTGGTTATCGCAATACATTAGGATAGACGGTACCGGCTTTTCAACAAAAGGTAAGTCCATCAATAGCTCACTTAGCCATTCAACCTCATTGCTAGCTGATTCTAGTGCTACAAGTTCAGCCTTTGTAGTAGACTTTGTTAATACAATTTGTTTACAAGACCTCAATGAAACTGCAGCACCAGCAAGCGTAAACACATAGCCACTCGTGGCTTTCATCTCATCCGCATCTGAGATCCAATTGGAATTACTATATCCCTCCAACGCTGGTGGATATCCTGTGTAGTGAATTCCAAGCGAGGTTGTGCCTCTCAAATAGTGCAACACTCGTTCAAGTGCCTTCCAATGATCATCTCCCGGGTTTGATGTAAACCGACTGAGTTTGCTCATAGCATAGGAGATATCAGGTCGCGTCGCACCAGCTAGATATATAAGGGAACCGATTATTTGTGAACATCTCAGTTGATCTTTTCCCTCTTCCATAAATTTTTGAAGCTTGATGCTCGCATCATAGGGAGTTGGAGAAACTTTGCAGTTATCAAAGCCAAACCGAGAATGAATTTTCTCCGCATAGTGGGATTGATTTAGAGTGATTCCATCCTCACTTCTTATCAACTTTATATTCAGAATTACATCTGCCAGTCCCAACTCTTTCATGTCAAAACATCCAGACAAGAAAGATTTAATCTCATCAATCACGCTTGTGCTTGTTCCAAAAATTAATATGTCATCGACATACAAGCACAATATTACTCCTTGACCCCCACCACAACGATAGTACACACACTTGTCCGCCTCATTCACGCTGAATCCGGCTAATGTTTGAGTGTTATCAAATTTTTCATGCCATTGTTTGGGTGCTTGCTTAAGACCATACAGGGGTTTTATTAATTTACTCACTTTATTCTCTTGCCCGAGAATTTTATAACCATATGGTTGCTCCATATATATTTCTTCCTCTAACTCTCCATAAAATAAAGTTGTTTTTACATTCATTTGATGGACAAGTAAACCATAGGAAGAAGCTATCGCCAGCAACACTCTGATGGTGGTAATTCGGGCAACAGGAGAGTATCTGTCAAAGAAATCCTCTCCTTTTTGAGTAAACTCCTTGCCCACAAGCCTAGCCTTGTAATTCTCAATAGTACCATCTGGCTTCAATTTCCTTTTGAAGATCCACTTACATCCAATAGGTTTACACCCACTTGGACAATTAGTGATCTCCCAAGTACCATTTGACATGATGGAGTCCATCTCACTACGGACTACCTCTTTCCAATACTCTGCATCTGGAGATGCATATGCCTCTTCAAGAGTATTGGACACATCATTAACAAGATAAATAATAAAGTCATCTCCAAAAGATTTCGCAATCTTTTGTCTCTTACTCCTACGAGGAGATTCAAGATCGACCAAATTGTTATCTTCTCTGGATGGTGTGTGTGTTTCGTCATTTGATTGAAGTGGTATATAATCCTCAGGAGCAGTTGTATGAATATGATTTTTCTCATCATAAGATGTGCTACCTACCTTTCTCATAAGAAATATATTTTCAAAGAATGAAGCATCTCTTGACTCCATGATAGCATCTCTTGGGGCTGTTTTGTACATATCCTAGAATACACAATCTACTGTTTTGGGTCCAAGCTTTCTCTTTTTTGGCTCAGGTAGATTGACCTTTGCCAAACAGCCCCAAGTCCTCAAAAATTTGACATTGGGTTTTCTTCCATTCCATCCCTCATATGGAGTGACTTCTCTGTTTTTAGTCACTATTCTATTCAGGACAAAATTTGTTGTCAAAATAGCTTCCCCCCACCACTTATAGGACATACCGGCGCTCTCTAACATAGTGTTAACCAAATCTGTTAGAGTTCGGTTTTCCTTTCAGCTACCCCATTAGATTGAGGTGAATATGGTGGTGTCACTTCATGGATAATATCATGTTTAGTACAAAACTGAGAGAAATCATTTGAGGTATACTCTCCTCCACGGTCATTGCGCAACCGTTTAATTTTCCTCTCAAGTTGGTTCTCAACCTTGGCCATATAAATTTTAAAGTAATGTAGAGCTTCGTCTTTAGTTTTTAGAAGATAAATATAACAAAAATGAGTAGCATCATCTATAAAAGACATAAAATATATATTGCCTCCTCTAGTCAATATTCCATTCATCTCACACAAATCAGAATGAATAAGATCTAATGGTGCCAAGTCTCTCTTTTCCTCTAAACTTTTAAATGGTTTTCGAGGTTGTTTTGCTTGCACACAAGATTGACACTTTGATACTTTGACAATATTAAACTTAGGAATAAAATATAATCTGGACATTCTAGCAATGGTGTCAAAACCAATATGACAAAAAACGTGAGTGCCATACATCGGCTTCACAAGCTTTGTTAATCCCGGATGCAAAATTCAAATGATAATTCATATCAAGAGTACTTAGGCGAAACAAGCCTCCGCTCACATAGCCTTTGCCTATAATTTTTCCAAACTTGGAAATTACAACTTTATTTGACTCAAATACTAACTTATAACCATCTTGATATAAGAAGAAAACACTAATCAGATTCGTGTTTATTGTTGGAGCATGTTGCACGTTCGTCAAACAGACATACTTTCCTGAAGTGAGCTTCAGTTCGACCGTACCAACACCAAGAATAGAAGCAGCTGATCCATTTCCCATCAAGATGGTGGAAGACCGCGTTCCCTGGTAATAAGAAAATAAAGACAAATCAGGATACACATGAACATTGGCACCTGTGTCAACCCACCAATCCGTGGATTGTACAGCTGAAAAAACAAATGGTAAATTACCATACCCAGAAGGATCGGCTTCACTGCCGTTGTTTTTGCCAATGGTCATATTTACAGCCTTCTTTTTCTATTCATCATCTTTGATTTTGCGGTAGCGGCAGTCTTTTGCAATATGCCCTTCTTTGCCACACACAAAACATGCCCTGTTGTCTTTCCCATTTTTCTTCTTTTTGAAGTTAGTTGTTTTCCTTGCTTTACCACCATTTTGCATCTTACCCTTGTTGTTATTTTTGTGGTTGACCTTTTTCTGCATCATGTTTGCACTAGCACCATTCTCTGCAGCAGCAGATGTGTGTGGAGTGTCTTTTGCCCTTGCTTTTTCCTCCACGTCGAGGGCTATAATAAGATTCTCAGTAGAGATATCTTCCCTCTTGTGTTTTAGGCTTGTGGCAAAATCCCTCCATGAAGCAAGGAGTTTAGCAATAATGACCGCAGCCACAAATCTATCAGGCAAGGCACATCCCAAACTTGCAATCTCTCCGGCCAGCAGCTGTATCTCGTGAGCTTGGGCAACAATAGATTTTGTAGCATCAATGCTGAAATCAAAGAATTGCTCACAAGTATATAGCAAGCGACCAGCTTCAGAGACAGCATATTTGCGCTCTAGTGCATCCTACAGCTTTGTGGGGTCTGTGTAATTCATATACACATCATAGAGATTATCAGCCAAAAGGGTTAAGATGCAACCAAGAGCAGAGTCATGCGCTGCTGGATAAGTGGCGGTCTGGTCAACCGTGAATGGCATTTCTGGGTGAATCACCCAACACAGTCCCGTCGACATAAGCCAAAATTTGACTTTAGTCTGCCATCTACGGAAATTTTCGCCATCTCCAAACCTCTCAGTTTTCATTGCATACGAAACACCAGTCATTGTTAGAATAATAGAATAATTGCAATAATAAGGTTTCTGGAATATTGGAAAATTGTGTATTATTCTAAATCCAGATTTAACATAGAGGTAAATTTCACAGATATTCAATACTGCAACGTGTACTCTATAGAGCAGTAGGTAGATCAACACAATAAAAACTAGCGAAAACATATGAACTCACTTGGGTTCGTCCATGTAGCAGCGCAGATCGATATCAAAAATATCTTTGAGCAGTCGCGCAGATGCGCTGCCCAGAAACCTTATTGCCGTCCCTCGTGCAGGCTTCACGATGATAAAGGTTCGGAGATACCGCTCACCCTTCTCCTCGGTGCACGTCAAGGAAGAGGGTTGGTGAAGGTTTGACAGCTCAAACACCACAACACAGCTTTCCAAAAGGAAGACGAATGGATGGAAGAGAATATTGTATGTATTCGAAACCTGAATATCTTCAGGGCATGATATAGGCACGGCTGCCTTGTAGGAGCCGCCGTTTCCTTGTTAATGGTGTCCACTAATTGCTCGTCAATTAATGACGTTTATGGCAATAAATCGCGCACTAATTCTCTATTAGTGCAGAACGGTTCAAATTTCGTAAAGGATACAAGTGGCAAAATTACTCAATGCAGCCACACCACGGTAGCGCGTCGTAAGTCACAAGTCACGTGGACAAACACGCGAAAAATCGCGGAAATGCGCGCGCGTGCGTGTGTATGAGTACATATAGCCAGACCCCTTGTTATTGATTTCTCTATTCAGCCATAGATATGAGGGCTACTATATATGTTGGTTTGCACCACCTTATACTAGCAGTATGAGATTATAACCAACAACCACATTACTTTGGAATTTTAGCTGAATGGACCACACTCAAATGGGCCAAATTCCAACAACATATGCATCAAATCAGAACCATATTTACTAGCTACTGACACATCGATTAAATGAGCAAAATCTTCAAGAGATGTCAGTTTACTCACCTCGGTGTTTTGAGCAGGAGAAGAGCTTGCTGCAGCTAGCTACCTTTTTACGATGCCGTTCCTTGTCTTCTGGTAGCAAGCTAATTTCTGCCTTTTTTGCTCCATCTTCTCTTCAAGTTCTAGTTCGAACTCTTGCCGCTCCTCTTCAGATAGATCTTCAAGCGTGACAGCAATGGTGTTGTCGGTGTCTACCTCAGACTTCATCGTGGACACGTGCAGTCAACGAAGAAGCTAGAGCAGAACCAGACAAATGAGGTTGTCGGCACCGCGAGTCCTTTCTAGCGAAGGCACGCCGGAACCAACAATGCGGGCGACGGTATGAAACAATTGCCGGCAGGAAGACTCGCTAGTTACGAGTCTCTGGCTCAATCTCTGTCCGTGAAAAGGCAAGAAAAGGAGGGAAATGTATATCCGGCTGTTGTGGTCTACCGCATATGGCAGGACAGCTGACTAAAATATTCCAAAATGCATTGGCCGAATATTATATTCCTTTTCTCTTATTGATACGATCTTTGCCGATGTCTGCTTGCGTAACTTGCCAGGCATAGGCTGATTAGGATGCCAAAGTTAACCAAAATATTATATTCTGGCTGTTTTTATGGAGAAAAGAAAAAAGAAAAGAAATATTCAAATCAGGCTACGGGTGGCCTGCCGTACACAGGTGGCCGGATTTAAGTAACGCTATTCTTGCTATATTTGCCTCTTTTTTTTGTTATTTTTGTGTCACGATCGGCCTTGAGCCTGATGTGATAGTAACAAAGCAAACAAAATGAAAAATTAAAATAAGCACGTACAATCGGTCTCACAGCCTGGCACTACGTGTGTGCTAGTTGAGGAAAATACGAAATAGCTCATTCTCAAATAGCCGAAGTAATACATCTTTTACAACGAAGTCGCCAATTGTGTTGCCACGAAAAATTGATCCGCGAAGCAACATGATAACTATCGTACTTTAGCGACGACGAGCGACTAGTTTCCACGCGAACTTGCAAAGATTCCCTCACTTTCGTGGAGGAGAGCCAACCGTTTTTCAGCGCAAAACGGCAAAGATGGACTGCAGCCTACGTTGCCGGAAAATTAAAGTAGAAGATAAGTAATATGAGTGGTTGATAAAAATGTCGACTGTCCCCGCAATCGGCCATCACACTAATCTTATATAGTGCGCACTGGTCTACGTGCAAAAAGAGGAAACTAATCCAGGTTATGTTCGTATCCCAACCCAATATAGAATAAAATATTACAGCCATGATAGTAATCCCTCATTAATCAAATGTTACCGTGCACCAAATATGTTGCCATGCGCAGCTGCTATGATTATGAGAAAATAATCCGGCCATGATGCTAATCACCAGATAATCAAATCTTCTTTGATGTTGCATGCACTCTTCACCTGGACATTCATCTTTTACTTCCATATTTATGAGCACCTGAAGACATATACCAATTAAAAAAAAGGAATATTAGAAGATCAACCTAACTAATAACCAATAAAATTCGTCCGCACAAGTAAGTCAAATGACTGGCCAAATTTCGTTGCTAACAGAATTACCATAAGATCTTGTATCTCTCTCTCTCTCTGAGATTTTCCCCTCAATATAGATCTTGTCCATCTTAGGATTGAATACAAGTCAAGAAGAATTCTCATTTTCCTTTGTGATACTGACCTCTTTGTAGAGAGAGGGAGAGGTCACATAAAGTACTCACTACAGGAAACACGATTATTTGCGACGGCCGAATTAATTTGTGACGACCGGCTGTCACAAATAAAGTTATTTGCGACGGGCCGCAAGGGGCCGTCGCAAATAGGTAAAGCTGTTGCAAATAGGCAACTAATTTGCGACGGCCGCCTTGAAAGCCGTCGCAAATGCTACCACCAAATGTCACTTCAGTTTCTCTTATAGATATTTTATCTTTTGTAATTTTGGTGGCCTTTGGAATTGGGATACTATTTTGTGAAATGACTTGTATTATAAGAAATGCCAATTTTCCTCTCTTTAAGCAGCTCCACTAATATTATGATTACAATTAAGAAGCATAATACATAAATTAGCCATGAAGGTCCCTAAGAGTAAAATTCAGATTAGAAGTTGAAAAGGCTTTATGTTTCTGTCTAAAACTAGAAACATAAGCACATCTAATTAGATATATGCATCTCTCTCTCCCCGAGCCTTTTGTCGACATAGATCTTGTTTCTCATAGGATTGGAGACATGTGAAGAAACCCTCATCTTTCTTTGTGCTACTGACCTCTCTTCATAGAGAGAGAGATGTCGCACAAAGTACCACCACCAAAAGTTCAGTTTGGGTCATAGCTGTTTTGTCTTTTGTAACTTTTGTACAGAGTATCAAAATGGGAATGCTATTATGTAAAATGTCTTGTCTTTTATTACTGAGAAAAATAAAGTGCCCTCTCTCTAAGCATCTCCTTTTAGATTATTATTATAACTAAGAATCATATTACATATATTGGCCATGGAAGGTTCCTAAAAGTAAGAAGATTCATCAAACTCTGACGGTAACTAGGTCTCTAGCTCTGCAGGACAGAAGGTATGTGATATCACATTTGCCTTGTAATAGCTGGGTTCCCAAAGGTCACCTCTATATTAAAAGAGGCCCAGGTGTGAATCCCAGTAGATGGAGCACGACGGCGACTACATCACAATATGCATGCCGTCTTGAATCTTCCTTACGTCAAAGTCAAATAGAAAAAAACCATATGGGTGATTTGCATGTTTGCCCCAATTTAATATTTAATTGCATATTTGCTCTTTTCTTTCAGTTTGGCACGTTTGCACCTGACTTTTGAAAAGTTGACATGTTTGCCTAGTTTTGATCTATAATTGTATATTTGCTCTTATTTTTTCAGCTTAACATGTTTGCTTCTGACTTATGAAAAGTTTGATACATGTGTCCTGGTTTTAATCTCTAGTTACATGTTTTCCCATGTTTTTTGAGCATACAAGTTTTCCTCTTACTTTTAAAAAGTTTTACATGTTTTCTCTTAAAGTTGCACATTTATGCAACTATAGAGGCAACCTTACATCCTTTTCCAGAATAAACGGGCAAACATGTCAAGTTAAAAAAAATAGGACAAACATAGAATTAGAATCAAAGTAGCATCACAAAAATCGTTATTTCTAACTATTAAATACACCATGCATCTTGTAATGGTAGTATTCCTATGTCTTAAGCACTAATAAAGAAAGGAATCAAATGAGATTTTGATTTCGAATCATAAGTAACTGCCGCAAATATTGGAGGTCCGGACTAGTCCAGCCTTGCTGGACTAGTCCGGTGTTCTATTAGATGGCAAGTAGAGTTTTCTGATCAGGGCTGTCGGTACCCTAAATACCGGGTAGCTCCGCGCGATGGAAGAAATGTCTAAGGACCCTGCTTCCTCACCAAGGTAGGGACCATAAGTACCACGTGTCCAGTAGGATCAGACCCTGTCCTTCCCAAGGATGGGCCTTGGTGCTGCCACGTGGTCCTCGGCTCAGGACCCTGTCTCCCCACAGAGGCGGGCACCTGGATTGCCACGTGTCCGGTGGCATGGGACTTTGCTCCTCCGCAGCGGCGGGCTCTGGTGTCGCCACGTGTCTAGAGGCTCCGAGCCGCCCTCCCTCGCAGAGAACGTCTCCGGGGCCACCACATGTCTGGTAGCACTGGTCTGTGGCTCTCCTTAGAGTTGGGCACTGGGCCTGCCACGTGGTCCGCAACGCGGGGCTCTACCTCCCCCACGGAGGCGGGCTCCAATGCTGCCACATGTCCTGCCCCTAGTAATGGACGGTAGATTGCAACAGTTAAGGACAACCTGCCCTGTCCAAGTCGCGCATTGAAGGCACGCGTCTTCCCCATGCGCACGATGCAGCGCACAACCCTGTCATGTGTTGTTGTGCCAAATCACATTGCAGTAAAGGCGTCACAGAGCTATCCCATGCTGCTAGCTTGGTAGCTTATGGCGACAAGACGGACAAGACATTTCCTGCCATGATCAACAACTATGCCTAGCCACTAGCAACCGACCGGGCAAGACGGTGAGTCTTGAAGCCAGAGGCAGTTGCCAGTAGTTAGACCTTAGATCTTGTACAGGCATAAGAATTCCCCGGGGCCACCTGTCGGGCCCCAGGCCACACTTTTAAGGTGTTCGACCTTGACTATAAAAGGCCGAACAGCCACCGACGTTAGATATCTTCACAGACATGCTTAGGCACACAAGCTTACTCAACCTCATGACACACTCAAGAAATACAAACCTCGCCGTGGACCTAGGATGTTACGCTCGGGTGGCCCGAACCACGTAAAACCAACGTGTTCGCCATCTCTCATACGTGCAACTTCCTCATAGACTAGTCCCTCCTAAAAAAGAACCTCCGCGGGCTGTGACTAGGTAGGTACGGGGGGAGTGTTGCACGAAAACTTCAACATTTGGTGCGCTAGGAAGGGGGCTTTCGCTCCAAGAAGGTTGCATATTCACAATGGTGAACATCAGGCCTTTGGATGGCACTTCCCGAGGCCACCACATCACTGTGGTTGAAGACGTGGCCCACTCCTGCTCCAGGGGACAGTCTGGTCATTCGCGCCTCCGTGCAGCTGCAGCTAGCCAGGCTGGAGCTTTGTGGCAGACACCTGCTCCATCAGCATCCCCAGTGTTGCTGGCTGCAAGTCCGAAGAGTGCACTCGCTGCAGCGCGTCCACTCCTCCACAACCCACCTTCCATGAATGCTCCCCATGGGGCAGCGCAGTAGTGGATCAACGACGTCGATCATATCTTCGTCACTGCCATCAACTCGCCTCAGAAGAGGAGGAATAAGTGTTGCTTTCATGCACACCGACAATCGACTGGTACACGGTCGACTCCCGCTCAACCAGGCTCTCCACGACTAACCTAAGGGCTGATCTCAACCGTTGTCTAGCTGCAAAGGAGGACAGCCGCATCACCATCTAGCGGTAGCGGGAGAGACGGTACAACCTTGAGGTTGACTACAACTTTTAGGGCTGACCCAGGCATCCAAAGCGCAGGTTGCGCCTCAAGTGATCCCTGCACCGCACATACCTCAGGTGAACCCTGTGCCGCATGTTCCTTAGACGTATGCTGTGCAAAGTGCGCCCCAGGGGTACCATGGGTAGATGGCACCTCAGGTAAACCCTGCGCCACCTCCACCACTAGAGTACTCTACAGAGACAGCTCCTCAGGTAGGCCAGGCAGCACGCACCTCAAAAGTATGTTGTGCAGCACACTCCACGGCAGCATGCTCCGCAGCAGCACGCTCCGCGGTAGCATACGTGACAACCGGTTCCAAAAATGAACCAAGTGAACGCATATGTGTGCCCAGGATGTTCAACACACATACATGAATGCATTCACAAAAGGATATACAAAAAATTACCACAGAACAAGATTAATTAAGTACTTTTATTACACCAACCATATTATCCTTGAATACAAGCTCTATCAAATACTAATGACAAGTTCAACTAATGTAGTGGAATTAAGCTAATTAAGCAACTAAGCAGCTAAGCAAAAGGGATAGCGCAGCTCCAACACTCCATAGGCAAAGCTGATGGTAGATATGACCTAGTACTCTGCATTATCATCATTAAACTCCCAATCCTGACCTGCAACTATTGGTGGGGAATTGCAAGGGTGACTACATGCCATACTCAGTAAGTGCGGAAAGTATGACATGTAGCTGATTCAAATGACGAATATAATAATGGCTAAGTGCTGAAAAGTACCTTAGAACATTTGAAAAGCAATATATCATATATATATGTGAAGTAATCCCATCATAAACCATGTAATCATCATAATACCAGTCCATATTCATTACCATCGTTCATATTCCAGATTTCTCATTACCAATAACCTTAATCAATATCAGAATTTAATTCATAGTCATCCATAGCCATATCATTAAACATAACCATTACCAACCATAACCAACCAACCATCCATCCCAAATCCCAATTTCTCTCTAATGATGTAGGTCATCCAGGTGCTCATAACCAGGAGCGCGGCTATCATGATAGTTTTATTAGACTTTACAGAGTTTTTACCACTGTACCCACGTGTTTGTGATTTCATCACCCGTCGGCGACTAAAGAACCTCCCTTATGCCAATTACACTTCCTTTGGTGTATAGCCAAGAGATCATAAAATAGCATTTACAAAGGGATTACTAGCCTATTTAGACCCCACTGAGGTTTCACCGGTGGCGATGCCTCCATCTGAGCACATCTTCAACCAAGGGCCCCCTCTTGAGCCATTCGGATCCCAGGGTAGTCCCACTAGTCATGAATAAACCCAATCCGACTACCCCTTCCCTGAGCATCCTTAATGATCCAAATAGCACTGGCAAAGCCCTAATTAATCAGCTATACCACGCCCATACTTGGCCTCGTGGTGGCACTATAGTCTTGGCTTATTCTCGCATGAACCGATCCTTAGATCTAAAGCAAGAAAACCACCATAACATCCAACCCATCCACATACCAGGCTTGCATAGATCTCCCGTTACCATATCATATTAACCAGTTGATGTTAATCATCATCTCATTAATGCATAATTAAATTAAGTGGTATAGTTGCCTTTCCATCCCAATTAATTAAGCGAAGCAAAAAGGGTAAAAAGCCCTTCCAGACTCTCTACCATGAATTCCAGGTGACAAGGGTGGTTATACAACGCTAGTAAACTTCCAATCATAGGATTCCCATCAAATTGACACAAGCATGCAGTTTGCAAACAAAACATTTATTTCAAAACAGGATCAATATGCTTCAAGGACACTTGCCTTGCTCTTGGCATTGGTTAGGGTCAAAGCCTTCAAACTATTGGTGCTGGAGATCCTCTACGGCACTCTCTAGTGCAAATCCATCTAATCCGCACAATAAACATACAAGACAAGAAACACAATCAAAGAGTGCACAAATATTACTCAATATGATATGACATGCATGGTTAATGCAAATGCAAGGTGGAACTTGTTAAGGAGTTACTTTTAATGATCGCTAACTAGTTTTAATGGATTTTAACAAGTTTATACAGGTTTGGAGTTGATTCGAAACAATTTAGATTTAATTCAACAAGAATTAGATTGCAAAATCAGACAAGTCCGCAGGAGGCTGGACTAGTCCGCACTGCGTAGGAACAACAAATTAGGGTTTTCTAGATCGACATGAATTTGGGGAAACGTGGTTGAATTCACATAAGTAAAATGAAGTAGAAGGTATACCAGGTGTTTTAGAGCTCCAATGAATTAAGGATCTTGGGGGTAACACTTGGATCTTGACAATCTAGGGTTGATGAAGAACTTGATGGTGAATTGTTGACGAAGAACACGAAGTTGATGGAGATCTTGATCCTCTTTCGTTTCCTCCTCCTCTTCTTCTTGCTCTAGATCTCTTTCTCCCTCCTTGGTGGTGGCTATTCACAAGCTAGGGTTTGGGTGGGGTGGAAAAGTGGCAAATAGATGTCAAGCCAAGGTGTGGGGTTGTTTATATAGAGGTGGAGGCTAGGGTTAGATGGATTTCGAGTTTGAGATGAGTAGAGGTCGGTTTAGAGTCCCTCATGGGATCTAAAAGAGTTAGGTACAACGTCCCTAGGCCCACTTAACGTGAAACCCAAGAAACAAGTCGTGAAACAAAATATCAACTTGGAGTCGCGATTTATTGGACAAGTCCGCAAAAGGACCGGACTAGTCCGAAGTTGGACAAAGAGAAATCGGACAAGTTCGACTTTAGTCAGAGGGAAAATTGGACAAGTCTGCTGGAATACCGGACTAGTCTGAACAAGTCCAGGGACTTAGCAAAATTTTAAGGAATTTGGGATACCGGACTAGTCCGCTACGGGCCAGACAAGTTCGAAAGTGTCAAGAGGGAAAAACAGACTAGTCCTCAAAAAAACGGACAAGTCCGTTCGAAGTCAGAGAGAAATCGGACTAGTCCACACCAAAATCGGACTAGTCCGCACTTCCGAGAATTCCTAAGTGTGGTTTTGTTTCTAATTCATTTTAAAATTGTTCCTTTTTATGTTGCTATGTTGCTCAATATTAAACATTTATTGGAATGTATGCAATGCACGATGGATGAAAATGAGGGAGTTACACCCCAAAAGCATGCTCTGTAGCAACAGGCACCACAGCAGTACGCAACACAACATGCACCACAACTGCTGTACAACGTGCACCCTGCACCTTCGAAATATGCAATAGACCCAGCGCCCCACATGTACGCCGCACCACGCTAAGCTCCAGCAGAGGCCATATGAGTGTGTGCATCCCTGGCTCCACACTTTCACATTATGGCGTTGCCACGCAAGTTTTGGCCGCACCTACCAGAGAAGTACGACGGGGGCGTCAATCCTGACGAGTTTCTGCAGATCTACGCCACCTTTCTCCTAGATGTAGGAGGGAATGAGGTCATCATCGCCAACTCCTTCCCCGTTGCCTTGACTGGCCTAGCTCGTTCATGGCTCATGAACCTACCGCAGGGGTCCATAACCTCTTGGCAGAGCTCTACCGACAGTTCACGACGATCTTAGGTAGCTCCTACATGCGCCCCAGCAACGAGCTCTACCTCCATGCCGTGCGACAGCGTAGTGGAGAGACAGTACGGTCATTCATCCAGTGCTTCTCCCAAGTACACAATACCATTCCACACATCGTGAATGCTTATGTCATAGTTGCATTCCGCCAGGGTGTGAGGTACAGAAAGATGCTCGAGAAGTTAGCCACGAACAACGTGCAAACGTCTCCAAGCTCTTCTCCATTGCTGACAAGTGTGCCAGGACTGCTAAAGGCCACGACCGACACTCGCAGCACGCCTCCGATGCAGCAAAGGACGGTCATCCTAGCACATGCGTCGCTCCCCAGGGCAGCGGCATGAAGAACAAGAATCGGTCTGAGGGCCAAGATAGGCCACTGGTCGGGGCTCCCGTCGCTACAACAGCACCGGCCGATAGCCCCAGGGGACCACGCCCCGACAAGCACCCGCAATAGTCATCAGGTGATGACAACGGCATTGACTGGTGCTCAGTACACAACACTAGAACCTACCAGGCTAGTGAGTGCTGGGAGATCAAAAAGCTTACAAAATGTACCGCGAGGAGGTGCAGCAGCGCCCAAACGGCGCACCCTTCCGTTAGCGGGAGGGAAAGTAGAAGGTTGAACCCTAGGTCGACGAGGACAAGGAGATGGAGTACTAGGATGCCAAGCGTGCCATCCAAGCCATCTACAACGACGGTGACTCCGACTCTAGCAATGACCACGAGCACCGCGAGACGCTCCACGGTTAGGCGAACATCGCCTAGCCAGGCTCTGGGAGAACCCCTGTCTTTTTTGTGTATGGTGCCGAGGCCGCCCATCCCCATGAAACACCACGGGCTCCCCCGTGTCTGAAGCCATGCAAGACCAGCTCCTACACGAAGATACCAACCTCATAGATGAGAACAGGTGGGTGACTAGGTGTTGCGGCGTATACTTTCTTGCAAGAGTCGAACTAACCCGCCCCTAGCTGGGAAGACCCCTTAGGGGTGACAGAGGTATCTTGTTCTAGATGCGTCCACCTAGCACCGGAAGACAAGGGCCCGCTCCCCAAATTCTTGGAACATAGAGCACCTCTGTTAGTTCTATCCATAGTGCTCTCGTAGGGCAGTTTTTTTTTCTATGTAACCGGCGCTATAGCGTCTTGGAGCAGCGCTTGGAGCAACCAAGCGTAGGGGGGACCGGTCCAGTACATAGCCTAGTCCCATACCCTAAGCGTGTACACATTGCCTCCCTTGACATCCGATGTGGGTCGTTTCCTCCTTCTAAAGCCCGCCTTCCCTTATGAAATGCCATGATTGGAAAAGATCTTTGTCTTACCCTGTACGCTTTCATGTTCATTTAATTACACATTAAATTTATGATTCATGAAACTATACTCGCTCTTGCATATTGCCTGTTGTGTGCGGGGTCACCACCTCCCTATCTTGTCCTGGTTGAAGTTATGCTACCCTGCTAATAATGGGTTTGTATGAGGTACCTGCAGTGTGTTTGGGACCCGTGGTTGCCTTCTTGCTCGGGGTCCATGGCGCCAAATGGTTCTAACCTTCAAAGGCTAATGCCGAGTCTGAGGTCCAGGGTGTGTAGTCTGCTTAGCCTGGTTCAGTACCGTAAGACTACGCACCTTTGAATGTGGCCTAGAGGGAGGTGAATAGACTTTAAAACTTTTCCTGCAACACTTAACAAATATGTTAAATATCGAGGGACCAGACTTGTCCAGTGCATGGTACGAACTACTTCGGTTCTTCAATTACTATGAAAGGATTAAGTGTTTAGGCAGAAATTTCAAATGAAATGGCAGTTGTGGGGACCGGAATCCCGACCTCCAAGGATCTCATTGGGTGGTGTCGTGCGATGCGACACCCAACAGTATACAAGAATAGAACGAGAACAATTTACAATACCAAGTCTTTACTTAAAAGCACAGCGGAAGTTTTAGAATACTAACGGAAGGGAAAACAACTATACATCATAGCTACACTCTCAACACTAGCTATACAAAAGCAAAGTCATCCATGTCCTGTATGCTTTGCACTAGCAACACACAAATCACAGCGGCGTGCAGGGTTCCCACTCGGCTGTAAACCCGGGAGGGGGTGCAGCCTCATCATCAAACCCGTCAATAGTCATATAATCTGCAAAAACTCGTTAACTGCAAACGTGAGTATAAGGCTCAGCAAGACTAACCCGTCTCACTAGACATATGCAAGGGTGAATACTAAACATAGGTAAAGTAAAGCATAATGACTCGCCTATAAGTGGATCCTTATATTCATATTTTAAGTAACACATGACATTCTTCAGGCATGGCACATCATAGACTCCACAATCAAACAAGAAACGCTTTGCCGATGATATGACGTGCACAAAACACATAATGCTATTACGGGTAAAGTATGGGGAAATTGTAAACTTTTAATTGTACTATCTATAAGCCAAACAAGGTTGTCCAAGCAAATTTGTAAACCAATATATCATATTCTCCTGACTTCTTCAGTATTTACTACGTCACGGTGCAGTGAACAAGTGGTACTCTATTACCGCGAGGGGCGGTGATTGCAATCAGGATACACTCGGAACAACACGACACATACGCACTTTCGGAAATGCCAGCGAGTACATACAGCAGTACCTTCAGAACAATTCAGTACGAGTCATATATGGCCACCTTTCACTAAACACTCGAATGTCGAACCGGTCGATCTGTCAGGAGCAGGAGGTCACTGCGTGGGGCATACTCTGACGTGCCCACCAGCTAATTTACACCTTGCTACCCTCAACCCACGCCTATAAAATGGAACGGAATGTCTCGACAAACCAGTATCAAGCTACATCAGTTTACTGGAGCCCATTTCTCCAGTATGTCGCCGGTACAATTCAAGCTTGTCCAGCAGGACCGCACACGAAATGATACTCAATCGACACAAGCAGGGCTATGCACGTGAGATCATGTCTCGCTGCATCCTACCCACTGCTCGGTCTCAATTTCATATTCATAAACCATTTTCTTATTCCAGAATCTCCTGTGTGACAAAATTCCTATCTCGCGAGTAGATTCCAACTACTCGACTTCTACCGAATTCCTATGAGCATAAGCATAGCAATGTCTACTCAACGGGTCGTAGACCTACCCAAGACTCCATAGGATTTGTGGGCCATGCAAGTGGATGTCAAACACCTTAAACGTAATGCACAATCATCTGAAGACGTAAGGTGAAATAAAACTGCAAAACACTGTAAGGAACTTAAATGCAAACTAGGGCTTGCCTGAATGAGAGATTGAGCCTATGTTAGTTTTTGGCAGCTGGACCTCTAAATCTTCTGGCTGCTCCTCGATTTCAGCTACTACACGATATGCATATACTAGGTATGAATGACTTTTAAAAATAATTAATATGCTTGAGGTGGTGTGAACTCCTAGGATGAAAATAGGGTATTATCTTAATTGGCGTCGGGATTTTTAGGGTAGATACTAGAGACTATAGGGAAGATTCTTGCAAAGAACAGGAGATGATCAAGGAAGTTTGTTGTTCTTAAAAATTATGGTAAGCAATAACCTTCTCTAAATTTTGGTTGAAATTTTGGAGACCTATCATGGCTACCAGGGGTTGTATCATGTAGAGGGGGTCTCACTGGTTCTAGGAAAATTTGTTTCACCATTTTCTAAGCTTCCTACAAGGAGAAACTGATTTTTCAAGTTTGAGTAAATTTCTAGAAATTGATTTTCCATTTTTCTCAATTTATAACTACATAGAGATTTGGAATATTGATCAACCCAGTATATTAAGTCCAAAGAGCTTGAAACTTTTACTGCATATCAAGGGTATTAACAATAGTGTTCTGACCAAAATTGAAAATTTTCCAATTAACAGAACTGTAAGAATAAATTCTTTTAGAATTTTTCTTATCTGAATTATAGAGAAATTTATGGCTCTTCATACAAATCCAAGTGCACCACTGCACAGTATTCCTCATGCTGGTTCTAACAAAATTTATTTGGGAATTTTTGGATAATTCTACCGGAAGTTATGAAGTTTCCAAGTTTGGATTGAATTTGGATTTATTTTTCTATTGGAAAACTCAAATAAAGGGGCCGGTCCCACTTCATTTGAATCGGACCACTCTGAAGGGAGCCACACCGGGAGCCACGGGGTTAACCCGCGCAGCCGCACCAGATCCGTGGTTACATCTGATCCCACGCGAGCGGTGACGTTGACAGGCGGGACCCGCACCTTCGTCAACCTCCCGACGCGGCGGCGTCTCTCACTGGAAACGCGGCGGCGCTTCGCCGGACTTAGTGTGTCAACCTCCTTCGGCCTCGCCTTGACCGCTCAACCATAAAATCGACAGCGCAAGCCGATGGTGGTGTCCAATCTCGTCGGTGATGACTGGAGACGGCGATGCAACGGTGACGGCAGAGCTAGGGTTTTGGCGTTCGTCAGAAATGCTCGACAATGGCGTAGTAGGCTCGGGAAAAGCTCGGGAAGGTTCCTGAGAACACTAGGAGGATGATTCGGGGGTTAGATAGGGGTGACATCGCCGGCCAAGCTAAGCTCGACGGCGAAGTACGGTTTTTCAACCGGCGGCCATGAAAACTCAAAATCTAAGGTGCTCGGTTGATAGCTTTCAGGGTTTTGGGCGGGGAGCTTCGTTAGGACATACAGAAGCTATCTGATAATAAGATTAAAGGATGATTGCAAGAATGCAACAAATTTAGGCGTGAATCTTTGCTGTCCTATTGAGAAACCGTTCGGTTATCGAACAAGAACTCGAGCTACACTTAATGTCATAGGCTTAGATTCTGTGAGCATAAACTAGAGAGGATTGCGAAACTTTTTGCTTAAAGGATCGAGGCTGAAGATGGCCTAGAACTGGAGCTCGACGGTGAGACAGTGAAGGTGCTCGGCTGCTTCCTCGACGGCGACCGGGAAACTTCAAAATATCCCAAGCAGAAGCTATGTCACGATCAATGACCAAATAGAATACGTAGAGGAGGTTGTGACAAGCCTTTTATCTACTTACAGCTCGGGGAGAAACGGCTTCAATCGTCGGCGAAAGCTCGATTGAACAGAGGCGGCGGAAATGGCGTGAACTTGGTTGGAGCTCAACGGCGATGACCAGGGGGGTATTTATAGGGGCGGAGGGGTGCGGGGAGCGCGCCACGGCGCAAGCAAGCAGGCAGCTCGGTGGATGCATGCCGTGTCGCGGTGTCGCGCGCTGCCGGCGTCGATCGGCGGAGAGAGCTGGATACAGAGCACCTCCATGGGTTGCACTCGAGTGGGTTAGGCTAACTGTGGGTCCCACCTCCTCTTATCCATTTCCCCTCTCTGCAAACTTCAATTCCCTTACCAAACTTGGTCCAAAAATTCTAGATTTTTGTGGGAAGGCTCATATAAATATCTAGAATTTGATTCTGCAACTGGATTTCGATTTGGAGCAAGTTCCAATTGAATTTCAAATTTGAATTTGGATGAAATTTAATGGTGTCACTGATTTAAATAGCAAATGAGTTCCAAAAATTTTGAAACTATGAGGATAAGTCAAACAAGTCATGCTGACCATGATGGTGAGTTCAAATCTTGATGTTCAATTAAGTTGCACAACATTCAAAATTTGAATTCCTAACAGGGTCTGAATTTGCTAAGCGTCTCAAATAAAATAGCCAATGGAGTCCATAAATTATGAAACTTTTCAGGAAGTCTATTTGGAATATTAGTAAACCATAGAAAAATTTATAGCATCTGAATTGAATAATTTTGACAGGGCCAAATATACAGTAGTGTATTCAACAACAACAACAACAACCAAGCCTTTGTCCCAAACAAGTTGGGGTCAGCTAGAAATGAAACCCAACAATTTTGAAGAAAAGTAATAGAAAATAAGATGAAAGTAAAAAATAATAATAAAAAAATACAAATAAAATAAGACTCTAATTTTATTTATTTTAGAAATGGGTTAATAAGAAAGAAGATAAGAGTAACAAATTATGAATAAACTAAGATTCTGGCACATTCCATGCAGTCCTATCATGAGCCAAATCTCTAGGTATGTCCCACTCCTTTAAGTCTCGTTTCACCGCCTCCTGCCATGTCAACCTTGGTCGACCTCTACCCTCTTAAAATTTTCTCTACTCTTTATAATCTCACTGTTAACCGGTGCTTCTAGAGGTCTCCGCTGAATATGCCCAAACCAGCATAGGCGATGTTGGACTAGCTTCTCCTCAATCTTAGTTTGACCACTTCATCCACCCTAAGTATATTCAATTTGCAATTAATTTGAATATATATTGGGTACTGCATATTAATTTGACCTAGGATCCTACATTCAAATAATCCCAAACTTTGAAGAGAGGTCAAAAGAGTTAATCTAAGATTATTGGTGAAGTCCATTCTTCATGTTAATAAAATTTAAGCATGAGTGGAAGAAATTATTTGATGAGATCAAGTTCATGTATCCCACCATAAGTTCATGTGCATAACCATGATGGATCTCCACTATGGTTGATAATAAACTTGTAGCTGAACTTTATATGAAGGAAAAAGTGGGATTTTACATTCCTCCCCCCTTAAAAGAATGTCGTCCCGAGATTACAAAAGGAAGGATAAAAAGGAAAAATATCTAATGAACATATGATGTTAACAAGTCTGGATAGTTGGTTCTAAGATATTCCTCACTTTCCCACGTTGCTTCATCAGCGGTGTGGTTTCCCCACAAGACCTTGTAGAAATGCAAAGTGCGGTTTCTTGTGGTACGAGTATTCTCATCGACTATTTGGGTTGGATGCTCGAATTAAGTAAGATCTAATTGGAGAGCTTCCAAATCCTCCATACGGACTTCCGCTAGGGCCTTGAGACATTTTCTCAATTGTGAAATGTGAAACACATTGTGGATCTCTGAAAGCGATGCCGGCAGCTCTAGCCGATAGGCTACAGGTCCGCATTGCTCACTTATTGTGAATGGTCCGATAGGCTACAGGTCCACGAAGGTAAATGTGATTCCCGATATCAAAGTGAAGCGGTCGATGTCGTTTGTCCGCATAGCTTTTCTGGCAAGACTGAGCAACCTTGAGGTTGGCTTGAATAACTCGTACTCGATCTTCGACTTCCTTTACCAAGTATATTCCATATGTTAATCATTCACCGGATTCACACCAACTCAAAGGTGTGCAGCACTTCCGACCATAAAGAGCTTCATAGGGTGCCATTTGGATGCTAGTCTGATAACCATCGTTGTATGAAAACTCCGCCAATGGTAGATGATCATCCCAGTTCTTACCATGGTGGATGGCATAGGCACGGAGCATATACTCTAGCACTTGGTTTACTCGTTCCATTTGACCATCAGTGTGTGGATGGTAAGCTGAGCTTCGAATCAATTCGGTACCCAAAGATGCGTGGAGCTGCTTCCAAAATCGAGCAACAAACAAGGTTCCATGATCTGATATGATAGTGTGGGGTACTCCGTGTAAGCATAAGATTCTGGCAATATACAGCTCTGCATATTGCCGTGCCACATACTTGACATTGACTGGAATAAAGTGAGCCGACTTGGTGAGTCGGTCGACTATCACCCAAATCGAGTCATGTTTGCAAAAAGTGAGAGGTAATCCAACAATGAAATCCATGCAGATGTCCTCCCATTTCCAGGCAGGTATGCTTAACGGTTGTAGTTGTCCAGCTACCTTCAGATAGTCGGCTTTCACTCGTCGACATGTATTACATTCGGATACATACTTCGCTATTTCCCTCTTCATCCGATTCCACCAAAATTTCTTCTTCAAGTATTGGTACAATTTGTTACTCCTCGAATGAATAGAGTATTTGGGCAAATGAGCTTCGTCCAAAATTTTCTTCCGAAGTTCCACATTGTGGTGTACCATGATGCGGTCTTTGAACCAGATGGTACCGTCATCGTCACCTCGGAAACACTTCATTTCCCCCTTCTTCATTCCTTGGTGAATATGCGATATGCCCTTGTCCTCCTTCTGAGCCTCCACAATCTCCTCTCTTATGGTAGGAATGAGGGCTAGATTGTAGAGCGCCCTATACGGAACCAAGTTGAGACTCGGTTCTTCTTCCTCTATCAAGGCGATAGAAAGGTTATTGATATGGGACTTGCGACTTAGCGCATCGGCGACTACATTTGCCTTTTTGGGATTGTAGTAGATTTCAATCTCATAGTCTTTGATTAACTCCAACCACCTTCGTTGTCGCATATTCAATTCTTTCTGGGTGAAGATGTACTTCAAGCTTTTGTGATCGATGTAGAGATGTACTAGGTTGCCCCATACATAGTGTCTCCACATCTTTAATGCTAGTACCACAACAGGGACTCAAGATCATGAGTCGGATAATGTTTCTCCTGGCTTCGAAGCTGCCGTGATCCATAAGCGATCACCCTTCTGTCTTGCATTAATACGCAACTCAAACCAATTCCAGATGCATCACAATAAACATCAAAGGATCTTGTTGTGTCTCATTGGGCTAATACTGGTGCTGTTGTGAGGTGTTTTACTAATGCTTGAAAACCTTCCTCACATTCCTTTGTCCATGTATATTTCTTTCCTTTCTTCAGATGTTCCGTCATTGGTTTAGCTATCTTGGAAAAGCTTGGGATGAACCTTCGGTAATATCCTGCTAAACCCAGGAAACTTCAAACATCATGCACGGACTTAGGAGACTCCCATTTGAGTACTTGCTTAATCTTGCTTGGATCAAATGCAATCCCTTCGGCAGAGATGATGTGCCCTAAAATGGCACTTGGTTGATCCAGAACTCACATTTGCTGAACTTAGCGTACAACTTGTGGTCCCGCAATTGCTGAAGCATGATGTGCAAATGTTGTGCATGTTCTTCTTCAAATTTTGAGTATACAAGGATGTCATCGATGCAGACCACGACAAACTTGTCCAAATATGGCATGAATATCGAATTCATGAGATACATGAAATGGGCCGGTGCGTTGGTTAATCCGATGGACATGGCAAGGTACTCATATAATCCATACCTCGTCGAGAATGCTGCCTTAGGTATATCCTCTGGTCGAATCCTGATCTGATGATAACCAGAGCAAAGATCCATCTTCAAAAATACCCGAGCACCTACCAACTGATCGAACAGAATATCGATACGGGGTAGTGGATACTTGTTCTTAATTGTGACAACATTGAGTGGACTATAGTCCACACAAAGTCTCAATGTTTTATCCTTCTTTTCCACGAACAATGCAGAACAGCCCCAAGGTGATGAACTTGGATGAATGAAACCCTTGTCCAAAAGTTCCTTCAGCTCTCTTTCAATTCTGCAAGTTCTTTAGGTGCCATCTTATACAGCTTTCTCGAGATTGGCACTGTCCCCGGTACAAGTTCAATCTTAAACTCGACATCTCTTTCTGGTGGCATACCAGGAAGATCTTCGGCAAAAACATCCGGATACTCACATACTACTGGAATATCATCGAGTTTACAGGCTTCAGTGTTATAAGCAGTTGGAGTCATGTGGATATTACTCTCAAGAGTGAGAGTTTGGGGAGAGTGGAGCGGAGAATTTAGATATATCCTCCGAGGAACGATGTCAATAATAGCACTGTTGTATTGCAACCATGCCATCCCTAAGATGACATCTAACTTCTGATGCTCTAGTATAATGAGAGAGATAAGATATATGTTCCCACCCAGATTAAGAGGTACCCTATGGACCATCTTATCCGCGACTACTTTTCCTCCCGGAGAACAAATCATATATGGGGGTTTTGTGGAACAGATAGGCAACTGGTATTGACTGACATAAGAATTGCTAATAAAATTGTCGGAGGCACCGGAGTCAAAAAGGATGACTACGGGATGACCAGTGAGAGAGAACGTACCCGTGAGTACGGGTGCGCCTTCTGGAACGTCCTCGATGGCGAGGTGGTGGACGTTGCCAGTTCTGGTGGCTGGCTTCTTGGGCTGGTTGTGAGGCTGGTTTGCCCTCTGGTACGATGACTTTCCTCCGCTCTGCGGGCAGTCCTTGGCGAAGTGCCCCGTACGTCCACACGTATAACACGTGTACGGGTTCTGACCGGTACGGAATGGAGGACGGAATCCCGGTGCACGCGGTGGAGGTAGAGGTGTACGTGGAATCATCCCTTGTTGCTGTTGTGGGCGGAAACCGGCATTGTTGAATGGGCGACCACGAAACATCGGTGGTCACGATGGCGGCTGCCACCTCTGGTCGGATGGTGATCGATACACCATGCGGTATTTCTGAGGAGTACCTCCTCCGCTTCCTTGTGGAGCACTCCTTTTCTTCTTGTCGGAGAACAGCTCCCTAGTAGCGTCATCCTGTACGATTGCGGCATTGACCATATTGTTGAAGCTGCCACTGTTGAACAAGGCAAGCTTGTCCTTCATCTTGGGGTTCAAACCCCGATAGAAGCATTCCCGCTTCCAATCTTCAATACTTACTTGGTCCTGAGCATATTGGGCCAAGTGGTTGAATATCTTGGAGTACTCGTAGGCACTTCTTCCTCCTTGCTTTAGCTCCAAGAATTCTTGAAGCTTCCTCCTCATAACACCTGGAGGTATGTGATGTGCACGAAATGCCTCCCAAAATTCCTCCCAGCTCACGACGTAGCCGACTGGTCGTGCGGCAAGGTAATTCACCCACCACGCACCAGCGGACCCTTGTAGTTGTTGGGCCGTGAACAGGTTCTTCTGATGTTTGGTTACTCGTAGCAAACCGAATTTCCCTTCAATGGAGAGGAGCCAGTTGTCCGCCTCCAATGGTTCATCGGCCTCCACGAAGACCGGCAGGTGTGTTGCCATGAAGTCCGAGTATGAACTCAGAGAAAGCTATCATGAACCCGCATCTGGTCGCCCTCCTTGACGGGACGAATGCTGGACCAAGGTCCATAGTAACTCTGTTTGCTCGTCGCGTGAGCCAAACACTGCGGTGAGAACCTCCGCTAGACTCCTTGGAAGTTCAGGAGGTGGTGGTGGGGGAACTCGTTGCTGCGGTGTAGCAGCTGTCTCCTGGATCGGAGATCCGTTCTCACGACCATGACAGGATCCTCCCATTTCAGGCGTCGAGCGCGTACGCACCATTCTGCATCCAAATGACTTAAAATCAGCACATGTTTTCTTTTCCTTTATCCATTTCATCATTCAGTAGCACGACTTATTGACAAGGGAATAAGTGCATAACATTCACATATATTGATAAAGTACAAACTTTATACAAGATATATTATCTCATGACCAAGTTTACAGTAGTGTACTCCAAAACGATGGACTCCCCCTACGGAAGTGCATCTCTACCATACTTGGTCCCCATGAGATGTCATACACGTCTTGTCATCTTAGACATAACCATTGCTATTCTTAATATGATACAAACATGGCCACAAAATAAACTCGAGCAACTATTAAACTATATGTTGCCCCATGACGGCAGAAGTGCTGCCACATCCCACTCCAATACGTCCTACTCGACGTACTCGAGTTCCTCGGGATCTTCTTCTTCCTCTTCGTCATTTGAAGTTGGTTCCACAGGTGGGGTTGCGGAAGTAAGAGTTGCAACCTCACCCACCATTGATGATGTCACGACAACTAAAGATTTTACATCAGCCTGCAGAAGAAACATCCTCAAGTCTTCCAGTTCCTTCTGTGCATTTTTGCAACTAGCCTTCCAACCTTGAGTCTCCCCTCTGGATTTATCCCTTTCTTGAGTCACCTCACCTAGTTGTTCATCCAACAGTTGCACCTCGAGTCGACTCGCCTCCAACGCGCTTTCTGCGTGTTGTGTTTTTATGCGAGCCTCTGATCGAGCTTTAACAGCCCGGTGCCACTAATGTTCCCTTAAGTTTTCACGGCAATTTAGGGGAGCAACAGTGGCCCTAAGTGAGTCATTGGCCCCTTCAAAGTGATCCCATCGAATCAGAGCCTGCTTCAGGTAACTCATCATGTTTCCAAGGCTAGCATGCTGATCAAGGCTTTCTTGACACGCTGATGCTGCATATGACGCCAAAATCATCTTGGGTACTTCTTCATTATGCCCATGTGCTGCAACCATCCGACTGGCCCACTCATCACCGGCTCTACCATCAACCGGAAAGAGCGCGAATGGAGTGTCAGCCGTGGCACGGTAATGAAGTTTGCAAAACCTCATTATCGCAACACTTGCGGCATAACACCACGTGTCCTCCAGTTGAATTCCTTGCACCTGGATGGAGAAAGGAGCCCATCCAATATTCAATGGAGCAGCAGGCACATCAACATAAATGGTGCAACTTGTCACACCTCCGTCATCGATCTCCCTGCCCAAATAGTCCAGTATTTCCCGATATCCAAACTGTTGAAGCATTGCTATCAACAAATCCGGAAAACCCTTCAGAAGAGTACACTTCGTGAACACCAATCTGTTTGGTAAGTATACTATAGAATCAGCCATCTGTGAAAAAGATATTGGAACAATGAGAAGGTTTCCAACTCCAAATTTTTTTTTGAAAACTGGGGTTGCAATCACAGTCTGTTCCAGCTGACCTTCCTGTATAAATTGAAAATTTTTATACAGGAAACGTCAGAAACAGCCGTGGGGTTGAATACAAAAGTTGTAGTACACTTTACAACCATTCCATATTGTACTCAAAAGGCAGAAGATTTTACTACAGTGAGTTATTGCAAAATTACAGAGACTGGTACAATGGTAGGGTTATCTGAAGTAATTTAAGCATACCCCAAATTTTAACAGATTCTCAAGCTTTTCTACCTTGATGGTCAACAGAAAAGTTGTAGAGGTCTTTGAGAACTTTTCATCCATATAGAATACCCCTATGTTTATTCCTAACTAACCAAGATTACAACCTAGCGAAGTTGAGCAAACTTTAGCCAGAAATTAAGAATCTTGGTGCTAACCCAATGTCGAATCAACTCATTTTGCGGATTCCAAACCTACCAGCACCTGATAGTCAGACTTTCCAAAATACAATGCATCCATTTTTGTCATTTTGGGATGGTCAAGTATCAAAGTTGATACAGACGGTACTACGTGACTCACCAAAGAAAATTCTAACCGATATTTCCGGATACGTTTATAGGTGGCCTTATTATCGTTCACTCGCAAACGTGTGCTACACGGGTCGCTACCGTAGTCAATGCTGCAAAAGACAAACAATCCCCTTTCACACCTTCACACCTCAAGCGCGGCACGGGGAAACACGACAGGCAGTCACAATAATATATACAAAAGTAAATGCATACGACTCTGGTGTGAGTCGCCCTCGAGCGATGTCATGTCTCGAGGTACATGGCTGTAATACGTCTGTACAGCAAAGACTCCCGTACGAACCGGCTTATACACTCTCGGGCATACGTGTTTCGCATGCTCCCATAGAATATGAATGATTCTAGAGAGGCATACTATCGGGTTATACACCACCGGACAGGGGCTCCCACTAACTTTGAAGCACGCTGGGGTACCGCGTGTCATAGGTTCTCAGAAACATAGAAAGCTTCAGAGACTCCTATTAACATTTCCGTGCCAAGCCACAGAAAGACTTCCATGCTACCTCTCGCATGGTGAGCTTACCGCAATTGATCTGCTTACGGTGGCGTACCTTACCTCTTACCTGACGTTGGAGCGTCGTTACAGATTTAATAACATATAAGTTAGTTTACCACCTTTATATCTTAGACTAATAATACTCATTATAATGGCATATAACTAATTCCTCACTCAAATCCTAATTTTCGAAAATATGTTCTTTTCAAGTACACTGTTCCCAATGATGCTCTGATACCATGTCAGTGGGGACCGGAATCCCGACCTCCAAGGATCTCATTGGGTTGGGTCGTGCGACGCGACACCCAACAGTATACAAGAATAGAACGAGAACAATTTACAATACCAAGTCTTTATTTAAAAGCATAGCGGAAGTTTTAGAATACTAACGGAAGGGAAAAGAACTATACATCATAGTTACGCTCTCAACACTAGCTACGCAAAAGCAAAGTCATCCATGCCCTGGATGCTTTGCACTAGCAACACACAAATCACAGCGGCGTGCAGGGTTCCCACTCGCCTGTAAACCCGAGAGGGGGTGCAGCCTCGTCATCAAACCCGTCATCAGTCGTATAATCTGCAAAAACTCGTTAACTGCAAACGTGAGCATAAGGCTCAGCAAGACTAACCCGTCTCACTAGACATATGCAAGGGTGAATACTAAACATAGGTAAAGTAAAGTATAAGGACTCGCCTACATGTGGATCCTTATATTCATATTTTAAGTAACACATGACATTCTTCACGCACGGCACATCATAGACTCCACAATCAAACAAGAAACGCTTTGCCGATGATATGACGTGCACAAAGCACATAATGCTATTACAGGTAAAGTATGGGGAAACTGTAAACTTTTAATTGTACTATCTCTAAGCCAAACAAGGTTGTCCAAGCAAATTTGTAAACTAATATATCATATTCTCCTGACTTCTTTAGTATTTATTATGTCACGGCGTAGTGAACAAGTGGTACTCTATTACCGCGAGGGATGGTGATTGCAATCAGGATACACCCGGAACAACACGACACATACGCACTTTCGGAAATGTCAGCAAGTACGTACAACAGTACCTACATAACAATTCAGTACCAGTCGTATATGGCCACCTTTCACGAAACACTCGAATGTCAAACCGGTCGATCCGTCACGAGCAGGAGGTCACTACATGGGGCGTACTCTAACGTGCCCACTAGCTGATTTACACCTTGCCGCCCTCAACCCACGCCTATAAAATGGAACGGAATGCCTCGACAAACCAGTATCAAGTTACGTCAGTTTACTGGTGCCCATTCCTCCAGTATGTCTACGGTACAATTCAAGCTTGTCCAGCAGGACCGCACACGAAACGGTCCTCAATCGACACAAGCAGGGCTACCCACGTGAGACCACGTCTCACTGCATCCTACCCACTGCTCGGTCTCAATTTCATATTCATGAACCATTTTCTTATTCCAGAATCTCCCGTGTGACAAAATTCCTAGCTCGCGAGTAGATTCCCTACTCGACTTCTACCGAATTCCTATGAGCATAAGCATAGCAATGTGTACTCAACGGGCCGTAGACCTACCCAAGACTCCATAGGATTTGTGGGCCATGCAAGTGGATGTCAAACACCTTAAACGTAATGCACAATCATCTGAAGGCGTAAGGTGAAATAAAACTGCAAAACACTGTAAGGAACTTAAATGCAAATCGGGGCTTGCCTGAATGCGAGTCTGAGCCTATATTAGTTTCTGGCAGCCGGACCTCCAAAGCTTCCGGCTGCTCCTCTATTTCAGCTACTACACGATATACATATACTAGGTATGAATGACTTTGAAAAATAATTAATATGCTTGAGGTGGTGTGAACTCCTAGGATGAAAATAGGGTAATTATCTTAATTGGCTTTGGGATTTTTAGGGTAGATACTAGAAACTATAGAGAAGATTATATCAAAGAACAGGAGATGATCAAGGAAGTTTGTTGTTCTTAAAAATTATGGTAAGCAATAACCTTCTCTAAATTTTGGTTGAAATTTTGGAGACCTATCATGGCTACCAGGGGTTGTATCATGTAGAGGGGGTCTCACTGGTTCTAGGAAATTTTGTTTCACCATTTTCTAAGCTTCCTACAAGGAGAAACTGATTTTTCAAGTTTGGATAAATTTCTGGAAATTGATTTTCCATTTTTCTCAATTTATAACTACATAGAGATTTGGAATATTTATCAACCCAATATTTTATATCCAAAGAGCTTGAAAATTTTACTGGAAATCAAGGGTATTAACAATAGTGTTCTGACCAGAATTGGAAATTTCGTAATTAACAAAACTGTGGGAAAGAATTCTTTTAGCATTTTTTATCTGAATGATAGATAAATTTCTTTGGCTCTTCATACAAATCCTAGTGCACCACTGGACTGTATTCTTCATGCTGGTTCTAACAGAATTTAGTTGGGAATTTTTGGATAATTCTACCAGAAGTTATGGATTTTCCAAGTTTGGATTGAATCTGGATTTATTTTTCTATTGGAAAATTCAAATAAAGGGGCCGGTCCCACTTCATTTGAATCAGACCACTCAGAAGGGAGCCACACCGGGAGCCACGGGGTTAACCTGTGCAGCCGAAGCGGATCCGTGGTTACATCTGATCCCACACGAGCGGTGTCATTGACAGGTGGGACCCACACCTTCGTCAACCTTCCGACGCGGCGGCGTCTCTCGCCGAAAACGCGGCAGCGCTTCGCCAGACTTAGTGCGTCAACCTCCTTTCGGCCTCGCCTTGACCGCTCAACCATAAAATCGACCGCGCAAGCCGATGGTGGTGTCCAATCTCGTCAGTGATGACCAGAGGCGGCGATGCGACGGTGATGGCGGAGCTAGAGTTTCGGCGTTCATCGAAAATGCTCGGCAATGGCGTAATAGGCTCGGGAAAAGGTCGGGAAGGTTCCTGGGAACACCAGGAGGATGATTTGGGCGTTAGATTGGGGTGGCATCACTGGCAAAGCTAAGCTCGATGGCGAAGTATGGTTTTTCAACTAGTGGCCATGAAAACTCGAAATCTAAGGTGCTCGGTTGATAACTTTCAGGGTTTTTGGGCCGGGAGCTTCGTTAGGACATACAGAAGCTATCTGCTAACCAGATTAAAGGATGATTGCAAGAATGAAACGAATTTAGGCACGAAGCTTTGCTGTCCTATTGAGAAACCGTTCGGTTATTGAACAAGAACTTGATCTACACATCATGTCATAGGCTTAGATTATGTGAGAATAAACTAGAGAGGATTGCAAACCTTTTTGCTTAAAGGATCGAGGCTAGAGATGGCCTAGAACTAGAGCTCGACAGTGAGGCAGTGAAGGTGCTCGGCGGCTTCCTCGACGGCGACCGGGAAACTTCAAAATATCCCAAGCAGAAGCTATGTCACGATCAATGACAAAAAAGAATACGTAGAGGAGGTTGTGACAAGCCTTTTATCTACTTACAGCTAGGGAGAAACGGCTTCAATCATCGGTGAAAGCTCGATTGAACAGAGGCGGCGGAAATGGCTTGAACTGGGTTGGAGAGAAACGACGACGGCTAGAGGGCGGTATTTATAGGGGCGGAGGGGTGCGGGGAGCGTGCCACGGCGCAAGCAAGCAGGCAGCTCGGTGGATGCATGCCGCGTCGCGGTGTCGCGCGCTGCCGGCGTCGATCGGCGGGGAGAGCTTGATACAGAGCACCCCCGTGGGTTGCACTTGAGTGGGTTAGGCTGACTATGAGTCCCACCTCCTCTTATCTATTTCCCCTCTCCGTAAACTTCAATTCCCTTACCAAACTTGGTCCAAAAATTCTAGATTTTTGTGGAGAGGCTCACATAAATACCTGGAATTTGATTCTGCAATTGGATTTCGATTTGGAGCAAGTTCCAATTGAATTTCAAATTTGAATTTGGATGAAATTCAATGGTGTCACTGATTTAAATAGCAAATGAGTTCCAAAAATTTTGAAACTATGAGGATAAGTCAAACAAGTCATGCTGACCATGATGATGAGTTCAAATCTTGATGTTCAATTAAGTTGCACAACATTCAAAATTTGAATTCCTAATAGGGTCTGAATTTGCTAAGCGTCTCAAATAAAATAGCCAATGGAGTCCATAAATTATGAAACTTTTCAGGAAGTCTATTTGGAATATTAGTAAACCATAAAAAAATTTTATGGCCTCTGAATTGAATAATTTTGACAAGGTTAAATATACAGTATTATATTCAATTTGCAATTAATTTGAATATATATTGGGTACTGCATATTAATTTGACCTAGGATCCTCCATTCAAATAATTCCAAACTTTGAAGAGAGGTCAAAAGAGTTAATCTAAGATTATTGGTGAAGTCCATTCCTCATGTTAATAAAATTTAAGCATGAGTGGATGAAATTATTTGATGAGATCAAGTTCATGTATCCCACGATAAGTTATGTGCATGACCATGATGGATCTCCACTATGGTTGATAATAAACTTGTAGCTGAACTTTATATGAAGGAAAAAGTGGGATTTTACAGCAGTGGGATGTAATTACTATTCTTACAATTTGAACAAGAGATAAGATTGCTTAATTTTCATGTGGAACACAAATTACATGATTAATCAATTCTAATGCCCTAGATGATGAAACTTGCAATAGTAAAAGAATGGAATACACGAGACATGGATTTTTACCGTGGCTTGATCTCACTAAAGAGATCTACGTCCTCGTTGAGGAAGCCCACATAGAGCCGAGTCTCTTCAAACTTTTTCCCCTCGTCATGTCACCACACAAGGCCGACTTGAGTTCCACTATCACGGGGTAATCACCAAGTTGGTGGGGCAACCTCACACGCTGAGGGCTCCCACAAAAATACATCAAGAAAAAGGTGATCTAATACACTCAAAAGATTACAAAGAATGCACGAGTGTATAAGAGATTAAACTCCAAGAGCTCAACGATGCGTAGACAATGATCTCCCTATCCCAAATATGGATACCCAAAAGATTTAATTCTTTAGGCCTTTAGATATTTGGGGAGATTTGTTTTTGTGCTCTTGGGACAAGTGGCGGCGCTAGGGTTTATGTTTTTGACAATTTTGTACAGCACACGTGCTTGTACAGTCGTTGATCACCTATTTATAGTGTTTCCAAAAATCTTACGTTAGAGATCTCGACGGCTAGACTAGTCCGCTCTGTAGACCGGACTTGTCTGGTGTGTTGTGTAAAATTCACGTGAAATGTGCACCAAATTAAAAATCCTAATTTGTATGATGTATACCGGACTTGCCCGTATTGGAACAGAGAGTTCATCGGACTAGTCCGTTGTAATTACAGAAAGTTGATCAGACTAGTCTGCAATATGACGAACTTGTCTGGTGCTATGTGAATTGTGTTTTTCCAACTTGTTTGAGTGCAACATCAGAAAGTTGAATGGACTTGTCCGGTCCGTGTCCGCAATTGTCCGGTGCAAGGTGAATTGAAACATCATAGAGTTTAACAGACTTGTCCGGTGCGTGTCCCGACTTGTCCGGTGCTTAGTGAACTGTGACATCAGAAAGTTAAATGGACTAGTCCGCTTAGTAAATGGACTTGTCCGATGCTCACTGAATTACTTAGATTGATTTTAGCCCTTACTCTCTATGCAAAGTCATGAGCTCTTTGGATGTGTCTCTCACACACATCCTATACAATTATGTCTACTTTGCGCTTCCATTGATCATTTGGGCTTCTTCCTTTCTCCCTTCTCATTTTTCACCTTTTTGGTTGCACAATAATATCTAATATTTGTTGAACCGCATTAATCTCAATGAATTCATTAGGATCTCATTTGTTTGTCATCAATCGTCCAAAACCCACAAGGGAATATCTAGATGCCTTTTCAATCTCCCCCTTTTTGGTGATTGATGACAACTAATTGAGATTTCACAATTAAGAGTAAAAAATTATTTTCATAAAGTGGGCATATATGAGAATGACAAATGAACAATAAAAATTTCTCACATATGTGCACTCTTTATGGTGGGGTGCCTATAAAGTGTGTGTGATCAATTAATGTGTTGCACAAAATTAAAAGCGTATCAATTATAGCAGCAACCATCACAGTAATATTGAAAATAAGCATCACACATTCATATTAAATAAATAGGCACATCCAAAAGAGATTACAATAATTTGAAATTTAAGATACAAGTCCATGATCACTAGTCCTTAAGGCTTACAAGTAAATACTACTAGTCTTAGTCTCTCCCCCTTTGGCATCAAGGCACCAAAAATGGAAAAATTAAGGGGAATCACTCATCGCCACTCCCTCCCTCACTCTCATTCATGTCTTCTTCTTCATCTTCATGTGCATGCTGAGGTGGAGGAGCGGAGACACTTGCTAGTCCAAAGGATGCCAATTCTTGCTCCATGAGGGCTACCATCTCTGTGATGTTCTCTTCTAAATCCTCTAAGGTTTGAGGTCATCCCACTGGCTCAATATCTAGCTTCTCACATATTGCTTTCATGTTTGCCTTCATATATCTTTAATGTCTCTTTCTAGCCAGACTTTCCTTTTGCTGCTTAATTTCCACTTTGCAGCATGATGCAAAGATGGAAGAAAGCATTTTCAGCACACCACTGGAGGACTCTTTGGACGATGGAGGAGCCGAGGTAGCAGCTGGAGTCCTTGTGCCTTCATGAGGTTGCTTAGATCTTTGTTCCAATGCAGGTGAGGCAGGAGCAGAGGGAACAACATAGACTGTAGGCTTCTAGGGTTTTAGGCTTGTGTGCTCAACATCCTTAACAAACAGAAGGTCGGTAACCTTTTGAATCATGAAAATGTTGTAAAGTGCATAGCCACAGGACCTATTGGGAGTGATTGAGATGTTCACAATGTCATTGTAGATAAATTAAAAGACATTGAAAGTCCTTTTTTGCTTATCACCTTCATCAAGGTCCTTAGAGTTCATTGAATTGTACCTGCATCTCCATCCTTTGGAGCAATAGTCTTCCTTAAAATTTTATTAAGAAGGGCAAAGAATGGATTCAAGTACTTGGTTGTAGGAGACTTGTATGGCATTCTTGTGTCATAGTGGAATTCTAGCTCATCCTTCTCTAAAGGCCTCAAGTTATGAATAATGAGCTCATTGTTCAAGATATCTTCAAGGTGAAGTATGCTGGCAAATTCCTCATAAGTGACACTATACTTGGATCCATGCGTCATACAAATCATCTCATCCCCATCACCACGGGCGAAGTAGAGAGTATAGTAAAATTGGGTGATGACTTCATTGTTCCGATTATATCGGAAGGATAGAAGATCCATCAATCCATGCCTCTCCAATGCCTCCAAGACTTCATTATATTCTTGACAGTTCTTGGATTGTAAATAAGTCATGTCCACCCATTGACGAGCAACCACTGGATTTCTCATCTTCATGTACACATGCTCATAGTAGTCAGCACGGAAGTGGCTCCAAAATCTAGGGTCGGCAGATTGCTTTGGCTGCTCATAAGCTTCAATCTTTCTGAACTTGTCATCCAACTCGTTTCCATTCCCCATGAAGTCATTTTCTGATGGTTGCTTGTTGCGTTGCATAGGTGACTTCATCTTAAGCGGACCAATGGGACCACTTGCAAGTCATTTTCCCTTGTTGATGCTTCTTCTAGGTACAGTTGAGCTGGCACCAGCACCATCCTTGCTCAATGCCTTCTTTACTACCACTTTCCTTGTTCTCCGAAGAACATCATCGGGAGGAGAGGAGTGGTCATTGAAGTCATGTGTCTTCTTGCTTCCCCTTTCTTTTGCCCTTTGAACTCTTGCACGTTCACGCTCGACTTCATAGTCAAACATGCTATCATCTGAAGCGGATGACATCGTGCCTGACATGGAGAATACAAGGCTAGTGATTCAAACTATCAGGGGACAAGACTTGTACGTTTCCAGAGTGCGAACTTGTTCGGAGTAGCGGACTTGTCTGCATAAAGCACCAGACTAGTCCGGTCTGAAGTATGAACCCTAATTTTCTATTCCAACAAATATAACAAAGATTGATGCTACAAGGATAGGAATACAGTAGGAGTACATAAAACAATGTAATGTATGCCCTAGGAATCAAGAAAAACAAGCAAGAGTTAAGGAAAGATGAGAACTAGGGTTAAGTGAGTTTTTTTACTGAAAACTCGAAGATTTGAGGTTGGAGGAGCGGAGCAGACTTCGGATTAGTCTGGAGAGGGATGCTTCACATCGAGGGAAAGAGTTCCTGTGGAGGAACCTTCAACTTTGGTGGACAGGAGTAAAAATCGCCTTGGGAGCTAGGGTTCGAGGAGAGAGAGTGCCAGGACGATTGTGAGAGAAGAAGAAGGTGTCCTGGCATCTGTCTAGGGTTTAAGCACGATAAATACGGACTAGTCTGCACAAGGGCCGGACTAGTCCGGTATCACGGACAAGAGCCGGACTAGTCGGTAGCAACCGACTAGTCCGGTGCTGACCACAGACTAGTTCGGGTCAGCTAAAAAGATCGGAGTTAGAATCAAAGTGAGTTTTAGGAGTTTGATCTAATAGTAATCTAAAGGACATCAATTCACAAATAATTTTGATGAACATGACCAGTAAGCAATCAACAATCATACAATCACCATAATTCACCAAGATTCAATAATTAAAATAGTTTCCGAGAGAAAATTGAGATAAGGGATGAATTTTTTAAAAGTAAGCAAACTTTGAAGAATGAATCAGGTATACAATGTTTCAAGCCACATTTCGAGAGTCAAGTATATTTAATTCATTCTGGAGCTCACAAAATCTCTTTTCATCTAGTGGCTTGGTAAATATGTCTGCAAGTTGTTTTTAAGTTCTAACATGTGAAATTTCTATGTCACCTTTTAGTGAATTATCTCTTAGAAAATGATGATGAATGTCTATGTGCTTAGTTCTCGAGCGCTCTACTGGATTGTGTGAAATTTTTATGGCACTTACATTATCACATAGGAGTGGAATATGGCTCAAATTGTATCCATAATCGCTTAGAGTTTGTCGCATCCAATGTAGTTGTGCGCAACAACTACCGGCTGCAACATACTCCGCTTCGGCTGTGGAAAGAGCAATGGAGTTTTGCTTTTTAGATGACCATGAAACTAAGGATCTACCAAGAAATTGGCAAGTTCCTGATGTGCTCTTTCTATTGACTTTGCAACCTGCATAGTCTGAATCGGAATATCCTATAAGGTTAAACATGGATCTTATAGGATACCAAAGGCCCAAGTTAGGTGTGTGCACAAGGTATCTTAAAATTCTTTTTACAGTTGTTAAATGGCACTCTTTAGTTGTATCTTGAAACCTTGCACACATGCAAACACTAAGCATACTATCTGGTCTAGATGCACAAAAATAAAGTAGTGAATCAATCATAGACCTATATACCTTTTGATCCACATCTGGACCATCTTCATTGACATTGAAATTTATATTAGTTGCCATGAGAGTCTTGATGGGCTTGGCTTTGTCCATGTTGAACTTTTTGAGGATGTCCTGTGTGTACTTGGTTTAGCAGATGAAGGTGCCTTCTCTCAATTGCTTCACTTAGAATGCCAAAAAGAACTTCAATTCGCCCATCATTGACGTCTCAAATCTATCTGTCATAATTTTAGTAAATTCTTTACAAAAATATTTATTAGTAGAACCAAAAATGATGTCATCAACATAAATTTGACATACGAATAGATGACCATCAAAATGTTTTGTAAATAAAGTATAATATGCTTTTCCTATTTGAAAACCATTTTGAGTGGGAAAATCGCTAAGGCAGTCATACCAAGCTTGGGGAGCCTGTTGGAGGCTATAGAGAGCCTTACGCAGTTTGTACATATTGTTGGGGTGCTCTTGATCTTCAAATCCTTGTGGCTGCTCCATGTAAACTTCCTCCTTGATGGGACTGTTGAGGAATGTACTTTTGACGTCTATTTGATACCACTTAAAATTGTGGTGAGTAGCATAGGATAATAAAATACGAACGGACTCATGTCTACCTATGGGAGCAACTGTTTTGTTAAATCCAAACCTTCGACTTGCGAGTAACCTTTTGCCACAAGTCGTTCCTTGTTTCTTGTTACAATTCCATTTTCATCTTGCTTGTTCCGAAAGACCCATTTGGTGCCTACAATGTTTGCCTTTGGTCTTTCCACCAGCTCCCATACCTCATTTCTCTTGAAGTTGTTCAACTCCTCTTGCATTGCAATCACCCAATCTGGATCTTTTAGTGCTGCATCAACCTTGTATGGTTCCAGAAATGAGATAAATGAGTAATACGAGATATAGTGCTTACTCTCTTTGCAATATCACCAATGATGTTGTCGACGGGATGATCTCTTTGTATACTCTGATGTACTCTTGGGTGTGGCACTTGTGAGGTCACTTGTTCTTCATCATCTTCATTGTCGGTGTATCCCCCTAGATCATTGCTTCCATGATTAAATTGACCTTCTTGATCCTGCTGTTTTTGATCCTATGCAGAGGATCCCCCATGATCATTGCTATCCCGTTGAGGTATATATTGAGCACTTGGGTCTTGTGATTGCTCTTGTGGTCGAATATCATCAAGTGCTATCCTTTTCAATGCTTGACATGGGGCTTCTTCTTGATCTAGAACACACTTATCAACTTGCTCCACCTGGGAGCCATTAGTTTCATCAAACACTAGATCACGTGCTACTTCAACAATGCCAGAGACTTTGTTGAAGACACAGTAGGCGTAGGCGTTCGAATCATAACCAAATAAGAACCCTTCATTAGATTTCGAAGCGAACTTCGAAGTCCTCAATTTCTTGTTCAAGATAAAACATTTGCTTCCAAATACTCTGCAATATGAAACGTTGGGTTTGTTACCAGTGAGGAGCTCATAGGGTTTTCTTCAGAAGTCGGTGAAGATATAGCCGGTTTATGGCATGACAAGCGGTGTTTACCGCTTCAGCCCAAAACCATTCTGAAGTCTTGTATTCATCCAACATTGTCCTTGCCATCTCGATGAGTGTCCTGTTCTTCCTTTTGGCCACCCCATTTTGTCGAGGGGAGTAGGGTGCCAAAAACTCATGTTTTATTCCTTGTTCATCTAGGTACTTCTCAACTTGAGTATTCTCTAACTCTATTCTTTTTTCACTTCTAATGTTCTTGACGGTTGAGGAGAATTCATTTTGAGCTCTTTTCAAAAATTTATTGAGGATCCCCTGGGTTTCTGATTTATCATACAAGAAAAACACCGAGGTAAATCTAGAAAAATCATAAACAATTACTAATCCATATTTGTTACCACCAATGCTTATATAAGCAATTGGACTGAAGAGGTCCATGCGAAGAAGTTCCAGCGGTCTTGATGTGGTCATCACGTTCTTGGCAGAGTGTGGTGCTCCAACTTGTTTTCCCGCCTGGCATGCACTGCACAACCTGTCTTTCTCGAAGACAACATCTTTTAAACCTCAGATGTAACCACCTTTTAGAAGTTTCTGCAGATTCCTCATCATGACAGGGGCTAGATTCTATGCCACAAACATCCCTTCTTAGTTTTTGCAACCAGGCAAGTGTTGAGTTCAGTTTTTTCTTTGTTGAAGTCAACAAGATAAAGCTTTCCCTTCAACATTCCCCTGAATGCAATTGAGTTATCACTTCTTCTAAAAACTGTCACACCCTCATTAGTGAATAAATAGTTGTATCCTTTATCACATAGTTGAGATATGGACAAAAGATTGTAATCTAAAGAATCAACATGCAGAACATTTGAAAGAGTGTGTTGAGTAGAATTTTCAATTTTACCATTGCCAAAGACTTTTCCTTGGCTGTTGTCTCCATAATAGATTCCTTCACTTGGATCCGCATTTTGCTTATACTCTACTCTACGAACATACTCCTCTCTCCGGTCATCTGATTGGTGCATCCACTGTCCAACACCCTTTTGGATCCTCCGGAGGAGTAGGCCTGCAAAACAAAGATTATTTCTTGTTTTTAGGTACCCAAGCTTGCTTGGGTCCTTGGAGGTTAGTCACAATAGTCTTAGGCACCCACACACAAGTCTTAGAGTTCTTGTGGCGTGGCCTTGCATATTTAGCAAAAACATGTATTGATTTATCTCTCATAATAATATAAGAGGCATCAAAAGTATGAAACAATGTTTGCAATTCAGATTCATGCGAGTTTTCTTTAACAAACACAATATGATTCTTTTTATGAACATTAACCGGCATCTTTTTATTTTTTGTGTACCCAAGACAATATTTGATGTTAGGAGGTCTTGTGACCGTATATGCACTACATGCATATTTAATCTTTTCCTTGTCAATGATGCCACCTTGGGATGGATGTTTAGTATGTGAAATAGAGGAATCATTTTTAACAATCTTCTTCTTACTAGAGCATGTGCAAGTTTTAGTTGTTGTCGAATTTACACCATGGGAAGGTGAGCTCTTGGAGGAGGAAGTGCCACTTTGCTTGAGTGACTCAACTTGCACTTCAAGGATTTTGTTAACTTTTGACAAGTTAGCAAGTTCGTCCTTGATTGTGATGTGTGAGTCTTCTAGTTTTGATTATGTTTCCTTACTCAAGGCTTGGTCATGCTCAAGTGCCTTGCTCCTCTCCTTCTCAAGCTCAGGGAGCTTCTCAACCTCTTGATATCTCTTCCTTTCACAGATGAGCATATGTTCTTGGCAGTTGAAAAGCTCCTCCTTTTCAAAGATTTCATCTGACAACATTTTCATTTTTCTTAGTGCAGTTTTGCAATCCTTTAAGCATTTCCTCATTTTCACTAGAGCTATAAAAATCATCATTAGAGGAATGCAAGGAGTGGGGTGTAAGTCGAACCATTTTCTTGCCTTCCTTAGCCATGAGGCAAGTATGGTTGTAAGTTTCCCGTCCTCCCATGTTCAGAAAGAGCGTAGACTTCTTGGTTGGCTTCTTGATGATAATTGTTGTTATCTCCTCTTCTTCATTGGAGGAGGACTCGTCGTTTGAGTCCTACTCTTTGCCAATGTGCACTTGGTGAGCTTGCCTCCTGTTCTTGAAGGTTTTCTTCTCTTGTTGCTTCACTTCTTTCTTCTTTTTGGTTTCTTCATTTGTGCAGTCAACCATAAAGTCACCGTACTCCCCACAGTTGTAGCAAGTACGTAGAGCCTTGGATTTTCCTTTCTCTTTGCTCTTCCCATCACTTGAGTTGTTGCCCTTATTCTCATCATGCACTTTAATTTCTTGATGAAGAGCACCATCTGTTCATCATCCATATCGATGCTCACGTCACTTGTGTCTTCTTCATCTTGTGCTTCACGAACCTCATTTCCTTTAGGCTTGCAAGTTGCTTTGAGTGCAACTTTCTTCTTCTTGGAGGATGTAAGTTCAGCTATTTCTTTGAAATATTAGGCCTCCTCCATCATATCATGGTTGATAATCTTGCCCAAAAGTTCATCTATAGTCATTTTGTGAATCCTCAGGCTTTCTCGTATCATAGAGCACAAGGTGACATTCCTTGGCATAAATGCTCTAATCATCCTTTTGACCACCTCATGGTCAGTCCACTTCTTGCTTCCATAGGCACGGATCTTGTTGATGAGCGCCTTCATTCGGTTGTTCATCTCTTGAGGTGATTCGCCCTGCTCAATGGCAAACCTCCCCAATTCTCCTTCAAGCTTTTCAATATTTGCTTCACGAACTGAGTGATTTCCCTCATGTGCGGTCTTGAGTGTATCTCATATTTCGTTGGCACTTTGCGGTCCATCAATCTTGGTAAACTTTTCTTGGCTCATGGATGAAGTGATCACTGCAACGGCTTGTTCGTTGTGGTGAATTTCTTGCTCTTGCTCTGGAGTGAGTTCATCGTCGATATCCGGGATATCTAGACTGGGGTTTGAGGAGATAAGATGCATTTTCATATTATACTTCCACATTGTACAATCATTTGAATTGAAAGATAATGATTGTTAGAATTAAGATGATTGTAATTATAAGTATATTGGAAGTAGTCATGATGACCACTCCTCGTCGTCTTCTCGTCTTCTTCCTTGCCCTTTTTGATTAGAAGTTTCTTTCTTAGAATGGCCTTGAGTTGATGCACTTCTTCATCATCATGTTTGTTTTCCTTGAGTACATCAAATGCCCTGGTGTCATGTTCCTCTTGGGTGATGGGCACCATCCGGATCTTGTTGTTCTTGTCAGAGGCCATTGATCTCTCTGAGCGATGAGTCTCGTACATACAGAACCTGCTCTGATACCAATTCAATGTGGCCTAGATGGGGGGTGAATAGCCTTTAAAACTTTTCATTCAACACTTAACAAATACAATAAATACCGAGGGACCAGATTAGTCCGGTGCGTGGTACGGACTAGTCTAGTTATTCAATTACTACGAAAGGATTAAGTGTTTAGGCAGAAATTTCAAATGAAATGGAAGTGGGATGTAGTTACTATTCTTACAATCTGAACAAGAGATAATATAGATTAATTTTCATGTGGAACACAAATTACTTGATTGATCAATTCTAATGTCGTAGGTGATGATACTTGTAATAGTAAAAGAATGGAATACGCGAGACACGGATTTTTACTGAGGTTCGATCTAACCAAGCAGATCTACGTCCTCGGTTAGGAAGCCCACATAGATCCGGGTCTCTTCAAACCCTTTTCCCTTGTCAAGTCACCACACAAGGCCGACTTGAGTTCCACTATAACAGGGTAATCACCAAGTTGGCGGGGCAACCTCACACGCTGAGGTCTCCCACAAAAATACAGCGAGAAAAAGATGATCTAATACACTCAAAAGATTACAAAGAATGCATGAGTGTATAAGAGATCAAACCCCAAGATCTCAACAATGCGCAGAAGATGATCTTCCTATCCCAAATCTGAATACCCAAAAGATTTAACTCTTTAGGCCTTTAGATGTGTGAGGAGATGTGTTTTTGTGCTCTTGGGACAAGTGGCAGTGCTAGGGTTTATGTTTTTGACAGTTGTGTACGGTGAACATGTGCTTGTGGGGTCATGGATCACCTATTTATAGTGTTTCCAAAAATATTACCGTTAGGGATCCGGAGAGCCGGACTAGTCCGCTCTGGAGATCTGACTTGTCCGTTGTGCTGTGTAAAACTAGCGTGAAATGTGCAGCACACTAAAAAACCTAATTTATGTGAGCTATACCAGACTTTTCCATATTGGAACAGAGAGTTCATCGGACTAGTCCGTTGTGATCACACAAAGTTGATCGGACTAGTCGGCAACATGACGGGCTTGTCTGGTGCAATGTCAATTGTGTTTTTCCAACTTGTCTGAGTGAAACATCATAAAGTTTAACAGACTTGTTCAGTCCGTGTCCGAACTTGTCTGGTGCAAGGTGAATTGAAACATCATAGAGTTTAACAGACTAGTTTGGTGTGTGTTCGGACTTGCCGGGTGCTCAGTGGACTATGATATCAGAAAGTTAAACGGACTAGTCCGCTTAGTAAACGGACTTGTCAGGTGCTCAGTGAATTACTTAGATTGATTTTAGCCCTTACTCTCTACGCAAAGACATGAGCTCTTGGCATGTGTCTCTCACACACAACCTATACAATTATGTCTACTTTGTGCTTCCATTGATAATTTGGGCTTCTTCCTTTCTTACTTCTCATTTTTCTCCTTTTTGGTTGCACCATAATATCTAATATTTGTTGACCTGCAATCATCTCAATGAATTCATTAAGATCTCATTTATTTGTCATCAATCATCCAAAACCCACAAGGGAATGCCTATATGCACTTTCAACCTTGCCTCTGGAGGTCAAGGACGTGTAGGCTACTAAGCCTGGTCCTATAACCTAAACATGCGCGTCTTGCCTCCCAGTGCTAATAACTGAGTACAGGGGGTCAAACAACCCATGCACTGAGAAAGATGTCAACCATGCCCTGTATGCTCTTGCACCAAATTACCCATGCCTCATATCCTAGCTAAGGACCGTAAGCCTTAACAAAACTAAAGAGTGGCGAGGGGTGACCAACGAGAAAAGTTATTCCTTCTCTATCGTGTGTGCAGACCACAACAAGGGAGTCTGGCTCAGGAGCCATCACGCAATGACCCGGCAGGCTTCATACCTCTCATGTGGGCCTCTGTCGGCATCCTACACAAGGGCAATGAGCATCTGGTGAGTATTATCTCTCATCCCATTCTTATTGCTGATAGGGTTTATTTGATCTTCAAGGCCCAAGGAGTCCGTCGTCGGCATCCTATGCATTGGGAATGGGCACTGCTGGACCTCTGGCTCTGGTGCTTCTAGGAGGCCTACCCTCGGCGACTACGATCAAGAAGGGCACCCCTGGAGTATAATGCAAGCCCCCCAGGGGGCCTGCCAGAACCAACCCTCAAAGCATGGCCCCCCAGGGGGCCCGCAAGCGTGATCTACCAAAGTCCTACCGCCCACCACCCCAAGGGGCCTATCGGTATTCGCTCTCAAAGCCCTACGCCCCCCCAAGGGGGGCCGCCGATGTTGTCTCTCAAGCTTTTGGCGCTCCCAGGGGGACCTCCGATGTCTAACCTCAAGCTCCCGCAATCTGCTAGGGGCCCACCATCGACGTCCCACAATTCTGTGGTAGGTGTGCCCAACCTATTAGCCACACCTACCAGGGGGCCGCTACAGAGGTCCATAGGCACAATGTCCACAAGGTTAGCTGCGTCAAGTGTGCAATCATTGGCGCCTAAAGCTAACAACTTTAGCAAATTTGTTCGGGCCCTTACACTGCTAAATGACCCAGGTGGACAAGTTGAGATGCACGAGACAAAGACAAGAAACACAATATGAATTCAAATTCATTAAAAATATTATTTACAAAGGGTCAAGCCCTGGATACAAAGGCGCTCAGCCTGGGGTCCATCAGCCTCACTAACGCTTCAGCTGGGAGGCGACCTGCACAGTGAGCTCTTCGATTTCGGCCCTTGTTGCCTCCTCATATGTCTTGAGGGGGCCCTTGAATACTGGCTCCAGCATTATCTCTAGGTGCCAGCTCCGGATGCACACCAGCACGTAGGATGGCACCTCCTTCGCCATGGCCTTCCCCTCGGTCTCTGACCGGTCATCAACCAACACGCCCATCGCCTTCACCTTGGAGCAAAAGGAGTCAAGTGCGGGGAGAACCTGACTCGCCTCTAGAGTTGGCTCCCCCCTCCGCACGGGGATATGGCCAAAAGGTTCAAGGCCTGCCTCAGCGCGGCCTAGGAAATCCCAAACCCCTTCCCCTCGGTTACATGGGAGGACTGGAGGTCCTTCACCTTCTGTCGCGATGCCTTCAGAGCCTCTGACCCGCCTTCAGAGAACTTCTTCTCCCGAGCAGCCAACATCTTCTCCCAATTGTCAAGTTCCCGAGCACGGCGGCCCACGGCATTCTCCCGGACCTCCACGCCGAGATCCTGGTACAAGAAAGATTGGCGCGCCCGACCCTGCACCAGGTTGGCCTCGCGGAGCTCAAGATCCTCAGTGTAGGATTGCAGCTCATCACGATATTGCTGTAGCTTGCAGGAGGCCTCCTCTAGCTGCTCCTTCATCTCCTGGGCCGCCTTCTCCCGATCAGTGATGGTGGACTCCTAGCATTGAATCGCCTCCTGTAGCTCCTCGATGGTGCGAAGGCGGTCGTTGACAGCTTAGTGGGTTGCCTGGGTCTCCACCAGGATCTCCTTAGACCTGGCGTCCAGTTCCCTCGCCAAGCGACATTGTTTCTCCAGTGCCGCCTCTTCCTCCTTCACCCGCTACTCCTCCCTCTGGATCCTCTTCTTCGCCTAGCCAATACTTAACTCTTTAAAGTCGTCCTGGGCTTGGAGATGCCTGTCCTCCGCCCGTTGCCTCTCGCACTACATGTTGAAGGCATGTTGCGCTTGGCAGAGGCTAGAATGTGCCAGATCAATGGCGTCGGGGAGAGGGATTGGCTCAGCCAACGCCATGGATGGTCACCCAACAACCGTATCGGGCTCCTCTTCGACCTCCGGTGGAGCTGGCATCATCGCCTATGCCAAGGACTAGGAAAAGGCAGCACACCACCCAACACGGCGACGCTATCGTCTGGTGCAGCCTCACCCGTCTAAGTGCTAGACTCAGGGTTAGGGCCTCAGCGCCTAGCGCTTGCCTTGGCGCCAACTCCCCCACTGTGTCCATCGACACCTGCTCTTTTAGAGCGGCTCCATCCGCCGAAGCAATGACTTCGGGGGCCGAGACCTCAGTGCTCTGCACTAGCCCCGAAACCACCTGTTTGAATGCCTAGCCGCCTGTGGGACACTCCGACGCGGGAGCTTGGTTGCTGCTTGGGGGAGCGGTGTCGCCACCAGAGGTCGGTGACTCTATCATCACGCCAGGCACAGGTGTCAGAGGAATGGTCCCCCAGGCTGACCTTGGGGCCCGCTTTGTCGTCATGCCTGCGGTGCCCATAGAGGTGGGGACGCTCCTCCCTGCTGCTCCCTGTGGCAAGGGTGTCACGTTGGCCGATGAACACTTACATGATGGAGTCTGGAGCTGTTCAAACAAGAAAATGATGGAAACAACAATGTGAAGCCTCGGTGCGAGTGCCTTACCAATAGCCCCAGAAGTTCCAGTGACCATGGACCTTCGGTTGCACTGGAGGTGTGGGAGATGCCGCCGATGTGGCGATCGGCGCGGTTTCGACCGTGCCACTGCTGGAAACAATGCTCCTCTCTCCACCACCACCGCGGCTCTACCAGTACCCTTCGGTGCCCCTCCACCAACCTCGAACGATGGTGTGCTCGTGGCTCGAGACTCTGAAGTCCCGCGCTGGGTCCCAGCCGCCGCGTCAACTATGCCACCTCTGGAGCCATCTCCAGAGTCGCCACCAGTGTTCATCACCGCGCCTGCTGAAGGGGTGCTCGTGGTCTGAGGCTTCTTAGCCTGGGGGCTGCCCAGCTGTGGTGTCCCCAGTGCCCCCATCGACACCTAGGACCGCATCAACAACGGGGACGTCGGTAAGATGGCGCTCGGCGACCCAGATCAGGAAGACTGGGGTGTCATCTGCATTCAGTAGCCGACCCTCCACTGGGGGTGGGGACCTTACTCGAAGAATCGCCACCCCCCAATGTCGGACGTGGGTGCTCCTCAGGGCACTTGCTGGGAGCGAAGGAAACCCTCAACGATGACCTATGACGTTTCTACTTCATGACCTCGATGACCAGGTCCTTTCCCTTCTCCGTGATGGGAGATGGTGCCTTCCCCTTCCCCCTGGCAGAGGTTGGGTCTTCCTCCTCCTACACGTCAGAACTCGAAGCGGACATAGGCCTCTCTTGCGTGCTGAGGATGCTTAAACCTCGGTTGAAATCTCTGACCTACCATGGAGCGAGGCCGGGAGCTTCCAGATTCGACATCTCCCTCAGGATCTTCGTCCTAAATGTCTAGTCCTTGTAGAGCAGCTGGCAGGACTCCAAGCAAGTGAAAATGCCGACGGTCAACAGGTTGTAGCTCACCTTTGACACCATCTAGAACACCTCCTACTGGCTTGGCTCCGAGCCAGGGCCTCTCACCAGCAGGGTGTAATCCTTCAGACCGTAGTAAAGCCACGTTGGGCTACTGCGGTGCTGGAGTGGGGCCATTCACTGGGACACGAAGTCTGCCACCACCATCACTGACATCAGAACGTGGTTTGCCATCTACTGGATCCTCTTCAGTGTCCCGACGTACTCCTTCTCTAGCTTTCGGTGCTCATCCCAAGTGTTACTCCCAGAGGTTGGAAGATCGGTCGGCAGGGTCATGCGATCGTGGGCGTCGGCGTGCACAATCAGCCAGTCTTCCCTCCAAGTATCCCACCTGCCTACACTGAGGGGGTGATGTACTCGTGCGGACTCTTTGTCCACTGCTAGAAGTAGTAGGCTCCCATCAAGTTCATCCTGCTCCTCCCAATCGACCTCAACACGAAGAACTACCGGAATAGCGACACGACTGGGAGGACTCACATGAACATCTCGCAGAAGTGCGAGAAGACCACTGCCACTGCGATGGAGTTTGGCGACATGTGATCTAGCTAGAGTTCGAAGACCTCTAGCAGCGTTGCAAGGAACGAAGCCACCAGGGGGGACGAACCCGGCCAATGCATACACGATGAACAGTATGATCTCTTCCACTTGCAGGTCGAGCAGGAGGGATCTGCGATGGATCCAACCCGACCGATCCTCATCCACCAAGCCAAGAAATTGCCTCATTGGTCCCACGTCTTCAATGGGAGAGGGAGGAAAGTTTGCGGCCATTGGAGCAGATGGAAAAAAAGAGCTTGGCGAGAGGTGAAGGTTCGGGCGCTCAAGGAAGAAGGCAAAGGCTCAAGCAATGGGGGCGAATAAGGAAGGAACTGTCTTTGACCACAAAGGTTTCCTGTTACCTACTCCTGCGATGCTTTGGTGCTTCATGCGGGTCGCCTGGGCCCAGTACATGCTGCACTACCTGCAGCACAAATGACAGCGGGGCCCATGTCCCCTGTCAAAAAGCCTGACCCGATAAGTCAGCCACCCAAGAAGCCAACTCGGCGGTTCCCAAGGAAGCGGGGTGGCAGAAGCGCTGTGGTCGCATTGGCAACTGTTGCACTTAAAGTCTCACATCTCGTCAACCAGAGGCGGACACGTGTCCACTGCAGTAGAGGTGTGCAGCCCCTTCTACTGCCCAAGATAAAAACAAAAAGGCCGCGAGGGAAGTAATGATGAAGGCCCCACCTGCGGGATCGTCGCCTCTCCCGAGGTGGCCCCGGGGGCTACAATTGGAACCCTCAACACTGGGTACCCCCGCGCGATGGAAGAAACATCTAAGGATCCCGCTTCCCCACCGAGGAAGGATCCAGAGGTGCCACATGTCCCGCAGGACCAAACCTCGTCCTTCCCCAAGGATGAGCCTCGATGCTGCCACATGGTCTTCGCCTCGGGACCCTGTCTCAACACAAAGAAGGGATCTGGTGTTGCCACGTTTCTAGGGGCTCCGAGCCACCCTCCCCCTTAGGGGTCGGCTCCGGAGCCGCCATGTGTTCGGCAGTGCCAGTCCCTAGCTCTCCTTATAGTTGGACTGTGGGACTGCAACGTGGCTCGCAGCGCGGGGATCGACCTCCCCCGCAGGGCCTAGCTCTGAAGATGCCACGCGTCCTACCCCCAGCCATGGGCAATAGGTTACAGGAGTTAAAGACAACCTGCCCTGTCCAAGACGCGCATTAAAGGCTCATGCCTTCCCCGTGCGCATGACGCAATGCACGCCCCTATTAGGTGCCGCTGTTCCCAACCACATCGCAGTAAAGGCGCCTCAGAGCTACCCCACGCTGCTGGCTAGGTAGCTTATAGGGACAAGAAACAAGACATTCCCTACCATCATCAACATCTACGCCTAGCCACTAGCGACCGATGGGGCAAGACGGCGAGTATTGAAGCCACGGTCAGAGGTAGCTGGCAACAGTTAGACCTTAGATCTTGTACAGGCATAAGATTGCCCCAGGGCCACCTGTCGGGCCCCGAGCCCCAATTGTAAGGTGTTCGCCCTTGACTATAAAAGTCCGAACATCCACCGACGTTATATATCTTCAGACACAAGATTCCTAAAGCTCACGACACACTCAAGCAATACAAACTTTATCGTGGATGTAGGGTGTTATGCTCTGGCATACCAAACCACGTAAAACTACCGTGTTCACCATGTCTCATACGCGCAACTTCCTCAGAAACTAGACCCTTCTAAAAAGGAACTCATGCGGGCTGCGACTAGGCAGGTCCTAGGGAAGTGTCACAAGAACACTTTGACAAGGGCATTTTGGCGCGTTCATTCAATTAAAAACATACTATGTATTTTGGATTGAAGTCCAATAAGGAAAAATTAAGTGAATTATTTGTAAGATTGTAAGTTTGGCCTTTTGCTATTTTGGGCATTTTCTGATTTTTTATCTGAACTTATCCAAGGTTGAGGCCAGACTAGTCTGGACCAAACTTGAAAATTTCAATGAAGAATGGATCACATGTCTATAGCAAAATTTCGGACTTCTTTGAAATTGGCCAGATCAAAATGTTTGTTTGAGTTCAGACTTGTCCATTTTTTGAACAGACCGGTCCGCATTAACTCAGTTTTAAGATTAAGTTCAGAAAAGCGGACTTGTCCGCCCTATGGACCGAACTAGTTCGGTGGACCAGACTAGTCCTCTCGACAGACCGGACTAGTCTAGTCATTTCAGCATTCTTGAGTTTGAAAAGCAAGTTTTTTCCGATTTTCACCAGAATAGGAGCTACTTTGTGACTTCGGACTAGTCCAGTCCTTAGCGGACTAGTCTGAACTTAAGAAAAGTGCCAAGTCTGGATGGTCAGACTTGTTCGTTTTCGAACAGACAAAGAGGTATTGTATGATTTCGGACTAGTCCGGCCCAGTACAGATGTTTGCATATTTAATTAAGCTTCCGCTGCAAATTAAGTTTACATTGTCATAGCAATTTGGTCATGTAACTAATGTGGAAGGTAAATTTCTATGTCATTTGAAATTTAAGTTGCAGGGAATTTTATTGTGTAACCAAAGCAAAAAATAAAATCTCCATGTTTCAAAGTAATTTTAATATCATTATTGGTGGAGTAACCAAAGCGAAAGACATTATTCTTTGATTGGAGAAATTAAATTGATACTAATTTGGTTGAGTAACCAAAGCAAAAAGATAAATTACTATGTTTTTCAGTTGTTCTTAAATGTTGAAATTTAGTCAAGTAACTAGAGTTAAAGATCAAACTCAAACATTTTCTTATAATTAATATCTATGAATTCACTTATGATTTTGTCTTTTGATTATGAAGGTTCTTCTAATGTGAATTCAACACTGAGTTTCATCGCTTCCACTGATCTACTCAAAAGTTGGACATTACAATAGTTGTCCCCGAGATCGATTTGGCTCTCACGACTCCATATCCTATCGACCCGGAGGCTCCAGTAAGAATGCTGATGAAACACAGGTGTCCTTAGCTTAGAGGACAAGGGAATACACTAATGAGCTATTGGCTTATGACATAGCTCTTGTTAAGTGGAACAAATCAAACATGAAATGTTTGATGGTTATTAAGGGCACTATCACTGAGGCCATTCCGGGGGTAATCCCTGGATGTGAGACCACGGCTGAGTACCTCCAAAAGATGAGAATAATTTTATTGGTTCTTCTAAGGCTACAACAAGTACTATTATTAAGGGACTTGTTACTAAAAGGTATTGTGGAGGAGGTGTGGAGAGCACGTTTTAGGGATGAAAAATATGCCAGCAAAACTTAAGCCTACAGTTTTAGGGATTAAAGATGAGTTCATTGTGCATCTCATTTTTGCCTTACTTCCAAAGGAATTTGAGACATTTTTCATCAACTACAACTCTCAGCCTGAATAATGGAACTTAGAAAAACTCATTGCTATGTGTCCATGGTGGTAATGAGTCCATCAACTATGTGAAGGGAAAAGAGAAGGCTCAGAAAACTTATTCTTTTAAGCAACCTTTTAAGAATCATGGTTCTTCTTGCCATGATAAAGGAAAGGGTAAGGCTTCACAAAATAATCCTTATCATAGGGATGTGAAAGTGGAGAAAGAGCAGTGCCGCTTCTGTTTAGACAAAGGTCAACATCAAAAGGATTGCATAGGCTTCCTTAAATGGTGTTGCAAAAAAAAGTAATGATTTTGTAACATTTGCCGATGAATCTCTGTTTTTAGATTATACACCATCTACTAGGTGGATTGACTCAGGTGTCATCGTGCACGTTCGCAATTTGCTGCAGGGGTTAAATATGAGTAGGATCCTAAAAAGAGGGGGAAGGGCCATTAAAGTTCCTAATGGCCATGAAGCAGAAGTGAAAGTCATTGGAGATTATCCATTAGAATTAAGAAATGAATTTGCACTTACACATTGAGATGTATTTTATGTACCCTCTTTGAGTAGAAATTTGATTTCAATATCATGTTTAGATGAGAATGGTTATGTATGACAATTTGGCAAAGACAAATGTATAATTAAGTTTGACAATAAGATTGTTGGTATTGTGATAAGACAAGGCATGCTATATTTATTATCTATGCATGATGATGTTAATGTTGTAAGTGACGATCAATTTTCCTCTTATCAGAGTATGCGCAAAAGAATCGATTTCAAAACTTCAGGCTCAGGGATGTTAGGAGACGGGGCACAGTTGAGATCACATCGAATGGCGACCCCTGCCTCAGGTGCTCCACCTCGCGGTGGTGCCGTCATCGCGGGGATTCCACCTCTGCTGTATAGCTCCCATGGCAAGGCCAGCTGGATCGTGGAGTCTACAGTTTTAACACATGGGTCCCAGGATCTTCAGCTTGAGGTAGGTGTAGTTGTCGACTGCCACGAACTTGGCAAAGCAGGACCGTCCCATGATGGCGTGGTAGGTGCCGGTGAGGTCGGCAACCTCGAATGTAAGGATCTCTGTGAGGGAGTTCGTCCATCTCCCGAACGTGATCGGGAGGTCGATGCGCCCGAGTGGCGTCGATCACACCTCAGGCATGATTCTCCGGAAGGGTCCCCGCGGAGGACGGAGCTCAGAGCATGATATCTTCATCAGGTCCAGTGTGGAAAACATATAGGATGTTGCGGCTGCTCCCACCATCCATTAGCACTCTGGTGATTTGTGCGGGGCCTACGACCAAATCTACCACTAGGGGATATCGCACGTGGTTCGGGATGAAATTGAGATGGTCTGCCTTGTCAAAAGTGACCGTTGTTTTAGACCATTAGAGATAACATGGGACACCTGGTTCAATGGGTCCCATCTTTTGGAGTGCCTTCCCCTGTTCGGGCGGGTTCCCAAGCGCGGAACCATCTTAGTGTATCATGAAGCAGCCACCGCCCTCGTCGGTGGTTGACTCCACTGATTCGATGCCTTGGGCGCTGGTCCTTTTCCTTTCGCCACCGGGGGTGCAGACCTTGCCCTCGAGGTAATGTCGGAGGAAGGATGCATTCCTTCAGCGCATGGATTGTTGGGTAGGCGTGATGAGTGCAAGGTTCCTCGAACATCTTCCTGAAGTGGGTGGCCGCTTGTTTGGCCGATATCCGATCTTTGCATTGGTCGGGGGTCGCAGCTATGCCTCAGGCTAGCGTCCCTGGATCGCCTTGGTAGGGGCCGATCTTCCGTCCCCTCTTCTTTCGATGAGCAGTCGGACCCTTCCTGGTTTCGGGTGCATCGGGTCTTGGTTTCGACGCACAGGTGCCTCTCCCCGCTGCTCCTTCATCCAGGGTGGCGTAGGGGGCGACGCGGAACAATTTCTGTGTGCACCTTGGCTTGATGCGGGCGAGCTTGGACATTGCGGTCTTGTGAGCCACCCCCAAGAGGAAGGTCTGGATGATGTCTGTGTCAATGGCTTTAGGGAACTTGCAGCACTTCTCGGAGAAGCATTGTATGTACTCGCGGAGGGTTTCGTTTGGCCCCCGCCAGCATTTTTTGAGCTTTTTTGAGTTCACCGGGATGTTTGTATGTCCCCAAAAGATCACCATTGCTCAAGGTGGTCTTAAGACCGAACCCGCTTGATGTAGGGTCGGGGATTCGGTCCCCGTCGCCATAGTGGCTGCTTCCCTAGTGGAATCACGACGGCTCGGTGGGAAGTGTGCAAACCCCTCAAGAGTGATCTTCTGGATGTCGAGGGCCAAGCGAAGATCAGAAGTCACGTCTCTCGCCTAAGTTGGTGGAGACGAGTGAGTAGATGACCCGGTACCGTGGGCAACTCTCGCTCGGGCTAGGGTGCCTTTTTGCGGTCGTTGGCGGTAGCTCCAGGTGTAGTATTTGTGATGGTGCCCGTACGCGTGAATGCATGCGGTATTTTCTGTCAGGGAATGAGGACTCAAACGGGCCGGACTGAACGTGGTTTCGGCCGGTATGGGCATGGCACACTGTGAGGAGGCTACCGCCATGGTGTTTTGGCTTATCCACTCAAAGTGTGCGGCGTCGGCAGTGCTGGTTGTAGTACCAAAGCAGGCAGGACGCACGTGAAGGCGCGCCTCGTCGGACCGACATGGTGACGGAGCTTGGTTTGGCATGCAGCCTCGCCCGTTTTCTGGCATATCACCTCAGAATTGAGCGTAGCGTGCCTCGGCTAGATGTGGTTGGGACGGGACCGCGTGCGGGTTCCTTTTCTACATCCGGAAGCCGTGTCTACCATTGAGGGGACACGATCTGTGAGTGTGCTTGTACGCTGCTACAGGCGTCCGTGGTGTTTTGGCCTACCCACTCAGAGTGTAGGAGGTAGGAGGTGCTAGCTGTGACGCCTGTCCAGGAGGAGCGCGCTATTAACGGCTGTTATATACCAATTTCACCCATCAATATAACTCAATTATGTGAAGGAATAATCATTTCTTGCACGCATCACCTTTCTATTTAACCTATTTCCACTTCTCCTTTGAGAAATAGTGCATGCAGGGAATTATTGCAGGAAATGAGGTAAAAGAGGGGGAGCAATCATATGAAATACCATCTTAACCAATCAAGCGACAACATGTGGCACCACATGGATCAAATGGCTGACAAACAGAAGTATCCGAGGACATCCAACAGTGTATCACCCATATTAGTCAAGGGGGCCCACCTGAAAGTGACCTGGAGGAAACACATCGCAAAAGGAGCCAATGACCAGGTTGGTCGACCCCCCTAGTCGGCCGACAAGGTCCTGGTGCCAAACACGGTCAACTTCCACGTGTCAACTCCCTGTGGTGCCCTAATAATAGCGAAGAATGATTCGCTCGCTTTTGGTGGCGGGAACCGACCCTTCTCCAGCTATGAATAGGACCCCCTACCCTCACTTCACACACATGCCACTTGAGTATTCATCCTTTGTATACACTATTATCCATAGATTTAGAGGAGTGTAGGTTGTAGAGCGGAGAGCCTCTAGTCCATAGTCCAAGTAGAAGAGGAGTAGAAGGAGTCTCTTCCCAATTCCTAATTGTGAAAGGTATGGTCTCATATTCCTATTTGTATATGTGACTTTTCTCTTAATAAAGATGTTATCTTTAGTCTTGTATTGTTCATATACTTGGATGAGGCGTTTCTTGTTTGATTGTGGATTCCATATATGTAGTAGGAGTAGTAGTTATGATCATGATATACCATTCTCATTATATCATCATAAACACTACAAACCCCCACTATAGTCTAATTAGCTATGACATAATTATGTTTATATGAATCACTTATGCTATGAATTAGCATTGGTTCAACAATGATTTAGTTCATTGCCTTAGGATGGCTTGTGCCTAGGTTCTTAAGGTAATTACTTAATACGCTAGCATGGTGCTAGGATAGATAAGTAGCATTGAATGTCTCGTAGACCCATGGATTGAAGAGGTAGGCAGTAGGTGGTGATAGTCCTATCTGTCTTTTGTAATCCTCCACGTTCGTCTATGCCACAGGCTCTTGGCTGGAGTCATCCTAGTATTGCTAGGGGTAAACCCGTGCCCGATGTGTTAATCCACTTAGCATGAGAATTCATAATTGATATGATCATTAGTAACTAACTTAGGATATGGATATGTACATTAGAAGCATAGTAGGAGTATCTACCTAACTCTTAGCCTAGTCCCTCTTTACCTCATTTACCCCTTTAGGATAGAACGCTCTTGTGTGTCACACTACCTCCAATTATACTTTATCCATCCTTGCTAGAACCCTACCTAGGTCAACCTAGCCTTTCAATTTGATGATTGCTTTGCTTCCACCTAGCCTTCCTTTGGGAGAATATAAATGGAACCCTTTGGGAATACTCTAAAAGGGGAAATACTACATCGATAGATTCCGTGCACTTTCGGATTTACATTCGTGATTTAAAAACTATCAACAAGCATTTCTGGCACCCTTGCTAGGAATGAATTGTTAGTAGTGCATAGGAAATATCAACAAGCATTTCTAGCATCGTTGCCAGGGATGAATTGTTAGTAGTGCGTAGGAAATATCAACAAGCATTTTTGGCGACTTTACCGGGGAAGGCAGCCAAAGTATTGCATGATTGAGTGAATAGGATAGGACCATGGTATGTTTTAGTAGGATAACCCTTCTTGTTTTTGCATTTTATGTGAAAACAGGGTAGTGTATGTCTGGTTTTCGCTTGCCGGAAAACTTTGTTGAAGATCTCAAATCTATTCTAAGAGATCGACCTCGTGTCATTAACTCTCAAAAGCATTGAGCGGCAAAGCAAGCCAGCGCAACTGCACCAACAATAGAAATGCCAATGGCCCAAAATACCCTTCATGAGTTTTCGGCTCTCTCTGCTAACAATGTGCCTATTGGGCCCACTGTTAACACGAGAGACGTAAACTTCGAAATTAAGACTGGTCTAATCACTATGGTGCAAGCCAACCCATTTTGTGGGAAGGCTAATGAGGATGCAAGTGCTCACCTGCAATAGTTCCTTGAGATCTGCAGCACTTTTAAGATTAAGGACGTATCTCCTGATGTTGTTCATCCTAGGTTATTTCCATTCTCTCTTCTCGGAGAGCGAAACAGTGGTTCTACGCGAACCGAAGTGTTGTAGACACTTGGGAGAAGTGTTCTACGGCATTCCTCGCCAAGTTTTTCCCTTTGGGCAAGACCAATGACCTATGTAGAAGAATTTCTAGCTTCCAGCAAGATGACAAGAAGTCTATTCCCGAGGCTTAGGAAAGACTTCAGGAGTATGTTGACGGCTATTATATACCAAATTCTCCCTTCAATATAACTCAATTCTGTGAAGGAAATATCATTTTTACACACATCACCTTTCTATTTAACCTATTTCCACTTGTACTTGGAGAAATTGGTGCATGCAGGTATTCTATACAAAATTGAAGTGAAACAAGGGGATAGATCCTCTAAAATATCATCCAAGCCAATCAAGCACCGACATGTGGCACCACAAGGATCAAATGTCCCACAAACAGAAGTATCCGAGGCCATCCAATGGTGTAGCACTCATATCAAGGGATGGGACCCACCTAGAAGTCACCTCAAGAAAGCACAAACCATTTGGAGGACTTACCAGGTCAGCCAATCCCCCTAGTCAGTCGATCTGGTCTTTCCTCCAAACTCGATCAGCTTCCACGTGTTGACTCCTTCTGGGTTTAAGAAGTCAGTCGTGACTTATTCGCACGCTTTTGGTGGCGGGAACAGACCATTCTCCACCTATAAATAGGACCCCTCACTTCAACACACATCACTTGAGCATCATTCTATTGTATACACTAGTTCTCTTAGTCTATAGTGGAGTTAGGCTATAGAGAGGAGAGCATCTAGTCCCAAGTCCAAGTTGGGAAAGGTATGGCTCATGTATATTTCTTATATTTATGACTTTATGCATAATAAAGATATTATCTTTAGTCTTCTTTTATTCATATACTTGGATGAAGCGTTTCTTGTTTGATTGTGGATTTCGTGTATGTGGTAGGAATAGTCTTTATGATCATGCCTTAATGTCATTATACTATCATCATAAACAGTATAAACCCCACTATAGTCTAAGTAGTTATGATACAATCATGTTAATATGAATAACTTATGCTATGTCTCAACATTGGTTCAACGATGTTTAGGTTAGTCATTACCTTAGGATGGCTTGTGTCACAGCTCTTAAGGTATTTACTTTATATGCTAGCATGGTGCTAGGATAGTTAAGTAGCGTTGGATGTCTTGTAGACCCACAGATTGAAGAGGTAGGCCGTAGGTGGTGACAGCCCTATCTGTCCTTTGTAATCCTCGACGTTCGGCTATACCACAGACTCTGGGCGGGAGTCGTCCTAGTATTGCTAGTGGTAAACCCGTGCCCGATATGTTGAACAACTTAGCATAAGGATTCACCATTGACATGCTCATTAGTATCTAACCTAGGCTATGTATATGTATATTAGAAGCATTGTAGGAGCAACTCCCCAATCCTTAGTCTAACCTCCATTAGGACTCATCTACCCTTTAGAATAGATTGTTTAGGTGTGTGCCACACTACCAATATATTATCAACTTACCTCTTGTCTTGATAATTGATTAGTATCCCATAGCTTGATCATAAGAGTAGTGTTTACTTTACTCTGTTGCTTTTCTTTGGGATAAATACGATAACCCTGGGAATACACTTGGGTGAAATGCTACACGACAGTTTACATGCGCTTGAGGGCCTCATCTCATTCAAGAGATGATCTGTGATGTAAGAAACATCAACAAGAATTTCTAGCACCGTCGCTGGGGATGATTTGTTAATGTTTCTTAGTAGCTGTCAACAAGCATTTCTAGCACCATTACCGAGGAAGGCAAAGGAAGTGAAGGATAGCTATCACTTGTGATTAAGCTATAGGTACTAATAGTTATTAGACACGATTACCCTTGCTTGTTTTCTCCTTTTGTGTGAAAACAGGGTAGTGTTGGCTAACCCGTTTCATGGGATAGCCAACGAGGACGCCAATACTCAACTGCAAGATGATTCTAGGCGTGCCTTTCGCAAAGAATTTCAGCTTCCAGTAGGAGCTAAAGTCATCCATCCTCAAGCATGGAGGAGGCTCCAAGAATTCTTCTTGGTTTGCCTCCATCATGGGGTGGATAGTTGGCTCTTCATCCAACACTCATGTTATGGGTTGGCTCCATCAATCCATGACCACCTTTGTGCTGGAGCTGAAAGAGTCTTATTCTCATTCATCGTGAATGAGAATATGGTCTCTACTCAAGGGGTGGATTGAAGAGTGCTCTAGTTCTTTTAGCTTGGCATGCACACCACTTAACAAGGTGGACATGCTAGCTAAGGAACTATACCTCCCATTGATGTAACATGAAGATCAAGCCAATGGAGAAGTGTTTGGATGATCCAAGACATGGATATTCACATGATTTGTGAAAATCCATGTCATCATGGGCCACTTGGGGAATCATTTCCATAAAAACCCATGAGGATTCTTCCTTCCAAACACAACTCAAATGGCTATCACCTACAAGGAGTTAAAGGGTGAATCAACATCACCCTTGTAATCAAGGAGGCTATTAGGATTTCAAGGGATTTAAGTTCAACTAACCTACCTTGAAGTGTCTCGTCCATGGCCAAGCAAGAAATTAATAAAACATCCACATGAAGCCCTTGGCCATGGACAAGAAAAATTTAAAGAGCATTCAAGATCAAAGATATCCCACAATCACTTGTTGGGATTCCTACCCTTCAACCAAGCCCATGCAACCTAGGGCATGTAACATTGTGGATGGAGTGTTTCTTGTTTGATTGTGGAGTCCACATGTCATCATATCCAAGTAAGATTTTGATTCATTATCAAAGCATGGGTTAACCTTAAGTACTATCAAGAAGGTCTAAGTGGCACCCCTAAAGAAGGACAAGCCTCACCATGATCATAAGAGCATATCTTCAAGAGGGTAACGCTGTCACTACATCAACAAGTCTTCATCAAGACGACGGAGAGGCTAGGACCATCATATGGTTCACATGTCCAAATTAGATGCCAAATGAGATTTTGCATGTTAATCAAGAGAAGTTGTCCATATCTTCAACTCCGGAATGGACAACAAATCATCGAACCGAACAGGATGAAGGTAAGTCCCGCTCATCGGACTTCAAAAAAATCAGTGAGTCCTTGCCAATAGGTTAACTGGTAGTTATCTCATATTTGTTTTCTTAATTTTGTATTTGAATTTCCCATCAATCTTTGCATTTGCATTTAGAATGTTTAAATTTTCACTCTGTGAGACCTATGTGTGCTGAATACATTGGCTTGTACTGAATACATTGACTTTGATGATAAAAGTTCTGAAATTCTGCTAAAACATCTTTTTAGCAAGGTCCGACTCTAGCTCCGAGCTTCTGCAAGGTCCGATGCAAGGTCCGACCTTCTTTGTTTAGATCCAACATGTTTTTGGGTAGCTCCGGTGAGCTTTGTCTTTAGCTCCGGCATGTCTTTGTTATGCTCCGATATGTTCTGCTAGGTCCGACTTATGTTGGTTAGCTCTGACATGTTTTTCTAGATCCAACTTTTGGGATGACTATTTCCGACTAGTTTCGGTTAGCTCCGGCACTAGGTCCGACTAGCTTTGGTAAGCTTCGGCTCATGCTCCGGTTAGTTTTGGCTAGGTCCGGTGCTTGATCGCAATGTTCCGGCTTTTAATGTGAAATGTTTCGAACTTGCTTTACATTGTTAGAAAGTTTGCTTAGTATTCTTTTACTAAGTTTTTGGTGTGTTTTGGTTGATATGGCTGATATCGTTTTGATATGCTTTGCAACATGCTTATGTGAGGTGCTCACGTAAGGTGTTGTGTTCGGAACTGACTTGAGTCAAGTCGCGGACTTGGGCTCATACGGATTGGTTGTTTGTTCATGTGCAGGTGTTGCTTGAGTTCAAGTCATGGCTGGTGACAGGATCCTTTGGACTAGTCTCAGGGAGGAGATGTGATTTCAACAACCAAATTCTGGAGGAATTATGGTTGAGCGGTTCAGGAGGTCGCGCCGGATGATTGAATCAAGGGCAGTGCATATGAAAGTTACTGGACGTCGAAGGAAGATATTTGCATGTATGCATGCGGTGCATGATGTGGCAACATGGTTCCAAAGATGGTTTATGGATGGGAAGATCTGGTTGGAAGGATCGGATTGTATCAGTTAATGACTTTGGTTGCGGCGGAGTCGGTTATGGCTCGGTATGGAAAGTATCGAGTTGGTTATGTTAGGAGTCGTGTGGGTCATGAATTTTAGTTGTTTTTGGAATGTGGGATACGTTTCTAAGGTGTTTGGAAGTCTTAAGATTGCTTCTATCTGCGTATAGAAGAGTCCTAAGCAGTTATGGAAAGTTTCGATTCGTGATCGGAGTAGGATTGGAGTCCTAGCTGAGATTGGGTTGGCCTAAGGGCTGGTTATATAAGCAAGGGAAGGCCAAAGATCATTGTGCACGACTTTTGGGCTGTTCCTCTTGTGTTCTATTTAATAAAATTCGTAGTTTGAAGGAACTTTTGTGCCTTGCTCATCCAACTTGTTCCAGACAAGTTTTACTCGTCGAGTTTCTGGACAGCACTACCTTTTGTCGGTAGTTTTATCATAACTCAAGTTTTACTGGTCCAATTGATGTGATTATTTTTGGGATGTCTTCACAACTTGATTATCTATCTTCTAGTGTTGTCTTCATGACTTGATTCTCTCTGATATATATCACTTTTGTCACGGTCAAACACGTTTAGTTTAGCCTCACACTCTATTTCTTTAACAGATAATTTTTCTGCCAAAGGGTTGGGATTTAATTGTTTCTGCTGCGTAAGATTTTTTAAATCTACCATTCACCCCCCCTCTGGTAGCTTTTCATGTGATCTTCGATCCTACAATTGTTATCAAAGCCACGGTGCTCCAATCATTGTGATTTGCACGTGTTTTTGACTAATCATCATGGAGAAATACTCCACCAAACCTTGTATGTTTGCTGGTATTGATTTTCAGGTTTGGAAGGCACGCATGGAGGCTTTCATCCAGGCCCAAGGCTTCGCCATATGGGAAAAGGTGTACAAGCCTTATGATGTGCCATCGAACGATCCAGTTACGGCTACGAACCTACGGGACGTCGACAACAACAACAAAGCCCGGAACTTGATCATCCAAGGACCCACTCAAAGCGACTTCATCCGCGTTGCACACCTTCGATCGGCATATGATGTGTGGAGAGCGCTTTGTGACTATCACGAAGGATCCAACACGATCAAGGAGATGAGACAATATATGTTCAAAAAGGAATATATGCGTTTCGAGATGCAACCCGGTGAGTCTATCGATGACCTTTTCGCTCGCTTCAATAAAATTCTTAGCAATCTGCGTAGTGTCAACGTTATTTTTTCTGATGCTGAAAATGCTAGGCAACTTTTTAGTGCATTAGACATGACGATCTGGGAGATGAAAGTTACATCTATCAGTGAATCTACTGTCATAAGTACACTTAATTTAGATGTGCTTTACTCTAAACTCAAAACTCATGAAATTGACATCTTATCACGTAAGAACCCAAATAAGTCTATTGCATTTGTCTCACAATGTGATATGCCTAGCTCTGGCCAATCATCATCTTGCAATACTCTTGCCTTGTTGTCCTCACTAACCCTGGAGCAGATCGAGGAATTTCCAGAAAAGGAGTTAGCACTAATATCTACTAGGTTCTCAAAAGCATTGCAAAATGTGAGAACTAGAAGGAGAGGAAGCTCCGGACCTCAACGCTGTTTTGAATGTGGTAAGACTGGACACTTTCGTACAGAATGCCCTAACCTTTCAGGTCCTACTACCCGTGAAGAAAAACAGAACAAGGTCAAGACCACCTCTGGAAATCCCAACAAGAAAAAGAAGGGTACCATAGGACGCAAGATGATTAACAGCTTCATCACCGCACTTCAAGAACTCAGTTCAAGTGATGTAGACTTTGAAAGTGATGAAGATGATGACGATCTGGCCAACTTATGCTTCATGGCGGGCAAAACAAGATCAAGATCAAGTCAGGAGGATGCAGAACACAACAGTGACGACGATGAGGGTGTTCTACCTGCAATGAAATGTGTGATGCAATTTCTCGTGCAACTATTATTGTTAAGAAAAAGGACAAAAAGCTTAGGGATAATGCTGCTAAAATTGAATCACTAGAATCTGAAATCAATCGTTTGAAAACCTTGATTCCTAGTGATGATTCTTGTCTGAACAATTCTCCACACTAAGAACTGCACACTCCTCCACTCTAGATATACTTGAACTTGAAATTGAAAAGAACAAAAATCTTACTGCACTTGACATTGGAAACTTAAAAGATGCTTCTTGTTCTACAATTGATTTGCATTGTTCTAGTTGTGATAATCTTGATAAGAACCTAAAAGATGTAGTGAATGAAATTTCCATTCTGAACAATGCTTTACATTCTCATGAAGTTAAATATTATTCTAATTGCAAATTAAAAGGAAAAAACTTCATGTGGAAACTGCCTAGAATTATCTAAAAAGCTTGATGGCATGCATAGGACATTGGATCAGTTTTGTAACGAGAATAAAAATCTAAACTTGCTACTGAGTTCATCTAAATCCTGTAATGATAAAACTAGTTTAGGTTTTAATTCTCATTTTTATTCTAAAACACTTCCACCTCAAATTGTAAAATCATTTTGAAGAGGTTTAATCAAAACTGTCCCTAAACAAAAGGATGTGATCTTTGAATTTGCAGGAGTGCTTTCTAATTCTGTTTCTAATACTGGATGCTCATCTAGACATGAATACAAAGTTAAATTTCATTGTACCTACCGTGGTAGAGATGGTCATGTCATAGATTTTTGTTATAGACTAGCTAAACAACATAAAAAGGATAAAATGTCTGCTAGATCTCATAACCTTCTTGCTAAGTCTGTTATGCATTCTAAACCAAATATCAGAAACATGCAACCTGCTTTATTGAGTCGGAAATTTGAAAAGGTAGCTTCCGGACCCGCTAGTAAGAAATCTGTAAAGGCAGCTCCGGTAGTTCCGATAGCTCCGAGAGCTCCCAGACCTTCTGTTGTTCCCTCTAGAGCTTCAATTTTTGCATCCGGAGCTTCAGCTGTTTCTTTCAAGACAAATGTCCTTACCTCCGGAGCTACTGGTTTTCTCTCTAAACAAATAACAACTTCTAAATCAATTGTTAAGAACAGAAAACCTCAACCTTTGACCCATAAACCTACTGTTTTGTAACAACTTTCGCGCGTTGTTCCTACTGGACGTCGCATGACTTAGTACTGGATTCCAAAATGCTTATTGACTAACCCCAATATTGAGTCAACGACGAACTATCCTTTTGTGTAGGTTTCACGCTTGAGGAAGGAGAACATATGGATTGTGGATTCAGGATGCTCACGCCACATGACTCGTAACAAAGAATGGTTCTCCTCCCTCTCCTTTGTGTCACGTGTAGAAAATATTACTTTTGCCAATAATTCTTCAACTCCTATTATTGCTAAAGGTTCGGTTAGAGTAAATGATCACTACACTTTAAAAGATGTGGCACTTGTTAAAAATTTGAAGTACAACTTGCTTTCTGTTTCTAGATTGTTTGATGAGAATTTGGAAATAACTTTCACTAAAAATTGCTGCAAAGTTGTAAATTCTAATAGTGAGCTTTTGTTTAACATGTCTTGTTTTGGAAGAGTTTTTAAAGCTGATTTTGATATGTCTTTCTCTAAGCATAGGTGTCTAGTTGCTAATGATTCAAAGGACATATATTTTTGGCATCGTAGACTTGGTCACGTAGGCTTTGATCACCTAACTCGTGTTAGTGCTCTTGATCACATACGTGGGCTGCCTAAGCTTAAAGGGGACAAATAAATTGTGTGCTCTTCTTGTAGACATGCTAAGATGGTTGCAGGTTCACATACTCCTCTTACAATGATCATGACAACTGAATCGGGTCAACTTTTGCACCTTGACACTGTAGGACCTTCACGTGTTCAATACTTCGGAGGTAAATGGTATGTTCTTGTGATTGTTGATGATTAGTCTAGATACTCTTGGGTTTACTTTAGGGCATCTAAGAATGAAGTTTTTAGTCACTTTAGAACTTTATTTCCTAGATTATCAATTGATCACCCAGGATCTTTAAAAGCAATTAGAAGTGATAACAGAACGGAATTTAAAAATCAATCTTTTGATCACTTTTGTGCTGAAAATGGAATAGATCATCAATTTTCTTCACCATATGTACCTCAACAAAACGGTGTTGTAGAGAGAAAGAACAGAACCTTAGTTGAGATGGCTAGGACTATGCTTGATGAATATCAAACTCCTAGGAAATTTTGGGCTGATGCGATTGCAACAGCTTGTTATGTCTCAAATCGTGTTTCCTTGCGCGCTAAGCTAGGTAAAACACCATATGAGCTCCAGTTTCGACATAGGCCTAGTGTTACGCACTTTCGGGTCTTTGGTTGCAAATGCTTTGTTAGGAAACATGGTAATCTTGATAAATTTGAACCTAGATCTATTGATGGCATGTTTCTTGATTATCCATCTCTTACTAGAGGCTACCATGTGTTCTTGCTTGACACTACCAAAATAGTGGAGACTTGTGAGGTGTCTTTTGATGAAGCTAGCCCAGGTACTAGCTCTAGTATTGCAGGACCAGATCCATATCCTCAGGGGGAGGGTATTTTCGAAAATGAAGAAGAGACCATGATACTGTCGGATAGTTCCGAAGCTGACACGTGTCCAGATCCGAATTTTGAACAAGCTCCAACTACCACCTCTGCTTGTCCTGATTGTCCACAAGCCACAAGCTCATCAATCTGCAATGAACCTGATGAAGAAGAAGCTTGTGAGACATTTGTTCCCCTATGGATCGTCAAGAATCATCCTCCACAACAGATTATTGGAAGCTTGCATGAACGGGTCACACGGTCCAGGTTTTGCGATCCAAACTCTCATGCTCATTCTGCTTTTGTTGCTTCTTTTGAACACAAAGATATATCACACGCACTCACTAATGAATCTTGGATTATTGCCATGCAAGAAGAGTTAGAAAATTTTGAAAGAAATAATGTTTGGAAACTTGTACCTCCTCCTCAAGGTCACACTTTAATTGGAACTAAATGGGTGTTTAAAAATAAACAAAGTGAGGATGGGGTTGTTGTTAGGAATAAGGCTAGGTTGGTTGCTCAAGGTTTCACTCAAGTTGAAGGTCTAGATTTTGATGAAACTTTTGCTCATGTTGCTAGATTAGAAGCCATAAGAATTTTGTTAGCTTTTGCTGCATCTAAAGGTTTTAAGCTATATAAAATGGATGTTAAAATTGCTTTTCTTAATGGCTACATAGATGAGGAGGTTTATGTCAAACTACCACCGGGTTTTGAAAATTCAGATTTTTCTAATCATGTTTACAAACTGTCCAAAGCCTTGTACGGTCTCAAACAAGCCCCTAGAGCATGGTATGATAGGTTAAAAACATTCTTACATAAAAAGGGGTTTACCATGGGCAAGGTTGATAAAACTCTTTTTGTGCTTAAGCATGGCAATGACTCATTATTCGTTCAAGTGTATGTGGATGATATTATCTTTGTTTGTGCTTCTCATGATCTTGTGTCCAAGTTTTCACCTATGATGAGTTCAGAATTTGAGATGAGTATGATGGGAGAACTCACAAACTTTTTGGGGCTGCAAATCAAGCAAACCAAGGAGGGTACCTTTGTGCATCAAACGAAGTATACAAAAGACCTCCTAAGGCGCTTCAACATGAACAAAAGCATGCCTCTTCGGACACCAATGGGAATAGCAACAACACTTGAACTTGATGAGGATGGTGAACCCGTGGATCAAAAAGAATATAGAAGCATGATCGGATCACTTTTGTACCTCACGACATCAAGACCGGACATACAATTCAGCGTATGTCTTTGTGCACGGTTTCAAGCATCCCCACATACTTCACATCGTCAAGCCGTCAAAAGGATTCTCAGGTACTTACATGGAACTCATGAATTTGGCATTTTTCTTTCTTCTTCCAAAACTATTACTTTGAAACCTTTTTCCGGTGCTGATTTTGGAGGTTGTAGGATTGATAGGAAAAGTACTTCCGGTGCTTGTCATTTTCTTGTTAATTCACTTGTTGCTTGGTCCTCTAGAAAACAAAATTCAGTTGCACAATCCACAGCCGAATCTGAATATGTAGCTGCTGCTAGTGCTTGCTCACAAATTCTTTGGATTGTTCAAACACTTAAGGACTATAGGGTTGATCTAGATAGTGTTCCATTGTTTTGTGACAACATTGTGCTATTTGCATTGCTAAAAACCCTGTGCAACATTCTAGAACTAAGCACATTGACATTAGGTATCACTTTCTCCGTGATAATGTTGAGAAATGAAACATTGTGCTTCACCATGTAGATACCCAACAACAATTGGCTGACATTTTTACAAAACCTTTGGATTTCACTCGTTTTTGTTACATTCATAGTGAAATAGGGGTTATGCATCCTCATGGTTTAAATTGAGGGGGGGTTTTGAAATTTAGGTCTATGTGAGAATCTGAACTTAAAATAATATGAGCATAGTATTTCATACATATATGACTTTGTGATTCTTTTTACATGTTGAAAGTTCTTACTACATTACTCGTGTTATACATTTTGTAGTTTTTGCCATGTCTTGTAATTGGAATAATTACTTACACTAAATCTGGTCATGGTCGAACTTTCTTGCTGTTTTGAACTTGTTGCATGCTCACAAGTGTTTTTAATCATAAAGAATTAATCAAGTAATCAACTCACATGTTGAGTTTTTATGATCAAATGAAAAATTGAGAAAAGATCAAGATAATATGCATGCATCACACTTCTTCTTTTGAGATGGCTTATCATGGCACTTAGATATGAACTTGGAAGAAGTTGTGTATGACTAAAACCATGTCCTTAAGCTTCTGATTGTCAAATGACATAGGCTTGGCTTGGTTGGTTAGAATAAGGAAGATGCACATATAATCTCTTGCAAATATCATATGATCTAAATTTGTGCTTTGAAAAATAATAAAGTGCAGCAACAAGTGTCATGCTTTCAGGTATTGAAATAGTTAAGTTTGTGAGATCATGACTTGCTTAAATTGAAGATTACATTTGATCTCTAGCATGGCTTACACTACTTTATGTATCTCATTGTTGTGATAGTGTAAGTTACTTGATAGTATGACTGTCGGTGTGTAAATCCAACAGATCTCCCGACACTACTGTTAGTAGTACGTGGAGTTTGTAGTTCGGTAATGGGCGCGCAGAGACTCAAGAAATGGTGGCAAATTGACACAGAGGTTTGCGTGGTTCGGGCCGCCTGAGCGTAATACCCTACTCCACGGGGTGTGTTGCTCTTGTATTGAGCGTCTAAGAGCTTTTAGTGATTGTGTGTGCTTGAGAGCGCGTGAGAGCCTCTGAGAGTCCCCCTATGTATATCATCGACCAGTCCTTTTATAGTACAAGGATTGGTCGTTACACCGTTAGCCTGGCCCTACATATGGCCCTGGCGGTTACTAATGTTTAATACAAAATAAATGAGGTTAGTTACCCTTAATAGAGTAGTAACGGGCCTTAACAGTGCTGTTACTGGTATTAAGGGCCTTCCGATTATGTGTCATTAATATGGTATTAATGACACTTAATCGGGTCTTGAAGTCCTTGATTGCCCCTTAAAGGTCTGAGCCGTTGGGGGTCCACCAGTCTGATTGTTGAGGTTGAAGGTCTGGCGGTTCGGACACGTGGCAGCTCTGGAGCTTACAGTCGTGGACGGGTAGGTCCGGTGCTGTTGGACACATGTCGGTACAGGAGCATCCCTCTGTCTGGGGTTAGGTCCGGGGCTGCCATACTGGTATCCGATCCGGAGCTTTGCCATGTGTGGGCTATAGCTCCGGTCTTATGATACACGTGGCGGCCCTGGGACTAACCATGTCGGGGAAGCAGGTCCGGTTACGGCTGACATGTGGGGCCTTCGGAGGTCTTAAAATCTGGTAGATGGAGTTTCCTTGTGATCTTTGCAATCCCAAGGGGTATCCGGTACGTAGGGTACCGACAGTGGCCCCCTGGGCCCACCTCTGGGAGAGACCTTTTGGATGAAGTCATTCTGCCGGAGGTGGGTCCATTCTTCGGTTTTGAGCTGTGTCTTCAAGGGTCTTCGGATGTGCCGTTGGCGGTAGTTCCTAGTTAATCCAACGCCGCGTGGCATATCCTGGATGCGGCAGGTGAGATCTTAGCATGCGGATCTCACGCAATTGAAGGTCGCTGGTTCCTGATACAAAAATCGTATCGGTTCCGCGCGCCCTATCAGGCCGCCGCCTTCGGGTTTCCCACCTTTCATGATGACAACTGTTCGCCTGGGGTAAGGACCTTGACTTGATTGTCGCGGTGGACCCGGGCCCCCTTGTCATTGGCAGGGTGAAGTTTTTGAATGGTATCGTCGGCTCCTCCGCTGTTTCCATCCAAGCGTTGCGGGGGCTTACTTAAGAAGGAATGCACGCACCGTTTGGGGGTTCTTTACGCCTTTCATTCGAACTTGTGCTCAAATCCTCCAAACTTTCGCTTGCTTTTCATCTCTCGCCCCGCTGTGATGGGTTGGAGTTGGGTCTTTGCTAGAGCCGACTGGAGACTGACGTGATTTGAAGAAGGTCCGGGCCCTCATGGTGTGGTCTCCTGACTTCTTCAACCACCTGGTCCGCGCCGGCAAGCTTCCTTTTGTGAAGGAGCACGCCGGTGACATGGTGTACTTCTCCGCATACGCCATGGTGGGACTGATCCCACCTTTCTCCACTTTTTTCTTAATGCTTCTAGACTTCTATGGTCTGCAGCTGTACCACCTTGGCCCCCACTCCATCCTTCTAGTGTCAATCTTTGTTCACTTCTGCGAGATGTGGGTGGGCATTCCCCCCTGCATTGAGCTCTTCTGCACCTTCTTCACCATCCACACTACCGGCAAGAGTGACGCGTACCTTGGCTTCTATTACTTTGTGAAACGCAAGAAGTGCCCGTACAAGTACTTGCGGTCATTCCCTTTTGGGAAGTGGGACGACTGGAAGAAGGATTGGACCGTCATCAGGGTGGAGGAACACGAGAAGCAGGAGCTGCCCGAAGGCCTCCCCAACATCGACATTGCGGATTGGAGCGAAGTTCCTGTGTTATCAGACACCTTCAATCCTGCTCTGACCAGGATCCGCCAATGCGTGGAAGGAGGGGTGACTCCTTAGGCGGTATTTTGCAAGTTCCTGGTCAACAGGTGGGCTCCGCTGAAGAAAAGGGAGAAGCTTGCTTGGGCCCTCAACAGTGTGCTGGACGACGACCGGATCGAGACCGGTTTGAAGTCCAACATGGAGGGCGCAACTTTGGAGTTTCACCTCAAGAAGTTCCAGCACGGCATCGACGTCGAGGGTAATGACTTGACTACGCCAGCGGCTTTCCTCCCTCTGAACATGGAGGCAGAGTTCAGCAGGGAGCTCCGGCGGAAGATGCTGGTGCTTGACGACCTTGGTGTCGTTGAGAGGCGTTCGATCACCGGGTTGGCGATATCCGGAGCTTCCAAGGGTGGTCCCCCTTCCGTCCCGGAACAGAGAGTTGAAGTCGTGGGAAAGGGCAAATAGTTGGCCGAGCCCTCGAGTCATAAAAGGAAGCTGAAGCACTATGACGGGAGGTCTGTCAGACCTTCTCCTTCCACGACGGCTCCTTCTCCCAGAGGGGAAGGTCTTCATCAGTGGTAACTACTCCAACATCGACATCTCCGCGGGGTGCTAGCTCCGGCCATGCAGCTCCAGTACCAGGTCCAGCTGAAAGCTCTGGGTCCGGAGGTCCTTCCCGGTCGATGGAGGCCTCAACCAAAGTGAAGCTGACAGCAGCAGCGAGCTCCGGGGAACCTTCCGGAGCCACCACGCCAGTGGCGACAGGGTCCGGCTCCGAGCGTCCGGAAAAGAGGTTCCATGCTAACTGGTGCAGAAGCCTTCCGAGGTAATTTTTTGATTTTTTACCTCAGTTGATTGTTTTTTTGTTGTAACTGTGTTTTGAGTTTCTTCGTCCTTCATCCACCGAGTGCCTAAGAAAGGGCTGATGCTCCGGTTCCTGCAGCAGCAGCTGAGGCTGTGCAGGCGGAAGCTCTGGCTCCGATTCTAGCGCCGCCCCAAGAGGTGGTTGAGGCTGCGACAGCTCCGGCAACGGCTGTCGTGGTCTTGGACCTCGACTCATCCCCAGAAGCTCTCGTGGTAGCACCGGACCATGGGAATAAAGATGTACCAGTGGCACCAGCCCCATAGGTTGAAGCTCCGGGCTCGGATGCTAAAATGATGGATGCTCCAGCCTCAGAGCCGAAGGTAGCTGCAATTCCGGCCCTAGAGCCGGATGTTATTGAGGCCCCGGCAGTCGAGCCGGTGGCTGATGAGGCCCCGACAGTAGAGTCGGGTATTGAAGAAGTTCCGGAGCTTGAGCCGGTTGTCGAGGAAGCTCTGGCGGTAGAGTCGGTTGCTGCAGAGTTCTGGCAGTAGAGCCGGTCGTCGAATAAGTTCTGGCACCTAATCCAGTTGCTGTAGAGGTGCCGGCGCTCGGGCCCATGGTGGTCGAAGCGTTAGCACCGGAACCGACGGTGGAGGAGGCGCCAACGTCGGAGCCAAACGTGGCTTCAGCTCCGGCAGAATCTTCTACGCCCGCCCCGGAAGCAGTGGTCCCGGAGGTGCCCGCGCCCGAGCCAAGGTGCCTAGATGAAGCTGTCGGCCCCCCGTCTGAGGGGCCAGTTGTTGATGACCTAGCGGCGAGACCTTCAGAGCCAAGTTCGGAGGTCGAAACTTCTACTGCAGGACCTTCCTCGACGGCGGCCGGGGCTATCCCGGAGGATGGCTCTAGTACCGTGGAAGCTCAGGGGACCGCTCTTGTAGAGTGGGACCCGATTTTTGTCATAGAGAACCCGCTAGAACCAACGGTGATGACCTCAGCAGGTCCTGACCCGATCCCCCTGTCATTGTCTATTGACAACGCCTGCTCCAGTCTTTGTCAGGTCCAGCTGGCTTTCTACCATGACAGCAAGGCCCTCGAGGAGGAGCACCAAACTCTTAGGAGGTGGCGCAACCGGAACCAATTCGAGACCAAGCTGGCGCAGTCGAGGTTGGCTGACGACAAGGAGTGGGTGAAGAGGGAGAAGGTCCACCTGGAATACTGGGGTAAGCTGCTAGATGAGAGGGAAAGCATGACGCGATCCCTTGACAACCAGTCTCGGGCCATCTACGAGCAGGCCAAAGCTGATAATAGCGCGGCGGATGATTGCCAGGAGAGGCTCGATGCCATCCACGCTAGACTCGTCAAGCGCCGGGAGGCTCTTGAGGAGCGGGAGAGAAAGTTCGAGAATGAAGAGCAAAAACTCCTGGAGCTGTGGGACGACGTCGTGAAGAGGGAAGAAGAGCTTTCTCAGATGCTAACTCTGGGTGACAAGAGTCACGAGGAGCGCACCAAGAAATTGGAGGAGCGCTGCGAGAGAGAGGAGAAGAAGGCTTGGGAGCGAAGGCAGGATCTCCACAGGAGGGAGAATGCTGTTGCTACCAGGGAGAAGGAAGTGCAGGGCCAGGAGAAGGACCTGGTCGATCGCCGGAACAAGATCCACCTCCGGGAGGAAGAGCTCGGAAAACTCGAAAGGCAAGTTGCTGAAAAGATTCAGCAGAACGCTAAAGAGGTTGAGCGCCTTGTCCGTGAGAATTTGGAGCTTGCGGCGACCAGAAGATCCTTGGAGGAGATGCGAGGCTCGAGGACTGTGGAGTCCCAACAATTTTGTGACTTCCTGGGCAAAGCCAATGACGCGCTGATGCCAATGGCTTTTAGTCCCGTGCATTCGGATGATCCGGAGCTGGAGCTGGACCTGCCGTTGTAGGCGTTGAGTTTGACAGGCTACAAGCTCACCAAGATGGGCGATGTCATCGCAAACCAGCTGGAGACCGAGGGATAATCCCTGGCGAAGGACGTCACAGAATTCGTGATGACGTGCTACACAAACCGAGACCCTCAATTCCCCCTGGACTCGGTGCTTGAAGGCCCCATCGAATGAGAGGGAGAAGCTGCCCAAGACACCGTATCAGAGGCTGCCCAGAAGGTCGCCTCGTTCTTCCATAGGGTCTAGGACCATTTCTTTGTAGCTCCCACTTGTATCCTCTCTTCTTTTTCTCCAATTTTTTAATCTCTTGTCTCTAGATGAATGAAATCCAAGTTTTTTGTGAATTTCATTTTTTGTCTTCAACACCTCTGTCCCACTTGGCCCCCTGGTAGATGTACACAATTTGATTGTGAACATGTACCAAGAGGATGTAACAGTTGTAGAATGTAGGTTCGAAGTCTTCGATAGTAAAGGCCCCCTGAGGTTGTCGGAGCTTAGTGGCTCCGGCATTGACCATCGTTGGAGCATAGTAGCTCCAGCAGTAGTCTCCATCAACGCGTAAAGCATCGACGGTTAGTCCTCTGGGGTGTCGGAGCTTGGTGGCTCCGGTAGTGACCCCTGTCAACACTTGGTGTGTCGACAGCAGACTCCACTATAGAGTCTTCCCACCATCTTTCTTCAAGTTGACGGCTGGCCCTAGCTTTACCGGAGCTGAGTAGCTCCAGCGACGCTCGCTATCAATGTTTGAACATCGACCACAAGCCGCCTAGAGGATGTCGGAGCTTTGGCAGCTCCGGATTCATTCACCATCATCATGAAGTATTTATTTTTCCGGCACACAGAAGTTAAGAAAAACAGTAAAATCCATTTTTCTATCTATAACTTCATTGTGACTTACTATTCTCGAGAAATTTTTAGGTCGAACACAATTCTAAATAAAATCAAGTGCACTGCCTTGTTTCCTTCAGATTCGATCATTTCTGGACTCGCCTTACTTCGGCCTGCCGGGGTGTAGGTAGAGTGGCGTACTTAGGGTGCATGACCAGACTAAGTCGATAGCACACTCCGGCCCTAGATTGGCTTGGCGGCATTCAAATGAGTAGACCATCAATAATGTTTGGACCCGGAAGAATAGACGATGCATCTCGAATTGTACATGAACTGATCGAGCTAAAGTTTCTTAAGAACTGCACAACTTTGTTATAGAAAAGAAAGAGAAAAATAAAAAATATTGAGCCTGTACAAAGTAAATGCACGTGGAGTCTGTTTTCACATAATGATGTCTTTCATTATAGGTCCGGGGTACAGAGGAATCAAGTACACCCTTAGGGTACGGAACCAGGCTAAGTGTGTTTTGTTTCTTGTTTGACCCAAGGTAGCTAGCTACATTTTTATTTCTGAGACTGTGACAAGTGTTGCATGGACGTTGTGGACCTAACGGGGTAGGTCCGGCTGTACTCCCAGAGGAGCTACCCGACTCTGTACAATGACTCTATAACATACATCACATGTAATTACAGACTCACCTCTGTGATATTAAGTGTAGAACTTACGGAGGTGCTCAATGTTCCAAGGATTAGGGAGAGGTGTCCCATCCTCGGTTTCCAAGCGAACGCATCCAGGACGGGATACTTTGATCACTCGGAAGGGTCCTTCCCAGCTGGGGGAAAGTTTGTTTAACCCTTCTCTGGATTGTATTCTGCATAGCACCAGATCGCCTTCCTCGAGCTGTCGTCTGTAAACATGCCGTTGGTGATAGCACCGAAGAGTTTGGCAGTATCGGGCATTCCGAACAGCTGCTCGGCACTTTTCCTCTTCAAGGAGGTCAAGGTCTTCACGCCGGAGCTGGTCCTGCGTGGCTTCGTCGAAGGTCCAGACCCGGAGCGACCCCAAGGTTATTTCCAGAGGAAGGATTGCTTCAGCTCCGTACACCAGGAAGAAGGGTGTCTCTCCAGTTGACCGGTTCGGAGTTGTCCTGTTGGCCCATAGAGTGGGCAGAAGCTCTTCAATCCAGTTGGCTCCATGTTTTTTCAGGTGCTCATATGTGCGCGTCTTGAGTCCCTTTAGGATTTCTGCATTTTCTCTCTCGGCCTGGCCATTGCTTGCCGGGTGAGCTACGGAAGCTTAGCTGACTTGGATGCCGAGGTCTTCGCAATATCCCTGGAAAGCAGAGCTTGTGAATTGGGTCCCATTATCTGTTATGATTTTGTTCGGTACTCCAAATCTTCATACGATGGACTGCAAGAAGTTGATAGTTGATTGCTTGTTTATTGTCATAACTGGAGTTGCTTTCGGCCATTTGGTGAATTTGTCAATGGCGACGTACATGAACTTGTAACCTCCGACGGCTCTTGGGAAGGGTCCCAAGATATCCATCCCCCACATAGCGAAAGGCCATGTAGGAGGTATCATTTTTAGAGGCTGAGCCGGTGTATGAATTTGTTTTGCATGAAACTTACATGCTTCACATTTCTTCACCAGCTCAGTTGCATCCTGGAGCGCTGTAGGCTAGTAGAAGCCATGCCGGAAGGCTTTACCGACCAGCGTGCGGGAAGACACGTGGTTCCCACACTCGCCTCCATGGATTTCTACTAGAAGCTCGCAGCCTTCTTCCTTTATGATGCACCGCATTAGGACGCTGTTGGCACCGCGCCGGTAGAGATCCCCTTCTACCAACGTGTATCTTTTAGCCAATCTGACTATCCGGTCAGCGGATACATCATCGTCAGGAAGGATATTGTCCTTCAAGTAGCTTTGGATCTCCGAGATGCATGCATCGGAGCTAGCTTGAGCATTTGAGTCTTGCGTGCTGGGTTGCTCGGAGCTTCTGGCAGCACCTACGACCCTTGATGTCTGCCATGGTAACAGGGCCATCGGGACCGCCAGCTTCGGGGTGCTAGTCTCGCCCCCTTTGCTCAGTTCAGCGGGCTGAGCTGTGGGTTTTGACAATCTCCGGATGAAGGTTCCGTCGGGAGCCGGAGCTTCGGTTGACGCTTTCGTCGAGAGTTCGTCAGCTTCAACATTATGGACACGCTGGACATTGTGGAGGTCCAGGACTTCGAAGTCCTTTTGAAGCCTTTGGACTTCAAGGAGATAAGCAGCTAGTTGGGGATTGTTGCAAGAGCATTCACCCTTCACCTGTTCAATGATGAGCTGCGAATCTCCCTTGACCAACAATTGCTTGACACCGTATGATAGTGCCACCTTTAATCCATAAATGAGTTTTTCATACTCCGCCATGTTGTTGGTCACCTTGAAGTCAAGGTGGACCATGTATTTTACCTTCTCCCCGATAATGCTTGACTCTTGAGAAGCGAGGAGAAGGACTCCATCTCCGGCCCCCTGCTTTTGCATGGAGCCGTCGATGTAGAGAGTCCAGTGAGGCTCGGTGAAGACTAGAGCCTTGAGTTCTGGCTTCTGCTCACTAGGGCCCCCAAGGTTTGATGGAGAGGGGGTCCATTCCGCCATGAAGTCCGCCAATGCTTGACTCTTGATCGCTTGTCTTGGGACAAATTCTAGGTCAAACTCGGCCAATTCCGCTGCCCACATTACAATGTTCCCAGTGGAATTGGGATTATGCAAGATCGCACACAGTGGATAAGAGGTGACCACTGAGATCTTATGAGCTTGGAAGTAATGGCGAAGCTTCTCGGAGGCGATAAGAACTGCATAGAGCAGCTTATGCACCTCTAGGTATCGAGTCTTGGCATTATGGAGTACTTTGCTGATGAAGTACACTGGGCGTTGGACTGTCCGTACCCTCCCAGAGGGCCCCGGAGCTTCCACCTCATCGACCCGGACCCTCCTGGAGTGGTTTGGACCTTCTTCGGGGACCTCTGGGTCCTTGCTAGAGGAACCCGGACCCTCCCGGAGGGGTCCGTATCCTCTTGTTCAACAAGAGTAACTCCTTGTAAATCCAAGTCTGGGGGCTGAGACCCAGACTCGCCTTTAGGAACCTCCTGACCCTCCCGGAGGGGTCTAGATTCCTGAGCTTGTGAGGGTTCTAGTCTCTCCGCAACCAAGACCATGCTAACAACTTCATCAGTTGCTGAAATGAAAAGTAGTAGAGGCTCACCAGGGTTTGGAGCTACCAAGGTTGGTAGGGTGGTGAGGAGCTGCTTCAGCTCCTGGCAGGCCTTTTCTGCTTCTTCAGACCATTGGAAAGGTCCGAACTTCCTCAATAGCTTGAAGAAGGGTAGTGCCCGTTCCGCCAGTCTTGAGATGAACTGACTGAGGGCGGCTAGACATCCAGTCAGCTTCTGGACGTCCTTGATGCGAGCTGGTGGCCGCATATCTTCAATGGCTTTAATCTTCGCCGGATTCGCCTCTATGCCTCGGTGGTTCACCAAGAATCCAAGAAGCTTTCCAAAGCTAACCCCGAAGAAACACTTGTCTGGGTTCAGCTTTGTGCAGGTGACCCACAACTTATCGAAGACAGCTTGCAAGGTGTCAAGAAGTGACTCCTTGTCCTTGATTTTGACGACGATGTCATCAACATACACTTCCACTACTTCTCTAATGAGCTCTCCAAAGGTTTTGTACATAGCTCATACAAATGTTGAGGCTGCATTCTTGAGACCAAATGGCATGGCAGTATAACATTACAATCAATCTACTGTGATAAAAGAAGTGTGCTCTTCATCTTCCCTAGACATTTTGATTTGATGGTACCCAGAATATGCGTCTAGGAAACACAGTAATTCACACCTGGAGGTGGAATCCACTATCTGATCTATTCTAGGTAGTGGGAATGGATCTTTTGGACATGCCTTATTCAGTGTTGTGTAGTCGATACACATCCGAAGCTTCCCGCCGGCCTTAGGTACAACGACTGGGTTTGCTAGCCATTTTGGGTGGAAGACTTCTCGGATGAATCCAGCTTCGAGCAACTTCTTCACTTCTTGTCGTATGAAGTTCTATCGCTCTACTGATTGCTTCTAAGGCTTCTGATGTACAGGCCCAACATCGGGATATATCTTCAGATTATGCTCGATCACTTACCTAGGGATCCCAGGCATTTGTGACGGTTGCCAGGCAAACACATCAACGTTAGCCCGGTGGAAAGTGATGAGCGCAAGTTCCTATTTGTCGTTCAGACCTCCCGATATACGGGTGGTATGAGCGGTGTCAGAACCGATTTGGACGAATTTGACGGGAATGTCGGTGTCGCCGCTTGGTTGCACGCAAGGTGCGGAGGTTGAGCCTCGATGACGAATCCTCGGGGGTTTTGGAGCTTGCTGCTGCCTAGACTCTTCCTCCTGTGCTGTAGTAAGCGCGTGAAGTTCTTCTAGTGCAGTCACTCCGGCAGTGCGGTCTCCGCGGATCCGGAGAACACCAGCTGGTGTTGGCATCTTCAACACCGGGTAGCCATAATGAGCAGCAGCCATGAACTTGTACACGGCTGGTCTGCCCAGAATGGCGTTAAAGGGTAAGTTGATCTGAGCAACGTCAAAGACCAACCTCTCAGTGCGATAATTCTCCCGAGTCCCGAAGGTCACGGGGAGAGTAATGGCACAAAGTTGGGTTATGGCCCCCGGACCTACTCAAGACAAAGGTCTGGAGGGGCGAAGGTCCGAAGGTCGGAGCTGAAGCTTGACGAAAGCTTCGAAGCTTATGAGGTTCAGCCCTAAACCTTCGTCCACCATTACATGGTGGAGTTGGATGTTGTTGATGGTCGAAGATACCATCAATGGGAGTTGGCCAGCTCCAATCATATTTCGAGGGAAGTCCGACGCGTCAAAAGTGATGGCAGTATCCATCCACTTCTGGTGCGGCTCCGCTATGGCGGTAGGAGCAACCGAAGCCATGTTCCGCCGCATGGTCTTGAGGAAACAGCGGGATGTGATGTCCCACAAACCACCAAAGATGGTGTTCATGGTTTTCTGACGTTCATTGTCGGAGATGTCAGAGTCGTCGTCGACAAGGTGTAAATAGCCTTCAAGACCTTTTTAGGGTCTTGAAAGCCTAGCTCCTCTTCAGTCGTGGCTTTTTTGACTTTCTATTTTCCTTCCCTTTGTCGGAAAGGAACTTCTTCCCGGTGCTTGTTGTAGCGCTCAGCAAGGTTCTGGACCTCTCGGCAGTCTTCCAAGTTGTGGTTGTTCGACTTATGGATAGTACACCACATTTGGAGTTACCGCCATCCTCAAATGAAGGTCGAGGTCGTTTCTCAGAGCGTGGCCCCCGGCCACCCGGAGCTGCGGCAGCTGCAGCAGTAGGTGTGCCAGACAATGGCTTTTTCTTGCCGTTGGACTTTTTCTTCTTTTTTCCACTCTCGGAGGTAGTGGCTTTGTCCTTGGAGGATTTTTTGTTATCCTATGGAGGTGGTTTGGAGTGCATTTCACGGCCCTCCGCAGCTTTGGCACATTTGTCTGCCAAGCTGAAGAGCTCCGTGACGTTGGTGATCTCCTTGATCGCTAGCTTCTCCAACATCTTCTTGTCTCGTACACCCTGTCTAAATGCCACAATAATAGAGGCGTTAGAGTTAGAAGGAATAGTGTTTCGTACCTGGGAGAACCTCTGGATGAAGGAACGCAGGGATTCTCCCCCCTTCTGCGTTACAGCAAAAAGGTCCAGTTTGGTGCCTGGTCGGGTGTATGAACTCCCGAAATTGGCGGTGAACTATTGGCACAATTTCGCCCAGCTGTTGATGGAGTTGGGCAGAAGGCTCATGAACTAGGACCTGGCGGTCCAAGTTAAAGCCACGGGGAGTAGTTAGCCATTACGGCCTCGTTACCTCCGGCTGCAAGGATTGCAGTGGAGTAAATCTAGAGAAACACAACGGGATTGACAGTCCCATCATATTTCTCCGGAAGGTGAGGCTGGAACTTTTGTGGCCATCTGACCATGCGTAAGTACATGGCCAGGGCAGAACAGCCTCCTCCTACTCCCTTGGGAGCAGGACTGTCTCGAGCCTCTCGCCTTTCGCGAGCACGCTCGATATGGATGCGGCCGTCCTGTTGATGATAGCGGCGATCAAGCTCCGCCCGGAGGTCATGAGTTGAAAGCCTCGTTACTGTATGGGTGCGCCGCGCCCCGGCAGGCAATGACATAACTTGCTGAGACGCAGCACGCCTCCTATTTTGGGAAGCGTGCGGACCAAGTATGCTCGACAAAGTCCGATGCTGCGATGGGGCTCGCCCCGAGGGGGGAGGACCTTGGTTGCTGATGCGATCGGCTGCTGCTGCAACCAGATGTTCCACATCAGCCCTCCACTGCTCCATTGCACCCTGAGATACACCCGGAGGTGGTGGGTGTTGGAGAAGAGCATGTGCTGCATGGAGCGTGTGTTCAGGATTGTTGTTATTCGACGATGCGATGACAGACGCAGATGCTCCGTCCCGCTGTCCAGCTTGATTTGCTGGTGCCGGCGGTGGCGGCGGAGGCATGACTCCTGCTGGAGCCGTGGCATCTGCTGGTTGCTGCATGTTGGAGGGATTGCCTCCAGCAGGTTGTGAAGCGGGGTTGCCGTTGGACGATCCAGCGGCAGAGTTCACCATCCTTGAAATCTCGAGTGCCCCTACCTGGCGCGCCAACTGTCGGTGTGTAAATCCGACAGATCTCCCGACACCACTGTTAGTAGTAAGTGGAGTTTGTAGTTCCGTAATGGGCGCGCAGAGACTCAAGAGATGGTGGCAAATTGACACAGAGATTTACGTGGTTCGGGCCGCCTGAGCGTAATACCCTACTCCACGGGGTGTGTTGTTCTTGTATTGAGCGTCTAAGAGCTTTCAGTGATTGTGTGTGCTTGAGAGCGTGTGATAGCCTCTGAGAGTCCCCCTATGTGTATTGTTGACCAGTCCTTTTATAGTACAAGGACTGGTCGTTACACCGTTAGCCTGGCCCTGGCCCTGGCGGTTACTAATGTTTAATACATAATAAATGAGGTTAATTACCCTTAATAGAGTGGTAACTGGCCTTAATAGTGCCATTACTAGTATTAAGGGCCTTCCGATCGTGTGTCATTAATATAGTATTAATGACACTTAATCGGGTCTTGAAGTCCTTGATTGCCCCTTGAAGGTCCGAGCCATTGGGGGTCCACCAGTCTGATTTTTGAGGTTGAAGGTCCGGCGGTTTGGACACGTGGCAGCTCTGGAGCTTACCGTCGTGGACGGGTAGGTCCGGTGCTGTTGGAGACGTGTCGGTACCGGAGCTTCCCTCTATCTGGGGTTAGGTCCAGGGGTGCCATACTAGTATCTGGTCTGGAGCTTTCCCATGTGTGGGCGATAGCTCCAGTCTTATGATACAAGTGGTGGCTCTGGGACTAACCATGTCGGGGAAGCAGGTCTGGTTACGGCTGACATGTGGGGCCTTTGGAGGTCTTCAAATCTGGTAGATTTAGTTTCCTTGTGATCTTTGCAATCCCAAGGGGTATCTGGTACGCAGGGTACAGACAATGACTTGGATGAGCTTTGTTTTATATGTATATGTTATAATATGCTCATACAATTAAAATTTCTCTTTTGAACCTTGCTGAATACATTTTCAAAGGGGGAGAGATAATATGGTGATTTTTCAAGGGGGAGAAATATGTATAGGGGGAGAAATTTATTTCTATCTCATTTGATTTTCAAAAAGGGGGAAAATTGTTCTCAAAACTTTTCATGCCAATGTTAGGATTTTAAGTGGTGTTGCCAATGCATTCATCAAGGGGGAGATTGTGAGACCTATGTGTGCTGAATACATTAGCTTGTACTGAATACAGTGGCTTTGATGATAAAAGTTCTGAAATTATGCTAAAACATTAGCAAGGTTCGACTCTAGCTCCGAGCTTCTGTAAGGTCTGACGCAAGGTCCGACCTTCTTTGTCTAGATCCGACATGTTTTTGGGTAGCTCCGGTGAGCTTTGTCTTTAGCTCCGGCATGTCTTTGATAGCTCCAGCATGTCTTTGTTAAGCTCCGATATGTTCTGCTAGGTCCGACTTATGTTGGTTAGCTACGACATGTTTTTCTTGCTCCGACTTTTGGGATGACTAGTTCCGACTAGTTTTGGTTAGCTTCAACGCTAGGTCCGACTAGCTTTGGTAAGATCCAGCTCAAGCTCCGGTTAGTTTTGGCTAGGTCCGGTGCTTAATCGCAATGTTCCGGCTTTTAATGTGAAATGTTTCGAACTTGCTTTACATTGTTGGAAAGTTTGCTTAGTATTATTTTACTAAGTTTTTGTTACGATTTGGTTGATATGGCTGACATCGTTTTGATATGCTTTGCAACATGCTTATGTGAGGTGATCACGTAAGGTGTTGTGTTCGGAACTGACTTGAGTCAAGTCGCGGACTTGGGCTCCTATGGATTGGTTGTTTGTTTATGTGCAGGTGTTGCTTGAGTTCAAGTCATGGCTGGTGACATGATCCTTTGGACTAGTCTCAGGGAGGAGATGAGGTTCCAATAACCAAATTCAAAAGGAATTGTGGTTGAGCGGGTCAGGAGGTCGCGCAGGATGATTGAATCAAGGGCAGTGCATATGAAGGTTACTGGACATCGAAGGAAAATGTTTGCACGTATGCATGCGGTGCATGACGTGGCAACATGGTTCCAAAGATGGTTTATGGATGGGAAGATCTGGTTGGAAGGATCGGATCGTATCAGTTGATGACTTTGGCTGCGGCGGAGTCGGTTATGGCTCAGTATGGAAAGTATCGAGTTGGTTATGTTAGGATTTTGTGTGTGTCACGAATTTGAGTTGTTTTAGGAATGTGGGATACGTTTCTAAGGTGTTTGTAAGTCTTAAGATTGCTTCTATCTGCGTATAGAAGAGTCCTAAGCAGTTATGGAAAGTTTCGATTTGTGATCGGAGTAGGATTGGAGTCCTAGTTGAGATTGGGTTGGCCTAAGGGCTGGTTATATAAGCAAGGGAAGGCCAAAGCTCGTTGTGCACGACTTATTTTCTGTTCCTCTTGTGTTCTATTGAAAAAAATCCTTGTTTATAGGAACTTTTGTGCCTTGTTCGTCTGACTTGTTCCAAACAAGTTTTACTCGTCGAGTTTCTGGACAGCACTACCTTTCGTCGGTGGTTTTATCATAACTCGAGTTTTACAGATCCAATTGACATGATTATTTTTGGGTTGTCTTCACAACTAGATTATCTATCATCTGTCAAAATTTCACAGTCATTGGATTTGTGGTTTCTGATCTACAGGAGTTTCTTTGCAGCGTTCCAGAACTATTTTTCTCGGGGAGGACAGATTGACCTTTGTTCGATCTTGCGATCATAACTTGAGTTTCTCTGGACGGATTTGAGTGATTATTCTAGTGTTGTCTTCATGACTTGATTCTCTCGAATATATATCACTTTTTTCATGGTGAAACACGTTTAGATTAGTCTCACACTCAATTTCTTTAACAGATCGTTTTTCTGCCGAAGGAGTTGGGATTTAATTGTTTCCGCTGCGTAAGATTTTTTAAATCTACCATTCACCCCCCTTTGGTAGATTTTCACGTGATCTTCGATCCTACCATTGGTATAAAAGCCACGGTGCTCCAATAATTGTGATGTGCACGTGTTTTTGACTAATCATCATGGAGAAATACTCCACCAAACCTTGTATGTTTGCTGGTATTGATTTTCAGGTTTGGAAGGCACATATGGAGGCTTTCATCCAGGCCCAAGGCTTCGCCATATGGAAAAAGGTGTACAAGCCTTATGATGTGCCGTCAAACGATCAATTTACGGCTATGAACCTACGGGGCGTCGACGACAACAACAAAGCCCGAAACTTGATCATCCAAGGACTCACTCAAACCGACTTCGACCGTGTTGCACACCTTCGGTCGGCATAAGATGTGTGGAGAGCGCTTTGTGACTATCGAGAAGGATCCAACATGATCGAGGAGGTGAGACAAGATATGTTCAAAAAGGAATATATGTGTTTCGAGATGTAACCCAGTGAGTCTATCGATGACCTTTTCGCTCGCTTCAATAAAATTCTCAGCAATCTGCGTAGTGTCAACGTTAATTTTTCTGATGGTGAAAAATGCTAGGCAACTTCTTAGTGCATTAGACATGACGATCTGGGAGATGAAAGTTACATCTATCCGTGAATCTACTGTCATGAGTACACTTACTTTAGATGTGCTTTACTCTAAACTCAAAACTCATGAAATTGACATCTTATTACGTAAGAACCCAAATAAGTCTATTGCATTTGTCTCACAACGTGATATGCCTAGCTCTGGCCAATCATCATCTTGCAATACTCTTGCCTTGTTGTCCTCACTAACCCTAGAGCAGATCCATGAATTTCCAGAAAAGGAGTTAGCACTAATATCTACTAGGTTCTTAAAAGCATTGCAAAATGTGAGAACTAGAAGGAGAGGAAGCTCCGGACCTCAACGTTGTTTTGAATGTGGTAAGACAGGACACTTTCGTACAGAATGCCCTAACCTTTCAGGTCCTACTACCCGTGAAGAAATACAAAACAAGGTCAAGACCACCTCTGGAAATCCCAACAAGAAAAAGAAGGGTACCATAGGACGCAAGATGATTAACAGCTTCATCATCGCACTTCAAGAACTCAGTTCAAGTGATGTAGACTTTGAAAGTGATGAAGATGATGACGATCTGGCCAACTTATGCTTCATGGCGGGCAAAACAAGATCAAGATCAAGTCAGGAGGATGCAGAACACAACAGTGACGACAACGAGGTACGTTCTACCTGCAATGAAATGTGTGATGCAATTTCTCGTGCAACTATTATTGTTAAGAAAAAAGACAAAAAGATTAGGGATAATGCTGCTAAAATTGAATCACTAGAATCTGAAATCAGTCGTTTGAAAACCTTGATTCCTAGTGATGATTCTTGTCCCTCATGTGACTTATATATGAATAATTGTCCACACTAAGAACTGTACACTCCTCCACTCTAGATAGACTTGAACTTCAAATTGAAAAGAACAAAAAGCTTACTGCACTTGACATTGGAAACTTAAAATATGCTTCTTGTTCTACAATTGATTTGCATTGTTCTAGTTGTGATAATCTTGATAAGAATCTAAAAGATGCAGTGAATGAAATTTCCATTCTGAACAATGCTTCACGTTCTCATGAAGTTAAATATTGTTCTAATTGCAAATTAAAAGGAAAAACTTCATGTGGAAACTGCCTAGAATTGTCTAAAAAGCTCGATGGCGTGCATAGGACATTAGATCAGTTTTGTAATGGGAATAAAAATCTAAACTTGCTACTGAGTTCATCCAAATCCTGTAATGATAAAACTGGTTTAGGTTTTAATTCTCATTTTTATTCTAAAACACTTCCACCTCAAATTGTAAAATCATTTGGAAGAGGTTTAATCAAAAATGTCCCTAAACAAAAGGATGTGATCTTTGAATCTGCAGGAGTGCTTTCTAATTATGTTTCAAATACTGGATGCTCATCTAGACATGAACACAATGTTAAATTTCATTGTACCTACTGTGGTAGAGATGGTCATGTCATATATTTTTGTTATAGACTAGCTAAACAACATAAAAAGGATAAAATGTCTGCTAGATCTCATAACCTTCTTGCTAAATCTGTTATGCATTCTAAACCTAATATCAAAAACATGCAACCCGCATTATTGAGTCAGAAATTTGAAAAGGTAGCTTCCGGACCTTCTGGTAAGAAATCTGTAAAGGCAGCTCCGGTAGTTCCGATAGCTCCGAGAGCTCCCGGACCTTCTGTTGTTCCCTCCGGAGCTTTTGTTTTTGCATCCGGAGCTTCAGCTGTTTCTTTCAAAACAAATGTCCTTACCTACTGAGCTACTGGTTTTCGCTCTAAACAAATAACAACTTCTAAATCAATTGTTAAGAACAAAAAACCTCAACCTTTGACCCATAAACCTGCTATTTTGTAACAGATTTCGCGTGTTGTTCCTATTGGACGTCGCATGACTCAGTACTGGATTCCAAAATGCTTATTGACTAACCCCAATATTGAGTCAACGACGAACTATCCTTTTGTGTAGGTTTCACGCTTGAGGAAGGAGAACATATGGATTGTGGATTCAGGATGCTCACGCCACATGACTGGTAACAAAGAATGGTTCTCCTCCCTCTCCTTTGTGTCACGTGTAGAAAATGTTACTTTTGCCGATAATTCTTCAACTCGTATTATTGCTAAAGGTTCAGTTAGAGTAAATGATCACTACACTTTAAAAGATGTGGCACTTGTTAAAAATTTGAAGTACAACTTGCTTTCTGTTTCTAGATTGCTTGATGAGAATTTGGAAATAACTTTCACTAAAAATTGCTGCAAATTTGTAAATTCAAATAGTGAGCTTTTGTTTAACATGTCTCGTTTTGGAAGAGTTTTTAAAGCTGATTTTTATATGTCTTTCTCTAAGCATAGGTGTCTAGTTGCTAATGATTAAAAGAACTTATATTTCTGGCATCGTAGACTTTGTCACGTAGGCTTTGATCACCTAACTCGTGTTAGTGATCTTGATCGCATACATGGGCTGCCTAAGCTTAAAGGGGACAAAGAAATTGTGTGCTCTTCTTGTAGACATGCTAAGATGGTTGCAGGTTCACATACTCCTCTTACAATGATCATGACAACTAAACCGGGTCAACTTTTGCACCTTGACAACGTAGGACCTTCACGTGTTCAATCCTTCGGAGGTAAATGGTATGTTCTTGTGATTGTTGATGATTATTCTAGATACTCTTGGGTTTACTTTATGGCATCTAAGAATGAAGCTTTTAGTCACTTTAGAACTTTATTTCTTAGATTATCAATTGATCACCCAGGATCTTTAAAAGCAATTAGAAGTGATAACGGAACGGAATTTAAAAATCAATCTTTTGATCACTTTTGTGCTGAAATTGAAATAGATCATCAATTTTCTTTACCATATGTACCTCAACAAAACGGTGTTGTAGAGAGAAAGAACAGAACCTTTGTTGAGATGGCTAGGACTATGCTTGATGAATATCAAACTCCTAGGAAATTTTGGGCTGATGCGATTGCAACCACTTGTTATGTCTCAAATCGTGTTTTCTTGCGTGCTAAGATAGGTAAAACACCATATGAGCTCCAGTTTGGACATAGGCCTAGTGTTACGCACTTTCGGGTCTTTGGTTGCAAATGCTTTGTTAGGAAACATGGTAATCTTGATAAATTTGAACCTATATCTATTGATGGCATGTTTCTTGGTTATCCATCTCATACTAGAGGCTACCGTGTGTTCTTGCTTGACACTAACAAAATTGTGGAGACTTGTGAGGTGTCTTTTTATGAAGCTAGCCCAGGTACAAGCTCTGGTATTACAGGACCAGATTGATATCCTCAGGGGGAGGGTATTTTCGAAGATGAAGAAGAGACCATGATACTGCCTGATAGTTCCGAAGCTGACACGTGTCCAGCTCCGAATTTTGAACAAGCTCCGACTACCACCTCTGCTTGTTCTGATTGCCCACAAGCCACAAGCTCATCAATCTACAATGAACCTGATGAAGAAGAAGCTTGTGAGACATTTGTTCCCCTATGGATCGTCAAGAATCATCCTCCACAACAGATTATTGGAAGCTTTCATGAACGGGTCACACGGTCCAGGTTTTGCGATCCAAACTCTCATGCTCATTCTGCTTTTGTTGCTTCTTTTGAACACAAAGATATATCGCACGCACTCACTAATGAATCTTGGATTATTGCCATGCAAGAAGAGTTAGAAAATTTTGAAAGAAATAATGTTTGGAAACTTGTACCTCCTCCTCAAGGTCACACTTTAATTGGAACTAAATGGGTGTTTAAAAATAAACAAAGTGAGGATGGGGTTGTGGTTAGGAATAAGGCTAGGTTGGTTGCTCAAGGTTTCACTCAAGTTGAAGGTCTAGATTTTGATGAAACTTTTACTCCTGTTGCTATATTAGAAGCCATAAGAATTTTGTTAGCTTTTGCTGCATCTAAAGGTTTTAAGCTATATAAAATGGATGTTAAAAGTGCTTTTCTTAATGGCTACATAGATGAGGAGGTTTATGTCAAACAACCACCGGGTTTTGAAAATTCAGATTTTCCTAATCATGTTTACAATCTGTCCAAAGCCTTGTACGGTCTCAAACAAGCCTCTAGAGCATGGTATGATAGGTTAAAAACATTCTTACTTGAAAAGGGGTTTACCATGGGCAAGGTTGATAAAACTCTTTTTGTGCTTAAGCATGGCAATGACTCATTATTCGTTCAAGTGTATGTGGATGATATTATCTTTGGTTGTGCTTCTCATGATCTTATGTCCAAGTTTTCAGGTATGATGAGTTCAGAATTTGAGATGAGTATGATGGGAGAACTCACGTACTTTTTGGGGCTGCAAATCAAGCAAACCAAGGAGGGTACCTTTGTGCATCAAACAAAGTATACAAAAGACCTCCTAAGGCGCTTCAACATGGACAAAAGCAAGCCTCTTTGGACACCAATGGGAATAGCAACAACACTTGAACTTGATGAAGATGGTGAACCCATGGATCAAAAAGAATATAGAAGCATGATCGGATCACTTTTGTACCTCACGGCATCAACACTGCTACAATAAGCCTCATCAAAAGCGACTCCAAACCTATTATCACAAACGTCTTTTAAAACCGCCTGAAACGAAGAGTCTGTGATAATCCGCAATTTCACAGGCGGAGAAGTGATACCGCATGTGAGGACACATTATCATAGGCGGTTCTTTACTTAGGCTAGCCGCCTGTGAAGACACACTATCATAGACGGTTCTTTACTTAGGCTAGTCGCCTGTGAAGATACTTTATCATAGGCGGGTCATGTAGCATATGTAACCGCCTGTGATAAATGTCTTATCACAGATGGGTATTGAAGCATAACTAACCGCCTATGATAATGTGTCTTCACAGACGGGTATTGAAGCATAACTAACCGTCTATGATAATTTATCTTCACAGACGGGTATTGAAGCTTAACTAACCGTCTATGATAATGGTGTTATCGAAGACGGACGTTTACCTACATCAGCCGTCTGTGAAGACCCTTTAACGCAGCTGATTTCTACCATAACAGACACCGCCTATGAAAATTAGGTTATCACAGATGTTTTTTTTACTTGTATCTAGCCGCTTGTGATAATTGTTTTTTACAGTCATGCCTAGCTGTTGGTTAATAACCGACTATGATAAGGTATAACCTATGCAGTACTACTGCTATTATTTCTAATTTCCAGGTCAATTCAATATAATCACAGAACAAAAAACAACAATATCATCACAAAACAAAAGTCAACAATATTATCATCACAGAAGTCAATTTCACTAAAACAATATACATATGTACAAGTTACAGATACAATTCATCTCAAAGTTTACAAGTTTTCACTAAAAACTATTTCTATTGGCATAGTCGCAAAGTTCTGGCACATCAGCTGCTACACCATTCTTATCAAAGAACCTCCCAATTTTGTGCAAAATTTCGTGACGAATGAACTGACAGAGTTCAGAAGCAATCCTGTCGGCTCCTCCATCTGGAATACTTCTACAAACCGGCCATTCTTCGTTCAGATTCTTCGTATGCTGCAATGTGACACATAACAAGGTTTAGAATGTGTTGGTTTGAACAATCTCAAAGTATAGATCAAAGTGAGAGTATACAGGAATTTATTTGGTATTTTTGGAGCAGTTGTACTATGAGCAATTGTTTTGAAGTTGGAATCAAAATATGAAAATAATGTTTCTGGTAATATTGAACATCAGAGAATATAATCATTAAACTATGCTAGTTACAATGAATATGAAACACAAAAGTAAGAAAATAAGGTATCGACATTAAGGATAACTTACATCCTCACGATTCACTCTATATACGCCGGTGGTCCGAAGATGCTCGCATACATAATACCTGCATAAGACACTCCCAGCAGGCTGCTTCGGACCAGCATAATACATTTTAATGTTCAATGCATTCGTATTAGGAGGTCTCTGACCGCCAAGCTGTTCCGCGTAAAACCGCCAAGCGCTGTAATACAAGAAATGTCATATAAAACTTGTCAACACATTCTAAATGTGCGTAAATTAAAATTATTGAATAAACGTACAGTTTCAAAATGGAAAGGAAATCTTTGTAACGATCTGGTGAGAAATCGGCCAAGTTTAAGACTGTTGCCATTCCCTGCGTTGGCTTGATGAAGATCATTACGTAGTGATTACTGCAAACATACAAACACACGTGTTAACAATTACCAATAATTGCTATTTCAATTTCATGTGTCGAACTTACTCGAAGTGGTACGGAGCCTTTACGAAGTCCTTGCCGTCTTTGACAAAGTTAAACATCGCATGTCCTATGTAAGCTGCAACTTTTGTCTTTCTATCCTTCTTAAGTTTTGCAATTGCTTTTTCAAAATCTCTTTTGTTCATGTGTTTGTACTGTCCTGAGTCTCGATTTGCCTTCACGTCGAATAGCGACTTTGCAATCCTAGTAGGGTCAAGGATACCTGTCTTGTGCTCCAACTTTTCATTATCCATGTATTGCATCCTATTGAAGAAGTCCAGAATTGTTATAATCTCATGAAATGCGTATAGTAAGAAAATCAAATACAAAATATTAGAGCACTTACAAGCACCAGACGAGCAGCAGGTTGATTTCGAGCATGCCCCGATGGAAAAGGGCATGCAACTCTTCAAATAAAATGACTCGTCTATCTACTCCAGTGCTCCAGCATGCTTCTTTTGGAATACAAAATGTGACGCAATTAAGATCATATTTTGTGCTGGCAGTGATGTACCACTCATGCATTCTTCTGAGCTGGACGGGTTGTTTGCTAAGTTGTACAGATGTCATGAACGGCTTCCCATTCTTAAATTCAGGAGGAACATCATCAAGCTTGTATATTGGAACTTCTGGTTTAACTAAAGTTGTCCGCCAATTATACATGATACCGTCTTCTTCCCACTCCTCGATATCTCCTAATGATGGATCATTAGAAGAACGAGATGCACTCGATTTTCTAACATTTTCCTTCATAGATTCCAAATACTTTGACACTTCTGATGAAGGTTTATTAATTTCGTATGAGCTAACTTTGATAGGCACTGATGATCGAGGAGTAGTCGTCGGAAGTTGGACACTGGCTCGTTGTTGAACCTGTTGTTCAACTGATTGCTCTTTACTCCTAGCAGATGGCTCTAGTACTACTTCAAGCTATTGCTCAACTGGTTGCTCTTTACTAGCAACAGCTTGCTTTGGTACTGCTTGAAGCTGTTGTCCAACTTGTTGCTCTTGGATATCATCCTTGCTGAGACATAAGGGGAGTGGATCTTCCCAGACTGGGAGTGGATCTTCTTCATGCACTTTCGCCTTAGAAGATGGAGTTGCAGTATTTGGAGATGCGATGGGGCTAGAAATTGGCTCATCGTCCAACACGATATCGCGTCGGTGCCAAAGGATTAATTGGTTGATAGCCTGCCCCAGAGTTGTGATCCCCTCAGGTGTGACATGGTTTATTTCATAATCTTCATAATCATTATCAATGATATGAAGAACTTGCACCACAGCATAATACAACGGAAGTAGATTCCCGTTGAAGTCACGATCAGGCTTTGCCATAGCAGTGGCAACCTGTTTGGTTTTGTTCCCTGCTCTGCCTATCGAGACAAGAAGACGACAAGATTTGTCGTTCGCAATATCATCGACAGGGAACTTATGTGTTGACCCTGAGCCTGGCACGGAACCAACGCTGCTAGGGTAGGCAGTTGGAGATACTAATTGCTCCTTTTGCACCGGAACCATCACTGTACTTGGTGCCACTAATTGTCCCGATTGTCTAAGTTGTTCCATTATTTCTTGCATATTTTCTTTGACCTTTTGAGTAATCGTTTCATCAAGTGTTTTCTTAAACTTCTCACGTCTTCTATATGTGTCTCTATCTTTAGGGAAACCATCTAGCCAAGACATTTGAGAAGAGACCGCTCGAACCCGTCCGCTGTGTTCAGGGTTTCCTAAGATAGCGGTAAGTTGGTCATTCTCCCTCTTCGGCTTGAAGAGACCCTTCTGTTGCTTTTCAATTACTTCTTTCATTTTATCCTCTACTACATTCAGAGAGTCAGGTTTTTCAAGTTTGCCCTCGCTGGTCAAACCTGACCGAGCAAAGACCCAGCGTTGGGTTCACTCATCGCACCCTTCTAACGGGTGAGGATTGCCCTTACTAGTAATTTCGTCTAATATCTTATTCCATTTCTGGACTTTGGGGGCATATCCGACAGACCCCAAGCGATGATGGTATTTGTTCTTTCTTGCAAGCTCTGACCTAGTTGCACTTAGAGCTTTAGCATCAGGTGTGCTCTTTTGACGAACAAACTCTTGCCACTGAGCTTGTGTGATTTTTCCCATCTTCCTCGGGCTAGGGACCTTATCGGCCTTAACATAAGCATTCATTTCACTCTTCCAGCATCGAAACTTCTTTCCGCAAGAGAGCAATGTTGCTTTCTTTATAGCTTCTTCTGTGCCTTTCGGGAACTTGAATTGTTTCTTTATCTTTTCCCACAACTCATTCTTGGTCTGCTCGGGTAATTTCCTCCAATTCTCGGTTGTGATCAGCACAACCTCCCTAACAAGAAAACCGCATGCATTACAGTACTTGGTAACTGAATCCAGTGGTTCTTGGGGAAGCCCACCTGGACCGACCCTAGTTATGTACATGATGTGGTCCAATGGACCCTTATTGGGACCTCGTTGCCCTCGTTTCCGCTTGAGTAAAGCTGAGGATTCATCCATTGGAGAATCTTCTGTGGTTTTAGGAGCCGATGCCACCTCATTGTCTTCGCGATTAATCTAGGTAGAAAAAAATTATAAGACTTTGTATACTTGACAACCAAATTAACTTGAACTGCTGAAGTTAAGATTCGTGATCCATACCTCGTCGGCAGGATCATATTCCGGGTCTAGATCTTCTGAAGTCTTTTTAATTTTTATATTCGGAAAAGGATCCGATGGACTGTGATAGGAGCCTGAACTGCTGGAGTCAGTAAACTCCATATTGTCTTCTTTGTTGTTACTACCAGGACCAGTCTTCTTAGGGCTTTTCATGTTAGATCTAATAAGACAAAAAGTCTAATAAATGGCATATTAACTCTACATAAAGTGTTGCATGAAGAAAAAGATGGAAGCATTCTAGGATTTGATAAAGCATTCTAGGGTTTAAGGCAACTGACCAAAAGGTTCCTATACATTGCGAGGGTGATAAGCATGTTAAAGTTGATCACCAGTAATGGCAATTTTATCTTTTTATTCTAAATAGGCTAGCTTCGTTCAGAGTAGCTGCAGGCGAGAAGAGACACTCTTTTTTAGCGATCATCTCTACAACCGTGGGATTTGGACGGTAAAAAAAGATAAAAGACCCACATTCTCAAACGAATCAGGAATCCGGAAACATTCGCCAAAATCTAATCCTGGTGTGCCCGAACGCACCAAATGGGCTCATCATGGCAGTAGGTTCAACCATCATGAAAGGCATTACGTACCCCACATATGGCACCAAGGATTTCTGGGATGGTCAATTGTCCTGGCTGTTTAGAAAATAGGACAGGGAAGTCGGCGCCTCCTATAGTGATAAACTTGGTGAGTTCTAGAGGTTCACGAGGTTTAGGTGACTTGATCAAGTCTGGGCATATGAAACCTTTGGTTGAATATTTCTGATAGGATGGGATTAACCAGGTCGAGGGGTTGGGGGCTTGTTTTTGAAATCCCCCTTCATGTGACTCCAAATCCTATATGGATTGTAACTCAATTCGTACTAGGACTAGGACTGGTTCCTAAACTAAATCTGACTACTAACTCTATTCAGAGTAGGACTCTACTAATATCGTTAAGGACGAAATCTGCTTTATCTAGAACAATCATATACCCCTAGACTGGTGTTTCCGCAACTTTGTCCAAAGTCCAAGTTTGACTCCTCTACTGGGTGCACCAGATACCCAGATCATCCAACAAAAATGAAGTCCCAATATATCTAGTTTGATACAAACGGTGCTAACCAATCATAAATGGGTACATAAACTTTTTTCCTGTGAAATGCCTTAATATTAAGCTGAGTTCAATAATGGGATACATAATTGTTTTAACGCATGCAATCCTTCTGTAATTCTTCACATAATCATGATTGAATAAGCTATTCAATAAACAAACTCATAGTCATATAACAGCTACACTATAAGCAAGAATTATTCAACATAGTAATATATCATTCTCCAAAGGATAAGATACATATATGTTTATTGTACGTGTTGCTGGAACTGCTGCTGCGTAGAATTGATGGAAGTACACCGACAACCCAAGGATTCCTACCCACCGAACCCTAACCAAAGATGCCACCAAACTTGACAGTTTTTCGAATTCCACCGAACCCTAACCAAGGATGCCTACCATTTCCAATTCCCGAACCCTAACCAAGGATATGCAAGGCGGCGGCAAGGGCGGGGAGGGAGGCGGCATAACGAAGGAGGATGGAAGGTCGAAGGGTTTAGGGTTTACCTTGAAGCTCGGCGGCGACGGCAATGTCTTCTCTCAGCGTACCTGGAAGTGACGAGGGCGAAGCTTGGTAGCGACGGCGAAGCTCGGCACCGTACCTGGAACTGACGAGGGCGAACTCTTGGCGGCAAACAAAAATTTGGCAGCATAACGGCGTCTAAGTGTTTCGCCCGGGTTAGGTTTTTCCAACGCTGCCGAGGGGTATATATAGACTCCCATTTTCTCAGGCGGATTTTAAGTACCGACCGCCTGAGAAGATTGTTACCGCTGGCGGGTTTTACTTACCAACCGCCTGAGAAGATACAATTATCTCAGACGGTTGGTTAGTAACACCCGCCTGAGATAAACATGGGCCTGTGAAGATATTTACTTCTTCTTAATTTGATGAACGCCTACATAAAGACCCCTCACCAACCGTCTATGAAGACGTGTCGACGACCGTGCGCGACCTTTCTTTTCCCCGAGGCGCGACCTTTCGATGCACGGTAAACCAACTGCTCCATCTTCCACTCCGCGCGGCCTTAAAGACGTGCTATCACCCGTGAGTTCTACACAAGCGCATCGCTCACTTTGAATCCTCTTATTTTCTTTGTCTTCCTTCGCTCCGACAACCCAACACCACTATGGCCGACTTTCCGCCGCCAAGCCCTCCGAGGGAGCCACCTTGCAAGAAACTATGTTGCAGCTCCCCCGAGAAGATCAAAACCGAGCAGCGCCTCCTCATGGCGCGAGAGGCGTACAACAATACGTCTCGCGCCATGAGTTCCTTGGGGCTAGGTACCCTTCCAGAGTATCCTGGAATGGGTACCATGGGCCACTACCTCTACGCCCTCATGGGGGTGGCTGATCGTCTCGACATTCTGTTCACGACGATGGCCCAGGTTCTTGGCCTCGAGGGCCGTAGAACGCTGGTGGAGGCGACGGCTAGCAACCTCGGGGTTGCACTGCCGGTGCAGCCGGTGCAGCCGGCCCTGCCTCCTGTTGCACCGGTGCCGAATTCGCCGCTGGAGGACGAGGAGGAGGAGGAAGAGGAGTAGGAGTAGGATTTAATTAGTTTTTCTCTTTGTTGTTTTTAGTTGCTTCTGGTTTGTAAATATTGTTAATGAATGAAATCTATCTTTGTTCATCTATGTGATTGAATATTACTTGTGTATCTTGTGTGTTCTTGTGTAAATATTGTGCATCTTGTGTAAATGAATGTGTAGTGTGTTCATCGTTAATTAAAACATGTCTCAGAAGAAGATTATCTCAGGCGGTTGGTAAGTATACCCGCCTGAGATAAACATCTTCTCAGACGGTTGGTAAGTACCAACCGCCTGTGAAGATATTTACTTCTTCTTAATTAATATTCTTAATTAAATGTGGTCCTTTAAAAAGGCAAAAATCCACTTTCTTGTAATATTATTGATAAGTAAAGGTTACCATTAAATTTCACTTCATAAATCCTTTGAAATTGGTCAGAACATAAAAAACATACAACAAATGCTATTTTTCATTTTTCTATCTTGATGAATATAATTCTTTTTTCATTTATTTTTTCAGTGGAAATTTTTAATCATCTTACCAACCTCTATGAATTTTTTCAGATTTTTTTAAATTTTTTTGAATCAATGTGTGTTCATAATTTGATGAATGCCTCGTATGTATATGAGCATTTAGTTAGAATGGTGGATAGTTTGAAGTTTGACATGTTGGAATGCTTTTAAAAAAATTAAAAAAATTCATACATGTATAAATTATACATATATGTCCATACCAACAATTTTGATTGAAGGAACTTTTTTTATGAGATACACAAATGTGAATAATATGTGAGTAGAAATTAATTTGATATTTACCAAAACATTACAATGTCAGCTATACAAGTTTTAAAATATTTTGTTCAGGTGGTAGATGTTAATTTTATACAAATGTAGAAGAAAGAATCATTGAATTTGGACACAATTTGCAGAATCTAAACATGTTTGAGTATTTATATTGGAATTTAAATAAAAAAGAAGTAAGAGATAAGGAAACTGAAGAACAGTATCGGGAATTATCTCAGACGGTTGGTAAGTAATACCCACCTGAGATAAACATCTTCTCAAACGGTTGGTAAGTACCAACCGCCTGTGAAGATATTTACTTCTTCTTAATTAATATTCTTGATTAAATGTGGTCCTTTAAAAAGGCAAAAATCCACTTTCTTGTAATATTATTGATAAGTAAAGGTTACCATTAAATTTCACTTCATAAATCCTTTGAAATTGGTCAGAACATAAAAAACATACAACAAATGCTATTTTTCATTTTTCTATCTTGATGAATATAATGCTTTTTTCATTTATTTTTCAGTGGACATTTTTAATCATCATACCAACCTCTATGAATTTTTTCAGATTTTTTTAAATTTTTTTGAATCAATGTGTGTTCATAATTTGATGAATGCCTCATATGTATATGAGCATTTAGTTAGAATGGTGGATAGTTTGAAGTTTGACATGTTGGAATGCTTTTAAAAAAATTTAAAAAATTCATACATGTATAAATTATACATATATGTCCATACCAACAATTTTGATTGAAGGAACTTTTTTTATGAGATACACAAATGTGAATAATATGTGAGTAGAAATTAATTTGATATTTACCAAAACATTACAATGTCAGCTATACAAGTTTTAAAAATATTCTGTTCAGGTGGTAGATGTTAATTTTATACAAATGTAGAAGAAAGAATCATCGAATTTGGACACAATTTGCAGAATCTAAACATGTTTGAGTATTTATATTGGAATCTAAATAAAAAAGAAGCAAGGGATAAGGAAACTGAAGAACAGTATTGGGAATTATCTCAAACGGTTGGTAAGTAATACCCGCCTGAGATAAACACCTTCTCAGACGGTTGGTAAGTACCAACCGCCTGTGAAGATATTTACTTCTTTTTAATTAATATTCTTGATTAAATGTGGTCCTTTAAAAAGGCAAAAATCCACTTTCTTGTAATATTATTGATAAGTAAAGGTTACCATTAAATTTCACTTCATAAATCCTTTGAAATTGGTCAGAACATAAAAGCATACAACAAATGCTATTTTTCATTTTTCTATCTTGATGAATATAATGTTTTTTCATTTATTTTTTTCAGTGGACATTTTTAATCATCATACCAACGTCTATGAATTTTTTCAGATTTTTTTAATTCTTTTTGAATCAATGTGTGTTCATAATTTGATGAATGCCTCATATGTATATGAGCATTTAGTTAGAATGGTGGATAGTTTGAAGTTTGACATGTTGGAATGCTTTTAAAAAAATTAAAAAAATTCATACATGTATAAATTATACATATATGTCCATACCAACAATTTTGATTGAAGGAACTTTTTTTATGAGATACACAAATGTGAATAATATGTGAGTAGAAATTAATTTGATATTTACCAAAACATTACAATGTCAGCTATACAAGTTTTAAAAATATTTTGTTCAGGTAGTAGATGTTAATTTTATACAAATGTAGAAGAAAGAATCATCGAATTTGGACACAATTTGCAGAATCTAAACATGTTTGAGTATTTATATTGGAATCTAAATAAAAAAGAAGTTAGGGATAAGGAAACTAAAGAACAGTATCGGGCATTATCTCAGACGGTTGGTAAGTAATACCCGCCTGAGATAAACATTTTTGAAACTACAAGAAGTTAATTAACTGCCTGAGAAGATGTTAATTAACTGACACGCCGCACGAGGTCTGCGATGAAGTTAAGAAGCCGTGGTGCAGGGACGCGTGCGCGACGTTCCTCATGGATACCAGAGAGACAGAAGGATCTCTGAAGATTGTCTTCCACAGTGGTTTAATTGTGCGCCGCACGAGGTCTGCAAAGAGTTCAATGCGCGGGAAACGAACCGCTCCCTCGTCTACTCTGCACAGACCATATATAAGGCGCGTCGTCGGTTATGTACAAGCACAGAACTTTTGCAATCCTTTCTTCTTCCATCGTTCAACCTCCTAGCCCGGCGCCGACGAACCACCACAGCCATGGCCAACCTTCCGCCTCCTTGCCCGCTGAGGCAGCCACCCTGCAAGCGGATACGCTGCAGCTCCCCCGAGAGGGTGAATGACGACCAGCGCGTTCCACCGCCGGTGCAGCCGGAGCCACCGGTACAGCCGGAGCAATCGGCTCAGCTAGAGCAGCCGACCCACTCTCCTGCTGCATCGTCGCCGGAGGAGGAGGAGGAGGAGGAGGAGGAGGAGGAGGAGGAGGAGGAAGAGGAGGAGGGGGAGGAGGAGGAGGACGACAACGATGATGACGACGACGACAGCGACGACGACGGCGACCACCACCATGGTGACGACGACGACGACGAGTCGGAGGAGGACCGCTTGGGTGGTTTCAGAAGTTGTCGGAGGGGGCGGAGGAGGCGGGGTCATAGTGTAGTTTTAGGAGTTCTTGTACATGTTTAGCTTCAATTATGTTCTTGTACATATTTCTTGTGTTTTGTAATATATATGTGTTCATTCGTGTCAATGAATACTGTCGGTACCCTGGGTACCATATACTCCTTGGGATTGCAAAGATCTCAAGGGAAAGTCATCTACTTGATTTGAAGACCTTCGGAGGCCCACATGTCAGACATAACCGGACCCGCTTCTCCAACATGGTTAGTCCCAGGGTCGCCACGTGTACTATCAAACCGGAGCTACCACCCACAAGGGGGAAGCTCCGGGCTATGTACCTAAATGGAACCCCCGGACCTAACCCCAGACCGAGGGAAGCTCCAGAACTGACACGTGTCAGGTAACACCAGACCTATCTGTTCCCCACAGTGTGCTCCAGCGCTGCCACGTGTCCAACCGTCGGATCTTCAGCCTCTAACCTCTGGAAGACTCCACAACGGCTCCGGATCTTCAAAGGGGAATCAAGGACTTCGAGACCCGATCAAGTGTCATTAATACTATATTAATGACACACGATCAGACAACCTTAATTTACAGTAACGGTGCTGTCAAAGCCCATAACTTGGTCATAAGGGCAATTAAACGTGTTGAATGTGTATCAATATCAGTAACCGCCAGGGCCACATGTCGGGCCAGGCTAACTTGTAACAGCCTGCCCTTGTACTATAAAAGGACAGGCCGACAATACATAGGAGACACTCTCCGGAGACACGCTGACTTTACACTCTCAACTGACGTTGAGCTTATACATCCAATACAACACCAACACACCCCGTGGAGTAGGGTATTACGCTCAGGTGGCCCGAACCACGTAAATCTTCATGTCCCTTGTGTCACTCGACATCTCACCTTCTGGAATCTCCACGCTCCCATACCGAACCTCAAACTCCTCTAACACTTTAGTAGTGTCAGGAGATCTGCCGGATCAAAACCACCGACAGTTGGCGCGCCAGGTAGGGGCCCGAAGATTTCAAGAATGGTGAACTCAGCCGCTGGATCATCCGATGGTCATCCCGCTGTTCAAGCTGTTGGAGGTAATCCCTCCAATATGCAGCCACCAGCAGGAACCACAGTTCCAGCAGGAGTCACACTTCCACCACCGCCGCCTCCACCAGCAAATCAAGCTGGACAACGCGATGGTGCACCGGTGTCAATGACATCGTCGGCGAATCTTGACAACCCGGAACACGCGCTTCATGCAGCACGTGCTCTTCTTCAGCACCCACCACCTCCGGATGCATCCCGGGATGCAATGAAGCAGTGGAGGGCCGATGTGGAACACTTGGTTGCAGCAGCAGCCGACCGCATCAGCAACCAGGGTCCTCCTCCTTCAGGACGGGCCCCGTCGCAGCGACGGACCTTGTCTGGCAGACTTGGTCCGCATGTTTCCAACAACAGGAGATGTGTTGCATCACAGCAGGTGACGTCGTTGTCCTCCAGGGCACGACGCACTCACACGGTATCAAGGCTTTCAACTCATGACCTCCGGGCGGAGCTTGATCGCCGATATCGCCAACAAGACGGCCGAGTCCATATTGAGCGTGCTCGTGAAAGATGAGAAGCTCAAGACATTCCTGCTCCTGAAGGTGTAGAAAGAGGCTGTTCAGCCCTGGCCGTGCATCTACGTATGGTCAGGTGGCCACAGAAGTTCCGGCCTCACCTACCGGAGAAATTCGACGGGACCGTTAATCCTGTCAAATTTCTTCAGATTTACTCCACTGCTATCTTGGCAGCTGGAGGAAATGAGGCCGTAATGGCCAATTATTTCCCAGTGGCTTTAACTGGGACCGCCAGATCCTGGTTTATGATCCTTCCACCCAACTCCATCAGCAGTTGGGAGGAGTTGTGCCGGCAGTTCACCGCCAACTTCAGGAGTTCTTACACCTGACCAGGCAACGAATTGGACCTTTTTGCAGTTGTGCAAAAAGGAGGAGAATCCCTGTGATCATTCATCCATAGATTCTCTCAGGACAACTTCAAACCGGTCAACTGGAGAGACACCCTTCTTCCTGGTGTATGGATCTGAAGCAATCCTTCCTCCGGAAATCACCTTGGGGTCACTCCGGGTCTGGACCTTCGACGAAGCCACACAGGACCAGCTCCGGCGTGAAGACCTAGACCTCCTTGAGAAGGGAAGGTGCCAAGCAGCTGTTCGGAATGCCCGACACCACCAAGCCCTTCGGCGCTATCATCAGCGGCATGTACACAACCGACAGCTCGAGGAAGGCGATCTGGTGCTACAGAGAATACAATCCAGAGAAGGGTTAAACAAACTCTCCCCCAGCTGGGAGGGACCCTTCCGAGTGATTAAAGTATCCCGTCCCGGAAGCATTCGCTTGGCTACCGAGGATGGGACACCTCTCCCAAATCCTTGGAACATTGAGCACCTCCGTAAGTTCTACACTTAATATCACGGGGGTGAGTCTATAGTAACTTGAGGTGTATGTTATAGAGTCATTGTACAGAGTCGGGTAGTTCCTCCGAGAGAAGAGCCGGACCTTTCCCGGAAGGTCCGCAAAGTTCATGCAACACTTGTCGTAGTCTCAGGACTAAAAGTGTGGCTAGCTACCCTGGGTCAAACGAGAAATTAAACACGCTTCGCCTGGTTCCGTAACCTAAGAGTGTACTTGTTTCCCCTGTACCCCGGACCTATAATGAAAGACATCTTCATGTGAAACAGACTCCACGTGCATTTATTTTGTACAGGCTCAACATTTTTTATTTTCTCTTTCTTGTCTAAAACAAAGACGTGCAATTCTTAAGAAATTTTAGTTCGACTGGTTCATATACGATTCGAGCTGTATTGTCGATTCTTCTAGATTCAAATATTGTTTATGGCCCACTCGCCTGAATGCCGCCAAGCCAACCTAGGGCCGGAGTGTGCTATCGACTTAGCCTGGTCAAGCACCCTAAGTACGCCACTCTACCTACACCCCGACAAGCCGAAGTAAGGCGGGTCCAAGTACAATTGGATCTGGAAGAAAAGACAACGCATTCGGTTGTATTCAGAATCGCGTTTGACCTAAAACTCTCTTGGGAATCGTAATTCGCGACGAAGTTATAGGCAAGGAACAAATTTTACTATTTTTCTTGGCTTCAGTGTGTAGGAAAAATAAAAAAATCCACGTTAATGGAGAAAAGCCAGAGCTAACTAAGCTCTGACTCCCCCTAGGTGGCTTGTAATCGATGTTAAACATTGAAAACGAGCATCACCGGAGCAACCAAGCTCTGGTAAAGCTAGGGGGGCCAGCCATCGATGCAAAATAAATGATGGTGAGAAGACCCACCAAGTGGAGTCTGCTACCAACAAACTACACGTTGGTAAAGGTCACTGCCGAAACTACTAAGCTCCGACACCCCGGAGGACTAACTATCGATGCTCTATGCGTTGGTAGGGACTATTGTCGGAGCTACTAAGCTCCGATGATAGACAATGCTGGAGCTTCTAAGTTCTGGCAACCTCAGGGGGCCTTCACTATCGAAGACTTTGGACCTACACTCTACAAGTTCGAAGCAAATGAGTCTTCAACAAAACACAATATCCTCTTGGTACATGTCCACAATCAAATTGTGTACATCTACCAGGGGGCCAAGTGAAGACAAAAGTGTTGAAGACAAAAAGTGAAATTCACAAAAATTTGGGGATTTCATTCATCTGGAGACAAGGGATTACAAAATTGAGGAAGAAAAAGAGAGAATACAAGTGGGAGCTACGGAGATGGTCCTAGACCCTATGGAAGAACTGGGCGACCTTCTGAGCATCCTCTGACACATTGGCTCGGGCGGCTTCACCTTCTCCTTCGACGGGACCTTCAAGCAACGGGTCCAGAGGGAATTGGGGATTCCGGCTGGTGTAGCACGTCAGCACATACTTTGTGACGTTCTTCGCCAGGGATTGCCCCTCAACCTCCAACTGGTCCGTGATGACATCGCCCACCTTGGAGAGTTTGCTACCCGCCGAGCTCAGCGCTTGTAATTTCAGGTCCGGCTATGACTCTGGATCATCCAGACGCACGGGACTGAAGCCCATCGGTGTCAGCGCGTCGTTGGCCTTGCCCAGGAACTTCCAAACCTGTAGGGAGTCCGCAGCCCTCAAGCCCTTCAACTCTTCCAAGGATCTTTTGGCCACCACCAATTCAGAATTCTCGCGAGCGAGGCGCTCAACTTCTTTGGTGTTTTGCTGAATCTTTTTAGCAACTCGCTTCTCGAGTTTTCCGAGCTCCTCCCGTAGGTAGATCTTGTTCCGGCGGTCAACCATGTCCTTCTCCCTGCCCCTTACTTTCTTCTCCCTGGCAGCGATGTCACACTCTTGCTCGTAGAGTTCCTGCCCTCGCACCCAGGCCTTCTCCTACTCCTCAGCGCAGCACTCTTCCAATTTCTTGGCGCGCTCTTCGAGGCCCTTGTCAGCCAGAGCCACCTTTTCGGTGAGCTACTCCTCCCTCCTCAAGACATCATCCCGCAGCTCTAGGAGTTTCTGCTCTTCATCTTCGAGCCTTTTCTCCCTCTCCTCAAGTGCCTCCCGGCGCTTGATGAGAGTAGTGTTTATGGCCTCAATCCTTTCTTGGCGTTCATCAGCCGCACTATTAGCTGCTTTGGTCTGCTCATAAATGGCCCGGGATTGAGTGTCGAGGGCGCGAGTCAAGCTCTCCCTGTCATCCAATAACTTGCCCCAGTACTCCAGGCGAATCTTCTCCTGCTTGATCCATTCTTTGTCATTTGCCAGCCTTGACTGCGCCAGCTTGGTCTCAAAGTAGAGCCGATTACGCCACCTCCTAAGGGTTTGGCGCTCCTCTTCAAGGGCCTTGCTGTCGTGGAAGAATGCCAGCTGAACTTGAGGTAGACTGGAGCAGGCGTTGTCCATAGACAATGACAACGGGATAGGATTCGGACCTGCTGGGGTCTCCTCCGCTGGTTCCAGCGTGTTTTTAGTTACAAAAATTGGGTCCCACTCCACAAGAGTGGTCCCCTAAGCCTCCACGGCACCAGGGCCATCCTCCAGGATGGCCTCAGTCACCATCAAGGAGGGTCCCGCTGATGAAGTTCTGACCTTCGGAAGTGGTTCCGAAGGACCAACCGCCAGATCTTCGTTCGCCCCCTCGGGCAGGGGGCCAGCTACTTCATCAGAGCACTCCAGCTAAGCCGCGGGTACCTCCGGCGTCGTCACTCCCGGAGCAGGAACTGCTTCTGGCTCCGGCCTAGGCACCTCCTCTACTGGGGCTCGAGCGCTGACGCCTTCGCGACGACCGGCTCAGGTGCCAGAAGATCATCAATAGCAACCGGCTCCGGAGCCGGAAGGTCTTCAACATCAACCGGCCCTGCGGCCGGAGCTCCAGCAACGACCGGCTATGCGCCTGGTGCTTCATAGGTACCTGGCTCAACCGCCGGGACTTCCTCAACATCCAGCGCACACACCGGGACTTCAATTACCTCCGGCTCAACCGTCGGGGCTTCGACAATTTCCGGCTCTAGGGCCGGAATTATTGCTTCATCCGGCTCAACGACCAAAGCTTCCATCATCTCAGCACCCAAACCCGGAGCTTCAACCTCCGGGGCAGGTGCCGCTGGCGCATCTTCTCTCCCATGGTCAGGCACTACCACGGGAGTCTCGGGGGATGATTCGAGGTCCATGACCACGACAGCTGGCGCCGGAGCTGCCGCAGCTTCAGCCACCACTTGGGGCAGCACCGGGACAGGAGCAGAGGCTTCCGCCCTCACAACTTCAGCTGTTGTGGCTGAGGGTGGAGCCTCACTCCTCTTCTTGGAAACGCTGCAGATGAAGGATGAAGAAATTTGAAAAACAGTTACTACAAAAAAACAACTGTGTGAGGTAAAGATTAAAAATTACCTCGGGAGGCTTCCGCACCAGCTTGCGCGGAACCTCTTTCCCGGGCGTTCTGGGCTGACCATAGCCGCCGCCGGCGTGGAAGCTCCGGAAGGCCCCCCGGAACTCGTTGCAGTAACGGGCACTTCCTTAGTTGAGGCCCTCCTCGACCGGGAAGGACCTCCGGACCTAGAGGCCTCAACTGGCCCTGGTGATGGAGTCGCATGCCCGGAGCTAGCACCCCGGGAAGACGCCGCTGCGAGTACAGTCGCCGCAGTTGTAGAAGACCTCCCCCTCCGGGGAGAAGGAGCTGATGCAGAGGTTGCAGGCCTGACGGACCTTCCGTCGGCATGCTGCAGTTTCCTCTTCCGGCTCAAGGGTTCGTCCGCCAGTTCCTTGCCCTTGCCGACGACTTCGATCCTTGGCTTTGAGGCAGGGTCGGAACCACCTTCGGAAGCCCCAGGGATCACCACCCTGGAGGTCGATCTTCTCTCGACGACACCAAGGTCGTCAAGCACCGGCATCGTCCGTCGGAGCTCCCTGCTGAACTCTACTTCCACGTTCAAAGGGAGAAAGGCTGATGGTGGGGTGAAGTCATCTCCCGCAATGTCGATGCCCTGCTGGAACTTTTTGAGATGTAACTCCAAGGTTGCCCCCGCCATGTTGGACTTCAGTCCGGTCTCGACCCGGTCGTCGTCCATCACGCTGTTGAGGGCCCAAGCGAGTTTTTCTCTCCTCTTCAGCGGTGCCCACCTATTGACCAGGAAGTTGCAAAATACCGCCTGAGGAGTTAATCCTCCCTTCACACATTGGCGGATCCTGGTCAGAGCAGGGTTGAAGGCATCCGACAGCACCGGAGCTTCACTCCAGACTGCAGTGTCGATGTTGGGGAGGCCTTCAGGCAGCTCCAACTTCTCGTGCTCCTCCACCCGGATGATTATCCAGTCCTTCTTCCAATCATCCCACTTTCCAGAGGGAAACGACTGGAGGTACTTGAATGGGCACTTCTTGCGCTTCACGAAGTAATAGAAGCTAAGGTACTCATTACTCCTACCGGTGGTATGGACGGTGAAGAAGGTCCAGAAAAATTCAATGCAGGGGGGGATGCCCACCCACATTTCATAGAAGTGGACGAAGATAGACACAAGAAGAATGGAGAGGGGGCCAAGGTGGTATAGCTGCAGACCATAAAAGTCTAGCAGCATCTAGAAAAAGGAGGAAAAAGGTGGGATCAACCCCACCATTGCGTACGAAGAGAAGTACACCATCTCGCCGGCGTGCTCCTTCTCGAACGGGAGCTCTCCTCCGTCACGGACCAGACGGTTGAAGAAGTCTGGGGACCATCCCATGAGGGCCCGGACCTTCTTCAAGTCACCTTCCGTCTTCAAACGACTCTCGCGGAGACCCAACTCCATCGCAGCACAGCAAGGCAAGAGAGGAAAAGCGAGCACAAGTTGGGAGTTTGAGCGCAAGATCAGATGAGAAGCGTAAAGAACTCCAGACGGTGCGCGCTTTCCTCCTTAAGTAAGCCCTCGCAACGCTTGAATGGAAACCACAAGGAAGTCGAAGATACTACTCAAAAATTCCACCCAGCCGATGACAAGAGGGCCCGGGACCACCCCGACGATCAAGTCGAGATTCTTACCCAGGCGAACGGTTGTCATCATGAGGCGGGAAGCCCGAAGGCGGCGGCCTGACAAGGCGCGCGGAACCGATACCATTTTCGTGTCGGGAACCGGCGACCTTCAATTGCGTGAGATCCGCAAGCCAAATATCTCATTTGCCGGACAAGGGATATGCCACGCGGCAAGGATTTAACTCCAAACTATCGCCAACGGCACATCCGAAGACCTTTGAAGACTCAGTTCAAAAGTCAAAGGATGGACCCACCTCCGGCGGAATGACTTCACCCAAGGGGTCTTCCCCAGAGGTGGGCCCAGGGGGCCACTGTCGGTACCCTGTGTACTATATACTCCTTGGGATTGCAAAGATCTCAAGGGAAAGTCATCTACTTGATTTGAAGACCTTCGGAGGCCCACATGTCAGACATAATCGGACCCGCTTCTCCAACATGATTAGTCACAGGGTCGCCACGTGTACTATCAAACCGGAGCTATCGCCCACAAGGGGGAAGCTCCGGGCTATGTACCGAAATGGCACCCCCGGACCTAACCCCAGACTGAGGGAAGCTCCGTAACTGACATGTGTCAGGTAACACCGGACCTATCTGTTCCCCACAGTGTGCTCCGGCGTTGCCACGTGTCCAACCGTCGGATCTTCAGCCTCTAACCTCCGGAAGACTCCACAACGGCTCCGGATCTTCAAAGGGGAATCAAGGACTTCAAGACTCAATCAAGTGTCATTAATACTATATTAATGAGACACGATCGGATGACCTTAATTACCAGTAACGGTGCTGTCAAAGCCCATAGATCAGTCATTAAGAGCAATTAAATGTGTTGAATGAGTATCAATATCAGTAACCGCCGGGGCCACATGTCGGGCCAGGCTAACTTGTAACGGTCTGCCCTTGTACTATAAAAGGACAGGCCGACGATACATAGGAGACACTCTCCGGAGACACGCTGACTTTACACTCTCAACTGACGTTGAGCTCATACATCCAATACAACACCAACACACCCCGTGGAGTAGGGTATTACGCTCAGGCGGCCCGAACCACGTAAATCTTCGTGTCCCTTGTGTCACTCGACATCTCACCTTCTAGAATCTCCACGCGCCCATACCGAACGTCAAACTCCTCTAACACTTTAGTAGTGTCGGGAGATCTGCCGGATCAAAACCACCGACAGTTGGCGCGCCAGGTAGGGGCCCGGAGATTTCAAGAATGGTGAACTCAGCCGCTGGATCATCCAATGGTCATCCTGCTGTTCAAGCTATTGGGGGTAATCCCTCCAATATGCAGCCACCAGCAGGAACCACAGTTCCAGCAGGAGTCACACTTCCACCACCGCCGCCTCCACCAGCAAATCAAGCTGGACAACGCGATGGTGCACCAGTGTCAATCACTGCGTCGGCGAATCTTGACAACCCGGAACACGCGCTTCATGCAGCACGTGCTCTTCTTCAGCACCCACCACCTCCGGATGCATCCCGGGATGCAATGGAGCAGTGGAGGGCCGATGTGGAACACTTTGTTGCAGCAGCAGCCGACCGCATCAGCAACCAGGGTCCTCCTCCTTCAGGACGGACCCCGTCGCAGCGACGGACCTTGTCTGGTAGACTTGGTCCGCATGTTTCCAACAACAGGAGATGTGCTGCATCACAGCAGGTGACGTCGTTGCCCTCCGGGGCACGACGCACTCACACGGTATCAAGGCTTTCAACTCATGACCTCCAGGCGGAGCTTGATCGCCGATATCGCCAACAAGACGGCCGAGTCCATATTGAGCGTGCTCGTGAAAGACGAGAAGCTCAAGACATTCCTACTCCTGAAGGAGTAGGAGGAGGCTGTTCAGCCCTGGCCGTGCATCTGCGTATGGTCAGGTGGCCACAGAAGTTCCGGCCTCACCTACCGGAGAAATTCGACGGGACCGTTAATCCTGTCGAATTTCTTCAGATTTACTCCACTGCTATCTTGGCAGCTGGAGGAAATGAGGCCATAATGGCCAATTATTTCCCAGTGGCTTTAACTGGGACCGCCAGATCTTGGTTTATGATCCTTCCACCCAACTCCATCAGTAGTTGGGAGGAGTTGTGCCGGCAGTTCACTGCCAACTTTGGGAGTTCTTACACCCGACCAGGCACCGAATTGGACCTTTTTGCAGTTGTGCAAAAAGGAGGAGAATCCCTGTGATCATTCATCCATAGATTCTCTCAGGACAACTCCAAACTGGTCAACTGGAGAGACACCCTTCTTCCTGGTGTATGGAGCTGAAGCAATCCTTCCTCCGGAAATCACCTTGGGGTCACTCCGGGTCCGGACCTTCGACAAAACCACCGACAAATACTAGTGTGTTAGAATTTCTGGATTTCAATCAAGTGAATGTCCTCTAAATGCTCATATGTATATGAGCATTTAGTTAGAATGGTGGATAATTTGAAGTTTGACATGTTGGAATGCTTTTAAAAAATTAAAAAAAAATTATACATGAATAAATTATACAAATATGTTCATACCAACAATTTTGAGTGAAGGAACTTTTTTTTATGAGTTACACAAATGTGAATAATATGTGAGTAGAAATTAATTTGATATTTACCAAAACATTACAATGTCAGCTATACAAGTTTTAAAAATATTTTGTTCAGTTGGCATTATCTCAGGCGGTTGGTAAGTAATACCCGACTAAGATAAACATCTTCTCAGGCGGTTATTAAGTACCAACAGCCTGTGAAGATATTTACTTCTTAATTAATATTCTTGATTAAATATCTTTTCAGGCGGTTGGTAAGTAAAACCCACCCGAGATAAAGTTAAAAACCGACTGTGAAAAACCGACGTCTATATAAGGACCCCTCACCACAGTCAAAACGCAACCCTATAGAATTTATATCGACGATGCAAGGCTGTTGAATTTCCCCTGCGCCGTGCCACCGCTCCGCCGCCCAGCCCATACTGCCGCGCCGCCGCTCAACCCCGCACCGCCACTTCTCCATCCAGCCGGCCCATCGTGCTGACGCCTCCCCACCGTGCTGACGCCTCTGCAAGGTAAATGTAGTTTCCTTACTTTTTCTTTGTATATTTTCATTAGCTAATAAGCTGTTAGTTTTGTGTATTCTGGTATATGGATTCTGTCCTTTTGCATGTGTAAGCACTGTATGGATTGTGTTCTGGTATATTGATGTATGGACTATAAGGATTGTTTCCTTTTTGTACCTATTATGTGACATGAATATGATGTTTAATTAACAGATGCAATTGTAATATATATAAGATGCCACCCAGACCTAGCCCATGCTGCTGGGCCTGTTTCTATTATTGACAAAAAATCTATTATTGAAGCATGGACCGTCGAGCGTGGATGTATAACATGCCAAGACCTGATCCTATGTACATTCATAATGTTGCAAATTTTATTGAAGCATCCAAGAGACATGCAAAGTTGCAAAAGATAGATGACATATTATGTCCATGTATCGACTGCGAAAATAAGATTGCTTGGACGGATACTATAGTAATCCAATCTCATTTGGTGAAAAGAGGTTTCAAAAATAACTACACAATATGGACAGAGCATGGTGAGTTAGATACACATGATGTGGATAAAGATGATGAGAGAGGCTCAGATGATGATAATGTTCATATCGATGATAGTAGTGACAATCAAGCTGGTGATGATGATGAGTTCGATTGTGAGGAGATGTTGCGTCACATTGAACCATATGTACTGACTTTTATGGGAGCAAGCAAAGGTTTAAGTAAAATGGAGACGTTGCAGAATGCGGCGACAGAGCTTTTATATGATGAATCAAACAGTTGTGATAAAGAGTTTACTACATTGCGTGCAGTCTTAGAACTACTAAAGTTGAAAGCTACGCACGGATGGTCTGATTGTAGTTTCTCTGATCTTTTGAATCTTCTGGCAGAAATTCTTCCAAATCCAAATAAACTGCCCAGAAGCACTTATAATGCGAAGAAACTTCTTTGCCCGATGGCACTAGGTGTGACAAAAATACACGCTTGTGTGAACCATTGTATTCTGTATCGCAAAGAGCATGAGCTCGCAACAAGATGCCCCAGTAGATATAAGAAGGACTACAATCACCAGTATGTTACCAACATGAAAAAGACTCAAAAGAATAAGAAGTTTATTATTGGTCCTGAAGGTGACGATGACGATACCTCTGGCGATGCAGACGGGAAGAATAAGAGAAAAATTCCTTCCTTGGTGATGTGGTACCTTACGGTAATTGATTGCTTGAAGCGTTTGTTCTCAAACACTAGGGAGGCTGAACTTATGCGTTGGCATTCCGAGCAACACAAGAAGAATGAAAAACATATATGACACCCTGGTGATGCAACACAGTGAAAATTTTTTGATATTCAGTATCCAGAATTTGCGAAGGAAATCAGAAATGTGAGGTTTGCCTTGGGTACAGATGGAATGAATCCGTTTGGTGAAAAAAGGAGCATACACAGCACATGGCCCGTGGTCTTAACGATGTACAACCTACCGACGTGGTTGTGTCACAAAAGGAAATATATCTTATTATCTGTTCTTATCTAAGGTCCAAAACAACCCGGCATCGAAATTGATGTGTTCTTGGAACCTTTAATGAAAGATATGGCAAAATTGTGGAATGAAGGGGTAAGTACATGGGATGAGTACAAGCGGGAGTATTTCACGCTAAGAGCAATGATATTCGTTACCGTGCATGATTATCCTGGACTGTTTACATTATCGGGACAAATGAAAGGGAAGAAAGGTTGCGTTAGGTGCGTGGATAGAATTGGATTTCTATACCTCACTTCATCCAGAAAGACGGTGTACATGAGACATCGACGGTTCTTGACAGATACACACAAGTATAGGAAGATGAAAGAATAATTTGATAACAAAATCAAAAAAGATACTGCACCGAAACCTTACGGTGGAAAACTTGTGTTTGAAATGGTCAAGAACATTCATATTGCTTTCGGTAAGGGAAAAAATAGTAAAGGAATTAAGAGAAAGAAAAGTACATCTTCGGATGATACAACTGACATGGCTTTCAAGAAACAATCAAAAATTTTCTATTCTTTGATGTAGCATTCCGTGGTGGATTATCCCATCAGCCTTCGTTTCTCTTAGACTGAGTGTCTCTACCTGGGGTGGGTTTCACCCCCTCTAGGAAAACTAGAGCATCTTCCGTATTGGAAGAATCTGGAATTTTGCCATAGTATTGATTTGATGCACGTTACAAAGAATGTATTTGTCAGCATCATTGGGACCTTGCTGGACATGCCGAGGAAAACAAAGGACGAATTAAATTCACGTATGGACCTAGTAAATCTTGATTTGAGACCAGAGCTTCATCCAGTAGAAAAGGCGAACGGGAAGCATTACCTTCCCCCAGCCAACTACAACTTGACGCTAGAAGAGAAAAAAGCAATTTGTGAATGCTTGCGTGGGATCAAAGTGCCCACGAGTTTCTCATCCAATATTCGCAAACTAGTCTCGATGAAAGACTTGTCTTTATTCGGTTATAATTCTCACGACTGTCACATGATGATGACAGTTTTCCTTGCCATTGCAATAAGAGTAATCAAACCTAAGCATATAAAAGTTGTCATCACACGTTTGTGTTACTTCTTCAATGCAGTATCACAAAAGGTGATAGCACGTGAAGATTTAGACTATCTGAAAACATACATCGTCGAGACAATGTGCAAGCTTGAGATGTGTTTCCCACCATCCTTTTTTGATATGCAAGTACACCTAATCATACATCTTGTTGATCAGATAAAAGCATTGGGGCCACTATATTTACATCATATGTTTTCGTTGGAGAGATATTTAGGAGTATTAAAAGGTTATGTGCGGAACCGTGCTCACCCAGAGGGTTCAATTATGGAAGGATACACCACTGAAGAAGTGATTGAGGGTTGCACTGATTACATCAAAGATGGAAAATCGATAGGTGTGCCTATACCGGTACATGAGGGTAGACTACGTGTGAGAGGCAAAGTGGGTAAGAAAACTTTTATTGTTCAAGATTACAAGAATGTACACCGTGCATATTTTGGTGTACTACAACAGCTCGCAATAGCTGAGCTGTACATCGAGGAACACCAAATTGAGCTTCATGATAAAAACCAAGACCGCACAGAGGACTGGATCATGAAAGAGCACATAAGATGTTTCACTGAATGGTTAATGGACAAAAATATATTTTACAGAAATACTATAGAAGAGGCAACAATGAAGAAGTTAGCTTCTGGCCCATCTGCTTTGGTAACATCATGGCAAGCATATGACATCAATGGTTACACATTTTACACTAAAGAAAAAGATGGTAAGAGTGTTGCACAAAATAGTGGTGTTCGTATTGAGGCTTATGATTCACAAGGGCAGAAGACCACATACTTCGGGTTCATAGAGGAAATATGGGAACTCGATTATGGCGAAAGAATGGTAATGCCCATATTTAAGTGCCAATGGGTCAAACATCCTGATGGTTTGAAAGTGGACAATTACGGGCTGACACTGGTAGACTTGAATAAAGTGGGTTACAAAGATGACCTGTGGGTTCTCGCCGATAATGTTGCACAAGTTTTTTATGTTCAAGATCCAGAAACTGAGAAGTTGCACGTTGTTGTTTCTGGAAAGCAAAATATTGTTGGGGTTGAGAATGTGGGAGATAATGAAGAGGAATATAATCAGTATGAAGAGATGTACCTTTTCACTGAACCAGAAAACATCAAGCGTGTAGAGAGAAGCATTAAAAAGAATTTGAAACCCTATATGCGCGAAGAAGTCAATGCTGGAAAAAATGTATATAGCAATGCGAGATGATATATATTGTATATATTTGTATCTTCTGAAATCAACTTAGAACAATGTTGGTATATGGATTGTGTCCTTTTTGCATTTGTGTACATATGCGTTTGGACTGAATAATTTGGAAGCTTGGAAGTTTGGTCTTTCAGATAATGATGTCTCAGGTGTGTAGCCGATTGAAGGAGGAGCGCTTGGCGTGGCGCAAGAACCATCCCCATGTATGTACATATGGCACACCAGTCGCATGGTTGTATATACATATGTATCTGTAATGGACTGATGAACTTAACTGTAGTTTGTTTTTCCGTCTTGTTTGTTTTTGGTATTTTCAATTTCTCCACGTAGGGTTTCTCTGCAAAGCCTGAATCGGAAGATTTATTGAAGTGGCAGTACATCATCCCCGGTAAAGAAGGGATAAGTCATGAAGAACAAGCACAATATGAGTTTAACCATCGTCCTCATATTAATAAATTTCTTTTGCAGACTGAATGGGAAGATGGTTACTACCCCCTGATAATCTCCTTCTCTGAGGACTATCCCTTGGTGCCTCCAAGATGCGCCTTTCCAATTGGGTTCTTCCACCTAACTGAGGACTTATAATTTTTGTCGAACTTATTTGAACTGGTTTCTTATATTGCTTAAATTATATTTCGTATGGGTGGTGCAGTGCTTTTACAATCAAAACTATACTACTTGAAGTTCAGCGTTTGCTGCATCAGCCAAATGTGCCTGATGTTGAAAATGATTGCTATAATCTACTTATCAAGGTTAGATGACACTTTGACTTAGTGACCAATGTAGGTTATTCATTCCTCCTTCGACATTTGTTAATTTAAATAATGTCAATATTTTCAGGATCCAGCGGAATATAAGAGACGTGTTCGGGAGCAAGCAGGACGGTACAATTTAGATTGATCGATGGGAGCTTCATCGTCGATCTACAATGAATGTAGCATGATTTTTGTTCTCAGTGTGTAAAGAAATTATCTTTGAACAATTGTAAAGCCTCTAATGGTGTATTATCACAATTAAGCCAGCCTCACTGGTTATCGAGCATTTTCTATAATGCATTACTGTACTAGTATCTGCTCATCTGTGTTTTTTCCTGATACCATACGATTGTGATAATTGCAACGACTACATCCCTATAATTTCAATGAAAACCGCTTGTGATAATTGAACAACTACATACAGTTCTTAAACAATGACCGCCACTGAAAATACATGATCTTCTCAGGCTGTTGTTAATTAAGAACCGTCTGTGAAGTTCATTACATTACAGGCGGTTATTAATTACATGATCTTCATAGCCGGTTATTAATTAAGAACCGGCTATGAAGATCATGTATTTACCCAGGCGGTTGTTTATTAAAATTCGTCTGTGAAATTCATTACATTACATGCGGTTATTAATTAAGAACCGCCAATGAAGATCATGTATTTACCCAAGCGGTTGTTTCCTAAAATCCACCTGTGAAGTTCATTATATTACAGGCGGTTGTTAAAAAACCGTCTGTGAAGATCATGTATTTACCCAGACGATTGTTCTTTAAAATCCGTCTGTGTTGTTCTTTCATCACAGGCGGTTATTATATCATTCGTCATCACAGTCGCATATTTTTAAGGACCGCCTGTGTTTGAAAATTTGAGGCGCCTGTAAAAATGCTTTTTGTAGTAGTGCAAGACTGGACATACAATTCAGCGTATGTCTTTGTGCACGGTTTCAAGCTTCCCCATGTACTTCACATCATCAAGCCGTCAAAAGGATTCTCAGGTACTTACATGGAACTCAAGAATTTGGCATTTTTCTTTCTTCTTCCTCAACCATTACTTTGAAAGCTTTCTTCGATGCTGATTTTGGAGGATGTAGGATTGATAGGAAAAGTACTTCCGGTGCTTGTCATTTACTTGGTAATTCACTTTTTGCTTGGTCCTCTAGAAAACAAAATTCAGTTGCACAATCCACAGCCGAATCTGAATATGTAGCTACTGCTAGTGCTTGGTCACAAATTCTTTGGATTGTTCAAACACTTAAGGACTATGGGGTTGATCTAGATAGTGTTCCACTATTTTGTGACAACACTATTTGCATTGCTAAAAACCCTCTGCAACACTCTATAACTAAGCACATTGACATTAGGTATCACTTTCTCCGTGATAATGTTGAAAAATGAAACATTGTGCTTTACTATGTAGATACCGAACAACAATTGGCTGACATTTTTACAAAACCTTTGGATTTCACTCGTTTTTGTTACATTCGTAGTGAAATAGGGGTTATGCATCCTCATGGTTTAAATTGAGTGGGAGTTTTGAAATTTAGGAAGTCTATGTGAGAATCTGAACTTAAAATAATATGAGCATAGTATTTCATACATATATGACTTTGTGATTCCTTTTACATGCTGAAAGTTCTTACAACATTACTCGTTTTATACATTTTGTAGTTTTTGCCATGTCTTGTAATTGGAATAACTACTTACACTAAATCTGGTTATGGTCGAACTTTTTGCTGTTTTGAACTTGTTGCATGCTCCCAAGTGTTTTTGATCATAAATAATTAATCAAGTAATCAACTCACATGTTGATTTTTTATGATCAAATGAAAAATTGAGAAAAGATCAAGAGAATATGCATGCATCGCACTTCTTCTTTTGAGATGGCTTATCATGGCACTTAGATATGAACTTGGAAGAAGTTGTGTATGACTAAAACCATGTCCTTAAGCTTCTGATTGTCAAATGACATAGGCCTGGCTTCGTTGGTTAGAATAAGGCAGATGCGCATATAATCTCTTGCAAATATCATATGATCTAAATTTGTGCTTTGAAAAATAATAAAATGCAGCAACAAGTGTCATGCTTTCGGGTATTGAAATAGTTAAGTTTGTGAGATCATGACTTTCTTAAATTGAAAATTACATTTGATCTCTAGCAAGGCTTACACTACTTTATGTATCTCATTGTTGTGATAGTGTAAGTTACTTGATAGTATGACTTGGATGAGCTTTGTTTTATATGTATATGTTGTAATATGCTCATAACAATTAAAATTTCTCTTTTGAACCTTGCTGAATACATTGTCAAAAGGGGGAGAGATAATATGGTGATTTATGCAAGGGGGAGAAATATGTATAGTGGGAGAAATTTATTTCTATCTCATTTTATTTTCAAAAAGGGGGAAAATTGTTCTTAAATCTTTTCATGCCAATGTTCGGATTTTAAGTGGTATTGCCAATGCATTCATCAAGAGGGAGATTGTGAGACCTATGTGTGCTGAATACATTGGCTTTGATGACAAAAGTTCTGAAATTCTGCTAAAACATCTTTCTAACAAGGTCCGACTCTAGCTCCGAGCTTCTGCAAGGTCGGATGCAAGGTCCGACCTTCTTTGTCTAGATCCGACATGTTTTTGGGTAGCTCCGGTGAGCTTTGTCTTTAGCTCCAGCATGCCTTTGATAGCTCCGGCATGTCTTTGTTAAGCTGCGATATGTTCTGCTAGGTCCGACTTATGTTGGTTAGCTCCGACATGTTTTTCTAGCTCCGACTTTTGGGATGACTAGTTCTGACTAGTTTTGGTTAGCTCCGGCGCTAGGTCCGACTAGCTTTGGTAAGCTCCCACTCAAGCTCCGGTTAGTTTTGGCTAGGTCCGGTGCTTGATCGCAATGTTCCGTCTTTTAATGTGAAATGTTTTGAACTTGCTTTACAATGTTGGAAAGTTTTCTTAGTATTCTTTTACTAAGTTTTTGGTGTGTTTTGGTTGATATGGCTGATATCGTTTTGATATGCTTTGCAACATGCTTATGTGAGGTGCTCATGTAAGGTGTTGTGTTTGGAACTTACTTGAGTCAAGTCGCGGATTTGGGCTCGTACAGATTTGTTGTTTGTTCATGTGCAAGTGTTGCTTGAGTTCATGTCATGGCTGGTGATAGGATCCTTTGGACTAGTATCAGGGAGGAGATGAGGTTCCAACAACCAAATTCAGGAGGAATTGTGGTTGAGTGGGTCAGGAGGTCGCATAGGATGATTGAATCAAGGGCAGTGCATATGAATGTTACTAGACGTCGAAGGAAGATGTTTGCACGTATGCATGCAGTGCATGACGTGGCAACATAGTTCCGAAGATGGTTTATGGATGGGAAGATCTGGCTGGAAGGATCGGATCGTATCAGTTGATGACTTTGGCTGCGGCGGAGTCGGTTATGGCTCGGTATGGAAAATATCGAGTTGGTTATGTTAGGATTTCGTGCGGGTCACGAATTTGAGTTGTTTTAGGAATGTGGGATACGTTCCTAAGGTGTTTGGAAGTCTTAATATTGCTTCTATCTGCATATAGAAGAGTCCTAAGCAGTTATGGAAGGTTTCGATTCATGATCGGAGTAGGATTGGAGTCCTAGTTGAGATTGGGTTAGCCTAAGGGCTGGTTATATAAGCAAGGGAAGGCCAAAGCTCGTTGTGCACGACTTTTGGGCTGTTACTCTTGTGTTCTATTGAATAAAATTCGTAGTTTGAAGGAACTTTTATGCCTTGTTCGTCTAACTTGTTCCAGACAAGTTTTACTCGTCGACTTTCTGGACAGCACTACCTTTCGTCGGTGGTTTTATCATAACTCGAGTTTTACAGATCCAATTGACGTGATTATTTTTAGGCTGTCTTCACAACTTGATTATATATCATCTTTCAAAATTTCACGGTCATTGGATTTGTGGTTTCTGATCTACACGAGTTTCTTTGCAGCGTTCCAGAACTGTTTTTCTCGGGTAGGACAGATTGACCTTTGTTCGATCTTGGGATCGTAACTTGAGTTTCTCTCGACGGATTTGAGTGATTCTTCTAGTGTTGTCTTCGTGACTTGATTCTCTCTGATATATATATATATATATATATATATATATATATATATATATATATATATATATATATCACTTTTGTCACGGTGAAACATGTTTAGATTAGTCTCACACTCGATTTCTTTAACAGATCGTTTTTCTGCCAAAGGGGTTGGGATTTAATTGTTTCCGCTGCGTAAGATTTTTTAAATCTACCATTCACCCCCCCCCCCCCCCCCCCGCCACTCTGGTAGCTTTTCACGTGCTCTTCGATCCTACACACACTTGCATGTTGGAGAGTAAAATTTCCAACCTTCATAAAACTAAAATTTTGAATTAGGGAATAAATTTATTTGGATATGAATCTTGGGCATAACCACTTGAATTCATCATGGGCATAACCACTTGCATTCATCTACCTAATTCAAACAAAAAATAGTTCCCTTAATATTCATTGTATTTGCAAGTTCTTTCAAGTTGGGCAAAACAATTTGGCAAAGGGTACAACATTTTTTTCAATCGGAATCTCTCTCCTCAATTCCATAGATGAAACAGAGATCAAAAGTTTCTTACATCCACTGCTCATTGAGCAGGTATTAACGCTCTATAGGCGCCCACTCTCCACCTCACATATCTGACCATACCAGCAACCCAAAAAACGATCTAGGTGCAGTACCAGTTTTTCGCACCCCTCAATGAGCTCAACATTAGAAATACAATATTGGCATTAGAAAGAGACAAAGTAAGCTACTAGAACTAAAACAGACGACAGTGAGCCAGCCTCAAGAAACTCCAGAAACTCGATGATCCAGCAACGATTCTTCAAATACTTCAGACGTGCTCCACATGCTTGGTGAAGCCTTCCTGCTACTGATCCTGGTCCCGACAAGTCAGTCGGAGCAGCTGCCCCTGATCGTGTAACACCTTCAGAGCAGACTTCATCATCGCGCCCACTCCACGCTTGACGATCTGCTGCATCTCCCCCTTGTACAAACCTGCCCAATAATTCATGAAGACACAAGCATGGAGTAACACATCACAAGGGTGCTTTATCAGTTTCTTTTCAAAATGAGCTCGATTCCAAACCTTCCATACAGCCCAGCATATAGCAGATAGCCCAAACCACAACACTTGATCTCCCTCAGACATCACCTGTTTAAACCACACCACATATTGCTGTATAGAGTTGGGTCTGTGTGAGCTCCCTAGGCACCGAGCAATAATAGACAGAATGACTTTGGCCACTGGGCATGTAAAGAACAGATGTTGTATATTTTCCTGACAACTACAAAAGTAGCAGCTTGAATTCCCTCTCCAATTTCTTCTCAACGGATTATCATTGGTAAGTATTGCATCATTTATTAACAGCCACATAAATTTTTTAATTTTTGGTGGTGTTTTTGATTTCCAAATCAACTTGTGACTACTGCCCAACTCACTCCTAGTCATATGCTGATACATGGAATGGACGAAGAATTGTCCAGATCTCTCCCATCTCCTTATTGCTTTATCAGCCTCAGAGTTCAAAGATACCTCATTCAACCTACTAACCAGTGTATACCAATTATTATGCAAATATTGAGGAAGGGGAATTTTGAACTCTATATTCCAGTTATCATTGGCACATTCCCAGACAGAAATTTCCTGTCTAGCTGCCAAATAAAACAAAATGGGATATTCAACACATAATGCTTTATCATCCAGCCAAATATCAGACCAAAATTTAATACTTCTACCATTACCTACAATGAATTTCCTCCCACTTATATATAATCTTCTTACTTTCAACAAGTCTCTCCAAACTGGAGAATCTCCATGCTTGGCCTTTACAGAACTAATAGGTTTGGACTTAATATACTTAGTATTAGTCAGGTCTTGCCACAAGCCTTGTTCAGTTTCTGTTTTCCACCACCATTTACACAAAAGACACAAATTCATTTTCCTAATGTCCTTAATACCCAACCCCCCTTTCATCTTCTTTTTACACACCACCTCCCACCTTACCAGGTGATATTTCTTCTTCTTCTCACCCCCTTGCCAAAAATACCCTTCTCATTCTTTCCAAATCATCAATTACTTTTTTTGGAAGAAGAAACATAGACATGTAATGGGTTGGAACATTTGATAAGCTAGAATTGATTAAAACCGTTCTACCTGCCATAGATAACAATCCACCCTTCCAGACATTAATCTTCTTTCTGACCTTATCAATCATGTATTGCCATTCCCCAACACTAGGCTTCCTAGAGCTCACTAGTACACCCAGATACATAATAGGAAACTCACCCACTCTACAATTAAAAATACTAGCATACTTGGTAGCCATATCTAGATCATCACCTATGACAAATATTTCACTTTTGTCGAAGTTGATTTTCAACCCCGACATATTTTCAGACATGTATAATATCAATTTTAAATTTAAGACATTTTCCTCATTTTCTTGAATGCACAATATAGTGTCATCCGCGTATTGCAAGATTGCAACACCATCAGGTATTAAGTTCGAGGCCAAACCCTTAATCAACTTGTTACTCTGGGCGAGGATTATCATTTTGTTCAAGGCATCCACCACAAAATTGAACAGCAAGGGAGAAAGGGGGTCCCCTTGCCGTACGCCTCTATAGCTTTGAAAATGAGGTCCTATTTTGTTATTCAATTTGACACTAATAGTCCCATTCTCTATAACTTTATGAATCCCTTTGCACCATAGGCCACAAAACCCTCTGTACTTTAAACACTTTAGGAGGAAGCTCCAACTAACTTTATCATATGCTTTTTCGAAATCAAGCTTTAGAATAATGCCCATCCCGCCTTTAGCTCTTCTAATCTCATGCAAAATCTCATGGAGGGATAAAATACTGAACATAATATTCCCGTGGGGGATAAAAGTTGTTTGTACTTTATTAATAACCCTGTCGACTATGGGTTCCAACCTTAGTGTAAGGACCTTTGTGAACCATTTATATATACAATTAAGTAAGCAAATGGGTCTAAACTAGTGTATCTTTGTTGCATTCTTCATTTTATGTAACAAAGTGATGATGCCAAAACTAATTCTGTAAATATCCAGGGAGCCTCTATGAAATTGCAAAAATATAGCTAAACATTCATCTTTCACAATCTCCCAGCAGGTTTGAAAATTTTCAATGGGGAAGCCATCAGGACCAGGTGCTTTATTTTTTCCATCTTAAAAAGTGCTATTTTTATTTATTCTTCTTCAAATGTTTTAGTGAGGCTCAAGTTCTCACATTCCAAAATTTTATCCCTATCAGCCCACATGTTAGCATCCATTTCAAAAGCCTCTCCTTCCACTCTACCAAACAGGCCCTTATAATAATTTGTGGACAGTTTTAATAAATTATCAGTGCCACTAACTTATTTTTCACCGTCAAATAGAGAGAAAATAGAATTTTTTCGCTTCTTCCCATTAGCCACCCTATGATAGAAAACAGTATTATGATCACCCTGGAGAAGCCACCTTTCATGACTTCTTTTAAACCAAAATAACTCCTCCTCCTCTAAATTTTTTAATAACTCCCCTTGCAACTTCAATTTTTCTATCACCTCTTCCCTAGTCAACAACCCGAGTCCTCCTTTCTCTCAATGATATCCAGGTTTTGCAGAATATTAGCCTTCTTTTTCTTAATATCCCCTGCCCTGCTTTAACTCCACCCTCTAAGGAATTTTCTCAACTTCTTAAGCTTGAAAAGATTTTTCCCTAAGACTTCCTTATCCTTAGTGGGTTCCTCCCAAATTCTCCTTACTATACCCAAAAATTCTTCATTTTTAAGCCAACCTAATTAAAATTGAAACTCAATTTTACACCATTTTTCATGCAGCATTGTTTTGATCAAAAGAGGGTTATGGTCAGACAAAAATCTAGGCAACTTATTGAGCTGTACCATTGGAAACAACTCTTCCCAATAATTATTCATTAATACTCGGTCCAAAACCTCCAAAGTTGGATTTAGTCTATTATTTGACCAAGTAAAGAATTCACCAGGGCCCTCAATTTCTCTTAAACCATTCATGTGTATAATGGTATTAAACAGATCAGAGAAGTTATTAGGTGTAAACATTTTATTCTTCTCCTTTGCATATCTAACAATGTTAAAATCACCACCTACAATATAGGGTCTAGTAATTCTATGGCAAAAACTTGCCAGCTCCCCAAGGAAAATTTCCCTATCAACCTCCTGTGCAGGACCATACACATTTAAGAGCCACCACTCTTTTTAATCTGTTTATCCCATACTTTAATTTGACTGATAAAATTACCCTCCCTAAAGTCCACCACATCAAATTTTTCATTTTTTACCCCTACCACTCTCCCCCCAGATCTTCCTTTATCAGGGTACCAAAACCAACTATAATATTTATCAGGGTCAACAAATCTGTCTAAAGAAATAGATATATTTTGAATCAAGGTCTCCTGGGCACAAACAAAATTAAAACTATACTCCCTTATCAAACCTACAATATAAGCTTTCATCCCTTTCTTCCTCAAACCCCTGCAATTCCAAAATAAGCCTATCATTTTGACTTTTTTTATTTTGATTTTAGCACTCCTTGGACCAGGATTTTCCTGATCCATTTTTCTTCTATAAATAGATGTAGTTTTCCTTACACTTCTTCTCATAGGGGATATAATATTATCATCTATGGGTTTTTTAGTTTTTTAGATTTAACCATATCCCCTGCTGTAGAACTCTCAACAACAGCATCCTCCCCAACCCACTCTAAAAGAAGCTTATTACCATGTACCAAAGGAGCAGCCTCCTCCATAGAATGTGTTTTATCCATAGCAATTTCTATTTTTTTCTATCTAGAGCATATCTAGCCTCCTCTAAAATCTCTAATCAGAGTAATCTTACTACAATCTTCAATAGAAATATTAACCCCCACATGACTAGCAATATCCATAATATCAAAATCAGAAAATATTGTAAAGGATTTAGGCTTCATAAAGTTCATACCTTCAAAAGACCTCTTCTTACTGGGTTGTATCACCACCTCTTGTATCATCTTCTGAAAGTTCTCTTGAATCCTCTCACTTTGCCTCCTTTTGGGGATCATTTGGTCTTGATGTATCAGCAAGGACTTCTGCTGCTTCCCATCTTCACACTGCACATACTTAACCTCTGCAGTCTCACATCTTCCAGGATTGAATCTCTCCACAACAGTGTGCATCATGGTTGTGGTCTTGCTGCATTGCATCTTCCAAACACTCTTATCTTGCTTAGAGACCACCTCCTCTTGGGATTCATCTAAATCATCCATTAAGTCATCCTCATTGGCGTCCCAAGGTATATTCAACTTTCCGTCATCCTTGTCATCTGATTGTGTTCCCACTATCTTATCATCATCATTCATTTCCTTGTTACTTCTACCTCCAGCAGCTGGTTGCTTAATTTTACTCTTCTCATCCACAGCTGGACCCTCACAAGGTATTTGAGTACCCTTGTTCTTTGTAGTACCCACATTAATATTACCCATATATTCCTCCTTGTCTATTCCCTTCTGCCCTATACGGGGTTTCCTACTCATCTTGTTCTTGGCTGTATCAAATTTGGCTCCATTATTTGTGGTCAACTTCACCTAATTGTTGACATTAGTCAGCAAAGGGTACAACATGCTTATGGGCCAACATAACCCATTTTCGAGTTATTTTGTTTGTTCTCGATTTTAGAACAGCCAAGACAAAATTTGCAAAAAGGTTGGAAGGCCCAATCAAGCGCATATCCCTCCATCAATCTCATTTTGAGTTCATGGTGGAGGAATGATCAAGATGGTGGTCCAATGGAGGAACAAGATGAAGCTCATTCAACTCCAACCACAACTTGGAAGGAGACATTGAACATGAAGGCTACACCAAATTCCATAGTCATGAGTTTCTCTCACAACAACCTTCAACCAAGACTGCTCTTCAAATTGAGGTACAAGTTTAAAATTTTCTATTGTTTCAATTATATTAGGATTGAATGATTTTTTCTTACATTGGTAAGGAAGGTTTACACCTTCTCATCATTCAATTCTTATGCATCCTCACGAGAGTAAGTGCTGACATTACTCTTTTTTATTCTTCAAAAAGGAATGTCACCTTACTTATGAATAAATTTAAACAAGTACCTATAATTTCATAAGCATTGCTAAAATTGACTTAGACATTTTCTGCCTAGGTAATGCTTATGGAATGACTTAATGGTTGAATTCGTATGTAACAACCTAGGAATAGTGATGTCCATAATTTTGATTTGAAATGCATTCATGCATGGATCACTAAAATTCAAATTCCTAAGTAAGGAATTAAAATTGTTCAAGAGGATAAAATTGAGAATCTTGTTTGCCATGATCCAATTGATAAATATTCGCTCTTGTAAAAAGCTATGATGGTTAGAAATTTTATAAGATGAAGGGATCCATATAGTGTATTGATATCACTTGCATTGCTATGAGTAGGAGCTTCAAAACATGTGCAAGTTTATTTATCCATAAAGACTCACTCCTATCAATGATTCATACATTGTTCATGAATACTCTAGAAATTGGACCCAATGCATCTTTGGTCTTGTTCTTCCTCATGCATACAAATGAAGATTCGGTTACCTAACCTGAAAATTTATTTGTACAAGTATCGGGAGCTAACCATCCCTCTCTATCATAGAGAGGAAGTGTGCAGGACTAAAATAACTATGTAGGCAATCAAAGATCCGATTGTTGGAAACCATAAGAGGATTCTATTTCAATATCTCTTGGCCAAGGAGTAAATTAGGATGGTTGCTACCTATTGGAAATTAAGCCCGAAGGTCAACCATAACTATACGAGGCCGAAGATTTGACATGGAAACCCTCTGTGAGCAACCAATGGACTGCTACGAATATGTGAGGGCATTATGCTCTCAACTATTCTAAGCACTCATTCAAGCTCAAGGGAATTGCCACCATTGTGAGGTCATTGCCTTAGTATGGCTTGTGTCATGACTCTTAAGGTATTTACATAATATGCTAGCATGGTGCTAGGATAGTTAAGTAGCGTTGGATGTCTCGTAGACCCACAGATTGAAGAGGTAGGCAGTAGATGGTGACAGCCCTATCTGTCCTTTGTAATCCTCCATGCTTGGTTGTGCCACATGCTCTTGGCGGGAGTGGTCCTAGTACTGCTAGGAGTAAACCCGTGCCCGATATGTTGAAAAACTTAGCATAAGGATTCACCATTGACATGCTCATTAGTATCTAACCTGGGCTATGTAATTGTATATTAGAAGCATTGTAGGAGCAACTCCCCAATCCTTAGTCTAACCTCCATTAAAACTCATCTACCCTTTGGAATAGATTGCTTAGGTGTGTGTCACACTACCCATATATTATCAACTTACCCCCTGTCTTGATAATTGGTTAGTATCCCATAGCTTAATCATAAGAGTAGTGTTTACTTTACTCCATTGCCTTCCTTTGGGATAAATATGATATCCTTGGGAATACTCTTGGGTGAAATGCTACACGACAGTTTCCGTGCGCTTGCGGACCTCATCTCTTTCGAGAGATCATCTATGATGTAAGAAACATCAACAATCATTTCCGGCGCCGTTGCTAGGGATGATTTGTTAATGTTTCTTAGTAGCTGTCAATAGAGTACATCCTGGCTTGTCCCAACCGTGGATGGATGACTGGCTCATTATCCAAAACTTCTACAACGGGCTGATCCCTTCTGCCCTTGACCATGTTGATGTTGCTGCTGGAGGAGCCTTATTCTCATTGATGGTTCCCAAAGCCAAAGATTTGATTGAGAAGATGGTGTCAAACATGGGTTGGAGCGACAAATGTCTCCATAACCGCCAGTGAGGCATGCACACCTTGAAGGAGGTGGATATAATCGCTGCCAAATTGGACCTTCTTATGAAGAAGATTGATGGACAAGGCAATGTTAAGGTATGTGGCAATTCTTATGCTCTAGACTCTAACATCACTTGTGAAGTCTGCGGCAACACGGGCCATTTGGGCAATGACTGCCCAGAAACCCATGAGGATGCCTTATACATAGCCAACAATGGAAACAACAATGGCTATCGTCCGAAGGTCAAGGGTGGGGCCAACCACACCCTTTCTTTTGAGGAGGGTACAACAACAATGCCAACAATGGAAATCAACCCAACTTGAGAGAGCTTGCCATTAGCCGGCTAAAGATCAATGATGCTCTATCCAAGAAATTGTCGGCTAATGACAAAACCCTAGAGAGCATCAATGCCAAGATTGAAGGACTATCCTTAGCCTTCAAGAATCAATTAATCTTCAACAAGATATTGGAAACTCAGTTGGCTCAACTGGCAGCTGCTGTTCCTCTAGTGGAGAATGGCAAGATGCCAGGACAGCCCAAACCTCCTGTGGAAAATGTCAACATGATTTCTCTACAAGGAGGCAACTGGTTGAAGGACCCTGGATGTCCTACAATTTCATGCTCAATTGGGGCTCACCACTCTGACAAGGCCCTTTTGTGACCTTGGAGCAAGTGTGAGTGTGATGCCCAAGGTGGTTTTCGACCAGATGAACTTCACGGAGCCTACTCCAACACCAATGCAGCTCCAACTAGCTGATTGTTAAGGTTGTTATATGGCGGGTATCGCTGAAGATGTTCTGGTGAAAATCCAAAATTGCTTCATACCCGAAATAAATGTGGGAGCTAGAGAAATCCACTTCCATATCAATGGCAAGGAGGAGAAGTTTAACTTTTTCCCAAAGTTGAACAATGCTCCATGATCTGTATCAAGTATGGGTCGAATGTCAAGCACATTCTAGAGGTTGAAATCACACCTCCAAGGTGGACCCACTCATTGCATTCATGAGGAATTTGATCCATGCGGAGGCCTGTCTTATCGTCCACGCCACGACGCCCCAAGAAGACGAAGAAGTTCGGGCCTTCCCAAAGGCCCAAGTCCACCAAGCCACCAAAGAAGCAATGGCGAAAGAAGCAAGACAAGCCGTTTGAGCCCATCCCTCTGGGCCCAGATGTCAAGAAATGAAGAAGGGGAATATCCATCTCATCGTACGGTGGTGAGACCTAGCCAATAGGTTAAATTGGTAGTTATCCGTTTCTTTGATTTTTCTTTTCTCTTCATTTCATTTTCCCCATTTAGTTTGATTTTTCCCCACTGTATATTTGTTTTTTCCTAGCAAGTTGAGAATATTCTATTCTCAACTATCATCTTTATTTCTTTATTTTTCACAAAAAGAAAATTGTTGGGTTTTGAAGAAAGAATTTTTATTCAAAAAAAATCTGAGTTGCAAAAGTGGTAATTCACCAACGTGCTAATTCCATAGCCGTTGGGGAGCCACATGCCAAAAGGGAGAATAGGGGGGCCCACTTGTTAGTTCGGCTGACCCCCCCTGTTCGGTCGACATGGGGAAAGGGCCATTTTGTCTCTCTCTCCTCCAACGGCTACATTTTGTTCCCTAGTGACCGTCGGGGAGTGCACACTATTGAAAGTGCATGTAGGCATTTCCGTGTAGGTTTTGGACGATTGATGACAAACGAATGAGATCCCAATGAACTTGTTGAGATGAATGCAGGTCAACTCAGATGAGATAGTTTGGTGCACTCAAAAAAGTGAAAAATGAAGTGATGAAGAAAAAGAAAAGCCCAATTGATGAATGAAGCACAAAGTCAACTTAATTGTATAGGATGTGTGTGAGGTACACATACCAAGAGCTCAAGTCTTTGCATAGGGGTAAGGACTTAAAATGAACCTTAATAATTCATTTAGCACCGGACTAGTCCGTTCACAAACTAGACTAGTCCGTTTAACTTTCTGTAGTGTTACTTCACAGTGCACAGGACTAGTCGTTCATGGATCGAACTAGTCTGAGAAACTCTTTGATGTTTCATAACACTATGCACCGAACAAGTCTGTTCATTGACTGGACTAGTCCGAGAAACTTTCTGATGTTCCAATACACAGGGCACCGGACATGTTCGGACTCCTACCGGACTAGTACGGTATACCTCACACATATTAGGGTTTTAGTGTGCTGCACATTCCACGCAGATTTTACACAGCACACTGAACAAGTCCTGTCCCCAGAGTGGACTAGTCTGGCCATCGGGATCCCTAACGGTAATAATTTTAGAAACACTATAAATAGGATATCCACGACCCCACAAACATAACTCTCGCATTCTACTGTCAAGAACTGAAACCCTAGCGCCACCACTTGTCCTAAGAGCACAAAAACACATCTACCCACACATCTAAGGTCCTCAAAAGTGAAAATCTTTGAGTATTCAGATTTGGGATTGGGAGATCGTTATCTACGCGTCATTTAGCTCCTAGGATTTGATCTCTTTACACTATTGCATTACTTGTAATCTCTTCGAGTGTATTAGGTCACTTCTTCAGCTGTAATTTTTGTGGGAGCCCTCAACGTGTGAGTTTGCCCCACAAACTCAGTGAATACCCATGATAGTGGAATCAAGTTGGCCTTGTGTGGTGACTTGATGAGGGAAAACGGTTTGAAGAGACCTGGCTCTGTGTGGGCCTCCTCAACGAGGACGTAGAACTCTTTGATGAGATCGAACCTCGGTAAAATTATGTGTCCCGTGTGCCCATCTCTTTATGTTTGCAATTATCAATATCTAGGTCTTTAGAATTGATCTATCAATTAACATTGTATTCCACGTGCAAGTTTGCAATACTAATTGTTCAATGAAGTTTATTTGAATAGTTGTTTAAATTCTGCTACTATAACACATGCAATTTCTGCTCTAACACTTGATCAGTTCACACCACACAAGCACACATGACTAGTCCAGAGTTACACCGGACAAGTCTAGTCCATCAAGAATTTAACGATTTTCTTAAGTGTTCAGGAAAATTTTCAAAGCCTATTCACCCCCCTCTAGGCAACATTCAATTAGTATCAGAGCATGTTCTCCATTTATGAGACTCACCGCACGAATATAACAATGGCCTTTGACAAGAACAATGAGATCCCAAAGCTGCCCAATACCAAAGATGAACAAGACACCAAGGCATTTGATATACTCAAGGAAAACAAACACGATGATGAAGAAATGTGTCAATTTAAGGCACTTCTATGAAAGAAACTTCTGAGCAAAAAGGGCAAGGAAGAAGACAAGAATACGATGGGGAGTGGTCATCATGACTACTCCCGATATCCTTATAATTACAATTATATTAACTCTAACAATCATTATCTTTCAATTACTATGGGAAAACCTCCTCATTTCGATGGAAATGATTATACCATGTGGAAGTATAATATGAAAATGCATCTTATCTCCTTAAACCCTAGTCTTTGGCATGTTGTGTGTATAGGTGTAGATATCCTGGATACTGACGATGAACTCACTCCGGAGCAAGAGCAAGAAATTCACCGCAATGCACAAGCTATTGCAGTGATCACTTTTTCATTGAGCCGAGAAGAGTTTACCAAGATTGATGGACTAGAAAGTGCCAAGGAAATATGGGATGCACTTAAGACCGCTCCTGAAGGAAATTGCTCAATTCATGAAGCAAAAATTGAAATGCTTGAAAGAGGATTGGGGAGGTCTGCCATTGAGGAGGGCGAATCACCCCAAGACATTTACAACCGAATGAAGGCACTCATAAACAAGATCCGTGCCTATGGAAGCAAGAAGTGGACTGATCATGAGGCAGTCAAAAGTATGATTAGAGCATTTATGCGAAGAAATGTCAACTTGTGCTCAATGCTCTGAGAAAGCCCAGGGTTTCACAAAATGACTCTGGATAAACTCTTGGGCAAGATTATAAATCATGAGATGATGGAGAAGGAGGCCCAATATGTCAAAGACTTAGCTGAACTTACCTCCTCCAAGAAGAAGGAAGTTGCCCTCAAAGCAACTTGCAAGCCTAAAGGAAAGGAAGTTCATGAAGCACAAGATGAAGAAGACACATGTTATATGAGCACCGATTTAGATGATGAAGAGATGGTGCTCTGGATCAAGTAATACAAGTGCATGATGAGAAGAAGGAAGGGCGGCAACTCAAGTGATGGGAAGAGCAAAGAGAAAGGAAAATCCAAGGCACGGCGTACCTGCTACAACTGTGGCGAGTACGGTCACTTTATGTTTGACTACACATATGAAGAAAATAAGAAGAAGAAGGAAGTGAATCCACAAGAGAAGATGACCTTCAAGAAAAGAAGGCATGCTCATCAAGCGCACATTGGCAAGGAGCGGGACTCAAACGATGAGTCCTCCTCCGATGAAGAAGAGGAGATGGCTACCATTGCCATCAAGAAGCCTACCAAGAAGTCTACGCTCTTCCCGAACATGGGAGGATGGGAGACTCATAATCATAAGTGCCTCATGGCTAGGGAAGGCAATAAAAACGTTTGACTTACACCTCCCTCTCTTAATTCCTCCATTGATGATTTTGATAGCTCTAGTGAAAATGAGGAAATTCTTAAAGGTCCGAGTAAAACTGCATTAAGGAAAATAAAAATGTTGTCGAATGAAACTTTTTAGGAGGAGCTTGTCAACCGACAAGAAGATATGCTCATCCGTGAAAGGATGAGATATCAAGAGGTTGAGAAACTCCTTGAGCTTGAGAAGGAGAAGAGCAAGTCACTTGAGCATGAGCTAGCCTTGAGTAAGGAAACTTACTCAAAACTAGAAGACTCACACATTGCAATCAAGAATCAACTTGCTAACTTGTCAAAAGTTAACAAAATCATTGAAGTGCAAGTTGAGTCATTCAAGAAAAGTGACCCTCCTCCAAGAACTCGCCTTCCAAAGGTGTAAATTCAACAACAACTATAACTTGCACATGATCTAGTAAAAAAAATATTGTTCAATATGATTTTTCTGTTTCACACGCTAAACATCCATCCCAAAGTAGCATCTTTGGCAAGGAAAAGATTAAGTATGCACGTAGTGCATATATGGTCTCTAAACCTCCTAACGTCAAAGATGGTCTTGGGTTTACTAAAAATAAAAACATGTTCACTAATATTCAGGTTAAGAAGCAAATTACTTTTGTTAAAGAAACATCACATGAATCTAAATTGCAAATATTGTTCGTACTTTTGATGCTTCCTATGTACTCATGAAAGATAAATCTAGACATGACTTTGCTAAATATGCAGGGCCATGCCACAAGAACTCAGAAACTTGTGTGTGGGTGCCCAATACTCTTGTGACTAACCTGCAAGGACCCAAGCAAGCTTGGTTACCTAAAACCAAGAAATAACTTTGTTTTTCAGGCCTACTCCTTTGGTGGATCAAGATATGTGATGGACAGTGGATGCACTAATCACATGACCGGAGAGAGGAGTATGTTCGTGGAGTATGAGCACGACGTGGATCCAAGTGAAGGAATATACTTTGGAGACAACAACCAAGGAAATGTCCTTGGTAGCGTTAAAATTGAAATTTCTTCTCAACATACTCTTTCAAATGATTTACATGTCAATTCTCTAGATTATAATCTTTTGTCCATATCTCAGCTATGCACAAAGGTTATAATTGTTTATTCACTAATGAGGGTGTGACTGTTTCTAGAACAAGCGATGACTCGATTGCATTAAAGGGAATGTTGAAGGGAAAGCTTTATCTTGTTGACTTCAACAAAGATAAAGCTGAACTCAACACTTGCTTGGTTGCAAAAACTAACATGGGATGGTTGTGGCATAGATGCCTAGCCCATGTTGGGATGAGGAATCTGCAGAAACTTCTAAAAGGTGGTCACATCCGAGGTTTAAAAGATGTTGTTTTTGAGAAAGACAGACTGTGCAGCACATGCCATTTGGGAAAACAAGTTGGAGCACCACACCTCGCCAAGAACGTGATGACTACTACGTCAAGACCACTGGAACTTCTTCACATGGACCTCTTCGGTCCAATTGCTTATATAAGCATTCCTGACAACAAATACGAATTAGTTATTGTTGATGATTTTCTATATTTACCTGGGTATTTTTCTTGTATGATAAATCAGAAACTCAGGGAATCTTCAAGAAATTTCTAAAAAGGGCACAAAATGAATTCTCATCAATCGTAAAGAATATTAGAAGTGACAATGGAACAAAGTCAAGAATACTCAAGTTGAGGAGTACCTAGATGAAGAAGGAATAAAGCATGAATTTTTCGGCAACCTACTCCCCTCAACAAAATGGGGTGGCCGAAAGGCAAAACAGGACGCTAATTGAGATGGCGAGGACAATGCTGGATGAATACAAGAGTTCGGACCAGTTTTGGGCTGAAATGGTAAACATCACTTGTCACACCACAAACCGGCTATATCTTCACCGACTTCTGAAGAAAATTCCATATGAGCTCCTCACTATAACAAACCCAATGTTTCATATTTCGAAGTATTTGGATGCAAATGTTTTATCTCGAACAAGAAACCAAAGACTTCGAGGTTTGCTTTGAAATCTGATGAAGGGTTCTTGCTTGGTTATGATTTGAATGCCTACGCCTATCGTGTCTTCAACAAAGTCTCTGGCATTATTGAAGTAGCACGTGACATGGTGTTCGATGAAACTAATGACTCCCAAGTGGAGCAAGTTGATAATGTGTGCTAGATCAAGAAGAAGCCCCATGCCAAGCATTGAGGAGGATGGCACTTGGTTATATTAGACCTCAAGAGCAACCACAAGATTCAAGTGCTCAAGATGAACCTCAACAGCAAAGCAATGATCAAGGGGGAGATCATGCACAAGATCAACAAGATCAAGAAGATCAATATAATCATGGAAGCAATGATCTAGGGGGAGACATTGAAAATGAAGAAAATGAAGTGCATGCAACTTCACAAATACCTCACCCAAGAGTACATCAGAGTATCCAAAGTGATCATCTCGTCAACAACATCATTGGAGAGATTGCCAAAGGAGTAACCACTAGATCTCGCATAGCTAATTTTTGTGACTCTTTTATCTCTTTTATAGAACCATACAGGGTAGAAGAAGCACTAAAGGATCCAGATTGGGTGATTGCAATGCAAGAGGAGCTGAACAACTTCAAGAGAAATGAAGTATGGGAGCTTGTAGAAAAACCAAAGAAGAACATCGTATGAACCAAATGGGTCTTTCGGAACAAGCAAGACGAACAAGGAGTACTAAAAAGAAATAAGACGCGACTTGTGGCAAAAGGTTATTCACAAGTCAAAGGTTTGGACTTCGACGAAACTTTCGCTCCTGTAGCTAGACTTGAGTCCATCGTATTTTATTGGCATATGATACTCACCATAATTTTAAGATGTATCAAATGGACGTCAAAAGTGCTTTTCTCAATGGTCCCATTAAGGAAGAAGTATAGTGGAGCAGCCACCAGGATTGAAGATCCAGAGTACCACAACCATGTGTAGAAACTGCGTAAGGCTCTCTGTGGACTCAAACAAGCTCCCTTAGATTGGTATGAGTGCCTTAGAAATTTTCTAATTCAAAATGGTTTTAAAATTGGAAAAGTTGATTATACTTTTTTACAAAACATTTTGATGATCATATATTTGTATGTCAAATTTATGTTGATGATATCATTTTTGGTTCTACTAAGAAATGTTTTTTGTGAAGAATTTAACAAAAATATGACAGATAGATTTGAGATGTCAATGATGGGAGAATTGAAGTTCTTCTTGGGATTCCAAGTGAAGCAATTAAGAGAAGGTACCTTCATAAGACAAACTAAGTACACGCATGACATCCTCAAGAAGTTCAATATGGACAAAGCCAAGCCCATCAAGACACCCATGGAAACAAATGGACATCTCAATCTCAACGAAGATGGTCCAAATGTGGATCAAAAGGTATATCGGTCTATGATTGGTTCATTACTTTATTTATGTGCATCTAGGCCATATATCATGCTTAGTTTTTGTACGTGTGCAAGGTTTCAAGCCGTACCTAAAGAGTGTCATTTAATAGCTGTAAAAAAAATTTAAGATACCTTGTGCACACACTTAACTTTGGCCTTTGGTATCCCAAAGGATCCAAGTTTAACTTAATAGGATATTCCGATGCCGACTATGCAGGATGCAAAGTTGATAGAAAGAGCACGTCAAGAACTTGCCAATTTCTTGGCAGGTCCTTAGTTTCATGGTCATCTAAAAAGCAAAACTCCATTGCTCTTTCCACAGCCGAAGTAGAGTATGTTGCAGCAGGTAGTCGTTGCGCACATTTACTTTGGATGCGACAAACTCTAAGGGATTATGGTTACAATCTGAACCATATTCCACTCCTATGTGATAATGTGCCATAAAAATTGCACATAATTCAGTAGAACACTCAAGAACTAAGCACATAGACATTCGTCATCATTTTCTAAGACATCATTCACTAAAAGGTGATACAGTATTTTCACATGTTAGAACTGAAAAACAACTTGCAGATATATTAACAAAGACACTAGATGAAAAAAGATTTTGTGAGCTAAGAAATGAACTAAATATCCTTGACTCTCGAGACGTTGCTTGAAACACTGCATACCTGCTTGAATCTTCAAAGTTTACTTACTTTGTGAAAAACTATCCCTTGATTTTCTCTTAAAAACTATTTAAATTAGTGATTCTTGGTGAATTATGACCACTGTATGATTGTTGATTGCTTACTCGCCACGTTCATCAAGATTATTTGTGAAATGATGTCCTTTAGATAACTATTAGATCAAACTTCCAATATCACTTTGGTTCTTATTCTGATCAGTCCAGCTGACCCGGACTAGTCCGGTGTCAGTACCGGACTAGTCCGTTGTTCCAGACTAGTTCGGCCTTGGTCCAACATACCAGACTTGTCCGACCCTTTACTGGACTAGTCCGTACTCTTATTGTTTAAACCCAGTCCAACGCCTAGGCTTCTTCTTCTTCCCCTCACAATCGCATTTGCTTTCTCTCTCCTCAAAACCTAGCTCCCAAGGCGATTTTTGCTTTTGTCCACCAAAATCAAAGTTTTTCTCCACGAGAAATCTTCTCCTCGGCGCGAAAGTTCATCACTCCGGACTAATCCTGACCCTGCTCTGCCCCTTCAACCTCAAATCTTTGATTTTTCGCTAAAAATCTCACTTAACCATAGTTCTCACCTTTCCTTCAGTCTTGCTTATTTTTCTTGATTCCTAAGGCATACATTACCTTTCTAGATGTATTCCTACTATATTCCTACTCGTTTTACATCAATTTGAGCTAGATTTGTTGAAATAGGAAGTTAGGATTCATACGTCAGTCCGGACTAGTCCGGTGTCTTGTGCGAACAAGTCTGGTACCCTGGAAAATGGAACCTCTGAATTCTTATTTCCTCAAAGTTTACAATCCATTCTTATCAATCCTTGAATTCACGTATCAGGCACGATGTCATCAGCTTCCAAGGATAGCTCATTTGATTATGAAGTCGAGCATGACCGTGAAAGGGTACAAAGAGCCAAAGAGAGGGTCATGAAGAAGAGGCATGACTACAATGATAACTCCTCTCCTCCCAACGATGCTCTTCCTAAGAAGAGGAGAGTGGTAGTGAAGAAAGCTCTAAGCATGGATGAGGTTGGTGCCAACTCAACGATACCCGGAAGGAGTGCAAACAAAGGGAAAGGACTTGCAAGTGGTCCTATTGGTTTGTTGAAGATGAAGGCCCCTATTCACCGCAATAGGCAACCTTCAAATGATGATTTTACTGGAAAGGGAAGTGAACTAGCTGATAAATACAGAAAGATTGAAGCCTATGAGAAACCTAAGCAGTCAGCAGATCCAAGGTTCTGGAGCAATTTTCATGCTGACTATTATGAGCATGTTTACATGAAGATGAGGAAACCGGTGATTGAAAGTCAGTGGGTCAATGTCACCTACCTCCAATCCAAGAAGTGTCTAGTCTATCAAGAGGTCTTGGAAGCATTGGAGAGACATGGATTGAAGGATCTTCTATCCTTCCGATATAATTGGAACAATGAAACCATCACCCAATTTTACTCTACTCTCTACTTTGCCCGTGATGATGGGGATAAGATGATTTGGATGACACATGGATCCATGTATAGTGTCACTTATGAAGCGTTTGCAATGATACTTCATCTTGAGAATTCCTTGGACAATGATCTTATAATTCACAATCTAAAGCCTTTGGAGAAGGAAGAGCTAGAATTCCTCTATGACACAAGAATGCCTTACAAGCCTCCAACTACAAAATATTTGAAGCAATTCTATGTAGTCCTTAATAGAATTCTGAGGAAGACCATAGCTCCCAAGACAGGAGATGCACAAACCATTCTAGGAACTTTAAGGTCCTTGAGGAAAGTGATCAGATAGAGAAGAACCTTCAATGTCTTTGAGTACATATACAATGACATTGTGAACATCTCCATTACTCCAAACAGGTATTGTGGCTATGCACCTTATATCATGTACATGATTGAGAAGGTGATGGGACTTGAGTTTGTCAAGGATGTCGAGCACACTGGCCTCAAACCTCAGAAGCCTACAGTCTAAACTATTCCTTATGCTCCTGCCTCACCTGCAGTGGAGCTGAGATCTAAGCAAGCAAATGAAGGCACAAGGACTCCAGCTACTACTCCTGCTCCTCCAATTTTTCCCTTTTTTGTGCCTTGGTGCCAAAGGGGAAGAGATGGAGACTAGTAGCTTATTTTGTAACCTTAAGGACAAGTGATAGAGGACATGTATCTTTATCAAATTATTGTAATCTCCTTTGGATGTGCCTATGTTATTTAACCTGAATGTGTGATGTTTATTTAATATTGTTGTGATAGTAGCTTTAATAATTGATATGCTCTTATCTATTGGCATGTCACAATATTTGATCACAAACTCTATTGGCACCCCACCGTAAAGAGGGCATATATGTGAGAAGTTCTTACTGTTCATTTTTCATTCTCATATATGCACACTTTATGAAAATCAATTTTTACTCCTAATTGTGAAATCTCAATTGGTTGTCATCAATCACCAAAAAGGGGGAGATTGAAAGTGCATCTAGGCATTCCGTTGTGGGTTTTGGATGACTGATGACAAACGGATGAGATCCTAATGAACTTGTTGAGATGAATGCAGGTCAACTCAGATGAGATAGTTTGGTGCACTCAAAAAGTGGAAAATGAAATGATGAAGAAAAAAAGGCCAATTGACGAATAAAGCGCAAAGTAGACTTAATTGTATAGGATGTGTGTGAGAGACACATCCCAAGATCTCAAGTCTTTTCGTAAGGTAAGGTCCTAAAATCAACCTTAATAATTCACTGAGCACCGGAATAATCTGTTCACAAACCGGACTAGTCCGTTCAACTTTCTATAGTCTCACTTCACAGTGCACTGGACTAGTCCGTTCATGGACCGGACTAGTCCGAGAAACTCTGATGTTTCATAACACTGTGCACCGGACAAGTCCGTTCATGGATCGGACTAGTCCGAGAAACTCTCTGATGTTTCATAACACTATGCACCGGACAAGTTTGTTCATTGACTAGACTAGTCCGAGAAACCTTCTGATGTTCCAATACATAGAGCACCGGACATGTCTGGACTCCTACCGGAATAGTCTGGTATACCTCACACATATCAGTGTTTTAGTGTGCTGCACATTCCACGCGGATTTTACACAGCACACCGGAAAAGGCGGGTCCCTAGAGCGAACTAGTCCAGCCATCAGGATCCCTAATGGTAATAATTTTGGAAACACTATAAATAGGAGATTCACGACCCCACAAACACAACTCTCGCATTCTACTGTCAAGAACTGAAACTCTAGCGCCGCCACTTGTCCCAAGAGCACAAAAACACATCTCCCCACACATCTAAGGTCCTCTAAAGTGAAAATCTTTGAGTATTCAGATTTGGGATTGGGTGATCGTTGTCTACGCGTCATTGAACTCTTGGGGTTTGATCTCTTTACACTCTTGCATTACTTGTAATCTTTTCGAGTGTATTAGATCACTTCTTCTACTGTAATTTTTGTTGGAGCCCTCAACGTGTGAGGTTGCCCCACCAACTCGGTGATTACCCGTGATAGTGGAATCAAGTCGGCCTTGTGTGGTGACTTGACAAGGGAAAAGGGTTTGAAGAGACCCGTCTCTGTGTGGGCCTCCTCAACGCGGACATAGATCTCTTTGGTGAGATCGAACCTCGGTAAAAATTTGTGTCTCGTGTGCTCGTCTCTTTACTTTTGCAATTATCATTATCTAGGGCATTAGAATTGATATATCAATTAACATTGTATGCCACGTGCAAGTTTGCAATACTAATTGTTCAATCAAGTTTATTTGAATAGTTGTTTAAATTTTGCTGCTATAACACATATAATTTCTGCTCTAACACTTGATCAGTTCACACCACACAAGCACACCGGACTAGTCCGCAGCTACACCAGACAAGTCCGGTTCATCAGGAATTTAACGATTTGATTAAGTGTGCAGGAAAATTTTCAAAGCCTATTCACCCCCCTCTAGGACACATTCAACTATAAATGGTGGCCGTGAGGGGCATTACTCCTCACACTTCACCTCATTTCACACCTCCCCAAAGTCACTGTTGCTCATATTGTTTTTCTTGCTCTTCATTGGAGTACTCTTGCTCAAATTCCAACTCAAAAATATTTGCTTTTGTTTGCATTTGCAATTTGCTCCCAAGCTCTTCAAGGAAAAATTTGTCGAGGGTTTTTCTTTTCCTAACATCACCTCTTTCGAGTTTTTGCCTTGGTGTGTTCTTGCTTGTTGTGGCCATGAAAGGAATGAAGAGGTTGTTTGGGAAGAGGAAGGAGGCTGCAAGCTCAAGCCATGGTGGAGATTCAAGTGCATGCCCCTCTTGCGTTACTACACCAAGTTCATGGAGGAGTGAGGACACTCCCATGGGTGAGTGGAGCAACCCACACCAACTTCTTCACTATGAAGACCTCAACATACAAAGTGAAGTTGAAGATCAAGCATGGAAGCTCCTCCAAGATCGTGAGTTTTCCCATACGAAAGCTTATGATTCGGATTTGATCTCTAAGATAGGTATGGATTCCGGATTCTTTTCCATTTGGCGTGCACTAGGATGGGAAAACATTGCTCACATAGAGGAGAGAGGTTCACACCTTCTCTCCATGCAATTCCTTTGCACACTCAAAAAGGATTTGATGGTATTACTTTTATATTATTTCAAAAAGAATACAACATCCTATGGAAAGAATTAAGTGAAATTCTAGGCTTCCATAAACCTTGTTTGCTAGATTTAGACGCTTTGCCTAAGTTTAACAAACAATGTTTTTGGCAAGATTTAACTAGTTTTTGCTCTCATTGGCTAAAATTGCTTTTGCCCTGATTTACAAAAGATTAATCCATTCTAAGTTGTTGTGAGATATGATATAGCGATAGAGCTGCTATTCCTTGTTTGAAAGTGAAACTTGGATTTCCGGTGAAAATTCTAAAAAGATTTAAGTTACTCTCATTTGATTGGAAATACCTACCAAGGTCATATGATATATTACATTGATAGACCTTATGCATATTGTATTTGTCTTCACATTGAGCTTTGTCAAACTAGTATAGACCTATGTGAGATTTCATTCATTATTTTTTGAATTCAATACTTCACTTGCACATGCTATACATCTACACTAGAAGTAAGCAAATTCCCATCATACCACCATTCCACAATAAAAAGAGAAACTCCATATCATTCATGCTTAGTACTATCTCCAAAATTTCTAGCATAAAAGGGGAGTAGAAGACGTGGCTACAAGAAAAAGAAAAAGAAAACGCATGATTACTTCAAAAGCATGAAAAAAAGAAGAAGAAAAGTAGCCATGTTTCAACCCCGCAAAATAAGAGAGTCCACTAAAAAAGGAGTCACCTCAAATATCCACATCCACCTCCATTCTATCACACATGCACAAGTCTTGAATCAAATTGTTTTGAATTGATTTCTCCTAAGGCTTGCTTTTTTGACTTAGCAATATTATGTGTTGTAAATATGCCTACTATATTCCCTACCAAGCTCCACATACAAGGCTTATTTAGAGGTAGGATGAATTTAGGCATAATGCCTTGGTGAGGACATATTTCCACTACACACAAAGGAGAGACCGAGAGAATCAAATTGAGGTACTTAGGATCTAAATTGAACTCTCTGGAATTTTAGTGGAACTTGATTTCTAGGTATGTGTGCTCTTTGTTGTTCTATCTTCCAACCACCCATGAATAGGAGAAGGCATAAGCCCCATAATGACTTGAGATGGGTGAAGTAATATGCCAATTTTTGCAATACTAGGTAGAGTATTTTGTTATGCACATGGTACTTTTGAAAAGTAGAACATTGTAGCAACTCCTGATCATCAACCTAAAGTCTTGACTTTGCTCGGGACGAGCAAAGGATAAGCTTGGGGGAGTTTGTTGACAGCTGTTATATACCAATTTCACTCGTCAATATAACTCAGTTATGTGAAGCGATCATCATTTCTTGCACACATCACATTTCTATTTAACCTATTTCAACTTGTCCTTGGAGAAATAGTGCATGCAGGGAATTATTGCAGGAAATAAGGTAAAAGAGGGAGAGCAATCCTATAGAATACCATCCCAACCAATCAAGTGACAACGTGTGGCACAACATGGATAAAATGGCCCACAAACAGAAGTATATGAGGTCATCCAATGGTGTATCACCCATATCAGTCAAGTGGACCCACTTGGAAGTGACCTGGGGGAAGCACACCGCAAAAGGAGCCAAGACCAGGTCGGTTGACTAGGTCCTCGAGCCAAAGATGGTCAACTTCCACGTGTTGACTCCCTGTGTTGACACACACACACACACACACCACTTGAGTATTCATCCATTGTATACACTATTCTCCATAGGTTTAGAGGAGTATAGGTTGTAGAGAGGAGAGCCTCTAGTCTATAGTCCAAGTAGGAGAGGAGTAGAAGGAGTCTCTTCCCAATTCCTAATTGGGAAAGGTATGACTCTCATATTCCTATTTGTATTTGTGACTTTGCTCTTATTAAAGATGTTATCTTTAGTCTTCTTTTGTTCATATACTTGAATGAAGCGTTTATTGTTTGATTGTGGATTCCATATATGTGGTAGGAGTAGTAGTTATGACTATGCTATACCATTATCATTATATCATCATAAACACTACAAACCCCCACTATATTTTAATTAGCTATGACATGATTATGTTGATATGAATCACTTATGCTATGAATTAATATTGGTTCAACGATGATTTAGTTAATTGCCTTAGGATGGCTTGTGTCTAGGCTCTTAAGGTAATTACTTAATGTGCTAGCATGGTGCTAGGATAGATAAGTAGCATTGAATGTCTCGTAGACCCACGGATTGAAGAGGTAGGAAGTAGGTTGTGACAGCCCCATCTGTCCTTTATAATCCTCCACGTTCAGCTATGTCATAGGCTCTTGGCGGGAGTCATCCTAGTATTGCTAGGGGTAAACCCGTGTCCGATATGTTAATCCACTTAGTATGAGAATTCATAATTGATATGATCATTAGTAACTAACTAACGCTATGTATATGTACATTAGAAGCACAGTTGGAGTATCTACCTAACTCTTAGTCTAGTCCATATTTACCTCATTCACCCCTTTAGGATAGAATGCTCTTGTGTGAGTCACACTACCTCCAATTGTCCTTTATCCATCCTTGCTAGAACCCTATCTAGATCAACCTATCCTTTCCATTTGATGATTGTTTTGCTTCCACCTAGCCTTCCTTTGCGAGAATATAATGAAACCCTTTGGGAATACCCTAAAAGGAGAAATGCACATTGATAGATTTCGTGCGCTTGTGGATTTACATCCGTGATTTAAAAACTATCAACAAGCATTTTTGGTACCCTTGCTAGGAACGAATTGTGTAGTGCGTAGGAAATATCAACAAGCATTTCTGGCATCATTGTCGCGGATGAATTGTTAGTAGTGCGTAGGAAATACCAACACGCGCGTGAGGGCGCGCTGCGTCTGGATCAACGCGGTGGTGGGACTTTGTCTGGAAGACAGTTCAGCCCAGTTTTGGGCGCGTCCACACAGAATCGAGTGTGGTGCGCCCTGGCTGGAATTGGTTATTTGGGGCAGGACCACGTGCAGGTTCCTTTCAAGCTCTCGGTGTTGCATCTCCTATTGTGGGGTGCGGCTTGTGAAACTCCTTGTAAGCCGCCGTTGGTGTTCGTGGGGCGATGTTTCCAGCAAAAATGATCGCTTACCTCGGTGTCGAAGTTAGAGCTGAGGTAGCATACGGCAGAATCTTCCAGTATCTTGAAGAGGGATGGCAGTCTCTTCCAGTCTGTCTGAAGCTTTGGTCTTGGCTTCTTCATGATCTCCAAGGCACCTTCTTCAGGGTGACGTTACCGCCCTTCTGGCAATGGACGGGACGAATGTCAGTCTTTTCCTGGTAAGGGTCACATTGGGTGTGCTTCTGCCCTGCCAAAGTTACTGCACCCACCGCCCGTCATAGATGCCCCCCAACTACCCGCCGCTCTCGAGCTCGAGCACGAGATGAATCGTCCGCCTGACCCCTCGGCCGGGACTCAGGAGGGTAAAATACCCCGACCTTGCATGGTCGTGGCATTGGTGGTGCGTCCCTCCTCGACCAGAGAGTAGCTTCAGTCCGTAGCCGCGTAAGGTCAAGTATCGTCGAGTCCCGTATGTTTGGTACCCTGGGTACAAAACTTCGAACTTCGTCAACTATGGATCTAGTGGCGACAGTGTGGATGACGTCTCGATGACAACGACAATGAAATCATCTTGAAGATCTATGGTCAAGGCATCCAAGCATAAACGTATGGAGGCATCCCTTGAGCATCTCGCACCTGACGGCACCGCACGTGTTGCTGATGAATCATATGCCGAAGTTGTCGATATCATGGAAGAGTCAAGTGATGTTGATGAGTGATGGTCCATGAGGCCCAGAGGATATCTATATGCCACTTGGTTAAGCTGTAAGTGAGGCAAAGGACAAGTCTATAGAAAGGCACACCCAAGCACAACTAGTGTGATGTATGCCGTGCTTGGAAGCCTTCCCATGCGGCACAGGTCACAACGTCATCTATTTAGTCCCTATTGTATCTAGGGATGGGTATGAATACCCAATGGGTATCCATAGATCTCTTCTACTTTAGAAAAATGAACTGGTGATTCAATTTTATCGGAAAATGAATCACTAGTACTTCAATTTAGGTATTATCATCATATATGTACCTTTGGTTGAACCAAGTTTATGGTTTGCTGAAGTTTTGTCAAATTCATAAATACTTTGGTGATGAAGATTCAATTAACTAATTAGTGACTCAGTGCTTGAGGTGATAGAGCTGGCTGTTCATGTGAAAAATTGCTTGAAGGTTGATCTCTCTACTAGTACTTTCTTTCCTTCTAATTAGTAATGTACGTGTATTGACACAAATCAAGCATATGGGTTGGACGAGGATGCGAATACAATTATTGTTGTGTTCACAGGTACACAAGAAAGCAAGTGGTTATTATACGCTTTGAAAAAAAAACATGCAACAATCGTAGGATGCAGGTCCAATGACTAGGGATGGTTATTGCATGATTGCACTATATCAAAGATTCCATTCTAGTCGCTGCATACTTTAATTGATGCCTATGAAGTACTTGTTCTTTGCAAAAACCTTCCTACAGAATGTCGGTTGACTTAACAAGTGTTGGAATATCATGCTCCTCAAATTAACACATGAAAGCAATCAATGAACATAAAGTCTATGTCATGTTATTCTTGTGCAACAATTTTGCTATTCCAAAATTTAGCATTCAAAACTGGATAGAAGTGATGGAAATATTGGGGAGAAAATAATAATTGTATTTTTTATTGATTGAAAACTCCTAGGGGGTGGTACATATATATAAGGGGGTGAGGGGACCACCCTTGGTTACATAGGCAATGTGGTATTATTCTAACACTCCCCCGCAGTCTGAACGTCTATTAGCTAGAACATTCAGATTGGATTGAAACTCCACAAACACCGAAGATGGCAGCCCCTTGGTGAAGATGTCCACATACTGTGAGCTGGTTGGAACATGAAGAACTCGAACTGCACCAGTGGCCACCTTGTTGCGAACGAAGTGCAAATCAATCTCGATATGCTTGGTGTGTTGATGTTGCACCGGATTGGTCGAGAGATACATAGCACTGACATTGTAACAATAGACCAAAGTGGCCTTCTGAAGTGGACAGTGAAGTTCCTCCAGCAACTGACGCAACCAAGAAGTTTCGGCGACAACGTTTTTTACAGCACGATATTCCGCTTGGGCGCTGGAGTGGGATACCGTGTGTTGGCGCTTCGAAGACCAGGAGACCAGCTTATCACCGAGAAAGATACCGTATCCGGAGGTACAACGACGTGTGTCAAGGCAACCGGCCCAAACAGCATCAGAATATGCCACAAGCTCGCTAACCAAAGAGCGACGAAGCTGAAGACCATGATCCAAGGTGCCTCGAATGTATCAAAGAATGCGTTTCACCAATGCAAGATGAGGCTCATGAGGATCATGCATATAGAGACACACTTGCTGCACGGCATATGCAATGTCGGGTCGAGTGAAGGTGAGATATTGCAGGGCTCCAGCAAGACCACGATAGTGATTAGCATCCGAAACCGGAACACCGTCGGTTGATAACTTGGCACACGTATTGACTGGAGTAGAACATGATTTACAATCAGTCATGCCTGCTCTCTCAAGTATCTCAACCATGTACTGTCGCTGTGAGAGGAAGAAGCATACGCTGCTCTGAGTAACAGTTATGCCCAGAAAATGATGTAGGTTGCCCAAATCCTTCATTGAAAATTTTGCGGCAAGAGCATCAATAATGCGATGGAGCAGTGGTGCTGATGAGGCAGTCAGAACAATATCATCCACGTATAGCAATAGATAAAACATGTTTGTGTCATGTCGGTAGACGAAAAGCGAAGTATCGGACCGAGCACCAGTCAATCCAAATGAGATAATATGAGAAGCAAAGCGGATGTACCAGGCATGAGGAGCTTGCTTCAAACCATATAGGGACTTGTTCAGATGACAGACATAATCTGGATGAGTTGTATCAAGAAAACCAGAAGGTTGCTCACAATAGATTGTCTCGGATAGAGTACAATGCAGAAAAGCATTCTTCACATCAAGCTGGTGAATGGGCGAATCATGAGAGGGTGCAACTGAAAGAACGGTATGAATTGTAGCAGGCTTCACCACAGGGCTGAAAGTCTCACCAAAATCAACAACGGGCTATTGAGTAAAGCCACGAAGAACCCAACGAGCCTTGTGGTGATCAATAGAGCCATCTGGATGAAACTTGTGATGAAAAATCCACTTCCTAGTGACGACATTCATACCTGGAGGACGTGGCGCGAGATCCCAAGTGTTGGTTGCCTGTAGAGCGGTGAATTCCTCAATCATGGCCTCTTGCTAATTGGGATCGGTGAGAGCACCACGATAAGTTTTTGGAATCTGTGACAACGTTGAGGCTTGAAGGTTCAGACGCTGCAAAGGAAGAAGAAGACCGGCCTTCCCACGTGTCCGCATGTTATGCTCGTTGGCGATGGGCGGCACCTCGAGCACAGACCGTGGACCACGTACAAAACCTGGTTGCTGGTGAAGGGCAGTCGGTGTAGCCGTCGGAGAGCCGTAGCCTGGAGGAGTGTCGCGTGACGAGGACGAGCTCGGGGTGGTCTGACCGCACGGGGTAGCGATTGGACAACCCGGTGAACAAAGGCCCACCTGTTCTTTGGGAAGAGTACTATTGGTTGGACCATGAGGATCTGTGGTTAGAGCATCATGAGTCACGATGGAAGGCAAGGCGAACAGAGGCCCGCCTGGCCTCTGTTGGGGGTGTCGCCTGGTGGACAGGGGTTTAGAAGTCCTCTGTGCATAGGCACAGTCTGACCGGCTGGAGCCTAGGTCTAACCGTTAGACTTGTAGAAGCCTGGTGGAGGCCCACGTTGATGAGTACCTACAAAAAAGTTAGTACTAGGGAGCACTGATGAATCGTTAGTATCAAAAAGAAAGTAAAAGTGGGATGAAGGAGGGTTGGAGATTTCCGCAAACGGAAAAGAGGACTCGTCAAAAGTGACATGTCAAGAAATAATGATGCGGTTTGTGGCTAGGTCTAGGCATCGGTATCCTTTGTGATCGGATGGATAGCCAAGCAAGACACAAAGTGTAGAGCAAGGAGCAAGCTTGTGTTCAGCTGTGGCAGAGAGATTTGGGTAGCACTTGCAACCGAAAACGCGTAGGTGGGAAATATCAGGTTGGGTGCCAAAGAGGGTGAAATGTGGTGTGGCAAAGGAGAGCGTTTTGGATGGTCGCAAGTTTATGAGGTGTGTAGTGGTGTGGATCGCTTCTGCCCAATAACCGGTTGGAACACTAGCTTGGAACATAATCGAGCGCATAGTATCATTGGTGGTGTGAATAATATGCTCAGCATGTCCATTTTGAGGAGACGTGTGAGGACAAGAAAGACACAAAAGAACACCAAGACGGAGAAAGAATGCGCGTGATGTGGAATTATGGAATTTAAGATAATTGTCACATTGGACTGCCTTTATGGTGCGGCCAAATTGAGTGGATACATAGGCAAAAAACTGTGACAAGGTCGGAAAAGTGTCCGATTTGAGGCGTAGAGGAAAAATCCACGAATAATGAGAGCAGTCATTAAGAACAACAAGATAATACTTGTGACCAGAAACACTTTGCACGGGAGATGTCCATAGATCACAATGTATTAAATCGAAGTCGTTCGAAGCATGAGAATTTGATAGAGAAAATGGAAGACGTGTGTTATGATCAAGCTGACAGGCATGACAAAGAGTGTCAAATTCCTATTTATTACATTATGGAAATAACCTAGACAAAGCCTCGAAACCTAAGTGACCAAGACGACGATGCCAAAGCGTGGACGGTGTGGTTGCTGTGGCTAAGGCATGTGGTGGACAAAGCATCAACAAGGATATGGAGTAGAGTTGCCTAGAACTATTACATATGGTGATCATGTTCTTGGTGTCCAGATCCTTCACAGAAAGACCAAACGGATCAAATTCAATGGAAACATTATTATCAGTAGTGAACTGATGAACAAAAACCAAATTTTTAATTATGTGAGGAGACACAAGAACTCGATGCAAATGTAAAGGACGAGCGGATGTAGTGAAAGAAGTGTGACCCGTGGAGGTGACGGGTAGAAATGACCCATTACAGACAACGACAGATGAAGGAGTCGAATAAGAAGGGGGATGAGAGGAGGAGAGGTTACCGGGGGAGGAGCACATGTGGCTATCAGCGCCGGAGTCCATGTACCATTCAGCAGACGGTGGTGGCGTCAGTGACATGGTGTTGAACGAGTTAGCGCGCTCGTTCTGATCCCATGTTGTAGAAGATGCGGCATAGTTGGAAGCTCCCCCGTACAAAGATCTGGTGGTTGGATCACCAGGAGCCGCTGTCTAGCCGCTGTAGAAGGATGCGGTCTCACTACCACCAAGTGTAGTCGGGTTGTAGTAGAAAGACATTGGCAGTCTGCCAGGTGTCCAGAAGCATGGTGGCTAATAGGCAGGTGCGCCGTAGGATCCTCCGTGCGCTAGAAGGGACTTCTGAGGAGGGCAGGTGCGCGTGGACACGTCGGGAAGCCTGGAGGAGGACCGAGACGGGGCGAAGCACCACCCCAAAGCTACAGGGTCCCGTTCCATGGATTCCCCGGAGTGGGAAATCCACCGTTGTTACTGGTGTCATTACGCTTGTTCTGATTACACCGATTTCGACCTCGGTTGGAGGACGAGAGGCTAGAGACAGCAGCGCCAGAGGTAGGAGTGCTTGATGCAGGGCCACCAGAAACGGGAGCACGTGGAGGAGCGCCGCCAGATGATGTAGAAGACAGGGTGTGTCCCGCACCTACGGAGGTGGCTGCCAATGCATTGGCGTTTCCCAATTTGGACTTCATCTCGATCTCCTCAAGTTGGAGGTCGTTGCGGACCTCGGCAAATGTGGGAAAGGGGCGTTGTCGCTTGAGAAGGGATGCCATGTGAGAGAACCGCTCGTTCAACCCACGAAGCGTCGTGAGAATGAGAGTGATGTCGGGGACGACCTCGCCCAAGTCACCGAGTGCATCGGCCATCGACTTGATACAATGACAATAGTCGGTGATGGAGAGGTCACCTTGGACAAACGTGCGAAACTCGGCGTCCAAAATCATAGCACGGGTCTCCCGGTTGCTGATGAACTGCTCTTGAAGCCCAAGACAGATGGAACGAGCTGTGGGTATGCCCGTCGAGGCGATCTCAATAAGATCAGGAGAGACGGTGTCGTGAAGCCAGGAGATGACGGTGCAGTCCATGCGTCGCCAATGAGAGTCGACGACAGTAGGATCAATGTCGGTGAGGACATGATCGGAGAGATCGTACTTCCCGAGGGTGTTGAGGAAGAGACTCTTCCACCAATTATAGTGCGACGAAAGGTTGTCGAGGACGACGGGGATCATTGACTTGATGTTGAGAACGGCGATTGCTTGAGTATGCAGAGAAGCAACATCGTCAACCGCCGGAGGAGAGAGGTCGTGGTTGATCATGTCACGACGAATCTCGTCGGTTGCGAGAAGCATCTTGCGAAGCGCCTCGTCGACCGCTGCACGTGCACGTGCTGCCTCGATGGCCGGTCGATCTGCCTCCTCGGTCAATCGAGTTAGCTCGACAGCCAAGGTGATGTCCTATGAGGCTGTTTGTGCGTCCGGGGAGCCATCGCCAACAGAAGCCATCAAGAAGTAAGAAACACGACACATGAGCGTCAATCTGCTGCAGCGGAGACCGCAGACGCGCGACGCGTTGCGACGAAGACTTCAGACCAGGCGCGAGCTGCGCGGAAGACCGCACGTAGGCGTGTGGCGGTCTTCGAAGGACCCCGCTCTAGAGCGCGGTGTGCGCGGAATTTTTCCGGCGGCACAGGCACACCGAAAAAAAAATCGCTTGCGGAGGGCGGCGATTCGCCGCGAGCCAGACTCGACGCAAGAGGCGGAGTTGGGCGTAGCTAGCAGAAGTTGGGAACAAACCTAATATGATACCATGATGGAAATATTGAGGAGAAAATAATAATTGTATTTTTTATTGATTGAAAACCCCTAAAGGTGGTGTGTGTGTGTGTGTATATATATATATATATATATATATATATATATATATATATATATATATATATATATATATATATATATATATATATATATATATATATATATATATATATATATATATATATATATATATATATATATATATATAAAGGGGTAAGGGGACCTCTCTTGGTTACATCGCCAATGTGGTATTTTTCTAACAAGAAGAGTTATCCTGGAAACATCTTGATCTCGACTCTCCAGGTATGCCTGAGGTAAAGGTGAGTATAGCCTGTAGTGTTTATGATGATGTTCGATAGTATAAACTATATGGATATGGGTGTTGTCTTCTGATAGGTTCACAGCGGATTTCATTCTTCTTAACATAACACAACCTTGCATGATGTTATTCCGTTCACACATAACAATGATAACCCAGATTTTATTTCTTTTGTAGATTAACTATGGGTCAAAGAATGTGGCACTCATGACATATGGGCAACCTCGGATTGGCAATGCTGTCTTTGCTTCTCATTTCGAAAGATATTTACCAGATACAATTTGAATTACCAATGCACATGATATCGTGCCTCATTTACCCCCATATAACCAGTACTGTCATGTGGGCTCGAATGTTGCAAGAAGATAGGAACGGTCACTCCGTATACAGTGCATAGCGGACTTTTTAGCATATTCATAGTCAATACAAGTTATAATTTTCTGTATAGTCAATATATTAACATTTTTTAGTCAGTATATAATCCTATAAAAATAGAAAATAGTCTTAACATAAACTGGACGTCTCTCACACGTTGAGCGAAAAGACCCCAAATTTCAGCAGATTGAAAATTTGCATTCCCGGATGTTCTCTATTTCTTCAACTAAAAATATATGATGAAAATTATGTACCTTACATCTCTTGCCTATTTTTTGTAGCACGTATCAATCCTATATATTAACCTTCCAGGTATGGATCTAGAATGTTGTGTTATAAAATAGGCACGCGGAAGCGACGACGGATCTCCAGAGGCATAGATGCAAGATCACGGACGACACGCGAGGCACGATATTTGTTATCGAGGTTCGGCCGAAGCCTACATTATGGGACATGACTACGGGCGCTCCTCCCCAATATGTTGTCTTTGTCATGGTTACAACAGCGGCCCTCCCCTCATATTTATAACGAGGCCGGTTGAAGAGTCCAACACAAACTATACACCCCACCGCTAATAAAACTCAGAGTCCTAAGCGTAACCAACTCGTACACAATATTCGACACATACCCAACAAACTCCACCTTGGCGAATATTACACCACCTTGATGTCTTCATGCACGAACCTCCATGTACCCTGACTTGAGTTGTCGACTTCGTAGCTCATGGAGAGCCACCTGACGAGTCCAACGCCTTAGACTCGTCGTCCAAAGAGAACACCGCTATCTCGGCAACTTCATCTTCCATAACTCCACCAACAACGGAACACCCTTGTAACTTGTACAAATTTGGTGCCTCTCTCTCTCCTATCATCACAGTTTCATCTCCATTCATGACTTTCATTGTCTTTCCATCCGGCTCAGCCCGGAATAACAAACCATCACGATGTAGAGCCCAAGCGAAATAAGATTTCTTTGCAGCTTCGGTACATGCTAAACACCTTGAAGCACGTGCTCACCTCCGTCTTGTGTCTCGATCTTGATCTCGCCTATTCCAGTAACAGGGTGTCCTATCATCTCTTAAATAAGCTTTGCCAAAATCACCTTACTTGTACGAAGAGAACCACTCCTTTTTGTGCTTAGCATGAAAAGAGTTTGCTAAATCTAACATCCATGCTTCAGTTGACTGTATTTCGATACCCACTGAGAGAACACCACCGTCTCTATTTGAGTCACTCTTAGGAATTACCATATTAGCACTTGAACCCTTCACTTTTGTTGGACAATCTCTTTTAATATGTCCACACGCCTCGCAGAAATAGCACTGTACCTTTTTTTTCTTGCTCTTAGCCTCCACCTTCTCCTTCGCATTCTCACCTCTGATCAGCAAACCTTCAGCTTGAGGTCCGTCCACTGCATTGTTCTTCCTTCTTTGCTCTTGAACTAGTAACGCCGTAGTAACATCCTTAATTTTGATGGAATCCTTGCCGAATATCAGAGTCGTGACTGTTTCCTAATAAGATGGTGGTAACAAGCATAAAAGAATTATTGCCTTGTCTTCATCATCAATTTTCACATCTAGCTATTCTAGATCCGTGACCCTTTGATTGAAGATATTTATGTGCTCTGCAAGATCAGACCCTTTCTGCATCTTCAGCCCATATAATTTTTGCTTCAAATACAGCTTGGTCGTCTAAGTCTTCGACATGAACTGATTTTCCAGCTTATCCCAGATTTCCTTCGGTGTAGTCAACCCGATAACATGGTACATGACATTGTCGGACAGACACAGCCATATGGTTGTAGCTGTTTGCATCTAATTCTCCTCGCACTCGTCATCCTCCATCTTGACCGGATTTTTCGCCTTCAGAACGGACAAAAGACTTTGTTACGCCAACAAATCTTTCACCCTTATCTGCCACAAGCTGAAGTTGCTGCTCCCATCAAACTTCACCATATCAAATCTGGTACCTATCGGAGCCATCTGGCCTCTTGCCACGGATCACCGAAAGAACCTTTGAACGTGTCACACGTCGAATCCGCGTGCCTCCTGCACGCACAAGCACGTCGTCGCGTACTCCTGCGTTCCGCCTGAACATGTCACCACGTACACGTGCACCTTCGCCGTACACCTTGTGCACAGCCTGCAGCTCTTGAGCCTTCTCGACTATCACGTTGCTCACACACAACAAAAGTCAACCCGCTTGATCGCCGCCCCCCTTTCGTCTTCAAACTGCTGCAAGCTTCCTTGAAATCACGAACAGCCGATTGTTTTCTCCTGTCTGTTAGCTGATCTAATATTCCCGTAGACTCTCCTTGCATTTTATAGCAGCTGGATGGTATCAAGTCTGTTACGATACATAAGAAATCCTGCTAATCCTTGCCTTCCTTATCAAATACGGTCTCCAATATGTGAGCAATCCTTCTGTCCTACGAAACCCGAGTCCGAGGCTAGCTTTAACTGATACAAGGAAAATATTCCAACCTACATGCGGTTAGCCAAGCATGTGTGTGGACCCAACTTGTCTCTTTTGCACCAGGCACCCACGCATGCACATGATTAATTTATTTCCTTTGTATGCACACCAATGCCCGGACTCCTGCTCTCGTATTGGCACATGAATCCACCCGCATTAAACTCCAATCCCAAACTCAAGTACATGTCCATCTGCCCCACGATATTGCTCCTCTGACTCCAGCTCACGCACCACGCATGACTCCTCACGCCGCAACTTGCGACATCGTAGTTGCACGCACCTCGTGCCGCAGGACGCCGTCTGCTCGCCAAGCTAGATTACGGAGAAAAAATCATGCCTGATCATAATCAAGCAACCACGAGTCACCTCAAAAAATCACTAAGTCTACTATGTTAACACCATCGCTGAAACATCTCCACCTTGAGCATGTAATACCCCCTCCAATCAAACTGATCGTGCATCTGTTAAATCGCGAGTCAAAGCCGCCGCACATATCCGCGACGTCTTCTAGCCGCACCGTCGAACTTGACCATCACGTCTGATAGGTCCCTATCAAACAGCGGCCTGCAGCCGCCATCAATGTGTTCTCCACGTCTAGATGAAACTCCACTGATGCAGCTCATTGAACGGTTCGAGCCGCCACGCTCGAAGTGTCCAACTGCACCGATCGAGTCGTCGATCGCCGTCATGCTCCACCTTGCATCATGTTCCTCCCGAACACATCGTGCGAGCTTTGCGCGTTGTGGAACATAACATCATGCCTGCTCGCGATCTTCAACATCACCTCTAGATCCAATCCAACCTTGACTCTGATTACCACTTGTTATAAAATAGGCATGTGGCTCTAATTACCACTTGTTATAAAATAGGCACGCGAAAGCAACGATGGATCTCCAGAGGCATAGATGCAAGATCACGGACGACACACTACTACAATATGCCTTATCGCAGGCGGCTCCAAACCTATTATCACACGTGGTTTTTAAAACCGCCTGAAACGAAGATCCTGTGATAATCCGCAACTTCACAGGTGGAGAAGTGATACCGCCTGTGCAGAAACATTACCACAGGCGGTTTTTACTTATGCTAGCCGCCTGTGAATATAAGTTATCACAGGCGGGTGGTTCAGCATATATATTCGCCTGTGATAATTGTCTTATCACAGGCGGGTCTTGCAGCATAACTAACCGCCTGTGATAATGGTGTTATCACAGGCGGATGTTGACCTACATCAAGTCGCCTGTGAAGACCTTTTACCGCAGCCAATTTCTACCTTAACAGTAACCGCCTGTGATAATTAGGTTATCACAGATGGTTCTTTACCTGTATCTAGCCGCATGTGATAATTGTTTTTCACAGGCATGCCTAGCCATTGGTTAATAACCGCCTGTGATAAGGTATAACCTATGCAGTACTACTGCTGTTATTTCTAATTTCCAAGTCAATTCAATATAATCACTGAACAAACATCAACAATATTATCATAGAACAAAAGTCAACAATATTATCATCACAGAAGTTAATTTCACTAAAACAATATACATATGTACAAGTTACACATACAATTCATCTCATAGTTTACAAGTTTTCACTAAAAACTGTTTTTATTGGCATAGTCGCAAAGTTCTGTCACATCAGCTGCTGCACCATTCTCATCAATGAACTTCCCTTTTTGTGCAAAATTTGGCGATGAATGAATTGACAGAGTTCAGAAGCAATCCTGTCAGCTCCTCCATCAGGAATACTTCTACAAACTGGCCATTCTTCGTTCAGATTCTTCGTGCGCTGCAATATAACACATAACAAGGATTAGAATGTGTTGGTTTGAACAATCTCAAAGTATAGATCTAAGTGAGAGTATACAGGAATTTAGTTGGTACTTTTGGAGCAGTTGTACTATGAGCAATTGAACTTTGAAGTTGAAATCAAAACATGAAAATAATGTTTCTGGTAATATTGAACAACAAAGAATATAAGTATTAAACTATGCTAGTTACAATGAAAATGAAACTCAAAAGTAAGAAAATAAGGTATCGACTTTAAGGATAACTTACATCCTCACGATTCACTCTATATACACCGACGGTCCGAAGATGCTCGCATAAATAATAACTGCATAAGACACTCCCAGCAGGTTGCTTCGCACAAGCATAATACGTTTTAATGTCCAATGCATTCGTATTGGAAGGTCTCTCACTGTCAAGCCGTTCCGCGTAAAACCGCCAAGCGCTGTAATACAAGAAATGTCATATAAAACTTGTCAACACATTCCAAATGTGTGTAAATTAAAATTATTGAATAAACGTACAGTTTCAAAATGGAAAAGAAATCTTTGTAATGATCTGGTGGAAAATCGGCTGAGTCCAAGACTGTTGCCTTTCCCTACGTTGGCTTGATGAAGATCATTATGTAGTGATCACTGCAAACACACGTGTTAACAATTACCAATAACTGCTATTTCAATGTCATGTGTCGAACTTACTGAAGTTGTACGGAGCCTTTACGAGGTCCTTGCTGTCTCTGACAAAGTTAAACATTGCATGTCCTATGTAAGCTACAACTTCTGTCCTTTTATCCTTCTTAAGTTTTGCGATTTCTTTTTCAAAATCCTTTTTTTTCATGTGCTTGAACTGTTCTGAGTTTCGATCTGCCTGGACGTCGAATAGCGCCTTTGCAATCCTAGTAGGATCAAGGATACCTGTCTTGCGCGCCAACTTTTCATTATCCCTCTATTGCATCCTATTGAAGAAGTCTAGAATTGTTATAATATCATGAAATGTGTATGCATGTAGTAAGAAAAGCAAACACAAAATATTAGAGCACTTACAAGCACCAGACGAGCAACAGGTTGATTTCGAGCATGCCCCGATGCAAAAGGGGACGCAGCTCTTCAAATAAAATGACTCGTCTATCTTCTCCAGTGCTCCAGAATGCTTGTTTTGGAATATGAAATGTGACGCAATTAAGACCATATCTTGTGCTGGCAAGGATGTATCACTCATGAATTCTTCTGAGCGGGCGGATTGTTTGCTAAGTTGTACGGATGTCATGAACGGCTTCCCATTCTCAAATTTAGGAGGAACATCCTCAAGCTTGTATATTGGAACTCCTGGTTTAACTAAAGCCGTTCGCCGATTATACATGACACCATCTTCTTCCCACTCCTCGATATTTCCTAATTCTGACTCATGAGAAGAACGAGATGCACTTGATTTTATAATATTTTCCTTCATAGTTTCCAAATACTTTGACACTTCAAATGAAGGTTTCTTATTTTCGTATGGGCTAACTTTGATAGGCACTAATGATCGAGGAGTAGTTGTCGGAAGTTGGACACTGGCTTGTTGAACCTGTTGTTCAACTGATTGCTCTTTACTCCCAGCAGCTGGCTCTAGTACTACTTCAAGTTGTGGCTCAACTGGTTGCTCTTTACTAGCAACAGCTTGCTTTGGTACTGCTTGAAGCCGTTGTCCAACTTGTTGCTCTTGGATATCTTTACTAGCAAGGTTACTATCATCCTTGCTGAGACATAGGGGGAGTGGATCTTCCTGGACTGAGAGTGGATCTTCATGCACTTTCGCCTTAGAAGATGGGGTTACAGTATTTGGAGATGCGACGGGGCTAGAAATTGGCTCATCGTCCAACACGATATCGCGTCAGTGCCAAAGGATTAATTGGTTGACAGCCTGCCCCAGAGTCGCGATCCCCTCAGGTGTGACGTGGTCTATTTCATAATCTTCATCATCATTATCAATGATCTGAAGAACTTGTACCACAGCATAATACAACAGAAGTGGATTCCTGTTGAAGTCACGATCAGGCTTTGCCATAGCAGTGGCAACATATTTGGTTTTGTTCCCTGCTCTGCCTATTGGGACAAGAAGACGACAAGATTTGTCGTTAGCAATATCATCGACAGGGAACTTATGGGTTGACCCTGAGCCTAGTACAGAACCAACGCTGCTAGGGTAGGCAGTTGGAGATACTAATTGCTCCTTTTGCACCGGAACCATCACTGTACTCGGTGCCACTAATTGTCCTGATTGTCTAAGTTGTTCCATTATTTATTGCATATTTTCTTTGACCTTTTGAGAAATCATTTCATCAAGTGTTTTCTTAAACTTCTCACGTCTTCTATATGTGTCTTTATCTTTAGGGAAACCATCTAGCCAAGACATTTGAGAAGAGACCGCTCGAACCCGTCCGTTGTGTTCAGGGTTTCCGAAGATAGCGGTAAGTTGGTCATTCTCCCTCTTTGGCTTGAAGATACCCTTCTGTTGCTTTTCAATTACTTCTTTCATTTTATCTCTACTTCATTTAGAGAGTCGGGCTTTTCAAGTTTGCCCTCGTCGGTCAAACCTGACCGAGCAAAGACCCACCGTTGGGTCGCTCATCGCACCCTTCTAATGGGTGAGGATTGCCCTTACTGGTAATTTCGTCTAATATCTTATTCTATTTCTGGACTTTGGGGCCATATCCGGCAGACCCCTAGTGATGATGGTATTTGTTCTTTTTTGTAAGCTCTGACCTAGTTGCACTTAGAGCTTTAGAATCAGGTGTGCTCTTTTGACGAACAAACTCTTGCCACTGAGCTTGTGTGATTTTTCACGTCTTCCTCGGGCTAGGGACCTTATCGGCCTTAACATAAGCATTCATTTCACTCTTGCAGCCATGAAACTTCTTGCCGCAAGAGACCAATGTTGCTTTCTTTATAGCTTCTTATGTGCCTTTCGGGAACTTGAATTGTTTCTTTATCCTTTCCCACAACTCATTCTTGGTTTGCTCGGGTAATTTACTCCAATTCTCAGTTGTGATCGGCACAACCTCCCTAACAAGAAAACCGCATGCATTACGGTACTTGGTAACTGAATCCAGTGGTTCTTGGGGAAGCCCACCTGGACCGACCCTTGTTATGTACATGATGCGGTCCAATGGACCCTTATTGGGACCTCGTTGCCCTCGTTTCTGCTTGAGTGAAGCTGTGGATTCATCCATTGGAGAACCTTCTGCAGTTTTAGGAGCCGATGTCACCTCATTGTCTTCACGATTAATCTAGGTAGAAAAAAATTATAATACTTTGTATACTTGACAACCAACATTAACTTGAACTGCTGAAGTTAAGATTCGTGATCCATACCTTGTCGGTAGGATCATATTCCGGGTCTAGATCCACTGAAGTCTTTTTAATTTTTATATTCGGCAAAGGATCTGATGGACTGTGATAGGAGCCTGAACTGCTAGAGTCAGTAAACTCCATATTGTCTTCTTTATTGTTACTACCAGGACCAGTCTTCTTAGGGCTTTCCATGCTAGATCTAATAAGTCAAAATATCTAATAAATGGCATATTAACTCTACATGAAGTGTTGCATGATGAAAAAGACGGAAGCATTCTAGGATTTGATAAGGCATTCTAGGGTTTAAGGCGACTGACCAAAAGGTTCCTATACATTGCGAGGGTGACAAGCATGTTAAAGTTGCTCACCAGCAATGGCAATTTTATCTTCTTATTCTAAATAGGCTAGCTTCATTCAGAGTGGCGACCACATTCTTGAGGTTTACTAGGTCGCGCCTAGCTCTGGACCTATAACTGATCAAGCAAGGGACAAAAATCAAATCCCCGCAAAGCTCCTACCTAGCTTAGAGGGCATTATTGTCCCCACTCTCAAGTTTCCTCTTATTCCCTGTCAATGGTTCGGGCGGTGAGGGAGGCGGGACGGAATTAGTCAAAGTTAGTCAAGTATAGCTATATCTAATGTAACTTAGCCAAAATTAGGCAAATTTGCTCAACTTAACCAAATATAGCTAAATCTTGCCCCGCATAGTAAAACTTGCTTGATTATGCTTTAGTTAGCTAAATTTGGTCATATTTAAAACAAATTTTCTCAATTTTGACTCAATTAAATAAATTTAGCCAAAACACATTTTTAAAGTTATATAGGTCTAACTAAATTCTTGTATCATAGATATCGGCATCATATGCTTAGACTCCATCGCCACACCTAGTGGTACCTAGATATGGGCATGAGGATGCTCCTAGCATCACAAATGAGTTGGCCAGCAACTTGTTTGGCTTCAGAGCTAAATATAGCATAACTTTGGTAGCACAGATTAGCTACAATTGCTCAAATGAAACTGATGGAGCCACAAGTGCAGACATCTTTGGTAGCACAGATCAGCTACAATTGCTCAAATGAAGCTAACTTAGAGAAATAAAAGCAAACTTAGCCAAACTTAGTCTGGCATAGCTAACTCTAAGCAAAATTAGCCAAATATAGCTAAATATAGTATAACTTAGCCAAAATTAGTCAAATATAACTATATCTAATGTAACTTAGCCAAAATTAGCCAAATTCGCTCAACTTAACCAAATATAGCTAAATCTTGCCCCTAATAGAGAATTATGTGGCATATGCAAGGCCGATGACAGAAATAGGGAATATATTGTTGTTACTAGAGTCTAGAATCATGTTTACCACTAATGTGTCAGAACAGAATAGGATCATGCACAATGCGATGACAGAATGCGCAGACTGACAGTTTTGCTACATGATCCTACAGGCTTTGCTCCAATGAATATAACGAAGTGGAACTTCTTCAACATATATTTGGTAAACCTAATGATCCTAGGAGAATAAAAACAACTACTATTCAAAATATTATCTCTAGAAACTACCAGAAGATGAAGTGCTACTGATTTCACAGTTTCAGACGCACAGAACCAACTACCAATTTATCGTGATATAACCATCCACAACGAAGGGAGTAACTCCTATTCATTCAAACTTGACAGTTTTATCTCTTCAAACTACCAGAAGATGAAATGCTACTGATTTCACAGTTTCAGACACACAAAACCAACTACCAATTTATCGTGATATAACCATCCACATAAATCTTGCCCCACCGAACCCTAACCAAAGATGCCACCGAACTTGACAGTTTTTCGAATTCCACCGAACCCTAACCAAGGATGCCTACCATTTTCCAATTCCCGAAGCCTAGCCAAGAATATGCAAGGCGGCGGCGAGGGCGGTGAGGGAGGCGGCACGGCGAAGGAGGATGGAAGGTCAAAGGGTTTAGGGTTTATCTTGAAGCTCAGTGGCGACGGCAATGGCTTCGCTCGGCGTACCTAGAAGTGATGAGGGCGAAGCTCGGAGGCAACGGCGAAGATCAGCGGCGACGGCGGCGAACACTTGGCGCCAAATGAAATTTTGGCAGCCTAACGGCGTCTAAGTCTTTCGCTCGGGTTAGGTTTTCCTAACGCTGCCGAGGGGTATATATAGACTCCCATTTTCTCTGGCAGATTTTAAGTACCGACCGCCTGAGAAGATGGTTACCTCAGGCGGGTTTTACTTACCAACCGCCTGAGAAGATAAAATTATCTCAGGCGGTTGGTAAATAACACCCGTCTGAGATAAACTTCTTCTCGGGCGGTTATTAAGTACCAACCGCCTGTGAATATATTTACTTCTTCTTAAATAATATTCTTGATTAAATGTGGGTCCTTTAAAAAGGCCAAATTCCACTTTATTGTAATATTATTGATAAGTAAAGGTTACCATTAAATTTCACTTCTTAAATCCTTTGAAATTGGTCAGAACATAAAAAACATATAACAAATGCTATTTTTCATTTTTCTATCTTGATGAATATAATGCTTTTTTTCAGTGGACATTTTTACTCATCATACCAACCTCTATGAATTTTTTCAGATTTTTTTTAAATTTTTTTGAATCTATGTGTGTTCATAATTTGATGAATGTCTCATATGTATATGAGCATTTAGTTAGAATGATGGATAATTTGAAGTTTGACATGTTGGAATGCTTTTAAAAAATTAATAAAATTCATACATGTATAAATGATACAAATATGTTCATACAAACAAAATTGAGTGAATGATCTTTTTTTATGAGATACACAAATGTGAATAATTTGTGAGTAGAAATTAATTTGATATTTACCAAAACATTACAATGTCAGCTATACAAGTTTTAAAATATTTTATTCAGGTGGTAGATGTTAATTTTATACAAATGTAGAAGAAAGAATCATCGAATTTGGACACAATTTGCAGAATCTAAACATGTTTGAGTATTTATATTGGAATCTAAATAAAAAAGAAGCAAGGGATAAGGAAACTGAAGAACAGTATCGGATATTATCTCAGGCGGTTGGTAAGTAAAACCCGCTTGAGAAAAATTTAAACACCGCCTGTGAAAAACTGACGCCTACATAAAGACCCCTCACCTACGGACGTGTCGACGTCCGTACGCGACCTTTCTTTTCCCCGAGGCGCGACCTTTCAATGCGCAGTAAACCAACTGCTCCATCTTATTAAAGACGCGTCATCACCCCTTAGTTCTCCACAAGCGTGTCGCTCACTTTGAATCCTCTTATTTTCTTCGTCTTCCTCCGCTTCGACGACCCAACACCACTATGGCCGACCTTCCGCCGCCAAGCCCTCCGAGGGAGCCACCTTGCAAGAAAAAATGTTGCAGCTCCCCCGAGAGGATCAACACCCAGCAATGCCTCCTCATGGTGCGAGAGGCGTACAACAATACATCTCGCGCCATGAGTGCCTTGGGGTTGGGTACCCTTCCAGAGTATCCTGGAATGGGTGCTACCATCGACCACTACCTCTACGCCCTCACGGGGGTGGCTGATCGTCTCGACGTTCTGTTCGCGACAATGGCCCAGGTTCTTGGCCCCGAAGCCGCAGAACACTGGTGGAGGCGACGGCTAGCAACCTCGTTCTCGGGGTTGCACCGCCGGTGCAGCCGGTGCAACCGGTCCTGTCTCCTATTGCACCGGCGCCAGAGTCGCCGCTGGAGGACGAGGAGGAGGAGGAGGAGGAAGAGGAGTAGGAGTAGGAGTTGGATTTAATTAGTTTTTCTTTGTTGTTTTTAGTTGCTTCTATTTTGTAAATAATTTTAATGAATGAAATATATCTTTTTTTCATCTATGTGATTGAATATTACTTGTGTATCTTGTGTGTTCTTGTGTGTTCTTTTGTAAATATTGTGTATCTTGTGTGTTCTTTTGTGAGATGTGTGATTGAATATTGTTAATGAATGAGTATCTTGTGTGTTCTTCAACTGTGTGAATGAATGAATGTGTAGTGTGTTCATCATGTTCCTCAAACTCGGGTATCATAAGGCAATTATCTCAGGTGGTTGGTAATTAAAACCCGCCTGAGAAGAAGATTATCTCAGGCGGTTGGTCCGTAACACCCGCCTGAGATAAACATCTTCTCAGGCGGTTATTAAGTACCAACCCCCTGTGAAGATAATTACTTCTTATTAATTAATATTCTTGATTAAATGTGGGTCCTTTAAAAAGGAAAAATTCCACTTCTTGTAATATTATTGATAAGTAAAGGTTACTATTAAATTTCACTTCATAAATCCTTTGAAATTGGTCAGAACATAAAAAAACATATAACAAATGCCATTTTTCAATTTTCTATCTTGATGAATATAATGCTTTTTTCATTTATTTTTTCAGTGGACATTTTTTCTCATCATACCAACCTCTATGAATTTTTTCAGATTTTTTTAAATTTTTTCAATCAATGTGTGTTCATAATTTGATGAATGCCTCATATGTATATGAGCATTTAGTTAGAATGATGGATAATTTGATGTTTTACATGTTGGAATGCTTTTAAAAAAATTAACAAAATTCATACATGTATAAATGACACAAATATGTTCATACAAACAAATTTGGGTGAAGGATCTTTTTTTTATGAGATACAAAAATGTGAATAATATGTGAGTAGAAATTAATTTGATATTTACCAAAACATTACAATGTCAGCTATACAAGTTTTAAAACATTTTGTTCAGGTGGCAGATATTAATTTTATACAAATGTAGAAGAAAGAATCATCGAATTTGGACACAATTTGCAGAATCTAAACATGTTTGAGTATTTATATTGGAATCTAAATAAAAAAAGCAAGAGATAAGGAAACTGAAGAACAGTATCGGGCATTATCTTAGGCGGTTGGTAAGTAAAACCCGCCTGAGATAAACTTCTTCTCAGGCGGTTATTAAGTACCAACCGTCTGTGAAAATATTTACTTCTTATTAATTAATATTCTTGATTAAATGTGGGTCCTATAAAAAGGCAAAATTCCACTTTCTTGTAATATTGTTGATAAGTAAAGGTTACCATTAAATTTCACTTCATAAATCCTTTAGAATTGGTCAGAACATAAAAACATACAACAAATGCTATTTTTCATTTTTCTATCTTGATGAATATAATACTTTTTTCATTTACTTTTTCATTGGACATTTTTACTCATCATACCAACCTCTATGAATTTTTTCAGATTTTTATATATTTTTTTGAATCAATGTGTGTTCATAATTTGATGAATGCCTCATATGTATATGAGCATTTAGTTAGAATGATGGATAATTTGAAGTTTGACATGTTGGAATGCTTTTAAAAAAATTAACAAAATTCATACATGTATAAATGATACAAATATGTTCATACAGATAAATTTGAGTGAAGGATCTTTTTTTATGAGATACACAAATGTGAATAATATGTGAGTAAAAATTAATTTGATATTTACCAAAACATTACAATGTCAGCTATACAAGTTTTAAAATATTTTGTTCAGGTGGTAGATGTTAATTTTATACAAATGTAGATGAAAGAATCATCGAATTTGGACACAATTTGCAGAATCTAAACATGTTTGAGTATTTATATTGGAATCTAAATAAAAAAGAAGCAAGGGATAAGGAAACTGAAGAACAGTATCGGGTATTATCTCAGGCGGTTGGTAAGTAACACCCGCCTGAGATAAACTTCTTCTCAGGCGGTTATTAAGTACCAACCGCCTGTGAAGATATTTACTTCTTTTAATTAATATTCTTGATTAAATATCTTCTCAGACGGTTGGTAAGTAAAACCCGCCTGAGAAAAGTTAAAAACTGCCTATGAAAAACCGATGCCTATATAAGGACCCCTCACCACAGTCAAAACGTAACCCTAGAGAATTTATATCGACGCCGCAAGGCTGCCGAATTTCCCCTGCGCCGCGCCGCCGCTCCGACGCTCCGCCGCCCAGCCCACACTGTCGTGCCGCCGCTCAACCCCGCACCGCCACTTCTCCACCCAGCCGGCCCACCGTGTTGACGCCTCCCCACCGTGCTGACGCCTCTGCAAGGTAAATGTAGTTTCCTTACTTTTTCTTTGTATATTTTCATTAGCTGATAAGCTGTTAGTTTTGTGTGTTCTGGTATATGGATTTTGTCTTTTTGCATGTGTAAGGACTGTATGGATTGCATTCCGGTATATTGATGTATGGACTATATGGATTGTTTCCTTTTTGTGTGTTCTGCTAGTTTGGTCTTTTATATATTGATGTATGGACTATATTGTAATAAGCTTCTTGTAGTTTGTATCTATTATGTGACATGAATATGATGTTTAATTAACAGATGCTATTGTAATATATATAAGATGCATGAAGTTTACCCGAACTTGTAATTTTAGTTTTATGTGTTTTCCTTTTCAATATGCTACTTGTGTGTGCGTACCTCCTTCTTGCATATATTTCGAAGGAGTGACTAGGGTTAGCTTTCTAGGGATATGGTTTTATAACTCACCCATTTAGTTACCATCGTTGGATGGGATCCGACGTCAAGATATAACGGATCGTATCCCACCCAGACCTAGCCCTTGCTGTTGGGCCTGTTTGCCCCACGACTTCAATCCTTCACCCCCGATTGCTGCTCCCGACGCCTTTGACTCCGTACGCCTCAAGTTGCAGTAGGGTTGCGCGCGGTGGTCGATGGAAAGTCAGCGGCAGTCATCGAAGTGGCGAAGTGGAGCCATGCCACGCTCCAGCAGCGCACCTCTCCATTGCGTCATGTCGGGGGCGGCGGCAAAAATCCACCCGTACCTGCACCCGTTGGGTACCCGTACCCGCGAATATAATTGCCATCCCTAGATCCCACCCAGACCTAGCCCATGCCACTCGGCCTGTTTGCCCCAAGACTTCAATTCTTCACCCCCGCTTGCTGCTCCCGACGCCTTCGACTCCGTCCGCCTCAAGACGTCGCCCGTCTCCTACATTAGTCGCCCTAATCATACTTGTTATGTCTCTGTAAATTCATTTATAAGACCTTTAGAGAATATTTGTGGCCAAATTTTGTAAATCTGACAAAAATTTTATTATTGAAGCATGGACCGTCAAGCGTGGATGTATGACATGCCAAGACCCGATCCTATGTACATTCATAATGTTGAAAATTTTATTGAAGCATCTAAGAGACATGCGAAGTTGCAAAAGATAGATGACATATTATGTCCATGTATCGACTGTGAAAATAAGATTGCTTGGACGGATACTATAGTAATCCAATCTCATTTGGTGCAAAGAGGTTTCAAAAAAAAACTACACAATATGGACAGAGCATGGTGAGTTAGATACACATGATGTGGATAAAGATGATGAGAGAGGTTCAGATGATAATAATTTTAATATCGATGATGGTAGTGACAATCAAACTGGTGATGATGATGATGAGTTCAATTGTGAGGAGATGTTGCGTCACATTGAACCATATGTATTGACTTCTATGGGAGCAAGCAAAGGTTTAAGTAAAATGGAGACATTGCAGAATGCGGTGACGGAGCTTTTATATGATGAATCAAACGGTTGTGATAAAGAGTTTACTATATTGCGTGCAGTCTTAGAACTACTAAAGTTGAAAGCTACGCACGGATGGTCCGATTGTAGTTTCTCTGATCTTTTGAATCTTCTGGCAGAAATTCTTCCAAATCCAAATAAACTGCCAAGAGGCACTTATAAAGCGAAGAAACTTCTTTGCCCGATGGCACTAGGTGTGAAAAAATACACGCTTGTGTGAACCATTGTATTCTCTATCCCAAAGAGCATGAGCTCGCAACTAGATGTCCCATTTGTGGTGTCAGTAGATATAAGAAGGACTACAATCACCAGTGTGTTACCAACATGAAAAAGACTCAGAAGAATTAGAAGTTTATTATTGGTCCTGAAGGTGACAATGACGATACTTCTGGCGATGCAGACGGGAAGAATAAGAGAAATTCCTGCCTTGGTGATGTGGTACCTTCCGGTAATAGACCGCTTGAAGCGTTTGTTCTCAAACCCTAGGGAGGCTGAACTTCTGCGTTGGCATTTCGAGCAACGCAAGAAGAATGAAAAACATATACGACACCCTGGTGATGCAACGCAGTGGAAAAATTTTGATATTCAGTATCCAGAATTTGCGAAGGAAATCAGAAATGTGAGGTTTGCCTTGGATACAGACGGAATGAATCCGTTTGGTGGAAAAAGGAGCATCCACAGCACATGGCACGTGGTCTTAACAATGTACAACCTACCGACGTGGTTGTGTCACAAAAGGAAATATATCTTGTTATCTATTCTTATCCCAGGTCCGAAACAACCCAACATCAAAATTGATGTGTTCTTGGAACCTTTAATGGAAGATATGGCGAAATTGTGGAATGAAGGGGTACGTACATGGGATGAGTACAAGCGGGAGTATTTCACGATAAGAGCAATGATATTCGTTACCGTGCATGATTATCCCGGACTGTTTACATTATCGGGACAAATGAAAGGGAAGAAAGGTTGTGTTAGGTGCGTGGATAGAACTGGATTTCTATACCTCACTTCATCCAGAAAGACGGTGTACATGAGACACCGATGATTCTTGACAGATACACACAAGTATAGGAAGATGAAAGAACAATTTGATAACAAAATCAAAAAAGATACTGCACTAAAACCTTACAGTGGAAAACTTGTGTTTGAAATGGTCAAGGACATTCATATTGCTTTCGGTAAGGGCAAAAATAGTAAAGGAATTAAGAGAAAGAAAAGTACATCTTCGGATGATACAACTGACATGTCTTTCAAGAAACAGTCAATTTTTTTCAAGTATCTTCCGTATTGGAAGAATATGGAATTTTGCCATAGTATGATTTAATGCACGTTACAAAGAATGTATTTGACAGCATCATTGGGACCTTGCTGGACATGCCGAGGAAAACAAAGGACGGATTAAATTCACGTATGGACCTAGTAAATCTTGATTTGAGACTAGAGCTTCATCCAGTAGAAAAAGCGAACGGGAAGCATTACCTTCCCCCAGCCAGCTACAACTTGACGCTAGAAGAGAAAAAAGCAATTTGCGAATGCTTGCGTGGGATCAAAGTGCCTACGAGTTTCTCATCCAATATCCGCAAACTAGTCTCGATTAAAGACTTGTCTTTATTCGATTATAATTCTCATGACTGTCACATGATGATGACAATTTTCCTTGCCATTGCAATAAGAGTCATCAAACCTGAGCATATAAAAGTTGTCATCACACGTTTGTGTTACTTCTTCAATGCAGTATCGCAAAAGGTGATAGCACGTGAAGATTTAGACTATCTAAAAACATACATCGTCGAGACAATGTGCAAGCTTGAGATGTGTTTCCCACCATACTTTTTCAATATGCAAGTACACCTAATCATGCATCTTGTTGATCAGATAAAAGCATTGGGGCCACTATATTTACATCATATGTTTTCGTTGGAGAGATATTTAGGAGTATTAAATGGTTATGTGCGGAACCGTGCTCACCCAGAGGGTTCAATTATGGAAGGATACATCACTAAAGAAGTGATTGAGGGTTGCGCTGATTACATCAAAGATGGAAAATCGATAGGTGTGCCTATACCGGTACATGAGGGTAGACTACGTGGGAGAGGCAAAGTGGGTAAGAAAACTTTTATCGTTCAAGATTTCAAGAATGTACACCGTGCACATTTTGGTGTACTACAACAGCTCGCAATAGCTGAGTCGTACATCGAGGAACACCAAATTGAGCTTCGTGATAAAAACCAAGACTGCACAGAGGACTGGATTATGAAAGAGCACAGAAGATGTTTTACTGAATGGTTAATGGACAAAAATATACCATACGGAAACACTATAGAAGAGGCAACAATGAAGAAGTTAGCTTCTGGCCCATCTGCTTTGGTGACATCATGGCAAGCATATGACATCAATGGTTACACATTTTACACTAAAGAAAAAGACGGTAAGAGTGTTGCACAAAATAGTGGTGTTCATATTGAGGCTTATGATTCACAAGGGCAGAAGACCACATACTTCTGGTTCATAGAGGAAATATGGGAACTCGATTATGGCGAAAGAATGGTAATGCCCATATTTAAGTGCCAATGGGTCAAACATCCTGATGGTGTGAAAGTGGACAATTATGGGCTGACACTGGTAGACTTGAATAAAGTGGGTTATAAATATGACCTGTGGGTTCTCGCCGATAATGTTGCACAAGTTTTTTATGTTCAAGATCCAGAAACTGAGAAGATGCACGTAGTTGTTTCTAGAAAGCAAAATATTGTTGGAATTGAAAATGTGAGAGATAATGAAGAGGAATATAATCAGTATGAAGAGATGTACCTTTTCACCGAACCAGAAAACATCAAGCGTGTAGAGAGAAGCATTAAAAAGAATTTGAAACCCTATATGCGAGAAGATGTCAATGCTGGAAAAAAATGTATATAGCAATGCGAGATGATATATATTGTATATATTTGTATCTTCTGAAATCAACTTAGAACAATGTTCTATTTCAGCTTTAGATAGCATTTTTCGAACATTATTAAATTCAGCTTCTGTTTCGAGCTCCTGTCAAGCTAATCCCTTCACAACAAGCTCTTGTAGATGCAATTAACACTCGAGACTCATCATTTGGATTGTTAAAAGCTTCAATTGAAGTCTGACGATACTTCCCATCCATTTGAGGGCTTGTTTGGATAGGAGTACACCCAAACAAGCCCTGTAAGATTTCTTTCTCTTCTCTCCATTTTGATAACTTACGAATATGCTACTTTATCAGTTCTAATGGCTGAATATATTGACTACAAATCAGTACCATCTCTCTTAGTGCTTTACACAAGCGACGAAACGTACAACTTCAATCACAAATCTTGTTTTTACCATTTTTCATAGGAATTTGACCTTAATCTTTCAAGCATAGATTTATTAATAATTAAAGCTTCTTCATCAGATATGTTAATAGCAGTTACAAGAGAAGGGTGTGTCAAAGCTAACGAAATCTCAATGGGACTGCAGACAAAGAGATGTTGCATATGAGTGATAATGTCCAGGTTAGACAACATGAAGCTATGATGACAGCCTTTACGCTGTTTAACCTGGATATTGCCACTCATATGCAGGATCTCTTTATCTTCAGTTCGATTCAGATTTCGTTAGCTTCGACACATCCTTCACTTATAACTGCCATTAACATGTGTGATAAGGAAGCTTCACTTATTTGATAAATCTATGCTTGAAATATTAAGGTTAAATCCCTATGAAAGTGTAAAAACAAGATTTGTGATTGAAGTCGTTTGCTTACTCGCTTGTGTGAAGCACTAAGAAAGTGAGTACTGATTTTTAGTCAATATATTTAGGCATTACAACTGAGAAAGGAGCATATTCCTAAGTTTTCAAATGGACAGGACGGAAAGAAATCGTTCAAATGGATGGGAAAATCTTTCCAAGGATTGTCAGGCTTCAAATGATGCTTTTAATAATTCAAATGATGAGCCACGGGTGTTACTTGCATCTACAATAGCTTGCTGTGCAAGGATTAGCTTGACAGGAGCTTAGCAGCATCAGAGGCGGTTTTGTGTGTTGGTATATGGATTGTGTCCTTTTGCATTTGTGTACATATGCGTTTGGACTCAATAATTTGGAAGTTTGGTCTTTCAGATAATGATGTCTCGGGCGTGTAGCCGATTGAAGGAGGAGCGCTTGACGTGGTGCAAGAATCATCCCCATGTATGTACATATGGCACACTGGTCGCATGGTTGTATATACATATGTATATGTAATAGACTGATGAACTTAACTGTAGTTTGTTTTTCCGTCTTGTTTGTTTTTGATATTTTCAATTTCTATGCGTAGGATTTCTCTGCGAAGCCTGGATCGGGAGATTTATTGAAGTGGTAGTGCATCGTCTCCAGTAAAGGGGTAAGTCATGAAGAACAAGCACAATATGAGTTTAACCATCGTCCTCCTATTAAAAAATTTCCATTGCAGACTGAATGAGAAGATGGTTAATACCCCCTGACAATCTCCTTCTCAGAGGACTATCCCTTGGTGCCTCCAAGATGCGCCTTTACAAGTGGGTTCTTCACCCAAATGTCCATCGTTCGGAAGCACTCTGCATCGGGATTCTTGATCAAAAGACTGTAAGATAGACCTATTTTTCTCATGTAATTATTACTTAACTGTTGTCGAACTTATTTGAACTGGTTTCTTATATTGCTTAAATTATATTTCGTAGGGGTGGTGCAGTGCTTTTACAATCAAAACTATACTACTTGAAGTTCAGCGTTTGCTGCATCAGTCAAATGTGCCCGATGTTGAAAATGATTGCTATAATCTACTTATCAAGGTTAGATGACATTTTGACATAGTGACTAATGTAGGTTATTCATTCCTCCTTCGACATTTGTTAATTTAAATAATGTCAATATTTTCAGGATCCAGCATAATTAAGAGACATGTTCGGGAGCAAGCAGGACGGTACAATTTAGATTGATCGATGGGAGCTTCATCGTCGATCTACAATGAATGTAGCATGATTTTTGTTTTCTACTTGACAGGGCGCTTCATCGTCGTTGTTTGCAGCTTGTCGGTACCCTAAAAACCGTACACCCCTTCAGGTTACAAAGATCTCAAGAGAAAGCCATCTACTTGGTTTTAAGACCCTCGGAGGCCCACTTGTCAGACATGACCGGACCCGCTTCTCCAACATGGTTAATCCTAGGGTCGCCACGTGTACAACCAAACTGGAGCTACCGCCCACAAGGGGGAAGCTCCGGGCCACGTACCGAAACGGCACCTCCGGATTTAACCCCAGACCGAAAGAAGCTCTGGACCTGACACGTGTCTGATAGCCCCGGAGCTACCTGATTCCCATGGCAAGCTCCGGAGCTGCCACGTGTCAAATCGTCGGACCTTTCAGCTTCTAACCTCCGAAAGACCTTGTAACGGCTCCGGATCTTCAAAGGAGAGCCAAGGACTTCAAGACCCGATTAAGTGTCATTAATGCCATATTAATGACACTTAAACGGACGACCTTAACACCAGTAATGGTGCTATCAAAGCCCTTTACCGGGTTATTAAGAGCAATTAAGCGTGTATCAATAGTAACCGTCGGGGCCACATGTCGGGCCAGGCTAGCTTGTAACGGCCTGCCCTTGTACTATAAAAGGACAGGCCGACGATACACTCAGGGACGTTCACGAACGAACTCACGCATCCCACACGCTCGTGGCAAGCTCATACTGCTAATACAACATCAACACACCCGTGGAGTAGGGTATTACGCTCAGGCGGCCCGAACCACATAAATTCTTGTGTCTCCTGTGTCAAACTCCTATTCACCTTCTTGAATCTCCGCGCGCCCACACCGAACTTCAAACTCCCCAATCACTTTAGCAGTGTAGGGAGATCTGCCGGCTCCAACAGTCGACAGTTGGCGCGCCAGGTAGGAGTGCCTGAGATTTTTGAGAATGGTGAACTCTGCAGCTGCATCATCCAACGGCCAACATGCCGCTCAGGCTGTTGAGGGCAATCCCTCCAACAGGCAGCCACCAGCAGGAGCCTCAGCACTAGCAGGTGCCACACTCCCACCACCACCATCTTCTCCAGCAAATCGTGTTGGGCAACGTGCTGGTGCGTCGGCGTCGCTTACCGCGTCGGCGAGCCATGACAACCCGGAACACGCGCTCCATGCAGCGCATGCTCTTCTCCAACGTCCACCACCTCCGGATGCATCTCGAGATGCAATGGAGCAGTGGAGGACCGATGTGGAGCATTTGGTCGTAGCAGCGGCCGAACGCCTCAACAACCAGGGTCCTCCTCCTTCGGGACGAGCCCTGTCGCAGCGGCGGACTTTGTCTGGAAGACTTGGTCCGCACGTCTCCAATAGCAGGAGACGTGCTGCATCTCAACAAGTGACGTCATTGCCCTCCGGGGCTCGACGCACTCACACGGTATCCAGGCTTTCGACTCATGACCTTCGGGCGAAGCTTGATCGCCGATACTGCCAACAGGATGGTCGTGTCCATATTGAGCGTGCCCGTGAAAGACGGGAGGCTCAGGACCTTTCTACTCTGGAAGGAGTAGGAGGAGGCTGTTCAGCCCTAGCCATGCACCTGCGCATGGTTAGATGGCCACAGAAGTTCCGGCCTCACCTGCCGGAAAAATTCGACGGGACTGTTAACCCCGCCGAATTCCTTCAGATATACTCCACTGCAATCTTGGCAGCGGAGGAAATGAGGTCGTGATGGCCAATTACTTTCCAGTGGCCTTAACTGGGACCGCCAGGTCCTGGTTTATGAGCCTTCCACCCAACTCTATCAACAGTTGGGAGGAGTTGTGCCATCAGTTCACTGCCAACTTCGGGAGTTCATACACCCGACCAGGCACTGAACTGGACCTTTTTGCGGTCGTGCAAAAAGGGGGAGAATCTTTGCGGTCCTTCATCCAGAGGTTCTCTCAGGTACGCAACACTATCCCTTCTATCTCTAGCGCATCTGTCATTGTGGCATTCAGACAGGGCATACGGGATAACAAGATGTTGGAGAAGCTGGCGATCAAGGAGATCACCAGCGTCACGGAACTCTTCAGCCTGGCAGATAAATGTGCCAGAGCTGCGGAGGGCCGTGAAATGCACTCCAAACCAGCCTCGGAGGATCACAAGAAATCCTCCAAAGAAGAAGCCGCTACCTCCGGGAGTGGCAAGAAGAAAAAGAAGACCAACGGCAAGAAGAAGCCGTCGATCGGCACATCCAACATTGCAGCTGATGCAGCTCCTGGTGGCCGGGGGCCACGCCCCGAGAAGCAACCTCGACCGTCTTCTGAAGACGGTGGCAAACCCAAAGTGTGGTGTCCCATTCACAAAACGGGCAGCCACGGTTTGGAAGACTGCCGGGAAGTCCAAAACCTTGCTGAGCGCTACAGCAAGCGCCCGGAAGGATCTCCTTTCCGACAAAGGGAAGGAAAGCAAAAGGTCGACGAAGCTCCGGCTGAAGAGGAGTTAGGGTTCCAGGATCCCAAAAAGGTCCTGAAGGCCGTCTACACCTCCGTCGACGATAATTCTGACGTCGACAACGAGCATCGGAAGACCATGAACACCATTTTTGGTGGATCGTGGGATATCACCTCTCGTCGTGTCATCAAGACTATGCGGCGGGATATGGCCACTGTAGCCCCTACAGTCAGGCCGGAACCTCATCGAAAGTGGATGGACACCTCCATCACTTTTGATGCTTCAGATTGCCCGAAGAGCATGGTTGGAGCAGGACAGTTACCTTTGATGGTATCTCCTACCATCAACAACATCCAGCTCCACCATGTCATGGTATACGGAGGTTTGGGGCTTAACCTCATCAGCTTCGAAGCTTTCACTAAGCTTCAGCTCCGACCTTCGGATCTTCAGCCCTCTCGACCTTTCTCCGGAGTAGGTCCGGGGGCCATTACCCCACTCGGAGCTATTACTCTCCCCGTTACCTTCGGGACACGGGAGAAGTATCGCACTGAGAAGTTGGTCTTCGACGTCGCTCAGATCAACTTACAATTCAATGCCATTTTGGGTAGACCTGCCCTGTACAAATTCATGGCAGTTGTCCATTATGGATACCTGGTGTTGAAGATGCCAACACCAGTAGGCGTTCTCCGGATCCGCGGAGATCGCACTGTCGGAGTAACTGCTCTGGAGGAACTCCACGCACTCACCACGGCGCAAGAGGAGGACTCCAGACAGGAGCAAGCTCCAAAACCCCCGAGCATTCATCAACGAGGCTCGACCTCGGCACCCCGTGTGCAGCCAAGCGGCGACACCGACATTCCCGTCAAAGTCGTCCAAATTGGTTCCGATGCCGCTCAAATCACCCGTATATCGGGAGGGTTGAACGACAAATAGGAACTCGCGCTCATCACTTTCCTCCGGGCTAACGTTGACGTGTTTGCTTGGCAACCATCACAAATGCCTGGGATCCCAAGGGAAGTGATTGAGCACAATCTCAAGATCTACCCCGATGCCCGGCCTGTGCATCAGAAGCCTCGGAAGCAATCCGTGGAGCGGCAGAACTTCATCCGACAAGAAGTAAAGAAGCTACTTGAAGCCGGATTTATCTGAGAAGTCTTCCATCCAAAATGGCTGGCGAACCCAGTCGTTGTGCCCAAGGCCGGCGGGAAGCTTCGGATGTGCATCGGCTACACCACACTAAATAAGGCATGTCCAAAAGATCCATTCCCACTACCTAGAATAGATCAGATAGTGGATTCCACCTCCGGGTGTGAATTACTGTGTTTCCTAGACACATATTCTGGGTATCATCAAATCAGGATGTCTAGGAAGATGAAGAGCATACTTCATTCATCACAGTAGATGGATTGTACTATTACACAGCCATGCCATTTGGTCTCAAGAATGCAGCTTCAACTTTTGTACGAGCTATGTACAAAACTTTTGAAGTACTCATCAGAGACATAGTGGAAGCGTACGTCGATGACATCGTGGTCAAGGTCAAGAACAAGGAGTCACTCCTAGACACCTTGCAGGCTGTCTTCGATAAGCTGCGGGCCACCCGCACAAAGCTAAACCCGGACAAGTGCGTGTTTGGGGTTAGCTCCGGAAAACTTCTTGGTTTCCTGGTAAGTCACCGGGGCATAGAAGCTAATCCGGCGAAGATAAAAGCCATTGAAGACATGCGGCCACCAACCCGCATCAAAGACATCCAAAAGTTAACTGGGTGTCTAGCAGCCCTCAGCCGCTTCATATCAAGACTGGCGGAACGGGCACTTCCCTTCTTCAAGTTGTTGAGGAAGTCCGGACCATGCCAATGGTCCGAAGAAGTAAAGAAGGCATTCCAGGAGCTGAAACAGTTCCTCACCACCCTACCAATTCTGGTAGCTCCGAACCCTGGTGAGCCTTTGTTGCCTTACATTTCAGCTACTGATGAAGTCGTCAGTATGGTTCTGGTTGCGGAGAGACCGGAACTACCCCACACTCAGGAATCCAGACCCCCTCGGGAGGGTCCGGAGGTTCCTGAAAGCGAGTCTGGGTCCCAGCTCCCAGATTCGAACCCACAAGAAGTCGCTTCAGGAGACCTAGAACCCTCCGGGAGGGTCCGGGTCATTTCTGAAGAAGCTCCGGGTTCCTCCAGCCAGAACCCGGAGGTCCCCGAAGAGAATCCGGACCCCTCCGAGCGGGTCCGGATCAATGAAGAGGAAGCTCCGGACCCCTCCGGGGGGGTCCGGACCATTCAACGCCCGGTATACTTCATCAGTGAAGTCTTACATGATGCCAAGACTCGGTACCTAGAGGTGCATAAGCTGCTCTATGCAGTTCTTATTGCCTCCAGGAACCTTCGACATTACTTCCAAGCTCACAAAGTCTCGGTGGTGACCTCCTACCCACTACGAGCAATCCTGCATAATCCCAATTCAACTGGGAATATAGCAAAGTGGGCTGCGGAATTGGCTGAATTTGATCTTGAATTTATTTCAAGGCAAGCGGTCAAAAGTCAAGCTTTGGCGGATTTTATGGCAGAATGGACTCCCTCTCCATCAAATCCAGGGGGCCCCAGCGAGCAGAAGACGGAGCATCAAGCTCCAACCTTCACCGAGCCTCACTGGACCCTCTACTTCGACGGCTCCATGCAGAAGCAGGGGGCTGGAGCTAGAGTCCTTCTCCTTGCACCGACTGGGGAGAAGGTAAAATACATGGTACACCTTGACTTCAAGGCAACCAACAACATGGCGGAGTATGAAGCGCTCATCTACGGACTAAAGGTGGCACTGTCATATGGTGTCAAGCAACTGCTGGTCAAAGGAGATTCATAGCTCATCATCAAGCAGGTGAAGGGTGAATGCTCCTGCAACAATCTCCAGCTAGCTGCTTACCTCCTTGAAGTCCAGAGGCTTCAGAAGGACTTTGAAGTCCTAGACCTCCACCATGTTCAGCGTGCCCATACGCTGAAGCTGACGAACTCTCGACCAAGGCGTCAACCGGAGCTCCGGCTCCTGACGGAACCTTTGTCCGGAGGTTGTCAAAACCAACAGCTCAGCCTGCCGAACTGAGCGAAGGGGGCAAGATCAGTATCTCGAAGCTGACGGTCCCGATGGCCCTGTTACCATGGCAGCCATCAAGGGTCGTAGGTGCTGCCGGGAGCTCCGAGCAACCCAGCACGCAAGACTCAAAAGCACAAGCTAGCTCCGATGCATGGATCTCGGAGATCCGGAGCTACTTGAAAGACAACATCCTTCCTGACGATGATGTATCCGGTGACCGGGTTGTCAGATTGGCTAAAAGATACACGCTGGTAGAAGGGGATCTCTACCGGCACGGTGCCAACAGCATCCTAATGCGGTGCATCACAAGGGAAGAAGGCTGCGAACTCCTCGCAGAAATCCATGGAGGCGAGTGTGGGAACCACGCATCTTCCTGCACGCTGGTCGGAAAAGCCTTTCGGCATGGCTTCTACTGGCCTACAGTGCTCCAGGATGCCACTGAGCTGGTGAAGAAATGCGAAGCATGCCAATTTCATGCAAAGCAAATTCATACACGGGCTCAACCCTTACAAATGAAACCTCCTACATGGCCCTTCGCTTTGTGGGGGATGGATATCTTGGGACCCTTCCCAAGAGCCGTCGAAGGTTACAAGTTCCTGTACGTCGCCATTGACAAGTTCACCAAGTGGCCGGAAGCGACTCCAGTTGTGACGATCAACAAGCAATCTGCTATCAACTTTCTGCAATCCATTGTGAGCAGATTTGGAGTCCCAAACAAAATCATCACTGATAATGGGACTCAATTCACAAGCTTCGCATTCCAAGGATATTGCGAAGACCTCGGCATACAAGTTTGCTACGCCTCCGTAGCTCATCCAGCCAGCAATGGCCAAGCCGAGAGAGCAAATGCTGAAATCCTTAAAGGACTCAAAACATGCACCTATGAGCGCTTGAAAAAACACGGAGCCAACTGGATCGAAGAGCTTCCGCCCACTCTATGGGCCAACAGGACTTCTCCAAACTGGTCAACCGGAGAAACACCCTTCTTTCTGGTGTACGGAGCTGAAGCAATCCTTCCTCCGAAAATCACCTTGGGTTCGCTCCGGGTCCGGACCTTCGACGAAGCCACGCAGGACCAGCTCTGGCGTGAAGACCTAGACCTCCTCGAGGAGGGAAGGTGCCAAGCAGCTGTTCGGAATGCCCGATACCGCCAAGCTTTACGGCGTTATCACCAGCGGCATGTACACAACCGACAGCTCGAGGAAGGCGATCTGGTGCTATGGAGAATACTATCCAGAGAAGGGTTAAACAAACTCTCCCCCGGCTGGGAGGGGCCCTTCCGAGTGATCAAAGTATCCCGTCCCGGAAGCGTTCGCTTGGCTACCGAGGATGGGACACCTCTCCCAAATCCTTGGAACATCGAGCACCTCCGTAAGTTCTACACTTAACACCACGGAGGTGAGTCTTAAGTAACTTGGAGTGTATGTTATAGAGTCATTGTACAGAGTCGGGTAGTTCCTCCGGGAGAACAGCCAGACCCTTCCCTAAAGGTCCGCAAAGTTCATGCAGCACTTGTCACAGTCTCCGGACTAAAAGTGTGGCTAACTACCCTGGGTCAAACGAGAAACTAAACACACTTAGCCTGGTTCCGTACCCTAAGAGTGTACTTGTTTCCCCTGTACCCCGAACCTATAATGAAAGACATCTTCATGTGAAATAGACTCCACGTGCATTTATTTTGTACAGGCTCAACATTTTATTTTTCTCTTTCTTGTCTATAACAAAGACGTGCAATTCATAAGAAAATTTAGTTCTACCGGTTTATATACGATTCGAGTTGTATTGTCAGTTCTTTTAGATTCAAATATCGCTCATGGCCAACTCGCCTGAAAGCCGCCAAGCCAATCTAGGGCCGGAGTGTGCTATCGACTTAGCCTGGTCAAGCACCCTAAGTACGCCACTCTACCTACACCCCGGCAGACCGAAGTAAGGCGGGTTCATGAACAGTTGAATCTAAGAGAAAAGGCAACGCATCTGGTTGTATTTAAAATCGCGTTCAACTTAAAGTTTTCTTGAGAATCGTAAGCCGCGACAAAATTATAGACAAGGAACGAATTTTATTATTTTTCTTGACTTAAGTGTGCAGGAAAAATAAAGTATACGTTGATGGAGAAAAGCCGGAGCAAACTAAGCTCCGACTCCCCCAAGGGGGCCAGCCGTCGACGCTGAGTATAAGATGGTGAGAAGACCCTGTAAATGGAGTCTGCTGCCAACAAACCAAGTGTTGGCAAAGGTCATTGCCGGAGCTACTCAGCTCCGACACCCCGGAGGACTAACTATCGACGCTCTACGTGTTGATAAAGGCTATCGCCGGAGCTATCAAGCTCCAGCGATGGACAATGTCGGAGCTTCTAAGCTCCGACAACCTCAGGGGACCTTCACTAGGAAAGACTTCGGACCTAAATGCTACAAGTTTGGAGCAAATGAGTCTTCAACAAAACTCAATATCCTTTTGGTACATGTTCACAATCAAATTGTGTACATCTACCAGGGGGCCAAGTGAAGATAAATATGTTGAAGACGAAAAGTGAAATTCGCAAAAATTTGGGGATTTCATTCATCTGGAGACAGGAGATTACATCTGGAGACAAGGGATTACAAAATTGAGGAAGAAGAAGAGAAAATACAAGTGAGAGCTAAAGAGATGGTCCTAGACCCTATGGAAGAACTCAGCGACCTTCTCGGCGACCTCCGATACGCTCGCTCGGGTAGCTTCGCCTTCTCCTTCGACGGGGCCTTCAAGCACCGGGTCCAGAGGAAATTAGGGGTTCCGGCTGGTGTAGCACGTCAGCACATACTCTGCGACATTCTTCGCCAGGGATTGCCCCTCAACCTCCAGTTGGTCCGTGATAACATCGCCCACCTTGGAGAGCTTGCTACCTGCTGCGCTCAACGCCTGCAGTGCAAGATCCGGCTCCGGCTCCGGATCATCCGGGCGCACAGGGCTGAAACCCATCAGCGTCAGCGCATCATTGGCCTTGCCCAGGAACTCCCAAATCTACAGGGAGTCCGCGGTACTCAAGCTCTTCATCTCTTCCAGGGATCTCTTGGCCACCGTCAGTTCGGAATTCTCATGGGCGAGGCGCTCAACTTCTTTGGCGTTTTGCTGAATCTTTGCAGCAACCCGCCTCTCAAGTCTTTCGAGCTCCTCCTCCCGGAGGTGGATCTTGTTCTGACGATCGACCAGGTCCTTCTCCCTAGCCTCCACTTTTTTCTCCCGGGCAACAAGGGCACACTCGTATTCGTAGAGTTCCTGCCCCCGCACCCAGGTCTTCTCCGTTTCCTCTTGGCAGCGCTCTTCCAATTTCTTGGTGCGCTCCTCGAGGCCCTTGTCAGCCAGAGCTACTTTCTCGGCGAGCTCCTCTTCCCTCCTCAGGACGTCATCCCGCAGCTCCAGGAGTTTCTGCTCTTCGTCCTCGAGCCGTCTCTCCCTCTCTTCAAGTGCCTCTCGGCGCTTGATGAGTGCGGTGTTGATGGCCTCAAGCTGTTCGTGCCGAGCATTGGCCGCGTCGTTGGCAGCTTTGGCCTGATCGTGAATCTCCCGGGATTGAGCGTCGAGGGCATGAGTCATGCTCTCCCTGTCATCCAGCAGCTTGCCCCAGTACTCCAGGCGGATCTTCTCCCGCTTGATCCACTCCTTGTCATCCGCTAGCCTCGACTGCGCCAGCTTGGTCTCAAAGTGGACTCGGTTACGCCACCGCCTAAGGGTTTGGCGCTCCTTTTCAAGAGCCTTGCTGTCGTGGAAGAAGGCCAATTGGACTTGACGTAGACTGGAGCAGGCGTTGTCGATAGACATCGACAGCGGGATGGGCTTCGGACCTGCTGGGGTCTCCTTCGCTGGTCCAGCGGGTCTTCACATACAAAAATTGGGTCCCACTCTACGAGAGCGGAACCCTGAGCTTCCAAGGCACTAGGGCCGTCCTCCGGGATGGCCTCAGTTGCCATCGAAGAAGGCCCCGCCGCCAAGTCTTCGTTCACCTCCTCGGGCAGGGGGCCAGCGACTTCGCTTGGGCACTCTGGCTCAGCCGCAGGTACCTCAGACGTCGTCGCCTCCGGAGCAGGAGCTGCTACTGGCTCCGGCCAGGACACCTCTTCCGAGGGAGGCTCGAGCTGCATCGCCTCTTCAACCACCGGCTCTATAATCGGCGCTCCAACAATAACCGGCTCAGCGGCCAGTGCTTCGAAGGTAGCCAGCTCAACTGCCGGAGCTACCATGACTTCCGGCTCGCATGCCGGGGCTTCACACACCTCTGGCTCAACCGCCGGGGCTTCAGCAATTTCCGGCTCCGAGGCCGGAACTACTACTTCCTCCGGCTCAACAGCTGAAGCTTCCATCACTGTAGCACCAGGACCCGGAGCTTCAGCCTCCGAGACAGGTGCCACTGGCGTGTCTTCACTCCCGTGGTCCGGCGCTACCACGGGAACTTCTGGGGACGAGTCGAGGTCCATGACCACGACAGCCGGCGCCGGAGCTGTCGCAGCCTCAGCCACCACCTGGGGCGGCACCGGGGCAGGAGCAGAAGCTCCCACGGCCTCAGACATCGTGACTGAGAGTGGAGCTTCACTCCCCTTCTTAGGGACGCTGCAGATGATGGACGAAGAAAATCAACAAACAATCGCTACAATTAAAAAGTTAACCAAGGTAAAGATTAAAAATTACCTTGGAAGGCTTCCGCACCAGCTTGCTCGGAACCTTTTTCCTGGACGTTCCAGGCTGGCCACGGTCAGCGTAGAAGCTCCAGAAGGCCCCCCAGAACTTGTCGCAGCTACGAGCGTTTCCCGGGTCGAGGCTCTCCTCGATCGGGAGGAACCCCTGGACCTGGAGGCTCCCACCGTCCTAGGTGCCGGAGTCGTGCGCCTGGAGCTAGCACCCCAGGAGTGTTCCACCACGGGGACAGACGCGCTCCGGGAGGATCCCACTGCAGGAACGGTATCATTCCGGAAGGACCCCACTACGGGGACAGCCGCCACGGTGGTAGAAGATCTTCCCCCCTGGGGAGAAGGGACCGAGGCGGAAGTAGCGGGCCTGACGGACCTTCCGTCGGCATGTCGCAGCTTCCTCTTCCGGCTCTCCGGCTCATCCGCCAGCTCCTTGCCCTTGCCGACGACCTCGACCCTCGACTGTGGGGCAGGGGCGGAGCCGTCTTCGGGCATCCCGGGGATCGCCACCCGAGTGGTTGATCTTCTCTCGACGACACCAAGGTCGTCATGTGCAGGCATCGTCTGCCGGAGCTTCCTGCTGAACTCCACCTCCACGTTCAGAGGGAGAAAGGCCGACGGCGGAGTCAAGTCATCACCGTCGACGTCGATGTCGTGCTGGAATTTCTTGAGGTGGAACTCCAAGGTCTTCCCCACCATGTTGGACTTCAACCCGGTCTCAACCCGGTCCTCGTCCATCAGGTTGTTGAGGGCCCAAGCGAGCTTCTCCCTCCTCTTCAGCGGCGCCCACCTGTTGGCCAGGAAATTGCAGAATACCGCCTGCGGAGTCAATCCTCCCTCCACGCATTGGCGAATCCTGGTCAAGACGAGGTTGAAAGCATCCGCCAGCACCGGAACCGCACTACAGATCGTTGTGTTGATGTCGGGCAGACCGTCGGGCAGCTCCAACCGCTCATGCTCCTCCACCCTGACGACTATCCAATCTTTCTTCCAGTCATCCCACTTCCCGGAAGGAAACGACCAGAGGTACTTGAATGGGCACTTCTTGCGCTTCACGAAGTAGTAGAAGCCAAGGTACTCATTGCTTCGGCCGGTGGTGTGGACGGTGAAGAAAGTCCGGAAGAGCTCGATGCAGGGGGGATGCCCACCCACATCTCGCAGAAGTGGACAAAGATGGACACGAGGAGAATGGAGTGAGGGCCAAGGTGGTATAGCTGCAGACCATAGAAGTCTAGCAGCATCAAGAAGAAGGAAGAAAAAGGTGGGATCAACCCCACCATGGCGTACGAAGAAAAGTACACCATTTCGCCGGCATGCTCCTTCTCGAAGGGGAGCTCTCCGCCGGCACGGACCAAGCGGTTGAAGAAGTCCGAGGACCACCCCATGAGGGCCCGGACCTTCTTCAAATCGCTGTCGGTCTTCAAGCGACTCTCGCGCAGACCCAACTCCATCGCAGCACAGCTAGGCAAGAGAAGAAGAGCTAAGCACGAGTTGGGAGTTTGAGCGCAAGATCAGATGAGAGGCGTAAAGAACTCCCGACGGTGCGCGCTTTCCTTCTTAAGTAAGCCCTCGCAACGCTTGGATGGAAACTGCGGGGAAGTCAAAGATACCATTCAAGAATTCAACCCAGCCGATGACAAGAGGGCCCGGGACTACCCCGATGATCAAGTCGAAGCTCTTACCCAGACGAACGGTTGTCATCACTCGGCGGGAAACCGAAAGGCAGCAGCCTAACAGGGCGCGCGAAACCGATACGATTTTTGTATCGGGAACCGGTGACCTTCAATTGTGTGAGATCCGCACGTCAAAGATCTCATCTGCCGCCTGAGGTGCACCACGCGGCGGGATCTAACTGTAAATCCCTGCCAACGGCACCTCTAAAGACCCTTGAAAACTCAGTTCAAGAGTCGCAAGGATGGACCCACCTCCGACGGAATGACTTCACACCCCAGTGATCTTCCTTGGAGGTAGGTCCAGGGGGCCACTGTCGGTACCCTAAAAACCGTACACCCCTTGAGGTTACAAAGATCTCAAGAGAAAGCCATCTACTTGGTTTTAAGACCCTCGGAGGCCCACTTGTCAGACATGACCGGACCCGCTTCTCCAACATGGTTAATCCCAGGGTCGCCACATGTACAACCAAACCGAAGCTACCGCCCACAAGGGGGAAGCTCCGGGCCACGTACCGAAACGGCACCTCCGGACTTAACCCCAGACCGAGAGAAGCTCTGGACCTGACACGTGTGTGATAGCCCCGGAGCTACCTGCTTCCCACGGCAAGCTCCAGAGACTGCCACGTGTCAAATCGTCGGACCTTTCAGCTTCTAACCTCCGGAAGACCTTGTAACGGCTCCGGATCTTCAAAGGAGAGCTAAGGACTTCAAGACCCGATTAAGTGTCATTAATGCCATATTAATGACACTTAAACGGAAGACCTTAACACCAGTAACGGTGCTGTCAAAGCCCGTTACAGGGTTATTAAGAGCAATTAAGCGTGTATCAATACTAGTAACCGCCGGGGCCACATGTCGGGCCAGGCTAGCTTGTAACAGCCTGCCCTTGTACTATAAAAGGACAGGCCGATGATACACTCAGGGACGTTCACGAACGAACTCACGCATCCCACACGCTCGTGGCAAGCTCATACTGCTAATACAACATCAACACACCCGTGGAGTAGGGTATTACGCTCAGGCGGCCCGAACCACGTAAATTCTTGTGTCTCCTGTGTCAAACTCCTATTCACCTTCTTGAATCTCCGCGCGCCCACACCGAACTTCAAACTCCCCAATCACTTTAGCAGTGTAGGGAGATCTGCCGGCTCCGACAGTCGACACATCTGTTACAGAGAGAGGCTTACTTAAACTTATGCTCAGTGTGTAAAGATATTATCTTTAAACAATTGTAAAGCCTCTATTGGTGTATTATCACAATTAAGCTAGCCTGACTGGTGATCGAGCATTTCCTATAATGCATTACTGTACTAGTATCCGCTCATCTGTGTTTTTTCCTGATACAATTTTCCCTGCAACGACTACATATGGTTGTGATAATCGCAACGACTACATCCCTGTAATTTCAATGAAAACCGCTTGTGATAATTGAACAACTACATACGGTTCTTACACAATGACTGCCGGTGAAAATACATGATCTTCTCAGGCCCTTATTAATTAACAACAGCTTGTGAAGTTCATTACATTACAGACGGTTCTTAATTAATAACTGCCTGTGAAGATCATGTATTTACCCAGGCGGTTGTTTCTGAAAACTCGCCTGTGATGTTAATTTATTGCAGACGGTTCTTAAGTAATAACCGCCTGAGAAGATCGAGTATTTACCCAGGCGGTTGTTTTTTAAAATCTGCATGTGTTGTTCTTTCATCACAGGCGGTTATTATATTATTCGTCATCACATTCGAATATTTTTAAAGACCGCCTATGTTTGAAAAATTGAGGCGCCTGTAAAAATGCTTTTTGTAGTAGTGATACGCGAGGCACGATATTTGTTATGGAGGTTCGGCTGAAGCCTACATCCCCGGGGCATGACTACAGGCACTCCTCCTCAATATGTAGTTTTTGTCGTGGTTACAACAGCGGCCCTCCGCTCATATTTATTGGGAGGCCGGTTGAAGAGTCCAACACAAATTCTACACCCCACCGCTAATACAACTCAGAGTTCTAAACGTAACCAACTCGTACACAATATTCGATACATATCCAACATGTTGAACTAGGAAGCCTGGTAGAAGAAATCTGGTGAAGATTCTGGAGAAGACAGCAGGTCTGTCTAACGCACCTGCAAATTTCTACAGTCTAAACTAGTCGTATTATTGATGCCTCATGCCTACAAATCTGTGGCTTAATCTCGTCATATTTTTTTAGATAAAGGAAAAAAGTTTTCTGGCCTCTACATAAGTATATGGCCACAAAATTATTACAATAGCAGCATAATCTTTGATCACAAAAATTCAAAGGAAATTGCAAATTCTATGAAAATGTTTCCAGCCAAATATCGCTTACACCTCCAAAGCTATGGTCTCGACTAGCTGCCTGAAACATCTTTGTTTTTTCATCCATCTGGTGCAACGCCCAACATCTTAGCTAGTACATTCCTCTGAAAATAGTCTGCATAAATGGTGAATAACTGATGTTATCAAATACTGTAACATTGCGGCACCGCCATATTGCCCAACATGAGGCTGCAGCTCCAACCAATATCATTCTTTTATCTTTCCGTGTAAAATTACAAAGCCAATTATGGAACATAAGGGTCGCCGATTTCGGTGGTTGTAGCCCGGTCGTCATATAAACTATTCTACAAATCATCTGTGCATTTTGGCAATCAACGAAGAGATGTTTAATTGTTTCATTACAATTATAGAAACAGCATTTTTGACTACCCTTCCAATTCTTCTTTGCAAGATTGTTCTTGGTTAGGGTCACTCCTTTTCAAGGTACCAAAGAAAAAAATTATCTTCAATGGAATTTTAAGTTTCCAGATCTGTTTATTATTAAATGGAATGTTCTGATTCATTATATACAAGTACAACGATCTCACAGTACATAAACCATCTTTGTGTAGGTTACAGTTAAATCTATCCCTCCAATCTTCTAATCTGATATTTACTATCTTAGCTGCAAGGTCATACCATTCAAGTAGTTTTTATCTACCAATGACCTTCTAAAAGAAATATTCAATGGTTTTGTTCTCATCCCTTCAGACGCGAGCATGTGGCCGGCGAACAATATTATATAACAGCGGATATTTATCTTTAAGTGCCTGAGAATAGATTCAGGTGTACTCCCAAAATCTAGATGTGTCCCATTTTTCACAGTAAAGGAACCATAACTTAGAACTCCTTGTTTTATTTTCATTAAACCCTTCCAGAAGTGAGAGTCTCTTGGTTTTTCTTGAACCTGAGAGAGTGACTTTGAACCAAGACATTTATTTGTTAGCAATGTTTGCCACAGACCTTCCTCATTAAGCAGTTTTAAAATCCATTTACTTAATAAGCATCTGTTTTGCACCCGAAGGTTCATAATTCCTAAGCCACGCTGATCTCTAGGGCGGCATAGAATTTCCCATTCCAGAAGTCGATAACTTTTTTCCTCTGTATTGGTGGGCCAATAAAATCTAGATCTATAGTAATCTAGTTTCTTTAATACCCCCGTTGGAATTTCCAATAAGGACATCATAAACATTGGCAGCAAAGTAAGTACTGAGTTCAGGAGAACTAATCTACCTCCTAAGGATAAATGTTTAGCCTTCCAACATGCAAGTTTTTTTTTGAATCTCTCTTGCACACATCTTCAGTCATGATTAAGAAGTTTCTTATGATGCATTAGAATTCCTAAATATCTAAACGGATAGTCATCAATTTGGCATAATAATAGTTTTGTATATTCATTTTGAACTCCTTTGCTTTGCCATAGCAGAAAATTTCGCTTTTATCAAAATTAATCTTAAGCCTAGACAGTTGTTTGAAAATAGTTATAAGCAGGTTCATATTCTTTGCTTCATCTATATTGTGACCCAAAAATATGATTGTATCACATGCCACTACGTGAGAAAGGCATATTCGAGATGCGCCCGCACGAAACGGAGATGAGCAAAAAGCGTATCTCCATCGTTGCGTCTCGCATTACAGAATAAACGGAGACGAGCGGCGGGCGCGTCACCGATCAGTATACATGGGAGACAATATCTAAGAAAGCTAGTCTCTTTTTCGTGAGAAATCCGAGACGGACTTTAAGGGGGCCCGTCTCCTTTTTCTATGTAATCTCGGATGAGTTTAGACCGTCTCCTTTATGTCGGATTATGTCAGACCTTCGCAGATTTGAAGACTAATCTGAGATGGTCATTAAGAAAGCCCATCTTTTTTCGGTTAGAAATCTGAGACGGGCTTCTATTAAGCACAGTCTTTAAAAACGTCAGTCTCCTTTTAATGAGACTAATCCGAGACAGTTCTCAGTTTAGCCCGTCTCCTTTATTTGTGAAATCCAAGACGGTCTTTATGTCGGATTGTCTCCTTTTGTGAGACTAATTCGAGACGTGCATTAATTTAGGATGTCTCCTTTATTTATGAAATACGAGACGCTCTTTGTGTCACCGCGTCGCGGATTTATCTACCGGCAGGGTCAGTGTGGCAATAACAGGAGACGCACCCTGTTAGATGCTCGTCTCCTATTAGATGCCCCCCACTCCTGTTTATCCTGGTTGCCGGCTGCATCCTAGAGCTAGCCAGGATTTGGTAGCCGCATTGCCAAGATCAGTATCATACACATGCAGAAACATATGTATAGTCAAATGGACATCACACAAATTAAATTAATTGACCAATCAAATATTAATAAAGTGTCAATTGTGGTTACCAAGTAACTATTACACAAAGAGAATGCCCTCCTGTTCATCTTGCTTAACAAGTAACTAATTACACAAAGAATAACTGTCAACTAATCATGTAGACATTGAAATTCTTCTTTTCGATTAATGATTTCAGAAATGATGAACCTGCATAGTGTGTCCCTAATGTGCTCGAGTGTACAACCTTTTGCGTTTTTGAAAGCGGGTTTGTAGTCCTGCCACACGATAAAATGAGATTTAGCAAAAGATTAATAATAGAGTAAAATAAATGCACTTACACCTATATTGCAATTCGGCTGATCTCCAAATAAAACCATGTGTAAGCAGACATGGAAGCCTCACATGTTGCCTGGAGCTTGTTGTGGGACGTCAAATGTAGTATGATGTTTAAGTTGTCGACGTTTTGCTTGTACGTGTCCTCCTAGCACCTTACACACGTATGTGTCAAAAGACCTAAAAAAACATTCACAGTTAATGTAAAATTATCGTGCAATGTAGAAACAGTGAGAAACTAAAGTGAAGGAACTTGCTCTTCAATAACGGAAGTGATATCATCCCAATTACGCGTACTTTGCTCGCTAGATTTTTCATCTCTCGTCCTTGAGGAGTCATAGTACCAGACTTGGTCGTGCTTTGTAGAAATTGCTAGAGTTACCCAATGGTTACTGTCGGATGCTGGTTCCGGCAATTCCCCCAGCACTACTGTTAGTAGCTGCGGAGTTTCTTAGTTCGGTTAGGGTGCACGAAGATTCAGAACAAGATAGTGACTTGACACAAGGACTTACGTGGTTCGGGCTGCCTGAGCGTAATACCCTACTCCACGGGTGTGTTGTTGTTGTTGTATTGAGTGTAATAGCATGATAGTGACTAAAAGATCGGATCGGCTAGAGAGTCTGAGAGCACGAGCGAGAGAGAGGCCCAGAGTCTCCAAGTGGGTCCGAGAGAGTCTCCCCCGTGTATCGCTCGACCAGTCCATTTATAGTACAAGGGTTGGTCGTTACATCGTTAGCCTGGCCCGACATATGGCCCTGGCGGTTACTGATGCCTAATACACAGTTTAATGCACTTAATCCCCCTTAATAGTGTGGTAACGCACCTTAATGGTGGCGTTACTAGTATTAAGGGTCCTCTGATCGTGTGTCATTAAGACTGCATTAATGACACATAATCAGGTCTTGAAGCCTTAAATGTCTCTTGAAGGTCCGAGCCGTTGGAGGTCTACCAATCTGCCCGTTGAGGTTGAAGGTCTGGCGGTTGGACGCGTGGCAGCTTTGGAGCTTACCATCTTGGACAAGTAGATCTGGTGTCGTTGTACACGTGTCAGTACCGTAGCTTCCCTCTGTCGGGGGTTAGGTCCGGGGGTGTCACACAGGTATCTAGTCCGGAGCATTCCCATGTATGGATTGTAGCTCCGGTTTTATGATACACGTGGTGGCACTGGGACTAACCATATGAGGGAGGCAGGTCTGGTTACGAGTAACACGTGGGGCCATTGGAGGTCTTCAACTCAGATAGGTGGAGTTCCTTTGTACTCTTTGCAGTTCCAAGGAGTATCCGGTACGCAGAGTACCAATAGTGGCCCCCGGGCCCACCTCTGGGAGAGACCCTTTGGAATAAGTCATTCTGCCGGAGGTGAGTCCATCTTTCGATTTATGCGCCGTGTCTTCAAGGGTTCTTGGATGTACCATTGAGGTGATAGTTCGCAGTTAAACTATCACCGTGTGGCATCTTCTGGACGTGGCAGGTGAGATTTGCGCGTGCGTATCTCACGCAATTGAAGGTCGCCGGTTCCCAATACGAAAACCGTATCAGTTCCACGCACCCTGTTAGGTCGCCGTCCTTGGGTTTCCCGCCACTCATCATGACAACTGTTTGCCTAGGGTAAGGACCTCGACTTGATCGTCTGGGTGGCCCCGGGCCCCTTTGTCATTGGCAGGGTGTAATTTTTTAAATGTATCCTTGTCCTTTTGGCGGTTTCCATCCAAGTGTTGCGGGGGCTTACTTAAGATGGAAAGCACGCATGGTTTGAGGGTTCCTTACGCCTTCATTTGAACTTGCGCTCAAATCCTCCAAACCTTCGTTTGCTTTTTCTCTCTCGCCCCGCCGTGCTGCGATGGAGTTGGGACTTCCCAAGAGCCGCATCAGGAGCAAGGAGGAGTTGCCGAGGTTCCGGACCTACATGGGGTGGGCCAGTGACTCCTTTGACCACGACATTCGTTGCGGTCAAGCTCCCCTTCAAGAAGGAGTGCGCCGGAGATACGATGTACTTCCTTGGGTACGCTATGGTGGGTTTGACCCCGCCTATCTCTACTTTCTTCTTGATGCTGTTAGATTTCTATAGTCTGCAGCTCCACCATCTTGGCCCCCACTCGATCTTGCTAGTGGTGACTTTCATCTACTTTCGCGAGATGTGGGCGGGTGTGCCTCCTTGCGTGGAGTTGTTTCAGACTTTCTTCACGATCCACTCCACCGGAAAGAGCAAGGAGTTCATCGGCTTCTACTATTTCGTGAAGCGGAAAAACTGCCCCCTCAAGTACTTAAGGTCTTTTTCTTCTGGCATGTGGGACGACTGGAAGAAAGACTGGGTGGTCATCACCGTGGAGGGACACAAGAGGCTGGAACTGCCTGATGGCCTCCCCTGCGTCGACATCAACACTTGGAGTGAAGTTTCAGGGCTGTCGAGGGCATACAGGCCCATTCTGGACAGAATCCAAGAGTGTGTTGAAGGTGGGGTGACTCCCCATATGGTCTTTGACAACTTCTTAGCAAAAAGGTGGGCCCCGTTGAGGGCCAGGGAGTGGCCTGCATGGGCCTTCAATAGTGAGATGGATCACAATCGTATTAAGGTTGGTTTAAACACCAACTTAGGCGAGGAAGCTCTGAAGATCCATCTCAAGAAATTTCAGCATGGGAACATCAGCCCTAGCGACGTGTCTCCATCGGCGGCCTTCTTGCCTCTGAATATGATACCAGAGGTGAGCAGAGAGCTTCAGAGGAGGATGCCGCTGTTGGATAACTTGGGCCTGGTGGAAAGGCGACCAACCTCCGGGGTAGCAATCTCCAGAGCTTCTGAAAGGGCGGCCCCTCCTGCTTTGAGTCGATGGGTTGAAGACACCGGCAAGGGCAAGGACCTCGTTGAACCTTCCGACCGGAAGAGGAAGCTGAGACATGCTGACGGAAGCTCTGCGAGGCCAGCTCCGTCTACATCAATCCCTTCTCCTCGACGCGGGAGGTCTTCGATGGTGACACCAACTCCAGCATCGACATCTCCCCCGAGTGTCAGCTCTGATCGGGTGACTCCGACAACAGGGCCAGCTAAGGGCTCTAGGTCCGAGGGTCCTTCTCAGTTGAGGGTGGCCCCAACCAAGACGTCGCTGACGGCGGCAGCATGCTCCGAAGAGCCTTCCGGAGTTACTACACCAGTTGCGACTGGGTCGGGCTTTAAGCATCCAACGAAGAGATTTCGCGCTAGCTGGAGTGGAAGCCTTCCAAGGTAAATTAGCTTTTTTACCTTAGTTTGTTATTTTGTTGTAACCATATTTTGAGTTTCTTTAACCTTCATCCACAGGGCATCCAAAAATGGGGTTGAAGCTCTAGTTCCTGTGACAGCAGCTGATGCTGTGCAGGTGGAGGCTCCGGATCCAATTCCAGCACCGCCCCAGGAGGTGGCTAAGGTCACGGCAGCTCCGGTGCTAGCTGTCGTGGTTCTGGACCTCGACTCATCTCCCGAAGCTCTCGTGGTAGCGCCGGACCACGGGAATGAAGACGTACCAGCGGCACCAGCTCTGGAGGCTGAAGCTTCGGTTTTGGATGTTGCGATGATGGACGCTCTGGCCCTAGAGCCGGAGGTAGCTGAAGTTCCAGCCTTCGACCCGAATGTTACTGAAGCCCCGACGATGGAGCTGGTTGTTCATGAAGTCCCGGTGCCTAAGCCGGTTGACGTGGAGGTGCCAGCGCACGAACCGGTGGAGGTTGAAGCGCTGGTGCCTGAACCGACAGTGGAGGAAGCACCAGCGTTGGAGCCGAAGATGGCCTCAACTCCAGCTGGGTTTTCAATGCCTGCCCCGGAGGTGGTAGTTCCGGAGGTACCCGTTCTTGATCCAGGGTGCCAAGACAAAGTGGCCAGTCCTCTGCCTGAGGGACCAGTTGATGAGGACCTGGCGGCTGGACCTTGGAGTTGACTCCGGAGGTAGAAACTCCCATTGCAGGACCTACCTCGGCGATGAGCGAGACACTCCCGAAGGGCGGCCTTAGTGCCGCGGAAGCCCAGGGGACCACTCTTGTAGAGTGGGACCTAATTTTTGTTTTGGAGAACCTGCTAGAGTCGGCGAAGAGGACCTCGGCAGGTCCGAAGCCAATCCCCATGTCGCTATCCATCGACAATGCCTGCTCCAGCCTTCGTCAGGTCCAGCTTGCATTTTATCATGACAGCAAGGCCCTCGAGGAGGAGCGCCAAACTCTTAGGAGGTGGCGCAACTGACTCCAATTCGAGACCAAGCTAGAGCAAACAAGGCTGGCCGACGACAAGGAGTGGATCAAGAGGGAGAAGGCTCGGATGGAGTACTGGGGCCAGCTGCTGGATGAGAGGGAAGGCATGGTGTGATCCCTCGACAATCAGTCTCGGGCTATATACGAACAAGCCCGGGCTACTTATGAGGTGGCGAATGATCGCCAGAAGAACCTCAATACGATCCACGAAGGCCTCGCCAAGCGTCGGGAGGGTCTTGACGAGCGAGAGAAAAAGCTCGAAGAGGAAGAGCAAAAACTCCTGGAGCTAAGGGATGACCTTGTGAAGAGGGAGGAGGAGCTCGCCCAAAGGCTGGCTCTGAGTGACAAGAGCCTTGTAGAGCGCACCAAAAAGCTGGAGGAGCGCTGCAAGAGTGAAGAGGAGAAGGCCTGGCAGCGGGGACAGGACCTTACCAAGAGGGAGGTCGAAGTCACTTCCATGGAGAAGAAGGTGTGAGGCCGGGAGAAAGACCTGGTAGACCACCGGAATCGGATCCACGTCCGGGAGAAGGAGCTTGCCTACCTTGAAAAGCAAGTTGCTAAGAGTATTCAGTAGCACGTTAAGGAGGTCGAGCGCCTTGCCCGGGAGGGTTCGGAGCTTGCAGCGTCCTGGAGGTCTTTGGAGGAGATTCGGGGCTCGAGGGCTGCGGAGTCCCAACAAGTATGGGACTTTTTGGGCAAAGCCAATGATGCACTGACGCCTCTAGGCTTTAGTCTCATGCGTCCGGACAATCCGGAGCCGGAGCAGGACCATGCGTTGGAGGCACTGAGCTCAGCTGGCAACAAACTCGACGTGATGGGCGATGTAATCTTGGATCAGTTGGAAACTGAAGGAAAATCCTGGCGAAGAACGTCGCAGAATACATGCTGACGTGCTACACAAGCCGGGATCCTCACTTTCCACTAAACCTTGTGCTTGAAGGTCCCATCGATGGAGAGGGAGACGCCGCCAAGACCAGCGTGTCAGAGGTTGCCCAGAACGTCGCCTCGTTCTTCCATAGAACTTAGTACTTTCTCCTTTTAGCTCCCACTTGTATCTTATCTTATTTTCTCCAATTTTGTAATCTCTTGTCTTCAGATGAGTGAAATCCAAGAAATTTATGAATTTCATTTTTTGTCTTCAACTTTTGTCTTACTTGGCCCCGTGGTAGATGTACACAATTTGATTGCGAACATGTACCAAAAGGATGTAGCATTTTGTTTAAGACTTGAGTGCTTCGAACTTGTAGAGTATAGGTCTGAAGTTTTGTTGCATCGACAGCAGGGGCCCCCTGGGGTTGTCGGAGCTTATCCAGCAGCAACCACTGTCAACACGTAGATCGTCGATAGCAGACTCGATTGGGGTGTTCTTCTACCATCTTTTCTTCAATTCCTTTTATTTCTTCACGTTGACGGCTGACCCCCTGGATTTGTCAGAACTTGATAGCTCCGGCGACGCCCACTATCAATGTTTAAAACATCGACGGTGGGCCCCCTTGGGGGATGTCGAAGCTTTGATAGCTCCGGCATCATCCACCATCATCATGAGATTTTTACTTTTCCTACACACTAAAGTCAAGAAAAACATTAAAATTCATTTCTTATCTATAACTCATTTGTGACTTACTATTCCCATATGAAAATTTAGGTCGACAGCAATTCTATATACAATCAAGCGCATTTGTTTATTTTATCCTGGTCCAATCGTTTCCTGGACTAGCCTTACTTGTGCCTTTCGGGGTGTAGGTAGAGTGGTGTACTTAGGGTGCAGGACCAGGTTAAGCCGATAGCACACTCCGGACCTAGTTTGGCTTGGCGTTCAGGCGAGTAGGCCATTCAACAATGTTATGACCCGAATGAATTAATAATGCAACTTTAATTATATATGAATCGTTCGAGCTAAAGTTTCTTAAGAATTGCACAACTTTGTTATAGACAAGAAAGAGAAAAATAAATAAAGAATGAGCCTGTACAAAATAAATGCACGTGGAGTCTGTTTTCACATATCGATGTCTTTCATTATAGGTCTGGGATACAGGGGAGACAAGTACACTTCTTAGGGTATGGAACCAATCTAAGTGTATTACATTTCTTGTTTGACCTAGGGTAGCTAGCTACACTTTTAGTTTTGAGACTGTGTCAAGTGTTGCTTGAACTTTGTGAACTTTCCTGGAAAGGTCCGGCTGTCCTCCCGGAGAGCTACTCGTCTCTGTACAATGACGCAATAACATACATCATATGTAATTATTGACTCACCTCCGTGATATTAAGCGTAAAACATACAGAGGTGCTCAATGTTCCAAGGATTAGGGAGCGGTGTCCCATCCTCGGTTGCCAAGCGAACGCATCCGGGACGGGATTCTTTGATCACTCGAAAGGGTCCTTCCCAGCTGGGAGAAAGTTTGTTTAACCCTTCTCGAATTTGTATTCTCCGTAGCACCAGATCTCCTTCCTCGAGCTATCGGCTATGCACATGCCTTTGGTTATAACGCAGGAGAGCTTGACGGTATCGTGCATTTCGAACAGCTGCTCGACACCTTCCTCTTCAACGAGGTCAAGGTCTTCACGCCGGAGCTGGTCCTGTATGGCTGCGTCGAAGGTCCAGACCCGGAGCGACCCCAAGGTGATTTCTGGAGGAAGGATTGCTTCAGCTCCGTACACCAGGAAGAAGGGTGTCTCTCCGGCTGACCGGTTTGGAGTTGTCCTGTTTGCCCACAAGGTGGGCGAAAGTTCCTCAATCCAGTTGGCTCCATGTTTTTTAAGCGCTCATATTTGCGCATCTTGAGTTCTTTTAGTATTTCTTAATTTGCTCTCTCAGCTTGGCCATTGCTTGCCGGGTGAGTCACGGAAGCGTAGCTGACTTGAATGCTAAGGTCTTCGCAATATCCTTGCAATGCAGAACTTGTGAATTGGGTCCCGTTGTGAGTAATCATCTTGTTTGGGACTCCAAATCTGCATACTATGGACTGCAAGAACTTTACAGCTGATTGCTTGTTTATTGTCACAACTGGAGTTGCTTCTGACCACTTGGTGAACTTGTCATTGGCGACATACAGGTACTTCTAACCTCCAATGGCTTTTGGGAAAGGTCCCAAAATATTCATACCCCACACAGCGAATGGCCATGTCGGAGGTATCATTTGTAGTGGTTGAGCTGGTGTGTGAATTTGCTTCGCATCGAACTGGCATGCTTCACATTTCTTCACGAACTCGGTTGCATCCTGGAGTGTTGTAGGCCAGTAAAAACCGTATCAGAAGGCTTTACAGACCAACATGCAGGAAGACGCGTGACACTCGCCTCCATGGATTTTCGCGAGGATCTCGCGTCCTTCTTCCCTTGTAATGCACCGCATTAGGACGCCGTTGGCACCATGCCGGTAGAGATCCCCTTCCACCAGTGTGTATCTTGTAGCCAATCTGACTATCCGGTCAGCAGATACATTGTCTTCAGGAAGTATGTTGTCTTTCAAGTAGCTTCGGATCTACGAGATCCATGCATCAGAGCTAACTTGAGCTTCTGAGTCTTGCGTGCTGGGTTGCTCGGAGCTTCATGCAACACCTATGATCCTTGATGGACGCCATGGTAACAGGGCCATCGGGACCGCCAGCTTCGAGGTGCTGGTCTCGCCCCCTTCGCTCAATTCGGCGGGCTGAGCTGTTGGTCTTGACAATATCCGGACGAAGGTTCCGTCGGGAGCCAGAGCTCCGGTTGAAGCTTTCGTCGAGAGTTCATCAGCTTCAGCGTTGTTGAGACGTTGGACATGGCAAAGATCTAGGACTTGGAAATCCTTCTGAAGCTTTTGGACTTCAAGAAGATATGCAGCTAATTGAGGGTTGTTGCAGCAGCATTCAACTTTAACTTTTTTTTATAATGAGCTGCGAATCACCCTTTACCAACAGTTGCTTGACACCATATGATAGTGCCACCTTGAGCCCATAGATTAGTGCTTCATACCCCGCCATGTTGTTGGTCGCCTTGAAGTCAAGATGAATAATGTATTTGACCTTCTCCCCGGTCGGAGCAAGGAGATGGATTCCAGCTCCGGCCCCCTGCTTCTGCATGGAGCCGTTGAAGTAGAGAGTCAAGTGAGGCTCAGTGAAGACCGAAACCTTAGGTTCCGGTTTCTGCTCACTGGTGCCCCCAGGATTTGATGGAGAGGGGGTCCATTCCTCCACAAAGTCTGCCAATGCTGGACTCTTGATCGCTTGTCTTGGGACGAATTCAAGATCGAACTCGGCCAATTCCGCTGCCCACTTTGCGATGTTCCCAGTAGAGTTGGGGTTATGCAAGAATGCACGCAGTGGATAAGAGGTTACCACCGAAATCTTGTGAGCTTGGAAGTAGTGATGAAGCTTCCTAGAGGCGATAAGAACAACGTAGAGCAGCTTATGCACCTCTAGGTACCGAGTCTTTGCATCATAAAGCACTTCACTTATGAAGTACACTGGGCGCTGAACTGTCCGAAACCTCCCGGAGGGGCCCAGAGCTTCCTCCTCATCAACCTGGACCCTCCTGGAGGGGTCCGGACCTTTTTCGGGGACCTCCCGGTTCTTGCTAGAGGAATCCGGAACTTCTTCTGAAGTGACCCGGACCCTCCTAGGAGGATTCGGATCTTCTTGTTCAGCAACAGTAACTCATTCATTTGAAGGAGGTTGATCCTCTAACTTCTCACCTTGAGGATCCGGGTCTGGGGGCTGGGATCCAGGCTCGCCTTCAGGTAGCTCCGGACCTTCCCAGAGGGGTCTGGATTCCTGAACTGGGGATGGTTCTAGTCTTCTGCAACTAGGACCATGCTGACAACTTCGTTAGTTGCTGAAATGTAAAGCAGAAGTGGCTCACCAAGATTCGAAGCTTCCAAAGTTGGTACAGTGGTGAGGAGCTGCTTCAGCTCTTGGAATGCCTTTTCTGCATCTTTAGACCATTGGAATGGTTCGGACTTCCTCAATAATTTGAAGAAGGGTAGCGTCCGTTCTGCCAGTCTTGAGATGAATCGGCTGAGGGCAGCTAGACACCCAGTTAGCTTCTGGACATACTTGATGCGAGCTGGCGGCCGCATGTCTTCAATAGCTTTAATCTTTGCTGGATTCGCTTCTATTCCTTGGTGGTTCACCAAGAATCCAAGAAGCTTTCCAGAGCTAACCCAAAGACACACTTTTCTGGTTCAGATTTGTGCGTGTGATTCGCAACTTATCGAAGATAGCTTGCAAGGTGTCAAGAAATGACTCCTTGTTTTTGATCTTGACGATGATGTCATCGACGTACACTTCCAGTACATCTCTAATGAGCTCTCCAAAAGCTTTATACATAGCTCGCACAAATGTTGAAGCAGCGTTTTTTAGACTGAATGGCATGGGAATGTAACAATATAATTCACCTACTATGATGAAGGCAGTATGCTCTTCATCTTCCCCAGACATTCTGATTTGATGATACCTAGAATATGCGTCTAGGAAACACAGTAATTCACACCCGGAGGTGGAATCCACTATCTGATCTATTCTAGGTAGTGGAAATGGATCCTTTGGGCATGCCTTATTCAGTGTTGTGTAGTCAATACACATCCAAAGCTTCCCGCCGGCCTTGGGTACAACGACTGGGTTTGCCAGCCATTTTTGGTGGAAGACTTCAGGGATGAATCCATCTTCGAGCAACTTCTTCACTTCTTGACGTATGAAGTTTTGTCGCTTTACTGATTGCTTTCGAGGCTTCTGATGTACAGGCCGAGCATCAGGATAAATCTTAAGATTGTGCTCAATCACCTCCCTAGGGATCCCAGGCATTTGTGACGGTTGCCAGGCAAACACATCGACATTAGCCTGGAGGAAAGTGATGAGCGCGAGTTCCTATTTGTCGTTCAGACCACCCGATATACGGGTGGTCTAAGCAGTGTCGGAACCAATTTGGACGACTTTGACAGGAATGTCAGTGTCGCCGCTTGGTTGCACACGGGGTGCGGAAGTTGAGGCTCGATGATGAATGCTCGGGGGCTTTGGAGCTTGCTCCTTTCTGGATTCTTCCTCCTGCGCTGTAACAAGCGCGTGGAGTTCTTCCAGAGCTATAACTCCAGCCTGAGGGTGTTGGCATCTTCAACACCAAGTAGTCATATTGAGCAGCAACCACAAATTTGTATAAAGCTGGCCTGCCCAAGATAGTGTTGAATGGCAAGTTGATTTGTGCCACATCGAAGACCAACTTCTCAGTCTTGTAGTTCTCCTGAGTTCCAAAGGTCACCGGGAGAGTAATGGCACCGAGTGGGGTTATGTCTCTCAGACCTACTCCTGAGAAAGGTCGGGAAGGGCGAAGATCCGAAGGTCGGAGCTGAAGCTTGACGAAGGCTTTGAAGCTTATGAGGTTCAACCCCGAACCTCCGTTCACCATTACGTGGTGTAACTGGATGTTATTGATGGTCGGAGATACCATCAATGGAAGTTGGCCAGCTCCGATCATGTTCTGAGGGCAGTCTGAAGCATCGAAGGTGATGGCAGTATCCATCCACTTCCGATGAGGCTCCGCCCTGGCGGTGGGAGCTACAGAGGCCATGTCCCGCCGAATTGTCTCGAGGACACGGTGGGAAGTGATGTCCCACGAACCACCAAAGATGGTGTTCATGGTCTTCCGACGCTCGTTGTCAGAGATGTCAGATTCGTAGTCAACGGAGGTGTAAACAGCCTTCATGACCTTTCTGGGGTCCTGAGAGCCTAACTCCTCTTCAGCCGGAGCTTCGTCGACTTTTTGCTTTCCTTCCCTTTAACGGAAAGGAGCTTCTTCTCGGTGCTTTTTGTAGTGCTCGGCAAGGTTCTGGACCTCTCGACAGTCGTCCAGGTTGTGCCTGTCCGTCTTGTGTATGGGACAGCACATCTTGGAGCTACCACCATCTTCAGACGACGGCCGAGGTCGTTTCTCAGTGCGTGGCCCCCGGCCACCCGGAGCTGCGGTAGCTGCAGCAGCAGGTGTGCTGGCTGACGGCTTTTTCTTGCTGTTGGACTTTTTCTTCTTCTTACCACTCCCGGAGGTAGTGGCTTCACCATTGGAGGACTTTTTGCTGGCCTCCGGATGTGGTTTGGAGTGCATTTCATGGCCCTCTGCATCCTTGGCACACTTGTCTGCCAAGCTAAAGAGTTTCATGACGCTGGTGACTTCCTTGGTCGCTAGCTTCTCTAGCATTTTCTTATCTCGAACACCCTGCCTGAATGCTACAATAACAGAAGCGCTTGAGATAGAAGAAATGGTATTTCGTACCTGGGAGAACCTCTGGATGAAAGATCGCAAAGACTCTCCCCCTTTTTGCTTGACAACAAAAAGATCCAGTTTTGTGCCCGGTCGGGTGTATGAGCTCCCAAAATTGGCGGTGAACTATTGGCACAACTCCACCCAACTATTGATGGAGTCAGGCGGAAGGCTCATGAACCAAGACCTAGCGGTCCCAGTCAAAGCCACAGGGAAATAATTGGCCATCACGACCTCATTGCCCCCAGCCGCAAGGATAGCGGTGGAGTAGATTTGAAGAAATCCGACATGGTTGATAGTCCTGTAAAATTTCTCCGGTGAGTGAGGTTAGAACTTTTGCGGCCATCTGACCATGCGTAGGTGCATGGCCAAGGCAGAACAACCTCCTTCTACTCCCTCAGGAGCAGGACTGTCCCGAGCCTCTCACCTCTCGCGAGCACGCTCGATGTGGATGCGACCGTCCTGTTTCTGGTAATGACGATCGAGCTACGCCCGGAGGTCGTGAGTCGAAAGCCTTGTTACTATTTGATTACGTCGCGCCCCAGAAGGCAGCAACGTCACCTGTTGAGATGCAGCATGTCTCCTGTGCTACGAAGCTTGCGGACTGAGTCTACCCGACAAGGTCAGATGTTGTGATGGGGCCCGCCCTAAGGGGGGGGGGACCTTGATTGCTGATGCCATCGGCTGCTGCTGCAACAAGATGATCCACATCAGCTCTCTACTACTCCATCACACCCTGGGGTGCTCCTAGAGATGGTGGATGTTGGAGAAGAGCACCCGCAGCAATAAGAGCGTGTTCAGGGTTATTATTTGTCGATGCAGTGATCAACGCAGATGCCCCATCTTGATGTCTGGGTTGATTCACCAGAGCGAACGGTGGCGGCGGTGGCATGACTCCTACTGGGGCTACAGCACCTGCTGGCTGCTGCATGTTGGAGGGATTGCCTCCAGCAGGTTGCTCAGCGTGGTTACCGTTGGATGATCCAGCAGTAGAATTCACCATCTTGGAATCTCAGGCAGCCCCTACCTGGCGCGCCAAATGTCGGATGCTGGTTCCGGCAATTCCCCCAGCACTACTGTTAGTAGCCGCGGAGTTTCTTAGTTCGGTTAGGGCGCACGGAGATTCAGAACAATATAGTGACTTGACACAAGGATTTACGTGGTTCGAGTTGCTTGAGTGTAATACCCTACTCCACGGGTGTGTTTGTAACACCGTCATTTTCATGCATCATGCCCTACATGCACTCATATACATGTTTAACAATAACCCATAACTAGAGGAACAAGTTTAAAATTGATTTGTAACAAAACCGCACTTAGAAATGTAGGAAAGTGCGGACTAGTCCGGTTTTGCTGAGGACTAGTCCAATTTCCCTCTGTCTAAAAACGGACTTGTCCGTTTTTGCTGCGGATTAGTCCGATATTTGCCTCTGGACAACTTCGGACTTGTCCGATTTTGTGCGGACTAGTCCGATGTTCCAGGAATCCTTGAAAATTCGCTGAGTCCCTGGACTTTTCCGGACTAGTCCGGTGTTCCAGCGGACTTGTCCGTTTTCCTTTCTGACTAAGATCAGACTTGTCCGATTTTTGGCCAGACTTGTCCGATATTTCGTGACTCCGAGATTGACCTTTTGTTTTACGACTTGTTTCTTGGGTTTCACGTCAAGTTGGCCTAGGGACGTCGTGCCCAACTCTTTTAGAGCCGTGTGGGACTCTAAACCGACCTCTACTCATCCTAAACTCGAAATCCATCTAACCCTAGCCTCCACGTCTATATAAACAACCCCACCCCTTGGTTGGACATCTATTTGCCACTTTTCCACCCACCCAAACCCTAGTTCGTGGGGAGCCACCATCAAGGAGGGAGGAGAAGATCCCAAGCAAGAGGAAGAAGAGGAGGAAACGAAGGAGGATAAGATCTCCACCAAGTTTCGTCCTTCACCACCAATTCATCTCCAAGTTCATCACCAACCCTAGATCATCAAGATCCAAGTGTTACCTCCAAGTTTCTTGGTTCATTGGAGTTCTAAACACCTGGTATACCTTCTATTATCTTTTCCTTATGTGAATTCAACCCCTAATCTCCAAATTTACGTCGATCTAGAAAACCCTAATCTGCTGATCTCGTCAAGTGCGGACTTGTCCGGTCCCAAGCGGACTAGTCCGATCTTTCTGGTTAAATTGTGTTGAATTAATTCTAAAATTTGATCTAATCGAATCCAAACCTGTATAAACTTGTTAAAAGCTATTAGAACTAGTTAGAGATCATTAAAAGCAATCTAGTAACAAGTTCTACCTTGCATTTGCATTAATCATGCATGTCATGTCATATTGAGTAATATTTGTGCACTCTTTGATTGTGTTTCTTGTCTCGTATGTTTATTGTGTGGATTAGACGGATTTGCGCTAGAGAGTGCCACGGAGGATCTACAGCATCAAGAGTTTGAAGGCTTTGACCCTAATCAACAGCAAGAGCAAGGCAAGTGTCCTTGAAGCATATTGAACCTATTTTTAAAATAAATGTTTTGTTTGTAAAACTGCATGCTTGTGTCAAATTGATGGGAAATCATATAGTAGGAAGTTTACTAGATTTGTTAAACCACCCTTGTCACCTGGAATTTATGGTACAAAGTCGGGAAGGGTTTTTACCTTTTTGCTTCGCTTAAACAACTGGGATGGGAATAACTATATCACTCAATTTAATTATGCATGGATGAGATTATGGTTAACATGAACTGGTTAAACATGGTATGGTAATGGATGATCTAAGCAAGTCTGGTGTGTGGATGGGTTGGATGTTATGGTGGTTTGCTTGCTTTAGATCTAAGGACCGGTTCATGCGAGAATAAGCCAGGACTACAGTGCCACCACGAGGCCAAGTATGGGTGCGGCGTAGCTGATTAATTAGGGCTTTGCTAGTGCTGTTTGGACCATTGTGGATGCTTGGGGAAGGGGTAGTCGAATTGGGTTTGTTGATGATTGGTGGGACTACCCTGGGATCCGAATGGCTCAAGAGGGGGCCCTTGGTTGAAGATGTGCTCAGATGGAGGCATCGCCACCGGTGAAACCTTAGTGGGTCTGAATAGACTAGTAATCCCTTTGTAAAGGCTATTTTGTGATCTCTTGGCCACACACCAACGGAAGTGTGTAATGTGACCGACGGGTCATGGGCATAAGGGAGGTTCTTAGTCGCCGAAGGGTGATGAAATCACGAACACGTGGGTAAAGAGGTACAAACTCTGCAGAGTTAACTAAAAACTATCATGATAGCCGTGCTCTCGGTTATGAGCACCTGGACAACTTCCATGATTAGAGGCAAATTGGAATTTGGGATGGTTATGGTTTGGTAATGGTTATGGTTTGGTAATGGTTATGGATGGTTATGGATTAATCTCTGGTATTGAATATGGTTATTGGCAATGGTGAAATCTGGACTTATTGATGATGGTAATGAATTCAGTTTGGTATTATGGTATTACTCGTGATTATGTTGGGATTACTTCACATACTTATACTATATTGCTTTTCGATTGTTTTAATGTACTTTTCAGCACTTTACCATTATTATTGTTGTCATTTGAATCAGCCACATGTCATACTTTCCACACTTGCTGAGTACGACATGTACTCACTCTTGCAATCCCCCACCCCAACAGTTGCAGGTCAGGATTGGGAGTTTAATGGCGATAATGCGGAGTTCTAGGCCGTGTCTACCATCAGCTTTGCCTGTGGTGTTGGTTGGAGCTGCGCATATATACCCTATTGCTTATGCTGCATAGTTGCTTAATTAGTTTATTTCCGCTGCATTAGTTGAACTTGTCATTAATATTCATTAGAGCTTGTATTCAAGGATAATCTGGTTTGTGTAATAAAATTTGGTTAACTAATCTTGTCTTGTGGTAATTTTCTGTATACTCTTTTGTGATTGCACTCGTGTATGTGTGATGAACATCCTGGGCACACATATGCGTTAGCTTGGTTCATTTTTGGAACTGGGCGTCACAGATTGGTATCAGAGCCACAGGTTGACCGTAGGATGCAGCCTAGATAGAATGGACACTTTAGAGCACATAGGAGCACTCAGGAATCGATGTGTTTTTGCTTAAGTGTGCTATTTGCTATATATATATATATGTGTATATATATATATATATATATATATATATATATATATATATATATATATATTGGTTGCTTGTGTGCTTAATAGAGGATTTTGGGATGCTTTAGCATTGCCATGTCCACCTAGGCTAGTGTAGCTAGCTGTTTAGTTCATATCCCTTGATGCATATAGTTGGGGACGTTTTCCAATTCTCATCTATTGCTTTTCTTCAGATGGTGAGGACTCGCAACCATAGGGATGGCAATGATGAGGAGGAGAACAATGGAGTGCCTCAGAACAACAATGGGCAAGGATCTACTCAGGGAGCTATCAACATCGAGCAGCTATTGGCCATGCAAAACCAGCTCATGCGGACCATGATACAGACTATGGGACAGCTGCAGGCTGGCAATATCAACAATCAGCCCCACATGCCTCCACCGCCACCCCCGCCTCCTCATAACCAATTGGGAGAGTTTATGAGGACTAGGCCGCCAACCTTTGCTCAAGCCGCAGACCCTATGGATGCGGATGATTGGCTCAAGTCCGTGGAGAAGAAGCTAGCCATTGTCCAATGCAGTGACCAAGAGAAGGTGCTATTTGCTTCTCATCAACTCATTGGAGCAGCTGCAGATTGGTGGGATTCTTATTGCAATGCTCATTATAACCAAGAGAGAATTACCTGGGCAGAAGTCAAGGAGAATTTTCGTTCTCATTATGTGCCGGAAGGTGTTATGCTCTTGAAGAGGCAAGAATTTGAGAACTTGAGGCAAGGAAGATCAAGCGAGAGTGAATACCTCAATAAATTCACTCAACTCTCAAGATATGCGCCTGAGGATGTTAGCCGGGACAGCCGGAAGCAATACTTGTTCATGAGGGGATTGAACAATACGATCCAAGTACAATTGCTCAACTGTGATTATGTCAATTTCCAGAAGCTTGTGGACAAAGCAATTGTGGTTGAGAACAAGATCCGTGAGATGGAGCAAGAAATCAAGAGGAAGGCGCCATATCAAGGACAGCAACAAGGAAGTAATGTGCGCCCTCGCTTTGCGCCGCCCAATGCGCCTCATTACAGCTCCTCTATTCCTGCTCAGCGCCCTGGTTATGCACCGCGCCCAACTCAGTTTGTGCAGCAGCGCCCTGTCATGCAAGCACCTAGGCCTCCGATGCCTTATGCACCTCGTGCTGATTTTCCTAGAGCCAATGTTCAAAACCAAGCTCGTCCCAATAATTCTAGTGGAGTTAAGAAGTGCTATACTTGTGGAGAAGCTGGACACTTTGCGAATCAATGTCCTAAGTCAGGCCTTGGTCAAGGAAGCAATGCGCCGAGGCAAAACCCAAGACCCAATGGAGGACAACCACAAGGAAGCCATGGACAGCAAAATTTTGCTCGTGGCAACGTGAACCATGTCTCTACGGAGGATGCTCAACAAGCGGATGACGTGGTCATTGGTATGTTTCTCGCCAACTCCAACCCCGCGACTATGTTATTTGATTCTGGAGCATCGCATTCATTCATTGCATCAAAGTATGTTGCCAAGTATAGTTTGCCTATCTCTCATATGAAGTTTACTCTGTTGGTTAAGTCTCCTGGAGGAGAGATGAGGACAAATATAGTATGTCCAAAAGTAAGCCTTAGAATAAGGGGGGTAGACTTCTCCGCCAACCTTATAGTTTTGGATTCTCAAGGATTGGACATTATACTTGGTATGGACTGGTTGAGGAAGCACAATGGAGTTATTGAATGTGCCACAAAGACAGTGAAGTTGACTAATGAAGAAGGGATCACCGTAGAATTTGAAGCAACCCAACATGCACCGAAGCAATTAGAGCTGAATCATATGGACGGTGTCGCAATTGAGGAGATTCCGGTGGTGTGTGAATTTTTGGATGTTTTTCCGGACGAGTTGCCAGGTATGCCACCCGATCGAGACATTGAGTTTGTTATTGATTTAATAACTGGAACTGCACCTATAGCTAAGAGGCCGTATAGGATGCCTCCTATGGAATTAGCGGAGCTCAAGAAGCAAATTCAAGAGCAATTAGAGAAGGGTTTCATTCGCCCTAGCTCTTCGCCTTGGGGAGCGCCTGTTCTATTTGTGGAAAAGAAGGATGGATCCCAAAGGATGTGCGTGGATTACCGAGCTCTCAACGAGGTAACAATCAAGAACAAGTACACCTTGCCACGCATAGAAGACTTGTTTGATCAGATGAAGGGTGCTTGTGTCTTCTCTAAGATTGACTTGAGGTCGGGATACTTTCAAATGAAGATTAGACCATCGGACATACCCAAGACAGCTTTTAGGACACGGTATGGATCTTATGAGTACACCGTGATGTCTTTTGGATTGACAAATGCACCTGCCTACTTTATGTACCTCATGAATAAAGTCTTCATGGAGTACTTGGACAAGTTCATTGTGGTGTTTATTGATGATATTATGATCTACTCGAAGGATGAGAAGGAACACGAGGAACACTTGAGGCTTACGTTGTGGAAATTGAGGGAGCATCAATTGTACGTCAAGTTCAGTAAATGTCAATTCTGGTTACGGGAAGTTTCCTTCTTAGGCCATATTATTTCCGGAGGAGGAGTATCGGTTGACCCCGGTAAAGTGAGGGATGTGTTGAAGTGGGAACCACCGCAAAATGTCAAGGAAATAAGGAGTTTTCTTGGGATGGCTGGATATTACCGTCGGTTTATCAAGGATTTTTCCAAGATAGCCAAGCCTATGACGGAGTTGCTAATGAAGGGAAAGGCATTCCAATGGACTCAAGCTTGTCAAGAGAGTTTTGAGGAGTTGAAGAAGAGGTTGACAACAGCCCCAGTTTTGGTATTGCCGGATGTAAGCAAGAGTTTCGACATCTATTGTGATGCATCAAGACAAGGGCTTGGATGTGTATTGATGCAAGAAGGTCAAGTGGTCACCTATGCGTCGAGGCAATTGAAGAAACATGAGCAGAATTACCCCACGCATGATCTTGAACTAGCAGTCGTGGTACATGCATTGAAGATTTGGAGACACTATATTCTTGGACATAGGTGTGAAATTTATACGGATCATAAGAGTTTGAAGTATATTTTCACACAAACGGATCTGAACTTGAGGCAACGAAGATGGTTGGGGCTCATCAAAGATTATGATTTGGGGATCAACTATCATCCGGGAAAAGCCAATGTAGTGGCCGATGCTTTGAGTAGAAAGGGAGTAAGCCATCAACTTACAGTTCGAGAGTTACCGTCCGAGTTATGCAAGGAGTTTGAACGGTTGAACCTTGGGTTTGTAAACGAGATGGAGATGATGGAGTTAAACCCAGCCTTGGAGCAAGAAATTCGAGAGGCACAAACCACAGATGAGGAGATCAAGGAAATCAAGGAAAGAACCGAAGAAGGGAGAGAATTCAGATTTGACAAGGATGAACATGGTACCTTATGGCTTGGAAAGAGAATCGTTGTGCCTAATGTAAAGCATATTCGGGAGACAATATTAAAGGAGGCACATGACTCGCCTTACTCGATTCACCCCGGTTGTACGAAGATGTACAAAGACTTGAAGACTTGCTATTGGTGGGATAGCATGAAAAAGGACATAGCTGAATATGTAGCATTATGTGATGTGTGCCAACGAGTCAAGGCAGAACATCAAAGGCCAGCCGGATTATTGCAACCGTTGAAGATTCCAGAATGGAAGTGGGAAGAAATTGGAATGGACTTCATAGTTGGGTTACCACGTACTCAGTCCGGGTATGACTCAATTTGGGTAATTGTGGATCGCTTAACCAAGTCAGCTCATTTTGTCCCTGTGAAGACCAAGTATACAGCTGCACGATTGGCCGAAATATACATGGAGCATATTGTGTGTCGACATGGAGTGCCTAAGAAGATAGTCTCGGATAGAGGTTCTCAATTTACCTCCAGATTTTGGCAAAAATTGCATGAATCTTTGGGAACGAGGTTGAATTTTAGTTCAGCATATCATCCTCAAACGGATGGACAAACCGAGATGACCAATCAGATTTTGGAGGACATGTTAAGAGCTTGTGCTTTAAAGCATGGGAAAGGTTGGGACAAAAGCTTGCCATACGCGGAATTTTCATACAACAATAGTTACCAAGCAAGCTTGAAGATGTCACCATATGAAGCGCTTTATGGGAGGAAGTGTAGGACACCTTTATTCTGGAATGAGGCAGGAGAAACTCAAGTATTTGGTCCGGACGTGTTGCAAGAAGCCGAAAGGCAAGTCCAAATAATTCGTGGAAACTTGAGAGCTGCCCAATCAAGGCAAAAGGGCTATGCGGACAATAGGAGAAGGAAATTAGCCTTTGAAATAGGAGATTTTGTTTACCTCAAGGTGTCACCAATGAGAGGTCATAAGAGGTTTAACATAAGGGTAAAGCTCGCACCTCGTTATGTTGGACCATTCAAGATTTTGGACAAAAGAGGAGAAGTAGCATATAAGTTGGAGATGCCAGCTCATCTTTCAGACGTACATGATGTGTTTCATGTTTCCCAACTCAAGAAGTGTCTCAGGGTACCGGAAGATCAAGTGCCAATGGGAGAATTGGAACTCGAGGAGGATTTGACGTATGCCGAGCAACCGGCCAAAATCTTGGAAACCAAGGAGAGGGTCACAAGGAACAAGGTCATTAGATGCTGTAAAGTTCAATGGAAGCACCACACAGAAAAAGAAGCGACGTGGGAATTAGAGGATGATCTCAAGAAGAATTTCCCTATCTCTTCTCTTCCGCGTCGAATCTCGAGGGTGAGATTCATTTTAAGGGGGGTAGGTTTGTAACACCCTCATTTTCATGCATCATGCCCTACATGCACTCATATACATGTTTAACAATAACCCATAACTAGAGGAACAAGTTTAAAATTGATTTGGAACAAAACCGCACTTAGAAATGTAGGAAAGTGCGGACTAGTCCGGTTCTGCTGAGGACTAGTCCGATTTCTCTCTATCTAAAAACGGACTTGTCCGTTTTTGCTGCGGGTTAGTCCGATATTTGCCTCTGGACAACTTCGGACTTGTCCGATTTTGTGCGGACTAGTCCGATGTTCCAGGAATCCTTAAAAATTTGCTGAGTCCCTGGACTTTTCCGGACTAGTCCGGTGTTCCAGCGGACTTGTCCGTTTTCCTTTCTGACTAAGATCGGACTTGTCCGATTTTTGGCCAGACTTGTCCGATATTTCGTGACTCCGAGATTGACCTTTTGTTTTACGACTTGTTTCTTGGGTTTCACGTCAAGTGGGCCTAGGGACGTCATGCCCAACTCTTTTAGAGCCGTGTGGGACTCTAAACCGACCTCTACTCATCCTAAACTCGAAATCCATCTAACCCTAGCCTCCACGTCTATATAAACAACCCCACCCCTTGGTTGGACATCTATTTGCCACTTTTCCACCCACCCAAACCCTAGTTCGTGGGGAGCCACCATCAAGGAGGGAGGAGAAGATCCCAAGCAAGAGGAAGAAGAGGAGGAAACGAAGGAGGATCAAGATCTCCACCAAGTTCATCTCCAAGTTCATCACCAACCCTAGATCATCATGATCCAAGTGTTACCTCCAAGTTTCTTGGTTCATTGGAGTTCTAAACACCTGGTATACCTTCTATTCTCTTTTCCTTATGTGAATTCAACCCCTAATCTCCAAATTTACGTCGATCTAGAAAACCCTAATCTGCTGATCTCGTCAAGTGCGGACTTGTCCGGTCCCAAGCGGACTAGTCCGATCTTTCTCGTTAAATTGTGTTGAATTAATTCTAAAATTTGATCTAATCGAATCCAAACCTGTATAAACTTGTTAAAAGCTATTAGAACTAGTTAGAGATCATTAAAAGCAATCTAGTAACAAGTTCTACCTTGCATTTGCATTAATCATGCATGTCATGTCATATTGAGTAATATTTGTGCACTCTTTGATTGTGTTTCTTGTCTTGTATGTTTATTGTGTGGATTAGACGGATTTGCGCTAGAGAGTGCCGCGGAGGATCTACAGCATCAAGAGTTTGAAGGCTTTGACCCTAATCAACAGCAAGAGCAAGGCAAGTGTCCTTGAAGCATATTGAACCTGTTTTTAAAATAAATGTTTTGTTTGTAAAACTGCATGCTTGTGTCAAATTGATGGGAAATCCTATGGTAGGAAGTTTACTAAACCACCCTTGTCACCTGGAATTTATGGTACAAAGTCGGGAAGGGTTTTTACCTTTTTGCTTCGCTTAAACAACTGGGATGGGAATAACTATATCACTCAATTTAATTATGCATGGATGAGATTATGGTTAACATGAACTGGTTAAACATGGTATGGTAATGGATGATCTAAGCAAGCCTGGTGTGTGGATGGGTTGGATGTTATGGTGGTTTGCTTGCTTTAGATCTAAGGACCGGTTCATGCGAGAATAAGCCAGGACTACAGTGCCACCACGAGGCCAAGTATGGGTGCGGCGTAGCTGATTAATTAGGGCTTTGCTAGTGCTGTTTGGACCATTGTGGATGCTCGGGGAAGGGGTAGTCGGATTGGGTTTGTTGATGATTGGTGGGACTACCCTGGGATCCGAATGGCTCAAGAGGGGGCCCTTGGTTGAAGATGTGCTTAGATGGAGGCATCGCCACCGGTGAAACCTCAGTGGGGTCTGAATAGACTAGTAATCCCTTTGTAAAGGCTATTTTGTGATCTCTTGGCCACACACCAACGGAAGTGTGTAATGTGACCGACGGGTCATGGGCATAAGGGAGGTTCTTAGTCGCCGAAGGGTGATGAAATCACGAACACGTGGGTAAAGAGGTACAAACTGTGCAGAGTTAACTAAAAACTATCATAATAGCTGTGCTCTTAGTTATGAGCACCTGGACAACTTCCATGATTAGAGGCAAATTGGAATTTGGGATGGTTATGGTTTGGTAATGGTTATGGTTTGGTAATGGTTATGGATGGTTATGGATTAATCTCTGGTATTGAATATGGTTATTGGCAATGGTGAAATCTGGACTTATTGATGATGGTAATGATTTCAGTTTGGTATTATGGTATTACTCGTGATTATGTTGGGATTACTTCACATACTTATACTATATTGCTTCTCGAATGTTTTAATGTACTTTTCAGCACTTTACCATTATTATTGTTGTCATTTGAATCAACCACATGTCATACTTTCCACACTTGCTGAGTATGACATGTACTCACTCTTGCAATCCCCCACCCCAACAGTTGCAGGTCAAGATTGGGAGTTTAATGGCGATAATGCGGAGTTCTAGGCTGTGTCTACCGTCAGCTTTGCCTGTGGTGTTGGTTGGAGCTGCGCATATATACCCTATTGCTTATGTTGCATAGTTGCTTAATTAGTTTATTTCCGCTGCATTAGTTGAACTTGTCATTAATATTCATTAGAGCTTGTATTCGAGGATAATCTGGTTTGTGTAATAAAATTTGGTTAACTAATCTTTTCTTGTGGTAATTTTCTGTATACTCTTTTGTGATTGCACTCGTGTATGTGTGATGAACATCCTGGGCACACATATGCGTTAGCTTGGTTCATTTTCGGAACCGGGCGTCACAGTGTTGTTATTTTTGTATTGAGTGTATGAGCATGATAGTGACTAAAAGATCGGATTAGCTAGAGAGTTTGAGAGCACGAGCGAGAGAGAGGCCCAGAGTCTCCGAGCGGGTCCGACAGAGTCTCCCCCGTGTATCACTCGACCAGTCGATTTATAGTACAAGGGTTGGCCGTTACATTGTTAGCCTGGCCCGACATGTGGCCCTGGCAGTTACTGATGCCTAATACACATTTTAATGCACGTAATCCCCCTTAAGAGTGTGGTAACGCGCCTTAATGGTGGCGTTACTAGTATTAAGGGTCCTCCGATCGTGTGTCATTAAGACTGCATTAATGACACATAATCAGGTCTTAAAGCCTTAAATGTCCCTTGAAGGTCCAAGCCGTTGGAGGTCCACCAATCTGCCCGTTGAGGGTGAAGGTCCGGTGGTTGGACGCATGGCAGCTTTAGAGCTTACCATCTTGGATAAGTAGATCTGGTGCCATTGTACACGTGTCGGTACCAGAGCTTCCCTCTGTCGGGGGTTAGGTCTAGGGGTGTCACACAGGTATCTAGTCTGGAGCATTCCCATGTATGGATTGTAGCTCCGGTTTTATGATACACGTGGCGGCACTGGGACTAACCATATGAGGGAGGCAGGTCCAGTTACGAGTAACATTTGGGGCCTTCGGAGGTATTCAACTCAGATAGGTGGAGTTCCTTTGTACTCTTTGTAGTTCCAAGGGGTATCCGGTACGCAGGGTACCGACAGTTACCCGGGTTGAACGGTATGACTAGGAGCTCCTTATCACTATAGTATTTCACTGCCTTAACAAAATATAAAACAATATCTTTTGACCGCTCAACGTTTGAAGATTAGTTCTGGCTGGTATTTGTGGGTCAAGATATGCAGGAGATGCGTTTCTCATTTTAGGACGAGTAGGTTGTTGTTGGTGCCTACACGCAAAATGCTAAATTTGTTAGACACATATAACACTTATATTGAGCATATATATTGAAGAACCTAGTTTTTAAGGACTTACAGTGCGAAGCGGCATAATAGAGAGACATCCAAAGCATCGAGATTGAAAAGGTAGTAGAGATCGGACCAGTCGATGATGACAAAAAAGACATCATCACCAGAAAGTGGTTATCCTTGAATCCCCCAATTAAGGCTTGATATTTTTTGTAATTTTGCATGTAGTTTTTATGAAGGTCAACACATGATTTACTAGCTTGTTTGAGTGCGCCAACAGTTAACATCGGCTTTCCCATTTCAAACTTTGGGTTAGCATGTGTCATAGATTTCGGCGCTCTCGGGTTAGATTTCGACTCTTTCACTATTTTCTTGCAAGCTTCCTTCGATAATCGTTGTTGCAGCTGACTCTTGTTCTTGGCACGTACATTCTTCATCGTCTTTGCCAGTTGCTGATGAGGTGTAGGGAGCAAGGCACTCTGAGTGCGAGGCAGAGACCGACGCTGCTGCTCTTAAGGTGCAGACTTCTGCTGCAGCTCTAGAGTTGGAGACAGATGTGGCTTCTCTATAACTAGAGGCAACTGTTCTCCAATTGGAGTCTTATGCTGCTTCTCTGTAACTAGAGGCCACTGCTCTCCAATTGGAGACTTTTGCTGCTTCTTTATAACTGGAGGCAATGACCGCTCTGGAGTTGGAGACAGAGCCATCTGCTCTGGATTTTGAGGCAGAAGAAGACGTGCCTCAGGAGACATCAAAGCAGTAGAGGTCGACGCTGAAGATGTTGCTGCTGGGTCAACAACAATAGAAGTCTGTTTCTACTAAACCCTTCTAGCAACTGCATCCCATATAGTCAGCGTTGTGTCGGCCGGTGGCACTTTGAGCTTCAGGTCTTTCGTATTTTCATGCACCATGTCCACCTTGACCACAGCATAGGATGTTGTGTTGACATGGATGTTGTCAGGCCTGGCCTGATCGGGATACACTAGCCCTCTCCCAACCTCCATCCGAATGCTTCCTCCGGCCATTAGCATAAGGTTGCATGTTGTTGGCTGAGCCAAGTTATCTATTGTGTTCGACTCAATTGAAGGTCAGACGCTGGGTCCTGAAGATCCTCATGTTGTTGTCCACCTCAACTGTTGTAGAAGCTAACCTGCTCCTACACTCCTCATTGTTACATAAGAACGCATTAGAGAATTGTATACCTGCTCCCTCAAGTATAGGCTTCGGGTCTCCTAGAAGCTCCCTTCTCAGTTGTCTTTTCAGCTTCTCCCATCAACCTATAGTGTTAAGTTTGTTTTTCGCTTCCGATACGTAGTTTTGGGTTCTGGAAACCCCTCCCACCAGGTCAACTTATTGAAAACACCACGAACACGGCCTTGTTGCTCCTTGGTTTGCATGGCCTTGTTGAGGGCATTGTTTTCCCTCTCACCATTTGAGTCTTCGCTGCTCAGGCTCAAGGCCCTTTGAGCAACATCAAAGGTGCTCTAGCTGTAGAAGGTGACCTGGCCTGACTCTGTCAGCTTAGAACGAGCACGCATAAATGGTCTCAGTCATCCACAGAAATTTTCATATCGATTCTGAAGACCTAGTTGGGCCAATCTTTCATCCTTTTGTTCCAGAATCCTTTTTTCGTCATAACCGGTGTTGTCGAGGTGGTGGTCATGCTCGTTCTGCGATTGGAGCCACTTCATATATTCATTGTTCTTAGCGAAGTCCTGAGATTCACTCTTTTCAACAAATCTTGCCCAGTCATCTTCTGACAAATGTTTATACTTATGGATGGGGGTTTCCTGGTTCCTCCAAATAGTCACAAGCTTATATTTGTAGGTCCTCCAAGCATGAGGGATCATATTCATAGCTAGCTTCTTCCCCTTCTACTTCTTTTGTTCTGGATATTGAACGTATGCTCGAATAGAGTTTTGGAAGAGTTCATCCTTTTCATTTTCGGTCAACTCATCAAATCCCTGCAAGGTTAGCGGCACCCTTTCCCAAGAACCTAGACCACAAACCCTTGATAGTGTCGTACTCACTTTCTTCTCCAGGGGTAATCCTTCGTCATGACTTCATCAACACTCATAACGTCTGTCGGCCACATCGTATGTGACCTTTTCTTTCTTTTACCAGAGCACGTTCTGATTGTGATTCAACTGATGCATCCTCTTCATGAGTCTGCTGTTGACTCTACTCGTCAGCCTACTCTTGCCGAGTATTTTGCTGAGCCTGCAGGTGATGAGGAGTCTGCTGTTGAGCCTCCTCTTCAATATGCTGCTGATACTCAGACTAAGGCATCTTCAAATTCAATAAAGTTCACTAAAATCTTGTAAAACATTATCAAATTTCAGTCACATTTGCACAAACTGTCACATAAGGGAGCAAATTCTCTCATGGCATTTGTACCTTAATAAGAAAAAGATCTATGTGCCAAGTGTAAGGACAATCCAAAGCAATCTGACACAACTAACAATCATTAAATAACAGACTGTTGCAAGTAATTTGAACAAGAAAGCAATATTCTACCACCTTATTAAAGACACATTCCACTGGTAAAGACAATAGCTCCGGAAAAAGTCTATCACACAAGTTATAGGTAAAGACAATAGCTCCGAAAAAAGACACCTCGAGACCTTCTATTTTTATAATAATACGTACTAGCCAAAGTGTAATACTCTAAGCGTAGTACTCCGAAAATATACTAAACATTGACCGGTTAACATGTCAATATACTAAACACTGAACCACCAAAGAGTATCAAGCACGGACCATTTTCACTCCAACCAACGCGCGACAAACCTTATTAATAGTACCAAATACATAAAGCTTACTAGGATGAGGTCGGGGTTGAGGCGGAGTCGAGGTCGACGGCAACAGCATGACAATGACCAAGAGGGTAGTGTCGAGGCGGCGACATGCCCCGGAGAAGGAGATGACGTGGCGGCATTCTCCGACGCGGCGATTTCTAGGCCGAAAAGTGACAAGCGCACGAGAGCTAAAGTGTCAAAAATTTTTGCTAAGTGTTGGGAAGAGAGCGCGTGAAAGAATTAAAAAGTACCTTAGGGCAACCATTGGAGACGAGCCTCAGAAGACCCCGTCTCACATTTTACACAGATCGGAGACGTGCCTCAGGTGAGCTCGTCTCTCTTTTGCTCCAACAAAAAGAAAAATTAGGTCCCACAGGTATGTGGGACCACATGTAAGTGACCTCTAATGCCTCTGAACTAGAAGCGGGCCCACATGTTAGTGACCTGTAACACCCTGATTTTCAAGTTTTGGCAAATTAAAAACTTAAATGGGAATTTAGAGTTAATAATGGGTGGAAATTGTTTTTATAAATAAAACTATAAAATATATGCATTTCGTACTGCATTTTTCATTTTGCATTCATCCTCATGTATTGAAAATTTATTACCAAAATAAATAAGCTAAAAGAAATTTATTTACCAGAGTAAGTACATTGAAGGAAATTAAATTAGCATAACGAATATGGAAGAAAAGAAATAAAATAAAACGGAAAGGATAATATGGTAGAAGAAACAATAGTTGTTAAGAATAATATAATAAATAACAAATATAGAGAAAGAAAGAAAATATATAACTTTAACTAAGAGAGTAACTAAATAAATAAAAATAAAAGAATAACAAATAATGGGAAAAATAATATATATATATATATATATATACACACATTTGTGAAACCTAAAGAAAAAATATAAAAATATATATATCTATAAAGAATAATATATAATAATAATAATAATAATGAAAAAATGAATATATAAATACATAAATCAATAAATAAATAAAAAGAAAAAAATCTGCACCGCCCGGCCAGCCATGCCGCCCAAGCTGGCCCGCTCTCGCACCCCCGCGCAGCGCCCCACACCGCGCGACCCCGCCTGGCCCCGCGCCGCGTTGACCCCGCCCGCGTAGCTTGTGTCAATTTGATGGGAAATCCTATGATAGGAAGTTTACTAGCTTTGTTAAACCACCTTTGTCACCTGGAATACATGGTAGTGAGTCGGGAATGGTTTTTACCTTTTTGCTTCGATTAATTAATTGGGATGGGAGACAACTACACAATTAATTATGCATTGATGACACTATGGTTAATATGAACTGATTAAAATGATATGATAATGGGTGATATAAGCAAGCATGGTATGTGGATGGGTTGGATGTTCTGGTGGTTTGCTTGCTTTAGATCTAAGGACCGGTTCATGCGAGAATATGCCAGGACTATAGTGCCACCACAAGGCCAAGTATGGGTGCGGCGTAGCTAAATAATTAGGAGCGCTGCTAGTATTGTATGGACCATTGGATGGCGCGGGGAATGGGAGACCAGGAGGTCTACCCTGGGATCCGCATGGCACACGAGGGGGCCCGTGGGTCGGAGAATGGAGATTCAAGCCTGCTGATGAAACCTTAGTGGGCCCGTACGTACTAGTAGTCCCTTATGAAAGGCTATTTTGTGATCTCTTGGCCACACACCTACGGAAGTGTGAGACGGCATAATAGAGGTTCTTAGTCACCGAAAGGTGATGAAATCACGAACATGTGGGTAAAGTGGTACAACCTCTGTAGAGTCTAAAACTATCATGATAGCCGTGCTTCCGGTTAAGAGCACCTGGACAACTTCCATGATTAGAGGATTTTGGTATTGGGATAGTTGGATTATGGTTATGGGTTGGTAATGGTTAAGGATGGTTTATTGCTTATGGTTATAGATATGAATTTGAGCTATGGTAAATGGACATGGATAATGATGATGTTGGCAATAATTGGATATGGTTTATATTATGTTAATATGATGGTTATGATGGGATTGTTTCACATAGACATAGTATAATGCTTTTCAAATGTTTTAATGTACTTTTCAGCACTTAGCCATTATTATATTCATCATTTGTATCAGCTACATGTCATATTTTCCCACACTTGCTGAGTACGACATGTACTCACCCTTGCAATCCTCCACCAACAGTTTCAGGGGATGTTTGGGAGTATCCTGAGGATATTATGGAGTACTAGGTTGCGTACCGCCGTCGACTGCCTGTGGAGTTGGAGTCACCTACGCTAGTTTATTTTCCGCTGCACTAGAATCAAGGTATATTTATTATTCGTGACATGGTTATTATCTGTATATCATTTGTGATGGTGATGTGTATGTGTGATGAACATCCTGGGCACACATACACTACACTTGGTTCATTTTTCAGAACTGGGTGTCACAAATTTGTATCAGAGCCATGTCGACCGTAGGACGCAATCCTAGGTAGAATGGACACTTTAAAACACGTAGAAACTATCTTCTAAAAGGCTGTTTTCAAAAAAATGCTTGTTGCGGCGTTTTCTTCCTCATTCACCCTCATCTCACTATTGCACACCCTTTGTTCCCCTCATCCTTGCCGTTGTATTTTGACACACTCACCTCTAAATATTTTTCTTATTTACACACATGTTGCTGCTGCATTTTGCACACTTCCTCTACTAAAGTTTCTTGTGAAAATATACTTGTTGCTGATGCATTATTTTGATTATTTGCCTTGCTTGCTGCTGCAATTTTCTTTTTTTCCCTCCCTATTGTTGTCGTGCACTCTCTTTCTTTTTCTCTTAATTGCTGTTGTGATCTTCGAACTATTTCACCTTTCATCTCCAATGATTTTTTTTATTAAGAACATAGGATTTGTTTTTTTAAAATTGTCTTTGAAATTTTCCACTCTCTTATTTATTTCGACTTTTTTTTTCTTTCCTCCTTTCATATCCAACACTTCTTTTGTGGAAAATTATAGATGACCACCCTCGCACTCCTAAGCATCCAGAAGAAGTAGGAGTATTCGAAGAAGTAATGAAAGGAACACACCTTAGGGAGAAGCTTTTCGAGATGCGCTTCATGTGGAGGAGCTTCGTATGGTCCCGTCTCATGCCGTTCTCCAAAATAGGGTACTTCACCATCCCGTAGTTATGATAATGTTAGGTCTTGTGATTAAGATTTAAGTCTACCCTTGAATAAATGTGTATAAACGTTTAGTTCGTTAGTGCATGTGTTTAGGTTTGGTGTGATGACTGTATGATTGCTTGCTTGTATGTTTGTGTGTTTGGATGTCAATTGTGGAACACTTATATATATCCACATCCTCATCTAATAATGCATTATTTAGGATCATATACCTTGATGCATGCATATAGGTTGGGATTCCTTCTATCTCTCTTTTCTCGTTCAACCTCTACTTCAATGGAAGACGGATACAACTAGAAGGATCACTACTTCGGAAGCAGCTACATGGAAGTATGAAGGCAATATCCAAATAAAGTTTTTCCTTATCTCTTCTCTAATCCCTCTGAATCTCGAGTCCGAGATTCCTCTTAAGGGGGATAGATTGTAACATCCCCAATTTTCAAAATTTGGCTGATTGAAATTTAAATAAGAACTCCAAATTTATTTCAAAATCTCTTCTTCAACCCATCCGAATCTCGAGGGCGAGATTCCTATTAAGGGGGGTAGAATGGCAAATTAAAAACTTAAATGGGAATTTAGAGTTAATAATGGGAGGAAATTGTTTTTATACATAAAACTATAAAATATATGTATTTCATACTGCATTTTGCATTCATCCTCATGTATTGAAAATTTATTACCAAAATAAATAAGCTAAAAGAAATTTATTTACCAGACTAAGTACATTGAAGGAAATTAAATTAGCATAACGAATATGGAAGAAAAGAGATAAATTAAAACGGAAAGGATAATATGGAAGAAGAAACAATAGTTGTTAAGAATAATATAATAAATAACAAATATAAAGAAAGAAAGAAAATATATAACTTTAACTAAGAGAATATCTAAATAAATACAAATAAAAGAATAACAAATAATGGGAACACAATATATATATATATATATATTTGTGAAACCTAATGAAACAAATATAAAAAATATATAAATAACTAATAATATATAAAAAATAAAGAATAATATATAATAGTAATAATGAAAAAATGAATGAATAAATAAATAAAAGAAAAAAATAGCACCGCCCGGGCGGCAACGCCGCCCGAGCCGGCCCGCTCCCGTGCCCCCGCGCAGCGCCTCGCACAGCACGACCCCGCTTGGCCCCGCGCCGCGTTGACCCCGCCCGTGCAGCGCCCTGGCCCCACCCGCCAGCGCGACCCCGCGCTCCCGCCCGAGCCGCTCGCCCGCGCGCCTGCCCCGACCCCGCCCGGGCCCACGCTGCAGCACGCCCTGCCTGCCCGCCCGCGTCCTAGCACGCCGGCCCAAGCGTCATGCCCTCGCACCTATAAAAGACTACCGAGACTCCGTGATTCCATCGACAGAAGCGCGGCCTGAGCCCCAAAACCCTAGCCGCCCTAGAGAAAAAAAAGGGTGAAGAACAGAGGTGCCGCCAGGAAGAAAAAGAGAGGAAAAAAGGGAAGGAAGAGGAAGAAAAAGAGGAGGGTGCCGTCGTCCGCCAGAGATCGTCATCGTCGTCGTGTCACCGTCGTCGTGCCGCCGGAGGACCGCATCGCTGTCTCCTTCATCTACGTCACGTCGTCGTACTCTCCATCTACGTCATGTCGTCATCATCTTCGTCCACCAAACCCTAGATCCCGGAGACACGCCACGTTGCGCTGCCATTCCACGACTGTCCGGACTAGATGTGCGTAAGGTAGGTATTACTGTCTAGATCTAAACAACTATTTTAGTTCTAGTATATGAATTAGATCACATGTAGAACATGCTTTATTTGAGCGATCGTTAATCATTGTCTGGTTATCTTAAAATCACATGGAACGCACAAGTTAGATTAAATCATACAAGATCAATATGATATTTTAGATTTGGAAAAATTTATATTTTCAGTAATATTTAATCTGTTTTCCAGACTTAATAAATGAGATTAAAGCCTAGTTAATTCATAAAGTATCAAAATAAATCTAGAAAAATTCCAGAAAATTTAGAATAAATTCTAGTAAGTTACTAATATTATTTTCAGCATGTTTAATGTTCTTAAATAATTATTTTACCTCTGAATAAATTCTAATTAATTCTAAACTTGCTCAAATAAATAGGAAATCATTATAGAAAATTATAAAAAAACCATAGAAAGTTATGTAACATTAATACAAACATATTTTCTGCATGTATTCATATTTTGCATATTGATTAGTGGTTGCAATGCATTTATTATGTATGTTTGCTTGTGTATGTGGTTGATTGCGAGTAGACGATTTGCTCAAGTGGTTATGATCGAGAAGCGAGTATGCGTGGATCTTCGAGTGCAAGACTTTGAGTTGATTGACCATCAGAATTGCGGAATATTAAGGCAAGTGTCCTTGACCATATTGATCCTGTTTTTAAAATAAATGTTTTGTTTGCAAACAGCATGCTTGTGTCAATTTGATGGGAAATCCTATGATAGGAAGTTTACTGGCTTTGTTAAACCACCCTTGTCACCTGGAATACATTGTAGTGAGTCGGGAATGGTTTTTACCTTTTTGTTTCGCTTAATTAATTGGGATGGGAGACAACTACACAATTAATTATGCATTGATGAGACTATGGTTAATATGAACTGGTTAAAATGATATGATAATGGGTGATCTAAGCAAGCATGGTATGTGGATGGGTTGGATGTTCTGGTGGTTTGCTTGCTTTAGATCTAAGGACCGGTTCATGCGAGAATATGCCAGGACTACAGTGCCACCACAAGGCCAAGTATGGGTGCGGTGTAGCTGAATAATTAGGAGCGCTGCTAGTATTGTATGGACCATTGGATGGCGCGGGGAATGGGAGTCGAGGAGGGCTACCCTGGGATCCGCATGGCACACGAGGGGGCCCGTGGGTGGGAGAATGGAGATTCATGCCTACCGGTGAAACCTTAGTGGGCCCGTACGTACTAGTAGTCCCTTATGAAAGGCTATTTTGTGATCTCTTGGCCACACACCTACGGAAGTGTGAGACGGCATAATAGAGGTTCTTAGTCACCGAAAGGTGATGAAATCACGAACATGTGGGTAAAGTGGTACAACCTCTGCAGAGTGTAAAACTATCATGATAGCCATGCTACCAGTTAAGAGCACCTGGACAACTTCCATGATTAGAGGATTTTGGTATTGGGATAGTTGGATTATGGTTATGGGTTGGTAATGGTTAAGGATGGTTTATGGCTTATGGTTATGGATATGAATTTGAGTTATGGTAAATGGACATGGATAATGATGATGTTGGCAATAATTGGATATGGTTTATATTATGTTAATATGATGGTTATGATGGGATTGTTTCACATAGACATAGTATAATGCTTTTCAAATGTTTTAATGTACTTTTCAGCACTTAGCCATTATTATATTCGTCATTTGTATCAGCTACATGTCATATTTTCCCACACTTGCTGAGTACGATATGTACTCACCCTTGCAATCCCCCACCAACAATTTGAGGAGATGTTTGGGAGTATCCTGAGGATATTATGGAGTACTAGGTTGCGTACCGCCATCGACTGCCTGTGGAGTTGGAGTCGCCTACGCTAGTTTACTTTCCGTTGCACTAGAATCAAGGTATATTTATTATTCGTAACATGGTTATTATCTGTATATTGTAAGACCTATGTGTGCTGAATAAATTGGCTTGTAGTGAATACACTTGCTTTGACGATAAAAGTTTTGAATATCACCAAAACACCTTTTTACTAAGCTCCGACTTACATTGTCTAGCTCCGGTTTTTGGGTTGACTAGTTTGGACTAGTTTTGGTAAACTTCGGTGCTAGGTCCTGCCAGTTTTGGTAAGCTCCGGCGGGTGCTTGATTTTACTAGCTCTGGTAAGCTCCGGCTCAAGGTCCGGTTTGCTCTGGCAATGTCCGGAACATGACTGCAGTGCTTCTGCTTTTCATTTGCAATGTTTCATACATGCTATACATCTCTGGAAAGATTGCTTAGTATTCATTTGATAAGTCTTTGGTGCGTTTTTGGTTGACATAGATGATATCGTGTTACTGTGGTTTTGCATCATGCTTATGTGAGGTTCTCACGTAAGGTGTTGTGTTCGGAACTAACTTGAGTCAAGTCGAGGACTTGGGCTCGTATGGATTGGTTGTTTATTCATGTGCAGGTGTTGCTTGAATTCAAGACATGGCTGGTGACGGGATCCATTGGACTAGTCTCAGGGAGGAGATGAGGTTCCAACAACCAAATTCAGGAGGAATTGTGGTTGAGCTGATCAGGAGGTTGCGCAGTATGATTGAATCAAGAACAATGCATGTTAAGGTATCGTGGACTTCATTGGAAGATGGTTGCACGTGTGCAAGGAGTGCATGGACGTGGCTACATGGTTCTGAGACGTTATGAAGAGATGTGGACGTAAAAAGTTGGTCGGAAAGGTCCAACGGACTAGGTTATGGACTTAGGCTACGGTTGAGTCGGGTTTGACTCAAATATAGAAAGATTTGAGTTGGTTATGATAGGATTTTGTGTGGGTCACGAATTTGAGTTCTTTAGGAATGTGGGGTACGTTCCCAAGGTGTTTGGAAGTCTTAAGATTGCTTCTATCTGCGTATAGAAGAATCCTAAGCAGTTATGGAAAGTTACGATTCGTGAACAGAGTAGGATTAGGTTCCTGATCTGAGTTGAGTTGGCTTTCGAGCTGGCTATATAAGCAAGGGAGCCCAGAGCTCGTGGTACACGACTTTGGATCTGTTCCTCTTGTGTTCTATTGAATAAAATTCGTAGTTTGAAGGAACTTTTGTGCCTTGTTCGCCTGACTTGTTCCAGACAAGTTTTACTCGTCGAGTTTCTGGACAGCACTACCTTTCGTCGGTGGTTTTATCATAACTCGAGTTTTACAGATCCAATTGACGTGATTGTTTTTGGGTTGTCTTCACAACTTGATTATATATCATATTTAAAATGCCACGGTAATTGGATTTGTGGTTTTTGATCTACACGAGTTTCTTTGCAGCATTCCAGAACTGTTTTTCTCAGGTAGGACAGATTGATCTTTGTTTGATCTTTTGATCATAACTTGAGTTTTTCTCGACGGAATTGAGTGATTCTTCTTGTGTTTTCTTTGTGACTTGATTCTCTCTGATATCTATCACTTTTGTCACGGTGAAAAACGTTTAGATTAGTCTCACACACGATTTCTTTAACAGATCGTTTTTCTGCCGAAGGGGTTGGGGTTTAATTGTTTCCGCTGCGTAAGATTTTTAAATCTACCATTCACCCCCCCACTGGTAGCTTTTCACGTTCTCTTCGATCCTACAATTGGTATCAGAGCCACGGTGCTCCAATCTTTGTGATTTGCACGTGTTTTTGACTAATCATCATGGAGAATACTCCGCCAAACCTTATGTGTTTGATAGTATTGATTTTTAGGTTTGGAAGGCACGTATGGAGGCTTTCATCTAGGCACAAGGCTTTGCAATATGGGAGAAGGTATACAAGCCTTACGAAGGGCCATGAAACGATCAAGTTACAGCTACAAATCTGAGAGATGTCAACAACAACAAGGCTCGGAACTTGATCATACAAGGATTAACACAAAGCGACTTCGACCGTGTTGCACACCTCCGATCTGCATACGATGTGTGGAAAGCACTTTGTGACTACCACGAAGGATCCAACACGATCAAGGAGGTAAGACAAGACATGTTCAAGAAAGAATACATGCGCTTCGAGATGCATCCTGGTGAGTCCATTGATGACCTCTTTGCTCGCTTTAATAAAATTCTCAGCAACTTGCGAAGCGTGAATGTTAATTTTTCAGATGCTAAAAATGCTAGGCAATTGTTAAGTGCATTAGACATGTCAATTTGGGAGATGAAAGTTACATCCATTCGTGAATCTACAGTCATGAGTTCACTTACTCTAGATGTGCTATATTCCAAGTTAAAAACTCATGAAATTGATATAATCTCACGTAAGAACCCCCAACAAGTCTATTGTTTTTGTTTCTCAACGTGACATGCCTAGATCCGGTCAAACTTCATCTTGTGGTACACTTGCTTTGTTGTCCTCTCTAACCCTTGAACAGATTGAGGAGTTTCCAGAGGAGGAGCTAGCACTTCTCTCTACGGAGTTCTCAAAAGCATTGCAAAATGTGAGAACTAGAAGGAGAGGAAGCTCCGGACCTCAACGATGCTTCGAATGTGGTAAGACAGGACACTTTCATACAGATTGTCCTAACCTTTTAGGTCCTACCTCCCGGGAAGAAAAACAATCAAGGATAAAACACTCCTCAACAAACGATAAGAAGACAAAGATGGGTTTCACAGGTCGTCAACTGGTGAACAGTTTTATCTCAGCACTCCAGGAACTTGGCTCAAGCGACGTGGACATTGGAAGTGATGAAGATGAAGATGATTTGGCAAACTTGTGCTTCATGGCGGGCAAGTCAAGATCAAGTATGGAGGAGGCAGAACACAACAGCGACAATGAAGAGGTATGTCCTACTTGCGAAGAAATGTGTGATGCTATTTCTCGTGCCACTGTTATTGTTAAGAAAAAGGACAAAAAGCTTAGGGACAATGCTGTTAAATTGAGTCACTAGAATCTGAAATTAATCATTTGAAATCCTTGATTCCTAGTGATGATTCTCGTTCCTCATGTGACTTAATATATGAACAATTGTCCTCCCTAAGAAGTGCACATACCTCCACACTTGATAAACTTGAACTTGAAATTGAAAAGAACAAAAAGCTTGCTGCACTTAATATTGGAAACTTAAAAGATGCTTCTTGTTCTACAATTGATTTGCATTGTTCTAGTTGTGATGATCTTGATAAGAAACTGCAAGATGCTATGAATGAAATCTCTATATTGAACAATGATTTATGTTGTCATGAAGTTAAATATTGTTCCAATTGCAAATTAAAAGGAAAAACTTCATGTGAAAATTTCCTTGACCTGTCCAATAAACTTGATAACATGCATAAGACATTTGATTGGTTTTGTAATGGGAATAAGAACCTAAACTTGCTGCTGAATTCATCCAAGTCTTGCAATGATAAAACTGGTTTAGGTTTTGATTCTCATGCTCATGCTAAGGCACATCCACCTAAAATTGTAAAGTCATTAGGAAGTGGTTTGATTCAAACAGTTCCTAAACAAAAAGAAGTGGTTTCAAATCTGCAGGAGTATTGTCTCATTCGGTTTCAAATAAAAATGTTGTTTGCTCATCTAGACATGAACACAAAGGGGGAGATAATATGGGATAATTTTTGGATTTTCTTCTCATTTTACTTTTGATTTACAAAGTGGGAGAAATTGCCTTCAAAACTTTTATGTGATTAAGCCAATGTTCGGATTTTTAATGGTGTTGCCAATGCATTCATCAAGGGGGAGATTGTAAGACCTATGTGTGCTGAATACATTGGCTTGTAGTGAATACACTTGCTTTGATGATAAAAGTTTTGAATATCACCAAAACACCTTTTTACTAAGCTCCGACTTACATTGTCTAGCTCCGGTTTTTGGGTTGACTAGTTTGGACTAGTTTTGGTAAGCTCCAGCGCTAGGTCCTGCTAGTTTTGGTAAGCTCTGGCAGGTGCTTGATTTTACTAGCTCTGGTAAGCTCCGGCTCAAGGTCCGGTTTGCTCTGGCAATGTCCGGAACTTGACCGCAGTGCTTCTACTTTTCATTTGCAATATTTTGTACTTGCTTTACATCTCTGGAAAGATTGCTTAGTATTCATTTGCTAAGTCTTTGGTGCATTTTTGGTTGACATAGATGATATCGTGTTACTGTGGTTTTGCAACATGCTAATGTGAGGTTCTCACGTAAGGTGTTGTGTTCGGAACTAACTTGAGTCAAGTCGAGGACTTGGGCTCGTATGGATTGGTTGTTTATTCATGTGCAGGTGTTGCTTGAATTCAAGACATGGATGTTGACGGGATCCATTGGACTAGTCTCAGGGAGGAGATGAGGTTCCAACAACCAAATTCAGGAGGAATTGTGGTTGAGCTAATCAGGAGGTTGCGCAGCATGATTAAATCAAGAACAATGCATGTGAAGGTATTGTGGACATCATTGGAAGATGTTTGCACGTGTGCAAGGAGTGCATGGACGTGGCTACATTGTTACGAGACGTGATGAAGAGATGTGGGCGTAAAAAGTTGGTCAGAAAGGTCCAACCGACTAGGTTATGGACTTAGGCTATGGCTGAGTCGGGTTTGACTCAAATATGGAAAGATTTGAGTTGGTTATGATAGGATTTCGTGTGGGTCACAAATTTTAGTTGTTTAGTAATGTGGGATACATTCCTAAGGTGTTTGAAAGTCTTAAGATTGCTTCTATCTGCGTATAGAAGAATCCTAAGCAGTTATGGAAAGTTACAATTCGTGAACAGAGTAGGATTATGTTCCTGATCTGAGTTGAGTTGGCTTTCGAGCTGGTTATATAAGCAAGAGAGCCCATAGCTCGTGGTACACGACTTTGGGGCTGTTCCTCTTGTGTTCTATTGAATAAAATTCGTAGTTTGAAGGAACTTTTGTGCCTTGTTCGTCCGACTTGTTCCAGACAAGTTTTACTCGTCGAGTTTCTGGATAGCACTACCTTTTGTTGGTGGTTTTATCATAACTCGAGTTTTACAGATCCAATTGACGTGATTCTTTTTGGTTTGTCTTCACAAGTTGATTATCTATCATCTGTCAAAATTTCACGGTCATTGAATTTGTGGTTTTTGATATACACAAGTTTCTTTGCAGCGTTCCAGAACTGTTTTTCTCGGGTAGGACAATTGTTTGATCTTTTGATCATAACTTGAGTTTTTCTCGACGGAATTGAGTGATTCTTCTTGTGTTTTCTTCGTGACTTGATTCTCTCTAATATCTATCACTTTTTTCACGTTGAAACACGTTTAGATTAGTCTCACACATGATTTCTTTAATAGATCGTTTTTCTGCCGAAGGGGTTGGGGTTTAATTGTTTTCGCTGTGTAAGATTTTTAAATCTACCATTCACCACCCCCCCCTCCGGTAGCTTTTCACGTGCTCTTCGATCCTACATATATCATTTGTGATGGTGATGTGTATGTGTGAAGAACATCCTGAGCACACATACACTGCACTTGGTTCATTTTTCAGAACCGGGTGTCACATGACCTCTAATGCCTCTGTGGAGGATGTGGGCCTACATGTCAATGACCTATAATGCCTCTACCATCACTCGCAGAATTCGAAGTGCTCCGACTTCTCTTCACATCATAGACTCGCTTGGTAAGAGCTCGTCTCTTTTTTCATATACGAGACGACCTCGTCTCCCTTTTTCTCCATCAGAAACCACAACGGTTCCACACAGGGAGTGGGGCCCACATCAAGCCGAGAAATTAGTTGTGAGTTCATTGCCATAATGTGATTCGCGCGTAGAGCTGCCATCGCGCGCAGAATTCAAAGCGCTCCGACCACATTGTCTTCTCTGAACCATTATATAGTGACTTGGTCTATGACATGTGGGACCATGCCACATGGGCTTCATATGGCAGTGACCATGTCACAAGTCAGGGGATCCTCTGTATATATAAGGATGCCCTCCCATTCTTCACACCATCAATAGCATCGTAGCCTTCCTCTTCCTCTAGTTGAATCGTAGCCTTCCTCTTGCTCTTCCTCTGTCCCAAGCTCAATTGTAGCTCCTCCGTCCCCAACTCCAACCGCACCTCCCAACTCCAACCGCACCTTCGCCACCTTCCTGGGCAAAAGAGCGATACTACCTATTGGGGAAAATCGCTCACCTGGAGTATTTGGTCGTCGTCATGGAAAAGGAGCACGACCTTAAATACTGATGCAAACTGATGACGAGGGGTGTATTTAACAGTACATATCATGCCATGCGGCTTCTAGGCCTTGGTCGCCTTCCAGAATGTATTGTAATAGGCGAGCATGATACCATCATCGGCCACTACCTCTACTGGCTAATTGCAGTGGTCAGTCGTCTTCACGCGATGCGGGGGACAGTCGGTGAGGTGCTTGAGGTGGAAGTGTATGTAGCCAAGAGGGGGGTGAGTAGGCTTATTGAACTTTCATCAGATCCTGAAACACTTAACAACTTGATCAAATACAAAGAAATCAGAGTAGTCCGGTATGGTCTGGACTAGTCCGGTGTGTGCGGACTAGAACGATCAAGTTTGATCGAAGAATTCACATCAAGTACTCTATGAAGCGGAAAGTAAGTTGTAATTTGGATGTATCACGACAATGAAACTATGTATGGCATAAATTAACTTTGATTTCAATGTTTTAACGTAAGTTATCCAAGATTTAGTAAACACTAGAATATGATAAACAATAAGAACAAAAGTATGCGACACAAGATTTTATCCTGTGGTTCGATTCCATGGAGGAAATCTACATCCACGTTGAGGAGTCCATGGAGGACCGCGTCTTCACCAACCCTACCCTTGTCGAATCGCCACGGAGGACAATTCTCTTCCACTAACCACAAAGGACAAATAACCATATTCAAGGGGCCTTCTCACAAGTTGAGGGCTCAACAAACAACAAGAGTGCACGAGAGATTCAAACCCAAGAGATCAAGATCGTGTGGAACAAGTCTCTCCTTTTGATCAATGGTAATCCTCAAAGATTTGATCTTTCTAGGGTTAGAATGTGTGGAGATATGTGTATTTTGGGCTCTTGGAAGGTGTGATGGCGCAGTGGGTCGAGAGATTTGGTTGTAGGGTCGTACACCTCTATTTATACTAGGGTTTCCAAAAATTACGGTTAGGGTTTGCGATGTACGGACTAGTCCGTGGTGGACTCCAGACTAGTCCGGTGTGCAGCGTGTGGGAAACCCTAAGTGTTCTAATATATCGGACTTGTCTCGCAATGAGCGGACTAGTCCGATTTGATCTCTGGAAGTATTCGGACTAGTCCGGCACATATCGGACTAGTCCAGTGTGGTGAACTTCATGTAGAATTTAGGATAAGTACACAGTTGGAGGACTTGTCCGGTTTTATTCAGAGAGTTTTCGACAAGTCCGTGATGATATCGGACTTGTCCGGTGTCGTGAAAAATTATGGAGCTAAGGACAAGCCCGGACTTGGAGGACTTGTCCGATTTTAGTCATAAGATTATCGGACTAGTTCGTGGTGTTACCGGACTTATCCATTTTTGTACAGATGTGAAGTGCTGAGGACTAGTCCGCACTAGGGGGAACTAGTCCAATCTTAGTCAGAGAGATATTGAACTAGTCCGGTGAATATCGGACTAGTCCGTACTTGTGAAATTTTGTGCAGTGAGGGTGATTTCTTTTGCTTGAGCTCTTAGGGTGTGTTTCTCCAACACACTCCATACACAACAAAGTATTTTATTCAGCTCTGAGCTCTTTTCCATATAGATTCCTCATTCTCCTTTCTTTTTGCGCTTTCTTCATAATTTTATTAAAACCTGCGCTCATCTCAACAATTTCGTTAGGATATTATTTGTTTGTCATAAATCAACCAAGACCCACAAGGGATGCCTAGATGCACTTTCAGGAAGGCCGCAGGGGTTTGGTCGAGGCGATCGGCGAAAAGTGTGGGACAAAGTACCCATCGGAGGACTAGGCGATCGTCTATTTCTTTTTCTTTTGTTGTTTGTAATAATGCTTATTTTAATGTAATGTTAATGAATGTTTGTTATCGACTATCGAATGGTTTGTTGTCTTTTTATTATCGACAATCGAATGCGCCCGCGACACAGATCGTTAGACAAACATTCTTGTTCGTAAATAAAGCATTCAAGTTCATTACAAACAAGTTACAATACAAATGTTGAAGGGGAAACAGGGAAACAGAACAAGTGCTGGATTATCGATCGGAGACGTGCCTCGATAAACTTTGTCTCTCATCTACGTGTATGGGAGACGGGCCCGTTTTGGGCTCATCTCTCATTTGTTTCAGATCAGAGACGGCCTTCTTAAAGCTTGTCTCCCTTATTTTGAGATACGAGATGACCTTATTTAGAGGTCTTCTCCCTTTAGTTCCCCTGTTCTTAAGTACTACCCCTCCCCCCTCATTCGCAGTCGCCTCACAAATCACAGCAGCATGAATCGGAGAGGGGCCAATGGAAGGAGCGTCTCGCATTACCTTGTGGCCTTGCGAAAGCTGTTGTTCCCACATCGACGCGCACCCCCACAGCACGTGCTGAGGCGGAAATAGCACCTTTCGCATCTTTTGTAATGCCATGCCTTATATGCTCGTTGCAATGCGCTCAAATTTCTGTGGTGGGACAAATGATCTTAACTGCCGCATACGAGACGGGCTTATTTAGAGCTTTTCTCCCTTTTGCTTCCGTGGTACATGAGACAGGCTTACTTAGAGCACGTATCCCATTTGCCAGGGCAGAGCAAGTGCCAGATTGTGCTCCATGAGAAACAGAACACAAGGCACCAGTACTGCTCCATGAGAAACAGGGCACATATGACTAATGAAAGTCAAATTTTCACTCAAATGGCAATATTTTTCACATTTGAGCATAATCACACAAATATCAAAATGAAAGTCAATTTTTCACTCAATTGAGCATATTGAGCATAGTACACACAATCAATTTGCTACTTTACATTGTGGTCTTGGTTTTTTGAAATTCTTGAACTTCGTTGGCCGATGGTATTCTTAGCTCGATCATCGAGGTGATGCAAGAGGGAACCTCGTCAAATTGATCAAACTCTTCCTCATTGATGGCATTCTCGACTCCGGTGATTCATTGTTTTCCAGGTACAACCACCTTAAGTCTTTTATTTATTGTGTCTGTAACATAGAACACTTGAGCAACGTGTTCAGCTAAGACGAAAGGCTCCGACTTATATCCTTGATGATTAAGATCAACACTAGTGAACCCGTACTTATCTTGTGCAACACCTTTGATTCCATCAACCCAGTTGCAACGGAAAAGAGGAATCTTGAATCCTAGAAAGTCAAGCTCCCAGATCTCTTGTATTTGACCATAGTACATGTTTTTGTCTTGGCCCGTAGTAGCATAAGCATCAACACGGACACCACTATTATGATATGTGCTTTTCTTATATTGTTGTGTAGTGTAGAACGTGTATCCATTTATGTCGTACTCTTGACATGTAATAACTGTGAATATAGGTCACGAGCCAACTTTTTTAGGTATTCACTTGTTTGAGTATCCAATGACTGAGAGATCCAATCTCAGAGCCAGCCAATGAATTTTCTCATGTGTTCATTTGCTAACCATGATTCATTGCGGCCAGGATTGTCTTTAAGCAGCACCTCCTTGTGCTCATCGAAGTACTCCGATACAATGGACATATGTTGCAACACGTGGAAATGAGCGCAGAAGAATAAATGTGGATCTGGAGTTATATCCTTCTTACCAATGGTCCCTTTTCCTGTGAGCCTCGCCTCATGACAAGACTTTAGAACATCAATCGGGTTACTCGGGTCGATGCAGTTTAGAGCTCGCTCCATAGCATCCTCTGAGTATCCTTGTACCATGATGCCCTCAGGGTAAGCTCGATTTCTAACGAAAGACTTCAGTATGTCGTTGAATCTTTCATACATGTACATCTGGTGAAGGAACATAGGGCCAAGTAGCTTTATCTCCTTAATAAGATGAGTTGTGAAATGGACACTGATGTTGAAAAAGGCAGGTGGAAAATACATATCAGGGAAGCATAAAGTTTCAAAGTGCCTTTTTCCAATGACTCGAGATCTACTTCACATAGTACTTTTTGACAAATTGCATTGAAGAAAAAGCAAAAGTTCATTATAGCCTCCCGAACATTGACCGGTAGAATATTCCGAATTCCAACAGCAATCATCCTCGTAAGCAATACATGGTAATCATGAGACTTCACACCAAGAGCTACTTTTAGATCAAGAAATGAAATAAGCCTTGAGACGTTTGTCGAGTAGTTGGATAGTACTTTCACATTTTTCAAGAACCCACAAAACTTTTTTTTCTCATGTTTTGAAAGGGTGATGCATGATGTGGGTAGTTCCGTTCCTTTTACCGATTCATCGGGCCACAACTTAGGCATAATTCCCATTTTCTTTATATCCGCTCATGCATGTCCATGGTCCCTAGTTTTCCGATTCGTGTTAAGCAATGTCCCGAGTAGGCTCTCACACACATTCTCCTCATGTGCATCACATCAATCGAATGACGAACGTCTAAGTCTTTCCAATACGGTAGCTCCCAAAAAATTGATTGCTTCTTCCACATGTCATCTTTTCTAGTATTTTTGCCAGCCCTTTTCTACTTACCAAGGACAACATGGACATCCTTTACCATTTCATAGACTTCATGACCTGTGAGATGGGGTGGAGGACGCTTCTTCTCAGTGTTACCATTCAATTATCCTTCGAACTCCGAAATGGGTGCTTCATTGGAATGTAGTGTCGATGTCCCATGTACACTATTTTTGTGACTCGCTCAAATATTGTGAGTCTGTTTCTCTCAAACAATGTGGACATCCGCAACCCACTTTCTCGCTCTGTTCAGACAAGTTACGTGTCGCTAGAGAATCATTAACAGTCACAAATAAAATGGCTTTAAGGCCAAAGTACTCATGCTTTTGCTCATCCCAGACCTGCACTCCGTCGTTGTACGACAACTGCTTCTTCAACCAGAGGCCTGAAATAAGTGTCGATGTCATTCCCATATTGTTGTGGCCCGGTATCAGTCTTGACATCATAATATATTTCCGTTTGTTGCACAACCATGGAGGAAGGATCAAAATTGTTAGCACAATTGGCCATGTGCTATGTGTGCTACTGTTCAAAAACAAATTCATGCCATCGGTGCTCATTGTGATCCTAATATTCCTCAGATCAATGGCAAATTCATGATTTTGTGAATCAATGTTTTGCCACTGTGTGGCATCAGCAGGATGTCTTATCATTCTAGCATCCTGCCTATGTGTCTCTTTGTGCCATCGCAACAATTTTGACTCCTTCTTGTTAGCAAACCAATGCTTCAAACGAGGAATGATAGGAAAGTACCAAAACATCTTTTTAGGCTCTTTTTTTCTTCTGTTTGTATTGAAGTTCTCGTCATCACCGTTGTCCTTCCTATGATTGAATGTTGAATCCACAAATAGGGCATTTCTCGAGGTTTTTGTACTCAGGTCCACGATATAGAATGCAATCATTCTTGCACGCGTGGATTTTCTCCACCTTCAAACCCAGTGGACAGATTATTTGTTTCGCCTCATCAACTGTCGTAGGGACTATGGTACCATGGGGTAACATTTCCTTAAGGAGCATCAACAATTACTTAAACTACAATCATTCCATTCGTTGCTCGCCTTCATCAAGAAAAGTTTTAACATCCCAAATAGTCTCGTATACTTAGCCGCACAACCATGATGCAATGGCTTCTTCGAGTCTTCGATCACCTTCTTGTAATTTGCAAGTTCACCATTATTGTACTGATCATCGTGGTCATGTCTCTTGACATTGAGTACCATCTACTCTATGTTATGCACATGAAACTCAATGTTGTCATCGGTGAACCCTAATATATCTGGCTCGTTCACATCATCGTCGTGATCTTCTTCGACACTGCTAGGGACCTCCCTCTCCAGATATGAATCTCTCATCTCTACTTCATTAAGACCCTCCTCTCTATGTGTAGGATCGAAGAGCACGTGAAAAGCTACCAGAGGGGGATGAATGGTAGATTAAATTTTTTTACAGAGGGGAAATAATTAAATCCCAACCCCTTTGATAGAAAAACGATATGTTAAAGAAATCGTGTGTGAGACTAACCTAAACGTGTTTCACCATGACAAAAGTGATAGATATTAGTGATAATCAAGTCACGAAGACAACACAACAATAATCACTCAAATCTGTCGAGAGAAACTCAAGTTACGATTCAAAGATCGAACAAAGATCAATCTGTCCTACCCGAGAAAAACAGTTGTGGAATGCTGCAAAGAAACTCGTGTAGATCAGCAACCACAAATCCAATGACCATGAAATTTTGACAGATTATAGATAATCAAGTTGTGAAGACAACCCAAAAAGAATCACGTCAATTGGATCTGTAAAACTCGAGTTATGATAAAACCACCAAAACAAGGTAGTGTTATGTAGAAACTCGACGAGAAAAACTTGTCTGGAACAAGTCGGACGAACAAGGCACAAAAGTTCCTTTCAACTACGAATTTTATTCAATAGAACACAAGAGGAACAGCCCAAAAGTCATCTCCAACGAGCTCTGGCCTCCCTTGCTTATATAACCAGCCCTTAGGCCAACCCAATCTCAACAAGGAATCTAATCCTACTCAAATCACGAATCAAAACTTTCCATAACTGCTTAGGACTCTTCTATAGGCAGATAGAAGCAATATTAAGACTTCCAAACACCTTAGAAACGTATCCCATATTCCTAAAACAACTCAAATTTGTGACCCACATGAAATCCTACCCTAACCAACTCAAATATTTCCATACTTGAGTCAAACATGACTGAGCTGCAGCTTGAGTCCATAACCTAATCGGTTGTACCTTTCCGACCAATTCTTTACGTCCACATCTCTTCATCACGCCTTGGAACCATGTAGCTACATCCATGCACTCCTTGCATACGTGCAAACATCTTCCAATGACGTCTACGATACCTTCATATGCATTGTTCTTGATTCAAACATGTTGCGCAACCTCCCGATCAACTCAACCACAATTCCTCCCGAACTTGGTTGTGAACCTCATCTTCTCCCTAAGACTAGTTCAATGGATCCCGTCACCAGCCATGTCTTGAACTCAAGCAACACCTGAACATGAATAAACAACCAATCCGTACGAGCCCAAGTCTGCGACTTGACTCAAATTAGTTCCAAACACAACACCTTACCTGAGTACCTCACATAAGCATATTGCAAAACCACAGTAAAACAATATCAGCCATATCAGCCAAAACGCGCCAAAAACATAGCAAATGAATACTAAGAAATCTTTCCAACAATGTAAACCAAGTTCGAAACATTTCACATTAAAAGCAGGAACATTGCGATCAAGCTCTGAATCTTTCCAAAGCTAACTGGAGCTTGAGCCGGAGCTTACCAAAGATAGTACAACCTAGCGCCGGAGCTTACCAAGGCCAGTACACCCTAGCGCCGGAGCTTGCCAAAGCTAGTCGGAACTAGTCAACCCAAAAGCTGGAGCTAGAAAAACATAATGGAGCTAACCAACATAAGTCGGACCTATCAAAACATATCAGAGCTTAACAAAGACGTGTCAGAGCTATCAAAGACATGCCGGAGCTAAAGACAAAGCTCATCGGAGCTACCACAAAAAACATGTCGGATCTAGACAAAGAAGCTCGGACCTATTGTCGGACCTTGCAGAAGCTCGGAGCTAGAGTCGGACCTTGCTAAAAAGATGTTATGGCAGCATTCAAAACTTTTATTGTCAAAGCCAATGTATTCAGCACACATAGGTCTCACAATCTCCCCCTTGATGAATGCATTGGCAACACCACTTAAGACCCGAACATTGGCTTATTCACATTGAAAGTTTTGAAAATAATTTCTCCCCCTTTGTAAAACAGAAATAAAATGAGAAAAAAATTCTCCCCCTGAGAAGAATCGCGCTAAAAACAATTGTGAATATGTGCAATGTGTAATCAATTTCTCCCCCTTGCATACTTATCTTTAAAAATTCAAATAATATCTCTACCCATTTGACAATGTATTCAGCAAGGTTTATAAGACAAAATTTAATTGTTATGAGCATATTATAACATATACATATAAAACAAAGCTCATCCAAGTCATACTATCAAGTAACTTACACTATCACATTAATGAAATACATAAAGTAGTGTAAGCCATGCTAGAGATCAAATATAATTTCCAATTTAGCAAGTCATGATATCACAAACTTAACTATTTCGAAACCTGAAAGCATGACACTTGTTGCTGCATTTTATGATTTTTCAAAGCACAATTTTAGATCATATGATATTTGCAAGAGATTATATGCGCATCTGCCTTATTCTAACCAACCAAGCCAAGCATATGTCATTTGACAATCAGAAGCTTAAGGACATGGTTTAGTCATACACAACTTCTTCCAACTTCATATCTAAGTGCAATGATAAGCCATCTCAAAAGAAGAAGTGTGATGCATGCATATTCTCTTGATATTTTATCAATTTATATTTGTTCATAAAACTCAACATGTGAGTTGATTATTTAATTAATTCTTTATGATTAAAAGCACTAGTGAGCATGCAACAAGTTCAAAACAGCAAGAAAGTTCGACCATGACCAGATTCAGTGTAAGTAAATATTCAAATTACTAGACATGGCAAAAACTACAAAATGTATAACACGATTAATGTAGTAAGAATTTTCAGCATGTAAAAGGAATTACAAAGTCATATATGTATGAAATACTATGCTCATATTATTTAATTTCAGACTCACACATAGACTTCTCAAGTTTCAAAACTCCCCCTCAATGTAAGCCATGAGGATGCATAACCCCTATTTCACTATGAGTGAAACAAAAACGAGTGAAATCCAAAGGTTTTGTAAAAATGTCAGCCAATTGTTGTTCGGTATCTACATCGTGAAGCACAATGTTTCCTTTTTCAACATTATTATGGAGAAAGTGATACCTATGTCAATGTGCTTAGTTCTAGAATGTTGCACGGTGTTTTTAGCAATGCAAATGGCACTAGTGTTATCACAAAACAGTGGAACACTATCTAGATCAACCCCATAGTCCTTAAGTGTTTGAACAATCCAAATAATTTGTGAGCAAGCACTAGCAGCAGCTACATATTCAGATTCTGCTGTGGATTGTGCAACTGAATTTTGTTTTCTAGAGGACCAAGCAACAAGTGAATTACCAAGAAAATGACAAGCACCGGAAGTACTTTTCCTATCAATCCTACAACCTCCAAAATCAGCATCGAAAAAGGCTTTCAAAGTATCAGTTGAGGAAGAAGGAAGAAAAATGCCAAATTCTTGAGTTCCATGTAAGTACCTGAGAATCCTTTTGAGGGATTGATGATGTGAAGCACGTGGGGAGGCTTGAAACCGTGCAAAAATACATACGCTAAATTGTATGTCTGGTCTTGATGCCGTGAGGTACAAAAGTGATCTGATCATGCTTCTATATTCTTTTTGATCTACGGGTTCACCATCTTCATCAAGTTCAAGTGTTGTTGCTATTCCCATTGGTGTCTGAAGAGGCTTGCTTTTGTCCATGTTGAAGCGCCTTAGGAGGTATTTTGTATACTTCGTTTGATGCACAAAGGTACCCTCCTTGGTTTGCTTGATTTGCAGCCCCCAAAAGTACGTGAGTTCTCCCATCATACTCATCTCAAATTCTGAACTCATCATAGCTGAAAACTTGGACACAAGATCATGAGAAGCACAACCAAAGATAATATCATCCACATACACTTGAACGAATAATGAGTCATTGCCATACTTAAGCACAAAAAGAGTTTTATCAACCTTGCCCATGGTAAACCCCTTTTCAAGTAAGAATGTTTTTAACCTATCATACCATGCTCTAGGGGCTTGTTTGAGACCGTACAAGGCTTTGGACAGTTTGTAAACATGATTAGGAAAATCTGAATTTTCAAAACCCGGTGGTTGTTTGACATAAACCTCCTCATCTATGTAGCCATTAAGAAAATCACTTTTAACATCCATTTTATATAGCTTAAAACCTTTAGATGCAGCAAAAGCTAATAAAATTCTTATGGCTTCTAATCTAGCAACAGGAGCAAAAGTTCCATCAAAATCTAGACCTTCAACTTGAGTGAAACCTTAAGCAACCAACCTAGCCTTATTCCTAATCACCACCTCATCCTCACTTTGTTTATTTCTAAACACCCATTTAGTTCCAATTAAAGTGTGACCTTGAGATGAAGGTACAAGTTTCCAAACATTATTTCTTTTAAAATTTTCTAACTCTTCTTGCATGGCAATAATCCAAGATTCATTAGTGGGTGCATGTGATATATCTTTGGGATCAAAAGAAGAAACAAAAGCAGAATGAGCATGAGAGTTTGGATCACAAAACCTGGACCGTGTGACTCATTCGTGCAAGCTTCCAATAATTTGTTATGGGGGATGAATTTTGAGAACCCGGAGGGGAGTAGACACTTCACAAGCTTCTTCTTCTTCATGTCCATCACAAATCAACGATCTTGTGACTTGAGGAGGATCTGTACCAACAATGGTGGTCGTCGGTGCTGGCTGTGAATCAAAATCAGGAGCAGGAACAATATCATTAGCCACTAAATTTTTGGGCAGCAGCACCACTTCTTCCTCATCTTCAACAAAAATGCTCTCTCCCTGCGGATATGGATCCAGACCTGCAATGTTTGATATAGTACCTGTGCTATCTTCATCAAAATACACTTCACAAGTCTCCACAATTTTGTTAGTGTCAAGTAAAAGCACACGGTAGCCTCTAGTATGAGATGGATAACCAAGAAACATGCCATCAATGGATCTAGGTTCAAATTTATCAACATTACCATGTTTCTTAACAAAGCATTTGCAACCAAAGACCCGAAAGTGTGTAACACTAGGCCTATGTCCAAATCAGAGATCATATGGTGTTTTACCTAGCTTAGCACGCAAGAAAACACGATTTGAGACATAACAGGTGGTTGCAACTGCATCAGCCCAAAATTTCCTAGGAGTTTGATATTCATCAAGCATAGTCCTAGCCATCTCAACTAAGGTTTTGTTCTTTCTTTCTACAACACCATTTTGTTGAGGTACATATGGTGAAGAAAATTGATGATCTATTCCATTTTCAGCATAAAAGTGATCAAAAGATTGATTTTTAAATTCAGTTCTGTTATCACTTCTAATTGCTTTTAAAGATCCTGGGTGATCAATTGATAATCTAAGAAATAAAGTTCTAAAGTTACTAAAAGCTTCATTCTTAGATGCCATAAAGTAAACCCAAGAGTATCTAGATTAATCATCAACGATCACAAGAACATACCATTTACCTCCGAAGGATTGAACACGTGAAGGTCCTACGGTGTCAAGGTGCAAAAGTTGACACGGTTCAGTTGTCATGACCATTGTGAGAGGAGTATGTGAAACTACAACCATCTTAGCCTGTCTACAAGAAGAGCACACAATTTCTTTGTCCCCTTTAAGCTTAGGTAGACCACGTATGCGATCAAGAGCACTAACACGCGTGAGATGATCAAAGCCTATGTGACCAAGTCTACGATGCCCAAAATATAAATCTTTGGAATCATTAGCAACTAGACACCTATGCTTAGAGGAAGACATATGAAAATTAGCTTTAAAAACTATTCCAAACCGTGACATGTTAAAAATAAGCTCACTGTTTGAATTTACAACTTTGCAGCAATTTTTAGTGAAAATAATTTCAGATTTTCATCTAGCAGTTGTGAAACAGAAAGCAAGTTGTATTTCAAATTCTTAACAAGTGCCACATCCTTCAAAGTGTAGTGATTATTTACTCTAACCGAACCCTTAGCAATTATAGGAGTTGAAGAATTATCAGCAAAAGTAACATTCTCTACACGTGACACAAAAGAGAGGGAGGAGAACCATTCTTTTTTACCGGTCATGTGGCGTGAGCAACCTGAATACACAATCCAAAAGTTCTCCTTCCTCAAGCATGTAACCTACATAGAAGCACAATACATCGATGACTGAATACAAAGGTTAGTCAAAAGGCATTTAGGAATCCAGTACTGAGTCACACGACATCCAGCAGGAATAACACGCGAAAGCTGAGACAAAATAGCAGGTTTATGAGCCAAAGTTTGAGTATTTTTGTACCCAACTACTGACTTATCAGATGTTACATGTGTAGCGCGAAACACAGTAGGTTTAGGAGCAAACTTTGTATGTTTTCGACTCATTACAGCAGGTTGCATGTTCCTATCATTCGGTTTAACATATGCAGTAAATTTTGCATGAAAGTTATGAGATCTAGCAATCATTCTTTCTTTTTTCTGTTGTTTAGCTAGTCTATAACAAAAATCTATGACATGACCATCTCTACCACAGTAGGTACAATGAAATTTAACTTTGTGTTCATGTCTAGATGAGCAAACAACATTTTTATTTGACATCGAATGAGACAACATTCCAGCAGATTTGAAAATCACTTCTTTTTTTTTAGGAACTGTTTGAATCAAACCACTTCCTAATGACTTTACAATTTTAGGTGGATGTGCCTTAGCATGAGCATGAGAATCAAAACATAAACCAGTTTTATCATTGCAAGACTTGGAAGAATTCAGCAGCAAGCTTGGGTTCATATTCCATTACAAAACCGATCTAATGTCCTATGCATGTCATCAAGTTTATTGGACAGATCAAGTCAATTTTCACATGAATTTTTTCCTTTTAATTTGCAATTGGAACAATATTTAACTTCATGAGAACATAAAGCATTGTTCAATATAGAAATTTCATTCATAGCATCTTGTAGTTTCTTCTCAAGATCATCACAAGTAGAACAATGCAAATCAATTGTAGAACAGCTAGCACCTTTCAAGTTTTTATCATTAAGTGCAACAAGCTCTTTGTTCTTTTCAATTTCTAACTCAAGTTTGTCAAGTGTGGAGGTGTGCACACTTCTTAATGAGGACAATTGTTCATATATTAATTCACATGAGGAACAAGAATCATCACTAGGAATCAAAGATTTCAAACGATTAATTTCAGATTCTAGTGACTCAATTTTAACAGCATTGTCCCTAAGCTTTTGTCCTTTTTCTTAAATATTACAGTGGCACGAGAAATAGCATCACACATTTCTTCGCAAGTAGGACATACCTCTTCATTGTCGCTGTTGTGTTCATCCTCCTCTATACTTCATCTTGACGTGCCTGCCATGAAGCACAAGTTTGCCAAATCATCTTCATCTTCGTCACTTCCAATGTCCACATCGCTTGAGCCAAGTTCTTGAAGTGCGGAGATAAAACTGCTCACAAATTGACGTCCTGTAAAACCCTTTATTTTCTTCGTATCTTTTGCAGAGGAGTGCTTCGTCCTTGTTTGCTTTTCATCTCGGGAAGTAGGACCTGAAAGGTTAGGTCAATCTGAACGAAAATGTCATGTCTTACCACATTCAAAATATCGTTGAGGTCTGGAGCTTCCTCTCCTTCTAGTTCTCACATTTTGCAATGCTTTCAAGAACCTAGTAGAGAGAAGTACTAGCTCCTCCTCTGGAAACTCCTCAATCTGTTCAAGGGTTAGAGAGGACAACAAAGCAAATGTACCACAAGATGAAGATTGGTCAGATCTAGGCATATCACGTTGAGAAATAAATGCAAGAGACTTGTTGGAATTCTTGAATTATGTCAATTTCATGAGTTCTCAATTTAGAATAAAGAACATCTAATGTAAATGTACTCATGACAGTAGATTCACGAATGGATGTGACTTTCATCTCCCAAATTGACATGTCTAATGCACTTAATAATTGCCTAGCATTTTAGCATCTAAAAAATTAACATTGACACTACGCAAGTTGCTGAGAATTTTATTAAAGCGAGCAAAGAGATCGTCAATTGACTCACCAGGTTGCATCTCAAAACGCATGTATTCCTTTTTAAACATATCTTGTTTTACCTCCTTGATAGTGTTAGATCCTTCATGGTAGTCGCAAAGTGCTTTCCACACATCGTATGCATATCGGAGGTGTACAACACGATCGAAGTCGCTTTGACTTAATCCTTCTATGATCAAGTTTTGAGCCTTGTTGTTGTTGTCAACATCTCTCAGATTTGTAGCTGTAACATGATAGTTTGACGGCACTTTGTAAGGCTTGTATACCTTCTCCCATATTGTGAAGCCTTGAGCCTGGATGAAGGCTTCCATATGTGCCTTCCAAACCTGAAAATCAATACCACTAAACACACAAGGTTTGGTGGAGTATTTCTCCATGATGATTAGTCAAAAACACGTGCAAATCACAAAGATTAGAGCACCGCGGCTCTAATACCAATTGTAGGATCGAAGAGCACGTGAAAAGCTACCAGGGGGTGAATGGTAGATTAAAAATTTTTACGCGGCGGAAATAATTAAATTCCGACCCCTTCGGTAAAAAAATGATTTGTTAAAGAAATTGTATGTGAGACTAATCTAAACGTGTTTCACCATGACAAAAGTGATATATATTAGGGAGAATCAAGTAACGAAGACAACACAACTATAATCACTCAAATCCGTCAAGAGAAACTCAAGTTACGATTGAAAGATCGAACAAAGGTCAATATGTCCTACACGAAAAAACAGTTCTAGAACGCTGAAAAGAAACTCGTGTAGATCAGAAACCACAAATCCAATGATCGTGAAATTTTGACAGATGATAGATATCAAGTTGTGAAGACAACCCATAAAGAATCACGTCAATTGGATCTGTAAAACTCGAGTTATGATAAAACCACCCAAAAAAGGTAGTGTTGTGCAGAAACTCGACGAGAAAAACTTATCTGGAACAAGTTGAACGAACAAGGCACAAAAGTTCCTTTCAACTACGAATTTTAATCAATAGAACACAAGAGGAACAGCCCAAAAGTCGTCTCCAAGGAGCTCTGGCCTCCCTTGCTTATATAACCAGCCCTTAGGTCAACCCAATCTCAACTAGGACTCTAATCCTACTCAAATCACGAATCGAAACTTTCCATAACTGCTTAGGACTCTTCTATACGCAGACAGAAGCAATCTTAAGACTTCCAAACACCTTAGGAACGTAACCCACATTCCTACAACAACTCAAATTCGTGACCCACACGAAATGCTATCATAACCAACTCAAATCTTTCCATATTTGAGTCAAACACGACTCAGCCGCAGCTTGAGTCCATAACCTAGTCGGTTGGACCTTTCTGACCAATTCTTTATGTCCACATCTCTTCATCATGCCTCGGAACCATGTATCCACGTCCATGCACTCCTTGCATACATGCAAACATCTTCCAACGACGTCCACAATACCTTCATATGCATTGTTCTTGATTCAAACATGTTGTGCAACCTCCCGATCAACTCAACCTCAATTCCTTCCGAACTTGGTTGTTGAACCTCAATGGATACCGTCACCAGCCATGTCTTGAACTCAAGCAACACATGCACATGAATAAACAACCAATCCGTACGAGCCCAAGTCCGCGACTTGACTCAAATTAGTTTCGAACACAACACCTTACGTGAGCACCTCACATAAGCATGTTGCAAAACCACAGTAAAACGATATCAGCCAAAACGCGCCAAAAACTTAGCAAATGAATACTAAGCAATCTTTCCAACAATATAAAGCAAGTTTGAAACATTTCACTGTAAAAGCATGAACATTGCGATCAAGCTCCGAATCTTGCCGAAGCTAACCGGAGATTGAGTCGGAGCTTACCAAAGCTAGTACAACCTAGCGCCGGAGCTTACCAAGGTCAGTACACCCTAGCGCCGGAGCTTTCAAAAGCTAGTCGGAAATAGTCAACCCAAAAGCTGGAGCTAGAAAAACATGTTAGAGCTAACCAACATAAGTTGGACCTATCAAAATATATCGTAGCTTAACAAAGACATGCCGGAGCTATCAAATACATGTCGGAGCTAAAGACAAAGCTCACCGGAGCTACCAAAAAAAAACATGTCGAACCTATACAAAGAAAGTCGGATGTATTGTCGGACCTTGCAGAAGCCCGAAGCTAGAGTAGGACCTTGCTAAAAAGATGTTATGGCAGCATTCAAAACTTTTATTGTCAAAGCCGATGTATTCAGCACACAAGGTCTCACACCATGTTTGTTCCAACATTGATAATTCACCATGAATCCATGTGCGATCAAATGTGACATCAACACTTCATCTGTGCGGTATCTCTTCTCATTCTTACGATGTTTGCACGGACATCAAATATTCCCTATAATGTTGTCCAACATGTATTTCTTTGCAAAATCGATAAATGCATCTACCCCTTTGATATACTCATTGCAAAGGCGTGACCCATACATCCATCTTCAATCCAATGACATCTATGTACAGAAATAAGAGCTAAATATAAGCACTTCGAAGCCACTGATAGTCAAGATCTAAACGGGTAAAAAAATAGTAAGCAACAGGAGAGGAAGGGAGGACTGACCCTTTGTTTTAAGGGCCACTGATAATCGCTGCAATATTTTTAGAAGGGCACCTCCAAAGAGGGCAAGAACTGGGCAGATCTGGCAGCCACTTGTTCTGCCATAGCTTGGAGCTCGTATAAGGGCAATCAAAAAACGAGATGATGTTTTGAAACACACGCCTCTCTATAGAGGGAAAGGGAGACATGCCTGCTTTGATGATAAAAGCACATGGACACGGTCAAAGTGGTTAAACAATACTTCCCTCGGTACTACTAAATGTAGCCCGCGGAGGTTCTTGTATTGGTTTGGGTGCGCAGACGGGAACAAGATGATGACACAGGTGATTTACGTGGTACGGGCCGCCTGAGCGTAATACCCTACTCCACGGGGTTTGTGTTGTTGTATTGAGTAGCACTAGTATGCATGTGAGCTTGGACCAGATTATGTCCCCCTTGAATGTAGGCCTAGAGGGGGGTGAATATGCCTTTTTGAAAATTGTCGGATCTTGCAAAACTCAACAACCAGTTCAATACCAGAGATATCGGACTAGTCCGATAAAGTGCGTACTAGTCCGGTGTTCACGGACTAAGTTGATTGAACTTGATTGGTTGGTTTGATTCTTTTATGTGTACAGCGGAAATATAGAATCAAACAACAGTTTAACTGTTATATGCTGGATTATATAACAATTAAGTCTTATGTTCAACAATTTAAAGTAAGATGAACAGTGTGTATGAAACCCTAGATTGAGTTGTTTAATTAGAATGATGAACACTAAAACAAGACACAACGATTTATCCCGTGGTTTGGCTACCACGAAGGCAACCTACGTCCACGTTGAGGAGTCCACAAAAGGACCGGGTCTTCTCCAACCCTACCCTCATTGGATCACCACGAAAGCCAATCCTCTTTCACTAATCACAAAGGGGTGAATAACCGAATTCAAGGGGCGTTCTCACACGTTGAGAGCTCCCTTAGATTACAAATCACAATGCCACCGAAAACACACTCAAAAGTTACAATTGAAATGCAGGAGTGTGTTAGAGAATCAAACCAAGAGCTCAATGTGGTGTTGCAAGTGTCTCTCCAATGATCTAGAGTGAATCCTCAAGGGATTGATCGATGTTGCACTTAATTTCGTGGAGAGATGTCGTTTTTGAGGCTCTTGGGAGGTGTGACGGTGCTAGGGTTCGAGAGATTGTGAAATTGGGTCGTGCACCTCTATTTATATGGGGTTTCTAAAAGTTACCGTTAGGGTTCAGAAAGTTCGGACTGGTCTGTGGTGGTCACTGGATTAGTTCGGTGTGCTGTGTGTAGCAAACCCTAAGTGTCCCGAAATATCGGACTAGTCAGGATGAAAACGGACTTGTCTGATTTCGCTACTGGAAATCTTCAGACTAGTCCGATGTCCATCGGACTTGTCCGGACATGTGAAACCCTAAGTGTGTTGGATGACAAGTCCGCACTTGGAGGACTTGTCCGATTTAGATCAGTGGGTTTTTCGGACTAGTCCGTGTGAATATCGGACTTGTCCGAAGTGGATCAGAAAGGATATCGGACTAGTCCGGTTAATAACGGACTTGTCCAATTTTGTGTGACCTGTGTAGTGTTTTGAGGACTAGTCCGCACTGGGGAGGACTAGTCCGATTCTAGTCAGAAAGATATCGGACTAGTCCGACAGATATCGGACTTGTTTGATCTGGTGCAGAAAGATTATCGGACTAGTTCGGTTGTGATCGGACTAGTCCGATCCTGTGTAACTTTGTGCAATGTGTGTGTTTGATTATGATTGAGCTCTTGGGGTGTGTTTCCTTAACACACTCCATACACAATAATCTACAACTCTTTTTCCTTGAGCTCATTTCCACTTTGCTCCTCATCATCCCTTCTTTTTGGTATTTTATTCATTTTTCTATTGTAGGCCTGCATTCATCTCAACAAAGAGGTTAGGATCCCAATTGCTTGTCATAAATCATCCAAAACCCACAAGGGAGTCCTAGATGCACTTTCAATCTCCCCCTTTTTGTTGATTGATGACAACCAATTGAGATTTCACAAAATATGACAAAAATCAAGATTTTCATAAAGTATGCACATATGAATCAAAAATACATCAAGCAGTGAAAGATTTATCCATATGTGCATTCTTTATGGTGGGATGCATAACTAAGTACATTAAGATATTGAGAGTGAAATAATTTACATTAATCAACCAAAACAAAGCACATATGTCATTCCAGGAGCAAAATTACAGATTTTAACAAATACTTCTGAAATTAAGTAAGCATTGCATCACAGAACCAAAGTTAATCTTAGAAACAATGTTAAATCATTACAATCACAAAGATAGATAAAAAGAGCTCTCTCCTCGCATCCTACAGCTAAAGCTAATACTCCCCCTCAATCTCTCCCCCTTTGGCATCAAGACACCAAAAAGAAGGAGAGGAGGGTCCTAGGGTCTTCACTCTTCACTGTCGGTCCTCTCATCGTCGTCTTCGTCTTCTTCATCATCAGCTTGACGAGGAGGAGAAGGAGGAGGGACGGAGCCACTCGAGCCCCCAATGCCAAAGTAGGCAAGCTCGGAGGGGTTCCAGGGTGCAAGCTCAGTGAGGTTCGGGTCAGAGTCTTTAGAAATCAATGGAGATCCAATGGGGTCGATCTCCAGCTTCTGGCAGATTTGGTTCACATTGTCCTTTATGTACTTCATGTCCTCCTTTCTTTTCTGGTTGAGCTTGTGGGCCTTCACTTCGGCCTTCTTGCAGGAGGAGAATATGGCAGCCAGATACTTGAGGATCCCACTGGCTGATCCTCGCTGAGGGGCTTCCCTATAAGTAGGGATAGCTCTAGAACCTTCTGTTGATCTTGCTGGTGCCTCGGGACTAGAGGCTGGCGAGGGAGCGGCCTGGACATTCACTGGTTGAGGCTTCAGAGGCCTCAAGGGAGTATGCTCCACATCCTTCACAAACTCAATCCATGTGACTTTCTCAATCATAAACATGAGATAGGGAGCATAGCCACATGACCTTTGGGGGTGCTGGAGATGTTGACCATATCATTCCATATGTAGTCAAACACATCAAACTTTCTGTTCTTGCTTATGATCTTCATTAGGGTCCGGAGGTACCCTTGTACACTCCCTGCATCCCCATCCTTAGGAGCAATGATCTTCCTCAAGACCCTATTTAGCACCACAAAGAATGGCTTCATGTTCTTTGTGGAGGGAGGGATGAACTTTGAATTTGGCTCATAGAGAAACTTCATCCTCTCCTTGTCGATGACACCAACATTGTGGATGACCACATTATCATTGCTGGAGGTGTCAAGATGCAGCATCCTAGCAAACTCTTCATAAGTGATAGTGTACTTGGATCCATGAGTCATCCAAGTCACTCTTTCTTCCTCATCGCTTGCAAAGTGGCAGGTGGCATAGAATTGAGCCACCACTTCATCATTCCAGTTGTACTTGAAGGAAAAGAGATACTTTAAGCCATGTCTTTCAGCTGCCGCAATGACTTCATCAAATGCGGAGCATTTCTTCCTCTCAAGGTGTGCCCAGTCAATCCACTGACTGCGCACCACCGGTGTCTTCATTGGCAAGTATACCAATCTGTAGAAATCAGCATGGAAGTTGCACCAGAACCTTCCATCAGCAGCTTGCTTCGGCCTGCCATACCAGTCAATGCTTCTGAATTTTGCTGTCGAGTCACTGCCCTTGCCATTGAACTTCTCCTCAGTAGGGTACCGGACCCCTTCCCTGGGAACATGCAGCTTCAAAGGCCCGACTGGACCCGTTGTTATCCCTTTGCCCTTGCCCTTTGCTTGGCGAGGGCCACTTGATGATGTGGCTTCCTTCGAAGATGGCTTCTTTGCCAACACCTTCCTCTGAACCTGAGGAGGGGAAGGAGCTGGCTCGGAGGGTCTTTCTTGGCGCTTCTTGCCAAGACCCGTCGAGGACCGAGGTGCCACCTCATGGTCCATCTCGGCCTCAAAGTCGGAGATTTCATCGTTTGAGCTCGACATGATCTGAGAATGATTTGCAAGAATGATGATAAGTGATACAAGGCATAGGTATGAAGAGATAGCAAGGAAGTGCATTGAGGAATTGAAGAATTAGGTTTTAAGTTCAGAAACATCGGACTTGTCTGGTGCACAGGCACGGACTAGTCCGAGGGACCGGACTTGTCCGTGCATGGACCGGACTAGTCTGGTGTTCATCCTCAAAAACCTAACAGACTGGACAAAGGCTGATTCCTAATGCATAACAAGTCTAGCATACACGTAGTACATCAAGGAAGCATATATCTAGTGAAAGATGCTAGGCTATTCGATCAACAATGGAGAAAAACAAGATTTCTAGGGTTTGGGAGAAAATTATCGAAGAAATCGATTGAAGCTTGAGGATTAGGGAGTTGGAGCCCGGACAAGTCCGCTAGCTTCAATCCGCACAAGGTCAAGCTTGATTTCCGCTCAAATGCGCACCTTTTTGATGGAGGGAGCAAGGAATCGCCTTGGGAGCTCGAGCGCAAGAGAGAGAGTGCGTGAGCAAGAGTGGGGATGAGAGGAATTAGGGTTTGGTGGCGGCTAGGGTTATGGACACGAAAAATCGGACAAGTCCGGAGATAACCGGACTAGGCCGAACTCATCCAGAGAGCTATATCGGACTAGTCCATGGTCTATCAGACTAGTCCGGCCTAACCGGCACTCATCGGACTAGTCTGCATGGGCGGACTAGTCCGGGTAACCACGGACTAGTCCGTGGTCACCAGGAGAAATTTGCATAGCCCAATCATATATATTTGAAGGTTCATAAATAGAGAATAGAGGGGCAAAACAAATCAATTAATCTTGATGAATTTGACCAGTAAGCATACAACAATCAAACAATGATCATAATTCATCAAGATCTAGTAATTGACATAGTTTTTCGAGAACAATTGAGAGAGATGATTTTCACAATTCAATCAACATTTTTGAAGAATTCATACAGGTATGCAACCTTTCAAGCCACACTCCGAGCATCAAGGATATTTAGTTCATTTTGGAGATCGCAAAAACGCTTTTCATCGAGTGGCTTGGTGAATATGTCGGCCAATTGCTTTTGGGAGTTGACATGTGAGATGGTTATATCTCCTTTCATGGAATGGTCTCTCAAAAAATGATGTCTTATGTCTATGTGTTTAGTTCTAGAGTGCTCAGCTGGATTGTGGGCAATTTTAATGGCACTCTCATTGTCACAAAGGAGAGGAATACGGTTCATATTGTAACTGTAATCCCTTAGAGTTTGTAGCATCCAAAGGAGTTGTGCACAACAACTCCCGGCTGCAACATACTCCGCTTCGGCTGTGGATAGGGCAATGGAATTTTGTTTCTTGGAGGACCAAGAAACTAAGGATCTTCCTAGGAATTGGCATGTGCCGGAGGTGCTTTTTCTATCTACTTTGCACCCGGCATAATCTGCATCGGAGTAACCAATGAGATTGAATTTTGAGCCTTTTGGGTACCAAAGACCAAGGTTGGGTGTATGAACTAAATATCTCAAGATCCTTTTTACGGCTGTCAAATGACATTCCTTAGGGTTGGCTTGAAATCTTGCACACAAACATACACTCAACATAATATCTGGCCTAGATGCACATAAATAGAGTAGAGATCCAATCATGGAGCGATATACCTTTTGGCCGACGTTAGGTCCATCTTCATTGAGATCCAAGTGGCCATTTGTTGCCATGGGGGTCTTTATGGGCTTTGCTTTTTCCATGCCAAACTTCTTAAGTATGTCCTGCGTGTACTTGGTTTGGCTTATGAACGTTCCTTCCTTTTGTTGCCGCACTTGGAATCCCAAGAAGTATTTTAATTCTCCCATCATTGACATTTCAAACATGTTTGTCATGATTTTGCAAAATTCCTCACAGAAAGATTGATTAGTTGACCCAAAGATTATATCATCGACATAAATTTGACAAATAAAGAGATCATTGTCTAAATTCTTTGTAAATAATGTATAATCTACTTTGCCAATTTGAAAACCATTCTCAATTAAGAAATCTCTAAGACACACATACCAAGCTCTAGGAGCTTGTTTGAGACCGTAGAGAGCCTTACGCAATTTGAATACGTGGTCGGGGAACTCTTCGTCTTCAAACCCAGGTGGTTGCTCCACGTACACCTCTTCCTTGATTGGTCCGTTGAGGAAGGCGCTTTTCACATCCATTTGATACAACTTGAAATCATGGTGAGTAGCATATGCAAGTAATATTCTAATAGATTCAAGCCTAGCTACTGGAGCAAAAGTCTCATCGGAATCCAAACCTTCGACTTGTGAGTACCCTTTGGCCACAAGTCGTGCCTTGTTCCTTGTCACCACCCCGTGTTCGTCTTGTTTATTGCGGAAGACCCACTTGGTGCCGATGATGTTTGCATTGGGCCTTGCCACAAGTTCCCACACTTCGTTCCGCTTGAAGTTGTTCAATTCTTCTTGCATTGCCACCACCCAGTCCGGATCCTTCAATGCATCCTCAATCTTGCGTGGTTCCAAAAAGGATACAAACGAATAATGCTCACAAAAGTTAGCTATGTGAGATCTAGTGGTTACTCCCTTTTGGATGTCACCGATGATGTTGTCGATTGGGTGATCCCTTTGGACGCATTGGTGTACTCTTGGGTGTGGCACTTGAGGAGTTGTGTCTTCATGATTGTCCGCTTCTCCCCCTAAGTGGTTGCCTTCATTGACTTGTTGATCATCTTCGTGCTCTTGTGGTTGATCTTGTGTTGAAGCTCCCCCTTGATTGATGGTCTCCTCTTGTGGTTCATTTTCCTCATGTACGTGTGAAGGTGGCTCTTGTGGTCGAACTTCGCCTAGAGCCATTCTTCTCAATGGTTGACAAGGAGCTTCTTCTTTACCTAATTCACATGGATCAACTTGCTCCTTTTGGGAGTCATTAGTCTCATCGAACACTACATCACGTGCTATTCAACAAGTCCGGAGGCCTTGTTGAAAACACGATAGGCGTAAGTGTTCGAATCATAACCAAGCAAGAAACCTTCATCGGACTTCGAAGCGAACTTTGAAGTCCTAGGCTTCTTGTTCAGGATATAACATGGAGAACCGCAAACTCGAAAATATGATATGTTTGGTTTGTTACCGGTAAGTAGCTCATAGGGAGTCTTCTTGAGTAGTCGATGAAGATAAAGTCGATTTGCGGCGTGGCAAGCGGTGTTAATCGCTTCCGCCCAAAATCGATCCGAAGTCTTGTACTCATCGCACATTGTTCTTGCCATCTCTATGAGTGTTCGGTTCTTTCTTTCGGAAACTCCGTTTTGTTGTGGCGAGTATGGCGCTGAAAATTCGTGCTTGATGCCCTCTTCATCAAGGTATTCCTCCACTTGTGTGTTCTTGAACTCCGTGCCATTTTCGCTTCGAATACTCTTGATTGTCAATGAAAATTCGTTTTGAGCTCGTTTGAAGAACTTCTTGAGTGTTCCTTGTGTTTCTGATTTATCATGCAAAAAGAAAACCCAAGTGAAGCGAGAAAAATCATCAATGATAACTAAACCGTATTTGTTACCGCCGATGCTTATGTAAGCAATTGGACCAAACAAGTCCATGTGAAGTAGTTCGAGTTGTCTTGTTGTAGTCATGACGTTCTTTGCGGGATGATGTGCTCCAACTTGCTTCCCGGCTTGGCACGCGCTACAAGGCCTATCTTTCTCAAAAACAACATCCTTCAAACCACGGATGTGATCGCCCTTGAGGAGTTTTTGAAGGTTCCTCATACCAACATGCGCTAGCCGTCTATGCCACAGCCAACCCATGTTGGTTTTTGCAATCAAGCATGTGTCAAGTTCGGCTTTATACTTGTTGAAGTCAACAAGGTAAAGCTTTCCCTTCAACATACCCTTGAATGCAATGGAACCATCACTCCTCCTAGAGACGGTCACACCCTCGTTAGTGAACAAGCAATTATAACCTTTGTCACATAGTTGAGATATGGACAGCAGGTTATAATCTAAAGATTCAACATGTAAAACATGAGAAAGTGTGTGTTCAAGGATATTGCAATTTTACCAGTACCGAGCACCCTTCCTTGACTATTATCTCCGAAGTTGATGCCCTCATTTGGATCCTCATTCTCTTCATATTCTACGAACATCCTCCTTTCTTCGGTCATGTGGTTGGTGCATTTACTGTCTAGCACCCATTTGGATCCACCGGAGGAATAGGCCTGCAAAAACAAATTATTCTTTGGTTTTAGGTACCCAAGCTTGCTTGGGTCCTTGGAGGTTAGTTACAATACATTTGGGCACCCACACATGGGATTTTGTGTTCCCATGGCGTGGCCCAACATAATGAGCACAGACATTGCCAAGATTATTTCTCATTAATACATAGGAGGCATCAAAAGTTTTGAATAATAGTTGTCATTGTTTATCAGCCGAACTAGTCTGAGGGGTCGGACTTGTCTGGAGGACCGGACTTGTCCGGACACCAACCGGACTAGTCCGGTATTCGTGTGAGTTCAGGTTTTTATTCTTCGACTTACCAGTTTGAGAGGGTCTTCCCTTCACAAAAGAAATCCTTCCCTTGTTATTCTTATGACTTCCAGCATGCTGCTTTTCATCATAAGAGTAACCAATGCCATATTTGACATTTGGAGGTCTTTGGACCAAGTATGCACTACATGCATAGTTGATCTTCTCCCCTTTCAATCTGGTGTCAGTTTTACTACATGTGCACATATGAGCAAACTCAGTTTTAGTGGGTTGAGAAGGTGAGTTTGAAGAGGAGGAAGGTTCACTAAGCTTGAGTGACTCAACTTGCACTTCAAGGATCTTGTTAACCTTGATCAGGTCAGCAAGTTGGTCCTTGATTGCAACATTTGAGTCAGTTAACTCCAAGCAAGCTTTCTTGCTTGAAGCTAACTCAATCTCTAGTGAATTATTTTTCTCCTTTTCAAGCTCTAGAAGTTTGTCAAGTTCGACATACTCCTCCTTTTGGGAGATAATCATGTCCTCTTGACGATGAATTAACCTCTCCTTCTCAACAAGTTGATCAAGTAGAAATTTCATTTTTGTTGCAGTTTTCCTATCTAGTCCATTTAGCATATCCTCATCATCACTATCTACTTCATCATCACTAGAGTAGGAATGCACGGAAGGGGTTTTGATGATTACCTTGCGTTTACCTTCCTTTGCCATAAGGCAAGTGCCATTTCCCTTCCTTGCACCGAGTGTAGGGAAGAGTGTAGATTTCTTGGACGTGCTCTCGATGGCTATGCTAGCCATCTCTTCTTCATCGGATGATGAGGACTCATCGTTTGAGTCCCACTCCTTCCCAATGTGCGCTTGTTCGGCTTGTTTCTTCTTCTTGAAGAATTTATTGGATTGAGACTTGGATTCTTTGGTCTTCTTCTTGTTCTCCTCATATGGGCAATCAACTATAAAGTGGTTATACTCACCACAATTATAGCATGCCCGTCTCAACTTTGGCTTCGTTCTTTCCTTGTACTTGCCTTCACTTGATTTTGTCCCTTGTCTTTTCTTCATTATTCTCTTGAACTTTTTCATGAATAATATCATGTCCTCTTCATCTAGCTCACTGCTGTCTTCGTCACTGTCTTCCTCTAGTTGTGCTTCTCTTGCTTCTTTGGATAGAGGCTTGAGGGTGGACTTTAAAGCAACCCCTTTCTTCTTAGCCGAGGTGAGGTCGGCAATTTCCTTGACGTGCTTTGCTTGTTTTTCCATCATTTCAAAGTTGATAATTTTTCCAAGCAATTCATCTGGAGTCATCTTTTTGTATCTGGGGCTTTCTCTAATCATAGAACATAGCGTGACATTGCGAGGCATAAAAGCTCTAAGGATGAGCTTTACAACCTCGTGGTCATTCCACTTCTTGCTCCCATATGATCGAACTTTGTTAACGAGTGTCTTCAATCTATTGTACATATCTTGGGGTGACTCGTCTGCCTCAATTGCGAATCTTCCTAGTTCGCCTTCGATCATCTCAATCTTTGCTTCACGCACATGTCGGTCACCTTCATGTGCAGTTTGCAGAGTATCCCATATCTCCTTAGCAATTTCGAGTCCATCCACCTTGGTGAACTCGTCCCGACTGAGTGAGGAGGTGATTACAGTTGCGGATTGAGCGTTTCTATGAATGGTCTGCTCCTGGCTTGGGGTGAGCTCTTCGTCGTCATCCGGAATATCTATCCCTGTGCATACAACATGCCATAGACTTGGATTTAGGGAAATCAAATGCATCTTCATATTCTGCCTCCACATTGAGTAATCACTTCCATCAAAGTGTGGGGCTTTTCCAAGTGGGATACATAAGTAATGGTTGTTGTTGGAATTTAGACGATCATAGTTAAAAGATATCGGGAGTAGTCGGTGTGACTACTCCCCTTCTTCTTCTCTTCAACTTTTGCTTTCCCTTTGGAAAGTGCCTTCTTTCTGAGGAGTGCCTTTAGCTCCAGCGTCTCCTTATCATCGTCCTCGAAGTCTTGAATGGCTTCGAGGTACTTCTCCACTTTTTGGATCTTGTTGTTATTAACCTCCTCTTGGTTGTTGATTTTGTGGACGTCCTTCATGTCCGATATGATCTCTTCGAGTGATTAGACTCTTTCTTGAAGAACCCGCTCTGATACCAATTGAATGTAGGCCTAGAGGGGGGTGAATAGGCCTTTTTGAAAATTGTCGGATCCTGCAACACTCAACAACCAGTTCAATACCATAGATATTGGACTAGTCCGGTAAAGTGCGGACTAGTCTGGTGTTCACGGACTAAGTTGATTGAACTTGATTGGTTGGTTTGATTATTTTATGTGTACAGCGGAAATATAGAATCAAACAACAGTTTAACTGTTATATGCTGGATTATATAACAATTAAGTCTTATGTTCAACAATTTAAAGTAAGATGAACAGTGTGTATGAAACCCTAGATTGAGTTGTTTAATTAGAATGATGAACACTAAAACAAGACACAACGATTTATCCCGTGGTTCGGCTACCACGAAGGCAACCTACGTCCACGTTGAGGAGTCCACAAAAGGACCGGGTCTTCTCTAACCCTACCCTCGTTGGATCGCCACGAAGGTCAATCCTCTTCCACTAATCACAAAGGGGTGAATAACTGAATTCAAGGGGCGTTCTCACACATTGAGAGCTCCCTTAGATTACAAATCACAATGCCACTGAAAACACACTCAAAAGTTACAATTGAAACACAGGAGTGTGTTAGAGAATCAAACCAAGAGCTCATTGTGGTGTTGCAAGTGTCTCTCCAATGATCTAGAGTGAATCCTCAAGGGATTGATCGATGTTGCACTTAATTTCGTGGAGAGATGTTGTTTTTGAGGCTCTTGGGAGGACGACGCTAGGGTTCGATACATTGTGAAATTGGGCCGTGCACCTCTATTTATATGGGGTTTCTAAAAGTTACCGTTAGGGTTCAGAAAGTTCGGACTGGTCCGTGGTGGTCACCGGACTAGTCTGGTGTGCTGTGTGTAGCAAACCCTAAGTGTCCTGAAATATCGGACTAGTCCGGCTGAAAACGGACTTGTACGATTTTGCTACTGGAAATCTTCAGACTAGTCCGATGTCCATCGGACTTGTCCGGATATGTGAAACCCTAAGTGTGTTGGATGACAAGTCCGCACTTGGAGGACTTGTCCGATTTAGATCAGTGGGTTTTTCGGACTAGTCCACGTGAATATCGGACTTGTCCGAAGTGGATCAGAAAGGATATCGGACTTGTCCGGTTAATAACGGACTTGTCCGATTTTTTGTGACCTGTGTAGTGTTTTGAGGACTAGTCCGCAATGGGGAGGACTTGTCCGATTCTAGTCAGAAAGATATCAGACTAGTCCGACAGATATCGGACTTGTCCGATCTGGTGCAGAAAGGTTATCGGACTAGTCCGATTGTGATCGGACTAGTCCGGTCCTGTGTAAATTTGTGCAATGTGTGTGTTTGATTATGATTGAGCTTTTGGGGTGTGTTTCCTTAACACACCCTATACACAATAATCTACAACTCTTTTTCCTTGAGCTCATTTCCACTTTGCTCCTCATCATCCCTTCTTTTTGGTATTTTCTTCATTTTTCTATTGTAGGCCTGCATTCATCTTAACAAAGAGGTTAGGATCACAATTGCTTGTTATAAATCATCCAAAACCCACAAGGGAGCCCTAGATGCACTTTCACCCCTGTATCGTGCGGTGCAGTCCTTTTATAATCCAAGGACTGACGGTTACAACATTTGCCTGACCCGACATGTGGCCCTGGCATATTCAATAACCTAATACAAAATCTATGAGTATTAAGCGTGATTAATAGGGTGATAATGTGCCTTAATGACTCTTTACGCTTTCGATCAAACTTGCGCTCAAAGCCTCCCAAACTTCGCCTAGCTTTCCTTTCCATTGCTCCACTTTGTCGCGATGGAGTTAGGTCTTCCCAAGAGCCGCATCCAGAGCAAGGACAATCTGATGAAGGTCCGAACCTTCATGGGATGGTTCAGTGACTCCTTCAACCACCTAGTCCATGTCGGCAAGCTCCCCTTTGAGAAGGAGCACCGCGGAGAGATGGTGTACTTTTTTGGTGTCATGGTGGGACTGATCCCACCATTCTTGAGCTTTATCCTGATGATGCTGGACTTCTACGGCCTCCAACTGCACCACCTTGGCCCACACTCCCTTCTGCTCGTGGCCACTTTCGTCCACTTCTGCGAGATTTGGGTGGGTGTGCCTCCCTGCGTCAAATTGTTCCGGACCTTCATCACAGCTCATACCACCGGCAAGGGGACGGAGTTGGTTGGCTTCTATTACTTCGTGGATCACAAGAACTGCCCCTTCAAGTACTTGAAGTTGTTCCCTTCTGGCAAATGGGATGACTGGAAGAAGGATTGGATCGTCATTGCAGTGGAGGAGCACGACAGGTTGGAGCTGCCCCAAGGACTCCCCAACGTCAACACCGAAGCTTGGAACGTAGTTCCAAAGTTGTTGGATGCACTTAACCCCATCCTGACCAGGATTTGAGAATGTGCGGAGGGTGGAGTGACACGCCAGATTGTCTCCAGAAAGTTCTTGGTGAACAAGTGGGCTCCACTGAAGAAGAGGGAGAAGCTCGCCTGGGCTCTCAACAGTGTGATGGATGATGACCAGATTGAAACCGGTTTGAAATCCAACTTGGATGACGAAGCTTTGAAGCTCCATCTCAAGAAATTTCAGAATGGGATTGTTGACAGCGACGCCTTAGCTCTATCGGCTGCTTTGCTGCCCTTAAACATGATTCCAGAGATCAGGAGGGAGCTCCGGAGGAAGATGTCGGCGCTAGATGACCTTGACGAGGTAGAAAAACGCCGGACCTCCAGGGTTGTAATCCCCGGAGCTTACGAGGAGGTGGTCGCCCCTCCTCCGAGCTAGAGGGTTGAAGAAATCAACAAGGGCAAGGGAAAGAAGCCAGTCGAACCTTCCAGCCGAAAGAGAAAACTGAAGCATGCTGATGGGAGGTCCGTCAGGCCTGCTCCCTCTACAACGGCCCCTTCTCCTTGGCGAGGGAGATCTTCTGCGGCTACACCTTCTCTGGCGCAGGCATCTTCGAGAGGCGCCCGCTTCGGACAGTCAACTCCAGCCTCTATGCCGGCTAAGAGCTCCAGGTCTAGAAGTTCTTCCCGACTGAGGGAAGTTCTGGCCGAGAAGACTCCAGCTGCCGCAAGTGGTCCCCAGCTGAGGTCCGAAGTTGTTGTCTCACCAGACTTGGTGGGCTCGGACCCCAGGCCTCAGAAGAAGAGGTTTTGTGGTGACTGGGGCGGTAGTATCCCTAGGTAAGCATCGTGGGCTCACCTTGAAATGCTAATCTTGTTTTTATTATGTTTTTAATCTTCCTTGTCCCTTTATTTCCAGGGTGTCAAGAAAGGAGTCAGAGACTTTGGCATCTGTTGCAGCGAATGTGGCTGCGCATGCTGAAGCTCCAGCTTCAACCATTGAGCCTCCTCCTCAAGTGGTGGCAGAATTCACGGCAGCTCCAGCGCCAGCTGTCGTGGATTTGGATTCAGAGTCTTCGTCGGAAGCTCCCGTGGACGCACCACTGGCAACAGCGTCGGAGGCTGAGGTTTTAGTGCAGGAGCCAGAGATGTCAGAAGCTCTAGCTCTTGAGCCGGAAGTCATTGAAGCCTTGGCCGCTGAGCCAGAGGCAACTGAAGCCCTGGCCATTGAGCCGGAGATGGTTGAAGCTCTGGCCCTTGAGCCAGAAGTTGTTGAAGGTTTGGCTATTGAGCCATAAATGCTTGAAGCCCTAGTTGCTGAACCAGAAGTGGCTAATGTGCCAGCGCCTGAGCCAGCAGTAGTAGAGGCACCAGCTGAAGCCCCAATTGTCGCCCTGGAGGTAGCTGCTCCGGAGGTGTTTGGGCCAGAGCCAGAGCACCATAAAGAAGTGACGGCAAGCTTTCCACCAATGGAGTCGTCCACCATCGCTATGAGTTTCTATTTTTCCTGCACATTAGGGACAAGAAAAGAGTAAATTTGTCCTCTTGTCTATAAATTGTTTGTGACTTATCATTCTTATTTGAGTTCTAAATCCAAAGGAAATCGATATGGTAACAAGCATATTGGTGTAATCTTCCCAGATCTGTATGCTTTTTAGTACTCACCCTACTTAGGCCCGCAGGGGTGTAGGTAGAGTGGCGTACTTAGGGTGCAGGACCAGGCTAAGTTGATAGCACACTCCGGACCTATGTTGGCTTGGCGTTCAGGCAAGTAGACTATACAACATGTTAAGATGCAGAGAGACCAACAATATAACTTGTAACACATATGAATAACTTGGACAAAACTAAAGAATTGCACAACTTCATTATAGACAAGAAGGGTAAAAATAATAATTTGATATATCGAGCCTTGTACAAAAATAAATGTACATGGAGTCTGTTTTCACACAACAATGTCTTTCATTATAGGTCCAGGTTACAGGGGAGACAATGACACACTTAGGATGCAGGACCAAGCTAAGTGCGCTATACATCTTGTACTAGCCTTGGGCAGGTAGTTACACTTATAGTGTTGTGACTGTATAAAGTGATACTTGAACTTCCCGGAGGGGTCCGGATGTTCTCCCGGAGGACCTACCCTTCTCTGTGTATTGACTCTATCACATACATTGTGCGTAATTACACACTTGCCTCCATGATTTGAAGTATAAAACTTATGGAGGTGCTCGATGTTCCAAAGATTAGGAAGTGGAGTCTCATCCTCAGTTGCCAAGCGAACGCATCCGGGCTAGGATACTTTGATCACTCGGAAGGGACCTTCCCAGCTGGGGGAAAGTTTATTCATCCCTTCGCGATTTAGTATTTTCCGCAGCACCAGGTTGCCTTCCTCAAGTTGTCAGTTGTGCACGTGCATTTGATGATAGCGCTGGAGCGCTTTGCGATAGTGTGCATTCCAAACAGTTGCTTGGCACCTTCCCTCGTCGACGAGGTCAAGGTCTTCACGCTGGAGCTGTTCCTGCGTGGCTTCGTCGAAGGTCCAGGCCCGGAGCGACCCCATGGTGATCTCTGGAGGAAGAACTGCTTTAGCTCCATACACCAGGAAGAAGGGTGTCTCCATAGTTGACCGGTTAGGTGTTGTCCTATTTGCCCACAATGTGGACGGAAGCTCTTCAATCCAGTTGGGTCCATGCTTTTTTAGACACTCGTATGTGCGCTTCTAAGGATTTCTGCATTTGGTCTCTTGGTTTGGCCATTACTTGTTGGGTGAACTACTGAGGCGTAGCTCAGTTGAATGTCGAGGTCTTCGCAATATTCTTGAAATGCAGCACTTGTAAATTGAGTTCTGTTGTCAGTTATGACTTTGCTCGGAACTTCAAATCTGCATATAATGGACTTCAAGAATTTGATAGCTGATTGTTTGTTGATTGTCACAACTGGAGTAACTTCCGGCCACTTGGTGAACTTGTCGATGGCCACATATAGGAACCTGTAACTACCGACGGCTTTTGGAAATGGTCTCAAGATGTCCATGACCCACACAGCGAATGGCTATTTAGGTGGTATCATTTGTAGTGATTGAGCTAGTGTGTGAATATATTTTGCTTGGAACTGGCAAGCTTCACATTTTTTCACTAGCTCAACTGCATCCTGGAGTTCTGTAGGCCAGTAAAAACCATGCTGAAAGGCTTTACCAACCAACGTACGGGAAGATGTGTGGTTCCCACACTCGCCTCCATGGATTTCCATGAGAAGTTCACGCCCTTCTTCCCTTGTAATGCAACGCATTAGGACGATGTTGGCACCACGCTGGTAGAGATCCCCTTCTACCAGTGTGTATCTTTTAGCCAATCTGACAATCCGGTCAGCAGGTGCACTGTCTTCAGGAAGGATGTTGTCTTTCAAGTAGCTCCAGATCTCCAAGATCCATGCATTGGAGCTAACTTGAGCTTCTGAGTCGTGCGTGTTGGGTTGCTCGGAGTTTCCTACAGCACCTACGACCCTTGGTGGACGTCATGGTAACAAGGCCACCGGGACTGCTAGCTTCGAGGTACTGGTCTCGCCCCCTTCGCTCAGTTCGGCAGACTGAGTTGTTGGTCTTGATAACCTCCGGACAAAGATTCTGTTGGGATTCGGAGCTCCAGTTGAAGCCTTCGTCGAGAGTTCGTCGGCTTTAGCGTTGTGAAGACGCTGAACATGGTGGAGATCCAGGACTTCAAAGTCCTTCTGGAGCCTCTGTACTTCAAGGAGATAAGCAGCTAGTTGGAGATTGTTACAGCAGCATTCACCTTTCACTTGTTTGATGATGAGCTGTGAATCACCCTTCACCAACATTTTTTTGACACCATAGGATAGTACCACCTTGAGCCCATAGATAAGAGCTTCATACTCCTCCATGTTGTTGGTTTCCTTGAAGTCAAGGTGAACCATGTACTTGACCTTCTCCCCGGTCAGAGTGAGGAGAAGGATTCCAGCTCCAGCCCCCTGCTTCTGCACAGAGCCATCGAAGTAGAGAGTCCAGTGAGGCTTGGTGAATACTGGAACCTTGGGTTCCAATTTCTGCTCGCTAGGGCCCCCAGGGTTTGATGGAGAGGGAGTCCATTCTGCCACAAAATAAGCCAAAGTTTGACTCTTGATTGCTTGCCACGACACGAATTCAAGATCAAACTCGGCCAGCTCTACTGTCCACTTTGCAATGTTCCCAGTAGAATTAGGGTTATACAAAATAGCGCGCAGTGGATAAGAAGTTACCACTGATATCTTGTGTGCTTGGAAATATTTACATAGCTTCCTTGAGGCAATAAGAATTTCATAAAGCAGCTTATGCACCTTAATGTATCTGGTCTTGGCATCGTGGAGTACTTCGCTCATGAAGTACACTGGGCGCTGGACAGTTCAGACCCTCTCGGAGGGGCCCGGAGCTTCCTCTCCATCAGCCCGGACCCTCCCAGTAGGGTACGGTTCTTCTTGTTGAACTTCTCGGACCCTCCCGGAGGGGTTCGGATCTTCTTCGCGTTCAACCCGGACCTTCTAAAGGGTCCGGATCTTCATGAATAGCTTTAAAACTCCCTCGGATGAGAGAGGTTGATCTTCTAGCATTCTGTTATGAAGATCTGTGTCTGGGGGTTGGAACCCAGACTCGCCTTCAGATAGCTCCGGACCCTCCCGGAGGGGTCTAGGCTCCTGAATTGGATGTGGCTCCAGTCTTTCTGTGACCATGACCATGCTAACAACTTCGGTAGTTGTAGAAATGTAAAGCGGTAAAGGCTCACCAGGATTCAGAGCTACCAAGATTGGTAGTGTAGTAAGGAGCTGTTTCAACTCTTGAAATGCCTTTTTTGCTTCTTCGGACCAATGAAAAGGTCCGGTCTTCCTCAAGAGCTTGAAGAAGGGAAGTGCCCGCTCTGCCAGTCTTTAGATGAACTGGCTGAGCGCAGCTAGGCATCCAGTTAATTTCTGGACATCCTTGATGCAGGTTAGGGGGCTGCATATCTTCGATGGCTTTGATCTTCGTCAAGTTTGCTTCAATTACTCGGTGAGTTTCTATTTTTCCTGCACATTAGGGACAAGAAAAGAGTAAATTTGTCCTCTTGTCTATAAATTGTTTGTGACTTATCGTTCTTATTTGAGTTCTAAATCCAAAGGAACTCGATATGGTAACAAGCATATTGGTGTAATCTTCCCAGATCTGTATGCTTTTTTAGTACTCACCCTACTTAGGCCTGTCAGGGTGTAGGTAGAGTGGCGTACTTAGAGTGCAGGACCAGACTGAGTTGATAGCACACTCCGGACCTATGTTGGCTTGGCGTTCAGGCAAGTAGACTATACAGCATGTTAAAATCCAGAGAGACCAACAATATAACTTGTAACACATATGAATAACTTGGACAAAAACTAAAGAATTGCACAACTTCATTATAGACAAGAAGGGTAAAAATAATAATTTGATATACCGAGCCTTGTACAAAAATAAATGCACGTGGAGTCTATTTTCACACAACAATGTCTTTCATTATAGGTCCAGATTACAAGGGAGACAAGGACACACTTAGGATGCAGGACCAACCTAAGTGCGATATACATCTTGTACTAGCCCTGGGCAGGTAGTTACACTTTTAGTGTTGTGACTGTATAAAGTGTTACTTGAACTTCCCGGGCCTTCCCGGAGGGGTCCGGATGTTCTCCCGGAGGACCTACCCTTCTCTGTGTATTGACTCAATAAAATACATTGTGCGTAATTACAGACTCACCTCTGTGATTTTAAGTATAAACGGAGGTGCTCAATGTTCCAAGGATTAGGAAGCGGAGTCTCATCGTCAGTTGCCAAGCGAACGCATCTAGGCTAGGATACTTTGATCACCCGGAAGGGACCATCCCAGCTGGGGGAAAGTTTATTCATCCCTTCGCGATTTAGTATTTTTCGTAGCACCAGGTCGCCTTCCTCGAGTTGTCAGTTGTGCACGTGCATTTGATGATAGCGCCGGAGCGCTTGGCGATAGCGTGCATTCCGAACAGTTGTTTGGCACCTTCCCTCATCGATTAGGTAAAGGTCTTCACGCTGGAGCTGTTCTTGAGCGGCTTCGTCGAAGGTCCGGGCCCGGAGCGACCCCATGGTGATCTCCGGAGGAAGGACTGCTTCAGCTCCGTACACCAGGAAGAAGGGTGTCTCCCCAGTTGACCAGTTAGGTGTTGTCCTGTTTGCCCACAATGGAGACGGAAGCTCTTCCATCCAGTTGGCTCCATGCTTTTTTAGACACTCGTATGTGCACATCTAAGGATTTCTGCATTTGCTCTCTTGGCTTGGCCATTACTTGCTGGGTGAACTACTGAGGCATAGCTCAGTTGAATGTCGAGGTCTTCGCAATATTCTTGAAATGCAGCACTTGTAAGTTGAGTTCCATTGTCAGTTATGACTTTGCTCGGAACTTCAAATATGCATATAGTGGACTTCAAGAATTTGATAGCTGATTGTTTGTTGATTGTCACAATTGGAGTAACTTCCGGCCACTTGGTGAACTTGTCGATGGCGACATACAGGAACCTGTAACTTCTGATGGCTTTTGGGAATGGTCCCAAGATGTCCATGACCTACACAGCGAATGGCCATTTAGGAGGTATCCTTTGTAGTGATTGAGCCAGTGTGTGAATCTGCTTTGCATGGAACTGGCACGCTTCACATTTTTTCACTAGCTCAACTGCATCCTGGAGTGTTGTAGGCCAGTAAAAACCATGTCGGAAGGCTTTACCAACCAACGTGCGGAAAGATGTGTGGTTCCCACACTCGCTTCCATGGATTTCCATGAGAAGTTCACGCCCTTCTTCCCTTGTAATGCAACGCATTAGGACGTCGTTGGCACCACGCCGGTAGAGATCCCCTTCTACCAGTGTGTATCTTTTATCCAATCTGACAATCCGGTCAGCGGGTGCACCGTCTTCAGGAGGGATATTGTCTTTCAAGTAGCTCCGGATCTCCAAGATCCATGCATTGGAGCTAACTTGAGCTTCTGAGTCTTGCGTGTTGGGTTGCTTGGAGTTTCCTACAGCACCTACGACCCTTGGTGGACGTCATGGTAGAAAGGCCACCGGGACTGCTAGCTTCGAGGTACTGGTCTTGCCCCCTTCGCTCAGTTCGGCAGACTAAGTTGTTGGTCTTGATAACCTCCGGACAAAGATTCTGTTTGGAGTCGGAGCTCGGGTTGAAGCCTTCGTCGAGAGTTCGTCGGCTTCAGCGTTGTGAGGACGCTGAACATGGTGGAGATTCAGGACTTTAATTCCTTTTGGAGCCTCTGTACTTCAAGGAGATAAGCAGCTAGTTGGAGATTGTTACAGCAGCATTCACCTTTCACTTGTTTGATGATGAGCTGTGAATCACCCTTCACCAACATTTGTTTGACACCATAGGATAGTACCACCTTGAGCCCATAGATAAGAGCTTCATACTCCGCCATATTGTTGGTTGCCTTGAAGTCAAGGTGAAACATGTACTTGACCTTCTCCCCGGTCGGAGTGAGGAGAAGGATTCCAGCTCCAGCCCCCTGCTTCTGCACAGATCCATCGAAGTAGAGAGTCCAGTGAGGCTCGGTGAATACTCGAACCTTGGGTTCCATTTTCTGTTCGCTAGGGCCCCCAGGGTTTGATGGAGAGGGAGTCCATTCCGCCACAAAATCAGCCAAAGCTTGACTCTTGATTGCTTGCCACGACACGAATTCAAGATCAAACTCGGCCAACTCTATTGTCCACTTTGCAATGTTCCCAGTAGAATTAGGGTTATACAAAATAGCGTGCAGTGGATAAGAAGTTACCATTGATATCTTGTGTGCCTGGAAATATTGACATAGCTTCCTTGAGGCAATAAGAACTGCATAAAGCACCTTATGCACCTCAATTTATCTAGTCTTGGCATCGTGGAGTACTTCGCTGATGAAGTACACTGGACGCTGGACAGATCGGACCCTCTCAGAGGGGCGTGGAGCTTCCTCTCCATCAGCCCGGACCCTCCCAGTGGGGTACGGTTCTTCTTGTTGAACTTCCCGGACCCTCCCGGAGGGGTTCGGATGTACTTCGCGTTCAACCCGGACCTTCTAATGGGTCCAGATCTTCATGAACAGCCGTTAAAACTCCCTCGGATGAGAGAGGTTGATCTTCTAGCATTCTGTTATGAAGATCTGTGTCTGGGGGTTGGAACCCAGACTCGCCTTCAGATAGCTCCGGACCCTCCCAAAGGGGTCTAGGCTCCTGAATTGGATGTGGCTCCGGTCTTTCTGTGACCAGGACCATGCTAACAACTTTGGTAGTTGAAGAAATGTAAAGCAGTAAAGGCTCACCAGGATTTGGAGCTACCAAGATTGGTAGTGTAGTGAGGAGCTGTTTCAACTCTTGAAACGCCTTTTCTGCTTCTTCGGACCAATGAAAAGGTCCGGTCTTCCTCAAGAGCTTGAAGAAGGGAAGTGCCCGCTCTGCCAGTCTTTAGATGAACCGACTGAGCGCAGCTAGGCATCCAGTTAATTTCTGGACATCCTTGATGCGGGTTAGGGGGCCGCATATCTTTGATGGCTTCGATCTTCATCAGGTTTGCTTCAATTACTCAGTGAGTTTCTATTTTTCCTGCACATTAGGGACAAGAAAAGAGTAAATTCGTCCTCTTGTCTATAAATTGTTTGTGACTTATCGTTCTTATTTGAGTTCTAAATCCAAAGGAACTCGATATGGTAACAAGCATATTGGTGTAATCTTCCCAGATCTGTATGCTTTTTTAGTACTCACCCTACTTAGGCCTGCCGGGGTGTATGTAGAGTGGCATACTTAGGGTGCAGGACCAGGCTGAGTTGATAGCACACTCCAGACCTATGTTGGCTTGGCGTTCAGGCAAGTAGACTATACAGCATGTTAAGATCCAGGGAGACCAACAATATAACTTGTAACACATAAGAATAACTTGGACAAAAACTAAAGAATTGCACAACTTCATTATAGACACGAAGGGTAAAAATAATAATTTGATATACCGAGCCTTGTACAAAAATAAATGCACGTGGAGTCTATTTTCACACAACAATGTCTTTCATTATAGGTCCATATTACAGGGGAGACAAGGACACACTTAGGATGCAGGACCAAGCTAAGTGTGATATACATCTTGTACTAGCCCTGGGCAGGTAGTTACACTTTTAGTGTTGTGACTGTATAAAGTGTTACTTGAACTTCCCGGGCCTTCCCGGAGGGGTCCGGATGTTCTCCCGGAGGACCTACCCTTCTCTGTGTATTGACTCTATAACATACATTGTGCATAATTACAGACTCACCTCCATGATTTTAAGTATAAAACTTACGGAGGTGCTCGATGTTCGAAGGATTAGGCAGCGGAGTCTCATCCTCAGTTGCCAAGCGAACGCATCTGGGCTAGGATACTTTGATCACTCGGAAGGGACCATCCCAACTAGGGGAAAGTTTATTCATCTCTTCGCGATTTAGTATTTTCCGCAGCACCAGGTCGCCTTCCTCGAGTTGTCAGTTGCGCACGTGCATTTGATGATAGCGCCAGAGCGCTTGGCGATAGCGTGCATTCCGAATAGTTGCTTGGCACCTTCCCTCGTCGATGAGGTCAAGGTCTTCACGTTGGAGTTGTTCCTGTGTGGCTTCGTCGAAGGTCCGGGCCCGGAGCGACCCCATGGTGATCTCCGGAGGAAGGACTTCTTTAGCTCCGTACACCAGGAAGAAGGGTGTCTCCTCAGTTGACTAGTTAGGTGTTGTCCTGTTTGCCCACAATGTGATCAAAAGCTCTTCAATCCAGTTGGCTCCATGCTTTTTTAGACACTCGTATGTGCGCATCTAAGGATTTCTACATTTGCTCCCTTGGCTTGGCCATTACTTGCTGGGTGAACTACTAAGGCATAACTCAGTTGAATGTCGAGGTCTTTGCAATATTCTTGAAATGCAGCACTTGTAAATTGAGTTTCGTCTTCAGTTATGACTTTGCTCAGAACTTCAAATATGCATATAATGGACTTCAAGAATTTGATAGCTGATTGTTTGTTGATTGTCACAATTGGAGTAACTTCCGGCCACTTGGTGAACTTGTCGATGGCGACATACAGGAACCTGTAACTATCGACGGCTTTTGGTAATGGTCCCAAGATGTCCATGACCTACACAGCGAATGGCCATTTAGGAGGTATCATTTGTAGTGATTGAGCCAGTGTGTGAATCTGTTTTGCATGGAACTGGCACGCTTCACATTTTTTCACTAGCTCAACTGCATCCTGGAGTGTTGTAGGCCAGTAAAAACCATGTCGGAAGGCCTTACCAACCAACGTGCGGAAAGATGTGTGGTTCCCACACTCGCTTCCATGGATTTTTGTGAGAATTTCACGTCCTTCTTCCCTTGTAATGCAACGCATTAGGACGTCGTTGGCACCACGCCGGTAGAGATCCCCTTCTACCAGTGTGTATCTTTTAGCCAATCTGACAATCCGGTCAGCGAGTGCACCGTCTTAAGGAAGGATGTTGTCTTTCAAGTAGCTCTGGATCTCCAAGATCCATGCATTGGAGCTAACTTGAGCTTCTGAGTCTCGCATGTTGGGTTTCTTGGAGTTTCCTACAGCACCTACGACCCTTGGCAGACTCAGTTGTTGGTCTTGATAACCTCCGAACGAAGATTCAGTTTGGAGTCGGAGCTCGGGTTGAAGCCTTTGTCGAGAGTTCGTCGGCTTCAGCGTTGTGAAGACACTGAACATGGTGGAGATTCAGGACTTCGAAGTCCTTTTGGAACCTCTGTACTTTAAGGAGATAAGCAGCTAGTTGGAGATTGTTACAGCAACATTCACCTTTCACTTGTTTGATGATGAGCTGTGAATCACCCTTCACCAACATTTGTTTGACACCATAGGATAGTACCACCTTGAGCCCATAGATAAGAGCTTCATACTCCACCATGTTGTTGGTTGCCTTGAAGTCAAGGTGAACCATGTACTTGACCTTCTCCCCAGTCGGAGTGAGGAGAAGGATTCCAGCTCCAGCCCCCTGCTTTTGCACAGAGCCATCGAAGTAGAGAGTCCAGTGAGGCTCGGTGAATATTGGAACCTTGGGTTCCAGTTTCTGATCGCTAGGGCCCCCAGGGTTTGATGGAGAAGGAGTCCATTCCGCCACAAAAACAGCCAAAGCTTGACTCTTGATTACTTGCCACGACACGAATTCAAGATCAAACTCGGCTAGCTCTACTGTCCACTTTGTAATGTTCCCAGTAGAATTAGGGTTATACAAAATAGCGCGCAGTGGATAAGAAGTTACCATTGATATCTTGTGTGCCTGGAAATATTGACATAGCTTCCTTGAGGCAATAAGAACTGCATAAAGCAGCTTATGCACCTCAATGTATCTGGTCTTGGCATCATGGAGTACTTCGCTGATAAAGTACACTGGGCGCTGGACAGCTCGGACCCTCTCGGAGGGGCCCGGAGCTTCCTCTCCATCAGCCTGGACCCTCCCAGTGGGGTATGGTTCTTCTTGTTGAACTTTTCGGACCCTCCCGGAGGGGTTCGGATCTTCTTCGCGTTCAACCCGGACCTTCTAATGGGTCCGGATCTTCATGAACAGCCGTTAAAACTCCCTCAGATGAGAGAGGTTGATCTTCTAGCATTCTGTTATGAAGATCTGTGGCTGGGGGTTGGAACCCAGACTCGCCTTCAGATAGCTCTGGACCCTCCCGGAGGGGTCTAGGCTCCTGAATTGGATTTGGCTCTTGTCTTTCTGTGACCAGGACCATGCTAATGACTTCGGTAGTTGTAAAAATGTAAAGCAGTAAAGGCTCACCAGGATTCGGAGCTACCAAGATTGGTAGTGTAGTGAGGAGCTATTTCAACTCTTGAAATGCCTTTTCTGCTTATTCGGACCAATGAAAAGGTCTGATCTTCCTCAAGAGCTTGAAGAAGGGAAGTGCCCGCTCTGCCAGTCTTTAGATGAACCGGCTGAGCGCAGCTAGGCATCCAGTTAATTTCTGAACATCCTTGATGCAGGTTAGGGGGTCGCATATCTTTGATGGCTTTGATCTTCGTCGGGTTTGCTTCAATTACTCGGTGTGTCACCAAGAAACCTAGTAGTTTCCCGGAGCTAACCCCAAAGACACACTTGTCCGGGTTCAGCTTAGTGCGCGTGTTACGCAACTTGTCGAAGACAGCTTGCATGTTATCAAGGAGTGACTCCTTGTTCTTAATATTTACGATGGTGTCATCAATGTACATCTCCACCAAGTCTCTGATTAGCTCTCCAAATGTTTTGTACATAGCTCGCACAAAGGTTAAAGCAGCATTTTTGAGACCAAAGGGCATGGCAGTATAACAATATAATCCATCTACTGTTATAAAGGCAGTATGCTCTTCATCTTCCTTAGACATTTGGATTTGATGATATCCAGAATATGCATCTAAGAAACACAATAGCTCACACCCGAAGGTGGAGTCCACTATTTGATCTATTCTATGTAGTGGAAATGGATCTTTTGGGCATGCCTTATTTAAAGTGGTGTAGTCGATACACATCCACCGATTGTGTATCCACGATTGGATTTGCTAGCCATTTTGGGTGAAACACCTCCCGGATGAAACCAGCTTCGAGCAACTTCTTGATCTCCTGTTGAATGAAGTTTTGTCACTCACAGGTCGTGCATTTGGATAAATCTTCAGTTTGTGCTCAGTCACCTCCCTAGGGATCCTAGGCATTTGTGACGGTTGCCAGGCAAACACGTCGACATTCGCCTAGAGGAAAGTGATGAGTGTGAGTTCCTATTTGTTGTTCAGACCTCCCGATATATGGGTGGTCTGAGAAGCATCAGAACCGATTTGGACAAATTTGACGAGAACGTCGATGTCGTTGCTTGGTTGCACATGAGTCGCATAGGTTGAGCCTCGATGACGAGAGCTCGAAGGTTTCGAAGCTAACTCCTTACCGGATGCTTCCTCCTGCGCTGTAGCAAGCACATGGAGTTCTTCCAATGCAGTGATTCCTGCAGTGCGATCCCCGTGGATTCGGAGAACGCCCGAAGGTGTTGGCATCTTCAACACCAAGTAGCCATATGGGCTGAGGCCATGAACCTGTATAAAGCAGGCAGGCCCAGTATGGCGTTGAATGATAAACTGATTTGCGCCACGTCGAAGACCAATTTCTCGGTTCTGTAATTCTTCCGAGTCCCAAAGGTCACTAGGAGTGTAATGGATCCGAGTGGGGTAATGGACCCCGGACCTACACCAGAAAAAGGTCGAGAGGGGCGAAGGTCCGAAGGTCGGAGCTAGAGCTTGACGAAGGCTTCAAAGCTTATGAGGTTCGGCCCTGCACCTCTGTCCACCATTACATGGTGGAGTTGGATAATTTTAATGGTCGGAGACACCATCAACGGGAGTTGGCCAGCTTTGATCATGTTACGAGGGCAGCCCGAAGCATAAAAAATGATGGGAGTGTCCATCCATTTCCGATGAGGCTCCACCCTGGCGGTAGGAGCTGCAGCAGCCATGTCCCGCCGCATTGTCTTGAGCATGCAGTGAGAGCTGATGTCCCAAGAACCACCATAAATGGTGTTTAGGGTCTTCCGACGCTTGTTGTTAGATACGTCAGAGTGGTCATCGACAATGTTGTAGACAGCCTTCAGGACCTTCTTGGGGTCCTGAAAGCCTAGCTCTTCTTCAGCCATAGCTTCGTCGACTTTTTGTTTTCCTTTCCGCTAGCAAAAAGGAGCTTCTTCTCTGTGCTTGTTGTAGCACTCGACAAGCTTCCGGACCTCTCGGCATTCTTCCAGACCGTGCTTGTCTGTCTTTTGGATCAGACACCACGCTTTGGAGTTGTTGCCGTCTTCTGATGAAGGACGAGGTCGTTTTTCGGGGTGTGGCCCCAGGCCATCCGGAGTTGCAGCAGCCGCAGCAGTAGGTGTACCGACCGACGGCTTCTTTTTGCCGTTGGACTTCTTTTTCTTTTTGCCACCTCTGGAAGTATTTATTAAGGGATTTCTTGTTTGGCTCCGGAGGTGGTTTGGAGTGCATCTCACGTCCCTCTGTGGCTTTTGCACATTTATCTGCTAAGCTGAAGAGTTTCGTGATGCTGGTGAGTTCTTTGGTCGCCAGCTTCTCCAGCATCTTCTTGTCTCGAACACCCTGTCTGAATGCAACGATAACAGAAGCACTCGAGATTGAGGGGATGGTATTACGTACCTAAGAAAACCGCTGGATAAAAGATCGCAACGATTCCCCCGTTGTTTGCTTCACAGCAAACAAATCCAGTTCGGTGTCGGGTCGGGTGTAAGAACTCCCAAAATTGGCAGTGAACTGTTGGCATAATTCTTCCCAACTATTTATGGAGTCGGGTGGAAGACTCATGAACCAGGACCTTGTAGTCCAGTCAGATCCACTGGGAAGTAGTTTGCCATCATGGCCTCATTGCCTCCCGCTGCAAGTATAGTAGTGGAGTAGATTTGAAGAAACTCGGCATGGTTGACAGTCCCATCGAATTTCTCCAGCAAATGAGGTCGGAACTTCTGCGGCCATCTAAGCATGCGTAGGTGCATGGCCAGGGCAGAACAACCTCCCCCTACTCCCTGAGGAGCAGGGTTGTCTCGAGCATCTCGCCTCTCGCGAGCACGATCGATATGGATGCGGTCGTCCTGCTGCCGGTAACGGCAATTAAGTTTCGACCGCAGGTCATGAGTCAGATTCCTAGTGATGGTGTGGGTGCGTCGTGCCCCAGAAGGCGGTGAAGTCACCTGCTGGGATGTAGCACGCCGTCGGTACTGTGACACGTGAGGACCAAGTCTTCCAGACAAGGTCCTACATTGAGCTGTTGCCTGCCCCGAAGGGGGAGGACCTTGGTTGCCGATGGCATCGGCTGCGGCTGCAACCAGATGTTGTACATCAGCGCGCCACTGCTCCATCACACCCTAAGGTGCTTCGGGCGCTGGTGGGTGCTCCAACAGAGTTCACGCAGCAATTAGCGCATTCTCTGGGTTGTTGTATGCCGATGCTGTGACCGACACAAGTACCCCATCTCATTGTCCAACATTGTTTGCTGGGGCAGATGGTGGTGGTGGTGGCATGACGCCCACCGGAACAACACCGCCCGATGGCTGCTGAATGTTAGAGGGGTTGCCTCTAGCAGGCTGTTCAGCATGTTTGCCGTTGGAGGATCCTACGGTGGAGTTCACCATCTTGAGATCTCGGGCGACCCCTACCTGGCACGCCAAATGTTTAAGTGGTTAAACAGCACTTGCCCCGGTACTACTAAATGTAGCCCGCGGAGATTCTTGTGTTGGTTTGGGCGCGCAGAGATCGGGAACAAGACGATGATACAGGTGATTTACGTGGTTCGGGCTGCCTGAGCGTAATACCCTACTCCACAGGGTTTATGTTGTTGTATTGAGTAGCACTAGTATGCGTGTGAGCTTGGATCAGATTTTGTCCCCCTGTATCGTGCGGCGCAGTCCTTTTATAGTCCAAGGACTGACCGTTACAACATTTTCCTGACCCGACATGTGGCCCTGGCGTATTCAATAACCTAATACACAGTCTATGAGTATTAAGTGTGATTAATAGGGTGATAACGTGTCTTAATGGCGGTGTTACCCCTATTAACAGTCCACTTCGTGTGTCATTAATATAGCATTAATGACACGTAATCAGGTCTTATAACTACTATTTTAACTGTCCCTTGAATGTTCGTGTTGTTGGAGATCTACCAATGTCTCTGTTGGTGTTATAGGTCCGGAAGCTCCTCACGTGGCAGTTCTGGAGCTTCCCCTCGCGGGGAGATAGTTCCGGAACTGACATACACGTGGCGGCATCGGAACTTCCCTCTATAGGGGGTTAGGTCTGGGATCATTATCCATGTGTATATGTCGGAGCTTCCCTATATCGAGAGTTTAGCTCTGGTCTTATATTACATGTGGCAGTCCCGGAGCTACCCATAACTCCGCCTATGTTGTAATGACATAGCCGGTCCCAAGCCCGGGTAAAGGAGGAGGGGGTTGTGATAGGCTTGGCGAGCCAGCAACTAAACTTAGCCATTCTCATGGAAATGAAACTCATTGGAAATTCGTTGGGGCGTAACCCTCTTAGCGACGCGCCATACCGGAACTCGGGTATGGTGTTAAATGGGCGAGGGCCGGGTCGCCACCGCCTTAGTGGCGCGCCATATCGGAACCCGGATGTGGTGTTAAATGAGCGAGGGCCGGATCGCCATCACCTTAGTGGCGCGCTACATCATCGCCCGAATGTAGTGTTAAGTGAGCAAGGGTCTTTGCATCTTCCTCGACGGATGCGAAGGGTAACGAAGCTAGCCGAGGAAACTAGGTTTCGGGTGGGTAGTTGGAATGTAGGATCCTTGACGGGAAAGCTACGAGAGTTAGTGGACGTTGCGATTAGGAGGCGTGTAAACATTCTTTGTGTACAAGAGACTAGATGGGCAGGTCAAAAAGCGAGACAGGTTGAGAATACCGGTTTCAAGCTTTGGTATTCTGGCTCGACGGGAACTAGGAATGGCGTAGGCATCCTAATAGATAAGAGCCTCAAGGATGGAGTAGTGGATGTCTGTAGATGGGGGGATAGGATCATCCTAGTCAAGGTAGTTGTGGGGGACCTTATCTTGAATGTCATTAGTGCTTATGCTCCACAAGTTGGGCTTGACATGAGCACTAAGAGACAATTTTGGGAGGACTTGGAGGATATGGTTAGTAGTGTACCGGTAAGCGAGAAGCTCTTCATAGGAGGAGATCTCAATGGTCATGTAGGTACAACTAACGTAGGTTTTGAGGGGGTACATGGAGGTTTTGGGTGTGGCGATAGAAACCAGGAGGGTAAGGATATCCTAGACTTTGCCGTAGCCTATGACCTATTGGTAGCTAACACCCTATTTAGAAAGAGGCTATCTCACATAGTGACCTTTACTAGTGCCCAACATTCTAGTCAAATCGACTATATCCTCACCAGGAGAAGGGAGAGAGGGGCATGTTTAGATTGTAAGGTGATTCCTGGAGAATGTGTTGTTCGACAACATAAACTTGTGGTAGCTGACTTTCGTTTCCACGTGCGTGTGTCACGAGACAAAGGTGTTAAAACCACGAGAACAAAGTGGTGGAAGTTGAAGGATGAAGCGCAACAATCATTCAAACGGAGGATGATCGCAGAAGGACCTTGGAACAAAGAGGAAGATGCAGATAGTATGTGGGAGAAGATGGCGACTTACATTAGGAAGACGGCTAGGGAGGTGCTTGGGTGGACAAAAGGTAAGAAACTTGTAGATAAAGACACTTGGTGGTGGAATGAAGATGTACAAAAAGCTATTAAGGAGAAGAAGGAGTCTTATAAGGGCTGGCATCATGAGAGAAGTGCAAGTAACATGGCGAAGTATAAAGAGGCTAAGAAAAATGCTAGGCGTGTTGTGAGTAAAGCAAAGGGGCAGGCCTATGATGCGCTATATGAGAGGCTAGGGACAAAGGAAGGCGAAAAGGATATATACAAGATGGCGAAACTTCGCGAGAGAAAGGTGAGAGATCTCAACCAAGTCAAATGCATTAAGGATGAGGCAGGCCAAATTCTATTGAAGGAGGAAGAAATTAGGGACAGATGGCGGGACTACTTCAATGGACTATTCAATGACGGGAATGAGAGTATTAGGTTCGAGTTGGACGACTCATTTGATGACATCAACAGACGATTTGTGCGGAGGATACAAGAGTCCGAGGTTAGAGAGGCCCTAAAAAGGATGAAAGGAGGAAAGGCCCACGGCCCCGATGATGTCCCCATTGAGGTGTGGAGATGTCTAGGGGATGTAGCAATAGTATGGCTCACTAAACTATTCAACCGCATTTTTCAGTCAAACAAAATGCCTGAAGAGTGGCGGAAAAGTATTTTAGTACCCATCTTCAAAAATAAAGGAGATGTTCAAAGTTGTACTAATTATCGAGGAATTAAACTCATGAGTCATACTATGAAGCTCTGGGAGAGAGTGATTGAACACCGCTTGAGGAAAGTGACCAATGTCACTAAAAACCAGTTTGGTTTTATGCCTGGGAGGTCCACTATGGAGGCGATTTTCTTACTCCGTCAGCTTATGGAGAGGTATAGGGAGCAAAAGAAGGATCTACATTTAGTGTTCATTGACTTGGAGAAGGCATACGATAAGGTACCAAGACCGGTCATGTGGTGGGCACTAGAGAAACACAAAGTCCCAACAAAGTACATTAACCTTATCAAGGATATGTACGATAATGTGGTGACAAGTGTGCGCGTAAGAGATTGTGAGACTGACACTTTTCCTATCACAATAGGGTTACACCAAGGATCAGCCTTAAGTCCTTACATCTTTTCCTTAGTGATGGATGAGGTGTCGAAGGATATACAAGGGGATATCCCTTGGTGTATGCTCTTTGCTGATGATGTAGTGTTGGTAGATGAAACTAGGGATGGTGTTGATAGAAAATTGGAGCTATGGAGGCAGACCTTAGAGTCTAAGGGGTTTAGAATTAGTAGAACCAAGACCGAGTATATGAGATGCGACTTTAGTGATGTCGGGTGCGAGGATGGTAATGTTAGTTTACAAGGACAAGTAGTACCTAGGAGGGACACATTTCGATATTTAGGATCAATGTTACAAAGCAATGGTGATATTGATGAAGATGTTTGCCACAGGATCAAGATTGGGTGGATGAAGTGGCGACAAGCATCTGGAATCTTATGTGATAAGAAAGTTCCACAAAAATTGAAAGGAAAATTCTATAGGACGGTGATCAGACCTGCGATGCTGTATGGAGCAGAATGTTGGCCAACTAAAAGGCAACATGTCCAACAAATGAGTGTTGCGGAGATGCGCATGCTACGGTGGATGTGCGGTCACACAAGAAGAGACAAAATTAGGAACGAAGTAATACGTGATAGGGTAGGGGTGGCACCGATTGAGGAGAAGCTAGTCCAACATCGCCTACGGTGGTTTGGGCATATCCAGCGGAGACCTCCAGACGCACCGGTTAACAGTGGGATTATAAAGAGTGAAGAAAATTTTAGGAGGGGTAGAGGGCGACCAAGGTTGACATGGCAGGAGGCGGTGAAACGAGATTTAAAGGAGTGGGACATACCTAGAGATTTGGCTCATGATAGGACTGCATGGAAATTAGCAATTCATGTGCCAGAATCTTAGTTTATTCGTAATTTGTTACTCTTATCTTCTTTCTTATTAACCCATTTCTAGAATAAATAAAATGTAGATTTTTTTACTTTCATCTTATTTTCTATTACTTTTCTTCAAAATTGTTGGGTTTCATTTCTAGCCGACCCCAACTTGTTTGGGACAAAGGCTTGGTTGTTGTTGTTGTTGTTGTTGTAGTCCCGGAGCTACCCATATGAGGGAGGCAGATCCAATGCCATGTGACATGTGGGGCCTGAGGAAGCCTTCAACTCGGACATATGGAATTCTCTTGCACTTCTTGTGGTATCATAGGGTACTCGATACGCAGGGTACCGACAGACACCAAGGAAAGCATGTCTCCTTTTCTTTATTAATATGAGTCGCCCTCTAGTTATGTGTGTTTCCCTTTTTTCAAAGAAGCGGGTGTGTCTCGAATACTTACGTAACTGAGATGCACCTTAAAGTAGATTGTCTCCTTCTACCCTCAACCGAGTCAGCTCTGATCCTCGTTGATGCAGGCGCTTCTCGTTTTTCCTGGTCGGAGACGGAAGCCTTTGAGGTCGTCTCCGATCTTTGTCTCCTATTTAAGGTTCTTACGTAGTGTGCATATTGCAGAATTGATAAACCATTTTTCAGTGGAGGTATAATACCTCGAAATTGTCCATCATTTTTTGCCCTTTTAATCAGGACTACAAGCATATCCGCTGCTAAATTAAAGAGGGTCGGCGATATCGGATCTCCCCGTCTTAGGCCTTTTCTAGACTGAAAGTAGTTGTCCAACATCATCATTTATTTTGACTGTGATGCTGCCTTTTGTGACAAAACTTACGATCCATCTGTACCATTTTGGTACAAATCCTTTCATACGTAAGGATTGTTGTAGAAATGACCAGTTTACTTCATCATAAGATTTTTCAATGTCAATTTTAAATATAACTCCATTGAGCTTTTGTATGAAATTCATGGATGGTTTCATGTAAAACAGTGACACCTTCTATTATATTTCTTCCCGGCATAAAAGCCGTTTGTGATGGGCTTACCACAGATTGTGCAACCTTATCTAATCTATTTGGTGCAACCTTTGTGAAAACTTTAATACTAGTATTCAATAAGCAGATTGTATATAGTGTTGTATTTGATTCGCGTTAGTGTGTTTAGCAAGTAAAGTGATCACTCCAAAGTTTATACTACATAGAGATAGCTGTTCTTCATGGAATTCCTTGAAGAGTGCCATCAAATTCTCTTATAGTATCTCCCAGAACGCTTGATAAATTCCAGTGGAAAGCCAGCTGGTCCTGGAGACTTATTATGCTCCATTTGGAACACAGCCTCCTTGACCTCTTCCCTTGTAAACACTGAGACCGGCATCTTGTTCTCAGTCACTAATTTGTGGAGTATCGTTTGTCCAATCCTCCCTAAGAGAAATATTAGTATCAGGAGCCTGTCTGGAAAGGCCCTTGTAGTAATTCTAATGTATTTTTAATTGTATGCCTCGCTCTATTATACAATATTTTAGCTCTAATTGTAAGATATGTTGCTTTCCACTACAGGAATCGCGATCAATTACGTCGACCAGGGCCAACGTAATTAAGCCTAAAGTCAATGTAAGTTACTTAATTACGTTGGTTTTTGCTTAATTACGTTGGTTGTTGGCCGATGTGGCAGTGTGGACGTAATGAATGTAACTTACATCGGCCGCCGATGTAAGTTATTTAGTTACACCGGCCGGAGCTTAATTACGTCAGTCGTCAGTGTCTAATGTAAGTAAGTAACTCACATCGGCCATCCTCAGCTGACATAAGTTACATGGTCTTATTTACGTCGGGCATCATTAGCCGACGTAAGTTACATGGTCTTATTTATGTCGCTATGGCAAGCTGACGTAAGTTATGATGTCTAACTTACGTGGGTATGGTCGTCCCGACGTAAGTTAACATGGGCTAACTTACGTCGGCATTACCATAGCCGACGTAAGTTATGTTTTTATTATTTTTAAAACATAAACTGACTGCCTCGCACGATGGCGAGATCACAAATACAAACAGCAAACAGATAAACAGATAAGTCTCAAAGTATTCGACAAACACATCAAAAACAACACAAACTCCCGATTGGGCTACACACTAGCCCCTCGACTACCTCCGGAGCCGAAAAGGTCATCTCCGCGCGTCCCTCCGGGTGCCGGTAGCTGTGCCGAAGGAGTTTGCACCGCCGTCGCCGAATCCTACAAAAGAACATTAGAGTAACACATGTTACAAATTCATCTCACACTCTTCCTCTCCCTCTCTCTTTCTCTCACTCTCTTCCTTGTTCTAGATTTCTGATCATGGCTCTGATACCACTTGTTAGAGCGTAAACCAGCCCGTCACGCAGACGGGCTCCTGCCGCCAGCCTAGGTTGCAATGGCCCTGCTACACAAACAGGCCCAATCGGAGCCCCAACCAAGGTTCTCGGTCACCTCAACTCGAAAGACTAGCCTGATAAGTGAGGTTCCCTCCACCTTATAAGTTGGGCTCCCCCAGCATCAATACCTAATGTGGCACTAAACCTAACAATCTCCCCCATCACACACCGGGTGGCCCATCTCCCCCTTCACACTTCGGTGGACACTACTCTGACGGCCCGATTTCATGTGGCCCGGGAGATCTTTCAGACGGCCCGATATCCCTGTGAGGCCCAAGAGATGTCCTAGATTTCCGACCATGACTCTGGTACCACTTATTAGAATGTGGCCTAACCCTTCACCACTAGCCCAGGTCGCAACGGGCCTGCTACGCAAACAGGTATGGGCCCCCTCAACCCGAAAGACTAACCTGATAAGTGAGGTTCCCTCCACCTTATAAGTTGGGCTCCCCCAGCATCAATACCTGATATGGGACTAAACCTAACAGCTTCGGCCACATTCTCTACCATTTCTCTATGGGTTTGTATTATCGTATATGCATTTCAATATTGTTAACATTATATTGCCATATGTCCGACTGTTGACCGTCAACAAACAACTTTGGTTTAAATCATGGCACGAAACAACACTAGAAATTGGAATGTGCTCAATTGGAACATAAGGGGAATCAATGATGGGGCCAAACAGCATGCAGTGAGATCGAAAATTGAAGAGATCAATGATTGTAATTTTTTTTGCATCCAAGAAACAAAAAAGGAACAAATTGTCATTTCTTTCCTCAAGATAATTGCACCTAGAAGATTCAACAAACTTGCTTTCTCTCCTTCCAGAGGAGCTTTGGGAGAAATCTTGGCTTGGAATGGAAATTTGCTAAACAGAGAGGTCGTCCATATTCTGGACTATACTATTCTTGTTAAATTCACATCAACACAAAATGGGGTCTGGTGGACACTCATTACAGTATACAGCCCATGGCACACAGAGGGAGGAATTTACTCAATATCTTTGGAACTTACAACTTCAGCCTGATGACCTCTGCATGATAATTGAGGACTTCAACTACTACAAAAGCGCGAAATATAGAAACAGATCAGGAGCCAATATAAATGATATGCAAACATTCAACAACATTATCCAACATGGCGGGTTCCTTGAAATACCGTTGGAAGGGAGGAGTTACACTTGGAGCAACATGTAGGACACACCGCTGTTGGAACAGCTGGACTGGTGTTTCACTTTGGTACAATGGTCTGTTTCATTCTCAAACACCATATTTCTGTCACCGGCTAGGGACACCTCGGACACACACATTGTGTGGCCAAAATCAGTACCACCACACCAAAGGCATAGTGCTTCCGATTTGAGAACTACTGGTTGAAACACTCACATTTCATGGACACCGTCCAACAATCTTGGGAACAACCGGTAATTCATATGAACAGTGCTATGTGTGTATCATGCAAACTGAAAAGGCTGAGAAACAGGTTGAAGTACTAGAGCAAAAATATCAGAAATCTGTCAAGGTTGATTCAAAGATGCAATGAAACTATATTGGTTGTAGACAAGCTGGAGGAGCAGCGAGGTTTATATAACCAGGAAAAAGCTTTTAGGGATTTGATCAAAACACAGGTAGCCAACTTACTATAATAAAAAATGAATATTGGCGGCAAAGATATACAGTCACGTGGACTCAGCTAGGTGATGAACCCACCAAATTATTCATAGCAGCTGCTGCTGAAAGGTATCGAAGGAATGCAATAACAATAATTCAGAATGAAGAAGGAAGATAATTAATGGACCATGGAGAGAAGACAACACTTCTTTGGAGAGAATTCAAGGAAAGTCTAGGGCAAACAACAACATTGCAAGAATGGCCACAAATGGAGGCAATGATACAGGAACACACTGACTTGGATTCTATTTGTGAACCAATAACTAGAGAGGAAGTTCACTTAGCATTGAAGAATATGCCGACATAAGGCACCCGGGCCCGATGGATTTAATACTAAATTCTTCAAGGCTTGCTGGCACATCATCAAGGAGGACATATACCAGCTGTGTTTTGATTTCTTATAACTCAGTGAGTCTCCAGCACTGAATAGCTCTTTCATCATTTTGCTTCCAAAGGTGGGCAACCCTCGCAGGGTGAGCAAATATAGGCCAATTTCACTTATTGATTCCACAGTGAAGCTAATCACAAAAGTACTCTCTCTAAGGTTACAGTCTTACATCAGTACTATTATTCACAACAACCAATATGGGTTCATCAGAAAAAGGACAATCCAGGATTGCTTAGCATGGACATACGAGTATCTGTATCAATGTGCGAGGTCAAAAAGAAGCATTCTCATCCTTAAACTTGACTTTGAAAAGGCATTCAGTATGATAGGGCATAGTTTATTTATTCTTATGCTGCAGACTATGGGATTCCCATAACAATGGATTGGGTGGGTAACAGATACCATTTCAACGGCAACATCATCCGTCTTGCTGAATGGAGTATCAGAGAAGAGCTTTCATTGCAAAAGAAGAGTGCGACAGGGAGACCCCTTGTCTCCACTGATTTTTATACTAGCAGCTGAGATATTACAAATCGTGATTAACAAGGCATCTGCCATGTGTTTACTATCAATACCAATTACCAACCTGCACGCATGGACTTCCCGGTGGTACAGTATGTTGATGACACGATTATAGTGCTAAAAGCCTCTCAATGAGAGCTATTTTTCTCAAGAATCTTCTGCATTCCCTTGGAGGAGCAACGGGCCTTAGAATAAACTAGGAAAAATCTTGTCTCATGCCAGTTAATCTAACTATAGGGGAGGCAGACAGCATGGCTGGAATCCTAGGATGCAATATGGGAGTCTTCCCCTTCACATATTTGGGATTACCAATGAGTTATCTAGGCCCAGAGCAGAAGAGTTCACACAGCTAATCACAAAAGTGGAAAGGAACTCACAACAACGGCTACTTGGTTACCAATGGGGGGCCAATGTACATTGGTCAATGGTGTAATATCATTCGCCCCTATATATGCAATGTGCACCATTAAACTCAAAGGCTAGGTAACACAATCACTCGATAGAACAAGAAAACTTTGTTTATGAAGGGGATGGGATGTGGCAGGAAAGAGAATACCCCTTGTGACTTGGGAAAAGGTGACAGCTCTGCTTGATAAAGGAGGACTAGGTATTAAGAGTCTGTGCAGAATGAACAGAGCCCTTCTCATGAAGTACTTTTACAAGATATACAATGAATCCGATACACCTTGGGTGCAGCTGGTGCTGAATAGGTATTGCAGAAATGAAAATCCACCGCACACAACAACAGGAAAAGGTTCCTTCTGGTGGCAGGATGTCGTGAGTCTATGGGAAGACTTCAAGAAGAGGTTCTGAGGTATTACCAGCCAGGGCGACACTAAAGCTGTGGAATGACGAATGGGAAGGACACCTTTTAAGTCGGGACCTCCCCACATTATACACATTTGTAAAAAAGAAGAACATCTCCTTGGCTCAATTCTGCTCAAATGATAACATCCAATTACCATTTCACCAACCTTTTTTGTGTGGAGGCCAATCGAGAACTGGATATCCTATTGCTGTTGTTACAGACTGTGTTTAACAGGGCTCAAACAAAAGACATATGGGGGGTAACAACGGTAAGGAGATCTTCTGCTACAGAAGGGGATACCAAGCCTACTTCAACAACATCAACCCGCCAACTCCCTTTGATTGGATCTAGAAATTAAAAATGGTAAAGAAGATAAAGATCTTTTGGCTATTGTTTAGAGACAGGCTTAACTCAAGGAATCTACTATGAAGAAAAAACCTACACATCGAAGGAGATGATTACTTATGTGTCTTATGTGACTTGAATATGGAGGAACTAACTTATCACCTTTTCTTTCAATGTCCCTTCACTGATGAGTGCTGGCACATTATGGGGATTTAGTGGAACCATGAAATACCATTCTTCAACACAATAATCAAGGCCAAGGAAAACTGGAATAGACCGGCCTTCATGGAAACCTTTTGCATAGCGGCGTGGTAGATTTGGAAACAATGAAATGCTTATATATCTTCCGAGATGTGCAACCATCAGTTGAAGCATGGAAAGCATGTTTCCAAGCTACACTAAGAACTCAGACTATACGCTTCAAAGAAATAGAGATAGTATAGAGGAGTGGGTTAGCGATCTGTAGTTTGCGCTCCTATCTTAGGAGCGAGACTGAATATATTGTGGCTACTTTATGCATATTTGCTTACACATTTTTGATTCAATATATTACACTGTCGGGTCTCCCTTGTAGTTTTTTATTCAAAAAAATTATGATGATGGTGATGTATGTCAGGCGCAACTCATTGAGATGTCACCTCCTGAGAGGTGGACAATTCAATAGAGCCCTACCCGCCGCCTTGACGAGTTTTGTGCTACATCCCTGGATTGGATACACACAATTCTATTTAGTGCCTAATATCGTAGTGTTGTAATCTTTTGTTCATTTTCCGCTATCATTTCAAACTCTATTTTCAAAACCCCACTCTGATGTAATATAATCAAGTAAACTATTTTTGTAAAAATTATGAATTCCTTTGTATTGTGATATCTGGTATCACATCACGCAGCAACTATTACAGACGTTCTTGGAAATGCCGCCGAACCTGCTGCCTGATCGCCGGCGCCGCCGTTACGTCGCTGATGAACAGGGGCAGGGGTAAAGAGACAAATTCTCTTGGACTAATTCTTGCTTGACTGATTTTTTCCGTGCCGGCCACGATATATAGCCGGTCTGCAGATTACATTAGGAAAACTAGGACTCTATCTCTAAGATAGCCAACTCTATCTCTAAATATTGAAACTAATATATTAGGATTCTTTTATTCTTTTATCTCTAATTTTAATCTATGGAAACTAATAAAATTATATCTCTTACTTTTAACTAATATGGTTGACATAATCTTCATGGCCCACATAATCTTCGCACGTGACAAATATCCCTTCCTTACGAAAAGCTCTTCCTCGAGCTTGGATGAAGTCTGTCTCACACTTGAGCTCGGGTGGCCCTAGACCATCGAACTGGACAAAGGAAGAGCAGTCGTGTAGAAGACACCGATGAGCGTGATCACCACCACAACGATCATATCCAGTCGTGAGTAGTTCACCAGTGAAGGCGCGTTAACACGAATTTGTTGCGGTGATGTTTTAGCAACGTCACAAAGTAGGATGTCTGGCGAGCGAGAGGTGACGCTCCTTCCGCTCCTCGGTCGATCTTGAGAAGACCAAATCTCCACCAAAAATCCACTCGAATTCTCTCTGCCAACTCGCCTTTCATCCCTCCTCCAAGATCTTAGTCCACAAATCCCACAAAAACACCAAAATCCACGCCGATCTATGTGAGGACAGGTGAACCTCATCCCCTGACCCGTTCAAGTCTCACGGTGGAAACAGATCCAGAAGATTGGAAGAGAGGGAAGAAGCATCGAAGCAGGAAATCAAAGCAGCAAGACGCCCACTCCATCGTCGGCAATGGTGAAGACCTTGACCTCATTGATGAGGGAAGGTGCCAAGCAGCTGTTCGGAATGTGCGCTATCACCAAGTGCTCCGGTGCTATCATCAAAGGCACGTGCGCAACCGACAACTTGAGGAAGGCAACCTAGTGCTGTGGAAAATACTAAATCGCGAAGGGATGAATAAACTTTCCCCCAGCTGGGAAGGTCCCTTCTGAGTGATCAAAGTATCCCGGTCCGAATGCGTTCGCTTGACCGCTAAGGATGGGACTCCACTTTCTAATCCTTGGAACATCGAGCACCTCCATATGTTTTATACGTAGAATCACGGAGGTGAGTTTGTAATTACGCATAATGTATGTTATAGAGTCAATACACAGAGAAGGGTATGTCTTCCGGGAAAACATCCGGACCCCTCCAGGAAGGTCTGGGAAGTTCAAGTAACACTTTATACAGTCAAAGCACTAAAAGTGTAACTACCTGCGCAGAGCTAGTACAAGATGTATAGCGCACTTAGCTTGGGCCTGCACCCTAAGTGTGTCCTTGTCTCCCCTGTAATCCGGACCTATAATGAAAGATATTGTTGTGTGAAAACAGACTCCAGGTGCACTTATTTTTGTAAAAGGCTCAGTATATCAAATTATTATTTTTATCCTTCTTGTCTATAATGAAGTTGTGCAATTCTTTTTCAGTTTTTGTCCAAGTTATTCATATGTGTTCCAAGTTATATTGTTGATATCTTTGGATCTTAATATGATGTATAGTCTACTTGCCTGAACGCAAAGCCAACATAGGTCCAGAGTGTGCTATCGACTTAGCCTGGTCCTGCACCCTAAGCACGCCACTCTACATACACCTCGATAGGCCTCAGTAGGGTGAGTACTAAAAAAGCATAAAGATCTGGGAAGATTACATCAATATGCTTGTTACCATATTGAGTTTCTTCGGATTTAAAAATCAAATAAGAATGATAAGTCACAAACGATGTATAGACAAGAGGACGAATGTTACTTTTTTCTTGTCTTTATTGTGCAGGAAAAACAGAAACTCATAGCGATGGTGGACAACGCCGGAGCTACTAAGCTCCGACATCCTCCAAGGGGGCCCACTGTCGACATTGAAAATGTTGACAGTGGGTGCCATCGGGGCTAAAAAGCTCTGACAACCCCTGGGGGCCTACTGTCGACGATTCGTGTATTGACATCGGGAGCTACTGGATCTATCAAGCTTCGATAAGTCCCAGGGGGGCTGCCGTCAATGTATTATATGTTGATGGTGGGTACCGTCAGAGCTATCAAGCTCCGACAGCCCCAGGGGGACAGCCGCCGACGTATCGGAGATAAATACTTTGGACCTAAAATCTACAAGTTTGAAGCGTTCAAGTCAACAACATACTGGCAAATCCTTTTGGTACATGTACACACTCGAATTATGCACATATACCAGGGGGCCAACAAGATATAGAACAGTATATTGAAGACAAAGTGAAATTCATGGAAAAAGAGTGGATTTAATTAATTCAAAGTACTGGATTACAAAATTGGGATTACAGCAAAGGGCAAAAGGAAAAGGTCCTAGCTACTGGAGGATCTAAGTCCTGTGGATAAATGAAGCAACCTTCTCAGCAGCCTCTTGGACACTAGCTCTGGTGACATCCTCCTCTTCGGCATTGAGGCCTTCAAAGACTGGATCGAGTGAGAACTGGGAGTCTCGGCTTCTATAACACGCCAAGATATACTCGGCAACGTCTTTAGCCAGAGATTTCCCCTCTGTCCCCAGCTGATCAGCGATGACATTACCCATTGCGTCGAGTTTACTGTCGGCAGAGCCAAGCGCCACCAGTGTCTGGTCCAGCTCCTGCGCTGGGTCCTCTGGGCGTACTGGACTGAAACCAAGAGGCACAAGGGACATGTCCGCACGTCCCAGAAAATCCCATACCATCAGGGATTCAGTTTCCTTTGAGCTCTGCAGCTCCTCCAGTGACCTCCGGGCGGTCGCTAGCTCCGAACTCTCACGAGCAAGGCGTTCCACCACTTTGGCATGTTGTTGCATATTCTCAGTAGCCTGCTTTTCGCGGTTGGTTAGCTCTGTCTCTCAGAGGTGGATGTGGTTCCGTCGTTCGGCCAGGTCCTTCTCCCTGCCCCTCACTTTCCCTTCTCTGGCGGCAATATCAGCCTCTCTTTTCGAGAGCTCCTGCCCCAGCCTCCAGTACTTCTCCTTTTATTACTCACTCTACAGATCCAACTTCTTAGTGCGGTCTGCCAAATTTTTCTCATCCAGAGTCAATCTATGGGTGACCTCCTCCTCCCTCTTAAAAATATCCTCCTGTTGTTCCAGAAGTTTTTCTTCTCTCGCATCAAGGTCCGCCCGACGCTTCTGGAGAATCTCATTCAGTGCAGTGAGGTTTTCGTGATGCTCATCAGCAGCATCACTCCTCTCCTTAGCACGCTCGAGAATATCTCAAGAATTAGCATCGAGGGCCCTGATGGTGGCTTCCTTCTCCTCCAGCAGCTTGCCCCAATATTCCATCCCGACCGTCTCCCTCTTGATCCACTCCTTCTGATCAGCAAGCCTCGTTTGAGCAAGTCTGGTCTCAAAATGGAACCTGTTGCGCCAACTCCTCAAGGTGTGGCGCTCCTCTTCAAGGACCTTGCTCTCATGATCGAAGGATAGATGAACTTGTTGGGGACTTGAGCAGGCATTGTCTATGGACAACGCCAAGGGGATAGGCTTCGGGCCTGCTGGGGTCAACTCTGTTGGTTCCAAGGGATCCTCCATAACAAAAATAGGGTTCCACTCTACAAGTGTGGTTCCCTGAGCTTCTGCGGCACTAGGGCCGCCCACTGGGAGCTCCTCGGCTGCTGTTGACGAAGACCCCACTGGGGGAACTTCCACCTCCGGAGCAGAAGTCGAAGGTACTGCTTCCGGGTCTTCAGTTGCCGGCTCCGTGGGTGGAAAGCCTGCCGCCACTTCTTCATGGTGCTCCGGCTCTAGCCCGGACACCTCCGGAGCAGCTACCTCCGGGGCGACAGTTGGAGTTTCACCCGGTGCCTCTACTACCGCCGGCTCAGGAACTGGTACGTCATCCACTTCCGGTTGAGCAACCGGAGCTTCAAGAATTTTTGGCTCAGCCGCTGGACCTTCAACAACTATTGGCTCTGAGATCGGAGTTTCGACCATCTCCGGCTCAGTGGTCGGGGCTTCAATCGCTTCCGGTTTAGGGGCCGGAGCTTCCACGACCTCCGACTCAAGTGCCAGAGCTTCTGGCCACACCAGCCCCGCAACAACTTCTGGTGCTGGAACTGGAGCCTCGGTAACCTTTGGCTCAAACGCCAGAGATTCTGACATCTCCACCTCCCGCACTGGAGCCTCAGCCTCCGTTGCTGTTGCTGGCGGTACATCTTCAACTTATCCCCCGTGATCCAGCGTTACCACAGGAGCTTCTGGCAATAACTCTGAATCCAGATCCACGACAGTTGGCACCGGAGCTGTCGTGACCTCAGCCACCACTGGAGGAGACGCGGGGGTGGAAGCTGGAGTTTACGTCCGCACAGTTTTGGTCGGTGCGACGGAGGCCGGAGCTTTAGACCCCGACTTTGACGCCTTGTAGACAAAAAATCGGAAAGTTCAAGACATGATAAAAACAAGAGTGGCGAATCAAGATGAAAAAGCAAAGCTTACCTTGGAAAGCTACCGCTCCAATCTGCGTGGAACCTCTTCGCCGGAGGCTCCAAGCCGGAGCTTGTTGTGGTTGGCGCGGGAGGAGCTCCAGAATGTTGCCTGGAACTTGCATACGCCGTTGGTGTTGCATCAGCTGAGGTCTCCCTTGACCGATAAGAATGTCCGGACCTAGAGCCCCTCGGTGGCACCGGGACCGGAGTCGACTGTCTAGAACTGGCGCCTCTCGAGGATGCTTGCATCGGAGGAGGTGTAGCTGTAGAAGATCTCCCTCACTAGGGAGAAGGGGCTGTTGTAGATGGAGCAGGCCTAACGGACCTCCCATCAGCATGCTTCAGTTTCCTCTTCTGGCTAGAAGACTCAGATGGCTCCTTGGTCGTGCTCTTACCAATGTCTTCAACCCTCTGGCTCGGAGCAGGGGCGGCCACCTCCTCGGAAGCTCCAGGGATTACAACCCTGGAGGTCCGGCGTTTTTCTACCTCGCCAAGGTCGTCTAGCGCCAGCATCTTCCTCTGGAGCTCCCTACTGATCTCTGGAATCATGTTTAAGGGCAAGAAAGTGGCCCAGGGAACTAAGGCATCACTGTCGACAAGCCCATGCTAAAATTTCATGAGATGGAGCTTCAAAGCTTTGTCATCCAAGTTGGATTTCAAACCGGTTTCAATCTGGTCATCACCCATCACACTGTTGAAAGCCCAGGCAAGCTTCTCCGTCTTCCTGAGCGGAGCTCATCTGTTCACCAAGAAATTTCCAAAGACAATCTGGGGGTCACTCCACCCTCCACGCCTTCTCGGATCCTGGTTAGGACAGGGTTAAACGCATCCGACGACTTCAAAACTACGTTCCAGGCCTCGGTGTCGATGTTGGGGAGTCCTTGGGGTAGCTCCAACCTGTCGTGCTCCTCCACTGCAATGACGATCCAATCCTTCTTCTAGTCATCTCATTTGCCAGAAGGGAATGACTTCAAGTACTTGAAGGGGCAGTTCTTGCGCTTCACCAAGTAATAGAAGCCAACCAACTCTGTCCCCTTGCTGGTGGTATGAGCTGTGAAAAAGGTTCGGAACAATTCGACCCAGGGAGGCACGCCCACCCACATCTCGCAAAAGTAGACGAAAGTGGCCACGAGCAGAAGGGAGTGCGGGCCGAGGTGATGAAGTTGGAGGCTGTAGAAGTCCAGCAGCATCAGGATGAAGCTCGGGAATGGTGGGATAAGTCCCACCATGGCGTACGCCGAAAAGTACACCATCTCCCCGCGGCGCTCCTTCTTGAACGGGAGCTTGCCAGCACGAACTAATTGGTTGAAGGAGTCGTTGGACCATCCCATGAAGGTTCGGACCTTCATCAGATTGTCCTTGCTCTGGATGCGGCTCTTGGGAAGTCCTAACTCCATCGCGGCAAAGTGGAGCAATGGAACGGAAAGCTAGGCAAAGTTTGGGAGGCTTTGAGTGCAAGTTTGATCGAAAGCGTAAACAGTCCTCAAACTGTGCATACATTCCTTCTTAAGTAAGCCTCCGCGACGCTTGGATGGAAATTGCATCCATTCATTCTAATACTCACAGAAAGATCTGCAAGAGACATGGTTTTCGCTAGGGGGTACATGGATGAAGGGCCCTACTCCTTTCGATTCCATGCTTGGGAGGTGGGGAGACTTGGACAACATACCGACATTCCATTCCACGTCAAGTTGAGTATAGAAGGACTCCCACAGTACGCTTGGACACAGGAGGTGGTGGACAAAATTCTCTGTGATCAATGTGTGGTCCATCATGTGGACGTGGCGACCAGACGCCGTGAAGATCAAAGAGCCTACGTGTGTTGGGCTTTCTGCCAAGACCTGAACCGGATTCTGCAGATTGTCTTCCTCACACTGGCTGACAGGAGGGACCCGCCAAGGCTAGATGATGATTTGCACTTTTCCAGACCAAGAGGAGTGCAGAAGGGGCAGGTATTCAGAGTTCTAATCCACCTAGACTCTATCGAAGATCTCAGTTTCTACCATCGCCCAGCAGTGGAGCTGCAGGCCAGTGGGAAAATGTAGTTCAGCCCACTCACTTGGCAATCTGGTCGTCCTGACAGTGATGTGGAGGAAGAAATATTGGCAATACAGGAAAGATACTACCGGCCAGTCAAGTTTTCATGTCGCAGCCGCCCGTTTGACGACAACGAGGAGGACGATGACAGACAGGGGAGGGAGAGGCGACCTCGCCGCTTCTTCAGCAAAGTCACTCGCTGGATGGATGGCAGATCCAAGGGTAAGGACATAGCTGCTGGTACAAACAACAATTCGAGGTGGTTCATAGAGGATCCCTCATCCCGCTACAGAGCCAATGCGCGCAGTCTGTCCCCACCACCATCTCGTTTCAACAGTCCTCCAGAGGCAAGGAGAGCTTTAAGGGATTTGTGGAGAGTCAAAGGTGAAAGCACAAATTCGGAGGATTCAACCAACAACATTTATAAGTCTCCGGACAGGGTCTCTGAAGCCATACACATCGAGAGCTCCAGGAGAGGGAGAACTTCATGGAGGTGGCTCAGATGAATGGGGTGAAAGTGTGGAATGTGGTCTAGCTTTGCAAGAGATCTGGGCAGGGTGTGATGCGATCATTGTGCCAATAACTGACAAGTTGGAGTTAGCTTTGCCCAATAACTGCAGGCAGGAGGATGATAGTGGTATTGCACATAACACGAGTGCTGATGAAGATCCAATGCAGAAAGGATGTGTAATGGCTAGGGAAACTAACCTTGCAGGCACCCAACAAATCAATCCAGGTGACGCGGGGGTAGATCAGACACAGCAACCGACTAGCACACCATTAAAACCCCTAGTATCAGGTGATTGTGAGGGGGCGGGAGACCAGCTGGCTGCGTGCTCAATTGGGGGGGGGGGGGGGGGCTGAACTTTTGCGACGTGATGAGGAGAGCTTAGCTGTAGAACAAGCCACGACAGGTGACTTGATCCGGGAGGAGTTAGAGACACATTCGGACGAGGACCCGCTAAAGAGGTTCGCTGGGGCCTTAACTCGGAAGATTAGCCCTGCTTTGATCCAAGAACCTATGCTAAGGCTGCCACCTACCCCAAAGTCCAAGCATCAAGCAGCCCGCCAGACCAGAAACAGTCCTAGGCTACGGGAAAAAGGAGAAAGGAACAACAGAACCTGCATGAGGAAGGCATAGGAGGTGCTTGCAAAAAAGTGGGGCATTCTTGATGAATCCAAAGAGCTAGATGAGACACCATTACAGAAGTATCTGGAGATCTACAAGAAACCCCTTTCAGAAACGGCATTGGAGGCGGTTTTGAAACTTACTGAAGTGGCACTGAAGAAGAATAAGAACAGTATGAAAGCACTGAAGAAAGCAGCACAGGCAGAAGGCAAGGCCAAGAATAAGCGCAAAACCCAGGAAGAGGAGGTGCCACTGCAGGTGGCTTGAGCTCCCCTAAAATGTTAGGGGCTCTGTTGTTCTCATTTGGCTTTTAATGAGTAGTAAGATCTTTGCCATTTTTTTGGGAGGGGGGGGGGGGGGTGGACTCTATGCCTAAAGTGTTACACGGAGTCCTGCAGTTGGAAAATAGTTGGGTGCGTCGCGACGAGTCTTTTTTGGATGTACAATCTTCACTGTGGTCCTGGAACTGGATGGGGCTTAAGGCCTTTTGCTGTTATGGAATCGTTAGGTTGTGCCTTTGGTTTGATAATGGATGAGCAAATTCACAATTACACTTTCATGACGTGGAACGTTTGGGGGATCAATAGTTTAGCTCGTCAAGAGGAGGTTGAACAAATTATACAACGATCGAAACCTCAATTGATTTGCCTGCAGGAAACAAAGTTGGAGAGTATCTCACAGACGGTAATAAGGAATGTGCTTGGTTTTGACTATGAAAATCAATATTTATTTCTTCCAGCTCAGGGGACCAGAGGGGGAGTCTTATTGGCTGCCAGAGAACAACATATTCAACTCTCCGACATGCATTTGACCCATCACACTATTTCGGCGACAGTAACAGATGTCATAACCAATGTCAAATGGACTGTCACTGGAGTATATGGACCTCAGCAAGGCCTGGATAAGCGTTTTTTTCATTCGGGAACTGAAAGACTTAAAATCACACGCAAGACCGGCCTGGGCAGTGCTTGGAAATTCCAATCTAATATATCAAGAACAGGACAAAAATAATAATTGAATTAACAGAAGGTTGATGGATAGATTTAGTGCTGCTCTAAATCACATGGAGGTGAAAAAAGCCTCGCTCATAGGTCGACAGTTCACATGGTCCAACGAAAGAAGGCAGCCGACTCCCACAAGAATTGACAGGGTCTTTGTAATATTAGAATGGGAAAAAGTTTACGCCAATCCATCTTTGTAACCACTCTCCACATCAATATTGGATCACACGCCCCTGTTACTTCAACCTTTATGCAGGCCATTTGTCAATATCCCTTTTAGATTTGAGTCTCACTGGCCAAAGTTGGAGGGTTTCATGGACTGTGTGCAAAGAGCATGGCAAAATCCTATCCAGGGCCATCAAAATCCCTTGCTCAAGCTGCACATCAATCTGGGAAGGACAGCTACAGCTTTGCAAAGATGGGCTAAAGGACTGATCCCACAAGGGAAGTTGGCAGCAGAGATTTGCAGAGAAGTGATTAAACAATTGGATGCAGCTCAAGCAAAGACAACTGTCGGACGGGGAACTTGAAACTAGAGGCTTACTGAAGAAAAGATTGTTAGGCCTGGTTGCCATTGAGAAAGCAAGGGCAAGGCAAGCCTCAAGACTGGTCTGGTTGAAAAAAAGGAGATATTAACTCAAAATAGTTCCAGGCTGTTGTTAATTCTCGCAAGAGGAGCAATTTTATTCATGCGCTGCAAATAGACAGGTGAATGATCACGGATCAACGAGGCAAAGCGCAGTCCATCCTCCATCATTTCAGAACACAGCTTGGTGCATACACTCCTAGAACAATATATCTCAACCTACAACTATTAGGGTGTCAACCGTGTGACTTATAGCACCTGGATCAACCATTCTCGATGCAGGAAATACAGCACGTGATACAACAATGGCCAAAGGATAAATCCCCGGGGCCAGACAGGTTCAGTGGGAGATTTTTTAGATCATGTTGGGAAATCATACAAGAGGATATTCAGCAAGCTGTCCAACATTTTTTTGACATGAACCAGCAGGACCTCCATTGGCTGAATAGATCATATGTGGTGCTCATCCCAAAGAAGGAGAATGCAAACTTGGCGATTACAACCCATCGGTCTAACACACAGTTTTGCTAAACTGATATCAAAATTATTGGCCAACAGGCTGGCGCCAGAACTACAACACTTGATTTCAGTAAACCAAAATGCATTCATGAAGGAAAGAAGTATACACGATAACTTTGCGTTTGTTCAACTATTGATCAGAGAGCTACACTGGAAGCATATTTCGTCGCTGCTTATCAAGCTCGATATATCTAAAGCATTTGACACCGTGAACTGGCCATATTTGCTGCAGATATTAACCTTTCTAGGGTTTGGGACGCGTTGGCGGAACTGGATTGCAAATCTGTGGGGCACGACTTCCTCGTGCTTCCTGCTAAATGGGGAGCCTGGGCAGGCCATCAAACATGGTAGGTGCTAAATGGGGAGCCTGGGCAGGCCATCAAACATGGTAGGGGTGTGAGGCAAGGCGACCTGTTGACACCCATGTTCTTTCTTCTGGCAATGGAGCCACTTCACAGGCTCTTCCTCTATGCACAGGAGGTGGGACTACTACAACCAGTTCATAGAGAGTGCTACTGATTCAAGGTCTCACTGTACGCGGATGATGCAGCTGTATTCATCCAACCAAGGGAACAAGATTTCAGGATGACAAAGTTAATCATGGACATTTTTGGAGAGGCATCAGAGCTTAAGACCAATCTAGAAAAGACTCAGTTATTTCCAATCCGATGTCAAGGAATTGACCTCACACCCATGGCAGGGGATCTCAACAACATAGGGAAATTTTCAACATCGTATCTGGGGCTCCACCTACACTACAAAAAACTCCCGAAGGCGACCATCCAACCTTTGGTTCAGAAAATTGGAGATAAATTGCCGGGATGAAAGAGAAGACTTTTATCTTATGCGGGGAGGGAGGTGTTGATTAAGTCGGTACTCACGGCACTTACAACTTACTTCCTCACGATCTTCAGGCTGCCAAAGTGGGCAATAAAGAAGATCGATAGATATCGTCGAAGCTTTCTGTGGAGGGTTGCTGGGCCTAATCAAATGTCAAACGGCCATTGTTTGGTGAATTGGTCTAAATGCACATGGCCTAAGAAATGGGGAGGCTTAGGAATAAAAGATCTTGAACGGTTCGGTACTGCCCTCCGCATGCGATGGTAGGGCATGCGATGGTTCTGGCTGCAATGGAGCAACCCTGGGCGACCTTGGAAGCCATTCATGAAGATCTCGGCACCTACAGACAGAGACCTGTTTTTCAGCTCTACAATCGTGCATGTAGGAAATGGTCGGGAAACCCCTTTCTGGGAGGCAAGATGGTTACAAGATACATCCCCAATATCCATAGCCCCACATCTATTTCAAGAAGCTAGAAAGAAGTTCCGATCAGTGAGGGTGGAACTGAGAAATAGCAATTGGATAAGGAACATCAAATTCTGGGATTCTGAGATCCTCCTGGAGGAGTTCTTTCGTCTGTATGAGGCCCTATCCAACGTGATACTCACTGATGCTAGCGATATAATCACTTGGCGATGGACGGCGTCGGGGAAATACACGGCCAAGTCGACCTATGAGGTGCAGTTCCAGGGAGCCGTTAAACAATTCAGAGCGAATCAGATTTGATAAGCAAAAACGGAACTCAAATGTAGGTTCTTTATTTGGCTGGCAATACAAAACAAGGCCCCCACTGCTGATAATCTCATAAAAAATAATTGGACGGCAAATCCTAATTGCCCACTTTGTCTGCAACATTCTGAAGACATCAATCACTTGCTGGTTAACTGCTCCTTCACCAGGGAGGTCTGGCACGAGCTGGTACATAACATGGTCTGTCACCCGCCATTGCCACCACTATTACAGCAGGACGTGAAGAGATCAATTAGCCTGGTAACGACGGCGGGCTCCAAGCTCCAGAAAAGGCAACGTGCAGGAATGCTCTTCTTCTTTTGGTGGTTCATCTGGAAGGAAAGAAATCAGAGGACCTTTCAACAGCAGCAAGCGACGCCCCAGTGAGTTCTTAGTCTCATTCTAGAGAAGATGCAACTTTTCCTAGATCGATAATTTAGTTATGCTGCAAGACTGGTATTTTATTTTCCTTTGCTTTTGTATGCTGTGAGGAATGCCTCCCGCTGGCCCTGAGTGCATGTTAAGCTCAGGTTAGTATTAGTGTAGCCTTAGAATGTAATGTCTGTCTTTCTCTTCTTAATGAATGGGCAGCGCTCAGTTTTTTTTTTAAAAAAAAAGTAGGATGTCCAGAATTGCGTCATTGTCCCTTCTCCGATACAGAATTCCATGGTGATGTTCTCGACCGTGAAGAACTCGATGTAGCAGGAAAAAAGCATGGCGGTGACTTTGTAGGAAACGAAGACTGCAGCTCGGAGCATCCTGATGCTGTTTACGGAGTTTGGGACCCTGCCGGACACGGCGTAGTGCAGATCGGTGGAGCTGTCGATGCCGGGGCGGCAACTGATGTCGAAGAAGCCAAGGCCACAGCAGCTCCACCATTGCTGCGCTGCCACACGTCGTCAGCACCCCAAGCTCGTCCACCACGCCTCCCGCCAGATCTGCATGGAAGGCTTTCGTGTACCCTGCAGCGTGCGGCCCAAGCGGACGCGGACCAAAGTAGGCACGACCATCGATGGCATGTCCGACTCTGGCCGTGCATGATTCAGGTTGGGGCCCGCGAGGGAGACACCGTAACCGAGTGTCCCTGCAGAGACAACTCCTGATGCAACGCTGGCAACGGATCCAGCAGCGGACAAGGTGGTGGACTTGCTGGAATCGACACACTTCAGGTGAGGAAGCGGTTGGAGACCTAAAATGCGGAGTTGAGGTTGGGTCGCCGGCGAATCGCTCAGATTCCGTTGAAGATGTGGATTCAGTCTTTCAAGCGGCGGTGGCGGCCGGATCCGATCTCGCTGGAGGACGTGGCGACCTCGGCGCCGGCAGATCTGACAGGAGATGCGGCTCCGGCGAGGACGAACGCGTGGCTGGGCGCCAAAGTGTCGGAGCAGCTGCCGTCGGGAAGGACGGACGCGGCATCGGATCCATTGTCGGGGAGGTCATCGGGGAAGGTAGAGGTGGACATTGGTGCGTCGGCCGCGGATGGAGTGTTGTGCGCGAACATCGCGCCTGCCGAACCTGCGCGGGGAACCCCCACGACGCTCCCAAGCCCGCGCAGATCTAGTCGCCACGAAGGACGGGGCTTCGGCTAGGAAGATGCGGGCAGCGGTTGCGGGTGAGACCTTGGCGGATCTGGAAGCCACGTCCGAGTTTGTTGGTACAGAGGACAACGACAGCACCGGTGTTGCTTCCTGTCATTCCTCTGTCTCTGCATCCGTAGGGTCTTTATTCGAGACGACTGCGGAAGATAAATGTCAATAAAGTGAATAGCTTGATCCTTCAAGTAGAACTTCTGGTTGATTCTCTTCATCTCTCTTCCTTGATGCTGCTCCGAACCGAACAATTTGCTTGCAGTGAAGTCCAAGCTTGTGCCTCCTCCTCCAAGCGATGCTCCTCGTCGAGCTTCATCATCATGTGAGCTATCGAGATGGAAGATATGCATAATTATTCAAATGCAACTTAGCAATTTGGACAAAAGAGAAGTGTTGCAGATTAAACACGTGTCCAGGTAAAAACTTAGGAATTTAAGTTGAGTCACTGTTATGCACAGCAACTAGAATAAACTCAAACCTAATCCAAGTTCATTTGGATGACCAAGCATGTATAAGAATTAATATTTGGTCAAGAGGACAAACTATAAGAACATCAAGAGGAAAACCAAATTCTATACAAGATCTACAGGAAAGGTTCTATGTTGGCTTCCACTTCTGGTAGAAAAAAATTGGATTCATTAAGGTGGATTTAGGAGTAATGTTTCTATGGACATCTTTGTAACTTTTATGTAGAGGAGAGTACAAATGAGAAATTTTGGTGAAGAACAAACCTAATGAGACTGGGATTGTTACAGTAGATAACTCTGGTCAAGAGAAAAGTGTTAGCAAAGTTTCAGCTAAAGCAATACAAGAATATGGTCTACAAAATTTCACAAAGCTTTAGGCTTCACTAAATTTTCATGGAAAATATGTAGGAGGTCAAAAGGAAAATTAGTTTCATAATTTTCTAAGCATTCTACAACCAGATATGAATTTTACAAGTTCATGCTTTTTTCTGAATTATTTCTGTACTTTTATTTAACCTAGGGCAAACTTCCTAATTAAACCACCTAAATCATTGTTTATAGAAAATAGATTTTTACTGGACGTCATGGTTAATGTAAGGAACCATTTGGCCAATATTCAGATTTTTCTAATGACAAATGGTCCTGGAATTACTTCCTAAGATTTAGAGAAAATGAATTATTTGGAAACTTACCAGGAGTTTCGTGCCAATTCAATTAATCCAATGCAAATCATATGTCACAAGGAACCCAACAAAATTTGTTTCACGTTTTTCCAATTTTTAAACGATTTTATATCGATTTTACAAGTTTCTGCGATTTATATAATTATTTAAGTATTGGAAAATCAATTATCCATTGACTGGTGGGCCAGGTTTCCAATGGGACTAATGGGGTTGGAGCAACACAGGGGTTACAAACTTTATACGACAGCCACTTTAGTCTTTAGATCCTAGCCACAACTGATCTGAGGGAGCGGTCTTGTATGTATGACAGATGGGACCCGCAGCTCGTCTTCAAGCTCGGGCCGAGCGGCACGGTGGCGCACTACCGCCGGAGCGCGGCGGCGCAGTCGCCGGCGAGGAGCTCCCCTGCTACACAGGGCTTGGATCTCGCCGTCAGGGCACAAATGGGCACGGGGAGTACGGTGGTGTGGACAGGGAAGACCGAGGATGGCCGGAGGAGGGTCGGCGGCGGGAATGGTGGACGGCACAACTCCGATGATGTCAAACTTGCAACGGAGTTGGCCCAGAAGCTCGGTAATGGCTCTAAAAGCATGAGGGGGACATGGGGAGCACTAAAATAGATTAAAATCTGGGGGAAATCGGCTCTAAGTAGGGGTTCAACCGTGACATGGGTCGTACGGGCGGCGGATGGAAGAACTTGCCGTTTGACGCCTACAGTCGATCATTCCGTCTGGTTAATCCTGGAGTTTTATCTCAGGTTAATTAAAAATTCATGAAAAGTCCCGAAACAATTTCAAAAAAATGTGGAAACTTGTGAAATTCATATTTCACTCTATAGTGCTTAGAAAATTGTCGAACCAATTCTGTTGGACTCCATATGAACTCCACGAACCAGAAATCCTAGTTGGACTTATGACAAAAGCTACTGTTTTACCATGAAACCTCAATCTCGTTGGAATTTTGTAGACCATAATATTTCATTGCCTAAGCTGAAATTTCCCTGGTTAGTCCTCCATTACCTAATCAGGACACTATAAAATTCCCAGGTGCTGTGAATCGTGATGGGAATAGTGCCATCCGGGCTGGGCGCCTGGTGACCGAAGGTAGGAACAACCCTCTAAGGAAATTTTTTTATTCTTCGATGGTGATTACAGGGGTAGGGGCGGCTTATATAGGGTCCAGGACTCCTGTCGTGCGCCCCTAGGGCTGCTGCCGCGGTTGGGATTCTTCCCAACCACCTCAATCTTTTATTCCTATATTACATTATCTCTATGTCCCTCTATAACAGATCCAATCTACTAATTCCATCTATAAATATTAAATCCTCTATTTCTATCTCCAAAGATTTATTCTATCTTTATGAAATCTTCTAGAAGATGGGCTCTGGGCTGCAGCCATATGTGGGCCCCGCCACATGTGGGTCCAGTCCACAGCATTTCCCCCCTCCCCTGCATCAGCTCGTCCTCGAGCTGAGTAATCAGGGTGGTGCGATTGAGTGTCGAGGACCTGTGTAGTCTTGTGGTGCCGATGACGTCCTCGAGCAGGGTGTTCCCCATGGCGACGAAAGTGTTCAGGACTCCCAGTTTGACGTGGAGGAGGAAGCACGAGGAAGTCAGGTGTTGGTGGAGGTCGCAACTTGGAGTGATTGTCGAAGATGACATAGGTGGAGTAGCTGACACAGTATGCGTGTCCGAAGATGTGGTGCGGAAGCAGTGGCTTGGCATTGACATCCTTCTTGTCAGATGTGTGTTTGGTCGGCGCTCCATTGGAGACAAGAGACCTGACCTTTCTCCCACCGCCTTAGTCTGCATCATGGCGGTTCTCTTGGCCCGGTGCAAGAACTTCCAGACCAACTACAGTAGCACGTACATGAGGTTGGCGACGAACTGTTGCACGATCTGCATGGTGTGAATTCAACATCGTTCTGGACACGCAAAGTCGAGGTCTGGGCGGATCTAAGCACGTATCGGACGGAATCAGGCCATATCTCGTCGGAGGGTGACCGACGAATGTTGAGTCGTGCGATTCATGCATGGCCAAGGCGAATCGAGGCTGGATCCAGGTGGAGGTGTGGTTGAAGTCGACGGGAAGGCCGAACCCAGCAACGGGTGGCTCCAGATAAGGAGAATCCGGACGAACCTGGGCGACGACGCGTGGATTCTGGCAGGGATCGACGAACCCCTACAGATCTCGACGGGTTATGGCGGCGCTGTGCTGGCACGCATCATGCGAGGTGGATGCAAACTGCGCTGTAGAGGGGTCCGCTGCCGTCGACGAGTGGCGAGGTAGAGCGAGGCCTTCGGGACTGGACGGGGGCATTGGATGCTACTGCGTAGTTGACACACATGGAAGTAGGTTGTCTGACTTAACCGCAATGGATCTTGCCCTCTCCAGCCGGCATAGACACCGATCATGGTTGTTGAGAATATGCTCCATGGCATTCAAATTTTTCTGGATGCGCTTCAATCTTGTGTGTAGCGTGGCGAGATCTTCCTTAGTCACAAGATCTTGTACAGGGAAGGTCATGGTGGTGATCCGTCGTGTGGTCCCTAATACCAATTGTTGTAAATCGTGGTGAGAATAGTGCCATCGAATTGGGCGCCTGGTGACAGAAGGTAGGAATAACCCTCTAGAGAAATTCTTTTATTCTTCGCTGGTGATTACAGGGGGTAGGGAGCACCCTTGGGGCTGCTGCCAGGCCCAGGTGGTTGGGATTCTTCCCAACCACCTCAATCTTTTATTCTTAGATTATATTCTCTCTATTTCCCTCTATAACAAATCCAATCTACTAATTCCATCTATAAAATATTAAATCCTCTATTTCAATCTCTAAAGATTTATTCTATCTTTATGAAATCTTCTAGAAGATGGGTTGTGGGCTGCAGCCATATGTGGGCCCCGCCATGTGTGGGCCCAGTCCACAGCACCAGGCCTATTAGATTTGTTTAACTCCAGTTATTTGATGATCATGTCACCAAGTCCAAACAATGCCTATGTCATCTCATATCAAAATTCTCATATGTTTCTCATCGATTCATCCACGTTGCTGTACATCTCAGCTGCAAACCTTTTATTATCATCTGGTTTACTCCTTCTTGAGTTTGTGCAACTTCAATTTCTAATTTGCTAAGTTGCAATCTTCTCATGTGAACGTTTTACTTCATATCAAATCTTCCTATGTATCACTTTGATTCTCCAATTCCTGTACACCACACAGTAGCAGGCTTTTCCCTTCTGATTATTTTACTCCACTAGTTATTAACATCTTCATTGCTCATATTATTAAGTCGTATTCTTCTTATGTGTATTTTCATATCGTTAGTGATAAACACGATGAAGGTATTCGACTAGGGAAGATGGACGAGGAGCAACACTTAGAGGACGAGGCACAAGGGTGGACTTCACTGCAAGTAAGATTCATTCAACCAACAATAGAAATAAGAAGAGGAGAAAAGCGATAAAAATCTTCATCCAGAAGATCAAGCTACTAACTATTCACATTTACCCGTTGCAACCCAAGGCATGTTGAGTATTCAATCAACATAGACATAATGCACATATCAAATCTATTCAATAAAGTGTATACAACAAAACTATATAAAAGCTCTTAAATGCAAACCTTCATCTGCCGATGAGTCATCGATTGGAGTCCAAATTTTTCCATCAATACCGATCTCGTCCACATATGACGCAAAGCCCGACAGTACAACATTGTTGCGTTTCATCCGCTCAAGGATCTTGTCTAGCGCGTCTTGCAGCATGGTTAGCTTATCGCTGATAATGTCGAGCGCAACGTCCATCGTAGTGTCGTTGTCGTCGCCCAATGGATCGTTGTTGGATCGTGATACCAAATTATTACGAGCGTTCTTCAGAACGCCGCCGAACCAACCGCCTGATCGTCAGCGCCGTCGCTAGACGTCGCGCCAACAAATAGGGGTTGAGATAAAGAGACAAATTCTTTTGGACTAATTCTTGCTTGATTGATTTGTTTCGCGCCGACCACGATATAGTCAGTCTGCAGATTACATTCAGAAAACTAGAACTCAATTTCTAAGATAGCCAACTCTATCTCTAAATATGGAAACTAATATATTAGAATTCTTTTATTCTTTTATCTCTAATTTTAATCTATGAAAACTAATAAAATTCTATCTCTTACTTAACTAATATGGTCCGTATAATCTTCATGGCCCACATGATCTTCGCACGTGACAGCACCACTCGATACGACCCTGATTGTCCGGACTCCAGTCTCTCACATAATGCCAACAAATTTGAAGCATATACTGAACATTACCGTATTCCAAGAAACGTCCAATTTAGAATGCCGTTCCACATATCAGGAACAACTGACGGAGAAAGATAAAGACGAGAGTAGAAGGGGACATTGCTGGCTGTTTCAGTTCTTATTAACGTGTATCTTCATACTATTAGGCAATGAGCAAAAGGAGTAGCTGAAAGTCCGTGAATCGTCGCTCGCTTTTCCGTTTCACTGGAAAAGAAAAAAGAGCTAACATAGATGCAAAGCAATCTGAATATGATTAAGGCTACCTCTTTCTTTCATTACAGCATGATCATTTACATCAGATTTTTAGTTACAATTGCAATGCTAAGGAGGATCCATAACAAGTCCGATAGGCAGATGGGCCGTCATCATTTGTTGTTATAGGTAGCCTCTTAAGAAAAAAAAATGACAGGCAACGGTTACAGTCGTTTACAGTACATAGCGCCTAAACGATCAGTTATTACATAACAATTACTCCCTCCATCCCATAAAGATGGAGGTTTTGAGCTTGCAAGTTTGTCCCATAAAGATTGACTTCTTAACATGTAAAGTAAGTAGTAATTTAAAGTAACATTAAGTTCTTCCAATCAGATCTAACTAGCGCTGTTCCCCATATCTAGGAACTCGATATCAGCTAATGGTGAGAGTTAAAGTTGAGAGTACATGCGTCATTTACATGATCCACTATTATATCTACAAAATGCTAAAACATCTATCTTTATAGGATGGAGGGAGTAGCTCAGTAGCCCACCAAAAGAATGAATTTTAGCAACAATGTAGCATGGATCAAAATTTATCAAAATCATTATTTCCGTTTCTCCATATAAATATATACAGGTATGGGAAAATGGGTTTGGAATTAGCTTATCTATATGCACCCAACATTAGGGTCAAAACATTGGTAATTCACGTCCTCATTGGACTTCTGCAAGCCTGTGAATTGGACAGTGCTGCGTGCTGTTGCACCTTCATAACTGAACGCAAGAAGAGATCACATGTTACTAGTCAAAAACCACAAGTCACGCAACCCTTCGAGTCAAGAGCAAATATAATGAAAGTATAATAAGCAAACGGTGAGTATTCCTGCCTGTTGGAACCTTCAGCAAGTAAATACTTCCAGGTAGCAAAAATGGCAGGCCCCCAATGTTAACAACAATTCAATGTCTGGTCTTGATTCACCTCTCAACCCATCTTGGTGGTACCATTATAGCAGAAATGTCAAAGCAACTGTGTCATCGTATATCTTTATTGACAGGAAGAATGTTTATTGATCTATTAAAGACTTTCATGGTTGATAGACTCCAAGGATCGACGAATCAGTTGAAGCAAACCCTTAACATTAAAGAAACTGAAATCAAGTACTTCCCTAACAAGAGGGACACCATCAACCTGATTCTTTCCAATAGCAGAAAGGTAAGCAGAAAAAGAATTTTGTGATTTTCTGGTTCCCTCGAATGCATTATTTACATCCTCTGCCTGTAAAAAGGAAAAGAACATAACAAAATTGGAATACTTCCCAACAAATATAAGAGAAATTTCAATAGTTTCTCACGAGGACATACCATAAACCAACACATGGGAAATGTAACAAGTTTACCACGCATAGTCAAGGCATAAGTGCCCAAAGGCAGCTACTTGAAATCAGAAATAATATGAATCAATTCATAAAACACACCAACTGAAAAGTTTTGGGAATTTTAGTAATGAAGTGCAATGATCAAAGTAGGCAACAACTAATAGCATCGACACATGCAAACAAGACATTACGATGCAAAACAAGTCTGCAGGTACATTTTCTCTTGTTTTTTGGTGGTGTACACGAGAATCATTCAAAACAGGATGACACAGAACTGAAAGTCTGTAACTTCTAATATTTTTGAGAAAAAAATTATAATTTTTAACTATATTGTTGGGTGATCTCTCTCCTTTTCATTTTGGGCTAGCCAGGTGCGCCTAGGCCCAAACCAGGTCAGGCTGGGCCAGGACGGCATGTACCAGGTAGAGAACATATCAGAACACGTCTGATCTGATGTGATCATTTTATTTGGGAGTCGATCTGCTCTGTTTAAGAAATAGGAACAGATCAGAATTAGATGGAATTGGTCTGTTGGAATTCAGAACAGATTGGCTGGTTTAGATAAGTGTTTTAAAAATCCCACCAGGACGCCTAGGCGCCCCGCGCCGCTGTGACGCCTAGGCACGAGTGCCGGGCAAGGAGGCGTATTAGGGGATTAGGGCAGAGGAGATGCAGTCACACAACAGGGGAGGCACCTGGGGCTGGGGGGAGGGGATGGGCAGGGGAGCGTGGGGCGGCGGCGACGCTAAGGGTAGGGGCGGGTGGTCGCGCCAACGCTGAGGGTAGGGGCGGGCAACAGAGGTGTCGGGGTGAGCAGACTAATGAGTGGGCGGCGACAGAGATGTGGACTGGGCCTAAACTCAGCTTGATTGATGTGAACCGTTGGATGCGATCCAATGATTCATTTTTTAGATCGAGGTAATAAATAACTATACCCTTATCCTCCTAACTCTAACCTTTCTTCCTCCTCACCTCTCCTCTCTCCACCCATGGCCAGTGACGGCGGCGAGCAGCAACCAGGCGGCGGCCAGGTAAGGCGGGCCACTCCGGCATCCTCTTGCCATCGACTAGACGCCTAGGCGACGCCTCAAAAACACTGGTTTAGATAGAGTTGGAGTCGATTTCCTTTTAGTAGAGATATAACTCTATTGTAGGGATTTTAAATAAGGAAATTGTAGTAAGGTATTGGAGAAAAATAGAAACAATCCCCAATTGTTCCTCTTCCCGCGTCTGGAATACCAATATTCTACTATTCAAAGACAAAGGTTGAAGGTCCAATCTGATGCCTCTGGGAGGACATGCTCTCGAGGGCAGCCAATCTGGGAGGACGGTCAAGGCGCAGTCGTGGCGCTCGGGAGGAGCTCTAGGGGCGGGCGACAGGATGGCCACCAAACACGATCGTTGGGGTGCGAGCTGTGTACGAGCACCATGCACGGTCGTGTAGGCGCACAACTACTGAGGGAGATAGAAGGCCCAGGGTGAGCATGGCAGTGTGGCGCAGGTTGCAGGAAGGTTGCATGAGCATATAGTGGTGTAGGTCGAAGCTAAGGTCACAATTCTGGGACGATCCAGTCGAGGGGGCAGACATCGGCAGTGCGTGACAGTTTTGATCGGGGCATGCCGACACGAATTGAACGTGACACAGGCGGGCATGCGCGAATCAAGCAAGTGCTCGGCGAGCATGCGGAAGAAGATTTGTGGCAATTCGGCACAAGGGGTCGCGGATCCAAGCAGTGCGGACCCGAATCGAGGCTCGACGCGCTGGACGAAGCAGCGCACGATAAAGGCCCCGCTGGAAGCGTGAGATTCGCGTGTTCGCACGTGGTTGTCGGAGAGGCAGACGGAGCACCGACGTTGCGGATCCAGATCGAGAGAGAATCGATGGGACGTGCACGCCCAGCCAGCGAATAAGGGTTGCATACCTCGACTCGCAAAAATCTAGCTGGGAAGAAGACGAATCGAGGCAGGATGATGTGGATTGGATGTGGCGGACAACTCCAATCGTGCGGCTTGGGCGGAGATGGGTGAATCGATGCTAGGCAAAGCTAACCCCAACGGGCGCTGCCACCACGAACATGGCAGATCTCGCAGAAGTGTTCATGGATGCGTGTTTGAGGCGGTTCGGATGGCATGGCAGAGATTTGGGCGACGACCAGGGTCTCGGGTGGCAGCCGCGGCTGCGGTGACGTCGAGTAGCGGCGTGCGGGAGTAGGGCGCGGCCGACTGCTGCAGAGTGCAAGTTGATTGACTGGGAAACAGAGAGGTTGGACGTGAGCCCTGGTGTGCAGTGTTTCCACGGTGGGCAGCAGCCGCATGAGAGGAAGAGAACATGAGCTGGAACAGAGGTGTCAGACTGGATCTATTGTGACTGGATCTATTGTGGCTGCTGGGATCTGGTGGGCTGTGTTTGCATGTGCCTAGACTGTTTGTCTGATAGTAGTCAAAGTTGGGTTGTTGGTCACGTGGTTAGAGTTAACTCTTTATCTAAACTGGTGTCTGAATAAAAAATTTAAAAAATTGAGCTTATTACATGTCAGCCCATTAGACCCAACCTAATACTCGGAAATTATTCGGTTATTATTCGGAAATTTTCCATTAAAATACGGTATTCTGACAATTCAGTCGGAAATCAGTCTAAATGGTTTTCATTCCGTTTACCAAATTTCAATGTCCGATAAAAACGGTAATCGGATCGAAAATTTCAAAAATTGTCGAAAATGATAATCGCATCAGAAATTTTTGAAAACGGCATCGGGTGATCCGGGAATTTACCGTACCGTTTTCATCCCTACGTGGGTGATCAATGTGTGAGTGCAGGTCTGTTGGAGCTGCCTCTGCCTTGTTTGGGCACTCACGACATGTTCTGGTGCTGCTGCAGCTGTGAGTTGTCCGTGAATAAAAGGAACAGTGTGCATATCAGTTGTGCCGACTGGACTGGGTCTGATGGGCCGAGTCTGGAGACTGGGCTCGGTAATAGTGTTCAACTAGAGGAAATGCGAGTTGGGCTATGCGAGCCCACAATGTCGCAAAGATAATTCACGACAAAGGGTGACCGTGAAGAAAAGTGTGCTCGAGATGAAGATGTGGCCAGGTCGAGTGTGTGGTTGGAATGAAGATGTGTCCATTCCAAAGTTGAGTGCAGATTGATGATGTGTCCAACCTAAACTCGCGAACAGGATGAAGATGAGCTCATCCTGGAGTTGAAGATGTGTCCAACCCATGTGCACTCGGTATGGAAGTGTCCATGCCCAGGGAATGTAGTTGTGTCCATTCCAAGGTGAAAACCCAAATTCGTGTTTGGGATGGATGTGTCCATCTCAGAGAGTGTAGTTGTGTCCATCTAAAATTGTGTTCTAGATGTAGTTGCATCCATCCCGGAAATTGAAGACGTGGCGATAACAAATTCGTCTTCAGGATGTAGTGTCCATCCTGGGGTGTAGTGCCCGCCCCTAAATGTATCCTAAATTAGTGAGTGTCCTAGAGAAACAAGATTAGGAGAGGATTGTTGAATATAATCTTGTTTTCTAGATTAATAGTGTAGGAGAGTTCAAGTCATTTTTAGGAAAGAGTCCTAGTACAAGTTAAGTATAGATAAGAGTCCTAGTACAAGTTAAGTATAGATAAGAATCCTAGTTAGATTGAAGATAGAGTCCTAGGGGGAATTAAGTTGATTGTAAGAGGTTCTTATATATAGCCGCCCACCCTCCAACGTGATTAATCAATAAAATTTCAAAATTATTATTTTCGGATTTCTAACATCTTTTAGAAGCTTTCTTGATATGCAGCTGGGCTAGGGGCTGCGCCTTGGCTGTGGCCATATGTGGGCCCAGTCCACAGCAACTAGGCTACTAGCAAAAACAATGTTCTAAAGATTAATATTCGATGCTAAAAACAAATAACTTACAAAGGCAAGCAATCCCATCATGTGATGATTGTTCCGAGATATGGTCTTAGAAGTTGTGCTCTGGTTATTTAAATTATCAACATCTGACACAGAAGATGATGGTGACTCAGCTAGAAAAAAAAAAAAAGAACTATCAGAATATTAATCATTTTATGGTAACCAAAAAAAGAAGTGATGGTGACCTTGATTTAATTGATAGCACAAAAGAAGTTGTGGAGGTTCTGTCTGTTTTAGACATCAAACGTCTTTTTATTTTTTCTGAATAAACGAGCATTAAAAATTTGATAATAGATTCACAAAATCACGTGTAGGGATAAAAGGGTATAATCCTTAAAAATCTTGCTTTACTTCATACGCGGTGCTAAGCTGTTTAGTCAAGAATGAATATAACTTCTCAAGTCACGTTAATGATGTCCCACCACCGCCTAGCCAGCTCCCAACGGGTGCACCTTGGGTCCCGTCACCAAGTTGTGGCCCACCACCATCGGACCCGACCAGCGTGTTGCCTCCGTCCCGCCACCCCACGTGACGAGGACTTTGTTGTCACTGGACTTCATCACACCCAGGCGGCCAGTGTCCAGAACATCCAATCCCTAGTCCTGATCGTCCCCGACCCCGCCTCCACCTTTGCCAGCTGTCGTGATCTCATGCTCCTCACCTTGAGGTGGTACGCCCTCGACGACCATGTCCTCACAAATGCCTCCCCGACGGTCCCCTCATGGATGCGCATGGACAGTGTGGTGGTCCTATTGTGGATTTTTGGCTCCATCTTTATTGAGCCACAGGACATCATCCGACGGACGATGGGTGGTGGTACCGCTCGTGAGGCATGGCTAGCCATCAAGTGGCACTTCCTTGGGAACCACACGGTTTGAGCCCTCTGTTGCAAAGCCCTCTGTTGCAAATCCATCCCCTGTATCACCTGTTCTTGCCCCTGTAGAGGTTCAGATTAGACCAGGACCAATCTGCAGTGCAGAACAGAGGAGGAACAGAGAAATTTCTGTGTGCAGACAGAGAGAACAGGGAGAACAGGGCACCCCTAGTGCTGTACTGCGCAAGAACAGCAATGAACAGGGGTACAGGAACAGGGAGGAATCTAGACAAGTTGGGAGTCGCCTAGATTGATTTTTGCCATGAGGGCTTGTTCTGGAAACTATTGTTTATTCATCTGAATACTGCTATGCGTACAGGTGGGGGGGGGCATGCACTCTTGCTTTTATAAGGAGGTACACAGAGTCCTAACCCATTACAACTTAACAGATCCTGACTCAAATACGTGATCTCTAAACAAACTAGGACTGCTTTCTCTAATAGGAAAGATCTGAATCCTATTAACTAGGTGCTGCCACACCACCCTACAGTGTTCAATATGGACTCTGCAGGTTTCCTGTACGTGCCCTCCCTCAGACTCCCTGCACCAAAGCAAGCACCGTACAGGAGCTTCCTGTTATAGGGTCATGTAACATTCTCCTCCTAACCCTGAAACTGACGCATGTACAGGATCATGATCCTTCTCCTTATCTCAACGAACTTCTGTCTTCCAAGTGCCTTGGTCAAGATGTCCGCCATCTGGTCCTTTGTAGAGATCTGCTCAAGCACAATAGTACCATTGTCTATGCACTCCCGTATGTAGTGGTACTTGGTGTCTATGTGCTTGCTCCTGTCATGGTGTATCGGGTTCTTGCTCAAGTCTATAGCAGACTTGTTGTCAACCCGCAGCACTAGAGCCTTCACTTTTCCAGCCAAGTCTTCCATTAGTCGTGCCATCCATATACCTTGACATGCCCCTTGAGCTGCTGCAATATATTCCGCTTCACACGAGACAGGGCCACCACCTTCTGCTTGCTCAACTGCCATGAAACGGGACTATTTCCAAGACAAAACAACACCCCGCTTGTGCTCTTGCGGTCCTCCACATCTCCTGCATAGTCGCTATCCGAGTAGCCAATCAACTCCATGTTGCCTCCCTTTGGATAGAAGACTCTGAAGTGGATCGTACCCGCTATATAGCGTACGATGCGCTTGACTGCAGCGTAGTGTTCTTCCCTTGGCTCCTCCAAGAACCGACTCACGTACCCAATCGAGTAGGCGAGGTCGAGACGTGTGTTCACCAAGTATCGCAGCCCTCCCACCAAACTTCTGTAATCCGTTGCGTGCACCAACGGACTGTCACTTGTCTTGTAAAGCTTCAGGCCTTGCTCCATGGGGAATGCACAAGGGTTGCACTCCTCCAGGCCAGCTTTTGAGACAAGCTTGGAAGTGTAGGCCGCCTGCCCAACGCTTATCCCTACTTCAAACTACCGCACCTCCAGGCCAAGATAATACGACAAGAGGCCCAAGTCGCTCATCTTGAACTGCTTTATCATCTCCTCTTTAAACTTCTTGATGTCACCCCCTCCTGTGATCACGAGATCGTCGACGTACACGCCAACAATGAGCTTCTCCTCTCCAGCTCCACGGAAGTAGATCCCGTGCTCGCTCGTACTCTTCTGGAAACCAAGTGATAGCAAGCTATCGTTGAGCTTGGCGTTCCAGGCTCTGGGCGCTTGACGAAGTCCGTACAAAGCCTTCTTGAGCTGGTACACCTTGTGTCCAACTCCGTCGATGATGAAGCCAGCGGGCTGAGAGACGTACACCTCCATCAGATCGCCGTTCAAGAAGGCGCTCTTAACGTCCATGTGGTGTACCTCCCATCCCTTGTGCGCAGCAACTGCAAGGAGCAAGCGAACAGACTCGAGACGGGCTACAGGAGCGAATACCTCGTCGAAGTCTATTCCTTACCGCTGGACATAGCCTTTAACCACCAATCGAGCCTTGTGCTTCACCACCTCTCAATGCCCGTCCCTCTTCACCTTAAACACCCACTTGAGACCAATGGGCTTGTGTCCTGCAGGAAGATCAACAAGTTGCCACGTCTTGTTCTCTTCTATGGACTCCATCTCCTCGAGCATGGCCCGTCTCCAGCATGGGTGTTCCTCGGTATCGGCAAAGGACGTAGGCTCCTCCGCGGTGGTGAACATGAGCTCCCCCTCCTCCAGGCTCGGTGGGCATGGCTCGCGCCCAAGAGGGGTGAGGGTCTCCAGCACGTTGCGCATCGTGTGAAACCGAAGTGCAACATTGTCGTTATGGTAGGCGTCGACGTTGCTGCCGACATCCGTCGGCGGCGTAGCGAAGCGGATGGGTCGTGAAGGCTGCTGAGGGGTGACGAAGGGGTTGGAATCTTCAAAACTGGACCGTCCCACTGCCGCTGACTCTTGCACAGGGCTGTCCCAGCTCTGCTCCATGCTGGACAGACCCTGCAGGAGCCTACGGGGAGTCGCGAGGGTGTTGGTTGCCTACCAGCAACCCTGGTGTGCCGTGTCGAGGCCCTTGGGGTCTGCACAGACCCTCCTGCGCCCCTCCTGGGCGCTGCAAGGGTGTTGTTCGGCCCCTCCGAGCCCTGCAGCACCTCGCCGGGTGCTGGAACAGCAGGTCCAGCAGGTGCTAGACCCATGGAGTCGACATAGAACGCGTCGTAGTCCTCTTCTTCAGCTCCTTCACCCCAGTCCCACTTGGCCACCTCATCGAATATCACGTCACGTGATATGTGTGTGCGCCCATCAGCCGGATTGTACATCCGGTAGCCCTTCGTCCCTGCAACATAGCCAAGAAAAACCATCAGCATACTTCGGTCTTCTAACTTTTTCGGGTGGGGGCTTGTATTTTTGACATGCCCCACGCACCCAAAAGTACGGAAGTAGTTGACGGCTGGTCGCTTGCCGTGCCAAGCTTCGTATGGCGTCTTCCTGTCGAGGCCACAGGTGGGGGATCTGTTCAAGATGTAGACGGCCGTCAGGACCGCCTCACCTCAAAAGAACTCGGGCATACCCTTTGCCTTCAACATGCTTCTTGCCATCCCAACCACCGTCTGGTTGCGCCGCTCCACAACCCCGTTTTGCTACGCCGTGTACGAGGCTGTGAGCTGACACTGTACGCCGTGCTAAGCGCAGTACTCGCCGAGCTTCTGTGAGGTGAACTCCCCTCCGCGATCAGTACGAAGTAGCTTCAGTACGAAGTAGCTTCAGCCTCCTCCCGGACTCTAATTCAGTTGTCGCCTGGAATTGCTGAATTAAGTCAGGCGTCTTGTCCTTGCTTGCTAAGAGATAGAGCCACATATAGCGGCTCATGTCATCCACTAGCAACAAGAACATCTTGTTGCCGCCTGGAGTCGTCGGCGTGATCGGCCCGCAGATGTCGCCGTGGACGAGGTCGAGCGCGCCCTCCGCGCGCCGACGAGCTTGAGTGGGGAAGCTGGAGCGCCTCTGCTTCCCGGCCAAGCAAGTCTCGCACAATTGATCGGCATGATCAATTTGCAGAAGCCCGAGCACCATCTCCTCCTTCGCTAGCTTCCGAAGCGCCTGGAAGTCGACATGTCTGTAGCGTTCGTGCCAACGACACGCGACATCACCACATCGTGCGGTCAGGCAAACCGGACGCGTGATGTTGAGCCTGACAGGGTACAACTTGTTGTTGTCGCGCCGCACCTGTGTGATGAGACGGTTATGCTCGTCTCGAATGTGCATCACCCCTGCATGCATGGTGACGCTGTAGCCATCCTCATCCAGCTGCCCGAGGCTGATGAGGTTGGTGGTGAGACGCGGGATGAGGTAGACGCCAGTGAGCCGCCGATGCTCACCCGTGTCGCAGGCGAACAGGACTGTGCCCTTCCCCTCGATCCACACGACCGAGTTGTCGCCGAACATGATGGTTCCGACGACGGAAGACGGAGCGCGAACCAGTCATGTGGTTGGTCGTGCCCGTGTCGAGATACCAAAGGGTGTCGTCGGAGTCGTTGTCGTCGTCATGGCCACGATGTGCGAAGACGCGTCCCTCCACTATTTCTAGTGGACGCGTGGAACGCTCGCGTACAGGCTCCTCTTGTACTGAGATCGCCCTTGTCATGAACAAGGTGCCATCCTCCTCTGCCTTCGTCACGTGCGCCTACTGCTGCAGCTCCTCCTGCTACTGGTTCTTCGAACGACACTCCTTGGCCCAATGTCCCTTCTTGCCGCACTTCTTGCACTGGTCCCGCGGAATGTCCTTCCCAGAACCCTTCTTCTTCTTGGACGCGCCCTTGCGGCCGCCCTTCTTCGAAGAACCCACATCGCCTCACGCCTCCTTCCGTCATGCCTCTCACTCCTCCTGAGTGAGGTACAGCTTGCCGTCGTGCACTCCTGCCTTACGTTGCGACGTGTCGAAGGCGTTTTCGGCAGCCCTCAACCGCCCCGTCACATCTGACAATCTGAGGGTCGACACGTCTAGTAGGGTCGAGATCACCACCATGATCTGCTCAAAGCGTTCTGAAACGCTTCGAAGGAGTTTCTCCACAGCCACGGCCTCGTCGATCTCCTCCCCTAGCGCCTCACGGCGGGCAATGATGTCGCTCAGACGCAGGGAGAAGTCTTCCACACTCTCGCCATCCTTGAACACGGCGTTGTCGAACTCCCGCCTGAGTTGACGCACCGTGGTCTTCTTCACGCGGTCGGCCCCGACCCACATGAGGCCGATCGTGTCTGGCTCCCTCGCCGTCTTCTTCTTCCCGATTGTCGTGATCATCTCCGGCGGGACAGCGCTGACGAGGATGTCCAGCGCCATCATGTCCTCCTGCCGTGTTGCCACGCCTTCAGAGCTCACCGCCTCCCACAACATCCGAGCCTTCAGCTTGATCTCCATCATGACCGCCCACTCCGCGTAGTTGGTCTTGGTTAGTAGCGGGAACCCAGTCCCCGTGTTCACCTCACAAACTACTTGAGGGGTTGTCTTGATCTTGCCGTCGGTCACGGAACCGGTGCCGCTGGTGTTGCTGGGAGGGGTCTACTGGGGTCCCGTCGACATGGCTCTGATTACCACGATTGTTGCAAATCCGGCCCCTATATCACCTATTCTTGCCCCTCTAAAGGTCCAAATTGGACCAGGACCAATCTGCAGTGCAGAACAGAGGAGGAACAGAGAAATTCCTGTGTGCAAACAGAGAGGACAGGGAGAACAGGGCACCCCTAGTGCTGTATTGCGCAAGAACAGCAGTGAACAGGGGTACAGGAAGGAACAGGGAGGAATAGAGACAAGTTGGGAGTCACCTAGATTGATTTTTGCCGTGAGGGCTTGTTCTGGAAACTATTGTTTATTCATCTAAATACTGCTATGCGGTATAGGTGGGGGGGCCTGCACCCTTTCTTTTATAGGGAGGTACACAGAGTCCTAACCTATTACAACTTAATAGATCCTGACTCAAATATGTGATCTCTAAACAAACTAGGACTGCTTTATCTATTAGGAAAGATCTGAATCCTATTAACTAGGTGCTGCCGCACCACCCTGTAGAGTTCAATATGGACTCTGCAGATTTCCTGTACGTGCCCTCCCTAGATACCGAGTCCTGATCAAACTCCCTGCACCAAAGCAAGCACCGTACAGGAGCTTCCTATTACAGGGTCATCTAACACCCTCCACCTAGACGTGCAATTCCAAATCTTCATCCAGAGTGACCTCTATGTCACCGACTATTGCCGTCGGATGAAGGGCATGACCGATGCCCTTCACGACCTTGGTCAGCCAGTCGCCGACAATACGGTCATCCTTTAGGTTCCTTCAAGGCCTCAACGAGCACTACACCCACCTACGGACCTAACACATGCGGTCCGCCCCGTTCTCGTTCTAGTCTTTCTAGTAGGTTTGCGATGATCTCACGCTCGAGATCACTAGGGGGTCGCGATCAGCTCTTCGATCGCCACTGCTCTCTACGGCTCCAGCTCCGAGCAGCCCTAGCGCCCTCCAACATCCGTTGCGCCCTCTAAGGTCCGCCCTCACGTCCATCGGGCGCTGCTCATCCTCCGACCACCCCTGGTGCTCCTGTGGACTCTGGTAGTGGCAACCACCATCGCCGCAGGCGTGGTGGTGGTGGTGGTGCTGTTTGGGGTGGCACTCCATGGCCCTGACTCTACAACCCGTGGACTGGTCAAATCACCATGTTACCTGGTCCGTCTCAGGGTACTTCGACACTCGCACCTGCCTCCTCCTGACCACTCCTGTTTTCGACGAGCCCGGTTGTCCCTCTACGCACTCATTTTCAGCGCTACACCCTCAGCCACCTCAGGCACACATCGGGTGGTAGACTCGGGTGCTTCCTACCACACTACTCCCGATGTTGGTATACTCTCCTCTCACCCTCACTCATTCCATCCTTCTTCGATCATTGTCAAAAATGGATCTGTTCTTCCAATCACCTTAGTAGGTAATTTGTTTCTTCCAAGTCCTTTTCATATTCATAACGTTCTGGTTGCTCCTAACATCATCAAAAACTTTCTTTTTATTCGTCTGTACACCACCGACAGTAGATGCTGAGAGTTTGACCCATTTGGCTTGTCCGAATCTTGCCATCCAAAATCTTCTCCTTCACCGTGATAAGTCGAGGCCCTGTACACCCTGCAACTTCATGTCTCCTATTCATTTACTCCACAGGCTCTGAATACTACAACTTCCTCTACCACTTACATAGTTATTAAGGCGGTAAGGCGACCTAAGGCGACCGCTCCTCTTTTTACCTTTTAAGCGATAAGGCGTAAGGCGAGGCGACGCCTTATTAATATAAAAAAATAGGAAATTATAGGAATGCAGTCCCAAATTCCAAATAGATGAGGATGAAACTACCAATTAGCAAATAGAAGTAGTTCAATATAAACCAACATAATAGACAAAGTCCACCATAACTAATAAATAGTATTAAATAATCACTCCCATCTCTTAAGTTTATCTCAATACCAGTTGTCGAACACATCAGACATTGCATGATCATGCAAAAAGTATGTGACACACTGCAACAGAGGGAGTAGAGGGGCAGCAACAACAAGCAGGGAGTAAGGCGTCCTCGCCTTATCGCCTTACGGACGCCTTAAGGCGCCTTAGGACGCCTTACGGACGCCTTATGTATAAGATTAAGGCGACAAGGATGCCTTAACCTCAAAAACCGCCTTACCGCTTAAGCGTCGCTTAAGCGACGCTTAAGCGACGCCTTAATAACTATGACCACTTAGCATCACTGTCTCGACCTTCCTGATCCTAATGCCTTAACGAAGTTATCTAGCAGTTCAGTCATCTCGCGTACTAGAGGCACCCAGAATTCTCTGCCACGCCTGTCAGTTAGGTCACCATGTTGGACTTTCTTTCCTAGCTCTGACCCTCACTCTCAGGTTGCATACCTTTGATCTCATAGACTGATTTGTGGACTTCGCCTGTCAATAGTGTTTTGAGCTACAAGTACAATCTTGTGGTACTTCATAACTTTTGTCACTACTCTTGGACCTTTCCTTTACATCTGATATCTGATACCTCCACCACACTGTCTCACTTCTTCATTTGGGTGTCCACTCAGTTCGATCGCAATATCAGGATCGTTCAGTGTGATAACAAGCGCGAGTTCAATAACTCCACGTCCCATGACTTCTTCCTCCCTCGGTGTCTAGTTGCACATGTCTTGCTCATACACCTCTCCCTAGAACGACAAGGCTGAGCGCATAATTCGTACCACCAACAACATCATGCACCCCCTGCTGTTCTAGGCCTCCGTTTCTGCTCAGTTTTGCGTTGAGGCTCTCCACACCACCACCTTCCTACTTAATCATCTTCCCACTAAGGCAATTAGTGCTCCCACTCCTCATTTTTCCTTGTTCCACACCATTCCCGCCTACAAGCACCTTTGGGTCTTCGATTGCGCTTGCTACCCTAACCTCTCTGCTATTACTAGATAGTGCCCCGCTCGACTCACTATCTTTCTTGGTACTAACCTTACAACCCACCGCCTATTAATCTCTCAGCACGTCGTCTTCGACGAGTCCTCCGTCCCCAATGCCACTTCCTCCTCCGACTCTGCTACAGAGTTCAACTCCCTTTTCAGTACAGACCCCGAGGTTGCTCTTATACAACTGCCTATGTTTCTTACTCCTGCAGATTTGTCCTCCGTTGCACCGCGCAGCCTCACTGTCTACCGTTGCACCACACACGGGCTCGGCGTCCACTACCGCTCCACAAGTGGCCCCGACATCCCCTGTCACGCCAAGCACATCACCAATGTTCTTAGACACATCACGCGTGGCCCCGACACCCCTACCGCGCCACGCTTGGCCCTGACATCCACTGTCATGGAACACGCGACCCGACATCCCTTCTGTACCAAGCTTTGCTCCTTCTTGCTTTGTCGAACCCATGCATGTCTATTAACAACATGCGCGAGCTAATGCACCACTTTGCTCTCGCATCGAGTCATTGGTGTACCACCCTATGCTTCTCCGAACCCATCACATCCATCCGATGCTAACTCGACGGGCCACCAGGTCCTGAAGCTTGCCGACCGCTTCTCCGACTTTGCCCTCTTGTCAATCGCTTCGCCGCCCCCTGCCCTCCCGCCGGTCTCACCCGTAACGTCCTCCGTGCATAGCGCCCTATAGAGGAGTATGTGACCTTACTTGCCAACAGGACCTGAGATTCATTGCCACGCCCCTCCAATAGCAACATTGTGATTGGCAAATGGTTGTTCATGCACAAGAAGGCACATGACTCTCTTGAGAGGTACAACACTTGATGAGTCCTTTGGGGTCTCACTCAACACCTCAAAGTCGACTATGATGAAACCTTCAATACGGTGATAAGTTGACCACTGTTCGTACTATTCTGCCGCTGGCTCTATCGTGGTCTTGGCTTGTCCATCAGCTGGATGTCAAGAATGTCTTCTTTCACGGCACTCTGACTAAGACAGTGTATTATAGTCAGCCGACATGGTTCATGGATTTAGCTCGTCCGGACATGATCTGCAGGCTGCACAAGTCGTTGTATGGTTCGAAGTGGGCACCCTGAGCTTGGTACAGTCGGTTTGCCTCTTTCTTGGTCTCGCTAGGCTTTGTCGAGGCCAAGTCAGGCACCTCTATCTTCGTATACCGACGTGATGGTGACATTAGGTACCTCCTTTTGTACGTTGATGACATTATCCTCACGGCGTCCAGTATGGCCCTCTTACAACGCACCAACTTCGTAATGGGAGTGTGCTATGAAGGATTTGTGTCAACTCCACCACTTCTTGAGCATTGTAGTTGAGCATCGATTGATGGTATGTTCCTTCAGCAATGACGTACAGTGTGGAGATCCTTAAGCGAGCTGACATGGCTGATTGCAAGACATGCCCCACCCATAGGCCAAGCTCTCATCAGGAGACGGCGATCCTGCCTAGGGATGGCGAAAAAACCGCGGGTGCGGATACCCGACAGGTTTGGCACCCGACGGGTGCGGGTGCGGGTGGACATTTTCACCCGTGGGTCCAACCTGCACCCGACCCGACGTATTGCGGGTGCGGGTGCGGGTTTTATTTCGCACCCGCAGGTGACCCGTCGGGTACCCGAAATGATAAACTTTTAAAATTCAGCCCAACTCAAATTACAACCCCGTAGCCAGGCCAAGTTCGCAGCACAAAAAACAGTTCCTTTGAGAGCCTCTACACAGTGCACACGACCTAGATCTCGTGGTGCGTCTGTGGCAGGAAGTGGCCTCGATATCCCTCTCCCTCGTTTTTTTCCCCAACCGAGGCACCGAGAACCGAGAAGAACATCGATCTCCTCCCAATACACAAAGGCGATAGTCAACGACCTGTCGCCATGCCGTCTTGATCTGTCGCTGGCGGCTGCTTTCCTCATCTCCTCATCTCCAGACCCCGAGGTGGTTTGATCTCGACAACGCATACCGCTCGCGCGACCGCGCGCGCCCCTCAGACCTCGGCGCCAGCCAACCACCAGCTGGATCTCGTCGCCCCACCTGATTTGGTCGCTGTGTGCCGCCCCAGAGGCATCGATGCCACCTGGATCTCGCCGCCCCTAACACTTGATCCGCCGTCGCCTGGTTGAAGCAGTTGGACTGGGCGACGCTGGCGCCATCACAGAGGCTGTCGCGGCTATCGTTGGACAAGACGGACACAACACCACCAGTATCGCTTTCGCCGCTACCTCCCGCTCTCTCCTCCGGCGGCCTTGTTCTCAGACCTGACGGGTACCCGAAACCCGTCGAGTGCGGGTTCGGGTATGAAATGTCACCCGCGGGTGCGGGTTTGGGTGTGAAATTTCACCCGCACACAGTTTAAATTCAGGCAGGTTTTTGCTCTACCCGACCCGAACCCGACCCATTGCCATCCCTAATCCTGCCAGTGATCCCACTGCCTACAAGAGCCTTACCGACACCCTCCAGTGCATCACCTTCACCTGGCCGAAGCTGAATATCTCTTATGTTGTCCAGCGGGTGTGTCTCCACATCTCTTATGTTGTCCAGTGGGTGTGTCTCCACGTGCATGATCCATGGGAGATGCACCTCACCGCTATGAAGCAGATCCTGAGGTACCTCTAGGGCACCCTCGACTACGCCTTCTTCTCCGCCGTTGCTTAGCATTCGAGTTGGTCGTCTACAACAATACTAGGTGGGATGGTTGCTCGAACATGTGTAGGTTCATCTCTAGCTACACCGTGCTCCTATGTGGTCCTACATGGCAACCACGTCTTCTGATAGTCGAAGCGGCAACACATCGTCTCTTGCTCGAGTGCTAAGTCCAAGTACCGTGTCGTGACCAATGGTGTGGCTGAGGCGTGCTGACTTCGGGAATTGCTTCTGGAGTTCTACAGTCCCATCGCTCAAAGCACGCTTGTCTACTGTGAAAATGCCAGGTCGTCTACCTCTCCAGCAACCCCGTCCAGCACCATCGCACGAAGCATGTGGAGATCGACCTCCACTTTGTTCGTGAGCGCATCACCATCGGCGATGTTCGAGTTCTCCATGTTCCGACGACTTCCTAGTTCGTGAACATCTTCACCAAAGGTCTTCCTTCGTCAGTGTTCTCTGAGCTCCGATCAAGTCTCAACATCTGTCGTGACTAGATGTTGCAACTGCGGGGAGTGTGTTAGATTGTATTCGACATGTGTGTGTCTGTGTGTCGTATTGGGCCTAGCCCATGTATCCACCCCCTAGGGCTATATGTATCCCTTGACACTAGGGTTCCAAAAGGCGTTAGAAGGCGGTAGCCTAGGCGCGCTTTAGCGCAAGGCGTCCATAGGACACGCAGCCTTGGGTGTTAGGCGGAGAAAAGGCGGCCAGACCGCGGAGGCGACGCGGGCGCGCGCCCAGGCGCGCGAAGGCAGCACCGTATCGCGCAGAGCGGGAAAAGGCAGCCAGGTGCGCGGAAAAAAAACAGGGGGCACGCGGGAGAGAAAAAAAGGGCGCGTGGGGGGAGGCAGCCCACATACTTTAGGTCCCGACTCCCGTGTCCCCTGTCGCCCGCCGCCATCTCCTGTGAGGCCACGACGCCCTCACTCGACTGCTTCCCCAGGCAATCCTTCTTCCATTGCTCCGACGTCCTTCCTCCATTGCTCCTGCAAGCCCCCCCCCCCTCCCGACTCCAGGTACAGGGACTCCCCTGTGTCTTTGTCTTCTATTAACTTCTGGAATCTAAATGTTCAGATCTCTTTGAATAAGGTTTGAAATCTGAATGTGCTTTGCTTGTCTGCTGTCACTGTAATCTGATTCAGCTGATTCCTCTGCTTTTTTGTTTAGCACTGTTTGACACTACGACTGTTAATCTGTTATGCACCTTCTGTTATTGTATGCTATGGTGGTACAGTTGTATTCTATTGTACCTTCTGTTATTGTACCTCTATGACTGTTATCTACCTTGTAGGATGTCGACTGGAACTGCAGCACCAGCAGAAGCGGCGCCAACAGAAAATGTGGTCTCGCTGAATAGAAGATCGGATGACATAGGATGGGATTATGGGGTCCTAGCAGATCCTAACAACAAGGATAAGGTTCGGTCCTTGTTTTGTGATCATGTTAGCTCGGGAGGAGTTAACCGCTTGAAGCAGCATGTAGCACATGTTGGGAGTGCTGTTAGTAAGTGTCGAAAGAGCACACCAGAGGCAAAAGATAAGTGTTTCAAATCACTTGAGAATGCAACAAAAAAGAGGAGGGAGAGGACTGCTCGTGAGTTGAATCTTAGAGAAGAAGTGAATGTGTCTCGAGTTGGAGGAGATGAGGAAGAAATTACTTGTGTTGGCAGCTCAGAGCCTCACATGCTAGGACCAATTGATAAGTGGACAAGGACAATTGATCCCACTGCAACTAGACCTGAAGCTTTAAAACAGCAAAAGCTTAACAAGGAGCTTTGGAATAAAAGAACACAAGATGTTCAAGAATATGTAGCAAGATGGATATATACACATGGTAATTAGCACTTTTAACTTTCCTGCTGCAATGTATATCATGCTGTTTATAATCCTGTCGTTTTTAATTATTGGTTCATGCTGTTTTATTTTTTTCCAGTTGCTGCATTGTATATGATTCTGTTTGCTGCTGCACTGTATATCATTCTTTTGTAATTATTTGCTGCTGCATTGTAAATCATTCTGTTTCTATTTTTTTAGCTATACCATTCAATGCTATTGATAATGAGTTCTTTCAAATGTGCGAAGCAATTGGTCAATTTGGTCCTGGTTTCAAGCCACCTTCTCAAGACCATCTAAGAGGAGTTTTATTGACCAAGGAGTTTGAAAGAACTAAAAGTTTGATAAAAGAATGTGATGTTGAAAAGGTGAAGAACGGATGCTCCATCATGACAGGTGCTTGGTCGGATAGAAAGAGGAGAAGCATAATGAATTTGGTAACAAATTGTGCTGAAGGGACAAACTTCATTAGTTCAAAGGAGGTGTCAGATGTGTCTCACACAAGTGAACTAGTATTTGAACTAGTGGACAAAGCAATTGAAGAAATTGGTGAGGATGATGTAGTTCAAGTTGTGACAGACAACGCTTCTAACAACATGGGAGCCAAGAAGCTAATGTTAACTAAAAGGCCAAGTATATTTTGAACTTCTTGTGGTACACACACAATCAACTTGATGCTCCAAGGAATTGGCAACCTACCAAGATTCAAGAAAGTGCTAGATCAAGCAAAGGCATTCACCATCTTTGTGTATGGGCACACAAGAACCTTAGAGTGTATGAGGCACTTTACAGGAGGGAAAGAAATCATAAGACCAGGTGTGACAAGATTTGCTTCAGCATTTCTTACTTTGAGTAGCATTTTGGATAAGAAAGATGAGCTAAGAAAGATGGTGTTTGATAGTAAGTGGGACACCTTGAGAGATGTGAAGTCAAAAAAAGGAAAGGATGCAACCGCAACAATGATGAGTCCATCTTTTTAGAAAGATATCAAGATGTGTGAGTGTTTTTGAGCCTTTAGTAAAGGTCCTTCGTTTGGTTGATGGGGATGTGAAGCCATCTATGGGTTTCCTATATGGAGAATTAGTCAAGGCAAAGGGAGAGATCAAGCAATGCTATGGTAATATGGAAGCTCGTTACAGAGATGTCGTGGCTATTGTTGAAAAGAAGATGAATGGGCGATTAAACTCTCCACTACACTTGGCTGCATATTTATTGAATCCATATTATAGTTACAATGATATTTCAATGTTTGAAGACACTCCTGTAATAGAAGGGTTCATCAATTGTGTTGAGACCTTCTACTATAATGATGAGGATAAGCAAGATCAAGTTGTCAACAATGAACTGAAATTGTTTCAAAACAGGGAAGGATCATTTGCAAAGAAGCTTGCTAGGACTTGTCAAAACTTTGATTATAATCCAAGTAAATCTGCAATCTTTAGTGTAATGTAAATCTGAATAATTATGGACTTTGTGCTTCATGTTCATGTGGATGTAATATTGTAATTTCAGCTTCATGGTGGAGGTTATATGGAGGTGGGACGCCCAATTTACAAAAGATGGCTGTTCGGATCCTCTCATTAACTTCAAGTTCATCAGGATGTGAAAGAAATTGGAGCATATTTGATATGGTATGATATTTTGTTAATTTCTGACTTTGTCCTATTAGCTGAATTTTCTGTCCAGTCATCTAAATTATATTGCATGGCTGATTTTATCCATTGCTTTATCATTTCTAGATACATACAAAGAGAAGAAATAGGCTTACTACTGAACGCCTTAACTCTCTTGTTTTCATCCAATTCAATTCTAAACTGATGAGCAAAAGAGCAAATATCAAGGCCAAGAAGATTACTGATGTACTCCTATCTAGTGAAACAAGTGAAGCTCAAGGATTCTTATTTGAAGATGGTGATAGTTGTGCACTAGCTGATTATAGAGATGAAGAACATATGCCTGGAACAAATATTCCTTGGTCTGTTATTGGAGAAGCAATGGGGGTTGATGAACAACTTGAGGTGCGCCGAAGTGGTAGAATGAGAGAGCTTTATGAACAAGAGGAATTTGACTCTGAAGAGGAGTTTGATGCAGGAGAGGAAGACATGGATGAGGATTGAAAAACTCAATAAATTTGTTATGCATCATGTGTTGTTTTATCATTTTAAGTCTGTAATGAACTCCTAAATACAACTCTATGTATCTTTTAATTATGAACTTTATTTATGAGTTTTCATGCACTTTGAGATCTGTGATAGTCTCCTACAGTTATACCACTTCTTGTTTGTGATGTCTACTGTCTACATTAAAATTGAGAAGATGCTATGGAGGATGACCACTAAGATGAGTATTAATTATGTTATTTTTAGTTTTTTTACTGATTTGCACTTTCTGTAATGTTATGAGTTGTTCTAACAAGACTATAATGATAATTGTAGGAGCTGGTAACATGAAGATTATTGTAGAGGCTGGTAACATGAAGATATAAGGTCCATTTTTGCAATATTTATATATTGTATACATATTTATTTATTGTTCTATATATAATTGCACATATATACATATATATATTAAAAATAGTAAAAACGCCTAGGCAGCGCCTAGAAACGCTTAGGCGCGCCTAGGCTCTAGGCGGTAGGTCACCGCCCGCCTAGCGCCTTTTGTAACCCTGCTTGACACTACATCAATGAATCTAATCAGCCATTTGCTTCCAGTGCCTAGAACATTAGAACATCATGTACTACAGGAGGTGTCTAGTTTGTGCAATGTGCAATCTTCCAACTGGCAAATCACGATTTGTTGGAGAATGGGTCCACAAAAAATGTATCCAGTATTGAAGGCTCCCGCACATTATGTGGTCTAGGGAAGGTTGTTTTTAGACAGTCGTTTTTGCATAGAGGTTAGTTCAACACAAAGGGCAATCCGATGCATGTAGCTCCCGCTAGCGCATGGTTCGGAGAAGGGTTCTGATCCTCTAGGTTGGTTCAACATAATTACAATAAAATAATTTAATAGCCCATCCATAAAATTTGGTGGATGGACCCATGAAAAGAGCCTATTCCTCAAACTAGCAAACTTATTGAATATAGAGGCTTTAAGATTTAAAATGACATGCAACTTCAGAGTTAAAGCATATGTAAGAAACCTGGAGGCACCATCAAAGATCCTGTCTGCAATGCATGCCTATCTTTAATTGCACCAGGGTGTTTACAGAAGGCAGCCTTCATATATGCCACCTCCACACATTTATAAGCCAAAGAAGCATTTGCCATTTTCTTAAGCCGCTCAAATTCATGACCACAAAATCTGTTGAAAACAAGCCAAAAGGGAGAAATTAGTTACATCATTGGGCGTAAGTACCATATGAGAATACTCACGAGGTTAATGGTCATGTTTTAAGTACCACCGACTGGCAATTAAACAAATGGCAGATTAGCAAATGATGCTTACAAGCTCTAAGGCATAGAGGTTCTCAGACTCCCATTGGCAGAGCTTCACGGAGCTGATTCTCTAAATTTATTTTTGATTCTTTGATGAAGTGATTATATGGCTAAAAGTGATTCTCTATGATTATCTAGAAATAAACTCTTAGAATCAGCATAGAATCTTCACAGAATCAGGAGACGCTACAATTTTCAGCTCTCAGCCTTGTTCATTTCAGAAAATCACTTCACAATCACAAAATCAACCAATAATCACTTCTCCTAAAAAACACTGTTTACCACAACTCTCCGATTCTACTTGGGAATCAGCTTCATGTAGCTCTGCCAAAAGGGAGCCTCAGTTGTAACATGCTAGAGTCAGAAATGATAAAAATAAGAATCAGTTCAGACATATCATTTAGAGAATGGTCCCTAAAAAACAAAATTATTAATTTTCCCTTCAAAAGTAAGAAAGATATGCTATCCAGAAAGAATCCAAGAACTTTTAAACTAGATATAACAGGCACAAATACTACTAGCATACATGATGTCTACCTCTTTAAGAAATAACATAATAGGAATACTGCTCACCCACAAAGGTTCCCTGTTTCAGAAAATAGCTTCATAGCTTGTATAGGATCCACTTGTTTGGAGCTATCAGTATTTGGTGCCTCCCAAAGAGAAGCAACATGGAGAAATTTCAGGGCTGCCTCGAAGCACATGCTTGTACTCTCAAAGTCATCACCTTTTTCCTGCAGCAAGAGATACCCATAAGGCCACGAGTGTCAACGTATTTCAAGTTAGAGAAACAGTAAAAACTAAAATGTAGTAACTATCAAACACACAAACCTTCAAACGTTTAGACAAGTGCTTCAAATCCCGAGCTTCCTTCAGCAGAACAGATGTATTTATTGCATTTGAAGCACCTTCACCAAGAGTTACTTGGTTCCTAGTTTCCAAATTTTCTATAACAGCCTTTTCTGTTTGTTTTTCGTTACAAGTGGAATCACCATTCCCTGCATTGTTCAAGGATTGCTGTTGCTTGCTTCCTTTGACTGTAGATGGATTTATTTTCAGGTCTTTATACTGTAAATTCCCTTTGTCAAGCTTAACTTTCCCAGCAATCAAGTTTGTATGGCCACTTTGGTTTGAACTGAAATGAGGCGGTGTTATCCCGTTTTCATGGGCTGTTAGTTGCTTGTGACTACGGTTGTCATGTAATGAAAGGGCAACTGAATTAAACTTTTGTTCTTTAGCAGGATTCAACTGTCCATTCTTAGCACCAAGTACAGAACCTTTCTTGTAAAGGCCTGCATTTATCAAGTCTTTATCATCTGTCAACGAGTCTCCATCCTTCACAATATTATGATGATCCACATCTCCATTAAAGCAATCAGAAACACGAGCCTTTACTTTATCAGAATCCGACCCAAAATCATATTTTCGCTTGGAGTGTGCCAAGCTTTTCTTCCCTAACTTCTGAGAATGAACATCTTCTGTAATTGCCCATGAATGCCTTTGATGTTGATCCAAAAGATTCTTATTGGAGGTTCTCAAGGGTGAAGAAGAAACTGACTCCACAGGAGAGGCCTTAGTTTCCTGAAAATCAGCTCTATCCTTGTGGGAGTTGGATACCTTAGATGAACTGGAAGTGACAGCGGCTGTTTGTGTATTGCAAGATGTCCTCCTAGTGAAACACTCAGAAGGCAGTGAATGCTGGAAATGGTTATTTTCTTGGTGCTTCTCAAAATACACATTCTCAACATATATGTTAACATTATGAACTTCAGTGACACCACCTCTATCATGGGCAACTGTCCTATCTGCCTTCGAAAACATCAGCTCTGACCTGGGATTTTCCTTCACAACGTTAGCTTCACTTCGTTTTGTAATACACTTTGCAGCAGTATTGCTAGGTAGATGGTCAAGATCGCACTGCAGCTTTTGTTTGGAATTTTTCTTCTTGGCGGATAAGTCTGGAACATCGGATTTTCCTGTACCTGACGTTTTAACAACCTCATCTGAGAAATGTTTATCTTCACGATGATAATGTTTGCCTAGTGAAGATGAACCATACTTTCCCGTGCCAGGTGAATTACCAATATGCTTATGCATGTTTTTTGGAGTTTCAGTGACTGAAGGGCTATTTTTGCTTATAACAAATTCAGAAGGGTGATGTGTGGCAGGCCCATTGAATTCTTTCTTTATTTTCTTTGATGCTCTCAGGTTATCATGAACAACCCCAATACTGCTCCTTGTTGGAGGTGTCCGGTTTTTTGCAACATTTTCTCCTGAAGAAACTGAAACCTTAGGAACAAAAACTAGAAAGAGATTAATAAATTTAACAAACATTAGGCAGTGCACCTTTTCTTAATGATTCTATATGCTTCCGCTTTTCCCTGAGTTTATGGAAGCAGTCAACACCATCAGAATTTCTACTTGAATGGGCATGTAGCTTTTTTGAGGGCTTTGATATATCACTCAAGTCTATATTATTATCCATATTAACTCCATCATGACAAACTTTCAGCTTCCCTGGTGTGTTGGTGGACTGTATGTTGCCCTCAAAAGTTGGAGCAGTAGTTGTGCCTATGCCTGATGCAGCATTATCATGACAACCATCTAGACTATTATCAGGTGCAGGAACCATATAAAGCGCGCGAACAGCTCTTGTGGTCTCATCTTCACTAATTTTGCAACTGCTCATTCCAGGTCTACAAAACGACAACTTGTTAAAGCTAAAACAAGCACATTTCTAGCAAACAAAATATTTAACAGTCCTTGCAAGATGGGATAATGGCAACTCCATGAGTATAGGAATATAATTTCAGGCATTCCTGGAGGACAGAAAAATACATAAAGAAAATAGGCAGAGACTAATTACAAGTTCCAGCAGCTCATTTCTCTTCAACTTAATAATTTGAAGAAAAAAAGGTTTATAGCATTTCTCACATATAATGACTAAGAAAAATATGATTGAAGCAGACTACCACCACCAAATTGTTGCACAAATATAAATTAATAGATAGCATAGCAAATAAAAAATTAAAAAATGAATAAAGTAGATAAAATGTTCCATGCAAGAACTTACAGCCAATTCTGCATATTACAGTGCCATTTTTTGGGGAGTATATCTGGATTCATCCCATAGGGCAAAAGACGCCACTTCTCACATTTATCACAGCCCACCCATTGTTCATTTATTACAACATGTGCTGGAGCAGTCAGTGCTGTTGACAATTCTACATTCACATTCATGGATACTGATGACATAGGATCTGATTCGTCCAACGAGGATTTTATTTTGTGCTCAACACTGTTTTCACCACATGATTTGTTATCAGTCTCCTCAGATGTAAAGGTCTCAATCTTAGGCTTCAATTTTTTATCTTTTGGATATGCATTAGGCAAATCAATTTTATGAACCAAAGCATGGTTCTCATCCTCACCATAAGATTTCCTAGTTGTGTCATCATTCAATTGTTTATGAACTTTGACCCTGATCTTCCTCCTGGACAGGGCAGCTTGTGAAGTTTTCTTCTCATTCAATTTTATCATTCCAGAAGAATTTTGATCAACATTTTCTGTTGCAACATCCACAGATTCAGTACTAGGCAGGCTTCCCATATCCTTGCTTTTGTAATGACACTGTTCAGCTTTAACAGGCACTGTGTTTTCATCTCTCTCAAGCGACTTCATTTCATTAGGAATATTTTGCAGGTGACTTGAACTAGTGAAAGAACGATTGTTGTACTCATAAGAGTTATATTTGGTTTTACCTGAAAATAAATGATCAAGTGGAGACTCTTTCTTATTTTCTTTGTTCTTGTCAATAATATGTCCTTTCAGTGCATAATTTTTTGTTTCCTTCAGTTGATCTGAAATCTCACTTGTAAATTTTGCTGACTCAACTGAATGTTCTGTCTTTATGGTGCTACTAGGTAATATGAATGAATCTGTATCATCTGATATATCAGATAATTGAGGGTTAATTCCCTTATTCACAGCTGGTGGATTCTGAAGTCTGCGTTTTGAACGTTTGAAATCGGAGATGTTGTCTTTCTTTTCATCAGACTTTTCTTTGGTCATATGATCTCTGTTAGTCAAAGTAGCAGAGGTTGTACAGGTCCATTCCCTGTGCAATTCTGCTTTGACATCATGAAGTCCAGGTGCTTCATGGTTTTCCATAACAACTTTTGATTTTTCTCTCAGATTCAGAGCATTTTCAGCAAGGGGTGATAGCAAAAGTCCTCCAGGAACAGAATTGCAGGTCATAATCTGTTCAAAATACGCAATGGATTTAACTTATTAGAAGTCAATCAAATAAGGATTTCCACAAAAAGATATCGGTAGGGAAAATCTTAACCTGGAAAATAGTACGTGGAGATTCATCAGGTAAAACATCAGGCATTGGAGCCCCAGGGCTCCCATCTAGGCTTCCTTCCACGGATGATGAAGGGGAAATGTCGAGACCCAGGCCACTGTATATATCAGCAGTGTTTCTTGCCAAACTTCTATTGTTATTCACCTTAATACGTAACTTTGGTGCCTTCTGCTCTGGACCATTGAGTGCATTGTTCAACATCTGTTGAGAGGGATTACCATTGCTCTCAGTGGATATCTGATAGTGACCATTTCTCCTGCTGCCATCTAATGCAGTCTTGACAAGATGATTCTTTTGAGCAGTCTGGGAGCACATTGTTATATTTCAATAGGGTGACATTTAGGCAGTAATCCAAGTAAGTCAACATAGCATGAACATTGAAGAAGAATACCTCCATTGGTGTGTATGGTGATCTAGAGGCACTGTCATGGTATGGAGGAACCGCAGGGATTTTAGATTGAGGCAAGACCAATGGAGAATGTGGATATGTTGGTAAGAATGAACCATAGCCCCCATACTGTGAACCTATGCAGCACAAACCATTTCTGCATGAGCCAGTACAACAGATCTAGCTCTACAAGCAAATAGGGTGGCAACTTGTACTCCTGTTACCTAAATTCTCAGCAGATATTTCGCCTTCAAATTTCTTCTGGAAACAACCCAACAAATACTGAAGTTTTTCATCCTGTACAAAATACAACATACTTTAATATTCAGTGGAAAGACCATATTTCAGATTTGAAGTTCAAAGGCTGATTTTCCAGTACGGGGCAGCTGTTCTCTAAGAGTATTAAAATCATGAAGCGTGTCTACAAAAAGATAAGCAACCTCTTATAGGTATATAAAAGTAAATGATAAAGGCATTATTATTGGGTATCAATATAGGCAACAAAGCATAAATTAGAAAGAATAACTCAAGACCCCAAACCATAGTTATTAAGGCGATAAGGCAACCTAAGGCGACGGACCCCCTTTTTACCTTTTAAGCGATAAAGCGTAAGGCGAGGCGACGCCTTAGTTAATAGGTAAAAATAGGAAAATATAAAAAATACAGTACTAAATAGATAACTAAAGAAAAAACAATTAGAAGTAGTTCAGCATAACCATCACAATTTGGCCTAGTAAACATTCACACTCAACTCAGCCCAGCCCAGCAGGCCAGCACGTGAACCCAAACCCTAGAATCACCTTTTCCTGAATCAATCTGAGCCATCCACTCACTTCCCTAACGATCGAAGGGACATCCCTCTGCTACCTGCCCGATAGACGCCGTCTTCGTTCTCTCGATAGATTGCACCCCAGCGCTGCCTTCTCGCCTGCATATTGGCGCCCGCCGCAGCCGCCACCCCCCCCCCCCTCCCATCCAACCCGCAGATGGGGCTCAGATCGGCGCCTCCCCCTCCCCCCCTTCCATCTGACGCACAGATCGGGCTCAGATTGGCGTCCGCCGTTGCGCCCCGTCCGCAGATCGGATCCCCATCGGCCTCACTCCTGTCGGCAGCTTCCCCTTCTTCCGCCGCCGTCTCCCCTGCTCGCGCCGCCGCCGGCTCCCCTGATCTCGCCGCTGCTGCCGGCTCCTCTGCTCCCGCCCCCGTCGCCTTACCCGTAAAACCAAGGCGACGGGACGCCTTACTCCGCGCGGCCGCCTTACCTGTTAAGCGTCGCTTAAGTGACGCCTTAATAACTATGCCCCAAACATACTCACCTTCCTGTTAAGATTCAAAGAGTTAAGGACCTAGAACCAATGGTTTCCTAAACAGTAAATGCTAAACAGTCTGTGACACATTGTTTAGCATTTAAATGGTTTACATGCATTTAGGCGGTGTTTAGACATGCTAAACAGTTTGGTATTGTAGCACACTAGCAGAGGAAAATAGAGGTTGGTGATAGGGAAGAAAAACGATAAAAGAAAAGAGAAAAGGGGAAAGGAGAAGGGGGACCTTCGGCCCGGCCCCATAACCAGACCACATCCCCATAACCCTTATCCACACGTGTCCCTTATCTGTTGGAAATCCGGAGTAATAAATTTATTTTTTTCTTGATTAATTCAGTCGGAGGGCAAACGGCTATATATAAGAACCCCTTACAAGCAATTTAACTCCTCTTAGGACTCTATCCCCAATCTAATTAGGACTCTTATCTATACTTGTAATAGGACTCTTCCCTAAAACTGACTTGAACTCACCTACACTCTATTAATCTAGAAAACAAGGTTATATTCAACAATCACCCCTAACCTTGTTTCTCTAGGACACTCTCACTAATTTAAGATACATTTTGGGGTGGGCACTACACCCCAGGATGGTCACTACATCCTGAAGACGAATTTGGTTTGGGCACGTCTTCAACCCCTGGGATGGATGCAACTACATACCAAACACACCTAATTTTGGGTGGACAAAACTACACCCTGGGGTGGACAAAACTACACCCTTGAGATGGACACATCCACCCCGAGCATGAAATTGGGTTTTATACCTGGAGCGGACACAACTACACCCCCTGGGCATGGACACTTCCATCTGGAGCTGAGGACACCTCTGTTTCCGTGAACCACCTTTGGCACATCCATGGGCACACCTCCCTTGCACAAGCCTAGTTGTGTTCTTTTTTTTTTCAATCTGCTCAACCGAGCCCAGCTCAACCGGACCTGACTTCCTTGGGTTGCACATCACTACTCGGCCCTGCAGTCTAACCCACCATGCCCAACATTTGCTTCTCCACTTAGGCCTCCTCTCCACTTCTCCAGATCCGGCAAGATTGGGCCCGACCCAGCTGACCCCCTCCCCTGGTTCGATCCGAACAGTACAGGGAGCCGCCACCCCCTTCCGCATGAGCGTGGACACACCAGCGGCGAGAGCAACACCCTAGAACCGACATCAGGCGTCGGGAGGTAGCACCGCCTCAGTCATAGATCTACGCCAGCGTGGCCTGCTTGGCGGTGGCCTTGTCGATCTGCACTACCTTCGCCAAATCGTGTTGCCGGACTGCCACGGAATTCGTCGTGCCTCTTCTCGATCCTGCTTCGAGCCTGACAGATCCGCTCTTCGAATCCGCGCCATCGCACCGAGGTGCGTCGACCACCTCCTTCGATCTGCGCTTTCAATCCGTCAAGAAACCGACAGGATCTACGCCGTCCTACCGGGAATCAACGGGATTCACCTGAGTCTTCCACCCGAGCCGCGCGGCACACCCCTCTGCCACGGATCCGCATGTTCAGAGTTCGATCCGCCTTGATCTCAGTCAGATCCCCTTCAATCCTTGCACTTTCTCGCCGGATTCGAGTTGCCTCCGTCAAGATCTGGCCTGAGCTCGCCTGAATCGATCTTCTTCCACCTCGTGACCATCTCCTTTCTTCTGGCCGCCCCCCATGAGGTGTCCTCCTGGGGGGTAACCCTTGGATCATAAACACAAGCTCTGATTACCAATTGTTGAAAATACGGGAATAATAAACTCGAAATTTCCTTAATTAATTCAGTCGGGGGCAGACGGCTATATATAAGAACCCCTTACAAGCAATTTGACTCCTCCTAGGATTCTATCTCCAATGTAATTAGAACTCTTATCTATACTTAACTTGTATTATGACTCTTCCCTAAAACTGACTGACTCTCCTACACTATTAATCTAGAAAAGATTATATTCAACATTATCCACATCCTGTCACTTTTCTCTCTTCCTCACTGCAGCAGGATGAGGCTGGATAATGTCAACACTTCAACGGGCGTGCTCGGGTGGTATGAGGCAGGAGAACGACAGTGGTTGCGTGGGGAGAGATGTGGCTGGAGGATGGCGGCGAGCGCACTCGGCATTCAGGACGGCTTGTACACGACTGAACTTGAGCAGCGGCGGCTTTGGTGAGCGCAATACTAGAAGAGAGCACCAAACACTAGTGTTATGCTATATATTGGTTCTCGATTTCCCACTCCTTCCCATTTGCCGCTCTTTGCTATCCCATCGCATAAACAGTGCAGTAGAAGGCCCAAACGGCATCTAAAACCATTATGATCCCATCTCGTTTACACAGTTTACGACATTCAGATAGACTATTGATCGTTTAAACGAGTCAACCATTCAGAAGCCCGACTAGGCCCCAAACAACACAGTTACCTCTCGTTTACTATTCAAATTTGTTTAGACAGATGCTTAGGATAACACTGCCTAGAACCCTCATAAAACAAATATAATTAATCCACTGAATCCAAATAAGCTCAAAATGAGTTACATCCCAACATCTGCAACATATACCATCGACTCAATCACTTTCATGAACAGGAAGGTAGATTCAGAATGCACCAGCAAAAAACTATTCATATGGTATGTCTTTTTTAACCCAAAAAAACATCATGTGGAAGCAGGCGCATCTAGCAGAAGAATAAAGTGAGAAATATAAATGTGGCAATAGTCACCCATAATGGATGAATTCTAGGATATATCTAACACAGGCTTCTAAAACACCGCCTGGGCGCCGCCAGCGGGGCGCCTGGACGCACAGGCGCCCGCCTAGGCGTTCGGCCAGGCAGCGGTGACCTCCGGCGGCGGCGGCAGCAGCGGCCATCTCCGGCGGCGGCGGTGGCCATCTCCGGCGGGGGCGCTGGGGCGGGGCTTCGGGGACGGAGGCGGACGCGCTAGCGCTGAGACGGAGGCGGAGGTCGGGGACAGAGGCGGATGGCTCTGGGCTGCTGTTTCGGCCCAACAAATCTGATCCCTCCGATCTCATCCAACGGTCCAGATGAGAGATAGGATATATAAAACCTCTTAACCCTAACCCTATTTCATTATTTCCCCCTCTCTTTTCACACATCAGGTGGCGGCTGCTCTCTCCTCCACGCATCCGGCGGCGGTTGAGCGGCGGCGGACGGCGGCAGCAGGCGGTGGCGGACAGAGGCGGCCACGGCGGCGGCTGCAGCGGCGGATGACGGCGGCCACGGCGGCGGCGCTCCTTCCAGGCGAGGCGAGCCGTCATGGCATCCGTCCTGGAGCGACTGGACGTCTAGGCGACGCCTTTCGAAGCCTGATCTAACATGCCATATAATCTTTCATTCCCAGAATATACATTTATCCAAGCTCACCTAATCCTATAGGTTAAAAGTAAGGAAATTTCTACATCAGTCAAAATAGAAAATACATTAATGAAAGAGTATAAAAAAACTCCCATATAAAGAAATGGGGTGTGTGTGTGTGTGTGTGTGTGTGTGTGTGTGTGTGTGTGTGTGTGTGTGTGTGTGTGTGCGCGTGTGTGTGGGAGGGGGGGGGGGGGGAGGGGGTTCAATCATCACCATGGATCTAACATAGACGTATTTGTTTGCACATTACCAATACTAGAGTACAAGGATCTGCATAAACGCAGTGTTCTTTCTTTGGCCCTATCCTTCGAAGATCAAAATGTTGAATTGAGATGTTTCGGCCCATGTCTGATTGACCTCTTCTTACAAAGAAATACTGTGAGGGTCCTTCCCCACCGGCCGATTTTGAAAAAATAATGTTGAATAGAGATAAGATCAGAAACAGAAAATGTAGCAAATAAAATGTGACTGATATGTTGTAGCGAATTCTGTATCACCTAAGACTATTACGGTAGTTTTAAAGTACATGCAGTTATGAAAAGGTAATTAGGAACAGCCAGAATATAGGAGCTATGTTACACTGAAAGAATTTTCCTTTATCCTCAAAATTAGGTGTATGCCCAACTATGGAGATGAACAATAAACTGAAACATCCATAATCACAAAATCAAATGCCAATCTCTTACCAAAAAATCACAGTAGAAAATTGGTCTTAGCCTAGGAAACAAATAGAGTTGACTATTAAGAAAAATCACTCAATTGTACAGGCACATCAATCACAGGATGCATAACTGAGTTTTTCACCTGAAAGGTCCAGTAATGAATCACCCAAAACCAAAAGGAAATAAAATTGAAAAGTGAAAACGAAATAAGCCCTCAAAACTATGCTGCTGACAACCACATGCTGATCTTTTTAGTAACAAAAGCCTATGCATCCCTTCAGAGAACTCGCATCAAAAGTAAGAAAGATTAGGAATTGACCGAAGCGTGTACTATAAAGCATTGTGTAAAACTATCTTTGCATCTCATGAAAAGCCCGGGGTTTAAAACCTAACCATAACTAATGACCCACTAGTATTTCTGGATACATCAACCGCATTTGCATCTCATCGCAGAGGCAACAATGTACTGACAAATCACAAACCGCCATCCACAGAACGGCCACAATAGGCCATCTGAATTGAAGAACCAACCACGGTAAACAGTAATCGTCCGGTCAACCAGAAAGCATAACCCAATATTAACACAATCCCGCACGCTGTAGCAAACTGACCGCAATTACTGCTACACTAGAAAACAAAAAAAATACGCTAGGCTACAAACAAAAAATAAAATTGTTGCTGCACGCAAGGAACAAGGAGACGAAAACATAGCACCAGCTGACCCGACCCGCAAGCGGAACAAGGAACAAGAAAAAACGGTAGCAGGAAGCAGGTTGCGTTTCTTACGATGTAGGTGTGCGCGTCGGGATCAACGACCTCAACGGCGCCGCTTCCGCCGTACCCGTACACAGCTCCGCCGCCGAATCCCGCCTCACCTTCCTGCAGCTCCAGCTCCCCCTCCTCGCACCCCATCCTCCTCCTCCAGCCGCCGGCGGCTCCTCTCTATCCGCCTCGGCGCACCGAGCAGCAGTTCACATGGACCTCGGCGGCGGCGATCGCCGCGCCGCCGGGATCGCGGCCTTAGGTTATTCCGCGTTTTTTTTCCTCCCTCCTGCGGTTTAGATTTAATATTTATTTTCCCGCTGGGGAAATCGGACACGGAATATTAATAGACGAGCTCAGAGCATGGGGGGCTCAGGTGTCGGCACTTTTTGTGACTTGGCCCCTCAAGCATAGGGATATCCGATACTAGGTTCCACGTGGCAAATTGGCAACGGTTGTATGCTTATCGGACGGTGGACATGAAATATGAAGCAAAGGCGAACAAGTAATTTTACTTGGGTGTTCTTTGAAAAAAAAACTGTAGGTTGAGGTAAACAGTTAAAATATCCGTCAATACGGTACTTATTCACACTGTACCTAATATACTTGCGCATCCGCGCCTGTTACCAGTGCCGGCTCTGGGACATGGGCAGAGAGGCGATGGCCAAGGGCCCCGCCTAGGTAGGAGCTTAAAAATCTGTCTAAATATATATGTGTATTCAGTTATTTATCCACTTGAATCTTGTCAGTCCAAATAAAATATATAGGTCCAAAACAATGGAAGCAGGTAGCAGTTTATAAATGTATGTGTTGTTGTTTTCTTTTTATTTTGATTGATGTGCATCGCAACTAATCAAAATGCTTGCGGCATGTTGGTTTCCTATTTTATGGCTTTTTTTAATTAAGTTAGGTCTAGAAACGAATATTACATATATGATGTATTGAGAAGAATACCTTAATACTATCCTTAATAATTTTGCATCAAGAAATACTCAAAGGAGTTGACTTTGTGCTTACTGCACAAGATTGATGTTTTTTTAGTTTTCTTCTTATTTAATGTAATTCTATTAGGCAGCGACTACGATGCAATCTGGGATATAGGACAATTGTGCAATCAACTATATTTAATCATTGGATATGCATCATAAAGTTGTTGCATGTTTTTACTTTATCCTCTACCCAGGTGAGGGGTGGTTAATTGCACGATTACACCATATCTCATATTGCATTTTAGTCAATGCATCATATTAGCTCCATTTTATTGGAACCATTTGCTGTACTATTAAAAATTAACCTCTAAGAACAGAAAATACGTTATGGTGTTATTTATTTCTTTCACCATTATATGCATATATATATATATGTATATATATATATGTATATATATAGTAAGGGGTGAAATATATATACTTCGCCCTAGGGCCGACAAAATTACTGAGGCGGCCCTGCCTGTTACCCGCAACTAACAAGAAATGTAATCTTCGTTTGTTGCCTGTGGATATTTCTTACCCCACGTGTGCCATAAATTACAAAATATATTAACATAACTTCTAGCTTATAATGAGTTAACACATTTTGGTAATCTTTATATTTCATAGAAATCAATAAGGTTTTATCAAGGGAAGATCGATCCAAGATTGTTTGATCTGGGCCTTTGAATTCATCAGTGCAAACAATCAAGAAACCAGATCATCATTTTGAAATTTGATTTCGCTAAATTTGACACAAATGAACATACGGCCATCATTCAAGCGCTGAGGCTGTGAGGCATATGGGTTTCCCAGATAACTGGATTACTTGATTCAAAACATCTTTTTCTCAAGTTCTTCCTCGATTTTATTCAATGGAACCCTAGAAAATCTGTTTCTATGCAAAAGGGGTGTTAGACTCTTATCCCCAGTACTTCTATTTCCTCTAGCAGGGAAATTTCTACAGTATATATCAATGAAGCGCAAAACCGCCGTATGCTATTGTCGGTAGCGTACTGGTTACCCTATGATATCGCAAGAAGTGCAAAAGAGTTCTACGCGTCAAAGTTGAAAGTTTCCTCATGCCCCACATGTCATATTACACCGGACTCCGCATCCCTCATATGGGTAGCTCCGGAGATTGACATGTGTAATGTAAATCCGGAGCTAAACTCCTAACACAGGGAAGCTCAGCGATCCACACGTGTATAATGACCCTGAACCTAACCCGCAGCAGAGGGAAGCTCCAGTGTTGACACGTGTATAGCGGTTCCGGGGCTACCTCCCCGCAAGGGGAAGCTCTGAAGTTGCCACGTGTGGAGCCTCCGGACCTTCACATCAACGAATACATTGATGGATCTCCTTCAGCACGGACATTCAAGCAACAGTTAAAGCGGTAGTTACAAGACTTGATTACGTGTCGTTAATGTTGTATTAATGACACATGATCAGAGCAATGTTAATAGAGGTAACGCAGCCATTAAGGCACGTTATCACACTATTAACCATGCTTAATACTCATAGACATTGTATTAGGCTATTTAATACGTTAGGGCCACATGTCAGACCAGACTAATGATATAATGGTCAGTCCTTGGACTATAAAAGGACTGAGCTGCACGATACATAGGATAACTCCAAGTTGATCCAGAGACTACGCTTTCTAGCGATTCATAATACAACAACACACACCCCGTGGAGTAGGGTATTACGCTCAGGCGGCCCGGACCACGTAAATCTCTGGTGTCGCCATCTTGATCCTGATCTCTGCATGCCCCAACTAAACAAGAACCTCTGCGGGCTACACTTTAGTAGTACCGGGGGAAGTGTCGTTGCTACACTTCGACATTTGGCGCGCCAGGAAGGGGTAGTCGAGATCTCAAGATGGTGAATTCCGCCGCAGGATCTTCTAACGGCAATCGAGTTGAACAACCTGCTGGTGGCAATCCCTCTAATGTGTAGCAGCCAGCGGGTGCCATTGTTCCGGCAGGCACTTCTGTTCTGGCAAATAATGTTGGACGACAAGATGGGGCATCTACATCGATCACTACGTCGACGAACAACAACACTGAGCATGCACTCATTGCTACACGAGCTCTTCTACAACATCCACCACCTCCAGGGGCACCTCAGGGTGCTATGGAACAGTGGAGAGCTGATGTAGACCATTTGGTTGCAGCTGCAGCCGTTGGCATCAACAATCAAGGTCCCTCCCTTTGGGGCGAGTACCATCACAACGACGGACCTTATCGGGCCGACTTGGTCCGCAAGTCTCGCAGCAGAGGAGACGTACTACATCCCAGCAGGTGACTTTGTTGCCTCCCGGGGCACGACGCACCCACACCATCACCAGGATTTCGACTCATGACCTGCGGTCGGAACTGGATCACCATTACCGGCAGCAGGACGGTCGCGTCCATATCGAGCGTGCTCGCGAGAGGCAAGAGGCTCGGGACAACCCTGCTCCGCAAAGAGTAGGAGGAGGTTGTTCTGCCCTGCCCATGCATTTACGCATGGTTAGATGGCCACAGAAGTTTCGGCCTCACTTTCCAGAAAAATTCGACAGGATTGTCAACCCCGCCGAGTTCCTTCAAATCTACTCCACTGCTATTCTGGTAGCAGGAGGTGATGAGGTTGTGATGGCCAATTATTTCCCAGTGGCTCTGACTGGGACTGCAAGGTCCTGGTTCATGAGTCTTCCATCTGACTTCATTAATAGTTGGGCGGAGCTATGCCAACAATTCACTGCCAACTTCGGGAGTTCTTACACCCGACCTGGCACTGAATTGGATCTGTTTGCTATAAAGCAAACATTGGGGGAATTGCTGCGATCCTTCATCTAGCGGTTTTCTCAGGTACGGAATACTATTCCCTTAATCTCAAGCTCTTCTGTTATCGTTGCATTCAGACAGGGTGTTTGAGATAAAAAGATGTTGGAGAAGCTGGCCATCAAAGAAGTCACCAGTGTCATGAAACTCTTCAGCCTAGCGGACAAATGTGCTAGAGCTGCGGAGGGCCGTAAAATGCACTCCAAGCCGGCTCCAGAGGTCAACAAGAAGTCCTCCAAAACTAAAGCCACTACCTCCGGTAGTGGCAAAAAGAAGAAGAAGCCCATCGTCAAGAAGAAGCTGTCGACCGGCGAACTAGCCGCTGCAGCAGCTGCAGCTCCGGGTGGCCGAGGGCCATGCCCCGAGAAACGACCTCGTCCTTCATCAGAAGACGGCAACAGTTCCAAAGTGCGGTGTCCAATCCACAAGACGGACAGACACGGCCTGGAAGAATGTCGGGAGGTCCAGAACCTTGCCGAGCGTTATAACAAGCGCCAGGAAGAAGCTCCTTTCCGTCAGAGGGAAGGAAAACAAAAAGTTGACGAAGCTCCGATTGAGGAGGAGCTAGGTTTCTAGGACCCCAAGAAGGTCCTGAAAGCTGTCTACAACACTGTTGACTACGATTTCGACGTCTCTCATAACGAGCGTCAGAAGACCCTAAACACCATATATGGTGGTTCTTGGGACATCACCTCTCACCACATCCTCAAGACAATGCGGCGAGACATGGCCGTGGAAACTCCCACTGCTAGGGCAGAGCCTCATAGAAAGTGGATGGACACTCCCATCATTTTCGATGCTTCAGACTGCCCCCAAAACATGATCGGAGCTCGCCAACTCCCGTTGATGGTGTCACCCACCATTAACAATATTCAACTCCACCATGTAATGGTGGACGGAGGTTCAGGGTTGAACCTCATAAGCTTCGAAGCATTCGTTAAGCTTCGAAGCTTTCGTTAAGCTTCAGCTCTGGCCTTCGGACCTTCGCCCATCCCGACCCTTCTTTGGGGTAGGTCCGGGGACCATTACTCCTCTCAGTTCCATCACACTCCCAGTGACCTTCAGGACTCGGGAGAACTACAGAACTGAGAAGTTGGTCTTCGACGTCGGGCAGATCAGTCTACCGTTCAACGCCATTTTGGGCAGGTCAGCCTTGTACAAGTTCATGGCTGCCGCTCATTATGGTACTTAGTGTTGAAGATGCCAACACCTGCGGGCGTTCTCTGGATCCACGAAGATCGCACTGCAGGAGTCACTGTTTTAGAAGAACTCTATGCGCTTACCACAACGCAAGAGGAAGCATCCGGTAAGGAGCCAGCTCTGAACCCTCCAAGCATTTGTTATAAAGGCTCTACCTCTGCACCTCATGTGCAACCAAGCGGCGACACCGACATTCCCGTCAAAGTCGTCCAAATCGATTCCGATGCTGCTCAGACTACCCGTATATCGGGAGGTCTGAACAACAAATAGAAACTCACGCTCATCACTTTCCTCCGGGCTAATGTCGACGTGTTTGCCTGGCAACCGTCACAAATGCTCGGGATCCCTAGGGAGGTGATTGAGCACAATCTGAAGATTTACCCTGACGCACGGCATGTACACGAGAAGCCCCGAAAGTAATCAATCGAGTGACAAAACTTCATCCGACAGGAAATCAAGAAGTTGCTCGAAGCTGGATTCATCCGGGAAGTCTTCCATCCAAAATGGCTGGCAGACCCAGTTGTTGTACCCAAGGCCGGCAGGAAGCTTCAGATGTGTATCGACTACACCACCTTAAATAAGGCATGTCCAAAGGATCCATTTCCACTACCTAGAATAGATCAGATAGTGGACTCCACCTCCGGGGTGTGAGCTATTGTGTTTCTTTGATGCATATTCTGGATATCATCAAATCCAAATGTCTAAGGAAGATGAAGAGCATACTGCCTTCATAACAGTAGATGGATTGTACTGTTATACTGCCATGCCATTTGGTCTTAAAAATGCTGCTTCAACATTTGTGCAAGCTATGTACAAAACATTTGGAGAGCTAATTAGATACTTGGTGGAGGTGTACATCGATGACATCATCGTGAAGATAAAAAAAAACAAGGAGTCACTCCTTGACAACTTACAAGTTGTCCTCGACAAGCTGCGCACCACGCGCACCAAGCTAAACCCGGACAAATGTGTCTTCGGGGTAAGCTCCGGGAAGCTTCTAGGTTTCTTGGTGACTCACTGAGGAATTGAAGCAAATCCAGCGAAGATCAAGGCCATAAAAGATATACGGCCCCCAACCCGCATCAAGGATGTCCATAAGTTAACTGGATGTCTAGCTGCACTCACCCGCTTTATCTCAAGACTGGCAGAATGGGCGCTACCCTTCTTCAAACTCTTGAGGAAGTCCGGGCCATTTCATTGGCCTGAAGAAGCAAAAAAGGCGTTTCAAGAGCTAAAAAAGCTCCTCACCACACTACCGATATTAATAGCTCCGAATCGTGATGAGCCTTTACTGCTTTACATTTCGGCAACCACCAAAGTTATCAGTATGGTCCTGGTTGCGAAAAGACTGGAGCCACATCCAGTCTAGGAACCCAGACCCCTTCGGGAGGGTTCGGAGTTCAATGAAGGCGTGTGTGGGTCCCAACCCCCAGACACGAAACCTCAAGACGAAATTCTAGGAGATCAACCTCATTCACCGGAGGGGGTTCACCTAGCCAACCAAGACGATTTGGACCCTTCTAGCAAGGTCTGGGTCAAACAAGAAGGAATTCTGGACCCCTCCGGGAGGGTCCAAGAAGCACAACATGAAGGTCATGACCCCTCTGGGAGGGTCCGGGTCGATGGAGAAGAAGCTCCGGGTCTTTCCGAAAGGGTCCGGACCGTCCAACGCCAAGTGTACTTCATCAGCGTAGTGCTCCACGACGCCAAGACAAGGTACATTGAGGTACATAAGCTGCTTTACGCAGTTCTTATTGCCTCAAGAAAAAGCTTCGACCCCACTTCCAAGCCCACAAAATATTGGTGGTAACTTCTTTTCCACTGCGTGCTATTTTGCATAACCCTAACTCTACTGGGAACATTGCAAAATGGGCAGCGGAATTGGCTGACTTTGTGGCGGAATGGACTCCCTCTCCATCAAACCCTGGGGGCCACAGTGAGCGGACATCAGAACTCAAGGTTCCGGTATTCACCAAGCCTCACTGGACTCTCTACTTCAACGGCTCCGTGCAGAAGCAAGGAGTTAGAGTTGGAATGCTTCTCCTTGCCCCTACTGGGGAGAAAGTCAAGTACATGGTTCAACTTCATTTCAAGGTGACAAACAACATGGCGGAATATGAAACTCTTATGTACGGACTCAAGGTGTCACTATCTTATGGTGTCAAACAGCTGTTGGTGAAGGGAGATTCACAACTCATCATTAAACAAGTCAAAGGTGAATGTTCCTGTAACAATCCACAACTAGCTGCTTATCTCCTTGAAGTCCAGAGGCTTCAGAAAGACTTCAAAGTCCTGGATCTCCTCCATGTTCAACATCTTCACAATGCTGAAGCTGACAAACTCTCGACGAAAGCCTCAACTGGAGCTCCGGCTCCTGACGAAATCTTCGTCCGGAGGTTGTCAAAACCAACAGCTCAGCCTATCGAACTGAGCGAAGGGGGCAAGACCAGGACCACAAAGCTGGCAGTCCTGGTGGCCCTGTTACCATGGCGTCCACTAAGGGTCGTAGGTGCTGCCAGAAGCTCCGAACAACCCAGCACGCAAGACTCAGAAGCTCAAGTTAGCCCCAATGCATGGATCTCGTAGATCTGGAGCTACTAGAAAGATAATATACTTCTTGAAGACAGTGTATCCGTTGACCGGATTGTCAGATTGGCTAAAAGATACACATTGGTAGAAGAGGATCTCTACCGGCGTGGTGCCAATGGCATCCTAATGCGGTTCATTGCAAGAGAAGAAGGTTGCGAGCTCCTCACGGAAATCCATGGAGGCGAGTGTGGGAATCACACATGTTCCTATACGTTAGTCGGTAAAGCCTCCCGACACGGCTTTTACTGGCCTACAGCACTCCAGGATGCGGTTGAGCTAGTGAAAAAAATGTGAAGTGTGCCAGTTCCACGCAGAACGGATTCACACTCCGGCTCAATCACTACAAATGATACCTCCTACATGGCCATTCGCTATGTGGGGCATGGACATTTTGGGACCATTCCCAAAAGCTGTCGGAGGTTACAGGTTCCTGTATGTCGCTGTCGACAAGTTCACCAAGTGGCCGGAAGCAACTCCAGTTGTGACAATCAACAATCAATCAACAATCAAGTTCTTGAAGTCCATTATATGCAGATTTGGAGTTCCAAACAAAGTCATAACTGACAACGGAACCCAATTCACAAGTGTTGCATTCCAAGAATATTGCGAATACCTCAGCATTCAACTCAGTTATGCCTCAGTAGCTCGCCCAGCAAGCAATGGCCAAGCCGAGAGAGCAAATGCAAAATTTTTAAAAGGACTCAGGACGCGCACGTATGAGCGCCTGAAAAAACATGGAGCCAACTAGATTGAAGAGCTTCCATCCATATTGTGGGCGAACAGGACAACACCTAACCGGTCAACTAGAGAAACACCTTTCTTCCTGGTGTACGGAGCTGAAGCAGTCCTTCCTCTAGAGATAACCTTGGGGTCCCTCCATGTCTGGACCTTCAACGAAGTCGCGCAGGACCAACTCTGATGTGAAGACCTTGACCTCGTCGACGAGGGAAGGTGCCAAGCAGCTGTTCGGAATGCACGTTATCGCCAAGCGCTCCGGCGCTATCATCAAAGGCACGTGCGCAACCGACAACTTGAAGAAGGTTATCTGGTGCTTCGAAAGATACTAACTCGTGAACGAATGAACAAACTTTCCCCCAATTGGGAAGGTCCTTTATGAGTGATAAAAGTATCTCGACCTGGATGCGTTCGCTTGGCAACTGAGGATGGGACTCCGCTTCCTACTCCTTGGAACATCGAGCACCTCCGTAAGTTTTATGGTTAGAATCACGGAGGTGAGTCTGTAATTACACATGATGTATGTTATAGAGTCATTAAACAGATAGGAATAGGTCCTCCGGGAGAACATTCGGACCCCTCCAGGAGGGTCTGGGAAGTTCAAGTACACTTCATACAATCACCGCACTAAAAGTGTAACTACCTACCCTAGGTTAGTACAAGATGTATAGCGCACTTAGCTTGGTCCCGCACCCTAAGTGTGTCCTTATCTCCCCTGTAATCTGGACCTATAATGAAAGACATTGTTGTGTGAAAACAGACTCCACGTGCATTTATTTTTGTAGAATGCTCGATTTATCAAATTATTGTTTTTAACCTTCTTGTCTATAATGAAGTTGTGCAATTCTTTTTTAGTTTTTACCCAAGCTATTCATATGTGTTGCAAGTTATATTGTTGACTTCTTTGGGTCTTAACATGTTGTATAGTCTACTTGCCTGAACGCCAAGCCAATATAGGTCCGGAGTGTGCTATCGACTTAGCCTGGTCCTGCACCCTAAGTACGCCACTCTACCTACACTCCGGCAGGCATCAGTAGGGTAAGTACTAAAAAGCATATGGGTCCGGAAGGGTTACATCAATATACTTGTTACCATATCGAGTTACTTCGGAATAAAAACTCAAGTAAGAACAATAAGTCACAAACGATTTATAGACAAGAGGACGAATTTTACTTTTTTATTGTATTTAATGTGCAGGAAAAATAGAAATTCATAGCGATGGTGGACGACGCTGGAGCTACTAAGCTCTGGCATCCTCCGAGGGGACCCGCCGTCGATATTTAATATGTTGACAGTGGGTAATGTCGAAGTTACAAAGCTCCGACAACCCCTGGGGGGCCTACCTTCAACTATTCGTGCGGCGACATCGGGAGCTACCAAGCTCCGATAAATCCTAGGGGCCCACCGTCGGCATTTTATACGTTGATAGTGGGTGCTGTCGGAGCTACCAAGTTCCGCTAATCCCAGGGGGCCTGCCGTCGACGCATCAAAAATGAAGACTTCGGACCTAAAATCTACAAGTGTGAAGTGTTCAAGTCATCAATATTTTGTCAAATCCTTTGGTACATGTACACACTTTAATTGTGCACACATACTAGGGGGCCAACAAGACGGAGCAAATTATATTGAAGACAAAAATAAATTGAAGTTCATGGCAAAATGGATTTCATTAATTTGAAGTACTGGATTACAAAATTGGGATTACAGCAGAAGGCAGAAGGAAAAAGTCCTAGCTACTGGAGGATCTAAGTCCTGCGGAAGAATGAGGCGACTTCCTTGACAACTTTTTGGACGCTGGCCCTAGCGGTGTCCTCCTCTTCAGCAATGGGACCTTGGAGCACCGGGTCCAATGAGAATTGGGGATCTCGGCTCACATAACACGTCAGCACATACTCTGCGACATTTGTAGCCAGAGATTTGCCCTCTATCTCTAGCTTGTCCGCGATGACATCACCCATTGCGTCGAGTTTGCCACTAGCAGCACTGAGGGCCACCAGTGCTCGGTCCAATTCCAGCTCCGGATTGTCTGGACGTACAATACTAAGGCCTAGTGGTGTCATCACGTCGTTGGTTCGTCCCAAGAAGTCCCATACTTGGATGAACTCAATTTCCTTCAAGCTCCACAGCTCCTCTAGTGACTTCCGGGCGACCGCAAGCTCCAAACCTTCCCGAGCGAGGCGCTCAACCAATTTAGCATGCTGCTGCATAATCTCAGCAACCTGCTTCTCACGATCGGTCAACTCCATCTCCTGGAGGTGGATGCGGTTCCGCCTTTCCGCCAAGTCCTTTTACCCGCCTCTCACCTTCCCTTCCCTGGTGGCAATGTCAGCTTCTCTTTTTGAGAGCTCCTGCCCTAGTTTCCAGTACTTCTCCTTCTCCTCTTTGCTCCATAGATCCAACTTTTTACTGTGATCTACCAAATTCTGTTCACCCAGAGTCAACTTTTGGCTGACCTCCGCTTCCCTCTTTACAACATCTTCCTACTGCTCCAAGAGCTTTTCTTCCCTCGCCTCAAGGTCCGCCCGACGCTTCAGGAGAACCTCATTCAATTCATTGAGGTTTTCGTGACGCTCATCAGTAGCATCACGCCTCTCCTTGGCTTGCTCAAGGATCTCCCTGGAGTTAGCGTCGAGCACCCGGATGGCGGCTTCCTTCTCCTCCAGCAGCTTGTCCCAGTATTCCAACGGGCCTTCTCCCTCTTGATCCACTCCTTCTGGTCAGCCAGCCTCATCTGGGCAAGCCTGGTCTCGATGTGGAGTCTGTTGCGCCAACACCTCAAGGTGTTGCACTCCTCCTCCAGGGCTTTGCTCTCATGATTGAAGACAAGTTGGACTTGTCGGAGGCTCGAGCAGGCCTTGTATATAGACAACGCCAGAGGGATAGGCTCCAGGCCTGCTGGGACCATCTCCGCAGGCTCCAGAGGATTTTCCATCACAAAATTGGGTCCCACTCTACAAGGGTGGTCCCCTGAGCTTCTGTAGCACTTGGGTCGCTCTCCGAAAGCACTTCAGCAGTAGCAGAGGAAGAACCCACTGGGGGAACTCCCACCTCCGGACCGGAATTCAAAGGCGCTGCTTCCGGGTCATCAATTATTGGCTCCAAAGGTGGAGGACCCATGGCTACTTCACGCTGCTCCGGCTCTGGTCCAAACACCTCCGGGGCAGCTATCTTCGGGGCAATAGCTGGAGCTTCATTTGATGCCCCCATCACCTCCGGCTCTAACGCTGACGCATTAGTCACTTCCGGTTCAGTAACCGGAGCTTCAAACATCTCTGACTCTGGTACTGGAGCATCAGCCTCCGGCACCGTTGTCAGAGGTACATCTTCAACTTCTCCCCCACGGTCCGGCACTACCACGAGAGCTTCTGGAGAGGACTCTGAATCCAAGTCCACGACAGGTGGCACCGGAGCTGCCGTGACTTCTACCACCACTTGAGGAGGAGGATTGGTGCTTGAAGCTGGAGCTTTTGCATGCGTAACCCCGATCGCTACGACAGACGCCAAAGTTCCTGATCCCTTCTTAGACACCATAGAAATAAAGGGATGAGAAGATTAAAGACACAACAAAAACAAGATCAACGTTTTAAGGGGAGCACACGATGCTTACCTAGGGATGATACCATCCCAGTCGCCTCAGAACCTCTTCTTCTGAGGCCCGGAGCCAGAGCCCACCAAGTCTGGTGAGACAACGACTTCAGACCTCAGTTGAGGACCACTTGCAGCAGCCGGAGTCCTCTCGGTCAGAGCTTCTCTTGGCCGGGAAGAACTCCCGGGCCTGGAACTCTTAACCAACATTGAAGCCGACGTTGATTGCCTGGAACTAGCGCCTCTTGAAGACGCCTGCTATCGGTACCCTACGTACCGGATACCCCTTGGGATTGCAAAGATCACAAGGAAACTCCATCTATCAGATTTGAAGACCTCCGAAGGCCCTACATGTCAGGCGTAACCAGACCTGCTTCCCCGACATGGTTAGTCCCAGGACCGCCACATGTATCATAAGACCGGAGCTATCGCCCACACATGGGAAAGCTCCGGACTAGATACCAGTATGGCATCCCCGGACCTAACCCCAGACAGAGGGAAGCTCCGGTGCCGACACGTGTCCAACGGCACCGGACCTACCCGTCCACGACGGTAAGCTCCGGAGCTGCCACGTGGCCGACCGCCGGACCTTCAACTTGAACAATCAGTCTGGTGGACCCCCAACGGCTCCGGACTTCAAGGAGCAATCAAAGACTTCAAGACCTGATTAAATGTCATTAATGCCATATTAATGACACACGATCGGATGGCCCTTAATGCCGGTAACGACACTGTTAAGGCCCATTACCGTGCTATTAAAGGTAATTAACCTCATTAATTGTGTATCAAGCATGTGTAACCGCCGGGGCCACATGTCGGGCCAGGCTAACGGTGTAACGACCAGTCCTTGTACTATAAAAGGACTGGTCGACGATACACAAGGGACCTCTCCAGACCTTTTCTGGACTCCCTAACCTAGGCTAGCTTCTTCTTTTGGAGCTTCTTCTGGACTCACACGCTCAATACAACACCAACACACCCCGTGGAGTAGGGTATTATGCTCAGGCGGCCCGAACCACGTAAATCTCTGTGTCCACTTGTCATTCACCTTCTTGAATCTCTGCGCGCCCATTACCGAACTACAACTCCTCGATCTACCAACAATAGTATCAAGAGATCTGCCGGATCCAAACACCGACAGTTGGAGCGCCAGGTAGGGGGCTCTCGAGATTTCAAGGATGGTAAACTCAGCTGCTGGATCATCCAATGGCAATCCTGCTATTCAACCTGCTGGGGGCGACCCCTCCAACATGCAGCAACTAGCGGGTGCCACAGCTCCAGCAGGAGTCATGCCACCGCCGCCATTGCCTGCACCAGCCAATCAAGCTGGGCAGTGTGACAGAGCATCCGCATTGGTCACGACGTCGGTGAATAACAACAAACCTGAACACACGCTCCATGCAGCGCGTGCTCTTCTCCAACGTCCACCACCTCCGGGTGCATCTTAAGGTGCAATGGATCAGTGGAGGGCTAATGTGGAACATCTGGTTGCAGCAGCAGCTGACCGCATCAGCAACCAAGGTCCTCCCCCTTCTGGGCAGGCCCCATCGTAGCATTGGACTTTGTCGGGCAGACTTGGTCCACACGCTTCCCAAAATAGGAGGCGTGTTGCATCTCAGCAAGTTACGTCGCTACCTCCCGGGGTGCGACGCACTCATACGGTAACCAGGCTTTCAACTCACGACCTTCGGGCGGAGCTTGATCACCGTTACCGTCAACAGGAGGGCCGCGTCCATATCGAGCGTGCTCATGAGAGGCGTGAAGCTTGAGACAGTCCTGCTCCCGAGGGAGTAGGAGGAGGCTGTTCTGCCCTGGCCATGCACCTACGCATGGTCAGATGGCCACAAAAGTTCCGGCCTCACCTACCGAAGAAATTTGATGGGACTGTTAATCCTGCTGAGTTTCTCCAGATTTACTCCACCGCAATCCTCGCGGCCGGAGGTAACGAGGCCGTAATGGCCAACTACTTCCCAGTGGCCCTGACTGGGACCGCCAGGCCCTGGTTCATGAGACTTCCTCACAACTCCATCAATAGTTGGGAGGAATTGTGCCAACAGTTCACCGCCAATTTTTGGAGTTCATACACCCGACCAGGCACCGAAGTGGACCTTTTTGCTGTCGTGCAGAAGGGGGGAGAATCCCTGCGCTCATTCATCCAGAGGTTCTCCTAGGTACGAAACACTATTCCTTCTATCTTCAGCGCCTCTGTTATTGTGGCATTTAGATAGGGCATACGAGATAAGAAGATGCTGGAGAAGCTGGCGATCAAGGAGATCACCAGTGTCACAGAGCTCTTCAGCTTGGCAGACAAGTGTGCCAAAGCTGCGGAGGGCCGTGAAATGCACTCCAAACCACCTCAAGAGAATGGTAAAAAATCCTCCAAAGGCGAAGCCACTACCTCCGGGAGTGGCAAAAAGAAGAAAAAGTCCAACGGCAAGAAGAAGCCGTCGGCCAGCACATCTACTGTTGCAGCAGCTGCAGCTCCGGTTGGCCGGGGGCCACGCCCCGAGAAACGACCTCGACCTTCATCTGAAGACAGCGGCAACACCAAAATGTGGCGTCCTATCCATAAGTCGAACAACCACAACTTGGAAGACTGTCGGGAGGTCCAAAACCTTGCCGAGCGCTATAACAAGCATCAGAAAGAAGTTCCTTTTCGACAAAGGGATGGAAAACGGAAAGTTGACGAAGCTTCGGCTGAAGAGAAGTTAGATTTTCAGGACCCTAAAAAGGTACTGAAGGCTGTATACACCTCCATCGATGATGATTCCGACGTCTCCGACAATGAACGTCGGAAAACCATGAACACCATCTTTGGTGGTTCATGGGACATCACCTCCCGCCGTGTCCTCAAAACCATGCGGCGGGACATGGCCTCAGTAGCTCCTACAGCCAGGGCGGAGCCTCATCGAAAGTGGATAGACACCACCATCACTTTTGATGCTTCGGACTGCCCTCAAAACATGATCGGAGCTGGTCAACTACCTTTGATGGTATCTCCGACCATCAATAACATTCAATTACACCATGTAATGGTGGACGGAGGTTCGGGGCTGGACCTCATAAGCTTTGAAGCTTTCGTCAAGCTTCAGCTCCGACCTTCGGATCTTCGCCCCTCCCGACCTTTCTCCGGAGTAGGTCCGGGGGCCATAAACCCACTCGGTGCCATTACTCTCCCCGTGACCTTCGGGACTCGGGAGAAATATCGCATTGAGAAGTTGGTCTTCGACGTCGCTCAGATCAACTTACCTTTCAACGCCATTCTAGGCAGACCAGCCTTATACAAGTTCATGGCTGCTGCTCATTATGGCTATCTGGTGTTGAAGATGCCGACACCAGCTGGTGTTCTCTGGATCCGCGGAGACCGCACTGCCGGAGTAACTGCTCTGGAAGAACTTCACGCGCTTGCTACAGCGTAGGAGGAAGAATCTAGGCAGGAGCAAGCTCTGAAACCCCCCGAGCATTCGTCAACGAGGCTCAACCTCTGCACCTCGCCCGCAACCAAGCGTCGACACCGACATTCCCATCAAAGTCATCCAAATCAGTTCTAATGCCGATCAGACCACCCGTATATCGGGAGGTCTGAATGACAAATAGGAACTCACGCTCATCACTTTCCTCCGGGCTAATGTCGACGTGTTTGCCTGGCAACCGTCACAAATTTTGGGATCCCTAGGGAAGTGATCGAGCATAATATGAAGATCTATCTTGACGCTCGACCTGTACACCAGAAGCCTCAGAAGCAATCAGTAGAGCGATAGAACTTCATACGACAAGAAGTGAAGAAGTTGCTCGAAGCTGGATTCATCCGAGAAGTCTTCCATCCAAAATGGCTAGCAAACCCAGTCGTTGTACCCAAGGCCGGCGGGAAGCTTTGGATGTGTATAGACTACACAACACTGAATAAGGCATGCCCAAAAGATCCATTCCCACTACCTAGAATAGATCAGATAGTGGATTCCACCTCTGGGTGTGAATTACTGTGTTTCTTAGACGCATATTCTGGATACCATCAAATCAGAATGTCTAGGGAAGATGAAGAACATATTTCTTTTATCACAGTAGATGGATTGTACTGCTATACTTCCATGCCATTTTGTCTCAAGAATGCACCTTCAACATTTGTACGAGCTATGTACAAAACCTTTGGAGAGCTCATCAGAGATGTAGTGGAAGTGTATGTTGATGACATCGTCGTCAAAATCAAGGACAAGGAGTCACTTCTTGACACCTTGCAAGCTGTCTTCGACAAGCTGCGGGTCACCCGCACAAAGCTGAACCCAGACAAGTGTGTCTTCGGGGTTAGCTCCGGAAAGCTTCTTGGTTTCTTGGTAAACCATCGGGGCATAGAGGCAAATCCAGCGAAGATTAAAGCCATTGAGGATATGCAACCACCAGTCCTCATCAAGGACGTACAGAAACTGACTGGATGTCTAGCCGCCCTCGGCCGGTTCATCTCAAGACTGGTGGAACGGGTGCTACCCTTCTTCAAGCTATTGAGGAAGTCTGGACCATTCCAATGGTCTGAAGAAGCGGAAAAGGCGTTCCAGGAGCTAAAGCAGCTCCTCACCACTCTACCAACCTTGGTAGCTCTGAACCTTGGTGAGCCTTTACTACATTACATTTTGGCAACTGACAAAGTTGTTAGCATGGTCCTGGTTGCGGAGAGACCAGAACCCTCACAAGCTTAGGAATCTAGACCCCTCTGGGAGGGTCAGGAGGTTCCTGAAGGCGAGTCTGGGTCCCAGCCCCCAGACTTGGATCTACAAGGAGTTACTCTTGTCGAACAAGAGGATTCGGACCCCTCCGGGAGGGTCCAGGTCACTCCAGAAGAAGCTCCGGGTTCCTTCAGCAAGGACCTGGAAGTCCCTGAAGAAGGTCCGGACCCCTCCGGGAGGGTCCGAGTCGATGTGAAGGAAGCTCCGAGCCCCTCCGAGAGGGTCCGGACAGTCCAGCGCCCAGTGTACTTTATCAACAAAGTACTACATGATGCCAAGACTCGATACCTAGAGGTGCACAAGCTGCTCTACGCAATTCTCATCGCCTCCAGGAAGCTTCGCCATTACTTCCAAGCTCACAAGATCTCAGTGGTGACTTCTTATCCACTGTGTGCGATCTTGCATAATCCCAACTCTACTGGGAATATTGCAAAGTGGGCAGCGGAATTGGCCGAATTCGATCTTGAATTCATCCCAAGACAAGCTGTCAAGAGTCAAGCACTGGCGGACTTTGTGGGGGAATGGACCCCCTCTCCATCAAACCTTGAGGGCCCTAGTGAGCAGAAGCCGGAACTCAAGGCTCCAGTCTTCACCGAGCCTCACTGGACCCTCTACTTCGACAGCTCCATGCAAAAGCAGGGGGCCGGAGCTGGAGTCCTTCTCCTTGCTCCAACCGGGGAGAAGGTAAAATACATGGTCCACCTTGACTTCAAGGCGACCAACAACATGGCGGAGTATGAAGTACTCATTTACGAATTAAAGGTGGCACTATCATATGGTGTCAAGCAGTTGTTGGTCAAGGGAGATTCGCAGGTCATCATTAAACAGGTGAAGGGTGAATGCTCCTATAACAATCCTCAATAGCTGCTTATCTCCTTGAAGTCCAGATGCTTCAGAAGGACTTTGAAGTCCTGGACCTCCACCATGTCCAGCGTGTCCATAACACTGAAGCTAACAAACTCTCAACGAAAGCGTCATCCGGAGCTCCGGCTCCTGACGGAACCTTCATCCGAAGGTTGTCAAAACCCACAGCTCAGCCTGCCGAACTGAGTGAAGGGGGCGAGACCAGCATCCCGAAGCTGGCGGTCCCGATGGCCCTGCTACCATGGCAGCCATCAAGGGTCGTAGGTGCTGGCGGAAGCTCCGAGCAACCCAGCACGCAAGACTCAAATGCTCAAGCTAGCTCCGATGCATGGATCTCGGAGATCCGGAGCTACTTGAAAGACAATATCCTTCCTGACGATGATGTATCCGTTGACCAAATAGTCAGATTGGCTAAAAGATACATGCTGGTAGAAGGGGATGTCTACTAGCGCGGTGCCAACGGCGTCCTAATGTGGTGCATCACAAGGGAAGAAGGCTGCGAGCTCCTCACAAAAATCCATGGAGGCTAGTGTGGGAACCACGCGTCTTCCCGCACGCTGGTCGGTAAAGCCTTCCGGCATGGCTTCTACTGGCCTACAGCGCTCGAGGATGCAACTGAGCTGGTGAAGAAATGCAAAGCATGCCAGTTCCATGCAAAGCAAATTCACACACCAGCTCAGCCTCTACAAATGATACCTCCTACATGGCCTTTTGCTGTGTGGGGGATGGACATCTTGGGACCTTTCCCAAGAGCCGTCAGAGGTTACAAGTTCCTGTATCTTGCCATTGACAAATTCACCAAATGGCCGGAAGCAACTCTAGTTGTGACAATAAACAAGCACTCAACTATCAACTTCTTGCAGTCCATCGTATGCAGATTTGGAGTCCCGAATAAAATTATAACAGATAATGGGACCCAATTCACAAGCTCTGCTTTCTAAGGATACTGCGAAGACCTCGACATCCAAGTCAGCTACGCCTCCGTAGCTCACCCGACAAGCAATGGCCAAGCTGAGAGAGCAAATGTAGAAATTCTTAAAGGACTCAAGACGCGCACTTATGAGTGCCTGAAAAAACATGGAGCCAAATGGATCGAAGAGCTTCCGCCCACTCTATGGGCCAATAGGACCACTCCAAACCGGTCAACTGGAGAGACACCCTTCTTCCTGGTGTACGGAGCTGAAGCAGTTCTTCCTCTGGAAATCACCTTGGGGTCACTCCGGGTCTGGACCTTCGACGAAGCCACGCAGGACCAGCTCCGGCGTGAAGACCTTGACCTCCTTGAAGAGGGAAGGTGCCGAGCAGCTGTTCGGAATGCCCGATACCGCCAAGCTCTTCGACGCTATCACCAATGGCATGTTCACAGCCGACAACTCGAGGAAGGCGATCTGGTGCTACGAAGAATACAATCCAGAGAAGGGTTAAACAAACTCTCCCCCAACTCGGAAGGACCCTTCCGAGTGATCAAAGTATCCTGTCCCGGATGCATTCGCTTGGCAACCGAGGATGGGACACCTCTCCCAAATCCTTGGGACATTGAGCACCTCCGTAAGTTATACGCTTAATATCACGGAGGTGAGTCTATAATTACATGTGATGTATGTTATAGAGTCATTGTACAGAGTCGGGTAGCTCCTCCGGGAGGGCAGTCGGACCTACCCCGTTAGGTCCGCAACGTCCATGCATCACTTGTCACAGTCTCAGAACTAAAAGTGTAGCTAGCTAGCTTGGGTCAAATGAGAAACGAAACACACTTAGCCTGGTTCCGTACCCTAAGAGTGTACTTGTTTTCCCTGTACCCCGGACCTATAATGAAAGACATCATTGTGTGAAAACAGACTCCACGTGCATTTACTTTGTACAGGCTCAATATTTTTTATTTTTCTCTTTCTTGTCTATAACAAAGTTGTGCAGTTCTTAAGAAACTTTAGCTCGACCGGTTCATGTACAATTCGAGTTGCATTGTCTATTCTTCCGGGTCCAAACATTGTTGATGGTCTACTCGTCTGAATGCCGCCAAGCCAATCTAGGGTCGGAGTGTGCTATCGACTTAGCCTGGTCATGCACCCTAAGTACGCCACTCTACCTACACCCCGGCAGGCTGAAGTAAGGCGAGTCCAGAAATGATCGGACCTGAAGAAAACAAGACGACACTCTTGATTGTATTTAGAATTGTGTTCGACCTAAAACTTTCTCAGGAATTGTAAGACGCAATGAAGTTATAGATAGGAAATGGATTTTACTGTTTTTCTTGACTTCAGTGTGCAGGAAAAATAAATATTTCATGATGATGGTGAATAAAGCCGGAGCTACCAAAGCTGCGACATCCTCTAGGCGGCTTGTGGTCGATGTTCAAACATTAACATCGAGCATCGCTGGAGTTACTCAGCTCCGGTAAAGCTAGGGGGCAAGCCGTCAACGTAAAGAAAAGATGGTGGAAAGACTCTATAGTGGAGTCTGCCGTTGACATGCCATGTGTTGACAGAGGTCACTGCCGGAGCTACTAAGCTCTGGCACCCCAGAGGGCTAACCGTCGATGCTTTACGCGTTGAGGGAGACTACTGCCGGAGCTACTAAGCTCCGATGATGGTCAATGCTGGAGCCACTAAGCTCCGACAACCTCATGGGGCCTACACTATCGAAGCCTTCAAACCTACATTCTACAAGTTCGAAGCACACAAGTCTTCAAGAACTGTTACATCCTCTTGGTACATGTTCACAATCAAATTGTGTACATCTACCAGGGGGCCAAGTGAGACAAAGTTGTTGAAGACAAAAAATGAAATTCACAAAAAAAATTTGGGTTTCATTCATCTGGAGACAAGAGATTACAAAATTGGAGAAGAAGAAGAGAGAATACAAGCGGAAGCTACAAAGAGATGGTCCTAGACCCTGTGGAAGAACTGGGCGACCTTTTGGGCAACCTCTGACACGCTGGCTCGGGCGGCTTCACCCTCTCCTTCGATGGGGCCTTCAAACACCGGGTCCAGAGGGAATTGAGGGCCCCGACTAGTGTAGCACGTCAGCACGAACTCTACGACGTTCTTCGCCAGGGACTGTCCCTCAGTTTCCAGCTAGTCCGCGATGACATCGCCCATCTTGGTGAGCTTGTTGCCTGCTGAACTCAGCGCCTCCAACGCCTGGTCCAGCTCTGGCTCTAGATCATCCGGACGCACAAGACTAAAGCCCATTGGTATCAGCGCGTCATTGGCTTTGCCCAGGAAGTCCCAAACTTATTGGGGCTCCGCGGCCCTTGTGCTTCGCATCTCCTCTAGGGATCTTTTGGCCGCCGCAAGCTCTGAGTTCTCCCGAGCAAGACGCTCCACCTCTTTGGCATTCTGTTGAATCTTTTTAGCAACCTGCCTTTCGAGTTTACTGAGCTCTTCCTCCCGGAGGTGGATCTCATTCCAGCGGTTGACCAGATCCTTCTCTCGGCCCCGCACTTTCTTCTCCCTGGCGGCAACGGCATTCTCCTGCTTGTAGAGATCTTGCCCTCGCTCCCAGGCCTTCTTCTCCTCTTCCTCGCAACACTCCTCTAATTTCTTGGTGCGCTCTTCGAGGCTCTTGTCAGCCAGAGTTCTCTTTTGGACAAGCTCTTCCTCCCTCTTCACGAGGTCGTCCCGCAGCTCCAGGAGTTTTTGCACTTCATCTTCGAGCTTTCTCTCCCGCGCCTCAAGAGCCTCCCAGCGCTTGATGAGACTAGCGTGGATGGCGGCGAGCCTCTCCTGGTGATCATCCGCTGTGCTATTAGCAGCTTTGTCCTGCTTGTAGATGGCCTGGGACTGGTTGTCGCGGGATCGCGTCATGCTTTCCCTCTCATCCAGTAGCTTACCCCAGTATTCCAGGCGAACCTTCTCCCTCTGCACCCACTCCATGTCATCAGCCAGCCTCGACTGCGCTAGCTTGGTCTCGAAATGGAGCCGGTTGCGCCACCTCCTAAGAGTTTGGCGCTCCTCCTTGAGGGCCTTGCTGTCGTGGTAGAAAGCCAGCTGGACCTGGCGAAGACTGGAGCAGGCGTTGTCAATAGACAACGATAGGGGGATCGGGTCCAGACCTGCCGGGGTCCTCTCCGCTGGCTCTAGCGGATCTTCAGTGACAAAAATTGGGTCCCGCTCTACAAGAGCGGTCCCCTGAGCTTCCACGGCACTAGGGTCGTCCTCCGAGATAGCCTTGGCTGCCGCCGAGGAAGTTCCTGCAGCAGAAGTCCCGACCTCCGGAATTGACTCCGAAGGTCCCGCCACCAGGTCATCAACAACTGGCCCCTCAGGCGGGGGGCCAGCAGCTTCATCTTGGCACCCTGGCTCAGCAGCGGGCACCTCCGAGATCACCACTTCCGGAGCAGGTGTTGAAGGTTCGGTCAAAGCAGAAGCTACTTCCGGCTCCAACGCAGGCGCCTCCTCCGCCGCTGGCTCAGGTGCTGGCGCTTCGACCATTATGGGCTCAGGCGCTGACACCTCCGCAACAACTGGCTCGGACGCCAGAACCTCTTCGACGACCGGCTCTACAGCCGGAACTTCTGCAGCAATCGGCTCTACCGCTGGAGCTTCCTCGACAACCGGATCAAGCGCCGGAGCTTCATCAACACCCGGCTCTACCGTCGGGACCTCATCAACCACCGGCTCGACTGCCAGGGCTTCAACAACATCCGGCTCTAGGGATGGAATCGCAGCTACCTCCGACTCTGTGGCCAGAGCATCCAACATCTCAGCATCCAAGCCTGGAGCTTCAACCTCCGGGGCTGGTACCGCTGGTACATCCTCATTCCCGTGGTCCGGCGCTACCACGGGAGCTTCTGGGGATGAGTCGAGGTCCAACACCACGACAGCCAGTGCCGGAGCTGCCGCAGCCTCAGCCACCTCTTGGGGCGGCACTGGAATTGGAGCTGGAGCTTCAGCCTGCACAACCTCAACTGCTGCTGCAGGGACCAGAGCTTCAGCCCTTTTCTTAGGCACGCTGTGGATGAAGGACGAAGAAACTCAAAATACAGTTATAACAATAAAACAACTGACTGAGGTAAAAAATCAAAAATTATCTCGGAAGGCTTCCACACCAGTTAGCACAGAACCTCTTTTCCAGACGCTCTGGACTGGCCCCAGCCGCCACTGGCGTGGTAGTCCCGAAAGGTCTCCCAGAGCTTGCTACTGCTATCGATGTTGCCTTGGTCGAGCCCCCCCCCCCCCCCCCCCCCCGACCAGGAAGGACCTTCGGACCCAAAGCCCTCAGCTGGCTCTAGTAGTGGAGTCACATGGCCGGAGCTAGCACCCCGGGAAGATGCCGCTGCTGGAGTAGATGCCGCCGTTGAAGACCTCCCCCTCCGGGTAGAAGGAGCCGCCGCGGAAGAAGCAGGCCTAACGGACCTTCCGTCGGCGTGCTTCAGCTTCCTCTTACAGCTCAAGGGCTCGGCCAACTCCTTGCCCTTGCCTACGACTTCGGTTCTTGGCTTTGGGGCGGGAACGGAGCCACCTTCAGGAGCTCCGGAGATCGCCAACCCGATGATCGAACGCCTCTCAACGACACCAAGGTCGTCAATCACCGGCATCGTCCGCCAGAGCTCCCTGCTAAACTCTGCCTCCATGTTTAGAGGGAGGAAAGCTGCCGGCGGAGCCAAGTCATCACCCTCGACATCGATACCATGCTGGAACTTCTTGAGGTGGAACTCCAAAGTTGCACCCTCCATGTTGGACTTCAAACCGGTCTCTATCCGGTCATCGTCCAACATACTGTTGAGGGCCCAAGCAAGCTTCTCCCTCTTCTTCAGCGGAGCCCACCTGTTGGTCAGGAAGTTGCAAAACACCGCCTGAGGAGTCACCCCTCCTTCCACGCACTGGCGGATCCTGGTGAGAGCAGGGTTGAAGGCGTCCGACAACACCAGAGCTTCACTCCAATTTGCAGTGTCGACGTTGGGGAGGCCTTCGGGCAGCTCCAGCTTCTCGTGCTCCTCCACCTTGATGACGATCCAATCATTCTTCCAGTCGTCCCACTTCCCAGAATGGAACGACCGCAAGTACTTGAACGGGTACTTCTTGCGCTTCACAAAATAGTAGAAGCCAAGGTACTCGTCACTCCTGCCATTAGTGTGGACAGTGAAGAAGGTGCAGAAGAGCTCAACGCAGGGGGGAATGCCCACCCACATCTCGCAGAAGTGGACAAAGATCGACAGCAGGAGAATGGAGGGGGGCCAAGGTGGTACAGCTGCAGACCATAGAAGTCTAGCAGCATCAAGAAAAAAGAGGAGAAAGGTGGGATCAACCCCACCATGGCGTACGCGGAGAAGTACACCATGTCGCCGGCGTGTTCCTTCTCGAACGGAAGCTTGTCGGTGCGGACCAAGTGGTTGAAGAAGTCAGGGGGCCACCCCATGAGGGCCCGGACCTTCTTCAAATCACTGTCGGTCTTCAGTCATCTATGGCGGAGACCCAACTCCATCGTGGCACAGCGAGGCAAGAGATGGAAAACAAGCGAAAGTTTGGAGGATTTGAGTGCAAGTTTGAATGAAAGGCGTAAAGAACCACCAAACGGTGCGTGCTTTCCTTCTTAAGTAAGCCCCCACAACGCTTGGATGGAAACCGCAGAGGAGCCGACGATACCAGTCAAAAACTTCACCCTGCCAATGACAAGAGGGCCCGAGGCCACTCCGACGATCAAGTCGAGGTCCTTACCTCAGGCGAACGGTTGTCATCATGAAAGGCGGGAAACCCGAAGGCGGTGGACTGATAGGGCGCGCAGAACCGATACGATTTTCATATCAGGAACCGGCGACCTTCAATTGCGTGAGATCCGCACGCTAAGATCTCATCTTCCGCATCCAGGATATGCCACGCGGCGGAGATTTAATTGCGAACTATCATCAATGGCACATCCAAATACCCTTGAATACACGGCTCAAAAACCGCAGAATGGACCCACCTCCGGCAGAATGACTTCATCCAAAAGGTCTCTCCCAGAGGTGGGCCCAGGGGGCCACTGTCGGTACCCTACGTACCGGATACCCTTTGGGATTGCAAAGATCACAAGGAAACTCCATCTACCAGATCTGAAGACCTCCGAAGGCCCTACATGTCAGGCGTAACCGGACCTGCTTTCCCGACATGGTTAGTCCCAGAGCCGCCACATGTATCATAAGACCGGAGCTATCGCCCACACATGGGAAAGCTCCGGACTAGATACCAGTATGACATCCCCAGACCTAACCCCAGACAGATGGAAGCTCCGGTGTCGACACGTGTCCAACAGCACCGGACCTACCCGTCCACGATGGTAAGCTCCGGAGCTGCCACGTGGCCGACCGCCGGACCTTCAACTTCAACAATCAGGATGGTGGACCCCCAACGGCTCCGGACCTTCAAGGAGCAATCAAAGACTTCAAGACCTGATTAAGTGTCATTAATGCTATATTAATGACACACGATCGGATGGCCCTTAATACCGGTAACGGCACTGTTAAGGTCCGTTACCGGGCTATTAAGGGTAATTAACCTCATTAATTGTGTATCAAGCATTTGTAACCGCCGGGACCACATGTCGGGCCAGGCTAACGGTGTAACGACCAGTCCTTGTACTATAAAAGGACTGGTTGACGATACACAAGGGACCTCTCCAGACCTTTTCTGGACTCCCTAACCTAGGCTAGCTTCTTCTTCTGGTGCTTCTTCTAGACTCACACGCTCAATACAACACCAACACACCCCGTGGAGTAGGGTATTACGTTCAGGCGGCCCGAACCACGTAAATCTCTGTGTCCACTTGTCATTCACCTTCTTGAATCTTTGCGCGCCCATTACTGAACTACAACTCCTCGATCTACCAACAGTAGTATCGGGAGATCTACCGGATCCAAACACCGACACCTGCACTGGAGAAGGTGTAGCCGCAGAAGACCTCTTCCGTCGGGGAGAAGGAGCCATGGTAGAGGGAGCAACCCTGACAGACCTTCCATCAGCATGCTTCAGCTTCCTCTTCCGGCTGGAGGGTTCAACTGGCTCTTTACCCTTGCCCTTGCCTATGTCTTCAACCCTCCGGCTCGGGGCGGAGGCAGGCCCTCCTTTGGAAGCTCTGGGGATTACCACTCTGGAGGTTGGACGCCTTTCCACTTCACCAAGGTCATCGAGCGCCGACATCTTCCTCCGGAGCTCTCTGCTAAACTGAGGCTCCATGTTCAAAGGAAGGAAAGCAGCTGACGGAACCAAGTTGTCGCTGTCGACATTTATCCCATGCTAGAATTTCTTTAGATGAAGCCTCAAATCTTCGTCATCCAGGTTGGACTTCAGACCAGTTTCAATCCGGTCGTCATCCTTCACGCTGTTGAGGGCCCCGATGAGCTTCTCCCTCTTCCTTAGCGGAGCCCATCTGTTGACCTGAAAGTTGCAGAAGATAGTCTGAGGGGTCACTCCACCCTCCACGCATTTGCGGATTATGGTCAGGACGGGGTTGAAGGCATCTGACAGCTCCAGAACTACACTCCAAGCATCAGTGTCAACGTCGGGGAGTCCTTGGGGCAGGTCCAACCTCTCATGCTCCTCCACTGCAACGATGACCCAATCCTTCTTCCAATCATCCCATTTGTCGAAAGGGAAAGACTTAAAGTATTTGAAGGGGCAGTTCTTGCGCTTCACGAAATAGTAGAAGCCAAGAAGCTCAGTGCTCTTGCCGGTGGTGTGGACGGTGAAGAAGGTACGAAACAGCTCAATGCAGGGGGGAACACCCACCCACATCTCGCAAAAGTGGATGAAGGTCGCCACTAGCAGAAGAGAATGGGGGCCGAGATGATACAACTGGAGACCGTAAAAGTCTAACAGCATTAAAAGAAAGGTTGAAAAAGGTGGGATCAATCTCACCATGGCGTACGCATAGAAGTACACCATGTCGCCATTATGTTCCTTCTTGAACAGGAGCTCACTGACGCAGATCAGGTGACTGAAGGAGTTGCTGGACCACCCCATATAGGTCCGGACCTTCATCAGATCGTCATTGCTCTTGAGGCGGCTCTTGGGAAGGCCCAACTCCATCGCGACAAAGTGGAGTGAAGGAAGAGAAAACTAGGCGAAGTTTGGGAGGCTCTGAGCGCAAGTTTGATCGAAAGCGTAAAGAGTCCTCAAATCGCGCATACTTTCCTTCTTTAGTAAGTCTCCACGACACTTGGATGAAAACCACAACAAGAGTGGGGTCACATCTCAAAAATCTAGCCCGTCCATGACGAATGGGTCCGAGGCCACCCCGACGAATAGATCGAGGTTATTACCCCTGGCGAACCGTTGTCATGATGGGCAGCGGGAGACCCAAAGGCAGCACCCAGACAAGACGCTCGAAGCCGATATGGTTTTTGTATTGGGAACTGGCGACATTCAATTGCGTGAGATTCGCACTCAAAGATCTCATCTGCCACATTTATAACAAGCCACACAATGATGGTTTAACCCCGGACCATCGCCCCAACGGCACATTAGGAGACTTTTGAAGTCGAAGCGCGGGAATCAAGGTTGGCCCCAACTTTGGTAGAATAACTTAACCCAAAGGGTTTCTCCCAAAGGTGGGCCCGGGGACCACTGCCGGTACCCTGCGTACCGGGTACCCTATGATACCGCAAGAAGTGCAAAAGAGTTCTACCTGTCAAAGTTGAAGGTTTCCTCATGCCCAACATGTCATATTACACTGGACCCGCATCCCTCATATGGGTAGCTCCGGAGATTGACATGTGTAATGTAAATCCGGAGCTAAACTCCCAACATAGGGAAGCTCCGCGATCAACACGTGTATAATCACCCCGAACCTAACCCCCAGCAGAGGGAAGCTCCGGTGTTGACACGTGTATAGCGGTTCCGGAGCTACCTCCCCGCAAGGGGAAGCTCCAAAGCTGTCACGTGTGGAGCCTCCGGACCTTCACATCAACGAATACATTGATGGATCTCCTTCAGCACGGACATTCAAGGGACAACTAAAGCGATAGTTACAAGACTTGATTACGTGTCATTAATGTTATATTAATGACACAAGATCAGAGCAATGTTAATAGAGGTAACACAACCATTAAGACACGTTATCACACTATTAACCATGCTTAATACTCATAGACAATGTATTAGGCTCTTTAATACGCCAGGCCCACATGTCGGGCCAGGCTAATGATGTAACGGTCAGTTCTTGGACTATAAAAGGACTGAGCCGCATGATACAGAGGACAACTCCAAGCTGAGCCAGAGACTACACTTTCTAGCGATTCATAATACAACAACAATACACACACACACCCTGTGGAGTAGGTATTACGCTCAGGCAGCCCGAACCACGTAAATCTATGGTGTCGCCATCTTGATCCTGATCTCTACGTGCCCCAACTAAAACAAGAACCTCCGCGGGCTACACTTTAGTAGTACCTGGGGAAGTGTCGTTGCTACACTTCAACAACTATCTCTACCCATAATGGATCATTATTCACATGACTTTCCACTTGTTCAGTATGTGAATGATACTTTGCTTGTTATGAGAGCATCTCAAAAAGAGTTATTCTATCTCAAAGGGTTATTGCAAACTTTCTCTCAATCAACGGGACTACAAGTTAATTTTAAGAAATCTTGCCTGGTATTGATCAACATATCCAAAGAAAAGGCCACCTTGTTGGTTGCAAAATTGAAAAATTTCTATTTACATACCTTGCGCTACCTTTAGTCACTTGCAAAACTAAAGTGATTAACTTTTAATCACTGCTTAACAAAATGGAAAGGAGACTCCTGGCAACATCATAACTCTTGAACCAGACAGGCATACTCCAAATAGTCAATTCGGTTCTATCTGTGTTACCAACTTGCACAATATGCATACTCCTGTGCGCGCCCCCCTCCCTATACTCCTGTGCGCGCCCCCCTCCCTATACTCCGCCCCTTCCCTCCCAAGGAAGAGAGGGCGATTGGCACTCCCCTGTCCACACCAAGGTTTCGATGTGCTCCAGTGATCGTCGATTCCTCGGTCGGGACTCCTTGTGATCGCGTAGTTGCGACTGCGCATCTCACTTTTGTGATCTTTTCATAGAAATTTTTCTCCAGGACATCAAGATCAGCGTAACTGCTCCTCCTTTCTTCATTTAAAAGTGGTGAGTGGCTGTTCTGATCCGAGTTCCTGGAGATTCTTATGATCGTCTTTCACCACGATTGACAATCAACACGGTCCCTTGATTGGAACTCTACTGGCACATCATTACTGGGTGCCTTGTTTCAAGTTCATCTTGGGTGCATAGCAGTTTGGTGGTTTCTTAGTTGTGATTTTCAGTCGCAAGTAAACTGCTACTCTTCTTCAACATTTCATACTTGAAATTGAAGTTTCATTGATCTGGGCACATGACAGTTGCTTAGCAATTACTGGCTCTTTCTTCCTGGGCGCACAACAGTTGCTGATGTTCCTCAAATAGTAATTGCTACTGTTTCTGCCATCTGGAATTACACTCATTGATTCATTGCTGGGCGCATTTACTTGTTTCAGTTTTCTTGAAAGCCTAACATTTGTAAAGTGCCTACTCTCTGATACAAGTTTTCAAAAACTTTTCTAAGCGCATGTTTCTGAGGATGGAGGAAAAGAACAAAGCCAAGAAGAAACTTGATGCTGTTTCAAGCAGTCATGTGTGTAGATGGAAGGGAGGCTCATATGGAAGAAATGATGGCACATCTAAAATTGGCGTCTATTGAATCTGCAGCAGTGGTCCTAGATGATTTAGATGAACAACAATTAATTGATCCATATCATGCTATTGTTGGAAAAGTTCTTGCACCAAATACTCTCCATCTAAATACAATTATGGTTGCATTGAAACCAGCGTGGAGAAATCCGAAAGGTTTAATTTTCAACTCTGTGGGTGACAATTTGTTTATTGCTGAATTCTCTTCCATGGATGAACATAATTATGTCTTGCAAGGTTCTCCGTGGAAAGTTAGGAAACATGCAATACTTCTCAAGATTCATGATGCAAATACTCAACCACAGAAGATTGATTTCAGTAGGATGCCTATTTGGGTGAGAATCCTCGACCTCCCAACTAGATTGATGACTAAACAAAGAGGTGAGGAAATTACAAAACCAATTGGAAAAGTGCAGAAAGTGGATGCAGATACTCTTGGACGGTGTTGGGGTGGTTTTATGCGACTAAGGATTGAGATCAATGTGCTTCAACCGTTGGTCCGATATGTGACCGTTTTCTCCCAACGTCTTCAAATCACTGAAAGATTCCAAGTCCAATATGAAAGATTACCACTTTACTGTTTTTCATGTGGTATTTGGGTCATTCAGCATTGATTTGTTCCAACCCGGCTGACCGTGATGCTAACAGTGATCTGCCATATGCTGGCAAAAAGCTTTTTGTACTGAAAGGTCCATGGAAAAAGATGGGCAATCGTACTAGACCAGGAAATGATTGTACGGAACCAAATAATCCTAAGTCTTGCAGTGGTACTACTTCACATGCTGCTGATCCTTTAGGAAAATATCAGAACAAAAAATCATGTCACAAACCATGAGGATGAGGCTGGAAATAGTAGTGCAAATATTTGCTTCACTGATAGTTATGAAACAAATAACATCAACAAAGGGAAAAATCTTGCAATGGAAGGCACTTTGCCAAACTTGACAGGAAAAAAAAGAAAAGCTAAAGTACCACTACAGAAAGAAATGACCAATCATGAGCAATCATTTGATCAAAAATCCAATACTTCAATGGTAATTGATAAAGAAAAGACTCATGATATGGAATGTATTGGTGAATATAGTACTAAAACAAGAAAAAAGATGAAAAGTTCCACTCCAAGATCGGCGGATCAGGCGGAGGATGCTATGCAGCCCCGCCGTACGCAATGAGTCTTTTAGCATGGAACTGTCGTAGGCTGGGGTCAAACGCGACAGTTGATGAACTTCGCTATTTAGTGAAGTTATATAGACCCCGTCGGAGTCTGGTTTCGGCAATTCTCTCGGTACTACCGTTGGCAGCCCGCGGAGTTTGTAGTTCGGTATTGGGCGCACAGAGATCCATAACATGATGGCAAGTTGACACGAGGATTTACGTGGTTTGGGCCGCCTAAGCATAATACCCCACTCCACAGGGTGTGTAGTTGTAGTATTGAGCGTCTAAGCACTTGTGAGCGTGTGTCAGAGCCGAGTCTGGGAGTCAGGAGAGTCTCCCCGTTATATCGTTCGACCAGTCCTTTTATAGTACAAGGACTGGTCGTTACATCGTTAGCCTGGCCCGACATGTGGCCCTAGCGCTTACTGATGTTTAATACACAATTAATGAGCTTAATTACCCTTAATAGTGTGGTAACGCGCCTTGACAGTGCCGTTACTGGTATTAAAGGCCCTCCAATCGTGTGTCATTAAGATGGTATTAATAACACTTAATCGAGTCTTGAAGTCCTTGATTGTCCCTTGAAGGTCCGAGCCGTTGGGGGTCCACCAGTCTGATTGTTGAAGTTGAAGGTCCGGCGCTTGGACACGTGGCAGCTCCGGAGCTTACCATCTAGGACAGGTAGGTCTGGTGCTTTTATACACGTGTCAGGACTGGAGCTTCCCTCTGTCGGGGGTTAGGTCCGGAGGTGCCGCACATGTATTTAGCCCGAAGCTTTCCCATGTGTGGGATGTAGCTCCGGTTGCAGGATACATGTGGCAACACCGGGACTAACCATAGAAGGGAGGCAGGTCCGGTCCCAAATGACACGTGGGGCCTTCGAAGGTCTTCAACTCAGATGAGTTCCTCCAGTCTTTTTGCAGTCCCAAGGGGTATTCAATACGCAGGGTACCGACAAACCCAGTATCCTATTTTTATCAGAAACAAAATTAAAGGATACTATTGCAAGAAATTTCATGTGGTCATTGGGTTTTACAGGATCACTTGCTGTAAGTTGTGAAGGCCATAGTGGAGGATTGGTGCTATTCTGGAAAGAACCATATTATATGTCTCTTAGTGCTTTCAATAAATATTTTATTGATACTATGATTTCTATGGCCTCTGGTGTACCATGGCGTACAACTTCTGTTTATGGAGAACTCCGACATGAACTTCGTCCTTTATTTTGGGAAATGCTTCAACATTTACATAATGGATGGAATGGTCCATGGATGTGTTGTTGGGATTTCAATGAGGTGCTGCTCCATAATGAATACTATGGTGCTAGAAACAGAAATGAGGCCCAAATGGATCGATTTCGAAGGTGCCTTGATATTTGCAACTTGGTTGACCTGGGTTTTAATGGTCAAAGATATACATGGTCTAATCGACGAGAGGCTCAATGTAATACTCTTGCAAAATTAGATCGTGCAGTGGCTAATGTGGCTTTCTCCTCTATTTTTGATCACTGTCAAGTGGAGAATATTATTACAACATCCCCCGACCATTATGCAGGGAATATTACATTTTCGGCTGCATTGTGTCCTCAATTAAATCCAAAGGTTCAACAAGGTTTTGAGTATGAAGCCACGTGGAGACGTGCTGAAAATTACAATAATGCAGTTGAATCCAGTTGGCAGCCTAGTCAAATAAAGGAGAACCCACTGGAAAATATTTGTCATAAACTCAGCCACACTGCAGATTCTTTGAGGACATGGAGTAAAAAATGTTTCGGATCGGTACGACGACAAATTCAGCACCTCACAAAAGAATTACAGCAGTTAAGAAGAATGAATATCTCCGTTCCGTACTTAAAAAAGAAAGAGATGTTCAATGTCAATTGAATGAACTTTTTGAAAGGGAAGAAATAATGGCCCGCCAAAGATCTAGAGTTAATTGGCTATGTGAAGGAGATCGAAACACCGCTTTCTTTCATGCACGAGCTACAACAAAAAGGAAAGCAAATCAAATTGAATCTCTGATTAGTGACAATGGGTTGTTGTCTCCAGACCAAGGAGAAACAAAAAAATGGTACATTTGTTCTACGAAAAATTATTTACTTCAGAGCCACTATTACTAATGAATGATGTACTTGATGCCATCCCTATGAAAGTTACTGAATCAATGAATTATGATCTTTGTCAACCATATTCTGATGAGGAAATTAAATATGCTTTATTTCAAATGGGACCTACAAAAGCTCCTGGTCCGGGTGGATATCCAGCAATGTTCTATCAAACACATTGGAGTCTAATACATAATGAAGTGTGCGATGCGGTTCGTGCCTTCTTGGGAGGTGCTAAAATTCTAGATGGTTTTTGTGACTCTATAACTGTGCTTATTCCGAAGGTTTCAAAGGCTCAATATCTTTCTAAGTTTCGACCTATTAGCCTCTGTAATGTGATTTGCAAAATTGTTTCAAAGGTTATGGCTAATAGATTGAAGACCATTCTACCTTCTATAATATCTGAGACACAGGGTGCTTTTGTTCCCAGAAGATTAATAACAGATAATGTAATCGTTGCATATGAACGCTTCAACACAATTCGAGTACAGAATGATAAAAGTCCTTGTTTTGCCTTAAAAGTTGACATGATGAAAGCATATGACCGCATTGAATGGACATATCTTCATGGCTGCATGTGCAGACTTGATTTCTCTCCTATTTGGATAGAATCAGTGATGCGCTGCGTCACATCTGCTAGATATGCTATGAAAATAAATGGTGAGCTGACAAAGACTGTAATACCATCCAGGGGAATACGTCAAGGGGATGTTAGACAACAAGAGGGAGCCCAAAGATCAAATAGCCACTAAATCATCTTGAATTACATGGAGAAATCTGATTATAACATGAACAACAAGTGCTATCTCTCAACTAGCACAAGAACATCAATAATACCTTCTCCTCCATCTTTGTTGTTGCTTGACGATGCAGCCATCTAGCCAAAAGGCGAGGCCGCAAGAAGAACGACAACGAGAGGCGTTTCCCCTTGTTCTTCTCTTGGTATCTTGATCGGATTCTGAGTGGATTAGGGTGTTCAAGTGTGTATGAGTGTATGCCCTTAAGTCTTTTTGATCACACACTTGACCCTCTTCTTATAGTTGACCAAGAGACACAAGAGGGGGCCTCCCACCCTTAGGAATTATTGAGTCTCCCGATCAGAGACTCAAAATTCGGTGGGTTGTGTCCTTTCAATTAGAACACATGTCAATTTCGAGTTCAAACTGACAGTTAATGAAAAATCGGACTAGTCCGTATAGGGTCCGGACTAGTCCGGTTACCCTTACTGGACAATATCGGACTAGTCCGGTCTTTACCGGACAAGTCCGGTACTTCCCAACATTCTCCCCCTTGAACTCGAATCTGAAACTTACCAACTTACTTAATACTAAACTTAATGTCCATTTTCTCATGCTTGACATATAGGGCACGACGCATCACAACAACCATTTACGTATTGTTGGACTCGAAGACCACAATACATCTCACACTTGAAAATGAACCTTAGTCTTACTTGGCCCCTAAATATCCAGTGATCATAGTCTCTCCCTTAAACCCATGCCGGCTACGTGTTCACTGAACACGCTGGGTGGAAGACCTTTTGTTAGCGGATCCGCAAGCATACGCTTGGTACTTATATGATCAAGACTTATGGTATGATCCTGGATTCGATCTTTCACAACATAAAACTTAATGTCGATGTGTTTGGCAGCACCACTCGAATTATTGTTGTGAGAGTAAAATACTGCGGGCTCATTATCGCAGTATAACTTAAGTGGTTTTTCAATGCTGTCGACCACTCTAAGACCGGGTAAAAATTTCTTAAGCCAAACAGCCTGCCCGGTGGCCTCATAACATGCAACAAACTCGACATGCATTATGGACGATGCAGTGATGGTTTGTTTGGAGCTTTTCCATGAAATGGCTCCATTCGCGAGGGTGAATATATAACCTGACGTGGATTTCTTAGTATCCACACAACCCGCGAAATCTGAATCTGAATATCCCACTACTTCAAGTGGGTCTGACTTACTATACGTTAACATGAGGCCTTTTGTGCCTTGCACATATCTTAATGCTTTCTTAACTGCCTTCCAGTGATCAATCCCTGGATTGGCCTGATATCTGCCAAGCATTCCGGTCACATAAGCTAAGTCAGGGCGAGTACAGACTTGAGCATACATAAGGCTTCCGACAGCAGAAGCATATGGAATCGACTCCATTTGATCGATCTCATATTGGTTCCTGGGACACTGAAGGTTCCCAAACTTATCGCCCTTGACAATCGGAGCAGGCGAAGGCTTACTCTTATGCATACTGTACTTTCTCAGTACATTCTCTAAGTATGCCTTTTGTGATAAGCCTAATACCCCCTTATTTCTATCTCGGTGAATTTCTATGCCCAATACATAGGATGCTTCACCAAGATCTTTCATATCAAAATTAGAGGACAAAAACTTCTTAGTTTCTGATAGTAGATTGACATCACTACTTGCAAGTAGTATATCATCTACGTAAAGCACGAGGAAAATAAATTTCCCGCTCTTAAACTTAGCATAAATGCAATTGTCCTCCTCATTTTCTTTAAACCCAAACTTTCTTACTGTTTCATCGAACTTGAGATACCACTGTCTTGATGCTTGTTTAAGTCCATAAATGGACTTCCTTAAGTGGCATCCCATATGTTCCTTACCCTTAATAACAAAACCTTTCGGTTGTGTCATATAGACGTTCTCATATAGATCACCATTGAGAAACGCCGTCTTTACATCCATCTGATGTAATTCTAAATTATAATGTGCAACTAATGCCATAATGATTCTGAACGAATCCTTACTTGAGACAGGTGAAAATGTCTCATTATAATCAATCCCTTCTCTTTGAGTGAAGCCTTTTGCAACAAGTCTGGCCTTAAACTTATCAATATTCCCTTTGGGGTCACGTTTAATTTTGTAGACCCATTTACAACCTACTGTTTTGGCTCTATTAGGAATCTCAACTAAATCCCAGACTTTGTTTGTTTCCATAGACCTCATTTCATCCTCCATGGCTTTACGCCATTGAGATGATTGAGGACTTCTCATAGCTTCTTCAAAAGTGGTGGGATCACCCTCCATTTGAATTGCCTCACTCAAATAGATCTCATAATCGTCCAGAATGGCCGATTTTCTTTCTCGTTGAGATCTTCTTAATTGCACATTATCCTCATTTTGAGGCTGTTGTTGCTCTTCATTATTAGTGACAACGGGCTGAAAATGCTCAACCTCTCTTAATAATTCCGTTGTCAATGGAGAACTAACAACAGGTGTTGAATCATTACCAATAGGCACTGATGATTCAACAGCAGTAGGTAATGAGAAATATGGTTCTTGAATCATAGGAGTGGGTACATAAACCCGCTTCTCTTCAAGATTATTTTCTCATCTTACCATACTCCCCCTGATCATGGCATCCTCTAAAAAAACGGCATACCTTGTTTCTACAAACTTAGTATATCGTTCTGGACAATAGAAACGATATCCCTTACTCTTTTCTGCATATCCAATAAAATGGCAACTTACTGTCTTAGAATCCAACTTACCAATGTTTGGGTTAAAAAATTTTGCCTCAGCGGGACAGCCCCATATATGCATATAACTTAATGAGGGCTTACGTCCTATCCACAACTCATACGGTGTTTTGGGCACCGACTTAGTAGGAACCCGATTTAGCACATGAATGGCGGTTTTTAATGCCTCCATCCATAAGCTAACCGGCAAATCTGATTGACTTAACATGGATCTAACCATATCCATTAGCGTACGGTTGCGCCGTTCTGCTACTCCATTTTGCTGAGGCTCGCCCGGTGTGGAATACTGGGCGACTATGCCATTTTCCTGTAGGAACCGAGCAAACGGTCCAGGAACTTGGCCATACGGGGTATGACGACCGTAGTACTCACCACCACGATCGGATCTTACCACTTTAATCTTAATATTGTGCTGATTTTCAACTTCAGCCTTAAATATCTTAAATTTATCCAATGCTTCAGAGCATTCTTTAATTGGATAAATATAGCCATAGCGAGAATAGTCATCCGTGAAGGTTATGAATGAATCAAAACCATCAACAGATACTATGGGGAATGGACCACAAATGTCCGTATGGATTAATTCCAAAATTCCCGCACTACGTATGGCACCTTTCTTAATTTTCTTAACAATCTTTCCCTTAATGCAGTCTATGTGTCGACTGTTGGAGTCGGCAGATCCCCTGACACTACGAAAGTGTTGAAGGAGTTTGTGGTTCGGTTTGGGCGCGCGGAGACTCAATAAGGTGAAATGCGATTGGACACAAGTGACACAGTGGTTTACGTGGTTCGGGCCGCCTGAGCGTAATACCCTACTCCACGGGTGTGTATGTGTTGTATTAACTTGTGAACTTCAGAGTGTTCGAGAGTCCTCTCTTCGTGTATCGTCGGTTTGTCCTTTTATAGCACAAGGACAAACCGTTACAAGTCAGCCTGGCCCGACATGTGGCCCTGGCGGTTACTAGTATTGATACACGAGATTAATTGTTGTTAATAACCCTGTAACGGCTCCGACAGTGCCGTTATAGGTGTTAAGATCGTCCTGATTAAGTATCATTAATGTGGAATTAATGATAATTAATCGGGTCTTGAAGTCCGCGGTTGTCTTTTGAAGATCCGGTGCCGTTACAACGTCTTTCGGAGGTTTGAAGTGGCCAGCCCCGACGTATGGATACGTGGCAGCTCTGGAGCTTGCTTGGGAGAAGCGGGAAGCTCCGGGGTGGCCTGGCACGTGTCAGGTCCGGAGCTTCTCTCGGTCAGGGGTTACCTCCGGAGGTGCCGTTTCAGTACCTAGCCCGGAGCTTCACCCTTACGGGTAATAGCTCTGGTCTGACAGTACACGTGGCAACCTAGGGGCTAACCATGTTGGAGAAGCGGGTCCGGTTACGTCTGGCGAGTGGGCCCCCGAGGGTCTTCAATTTGAGTAGATGTCCTTCCCTTGAGATCTTTGTAACCTCAGGGGGTGTATGGTTTTTAGGGTACCGACAGTGGCCCCCTGGACCTACCTCCGGGGAAGGCCAATGGGATGAAGTCATTCCGCCGGAGGTGGGTCCACATTTGCGACTCTTGAACTGGGTTTTCAAGGGTCTTCGGAGGTGCCTTTGGCGGGGCTTTACGGTTAAGTCCCGACGCGTGGCGCACCTCAGGCGGCAGATAAGATCTTTGACGTGCGGATCTCTCGCAATTGAAGGTCGCCGGTTCCCGATACGAAAACCGTATCGGTTCCGCGCGCCTTGTCAGTCCGCCGCCTTTGGGTTTCCCGCCTCGTGATGACAACTGTTCGCCTGGGTAAGAACCTCGACTTGATCGTCAGGGTGGTCCCGGGCCCTCTTGTCATCGGCTGGGTTGAATTCTTGAGTAGTATCCTTGACTCCCCTGCAGTTTCCATCCAAGCGTTGCGAGGGCTTACTTAAGAAGGAAAGCGCACAGTCGGGAGTTCTTTACGCTTTCCATATGTTCTTGCGCTCAAACTCCCAACTCGTGCTTTGCTCCTCTTCTCTTGCCTAGCTGTGCTGCGATGGAGTTGGGTCTGCGTGAGAGTCGTTTGAAGACGGAGAGCGATCTGAAGAAGGTCCGAGCCCTCATGGGGTGGTCGTCGGACTTCTTCAACCGTTCGGTACGCGCCGGCGGAGAGCTTCCCTTTAAAAAGGAGCACTCCGGCGAGATGGTGTACTTTTCATCGTACGCCATGGTGGGGCTGATCCCACCGTTTTCTTCCTTCTTCTTGATGCTGCTGGACTTCTATGGTCTGCAGCTATACCACCTTGGCCCTCACAACATCCTCCTTGTGTCCATCTTTGTCCACTTCTGCGAGATGTGGGTGGGCATTCCTCCCTGCATCGAGCTTTTCCGAACCTTCTTCACCGTCCAAACCACCGGCCGAAGCGACGAGTACCTTGGCTTCTACTACTTTGTGAAGCGCAAGAAGTGCCCGTTCAAGTACCTCCGGTCATTCCCTTCCGGGAAGTGGGATGACTGGAAGAAAGATTGGGTAGTCGTCCGGGTGGAGGAGCACGAGCGGTTGGAGTTGCCAGACGGTCTGCCCGGCATTGACACGTCGGTGTGGAGCGAAGTTTCGGTGCTGGCGGCAGCTTTCGACCCCGTCCTGTCCAGGATCCGCCAATGTGTGGAGGGAGGATTGACTCCCCAGGCAGTGTTCTGCAACTTCCTGTCCAACAGGTGGGCGCCGCTGAAGAGGAGGGAGAAGCTCGCCTGGGCCCTCAACAGCGTGATGGACGAGGACCGGGTTGAGACCGGGTTGAAGTCCAGCATGGTGGGGAAGTCCTTGGAGTTTCACCTCAAGAAATTCCAGCACGGCATCGATGTTGACGGAGAGTACTTGACTCCGCCGCCGGCTTTCCTCCCCCTGAACGTGGAAGTTGAGTTCAGCAGAGAGCTCCGGCGGAAGATGCCCGCGCTTGACGACCTTGGCGTCGTCGAGAGAAGATCGACCGCCCGGTTGGCGATCCCCGGGTTGTCGGAAGGCGGCTCCGCCCCTGTCTCTCAGCCGAGAACTGAGGTCACTGGCAAGGGCAAGGAGCTGGCGGAGGAGCCGGAGAGCCGGAAGAGGAAGCTGCGACATGCTGACGGAAGGTCCGTCGGGCTTGTTACTTCCCCCCCAGTTCCACATCCTCAGGAAGGAAGATCTTCCGCCGCCGTGGCAGCTGTCCCCGTGGTTGGGTCTTTTCGGAGCGCTACGGTTCCGGCGGTGGGATCCTCCCGGAGTGCGGCTGTCCCCGTGGTGGGTCCCTCCGGAGGTGCCAGCTCCGGGCAGGCGACTCCGGTACGAGAAGCGGTGAGGGCCTCCAGGTCCAGGAGTTCCTCCCGATCAAGGAGAGCTCCGACCCGGGAAACGCCCGCGGCCACGGCAAGTCCTGGGAGTCCTCCCGGAGCTCCTACGCCGACCGTGGCTAGCCCGGAATGTCCGGGAAAGAGGTTCCGCGCAAGCTGGTGCGTGAGCCTCCCAAGGTAATTTTTCTTGCTTACCTCAATTAACTTTTAGTTATAGCATCTGTTTGCTCAATTTCTTCGTTCTTTATCTGCAGCGTTCCCAAGAAGGGGAGTGAAGCTCCGCCCTCGGCCACAGTGTCTGAGGCTGCGGGGGCTTCTGCTCCAGCTCCGGTGCCGCCCCAAGCGGAGGCTGCGACAGCTCCGGCGCCGGCTGTCGTGGTCATGGACCTCGACTCGTCTCCAGAAGTTCCCGTGGTAGCGCCGGACCACGGGATTGAAGATGCGTCAGCGGCACCCGTTCCGGAGGTTGAAGCTCCGGGTCCTGGTGCTGCAGAAGTAGAAGCTCCGGCTGTTGAGTCGGAGGAAGTTGCGGTCCCGGCTTCAGAGCCGGAAAATGCTGAAGCCCCGGCGGTTGAGCCAGAGGTAGCTGAAGCCCCGGCATGCGAGCCGGAAGTTGAAGTGGTTCCGGCAATTGAGCCGGTTACTTCTGAAGCTCCGGTCGCAGAGCCGGTAACTATTGGAGCGCCGGCTGCAGAGCCGGTGGTTGTGGAGGCGAGAGAGCTTGAGCCTCCCTCAGAAGGAGTGTCCCGGCCGGAGCCAGCGGAGGTGACGACGTCGATGGTACCCGTGGCGGAGCCAGAGTGCCTGAACGAAGTCGCCGGCCCCCAGCCTGAGGGGGCAAATGAAGGCTTGGTGGCGGGACCTTCTTTGGTGGCAACTGGGGCCATCCCGGAAGAGTGCCCTAGTGCCTTGGAAGCTCGGGGTTCTGCTCTTGTAGAGTGGGACCCAATTTTTGCAAGTGAAGACCCGCTGGAACCAGCGGAGGGGACCCCAGAAGGTCCGGAGCCCATCTCGCTGTCGATGTCCATCGACAACGCTTGCTCCAGTCTACGTCAAGTCCAACTAGCCTTCTTCCACGACAGCAAGGCTCTTGAAGAGGAGCGCCAAACCCTTAGGAGGTGGCGTAATCGACTTCAATTCGAGACCAAGCTGGCGCAGTCGAGGATTGCGGATGACAAGGAATGGATCAGGCGGGAGAAGGTCCGCCTGGAGCTCTGGGGTGAGCTGCTGGACGAGAGGGAGAGCATGACTCACAACCTCGACGCCCAATCCCGGGAGTACCATGACCAAGCTAAGGCTGCTAACGACGTGGCCAACGCTCGGATTGATCAACTCAAAGCCATCAGCACCGCACTCATCAAGCGCCGAGAGGCACTTGAGGGAAGGGAAAAGCGGCTCGAGGATGAGGAGCAAAAACTCCTGGAGCTACGGGATGACGTCTTGCGACGTGAAGAAGAGCTCGCCGAGAAGACAGCTCTGGCGGACAAGGGTATCGAGGAGCGCACTAAAAAATTGGAAGAGCGCTGCCTCGAGGAGGAGGAGAAGACCTGGGTGCGGGGGCAGGAACTCTACGAGTACGAGTGTGCCCTTGTCGCCCGGGAGAAGAAAATAGAGGCTAGGGAGAAAGACCTGGTCGACCGCCGGAACAAGATCCACCTCCGGGAGGAGGAGCTCGGAAGACTTGAGAAGCGGGTTGCTGCGAAGATTCAGCAAAACGCCAAAGAAGTTGAGCATCTCTCCCGCGAGAATTCGGAGCTGGCGGCGGCCCGGAGGTCCTTGGAAGAGATGAAGGGCCTGAGGAAGACGGACTCCCTGCAAATTTGGGAGTTCCTGAGCAAGGCCGACGATGCACTGGCGCCGATGGGTTTCAGCCCCGTGCTCCCGGACGATCCGGAGCCGGAGCCGGACCTTGCGTTGCAAGCGTTGAGCGCTGCGGGCAGCAAGCTCTCCAAGGTGGGCGACGTCATCGCGGACCAGCTGGAGGTCGAGGGGCAATCCCTGACTAGGAACGTCACAGAGTATGTGTTGACGTGTTACACTAGCCGGAACCCTCGATTCTCTCTGGACCCGGTGCTTGAAGGCCCCGTCGAAGGAGAAGGCGAAGCTACCCGAGCCAGCGTGTCTGAGGTCGCCCATAAGGTCGCCGAATTCTTCCATAGGGTCTAGGACTGTCTCTCTTAGCCTTTACTTGTATCTTCTCTTCTTCCTCAATTTTGTAATCCCTTGTCTCCAGATGTAATCTCTGGTCTTCTGATGAAATGAAATCCTCAATTTTTCGTGAATTTCATTTTTTTGTCTTCAACATCTTTGTCTTCACTTGGCCCCCTGGTAGATGTGCATAATTTGATTGTGGACATGTACCAAAAGGATGTTGAGTTTCGTTGAAGACGAATTTGCTTCAAACTCGTATAATTTAAGTCCGAAGTTTTTGATAGTGAAGGTCCCTTGAAGTAGTCGGAGCTTAGAGGCTCCGGCACTGTCCATCGTCGGAGCTTAGTAGCTCCGGCAATAGCCTCTACCAACACGTTGAGCGTCGATAGTTAATACTCCAAGGTGTCGGAGCTTAGTAGCTCCGGCAATGACCCTTGCCACGCCTGGTTTGTTGGCAACGGACTCTAGTGGTAGAGTCTTCTCACCATCTTTAAGTCAACTCCGACGGTTGACGCCCTGGTGGGAGTCGGAGCTTGGTTAGCTCCGGTTTTTCTCCCTCAACTTTGGGTTCATTTTTCCTGCACACTTAAGCCAAGAAAAACAGTAAAATTCGTTCCTTATCTATAACTTCGTCGCGGCTTACGGTTCTCAAGAGAATTTCAAGTTGAACACGATTTTTAGTACGATTGGATGAATTGTCTTTTCTTTTAGATCTGATTGTCCATGGACCCACCTTACTTTGGCCTGCCAGGATGTAGGTAGAGTGGCGTACTTAGGGTGCTTGACCAGGCTAAGTCGATAGCGCACTCCGACCCTAGAATGGCTTGGCGGCTTTCAGGCGAGTTGGCCACAGACGACATTTAAATCTAAAAAATCCGACAATTCAACTCAAATCGTACATAAACCGGTTAAACTAGAACTTCTTAAGAATTGCACGCTTCTGTTATAGACAAGAAAGAGAAAAATAAAAATGTCGAGCCTATGCAAAAATGAATGCACGTGGAGTCTATTTCACATGAAGATGTCTTTCATTATAGGTCCGGGGTACAGGGGAAACAAGTACACTCTTAGGGTACGGAACCAAGCTAAGTGTGTTTGATTTCTCGTTTGACCCTGGGTAGTTAGCCACACTTCTAGTCCGGAGACTGTATCAAGTGTTGCATGAGCTCTCCAAACCTTTCGGGAAAGATCCGGCCGCTCTCCCGGAGGAACTACCCGACTCTGTACAATGACTCTATAACATACATTTCAAGTTACTTAAGACTCACCTCCGTGGAATTAAGTGTAGAACTTACGGAGGTGCTCGATGTTCCAAGGATTTGGGAGAGGTGTCCCATCCTCAGTAGCCAAGCGAACGCTTCCGGGACGGGATACTTTGATCACTCGGAAGGGCCCTTCCCAGCCGGGGGAGAGTTTGTTTTGCCCTTCTCTGGATAGTATTCTCCATAGCACCAGATCGCCTTCCTCGAGCTGTCGGTTGTGTACATGCCGCTGGTGATAACGCCGTAGAGCTTGGCGGTATCGAGCATTCCGAACAGCTGCTTGGCACCTTCCCTCCTCGAGGAGGTCTAGGTCTTCACGCCGGAGCTGGTCCTGCGCGGCTTCGTCGAAGGTCCGGACTCGGAGGGAACCCAAGGTGATTTCCGGAGGAAGGATCGCTTCAGCTCCGTACACCAGGAAGAAGGGTGTTTCTCCGGTTGCCCGACTTGGAGAAGTCCTGTTGGCCCATAGAGTGGGCGGAAGCTCTTCGATCCAATTGGCTCCGTGCTTTTTCAAACGCTCATAAGTGCGCGTTTTGAGTCCTTTAAGGATCTCTGCGTTTGCTCTCTCGGCTTGCCCATTGCTGGCAGGATGAGCTACGGAAGCGTAGCAAACTTGTATGTCGAGGTCTTCGCAATATCCTTGAAATGCGGAGCTTGTGAACTGAGTCCCATTATCAGTGATGATCTTATTTGGGACTCCGAATCTGCTCACGATAGATTGTAGAAAATTGATTGCAGATTGTTTGTTGATCGTCACAACAGGAGTAGCTTCCGGCCACTTGGTGAACTTGTCGATGGCGACGTACAGGAACTTGTAACCTCCGACGGCTCCTGGGAAGGGTCCCAAGATGTCCATCCCCCACACAGCGAAAGGCCATGTAGGAGGTATCATTTGTAAGGACTGAGCAGGTGTATGAATTTGCTTTGCATGAAATTGGCATGCTTTGCATTTCCTCACTAGCTCAGTAGCATCCTGGAGCGCTGTAGGCCAGTAGAAGCCATGCCGAAAGGCTTTTCCGACCAGCGTGCGGGAAGATGCGTGGTTCCCACACTCACCTCAATGGATTTCTGCGAGGAGCTCGCAGCCTTCTTCCCTTGTGATGCACCGCATTAGGATGCCGTTGGCACCGCGCCGGTAGAGATCCCCTTCTACCAACGTGTATCTTTTAGCCAATCTGACTACCCGGTCAGCGGATACATCATCGTCAGGAAGGATGTTGTCTTTCAAGTAGTTCCGGATCTCCGAGATCCATGCATCGGAACTGACTTGAGCATTTGAGTCTTGCGTGCTGGGTTGCTCGGAGCTTCCGGCAGCACCTACGACCCTTGATGGCTGCCATGGTAACAGGGCCATCGGGACCGTCAGCTTCGGGATGCTGATCTCGCCCCCTTCGTTCAGTTCGGCAGGCTGAACTGTGGGTTTTGACAACCTCCGGACAAAGGTTCCGTCAGGAGCCGGAGCTCCGATTGACGCCTTGGTCGATAGCTCGTCAGCTTCAGCGTTGTGAGCACGCTGAACATGGTGAAGGTCTAGGACTTCGAAGTCCTTCTGAAGCCTCTGGACTTCAAGGAGGTAAGCAGCCAGCTGGAGGTTATTGCAGGAGCATTCACCCTTCACCTGTTTGATGACAAGTTGTGAATCTCCTTTGACCAGCAACTGCTTGACACCATATGATAGTGCCACCTTTAATCCATAGATGAGTGCTTCGTACTCCGCCATGTTGTTGGTTGCCTTGAAGTCAAGGTGCACCATGTATTTCACCTTCTCCCCGGTTGGTGCGAGGAGAAGGATTCCAGCTCCGGCTCCCTGCTTCTGCATGGAGCCGTCGAAGTAAAGGGTCCAGTGAGGCTTAGTGAAGGCTGGAACTTGTGGTTGCGTCTTCTGCTCGCTGGGGCCCCCAGGGTTTAATGGAGAGGGAGTCCATTCTGCCACGAAGTCTGCCAATGCTTGACTCTTGATTGCTTGTCTTGGAATGAATTCAAGGTCGAATTCAGCCAGTTCCGCTGCCCACTTTGCAATATTCCCAGTTGAATTGGGATTATGCAGGATCGCTCGAAGTGGATATGAGGTTACCACCGAGACTTTGTGAGCTTGGAAATAGTGTCGAAGCTTCCTTGAGGCAATAAGAACTGCATAAAGCAGCTTATGCACCTCTAGGTATCAAGTCTTGGCATCATGTAACACTTCACTGATGAAGTATACCGGGCGTTGAATGGTCCGGACCCTCCCGGAGGGGTCCGAAGCTTCCTCTTCATTGATCCGGACCCTCTTGGAGGGGTCCGGACTATCTTCGGGGACCTCCGGGTTATGGTTGGAGGAACCCGGAGCTTCTTCAGGAATGACCTGGATCCTCTCGGAGGAATCAGGGTCCTCTGAAGTGGCTTCTTGTGGGTTCAAGTCTGGGAGCTGGGACCCAGACCCGCTTTCAGGAACCTCCGGACCCTCCCGAAGGGATCTGGATTTCTGAGTATTGGGTAGTTCCGGTCTCTCCGCAACCAGAACCATACTGACAACTTCGTCAACAGCTGAAATGTAAAGCAATAAAGGCTCACCGGGGTTCGGAGCTACCAAGACTGGTAGGGTGGTGAGGAACTGTTTCAGCTCCTGGAATGCCTTCTCTGCTTCTTCAGACCATTGGAATGGTCCGGACTTCCTCAGTAACTTGAAGAAGGGAAGTGCCCTTTCCGCCAGTCTTGAAATGAACCGGCTGAGGGCTGCTAGACATCCAGTTATTTTTTGGACGTCTTTGATGCGGGTTGGTGGCCGCATGTCTTCAATGGCTTTTATCTTCGCCGGATTAGCCTCTATGCCCCGGTGACTTACCAGGAAACCAAGAAGCTTTCCGGAACTAACTCCGAAGACGCACTTGTCTGGATTTAGCTTCGTGCGGGTGGCCCGCAGCTTATCGAAGACAGCCTGCAAGGTGTCCAAGAGGGATTCCTTGTTTTTGACTTTGACCACGATGTCATCGACATACACTTCCACTATGTCTCTGATGAGTTCTTCGAAAGTTTTGTACATAGCTCGTACAAAAGTTGAAGCTGCATTCTTGAGACCAAAAGGCATGGCTGTGTAACAATACAATCCATCCACTGTGATGAATGAAGTATGTTCTTCATCTTCCCTAGACATCCTGATTTGATGATATCCAGAATATGCGTCTAGAAAACACAGTAACTCACACCCGGAGGTGGAATCCACTATCTGATCTATTCTAGGTAGTGGGAATGGATCTTTTGGACATGCCTTATTCAGTGTGGTGTAGTCGATGCACATCCGAAGTTTCCCGCCGGCCTTAGGCACAACGACTGGGTTTGCCAGCCATTTTGGATGGTAGACTTCTCGGATGAATCCGGCTTCGAGCAACTTCTTCACTTCTTGTCGGATGAAGTTCTGTCGCTCTACAGATTGCTTCCGAGGTTTCTGATGCACAGGCCGAGCGTCGGGGTAAATCTTCAGATTGTGCTCAATCACTTCCCTGGGGATCCCAGGCATTTGTGACGGTTGCCAAGCAAACACGTCAACATTAGCCCGGAGGAAAGTGATGAGCGCGAGTTCCTATTTGTCGTTCAAGCCACCCGATATGCGGGTAGTTTGAGTGACATCGGAACCAATTTGGACGACTTTGATGGGAATTTTGGTGTCGCCGCTTGGCTGCACACGAGGTGCAGAGGTCGAGCCTCGTTGACGAATGCTCGGAGGTTGTGGAGCTGGCTTCTGTTTGGAGTCCTCTTCTTGCGCTGTGGTGAGCGCGTGAAGTTCCTCCAGAGCAGTTACTCCGGCAGTGCGATCTCCGCGGATCCGGAGAACGCCTACTGGTGTTGGCATCTTCAACACCAGGTATCCATAATGAGCAGCTGCCATGAATTTGTACAAGGCAGGTCTACCCAAGATGGCGTTGAATGGTAAGTTGATCTGAGCGACGTCGAAGATCAACTTCTCGGTGCGATACTTCTCCCGAGTCCCGAAGGTAACGGGGAGAGTAATAGCTCCGAGTGGAGTGATGGCCCCCGGACCTACTCCGGAGAAAGGTCGAGAGGGCTGGAGGTCCGAAGGTCGGAGCTGGAGCTTAGTGAAAGCTTCAAAGCTGATGAGGTTAAGCCCCGAACCTCCGTCTACCAGGACATGATGGAGCTGGATGTTGTTGATGGTGGGAGATACCATCAAAGGTAATTGGCCAGCTCCGACCATGCTTTGAGGACAGTCCGAAGCTTCAAAAGTGATGGGTGTGTCCATCCACTTTCGATGTGGCTCCGGTCTAGCTGTAGGAGCTACAGCAGCCATATCCCGTCGCATAGTCTTGATGACACGACGAGAAGTGATGTCCCATGATCCACCAAAGATGGTGTTCATGGTTTTTCGACGCTCGTTGTCGGAGACGTCGGAGTCATCGTCGACGGAGGTGTAGACGGCTTTCAGGACCTTTTTAGGGTCCTGAAACCCTAACTCCTCTTCAGCCGGAGCTTCATCGACCTTTTGTTTTCCCTCCCTCTGTCGGAAGGGAGACCCTTCCCGGCGCTTGTGGTAGCGCTCGGCAAGGTTTTGGACCTCCCGGCAGTCTTCCAACCTGTGGCTGCCCGTTTTGTGAATGGGGCACCACATCTTGGATTTGCCACCGTCTTCAGAAGACGGTCGAGGTCGCTTCTCGGGGCGTGGCCCCCGGCCACCAGGAGTTGCAGTGGCTGCAACGTTGGATGTGCCGGCCGACGGCTTCTTCTTGCCGTTGGTCTTCTTTTTCTTCTTGCCACTCCCGGAGGTAGCGGCTTCTTCTTTGGAGGATTTTTTATGATCCTCCAAGGCTGGTTTGGAGTGCATTTCACGGCCCTCCGCAGCTCTGGCACATTTGTCAGCCAGGCTGAAGAGCTCCGTGACGCTGGTGATCTCTTTGATCGCCAGCTTCTCCAACATCTTCTTGTCTCGTACACCCTGTCTGAATGCCACAATGACAGAAGCGCTTGAGATAGAAGGGATTGTGTTACGTACATGAGAAAATCTCTGGATGAATGACCGCAAAGATTCTCCTCCTTTTTGCACGACCGCAAAAAGGTCCAGTTCAGTGCCCGGACGGGTGTATGAACTCCCGAAATTGGCGGTGAACTGGCGGCACAATTCCTCCCAACTGTCGATAGAGTTGGGTGGAAGGCTCATAAACCAGGACCTGGCGGTCCCAGTTAAAGCCACTGGAAAGTAATTGGCCATTACGGCCTCGTTTCCTCCAGCTGCTAAGATCGTAGTGGAGTATATCTGTAGAAATTCTACGGGATTGACAGTCCCGTCGAATTTTTTCGGCAAGTGTGGCCGGAACTTCTGTGGCCATCTAACCATGCGCAGGTGCATGGCTAGGGCGGAACAGCCTCCTCCTACTCCTTCCAGAGTAGAAAGGTCTTGAGCATCTCGTCTTTCTCGAGCTCGCTCGATGTGGACACGGCCATCCTGTTGGCGGTATCGGCGATCAAGCTCCGCCCGGAGGTCATGTGTCGAAAGCCGAGATGCGGTATGGGCGCGTCGTGCCCCAGAGGGCAACAACGTCACTTGCTGTGACGCAGCTCTTCTCCGGTTGTTGGAGACATGTGGACCAAGTCTTCCAGACAACGTTCGTCACTGCGACGGGGCCCGCCCTGAAGGAGGTGGACCCTGGTTGTTGAGGCGTTCGGCCGCTGCTGCGACCAAATGCTCAACATCAGCTCTCCATTGCTCCATGGCACCTTGAGATGCATCCGGAGGTGGTGGTCGCTGGAGGAGAGCACGCGCTGCATGGAGCGCGTGTTCTGGGTTGTCACGACTTGCCGGCGCAGAATGTGACGCCGGTGCACCATCATGTCGTCCGGCATGTCTTACCGGAGAAGATGGTGGTGGTGGGAGTGTGACTCCTGCTGGAACTGAGGCTCCTGCCGGTGGCTGCATGTTGGAGGGATTGCCTCCGACAGCTTGAACAACAGGTTGCCCGTTGGATGATCTAGCCGCAGAATTCACCATTCTTGAAGATCTCAGGCGCCCCTACCTGGCGCGCCAACTGTCGACTGTTGGAGTCGGCAGATCCCCTGACACTACGAAAGTGTTGAAGGAGTTTGTGGTTCGGTTTGGGCGCGCGGAGACTCAATAAGGTGAAATGCGATTGGACACAAGTGACACAGTGGTTTACGTGGTTCGGGCCGCCTGAGCGTAATACCCTACTCCACGGGTGTGTATGTGTTGTATTAACTTGTGAACTTCAGAGTGTTCGAGAGTCCTCTCTTCGTGTATCGTCGGTTTGTCCTTTTATAGCACAAGGACAAACCGTTACAAGTCAGCCTGGCCCGACATGTGGCCCTGGCGGTTACTAGTATTGATACACGAGATTAATTGTTGTTAATAACCCTGTAACGGCTCCGACAGTTCCGTTACAGGTGTTAAGATCGTCCTGATTATGTATCATTAATGTGGAATTAATGATAATTAATCGGGTCTTGAAGTCCGCGGTTGTCTTTTGAAGATCCGGTGCCGTTACAACGTCTTTCGAAGGTTTGAAGTGGCCAGCCCCGACGTATGGATACGTGGCAGCTCTGGAGCTTGCTTGGGAGAAGCGGGAAGCTCCGGGGTGGCCTGGCACGTGTCAGGTCCGGAGCTTCTCTCGGTCAGGGGTTACCTCCGGAGGTGCCGTTTCAGTACCTAGCCCGGAGCTTCACCCTTACGGGTAATAGCTCTGGTCTGACAGTACACGTGGCAACCTAGGGGCTAACCATGTTGGAGAAGCGGGTCCGGTTACGTCTGGCGAGTGGGCCCCCGAGGGTCTTCAATTTGAGTAGATGTCCTTCCCTTGAGATCTTTGTAACCTCAGGGGGTGTATGGTTTTTAGGGTACCGACACTATGCATTCTTTTGAATCCGAAAAATCCAAATGGGGAAGAATCGATTGTGAAATCAATTGTTCAATTCTCCCCCTCGAAATATGGCCCAAGCGACAATGCCATAATTTTGAAGACATTTCGGAATCGATTCTCTTACGCTTACCCTGATGTGAGGAAAACTGATTGTCGCTTACAACATTAACATCATCATGCATAGATAATAAGTATAGCATGCCTTGTCTTATGGCAACACCAACCATCTTATTATCATACTTAATTACACATCTGTCTTTGCCAAACTGGCAAACATAACCATCATCATCTAAGCATGACACTGAGATGAGATTTCTACTTAAAGAGGGTACATATAACACATCCTGAAGTGTAAGTACAAAGCCATTTCTTAATACTAATGGATAATCTCCAATGGCTTTCACTTCAGCTTCATGGCCATCAACAACTTTAATGGCCCTTTCCCCTCTTTCTAGGGTCCTCCTCATATTTAACCCCTGCAACGAATTGCAAACGTGCACAGTGGCACCTAAGTCAATCCACCAAGAAGATGGTGTATAATCTAAAAGCAGGGATTCATCAACAAAGGTCACAAAGTCATTACCATTTTTGCAACACCATTTAAGGAAGCCAATGCAATCCTTCTGATGGTGACCTTTGTCTAAACAAAAACGGCACTGATCTTTATCCACTTTCACATCCTTATTGTAAGGATGGCTTTGTGGAAACTTACCCTTATCTTTATCATGGTGAGATGAACCATGATACTTAAAAGATTGCTTAGAAGAATAATTCTTCTTAGCCTTACCTTTTCCCTTCACGTAATTAATAGCATCATAACCGTGAAGGGACTTAATCCTCTCTTCCTCCTGAACACACATAGCCATGAGTTTTTCTATGTTCCATAGTTCAGGTTGAGAGTTGTAGTTGATGACAAAAGTCTCAAATTCCTTAGGAAGTGAGGCAATGATGAGATGCACAATGAACTCATCTTTAATCCCCAAATCCATAGGCTTAAGCTTTGCAGCCATATTTGTCATCCTTAAGATGTGCTCACACACACCACCTCCATGATATTTTTCAGTAACAAGCCTCTTGATAAGAGTGCTTGTAGTGGCCTTAGAAGAACCAGTAAACTGATTCTCTATCCTTTGGAGGTACTCAACAGCAGTTTCACATTCAGGGATTGCTCCCCGAATGGCCTCAGTGATAGTGCCCTTAATTACCATCAAACATTTCCTGTTTGATTTCTTCCACTTATAACAATCAATGTCATAAGCCAATAACTCAGTAGTATATTCCTTTGTCCTCACAGCAAAGGCTTCCTGAGTTTCATCAGCATTTCTTACTGGTTCAACCGGTGCAACCGAATATGGAGTAGTGAGAGCCAAGTCTATCTCAGAGACTTCCAAAGCAATCTCCAACTTCTCTCGCCATCTCCCATAATTGCTTCCATTGAGTGGATCAATAGAAGCGATGAAACTCAGTGCTGAATTAGCATTGGAGGAACCTTCATAATCAAAAAACCAAAATCAAGAAGAATGCATAGATGTTAACCACAAGAAAATGATGAGTTTTATCTTTCACTTTGGTCACTCGACCAAAACTCAACATTTGAGAATAACTGAAAATCAACATAGTAATTTATCTTTCGCTTTGGTTACTCGACCAAATTACTATGTTCTTAAAAAAAGAATGTCATTAATGCCTTTCGCTTTGGTTACTCAGCCAATAATGACATTGAAACTGAATATTGAAGAACAACTGAAATACATAGTAATTTATCTTTTGCTTTGGTTACTCGACCAAATTACTATGTACTTAGAAAGGATATGTCATTAATGCCTTTCGCTTTGCTTACTCGGCCAATAATGACATTAATAAAACTTAAAATCATGATAATTCTATTTTTCACTTTGGTTACTCAATAGAATTTCATGCAACTTAAATTGACATAGCAATTTATCTTTCGCTTTGGTTACTCAACCAAATTGCTATGACAATAAACTTTATTCACAGCGGAAGCTTAACTTAATAAGCAAACTTAATTGTATAGCACGGACTAGTCCGAACTCTTACAGTATGGTTTTCGGACTAGTCCGGTCCATACGCCGGACAAGTCCGGTCCCATCAAAACATTTGATCCGTTCTTTATTGAACTTTTCGAGTTTGGTCCGTACTATTCCGGACTAGTACGACCAACCCCGAAAAAGTTTCATATAAAAAACTGGAAAAAATGTCAAAATACCCAAAAGGGAATTTTAATTTTACCATCTTACCAAATCAACTTAATTTTCACAATGGATTTCAATCCAAAGTGCTTAATTGGTTTTTAATCAGATGAACGCGTCAAAACGCCCTGATCCAAAAACCTAACCACTTAACTGTGGCACACCGGACTAGTCCGGCCCTTAGACCGGACAAGTCCGGACCTTCAAAACTTTCAGCGAAAAACTTCGATCAAAACTCAATTCGAAATGATTAGTGGACTAAACGGCTCTGATACCATTGTTAGACAACAAGAGGGAGCCCAAAGATCAAATAGCCACTAAATCATCTCGAATTACATGGAGAAATCTGATTACAACATGAACACCAAGTGCTATCTCTCAAATAGCACAAGAACATCAATAATACCTTCTCCTCCATCTTTGTTGTTGCTTGACGATGCGGCCATCTAGCCAAAAGGCGAGGCCGCAAGAAGAACGACGACGAGAGGCGTTTCCCCTTGTTCTTCTCTTGGTATCTTGATCGGATTCTGAGTGGATTAGGGTGTTAAAGTGTGTATGAGTGTATGCCCTTAAGTCTTTTTGATCACACACTTGACTCTCTTCTTATAGTTGACCAAGAGACACAAGAGGGGGCCTCCCACCCTTAGGAATTATTGAGTCTCCTGATCAGAGACTCAAAATTCGGTGGGTTGTGTCCTTTCAATTAGAACACATGTCAATTTCGAGTTCAAACTGACAGTTACTAAAAAATCGGACTAGTCCGTATAGGGTCCGGACTAGTCCGGTTACCCTTACTGGACAATATCGGACTAGTCCGGTCTTTACCGGACAAGTCCGGTACTTCCCAATAGGGGATCCAATCAGCCCTTATTTATTTCTACTGTGCACAGAAGGTTTGTCTTGTCTACTGCAAAAAATGGAGGGTAGTGGTATGCTACATGGTATACATAATGGTCAAAATAGTCCCTCTATTTCTCATTTGCTGTTTGCAGATGATAGCCTTTTCTTTTCACGGTGCAACTCCCAAAGTGTAAAAAGTCTTAAAAAGGCTCTTGATAAATATTGTGCAGCCTCAAGACAAAAGATCAATATTGAAAAATCATCTATTTATTTTGGTTCCAAATGCAGTCCAAGGGTTAAAGGTCTCGTCAAAGAGAGATTGGGAATTCATAATGAGATCCTGCATGACAAGTATTTAGGATGCCTACTGAAATATCTAAAGAGATTACATCATCTTTCAAGTTCTTGCCAGAAAAAATATGGAAATGCATCAATCGATGATCAGGGTGCCCATTGTCTAGAGCGGGAAAAGAAGTATGACTCAAATCTGTAGCACAAGCAATTCCAACTTATACTATGAGTTGCTTCCAAGTGCCTGTATGGATATGTGAGAAAATGAAATCGTGTATTGCTGATCACTAGTGGGGTTTTGAAAATGGAAAGAAGAAAATGCATTGGCGATCTTGGGAATGGATGTCATCACCAAAATTTATTGGAGGAATGGGATTTCGTGATTTTGTTCTTTTCAATCAAGCTATGCTTGGAAAACAATATTGGAGGCTTATTACAGACCCCACATTGCTGTGTGCAAGAGTGCTCAAGGGACGATATTATCCAAATTCAGATTTCCTCAATGTTGGTAATCATCGTAGATCATCATACACATGTCGATCAATTCTATTTGGCAAGGATCTAGTTCTTAAAGGCCTCAGGTGGGGTATAGGCAATGGAGAAAAAGTAAATATATCGACTGATAATTGGGTCCCAAACTTTCAACCTGGTACATTTCAGCCTTTATTACCATTGCCTTTTGATGCAAAGGTCAAATTATTGCTCAATAACAATGGGACTTCTTGGAATATTGAAATGGTAAAATATTTTTTCCAAAACGAAGTAGCAAATGCCACTCTAAAGATCCCCGTCAGTTTATATGGGTGCGAAGACTTTGTTTCCTGGCCACATGCCAAATTTGGTGAATACACAGTAAAATTAGCTTATTATTTAGCAAGAGTTCAATCTTTTTTCTCCAAACAGGACAAGTTTGGATAAGGGTCTAGTTCAAACTGGCATGCTGACACAAAAAATTGGAAATCACTGTGGTCTATCCAAGTTCCAAACAAGATGAAAATTGTTTTATGGCGTATGGTACATAACTGCCTACCTACATGTGAGCAGTTGATGCATAGACACATTTTAGAGGAAGAAAATGGTTGCATTTTTTGTAGCCAAGAAGAAAAAGTTGAGCATATTTTCCTTTTGTGTTCCTATGCAAAAAAATATGAAAACATATAAAAGAACAATTCCTGACCAGTTTACGCATAAAACATATGTCCAATGCAAAGCAATGGTTTTTTGATGTCCTGACAAGAGAATCAAAAATTAATATTATTGTCATGGCGGCTACAATATGACATATTTGGGAGGCTCGGAATCAGGCAAAAAATAATGGTGGTGCAGTCCTTAACCCCATTAGAGTGGCTACAAAACTCTTTGCTTATGTTGATATAATTTGTCAACATTCTTTCAAGCAGAGAGGGTATTTCAAACGAAAGACACTCCATCTATAACCTGTTTGCATGCAATGCAAGAGGATCAAGTACGTGTCAATGTCAATGCCGCTCTATTTCCTTCTGATAATCAAATGGGATGGGGCATGGTGATTCGTGACCACATGGGATCCCATGTTCTTTCCTGTAATGAACGCATAAATGTGTTTCCAACTGCTGAATTGGCTAAAGGAATTGCAATCCGTCGGGCTCTTCCGATCCTAAAAGATCATAATTTCTCTAAGATAAGGTTATTCTCGGATTGCCTTTCTATGGTTCAAAGAATTAATTCTGCTGTCTTCGATCGATCAAACATTGGAGCAGTGGTTGCCGATATCAAATCTATGGCTGCTAAGTTCGCGTATTGCTCTATTTCTTTCTCCAGTCGTGAGAGAAATGTAATAGCACATAGGTTGGCTCGTAATGCCAATTCTTTGATTTGTAAAATATCAAGTGTTATAAATACGGATTGTATTCGTGATGAACTATGTAATGATGTTACTTAATCAATAAAGTGACATTTCCTCTAAATTTTTTTTACACAATATGCACGCTCAGGATTCCAAACACGGTGCTAGAAGTCTTTGATAGAATGAGAAAACATTGCTTATAGAATGGTTCTCATTGTGATAAAAATCATCAACCACTGATTGCCTTGGACAAAAGCACCAGACCCAAAAACAAAGGGGGTCTCAGCATCATTGATCTAAAGAAAGCAAAATAAGTCTATTGATGAAACATCTCCATAAATTTTACAATATTCAGGATATCCCATGAGTTCACTTCATCTGAAGAAACTAGTATGGAAATGAACAGATCCCTCATGCTCAAGATGAGAGAGGATCCTTCTAGTGGAAGGAAATCCTTCACTTTCTGACAACTTTCTGGAGGTCTCCTACTGTAAGAGTTTTTTTTTGAACACACGGGGCAGCTCACCCGGATACTGTTAAGAAGAAGAGTGAAACACCTGCGTCCGGGAGGAATCGAACCCAGATGAGCAGCTCTCACATCTGGAGTAGCTAGCCATCCGGCCACAGGCCGGTTCTCCTCCTACTGTAAGAGTAACAATGATAATACATTATCTTTCTGGAATGATAGATGAGAGGGAGATTATTTAAGAGGAGATCTTTCTCTCCTTTACTCGTTTGTCAAAGATAAGAATATCTCGGTCCTTTTTTAATTCAGAAGAGATAGAGGATATATTTCATATGCCTCTTTCACATGAAGCATTTCATGAGCTTCAGATCTTAAATGAAATTATTTGAAAGATGCAATTGAATACTAATCAGAAGGACCGATGGAGCTACAGATGGGGCAATCAAAATTTATTAACCAAGAAATTCTATGACATTGCTTTCCAAGATCTACACTCTCCACAAGCTATTAAGAAAATCTGAGGATCCAAATATAACAACAAATTTAAAGTTTTTTTTGACCGCTTTTCATGGATCAACTAAATACAAGGAATGTGCCGAGAAGAAAGAACATGAAGATTCATAACAACAATTATAGTTGTGCACTATGTCGTCGATGCGTTGAAGAAACCGCTATGCACTTATTCTTCAAATGCGAGTTAGCTCTCATTGCTGGCATCAAATCAATATCCATTGGGAGTTGGGACTTGCAACGAGAATTTTCTGATATGATCATCAGCTTCATCAACTGCTTTGACCTACCCTTCTTCATGGATATCAATGGGCTCTGGCCTGCTGGAACATATGGCAGTACTGAAACAGAAAAATCTTTGATGGAATTACACCATCCCATGCTAACTGGAAATCTTGTTTCCTAGCGTACTGTCACACTCAAGCTGTTATTAGAATGAATTTAATTTATAAATCTAAATTTCTGTCATGGCCAAAAGATATAGTGCAGTGCATCTAGAGCTACCAGACTTTGCCTCCACAGGCTGTAATTCCTTGTACAATTTCCTTTCTCTTTAATGCAATTCAGTAAGAGTGGGGTGTCCAACCCTGCTGTTGTTTCCTTTTCAAAAAAAAATCTTCAGCATAAAAATATAACTAACAGTTGACACATAAATGACTTAGAAATCATATGCTTCTGTATCCTCTCTATCGAGTGCTCAGTTCATTCCAGAATAAGCTTCTCTCCCACCATTAGTGAGACATGCCCTGTTAGCAGCAGAGGAGGGAAGGAGGATTGCTTGAGGAGGAAGAAGATGGGAATGGAGGCGAGGAAACTTTAGCAACTGAATTGTCAGATTTCTGTTTGCCGTCGCTCTGTCTTTGTTCCCGTTATATAGCGTCTCGCGCGCGCCACTCCGATATTACAAACCGGTCCAATCGGATTCAGCCAAACGGGTATTGGGCCTCCTGGGCCCAATGCTTCGCCTTGGTCCATTGTCGTTTGAAGATGTCGATTGTTCCCGCGCGCCTTCCCTCGAGCCAGAAGCCCCCCCCCCCCCCCCCCCCCCCCGTCTTGAGAGCGCGCTTGACCCCAAGCCAGCGCATGTGGAAATTTTTGATGAAGCCGGTCGAAGTCCTCCCAAGTAGCTAGATCAGCCGACGATCGATACCAACGAATCAGCACTTGCTTGACGATAGTTGAAAGTGCATCTAGGACTCTTGTGGATTTTGGATGATTAATGACAAGCAATTAAAGGTCTAATGAAATTGTTGAAATTTTGCAGAGAATAAAAATAAGGAAATCCTTTTATTAAAAATACTTGAAAAGGGAGAAAAGGCGTGCAAGAATGAATAATTCATAGAATTAGGGTTTTACAATTTCTTAAGTCGTAGGAAAAATCGTACTATCAAGAGGTTGCACCAACCCGAACTTGTCCAACATGCATCGGACATGTCCGATTTGTCACTGCATAGCTAGGACTTAGAAAATTTCCAAGTCCTCTGGCCCCTCGGACATATCCGAGTTGGGTCAGACATATCTGAATCCTCACTGCACAATCCCGAACTTGTCCGCACCTGTTCAAACATGTCTGAGTCCTCACTGCACAACCTTGACTTAGAAAAATTCTAAGTCTTTTGGCCACTCGGACTCGTCCGAGTCTGGCCGAACATATCTGAATTCACTCTGCAAGCACCCGGACTTATCTAGGTGGTCGGACTTATCCGATGCAGGCTTGTCTGAGGTGTTCAACATCGGACAAGTCAGTCAAAAACCCTACCTTAGAATCTCGGACTTGTCCGATCCACGTCGGACATGTTCGAAGTGGCTTTTACGCACCGATTCGAAAATCAAATCTTAGCCGTACCATCACTGGCTTAGAAGCTCGGACATGTCTGAGATATTTTCGGACTTGTCCAACGTGGGCAGCCTAACAACGGTCATAATCACTTTTTGGCTATAAGTAGGAGACAATGACCCCTCTCAGCCATAGTCTAACCACTCATTTGCACATCTGTGCTCAGGACTCCCTCAAGAGAACTTCTCCACCTAATTTTCACCTCCAAGAGCCAAAACTTGAGATTTTGGGGAGAGTGAAAGAGTTTTTGTGAGATTGAAGAAGTGGCTTTGGGGTTGAGCATCGATTCGATTCGCTTTGTTTCTCTGAGTTTTCTTTCGTGTTTGTTACTCTTGGGTGCAAACCCTAGACGGTTAGACGTCGTTTGATGATTTCGTTTGTGATTTCGATTTTGGGAAGTTTGTATCACCCCTTGAGATAGTGGAAGATCAAGCCGGCCTTTGTGGTGGCTTGGTGAGGGTAGGGCTAGAGAAAGTCTGGTCCTTTGTGGACTCCTCAACGGGGACGTAGGTTTCTTTGTGAAACTTAACCTTGGTGAAAAATCCCTTTGTCCCTTGTCTCATTTATTTTTTTCCGTATCGTTTTACTCTCTATTGTGATAATCTAGGTTTTTCTTGTCCCCACCTGTTCTAGCATGTCGATAACTTACTTTACTTGTTATATTGCTCATAGAACTGTTAGGTTGCATTTTAATTCAATAGAGTTGCTAAAAATCCCTCCTTTGATCAAGTCCTGCACAGGAGCTCAGACATATCCGACTCCTGTCAGACTTGTCTGAGCAAAGTTGGACAGTCTGGACCCAGCTCAGATTTATCCGAGAATTTGGGATCAGGACAATTTTAGTTGCTACTTATTTGTTTTAATTGCCTATTCACCCCCTCTATGCCACCTTTCAATTTGTATCAGAGCAGATTTCTCCCCAAAAAGCTTAACCGCTTGGAGATAAGATGGCCAACATCTCTGGCAACGAGGACCCGCTCAAGCAAGCACTAAAGGAGGATGACACCAAAGCCAATGAGACCAATGCACAAGAAACTCAAGGCTCCGACCCTCCGCCTCACAAGCCTTAGGGTCCACCCTCAACAGATGACATCTCAAGCTCTGATGAAGAAGACCAAGATGAGGAAGTTGCCCGCCTTGCGACACAACTAAGGAAGATGAAGAAAGAGGCAAGAAAAAAGAAAAGACTTAAAAGGGAAAAGAAGGTGAAGAGTAGTCAACAAGACTACTCCCGATATCCTTTCAACTATGAACACTTAATTTCTCGCTCTAATTATCTATTCATTTCTATGGGCAAGCCTCCACAATTTGATGGCACAAATTACACTATGTTGAAGCACAATATGAAATTGCATGTAACCTCTCCCAATCCTAGCTTATGGCACATTGTATGCACAAGAATAGATATCCCCATGGATGATCAAGAGCTCTCTTATGAGCAAGAACAACAAATCCACTACAATGCTCAAGCGACGGTCGTGCTCAACTCATCCCTAAGCCAAGAAGAGTTCAACAAGGTAGATGAGCTTGAGCTTGCCAAGGATATATGGGATACATCAAGATTGCTCATGAGCGCAATCGGTCCGTGCGAGAGGCCAAGATAGAGATGATTAAGGGGGAGCTTGGTCGGTTTGCCATGGAAGATAGTGAAACACCACAATATATGTACAATAAGCTCAAGAAACTCATCAACAATAGTCGTGCATATTGATACACCAAATGGATGGAGCATGAGGTGGTGAAGAAATTGATAGGGGCATTTATGTCAAGGAATGTCACACTTTGCACTCTAATCTGGGAGAGCCCCAAATTGCACAACATGATCTTGGATGAAGTGCTTGGCAATATCATCAACCATGATATGATGGAAAAGGAAGCCCAACATGTACAAGACCTTGCCAAAGTGACCTCATCAAGGAAGAAGGTGTTGCTCTTAAAGCTTCATCCAAGACCAAGGGCAACGAAATTCAAGAATCAAGTGAGGATGAAGGAAGTGAAGATGAAGAGAGCACGAACATGGATGATGAAGAGTTGGCTTTCTTCATCAAAAGGTTCAAGAGGATGATGAGAAGGAGAAGCAGAAGTCCCAATCATGATTGCAAGGGCAAGGAAAGAGGCAAAACAACAACAAAAAAAGCTTGCTACAATTATGGAGAGTATGGGTATTTCATTGTAAATTGCCCATACGAGAAGGAGGATGACAAGAGGAAGAAGAAGGAAGAAAAGAAGCCCCAAGAGAAGAAGTTATTCAAGAAGAAGAAGACTCAAGGGCAAGCTCACATTGGCAAGGAGTGGGACTCCAACAACGAGTCCTCCGATGATGATGATGATGAGATGGTAACCGTTGCCACCAAGAAGACTTCCATGAAGAAGTCACTCTTGCCCAATGCGGGAGCTTGGAAGACCTCATCCTACGCTTGCCTCATGGCTAAGGAAGACAAGAGAAAGGTCAAATCTAAAACATCCTCCTCACACTCTCTTAAAGATGATACCTTTGATAGTTCTAGTGAAAATGAGTTTATGGTTAAAGGTTTAAACAAAAGTGTTATAGCTAGAATGAAAATGCTTTCGGATGAAATATTGGATAAGGAGGATCTTCTATATGAACAAGAGGAATTGCTTGTCAATGAGAGGCAAAATAATTTTGATCTCGAGAAGCTCCTCGATCTTGAGAGGGAGAAGAACAAAGCACTTGAACTTGCCAAGAGCAAGGAGACTACTTCAAGTCTCAAGAGATCGAATGTTGTACTCCAAGATGAACTTGTGAATTTGAACAAGGTTCACAAGACTCTTGAAGCACAATTCGAAACTCTCAAGTCAAGATTGTCCTTTTCCACCTCAACAAGCTCAAACTCATACAATATGGAATCAAAGGCTAAAATTTGCAATTGTGCTAATTTTGTTCAAAACATGGAGAATGAGCCTAAAGAGACAAAAGGCAAACACACTCCAAGGAGTGGCATCTTTGACAAGGAGAAGATCAAATATGCACGTAGTGCATATTCGATTTCAAGATCTCCTCTTGTCAAGGATGGCCTTGGTTATTCAAAGGGAGGAAATCAAAATGCTAGATTTCACAAGAATAATAGGGAGTTTGTCTCTTTTGTCAAAGAAGGTTCATATCAACTTAAGAACAACACTCATGCACCATCTCACATGAAAATGCTAAAAATGTCAAAAGTACTAAAAATGCCAAAGATGCTAACTTCAATATATTTAATGAATTTGATGCATCTTATGTGCTTATGAAGAGCAAATTTGGGCATGTGTATGCAAAATATGAAGGGCCACATCACAAGAGTTCCAACTCTTGTGTGTGGGGGCCAAATTGCGTTGTGACTAACATAAATGGACCCAACCTAGTTTGGGTACCTAAAGCAAAAGCCTAACTTGTTTTGTAGGCATACTCCTCCGATGGCTCAAAATGAGTACTTGATAGCAGGTGCACCAACCACATGACTGGAGAAAGGAAGATGTTCATAGAGTATGAGTGTCGGTGGTTTTGATCCGGCAGATCTCCCGACACTACTAAAAGTGTTTGCGGAGTTTGAGGTTCGGTGTGGGTGTGCGGAGATTCAAGAAGGTGAAATGTAAAATGACACATGAGACACAAAAATTTACGTGGTTCGGGCCGCCTGAGCGTAATACCCTACTCCATGGGGTGTGTTGGTGTTGTATTGGATGTATGAAATCAACTCAGGTGACGTGATTTGAGAGCGCGTGCGAGCCAATCAGACCAGATCAGATCAGAGCAGATGTTATCCCCCTCTATGTATCGTCGACCTGTCCTTTTATAGTACAAGGACAAGCCGTTACAAGATGGCCTGGCCCGACATGTGGCCCCGGCGATTACTAATATTGATACACATTTGATGCACTTAATTACCCTTAATGACCGAGTTACGGACTTTGACAGCGCTGTTACTGGTAATAAGGGTCGTCCGATCGTGTGTCATTAACATAGTATTAATGACACTTAATCGGGTCTTGAAGTCCTTGATTCCCCTTTGAAGATCCGGAGATGTTGTAGATTCTACCGAAGGTTTGAGGCTGAAGATCCGACGGTTGGACACGTGGCAGCTCCAGAGCATACTGTGGGGAACAGATAGGTCCAGTGCCACCAGACACGTGTCAGTTCCAGAGCTTCCCTCAGTCTGGGGTTAGGTCCGGGGGTGCCGTTATGGTACATAGCCCGGAGCTTCCCCCTTGTGGGCGGTAGCTCCGGTTTGATGGTACACGTGGCGACCCTGGGGCTAACCATGTTGGGGAAGCGGGTCCGGTTATGTCAGACATGTGGGCCTCCGAAGGTCTTCAAATCAAGTAGATGACATTTCCTTGAGATCTTTGCAATCTCAAGGGGTATACGGTACTCAAGGTACCGATAGTGGCCTCCTAGGCCCACCTCTGGGGAAGACCCCTTGGGTGAAGTCATTCCGCCGGAGGTGGGTCCATCCTTTGACTTTTGAGCCGAGTCTTCAAAGGTCTTCAGATGTGCCGTTGGCGATAGTTTTGGAGTTAAATCCTCGCCGCGTGGCCTATCCTGGGTGCGGCAAATGATATCTTTGGTGTGCAGATCTCACGCAATTGAAGGTCGCCGGTTCCCGATACGAAAATCGTATCGGTTCCACGCGCCTTGTTAGGCTGCCGCCTTCGGGCTTCCCGCCTTTCATGATGACATTCGTTCGCCTAGGTAAGAACCTCGACTTGATCATCGGGGTGGTCCCGGGCCCTCTTGTCATCGGCAGGGTGGAATTTTTGAATAGTATCTTCGGCTTCCCTGCGGTTTCCATCCAAGCGTTGTGGGGGCTTACTTAGGAAGGAAATCGCGCACCGTCTGGGGTTCTTTACACCTCTCATCTGAACTTGCGCTCGAACTCCCAAACTTGTGCTTGCTTCTCCTCCCTTGCCTCGCTGTGCTGCGATGGAGTTGGGTCTCCGCAAGAGCCGCTTGAAGACCGAAAGTGACCTGAAGAAGGTCCGGGACCTTATGGGGTGGTCCCCGGACTTCTTTAACCACCTGGTCCGCGCCGGGGGAGAGCTCCCATTCGAGAAGGAGCACGCCGGTGCGATGGTGTACTTTTCTACGTACGCCATGGTGGGGTTGATCCAACCTTTTTCCTCCTTTTTCTTGATGATGCTAGACTTCTATGGTCTGCAACTGTATCACCTTGGCCCCCACTCCATTCTTCTAGTGTATGTCTTCATCCACTTCTGTGAAATGTGGGTGGGCATCCCCCCTGCATTGAGCTTTTCCGGACCTTCTTCACCGTCCATACCACCGGAAGGGGTGATGCGTACCTTGGCTTCTACTACTTTGTGAAGCGCAAGAAGTGCCCATTCAAGTACCTCCGGTCGTTTCCCTCTGGAAAGTGGGATGATTGGAAGAAAGACTGGATAGTCATCCGGGTGGAGGAGCACGAGAAGCTGGAGCTGCCCGAAGGCCTCCCCAACATCGACACTGCAGTCTGGAGTGAAGCTCCAGTGCTGTCGGATGCCTTCAACCCTGCTCTGACCAGGATCCGCCAATGTCTGGAGGGAGGATTAACTCCTCAGGCAGTATTTTGCAATTTCCTAGTCAACAGGTGGGCACCGCTGAAGAGGAGAGAAAAACTCGCTTGGAGCCTCAACAGTGTGATGGACGACGATCGGGTCGAGACCGGGCTGAAGTCCAACATGGAGGGGGCGACCTTGGAGTTTCATCTCAAGAAGTTCCAGCACGGCATCGACGTCGCGGGTGATGACTTGACCCCACCACCAGCTTTCCTCCCTCTGAACGAGGAAGTACAGTTCTGCAGGGAGCTCCGGCGGATGATGCCGGCGCTTGACGACCTCGATGTCGTCGAGAGACGATCGACTTCCAGGGTGGTGATCCTTGGGGCTTCTGAGGGTGGCTCCGCCCCTGCCCCGAAGCCATGGACCAAAGTCATCGGCAAGGGCAAGGAGCCGTCAGCCAAACCCTCGAGCCGGAAGAGGAAGCTAAAGCATGCCGACAGAAGGTCCGTTAGGCCTGCACCCTCTGCAGCAGCTCCTTCTCCCCGGAGGGGGAGGTCTTCTACAACTGCGGCGACTACACCTGCAGCAGTGTCTTCCCGGGGTGCTAGCCCCGGGCATGTGACTCTAGTACCAGGGCCAGCTGAGGTCTCTGGGTCTGAAGGTCCTTCCCAGTCGAGGGGGGCCTCGACTAAGGAAATGCCCGCGACTGCAACAAGTTTTGGGTGGTCTTCCGGAGCTACCACGCCGGCGGCGGCCATGGTCAGTCCAGAATGCCCGGGAAAGAGATTCCGTGCAAGCTGGTGCGGAAGCCTTCTGAGGTAATTTTTAATCTTTACCTCAGACAGTTGTTTTGTTGTAGTAACTGTTTTTCAAGTTTCTTCATCCATCATGTGCAGCGTCCCCAAGAAGAGGAGTGAGGCTCCGCCCTCAGCCATAGCAGCTGAAGCTGTGAGGGCGGAGGCTTCTGCTCCTGTCCCGGTGCCGCCCCAAGTGGTGGTTGAAGCTGCGGCAGCTCCGGCGCCAGCTGTCGTGGTCATGGACCTCGACTCATCCCCCGAGACTCCTGTGGTAGCACCGGACCACGGGAGAGAAGATGCGCCAGCGGCACCTGCCCTGGAGGTTGAAGCCCCGGGTCTTGATGCTGAGATGTTGGAAGCTTCGGCCGCTGAGCCGGAGGAAGCAGTGATTCCAGCCCCAGAGCTGGAAATTGTCGAAGCCCCGACGGTTGAGCCAGAGGTTATTGAAGTCCCGGCGAGCGAGCCAGATGTTGAAGGAGTCCTGGCGGTTGAGCCGGCTACCTCCGAAGCTCTGGCCTTAGAGCCGGTTGCCACTGAAGCTCCGGCTACAAAGCCGGTTGCGGTTGAAGACCTTCCGACGCCTGAGCCGATTGAGGTTGAAGCTCCGGCCTCAGGGCCGGTTGTTGTCGACCTTCCGGCGCCCGAGCCGGTCGTTGCAGAGGCATCAACACTCGAACCTATGATGGTTGAGGCGCCAACACCCGAGCCACCAGCGGAGGAGGAGCCCAGGCCGGAGCCGGAAGTAGCCCCTGCTCCGAAAGTGATGACGGCGGAGGTGCCTGCTGCTGAGCCAGGGTGCCCTGATGAAGTCGCTGGCCTCCTGCCTGAGGGGGCAAATGAAGACCCGGCGGCAGGGCCTTCGGAACCACTTCTGGAGGTCGGAACTTCTTCTGCGGGACCCTCCTCGGTGGCGACTGAGGCTATCCCAGAGGAGGCTCAGGGGACCACTCTTGTGGAGTGGGACCCATTTTTGTAAGCGAGAACCCGCTGGAACCAGCGGAGGAGACCCCAGCAGGTCCAGACCCTATTCCCTGTCGTTGTCCATTGACAACGCTTGCTCCAGTCTGCGTCAAGTCTAGCTGGCGTTCTACCATGACAGCAAGGCTCTTGAAGAGGAGCGCCAAACCCTTAGGCGGTGGCGTAATCGGCTCTACTTCGAGACCAAGCTAGCACAATCGAGGCTGGCAGACGACAAGGAGTGGATCAAATAGGAGAAGGTCCGCCTGGAATACTGGGTCAAATTATTGGATGATAGGGAGAGCTTGACTCGTCCCTCGACACTCAATCCCGGACCATTTATGAGCAGACCAAGGCAGCTAATAGTGCGGCTGATGATCGCCAAGAAAGGCTTGAAGCCATTAACACTAGCCTCATCAAGCGCGAGGAGGCACTTGAGGAGAGGGAGAAGAAGCTCGAAGACGAAGAGCAAAAACTCCTAGAGTTGCGGGATGATGTCGTGAAGAGGGAGGAGGAGCTCACTGAAAAGGTGGCTCTGGCTGACAAGGGCCTCGAGGAACGCACCAAGAAATTGGAGGAGTGTTGCGTTGAGGAGGAGGAGAAGGACTGGGTGCGAGGGCAGGAACTCTACAAGCAAGAGTGTGCCATGGCTGCCAGGGAGAAGAAAGTTAGGGGCCGGGAGAAGGACTAGGTCGACCGCCAGAACAAGATCCACCTCCGGGAGGAGGAGCTCAGAAAACTCGAGAAGCAGGTTGCTGAAAAGATTTAGAAAAATGCCAAAGAGGCTGAGCGCCTTGCTCGTGAGAATTATGAACTGGCGGCGGCCAAAAGATCCTTGGAAGAACTGAAGGGCTTGAGGACTGCGAACTCCCTACAGGTTTGGGAGTTCCTGAGCAAAGCCAACGACGTGCTGACACCAATGGGCTTCAGTCCCGTGCGTTAGGATGATCCGGAGCCGGAGCCGGACCTGGCGTTGCAAGTGTTGAGCTCGGCGGGTGACAAACTCTCCAAGGTGGGTGACGCCATCGCGGACCAGTTGGAGGCTGAGGGGCAGTCCTTGGTGAAGAACGTCGCAGAGTATGTGCTGACATGTTACACCAGCCAGGATCCCCAATTTCCTCTGGACCCGGTGCTTGAAGGTCCCGTTGAAGGAGAAGGTGAAGCCACCCGAGCCAATGTGTCAGAAGTTGCTCAAAAGGTCACCCAGTTCTTCCATAGGGTCTAGGACTGTCTCTATAGCTCCCACTTGTATTCTCTCTTTTTCTTCCCCAATTTTGTAATCCCTTGTCTCCAGATGAATGAAATCCACAATTTGTTAATGAATTTCATTTTTGGTCTTCAACACTTCTATGTTCACTTGGCCCCCCTTGTAGATGTACACAATTTGATTGTTAACATGTACCAAGAGGATATTGTATTTTGTTGAAGACTCGTTTGCTTCGAACTTGTAGAGTGTAGGTCCGAAGTCTTTGATAGTGAAGGCCCCCTGAGGTTGTCGAAGCTCAGAAGCTCTGGCATTGACTACCGTCGGAGCTTAGTAGCTCCGGCAATAGTCCCTATCAACGCGTAGAGCATCGATAGTTAGCCCTCCGGGGTGTCGGAGCTTAGTAGCTCCGGCAGTGACCTTTGCCAACGCGTAGCTTGTCGGCAGCAGACTCCGCTTGTGGGGTCTTCTCACCATATTTTATTCTGCGTCGATGGCTGGCCCCCATAGCTTTGCCGGAGCTTGGTTGCTCCGGTAATGCTCGTTTTCAATGTTTAACATCGATCACAAGCCACCTAGGGGGAGTCAAAGCTTTGTTAGCTCCAACTTTTCTCCATCAACGTGGATTCTTTATTTTTCCTGCACACTGAAGCCAAGAAAAATAGTAAAATTCGCTCCTTGCCTATAACTTCGTCGCGGCTTACGATTCCCAAGAAAGTTTTAGGTCAAACACAATTCTGAATACAAGCGAATGCGTTGCCTTCTTTCTTCCAGATCCAATTGTACTTGGACCCGCCTTACTTCGGCCTGCCAGGGTGTAGGTAGAGTGGCGTACTTAGGGTGCTTGACCAGGCTAAGTCGATAGCACACTCTGGCCCTAGATTGGCTTGGCGGCATTCAGGCGAGTGGGCCATGAACAATGTTTGAATCCAAAAGAATTGACAATACAGCTCGAATTGTACATGAACTGGTCGAACTAAAATTTCTTAAGAATTGCACAACTTTGTTATAGACAAGAAAGAGAAAAATAAAAAATGTTGAGCTTGTACAAAATAAATGCACGTGGAGTCTGTTTCACATGAAGATGTCTTTCATTATAGGTCTGGGGTATAGGGGAAGCAAGTACACTCTTAGGGTACGAAACCAAGCTAAGCGTGTTTCATTTCTCGTTTGACCCAGGGTAGCTAGCCGCAGTTTTAGTTCTGAGACTGTGACAAGTGTTGCATGAACTTTGCGGACCTTCCAGGAAAGGTCCGGCTGTTCTCCCAGATGAACTACCCAACTCTGTACAATGACTCTATAACATACACCTCAAGTTACTACAGACTCATCTCCGTGATATTAAGTGTAGAACTTACGGAGGTGCTCAATATTCCAAGGATTTGGGAGAGGTGTCCCATCCTCGATAGCCAAGCGAACGCTTCTGGGATGGGATACTTTAATCACTCGGAAGGGTCCCTCCCAGCTGGGGGAGAGTTTGTTTAACCCTTCTCTGGATTGTATTCTCCGTAGCACCAGATCACCTTCCTCGAGCTGTCGGTGGTGTACATGCCGCTGATGATAGCACCGAAGGGCTTGGCGGTATCGGGCATTCCGAACAGCTGCTTGGCACCTTCCCTCCTCAAGGAGGTCTAGGTCTTCACGCCGGAGCTGGTCTTGCGTGGCTTCGTCGAAGGTCCGGACCCGGAGTGACCCCAAGGTGATTTCCGAAGGAAGGATTGCTTCAGCTCTGTACACCAGGAAGAAGGGTGTCTCTCCAGTTGACCGGTTTGGAGTTGTCCTCTTGGCCCATAGAGTGGGCGGAAGCTCTTCAATCCAGTTGGCTCCATGTTTTTTCAAGCGCTCATAGGTGCGCATTTTGAGTCCTTTCAGGATTTCAGCATTTGCTCTCTTGGCCTGGCCATTGCTTGCCGGGTGAGCTACGGAGGCGTAGCAAACTTGAATGCCGAGGTCTTTGCAATATCCTTGAAATGCAGAGCTTGTGAATTGGGTCCCGTTATCAGTAATGATTTTGTTTGGGACTTTAAATCTGCATACAATGGACTGCAAAAAGTTGATAGCAGATTGCTTGTTTATTGTCACAACTGGAGTTGCTTCCGGCCACTTGGTGAACTTGTCAATGGCGACATACAGGAACTTGTAACCTCCGACGGCTCTTAGGAAAAGTCCCAAGATGTCCATACCCCACACAGCGAAGGTCCATGTAGGAGGTATCATTTGTAGAGGCTGAGCCGGTGTGTGAATTTGCTTTGCATGAAATTGGCATGCTTTGCATGTCTTCACCAGCTCTGTTGCATCCTGGAGTGCTGTAGGCCAGTAGAAGCCATGCTGGAAGGCTTTACCGACCAGCGTGCGGCGTGGTTCCCACACTCGCCTCCATGGATTTCCGCGAGGAGCTCGCAGCCTTTCTTCCCTTGTGATGCACTGCATTAGGGCGCTGTTGGCACCGCTCCGATAGAGATCCCCTTCTACCAACGTGTATCTTTTAGCCAATCTGACTATCCGGTCAGCAGATACATCATCGTCAGGAAGGATGTTGTCTTTCAAGTAGCTCCGGATCTCCAAGATCCATGCATCGGAGCTAACTTGAGCATTTGAGTCTTGCGTGCTGGGTTGCTTGGAGCTTCCGGCAGCACCTAACCCTTGATGGCTGCCATGGTAACAGGGCCATCGAGACTGTCAGCTTCGGGATGCTGATCTCGCCCCCTTCACTCAGTTCGGTAGGCTGAGCTGTGGGTTTTGACAACCTCCGGACAAAAGTTCCGTCAGGAGCTGGAGCTCCGGTTGACGCTTTCGTCGAGAGTTCTTCGGCTTCAACGTTGTGGACATGCTAGACGTGGTGGAGGTCTAGGACTTCGAAGTCCTTCTGAAGCCTCTGGACTTCAAGGAGGTAAGCAACTAGCTGGAGATTGTTGCAGGAGCATTCACCCTTCACTTGTTTAATGATGAGCTGTGAATCTCCCTTGACCAATAGCTGCTTGACACCGTATGACAGTGCCACCTTTAGTCCGTAGATGAGTGCTTCGTAGTCCGCCATGTTGTTGGTTGCCTTGAAGTCAAGGTGTACCATGTATTTTACCTTTTCCCCGGTTGGTGCGAGGAGAAGGATTCCAACTCTGCCCCCTGCTTTTGCATGGAGCCATCAAAGTAGAGGGTCCAGTGAGGCTCGGTGAAGACCGGAGCCTTGTGTTCCGGCTTCTGCTCACTGGGGCCCCCAGGGTTTGATGGAGAGGGAGTCCATTCCGCCACAAAATCTGCCAATGCTTGACTCTTGATTGCTTGTCTTGGAATGAATTTGAGATCAAATTCAGCCAATTCCGCTGCCCACTTTGCAATATTCCCAGTTGAATTGGGATTATGCAAGATTGCTCGAAGTGGGTAAGAAGTCACCACTGAAATCTTGTGAACTTGGAAGTAATGGCGAAGCTTCCTGGAGGCGATAAGAACTGCATAGAGAAGCTTATGGAGAGACCCGGAGCTTCTTCAGAAGCGACCTGGACCCTCCCGGAGGGGTCTGGGTCTTCTGAAGTAACTTCTTATGGACTCAAGTCTGGGAACTGGGACCCAGACTCACTTTTAGGAACCTGCGGACCCTCCCGGAGGGGTCTGGATTCCTGAGCATGGGATGGTTCTGGTCTCTCCGCAACCAGGACCATACTGACGACTTCGTCAGTTGCTGAAATGTAAAGCAGCAAAGGCTCACCAGGGTTCGGAGCTACCAGAGTTGGTAGGGTGGTGAGGAGCTGTTTTAGCTCCTGGAACGCCTTTTCTGCTTCTTCAGACCATTGGAATGGTCCGGACTTCCTCAATAACTTGAAGAAGGGAAGTGCCCGTTCCGCCAGTCTTGAAATGAACCGGCTGAGGGCTGCTAGGCATCCAGTCAGCTTTTGGACAACCTTGATGCGGGTTGGTGGCCGCATGTCTTCAATGGCTTTGATCTTCGCCGGATTAGCCTCTATACCCCGGTGATTTACCAGGAAACCAAGAAGTTTTCCGGAGCTAACCCTGAAGACACACTTGTCTGGGTTTAGCTTTGTACGGGTGACCCGCAGCTTGTCGAAGACAACCTGTAAGGTGTCAAGGAGTGACTCCTTGTTCTTGACCTTGACCACGATGTCATCGACGTACACTTCCACTATGTCTCTAATGAGTTCTTCAAAAGTTTTGTACATAGCTCGTACAAAGGTTGAAGCTGCATTCTTGAGACCAAATGGCATGGCTATATAACAGTACAATCCATCTACTGTGATGAAAGAGGTATGCTCTTCATCTTCCCTAGACATTCTGATTTGATGATACCCAGAATATGCGTCTAGGAAACACAGTAATTCACACCTGGAGGTGGAATCCACTATCTGATCTATTCTAGGTAGTGGGAATGGATCTTTTGGACACGCCTTATTTAGTGTTGTGTAGTTAATACACATCCGAAGCTTCTCGCCGACCTTGGGTACAACGACTGGGTTTGCCATCCATTTTGGATGGAAGACTTCTCGGATGAATCCAACTTCGAGAAACTTCTTCACTTCTTGTCGAATGAAGTTCTGTCGCTCCATGGATTGCTTCCGAAGCTTCTGATGCACGGGCCGGGCGTCAGGGTAGATCTTCAGATTGTGCCCAATCTCTTCCCTGGGGATTCCAGGCATTTGTGACGGTTGCCAGGCAAACACGTCGACATTAGCCCAGAGGAAAGCGATGAGCGCGAGTTCCTATTTGTCATTCAGTCCCCTCGATATATGGGTGGTCTGAGCGGCATCAGAACCGATTTGGACGACTTTGACGGAAATGTAGGTGTCGCCGCTTGGCTGCACACGAGGTGCAGAAGTCGAGCCTCGTTGACGAATGCTCGGGGGTTTTGGAGCTTGCTCCTGCCTGGAGTCCTCCTCTTGCACCGTAGTAAGCGCATGAAGTTCTTCCAGAGCGGTTACTCCGGTAGTGCGATCTCCGTGGATCCGGAGAACGCCTACTAGTGTTGGCATATTTAACACCAGGTAGCCATAATGAGCAGCTTCCATGAATTTGTACAAGGCAGACCTACCCAAGATGGCGTTGAAAGGTAAGTTGACCTGAGCAACGTCAAAGACCAACTTCTCAGTGCGATACTTCTCCTGGGTCCCAAAGGTAACAGGGAGAGTAATAGCACCGAGTGGGGTAATGGCTCCTGGACCTACTCTGGAGAAAGGTCGGGAGGGGTGAAGATCTGAAGGTCGGAGCTAAAGCTTGGTAAAAGCTTTGAAGCTTATGAGGTTCAGTCTCGAACCTCCGTCTACCATAACATGGTGGAGCTGAATGTTATTGATGGTAGGAGATACCATCAAAGGTAACTGGCCTGCTCCAACCATGCTTCGAGGGCAGTCCGAAGCATCAAAAGTGATGGCTGTGTCCATCCACTTCCGATGAGGCTCTGCCCTGGCTGTAGGAGCTACATCGGCCATGTCCCAACGCATTGTCTTGAGGACGCGGCGGGATGTGATGTCCCATGATCCACCAAAAATGGTGTTCATGGTCTTCCGACGCTCGTTGTCAGAGACGTCTGAATCGTCGTCGACGGAGGTGTAGACGGCCTTCAGGACCTTTTTAGGATCCTGAAAACCTAACTCCTCTTCAGCCGGAGCTTCGTCAAATTTTTGTTTTCCTTCCCCCTGTTAGAAAGGAACTTCTTCCCTGCGCTTGTTGTAGCGCTTGGCAAGGTTTTGGACCTCCCGACAGTCTTCCAAACTGTGGATGTCCGTCTTATGAATTGTACACCACACCTTGGGTTTGCCACCGTCTTCAGAAGACGGTCGAGGTCGCTTCTCGGGGCATGGCCCCCGGCCACCCGGAGCTGCAGCAGCTGCAACATTAGATGCGCTGGCCGACGACTTCTTCTTGCCGTTGGTCTTTTTCTTCTTTTTGCCATTCCTGGAGGTAGTGGCTTCGCCTTTGGAGGATTTCTTGCGATCCTCCGGAGGTGGTTTGGAGTGCATTTCACGGCCCTCCGCAGCTCCGGCACATTTGCTAGCCAAGCTGAAGAGTTCCGTGACACTGGTGATCTCCTTGATCGCTAGTTTCTCCAACATCTTCTTATCCCGTACGCCTTATCTAAATGCCACAATGATAGAAGCGCTAGAGATAGAAGGGATAGTGTTTCGTACCTGAGAGAATCTTTGGATGAATGATCACAGGGATTCTCTCCCTTTTTGCACGACTGCAAAAAGGTCCAGTTTGGTGCCTGGTCGGGTGTATGAACTCCCAATGTTGGCGGTGAACTATCGGCACAACTCCTCCCAACTATTGATGGAGTTGGGTGGAAGGCTCATAAACCAGGACCAGGCGGTCCCAGTTAAAGCCACTGGAAAATAATTGGCCATTACGGCCTCATTTCCTCCAGCTACTAGGATAGCAGTGGAGTAAATCTGAAGAAATTCAACGGGATTAACGGTCCCGTCAAACTTCTCCGGCAGGTGAGGCCGGAATTTCTGTGGCCACCTGACCATACGCAAATGCATGGCCAGGGCTGAAAAACCTCCTCCTACTCCTTCAGGAGCAGGAATGTCATGAGCTTCTCGTCTTTCACGAGCACGCTCGATATGGACTCGGCCGTCTTGTTGACGGTATCGGCGATCAAGCTCCCCCCGGAGGTCATGAGTTGAAAGCCTTGATACTGTGTGAGTGCGTTGCGCCCCGGAGGGCAACTATGTCACTTGCTGTGACGCAGCACGTCTCCTGTTGTTGGAAACGTGCGGACCAAGTCTGCCAGACAAGGTCCGTCGCTGCCACGGGGCCCGTCCTGAAGGAGGAGGACCCTGGTTACTGATGCGGTCGGCTGCTGCTGCAACCAAGTGTTCCACATTGGCCCTCCACTGCTCCATTGCATCCCGGGATGCATCCGGAGGTGGTGGGCGCTGAAGGAGAGCACGTACTGCATGGAGCGCGTGTTCCGGGTTGTCATGATTATCCGACGCATTGATTGACGCCGGTGCACCATCGCGCTGCCCAACTTGATTTGCTGGTGAAGGCGGCGGTGGTGGAAGTGTGACTCCTGCTGGAACTGAAGTTCCTGCTGGTGGCTGCATATTGGAGGGATTGCCCCCAGCAGCTTGAACAGCGGGATGACCATTGGATGATTTAGCAGCTGAGTTCACCATTCTTGAAATCTCAGGCGCCCCTACCTGGCGCGCCAACTGTCGGTGGTTTTGATCCGGCAGATCTCCCGACACTACTAAAAGTGTTTGCGGAGTTTGAGGTTTGGTGTGGGCGCACGGAGATTCAAGAAGGTGAAATGTAAAATGACACAAGAGACACAAAGATTTACGTGGTTCGGGCCGCCTGAGCGTAATACCCTACTCCACGGGGTGTGTTGGTGTTGTATTGGATGTATGAAATCAACTTAGGTGACGTGAGTTGAGAGCGCGTGCGAGCCGATCAGACCAGATCAGATCAAATCAGAGCAGATGTTATCCCCCTCTATGTATCGTCGACCTGTCCTTTTATAGTACAAGGATAGGCCGTTACAAGATGGCCTGGCCTGACATGTGGGCCTGACGATTACTACTATTGATACACATTTGATGCGCTTAATTACCCTTAATGACCGAGTTACGGGCTTTGACAGTGCCGTTACTGGTAATAAGCGTCGTCCGATCGTGTGTCATTAACACAGTATTAATGACACTTAATCGGGTCTTGAAGTCCTTGATTCCCCTTTGAAGATCCGGAGCCGTTGTAGATTCTACCAAAGGTTTGAGGCTGAAGATCTGACGGTTGGACACGTGGCAGCTCCGGAGCATACTGTGGGGAACAGATAGGTCCGATGTCACTAGACACGTGTTAGTTCCAGAGCTTCCCTCGGTATGGGGTTAGGTCCGGGGGTGCCATTATGGTACATAGCCCGGAGCTTCCCCCTTGTGGGCGGTAGCTCCGATTTGATGGTACACGTGGCGACCCTGGGGCTAACCATGTTGAGGAAGCGGGTCCGGTTATGTCAGACATGTGGGCCTCTGAAGGTCTTCAAATCAAGTAGATGACATTTCCTTGAGATCTTTGCAATCTCAAGGGGTATACGGTACTCAGGGTACCGACAATGAGGATAATGATGATCCAAGCGAGGGCATCTACTTTCGCAACAATAGCCAAGGTAGAGTCTTCGGTGTCGGTAAAATTGCAATCTCTCCTCAACACTCCCTTTCACATTTTTTGCATGTTGAATCTCTTGATTATAACCTATTGTCCATATCTCAATTGTGTTCAAAGGGTTATAATTGTTTATTCACTAATGAGGGTGTGACCGTCTCTAGAAGAAGCGATAACTCAATTGCCTTCAAGGGTATGTTAAAAGGCATGCCTTATCTTGTGGATTCACCACAAGTAAAGCCCAAGTTGACACATGCTTGATTGCAAAGACTAACATGGGGTGGCTTTGGCATAGAAGGCTAGCCCGTGTTGGTATGAGGAACTTGCAAAAACTTCTAAAAGGTGATCACATCCGTGGACCAAAAAATGTTGTGTTTGAGAAAGATAGGCCATGTAGCGCATGTCAAGCCGGGAAGCAAGTTGGAGCCCCATCCTGCCGAAAACGTGATAACGACATCAACATCGCTAGAGATGCTTCACATGGACCTCTTCGGTCCCATTGTTTATATAAGCATTGGCGGTAAAAAATATGGCTTAGTCACCGTTGATGATTTTTCTCGCTTCACTTGGGTGTTTTTCTTGCAAGACAAAGGTGAAACACAAGGTGTCCTCAAGAGATTCTTGAGGAGAGCTCAAAAAGATTCTCCTCGAGAGTAAAGAAGATAAGAAGTGAAAATGGGACCAAATTCAAGAACATTCAAGTGGAAGAATACTTGGATGAGGAGGGCATCAAGCATGAGTTTTCAGCACCCTACTCCCCCGAACAAAATGGGGTGGCCGAAAGGAAGAACCGTACACTCATAGAGATGTCAAGAACCATGCTTGATGAGTACAAGACTTTCGATAGGTTTTGGGCGGAAGCGGTCAACACCGCTTGCCATGCCACAAACCGCCTCTACCTCCATCGTCTATTGAAGAAAACTTCGTATGAGCTTCTCACCGGTAACAAACCCAACACTCATACTTTCGAGTTTTTGGTAGTAAATGGTATATTCTCAACAAGAAACCTAGGACTTCAAAGTTCGCTTCAAAATCCGATGAAGGATTCCTTCTTGGCTATGACTCAAACACCTACGCCTATTGTGTCTTCAACAAAGCCCCCGAGTGTGTTGAAATAGCACGTGACGTGGTGTTTGATGAGAATAATGGCTGCCAAGTGGAGAAAGTTGATCAATGTGTGCTAGATGAAGAGGATGAACCAAGAGTTGCATTGAAGAGGATGGCACTTGGTGACATTCGACCTCAAGAAGAGCCAAGTTCAAGTGATCCATCACCATCATTATCCGAACCTCAAGCCCAAGAACAAGCACAAATATCTCAAGATCAAGACCACCAAGTGGAAGAAGAAGCACATCAAAATGGTGGCAATGATCAGGGGGAGGCGAAGAACAAGATGATGATGAAGTTGATTCAAGACCACAAGTGCCAGACCCACAAGTTTACCAAAGTGTTCAACGAGATCATCCTGTTGATAACATACTTGAAGATATCTCCAAGGGGGTAACAACTCGATCTCGTATGGTCAATTTTTGTGCACATTACCATTTTGTGTCTTCTTTGGAACCATACAAGGTAGAAGACGCACTACGGGATCTGGATTGGGGTGATGGCGATGCAAGAAGAGTTGAACAACTTCAAGAGAAATCAAGTATGAGAGCTCGTGAAGAGAACAAATGCAAATGTTGTAGGCACCAAATGGGTGTTTCGAAACAAGCAAGATGAAAACGGTGTGGTAACAAGGAACAAGGCATGCCTTTTTGCAAAAGGCTATGCACAAGTCGAAGGTTTGGAATTTGATGAAACTTTAGCTCCCATAGCTAGGCTTGAATCTATTACATTCTTTTAGCCTATGCTACTCACCATGATTTAAGTTGTATCAAATGGATGTAAAAATCGCCTTCCTCAATGGTCCAATCAAGGAGGAGGTGTATGTGGAGCAACCCCTGGTTTCGAGGACGATAAGTATCCTAACCATTTGTTTAAGTTACACAAAACTCTCTACAGCCTCAAACAAGCTCCTAGAGCTTGGTATGAGTTCCTTAGAGGTTTTCTCATTAAGAATGATTTTAAAATTGGAAAAGCTGATTATACCCTCTTTACTAAGCATGTTGACAATGATCTATTCATATGTCAAATATATACCGAGGACATAATATTTGGTTCTAGTAACAAATCTTATTGCAATGAGTTTAGCAAAATTATGACTGATAGGTTGGGAGAATTGAAGTTCTTCATTGGATTCCAAGTGAAGCAACTCAAGGAAGGCACCTTCATATGTCAAACGAAGTACACTCAGGATATTCTCAAAAAGTTTGACATGGACAAGGCAAAGCCCATCGAAACACCAATGGCGACCAATGGACATCTTGACCTCAACCAAGAAAGACCGAGCGTCGACCAAAAGGTATATCGCTCTGTGATTGGCTCTTTACTCTACCTTTGTGCATCTAGACCCGAAATTATGCTTAGGGTACGCTTATGTGCAAGATTTCAAGCCGCTCCAAAAGAATGTCATTTGACGGCCGTTAAGAGAATCTTGTGTTATTTAGTTCACACACCTAACCTTGGGCTTTGGTATCCTAAAGGGTCAAAGTTTAATCTCATCGGATATTCTGATGCGAATTATGCTGGACGTAAGGTAGATATAAAAAACACCTTTGGGACTTGCCAATTCTTGGGTAGGTCCCTAGTATCATGGTCTTCCAAGAAACAAAACTCCATTGCCTTATCCAGAACTGAAGCGGAGTATATTGTAGCTGGAAGTTGTAGTACACAACTTCTTTGGATGCGACAAACTCTAAGGGTCTATGGTCTCAATATGAACCATATTCCACTCCTATGTGACAATGAGAGTGCCATTAAGATTGCCCATAACTCCGTTGAGCACTCTAAGACCAAACACATAAATATCTGACACCACTTTTTGAGAGATCGTTCTTTGAAAGGGGATATAGTCGTTTCTCATGTCAGTGCCGAAAAACAACTAGTCGACATCTTTACCAAGCCACTAGATGGAAACTTAGGAGTGAGCTAAATATCATAGATTCTCAAAATGTGGATTGAGACGTTGAACATCTGAAATATTATTACTTAGTACCTTCAACATATATCATGCTTGCGAAAACTCACCTCCCTCGATTTTCCATCAAACTATTTTACAATATAATGCCTTTTTGGATTTTTAGTCATTGTACGGATGTTGATTGCTTTATTGGCCAAAATCCATGAAGGATATTGTGAAAACTAGTCCTTTGATATCTCAACACTTATGTGTAGCTATATAGTCTTTCCCTTAAGAGAAACACACAATTTCTATTAAAGGGAAGTGAGACTTGTCCGACCTTTAGGTCCGGACATGTCCGACATGAGTTTTGAATTTCCTGTTCTCTTGACTGCCGGACTTGTCCGACAGGGGCCTCAGACTTGTCCAACGCGGATCTGTCTAAGCCCCCTGATACAAGTTCGATGCCTCCTCTTCCTACCCATTCATTATCCATTCCATATTCAAACCTATTCGAAATTTTAGGATCGAAGAGCACGTGAAAAGCTACCCGAGGGGAGGTGAATGATAGATTTAAAAACCCCTTAGCAGAAAACTAATCTGATAAGGAAACTGTGTGTGTGACTGATATAGATGAGTTCAACGGTGACAAAACCATGACGAAACACATGCAAATCTGTAGGATCGAAGAGCACGAGAAAAACTACCAGAGGGGGGGGGTGAATGGTAGATTTAAAAAATCTTACGCAGCGGAAACAATTAAACCCCTACCTCTTCGGCAGAAAAATGATCTGTTAAAGAAATCGTGTGTGAGACTAATATAAATGTGTTTTATCGGGACAAAAGTGATATATCATAGAGAATCAAGTCACGAAGAAAACACAATAAGAATCACTCAAATCCGTCGAGAGAAACTCAAGTTATGATCGAAAGATCAAACAAAGGTCAATCTGTCCTACCCGAGAAAAACAGTTCTGGAACGCTGCGAAGAAACTCGTGTAGATCAGAAACCACAAATCCAATGACCGTGAAATTTTGACAGATGATAGATAATCAAGTTGTGAAGACAACCCAAAAAGAATCACGTCAATTGGATCTGTAAAACTCGAGTTATGGTAAAACCACCGACGAAAGGTAGTGCTGTCCAGAAACTCGACGAGTAAAACTTGTCTGGAACAATTCGGACGAACAAGGCACAAAAGTTCCTTAAAAATACAAATTTTATTCAATAGAACGCAAGAGGAACAACCCCAAAGTCGTGCCACACGAGCTTTGGCCTCCCTTGCTTATATAACTAGCCCTTTGGCCTGTCCACAAAAGTTTTGAGAACAATTTCCCCCCCCCTTTTTGAAAATCAAATGAGATAGACCCCCTATACATATTTCTCTCCCTTGCATAATTCACCATATTATCTCCCCCCTTTGACAATGTATTCAGCAAGGTTCAAAAGAGAAATTTTAATTGTTATGAGCATATTATAACATATACATATAAAATAAAGCTCATCCAAGTCATACTATCAAGTAACTAACACTATCACAACAATGAGATACATAAAGTAGTGTAAGCCATGCTAGAGATCAAATGTAATTTTCATTTTAAGCAAGTCATGATCTCACAAACTTAACTATTTCAATACCTGAAAGCATGACACTTATTGCTGCATTTTATTTTTCAAAGCACAAATTTAGATCATATGATATTTGAAAGAGATTATATGCGCATCTGCCTTATTCTAACCAACCAAGCGAAGCCTATGTCATTTGACAATCAGAAGCTTAAGGACATGGTTTTAGTCATACACAACTTCTTCCAAGTTCATATCTAAGTGCAATGATAAGCCATCTCAAAAGAAGAAGTGCGATGCACGCATATTCTCTTGATCTTTTCTCAACTTATATTTGTTCACAAAAACTCAACATGTGAGTTGATTACTCGATTAATTCTTTATGATTAAAAACACTTGTGAGCATGCAACAAGTTCAAAACAGCAAGAAAGTTTAACCATGACCATATTTAGTGTAACTAATTATTCCAATTACTAGACATGACAAAAACTACAAAATGTATAATACGAGTAATGTAGTAAGAACTTTTAGCATGTAAAAGGAATCACAAAGTCATATATGTATGAAATACTATGCTCATATTATCTTAATTTCAGATTCACACATAGACTTCTCAAGTTTGAAAACTCCCCCTCAATGTAAGTCATGAAGATGCATAACCCCTATTTCACTACGAATGAAACAAAAACGAGTGAAATCCAAAGGTTTTGTAAAAATGTCAGCCAATTGTTGTTCGGTATCTACATGGTGAAGCACAATGTTTCCTTTTTCAACATTATCACGGAGAAAGTGATACCTAATATCAATGTGCTTAGTTCTAATGTTACACAGGGTTTTTAGCAATGCAAATGGCACTAGTGTTATCACAAAATAGTGGAACAATATCTAGATCAACCCCATAATCCTTAAGTGTTTGAACAATCCAAAGAATTTGTGAGCAAGCACTAGCAGCAGCTACATATTCAGATACGGCTGTGGATTGTGCAACTGAATTTTGTTTTCTAGAGGACCAAGCAACAAGTGAATTACCAAGAAAATGACAAGCACCGGAAGTACTTTTCCTATCAATCCTACAACCTCCAAAATAAGCATCGGAAAAAGCTTTCAAAGTAACAGTTGAGGAAGAAGGAAGAAAAATGCCAAATTCTTGAGTTCCATGTAAGTACTTGAGAATCCTTTTGACGGCTTGACGTTGTGAAGCACGTGGGGAGGCTTGAAATTGTGCAAAAAAACATACGCTGAATTGTATGTCCGGTCTTGATGCCGTGAGGTACAAAAGTAATCCGATCATGCTTCTATATTCTTTTTGATCCACATGTTCACCATCTTCATAAAGTTCAAGTGTTGTTGTTGTTCCCATTGGTGTCTGAAGAGGCTTGCTTTTCTCCATGTTGAAGCGCCTTAGGAGGTCTTTTGTATACTTCATTTGATGCACAAAGGTACCCTCCTTGGTTTGCTTGATTTGCAGCCTCAAAAAGTACGTGAGTTCTCCCATCATACTCATCTCAAATTCTGAACTCATCATAGCTGAAAACTTGGACACAAGATCATGAGAAGCACAACCAAAGATAATATCATCCACATACACCTGTACGAATAATGAGTCATTGCCATGCTTAAGCACAAAAAGAGTTTTATCAACCTTGCCCATGGTAAACCCCTTTTCAAGTAAGAATGTTTTTAGAGAATGACTAGTATGCGATCTCATCTATGGTGCAATCATGCAATCATCTATCATCAACTATTGGATGTCAATCCTAGGGTGGTTGCGTTTTTTCACTTGACCCCCTCCACCACACGGAGGGAGTTAAGTGAAAAACGCAACCACCCTAGGATGGACATCCAATGGTTGAGAGTGGATGATTGCATGATTGCACCATAGATAAGATTGCATACTAGTCATTCCCATGTTTTTAACCTACCATACCATGCTCTAGGGGCTTGTTTGAGACCGTACAAGACTTTGGATAGTTTGTAAACATGAATAGGAAAATCTGAATTTTCAAAACTTGGTGGTTGTTTGACATAAACCTCCTCATCTAAGTAGCCTTTAAGAAAAGCACTTTTAACATCCTTTTGATATAGCTTGAAACCTTTAGATGTAGCAAAAGCTAACAAAATTCTTATGGCTTCTAATCTAGCAACATGAGCAAAAGTTCCATCAAAATCTAGACCTTCAACTTGAGTGAAACCTTGAGCAACCAACCTAGCCTTATTCCTAACCACAACCCCATCCTCACTTTGTTTATTTTTAAACACCCATTTAGTTCCAATTAAAGTGTGACTGGAGGTGGAGGTACAAGTTTCCAAACATTATTTCTTTCAAAATTTTCTAACTCTTCTTGCGTGGCAATAATCCAAGATTCATTAGTGAGTGCGTGTAATATATCTTTGGGTTCAAAAGAAGCAACAAAAGCAGAATGAGCATGAGAGTTTGGATCGCAAAACCTGGACCATGTAACTCGTTCGTGCAAGCTTCCAATAATATGTTGTGGAGGATGAATTTTGAGAACCCGGAGGGTGGACACTTCACAAGCTTCTTCTTCTTCATGTTCATCACAAATCGATGAGCTTGTGACTTGAGGAGGATCTGGACCAGCAATGGTGGTCATCGGCGCTGGCTGTGAATCAAAATTAGGAGCTCGAACAATGTCATTAGCTGCTGAATTTTAGGGCAGCAGCTCCACCTCTTCCTCATCTTCAACGAAAATGATCTCCCCCTGTGGATATGGATCTAGAATTGCAATGTTTGAGCTAGTACCTGGGCTAGCTTCATCAAAAGACACCTCACAAGTCTCCACAATTTTGTTAGTGTCAAGTAAATGCACACGGTAGCCTCTAGTATGAGATGAATACCCAAGAAACATAGCATCAACAGATCTAGCTTCAAATTTATCAAGATTACCATGTTTCTTAACAAAGCATTTGAAGCCAAAGACCTTAAACTGTGTAACACTAGGCCTATGCCCAAACTGAAGCTCATATGGTGTTTTTACTAACTTAGCTCTCAAGAAAACACGATTTGAAACATAACAAGCTGTTGCAATTGCATCCGCCCAAAATTTTCTAGGAGTTTGATTTCATCAAGCATAGTCCTAGCCATCTCAACTAAGGTTCTGTTCTTTCTCTCTACAACACCGTTTTGTTGAGGTACATATGGTGAAAAAAATTGATGATCTATTCCTTTTTCAGCACAAAAGTGATCAAAATATTGATTTTAAACTCAATTCAATTATCACTTCTAATTGCTTTTAAAGATCCTGGGTGCTCAAGTGAAAGTCTAAGAACTAAACTTTTAAAGTGACTAAAAGCTTCATTCTTAGATGCCATAAAGTAAACCCAAGAGTATCTAGAAAAGTCATCAACAATTACAAGCACATACCACTTACTTTCAAAAGATTGAACACGTGAAGGACCTACTGTGTCAAGGTGCAAAAGTTATCCTGGTTCAATTTTCATGGTCATTGTGAGAGGAGGATTTGAATCTGCAATCTTCTTAGCATGTCTACAAGAAGTGCACACAATATTGTTGTATCCTTTAAGCTTAGATAGCCCACGAAAGCGATCAAGACCATTAACACGTGTGAGGTGATCAAAGCCTACATGACCAAGTCTACGATGCCAAAATAAGTCCTTCAAATGATTAGCAACTAGACACCTATGCTTAGAAGTTGACATATCAAAAACAGCTTTAAAAAATCTTCCAATCCTAGACATGTTACAAAAGCTCACCTTTTAAATCTACAATCTTGCAGCAATTTTTTTGTGAAATTAACTTCTAGATTTTCATCTAGCAATTGTGAAATAGAAAGCAAGTTGTATTTAAAATTTTTAACAAGTGACACATCCTTCAAAGTGTAATGTTTATTTACTTTAACCAAACCCTTAGCAATTATAGGAGTTGAAGAATTATTGGCAAAAGTAACATTCTCTACAATGTGACACAAAAGAGAGGGAGGACACCATTCTTTGTTACTAGTCATGTGGCATGAGCAACCTGAATCCACAACCAAATGTTCTCCTTCCTCAAGCGTGTAACCTACATAGAAGGACAATACGTCAATGACTCAATACTGGGGTTAGTCAAAAGGCATTTATGAATCCAGTACTGAGTCACACAACGTTCGGTAGGAATAACACACGAAAGATGAGATGAAATAACAGGTTCATGAGCAAAAGTTTGAGAGTTCTTGTACCCAACTACTGATATATGAAGTGTGTTATGTGTAGCATGAAAAAAAGTAGATTTGGGAGCAAAATTTACATGTTTATGCTTATTACAGCAGGTTGCATGTTCCTAACATTCCATTCAGCAAGTGTAACAAGTTTTGCTTGGTTGTTATGTGATCTAGCAATCATTCCTTCTTTTTTTCCATTGTTTAGCTAGTATATAACAAAAATCTATGACATGACCATCTCTACCACAATAGGTACAATGAAATTTAACTTTGTGCTCATGTCTAGATGAGAAAGCAACATGTTTATTAGAAATCGAATGAGACAACACTCCTGTAGATTTGAAAACCACCTCTTTTTATTTAGGAACCATTTGAATCAAACCATTCCCTAATGATTTTATAATTTTAGGTGGATGTGCCTTAGCATGAGTATGGGAATTAAAACCTAAACTAGTTTTATCATTGCAAGACTTAGATGAATTCATCAGCAAGTTTAGATTTTTATTTGCATTACAGAATCGATCTAGTGTCCTATGCATGATATCAAGTTTTTTGGACAAGTCTAGATATTTTTTCACATGAAGTTTTTCCTTTTAGTTTGCAATTAGAATAGGAATTAACTTAATGCACACATAAAGCTTGTTCAAAGCAGAATTTCATTCAAATCATCATGTAGTTTCTTATCAAGCTTATCACAAGTAGAATAATGCAAATCAATTGTAGAAAAACTAGCATCTTTCTTGTTTTTATCGTTAAGTGCAACAAGCTTTTTGTTCTTTCAATTTCAAGTTCAAGTTTATCAAGAGTGGAGGTGTGCATACTTCTTAAAGAGGGCAATGGTTCATATATTAATTCATATGAGGAACAAAAATCATCACTAGATATCAAAGATTTTAAACGATTGATTTCAAATTCCAGTGATTCAGTTTTAACAGCATTGTCTCTAAGTTTCTTTTCCTTTTTTGAAGTATAATAGTGGCACGAGAAATAGCATCACACATTTCTTCTCGCAAGCGGGACATACCTCTTCATCGTCGCTGTTGTGTTCTACCTCCTCCATACTTGATCTTGAGTTGCGCGCTATGAAGCACATATTTGCCAAATTCTCTCCATCTTCATCACTTCCGATGTCCACATCACTCGAGCCATGTTCTTGAAGTGTAGAGACAAAATTGTTTATCAATGGCAACCTATAAAACCCTTCTTCTTGTTGTTGTTGTTTGTAGAGGAGGACTTGAATTTTGTTTGCTTCTCATTACGGGGAGTAGAACCTGAAAGGTTAGAGCAATTTGTAAAAAATGTCCAAACTCACCGCATTCGAAGCATCGTTGAGAATCACCACTTCCTGTTATTCGAGTTCTCACATTTTGCAATGCTTTTGAGTGTCGAGTAGAAAGAAGTGCTAGCTCCTTCTCTGGAATATCTTCAATCTGTTCAAGGGTTAGAGATGACAACAAAACAAGTGTACCACACGACGAAGATTGACTAGAACTAGGCATGCCATGTTGTGAAACAAATACAAGAGACTTGTTGGGGTTTTTACGTGATATTATGTCAAGTTTATGAGTTTTTAACTTGGAATATAGCACATCTAATGTAAGTGTACTCATGACAGTGGATTCACAAATAGATGTAACTTTAATCTCCCAAATTGGCATGTCTAATGCACTTAACAATTGCCTAGCATTCTCAACATTTGAAAAATTAACACTGTACACAAGTTGCTGAGAATTTTATTAAAGCTAGCAAAGAAGTTATCGATCGATTCACCTGGTTGCATCTCAAAATGCATGTACTCTTTCTTGAATATATCTTGACGTACCTCTTTGATTCTTTGGATCCTTCGTGGTAGTCACATAAAGCTTTCCACACGTCGTATGCTGATCGGAGATGTGCAACACGATCGAAGTCGCTTTGAGTCAATCCTTGTATGATCAATTTCCGCGCTTTGTTGTTGTTGTCGACATCCTTTGTGTTGGCAGCCGTTACTTGATCATTTGATGGCATGTCATAGTGCTTGAAGAACATTTCCCAGATGGAGAAGCCTTGTTCTTGTATGTAAGCCTCCACACGCGCCTTCCAGACCTGAAAATCAATGCCATCAAACACACAATATTTTGCGAAGTATTTCTCCATGTCGATTAGTCAAAACATGTGCAAATCAATGAGATTAGAACACCGTGGCTCTGATACCAATTGTAGGATCGAAGAGCACGTTAAATCCTACCAGAGGGGGGGGGGGTGAATGGTATATTTAAAAACTTTTGAGTGGAAGCTACGAAAACACCTCAGCAGAAAACTAATCTGATCAGGAAACTACATGTGCGACTGATCTAGATGAGTTCAACCGTGAAAAAACTAGTATAGATTGTAAATAATCAATTCATGGAGACACCACAATAAGAATCACGAGAATCCTTTTGTAAAACTAAAGTTATGACTAAAACCCTGAGCGAAAGTCAATCTATTCTAACAGAGAGCAAACAAATCTGTTACGCTGCAAAGAAACTTGTGTAACTCAAAAACCACAAATCCAATGACTGTTAAATTTTCGTAGATGATAGATAATTGACTTGTGAAGACAAAAAAGAAGAATCATATCAATTGGAGTATTAAAACACGAGTTACCATCAAAACACTGAAGAAAGGTCTGGCAGTGCAGAAACTCGACGAGAAAGACTTGACGAAAACAAGTCGGACAAACAAGGCACAAAAGCTCCTTTAAACTACAAATTTTATTAATCAATACATAAGATGAACAGCCCCAAAGTCGTCTTACCATGAGCTCTAGCCTCCCTTGCTTATATAACCAGCCCTAATGCCAACCCAATCCTAACTAGGACTCCTCTTCCTACTTGGACTCTAACTCAACCTTATCATAACTGCTCAAGACTCTTCCATACGCAGATAGAAGCAATCTTAAGACTTACAAACACCTTATATATGTACCAAACATTCCTAAAACAACTCAACTTCATACTCACCACGAAATCTAACGAAAACAAACTCTAAACCTTCCATAAACGAACCATAACCACCTCAGCCGCAGCCTGATGCATAAACCAGCCGATTGGATCTTTCCAACCATCTTCACTTCCATATCTCTTCACCACGCCTTGAAACAATGTAGCCACGTCCATGCACCCCTTGCATACACGCAAACACTTTCCGAAACGTTCACGTTACCTTCATATGCATTGTCCTTGACCCAAACTTGCTGCGTGAGCTCCTGATCAACTCAACCACAATTCCTCTCGAACTTGGTTGTTGAACCTCATCTTCTTCCTAATACTAGTTCAATAGATCCCATCACCAGCCATGTCTTGACCTCAAGCAACACCTGCACATGAACAAACAACCAAATCTTCCGAGCACATGTCCTTGACTTGACTCTCATTAGTTCAAAACCCACAACACCTTACGTGAGCACCTCACATAAGCATGTTGCAAACCATATCAAAAATGATATCAGCCATAACCACCAAAACACACCAAAAACTTGGCAAATGAATACTAAGCAAACCTTCCCATAATCCAAAAAGCAAGTTTGAAACATTGCAAGTTAAAAACAGATCTGCCGCACAATTATTTTAGCAAATAAAAATATTGAATAGACCAAAAGTGGCGCTGCAATGTAAAGGCAAAAGATCGGACATTCCAATCCGAAACTCACATGCAAATCACGTGTTGGAAAGTTCGGACAGTCGTAACCAAGTAAAGAGTAAATGTTACTCTCGAAAACACGTTTGTAAAGATCAACCGTATCGACTCACGTGCTGCTCACATGACTGAAAGTTTGGACAATCCGAAACGAGAAGCACATGCAACTCACGTGAGAAAAGGTTTGGACAATTCAAAACTATCGAGAGTAACATTACTCCCCAAAAACACATTGAAAAGTTCGGACAGTCCAAAACTATCGAAGGTAACGTTACTCCCCAAAAATACATTGAAAAGTTCGAACAGTCCTAAACTATCGAAGGTAACGTTACTCCTCAAAATGTACTGAGACAAGTTCGGACAGTGTGTATAGGGTTTATAGGTGTAAGCTTAAAAACTTTACATGTCGACACTCACATTTATTCTAATTGTCAATTTGATGAGGACATCCCAGCCTTCGTAACCCAAATGCCTTGGTTACACCGGATGCATCCGTTATGCCAGTTGCATCGTCTGTCACAACAGCTCAACCTCAGGTTATGTCTCCAGTTACACAACAAGACATAAGTGTGCGACCCGTTGCGCAACACCAAACATCAGTTACACCATCACATATGTATGAAGGCCCGGTTATGCACAATCGTGCTAAGAAGCTACAACAAGAGGTGCATGCTTTCCTCTCTGAGTTAAACTTTAATATTGATGAGAATGTTATACTACCTAAGTCATGTACTCTACTCTTACTTAGGTTTACACAAGAGGGATCCCCACTGGGTTACTCAAAGGAGACAGAAGGTTACACAGAGGGCGTCAAGACATCTGCAGATACTTCAACTTCTTGTCCAAGTCTGCACCATCTCAGGAAGAGTCAGGATTCATGCTATACATGGTTAGAAACATCATCAAGTCAAGATTCCAACGCAACAAATGGAACATCATTTCGACTTCCCAATGAGGAGTGGTGGTCATTTGATTGAAGGCTGCGCAGGAACCCAAAAGACGCGCGTGAACTGAAGAAGACTTCATGAATAATTCCACCAGTTGTCCTTCCACCTTTCCAACGTGGTGACTTCAGTTCACACTTATCCCATACCCATCTAGGAGGGTTTTTCGTAGTATAAATACCTCCTATTTACTCTGAAAGAACCAGTTGAATATTGATGAATCGATAGCCTATATGGTTTTGCAGCCACGCTGCTGAGTGCCTTGCACACCCCTTGTTCTTCCTTGTTCTCTTGGACTTGTGAAGAGATCTCTCTGAGGTCCCCTACTACATGCTCTATGGTTGCCAGTTCGTCTGCGCCGTTTTGTGTGGTTCAGTCCCGTAATTTGTGCTCTATGGTTGCTAGTTCGGCTGCACTGTTTTGTGCGGTATTACACCTGGTTGTGATTTTGTGGTCGTTCGGAGATCGAGTCGAAGTCCTCAAGATTTCAGTGCCTCTCTCCCTGTCACTTAGTCGCCACCACACCTTTGTAAGGTATAAAGCTACTTACCCGCTGCTTGCAGCAAATTATCTTGGCTACAAAGCCTACTGCCGTGAAGATCAGGCCATCCTAGGACCTTTATTTGAAGCGGTCCCTATCATGTGGTAATCATAGCTATCGTTGTCATGGTAGGTTTTGTTATCATCCATAAATTTACCCTTCACTCTACCATTTGTTATTGATGTGTTCATGTCCTAAAGTCCACTGAAAAAAACCCTATAGCCCGTGGTACTGTCACTTTGTGTGTTGCGTTCATCTGGTTGTTTGTTGTCATCATTGTTCTTCCGTCGTATTTCATTGGTTTTAGTTGTATCCGCTACCTCATTTATATTATTGTTGTTTCATAAACAATAAAAATTGTGAAAGAAAAATGAAAAAAAATCAGAAAAGTTGAAAAGGGTTGTCTTGCGGATTGTGTAACTTCAAGTTTCAGATTTATAAACCCAAGTTGGTTGTATTCTAGATAGCAATTTTTACACCTTGTTGAACTGTTACGCACTTGGTTACAGTACCATACTTTTTCCCTTGAACATCCACCTATAGCTCCAAAAATAGCCGTAAACCGAACCTCTCGTCTTGTATCCTTTCAACCGCTTATTCACAGCTGGATTAGACACTAGCACACTCACAGTCCTTTGAGAACAAGCAAGAGCTTGGTCAAGCAAGAGGTGAGGTTGTGTGATTCCATAAATTTTTCCTATTCCACTATATATATTGGCTTGAACTAACATGGCAGGATCCGATTAAAGTGTTCGTAGTGGTCATTATGAGGATGAAGAGCCTCCTGTTGCACGAGCTGAGCTACATCAACTACAAAACTCGCTCTTGCAAGCTATGAAAAGGATGTTTAGTGAACGTGTCCCTGCAGCGGCAGATGGATACCTAGAAATTAATATGAAGAATCGGATGGTGAAAATTCTGGTTATGGTGATGACCATTTTAGAGATGGTCGTGATCATCGTGGTCATCGTGGAGGAGGTAGACGTGGTGGTCGTAATGACCGGCGTGCAGGAGGTGATCATGAAAGAGGTCGCCTTGTGCACTTTGATGATGAAGATGAATTTCATGAGAACCCTAATGAGGGATCTGATTTTAATCCTTTTGCAAACCAAGGGGGGTTTGGACGTGATCGTGGTCGCAGTCGTGATGGTGGTAATGATGGGGAACATCGTTGTGGTCGCGGCAGGAATGAATCAAATAATATTGTTCGTGTGAAGTTAAGTATTCCAAAATTTTCAGGAAAGGAAGATGCAGATGCATATCTTGAATGGGAGGAGAAGTGTGATCAGATTTTTAGAGTGCATAATCACTCCAATCAGAAGTGTGTGAACCTTGCTTCAGTTGAATTCTGTGGTTACACTCTCAACTGGTGGAATCAACTACAAAGAAATCAGCTTGATTGGGGACATAATCATTTTGATACATGGGCTGAAACGAAGAGAGTGATGAGAAGACGCTTTGTTCCATCAAGCCATCAACGTGACCTTCGCAATAGGTTACTGTCGGGACCCAACATACTGGGTACCCTCGCGCACAAGATAAAAATGCCCAAATGCCCTGCCTCTCTGTTGAGGCAGGGTCCGATGGCGCCACGTGTCCAGCAGGTCGGGACCTTGCCCCTTTACAAGGGCAGGCTTCGGACCTGCCACGTGGACCAGAAGACGGGACCCGGCACCCCAGAATAGACGGTCTCCCGAGCTGCCATGTGCCTGGCAGGACAGGACCCTGCTCCTCCATGGGAGTGGGCTCTAGTGTCGCCACGTGGCCTGAAGCTCCGGACCGGCCTTCCCCACAAAGGCAGGCTCCAGAACCGCCACGTGTCCAGTAGTCCCGGACCCTTGGCTCTCCTCAGAGATAGGCTCCAGGGATGCCACGTGGCTGCAGTACAGGACCCGGCCTCCCTCGCTGAGTCTGGCTCCGGTGCTGCCACACGTTCTGCAACTTGTCCTGGATGGTAGGCTGTGGGAGTTAAGGGGCGGTGCACCCTATCTAAATCGGGCATTGAAGACACGCGCCTTCCTCAGGTGCACGACACGGCGCACACCTCCTATCAGGTACCGTTGCGCCCAATCGCATCGCAGTGAAGACGCTGCAGGCGTACTCCACTTTGCCAAGTGGGTAGCTTACAGTGACAAGACAGTTGGATGGGACATTCTGTGCCCTCATCAACGACTACGCATGGGCCACTAGCATCTGAGGCAGCAAGACGACTAGTCTTCAAGCCGCGATCAGAGGCAGCGTAGCTGGGAAGCTTTAGATCTTTAGGATAAGATCATCCTGGGTCCACCTGTCGGGCCTTAGGACCCACTTGTAAGGTGCCTGACCTTCCTATAAAAGGATCGGGTAGCCAACGTTACAAGACATTTGCACTTGAACTCTCATATCCACAACTTAGACACTCAAGCAATACAACACACAGACTGTGGAGTAGGGTGTTACGCTTCGGGGGCCCAAACCATGTAAAACCATCATCTCCCATATATCATACACGTAGCCTCACCTTAGGACTAATCCCCCGTCGATCAATAACCTCTGTAGGCTCTCTCAAAGCACGTCCAAGGGAAGTGTCGCAAGAACACTTCAACATTTGGCACGGCAGGTATGGGCTTTTTCCTCTAAAAAGTGGTTGTGCTTTCACTGCAATGGTGAACATCAAGCCTTTATATGGCGGTTCCAGTGGCCGTCGTCACACCGGGGGTGGTCCTGTGACCAGATCCCACTCCAGGGCGCGGTCTGGTCCGTCACGCCCCCAGACAGATGCAGCTTGCCTGAGCGATGGATCTCGTCGCATCCCGACCCAGTTGGTGCCCCTGGAGCCACCGGCTACAAGTCTGAAGAGCGCTCTGGCAACAGCCAGGGCCCTTCTCCACAACCCACTGTCCTTGAATGCTTCCCAGGGAGCGGCTCAGCAGTGGGTCCATGACATCGACCAACTCGTTGTTCTGGCCATCAACTCCCTCGTCAAAGGGAGACGTCATGTGTCGATGTCGCTCACGCTGACCATCAACTGTTTCTCCATCAACTCCTACTCCTCCAGGATCCCGACGGTCGACCTCAGGGCTGAGCTCGACCACCGTCGGGCAAATGAGAACTCTCGCACCACCATCGAGCAGCAGTGGGATAGACGGCACAACCTTGAGGCTGAGTACAGTGCTCAAGAGCTTCAATATCAGGCATCCTCCATCCAAGGTGCACCTCAGGTAAACCCTCTGCCACCTCCACATCAAGATTATGTTAGGTTGACCGCTCCCCAGCACTACTATGCACAGCATGTTCCGCAGCGGCAGGTTCCACAACAACAGTACTCTTCGCAACATGTTCCCCGTCATCCTGATTGGCTCGGCCCGGTCATGGCTCATGAACCTGCCCAAGGGGTCCTTAAACTATTAGGAAGAGCTATGCTGGCAGTTCACAACAAACTTTGGCAGCTGCTACAAGCATCCCGGCACCGAGCTCGACCTCCATGTCGTGCGTCAGCAACCCGCAAAGACGTTGCGATCGTTCATCCAACAGTTCTCCCAGGTACACAACTCCATCCCCAACATCCCGAATGCTTATGTTATAGTAGCATTCCGACAGGGTGTCCAAGATAAGAAGTGAATGTATCCTAGAGGAGGGGGGTGAATAGGCTTTTTGAACTTTTGTCGGACCCTGAAACACTTAACAAACTGATCAAATACAGACAAATCGGACTAGTCCCTGTGCAGACTAGTCCAGTATTCGCGGACTAGGTTAATCGATAATTTCACTTCTAGTACCCTATGCAGCGGAAAGTAAATAGCAACTTGGATGTATTAGAACAGTGAAACAGTGTATGACAAGGATCAACTTTAATTCCAATAGTTTAACGTAAGTTACACAAGATTATGTAAACCCTAGAATGAGATGAACAATGAAACAAAAGTGCACAAGACACGATTTTATCCCGTGGTTCGACTCCCACGAAGGAAACCTACATCCACATTGAGGAGTCCACGGAAGGCCGGGTCTTCACCAACCCTACCCTTGTTGAATCGCCACAGAGGACGATTTTCTTCCACTAACCACAAAGGGGCAAATAACCGAGTTCATGGGGCCTTCACACAAGTTGAGGGCTCCACAAGATTTACAATGAAGAACACCACCAAACACACTCCAAAGATATGCAATAAACAATAAGAGTGTGTGAGAGATTCAAACCCAAGAGCTCAAGATCATGTGAAATAAGTCTCTCCTTTTGATCAATGCTAATCCTAAAAGATTTGATCATTTTAGGGTTAGAATGTGTGGAGAGATGTGTTTGTAGGGCTCTTGGGAGGTGTGACGACATAGGGGATCGAGAGATCTGGTTGTAGGGATGCACTCCTCTATTTATACTAGGGTTTACAAAAGTTACTGTTAGAGTTTGCAATGTCCGAACTAGTCCGCGGTGGACTCCATACTAGTTCGGTGTGCGGCGTGTGGAAAACCCTAAGTGTTCAGATATATCGAACTTGTCTGAAAATCTACGAACTAGTCCGATTTGGGCTCTCGAAGTGTTCGGACTAGTCCAGCACAAATCAACCTAGGCCGATGTGGTGAACCTCATGTTGAATTGAGGACAAGTCCGCACTTGGAGGACTTGTCCTATTTTAGTCAAAGAGTTTTTAGACCAGTCCGTGGTGATATCAGACTTGTCCAGTGTCGTGAAAAATTGTGGGGCTAATGGACATGTCCGGACTTGGAGGACTTGTCCGAATTTAGTCAGAGAGATATCAGACTAGTGTGTGGTGATATCGAACTAGTCCGGTGCTGTGTAAATTGGAGCACTTGCGGACAAGTCCGCACTGGGGGGACTTGTCTGTTTCTAGTCAGAGACATACCGGACTAGTGTGGTGTATATCGGACTAGTCCGATTTTCCTGTGAATTGTGCAGTGAGTTAAGTTGTTTGTTAACTTGAGCTCTTGAGGTGTGTTTCTCCAACACACTCCATACACAATGATCTAATATTTTCATCTCTTGAGCTCTTTTTCCTTTAGATCCTCATTCTCCTTCCTTTCTGCGCTATCTTCGTAATTTCTTTAAAGCCTGTGCTCATCTCAACAATTTTGTTAGGATCTCATTTGTTTATAATAAATCAACCAAAACCCACAAGGTATGCCTAGATGCACTTTCAATCTCCCCCCTTTTTGGTGATTGATGACAACCAATTGAGATTTACACAAATATGATAAAAATTCAGATTTTCATAAAGTGTGCACATATGAGCTTTGAGCAAAAATAGGCAATGTAGACATAAGACATATGTGCACTCTTTATGGTGGGGTGCGAAACTACATGTGTGTGAGCAATAATCATGATGTGAATGAGGTAAATGGCATAATCATAACAGCATCAAGACTATCAAGTATGAATATCAAATTCAGAGCATATAACACAGATCATAAGCATAACATAGTCATCATTTCACAGCACATGTCCATAATCATAATGAGAGCATAATTAAAGTTTTACAGAACCAAAAGAAACAGAAATAGAGCTCTCATCTCTCAATCTACTGCTAGGACCTAAGACTCCCCCTCAATCTCTCCCCCTTTGGCATCAAGGCACCAAAAAGAAGGAGAAGAGGGATCTAAACATCATCGCAGGCTCACTCCGCGTTGTCGGTCCTTTCGTTGTCTCCATCTTCAGGCTGAGAAGGATGAGGGTGAGAGCCACTCACCGTGCCCCCAATGCCAAAGTAGGCAATCTCAGAAGGAGATAGAGGAGGAAGCTCAGAGAAGTCAGAGATGGAGTCCTTTGAGATGACTGGAGACCCAATAGGCTCAATCTCCGGTTTTTAACAAATTGCTTTGATATTGTCCTTCATGTACCACATTTCCTCCTTTCTTGCCTTTTTCATCTTGTGAACTTTCGCCTCAGTCTTGCGGCAAGAACCAAATATAGCTGCCAAGTACTTCATGATCCCACTGGTTGATCCTTTGTTAGAAGGAGGGGCCCTAGTGCGAGAGGATGGCCTTGTATCTTCTTGAGCTTTTTCTGGATGTTCCTCACTTGAGACAGGTGAGGGAGCAGCTGGGAGAGAGGCTTGAGGAGGCTTCTGAGGCCTTAGAGGAGTGTGCTCTACATTCTTCACAAACTCAATTCCTGCAACTTTTTCAATCATGAACATCAAGTATGGTGCATAGCCACAAGAGCGGTTCGGTGTGCAGGAGATGTTCACCATGTCATTCCAGATGTAGTCGAAGTTGTCAAACTTCCTCTTCTTTCTATTCACTTTCATCAAGGTTCACAAGTAATCTTGGACACTCCCAGCATCTCCATCCTTTGGAGCAATCGTCTTCCGGAGCACTCTATTAAGAACCATGAAGAAGGGCTTCATGTTCTTGGTTGAGGGAGGATTGTACTTGAGGCGAGTATCATAGAGAAAGTCCATCTTGTCCTTCTCGAAAACACCAATATTGTGAATAATGATCTCATTACTGTCGGTGTCCTCAAGGTGTAGCAGCCTAGCAAACTCATCGTAAGTAATAGTGTACTTGGATCCATGTGTCATCCAAGTCACTCTCTCTTCTTCACCACTGGCAAAGTAGCAGGTCGCAAGGAATTGAGCGATGACCTCATCATTACAGTTATATCTAAAAGCAAACAAGTCATTGAGGCCATGCCTCTCCATAGCCTCTATCAATTCATCAAAGGCTTGACAACTCTTTCTCTCAAAATGTGCCCAGTCGATCCATTGGCTGCGGACCATAGGAGTCTTCATCTGAAGGTACATGGTACTGTAGTAGTCCGCGTGGATGTTGCTCCAGAATCTAGGATCAACTGCCTTCTTGCCATTTCTATAGGCATCAATCTTCCTCAGTTTCCAAGATACATCACTCCCTTTGCCATCGAACTTTTCTTCCGAGGGGTCCCTATTTCCCCGTCTTGGAGCAATCATCTCGAGGGGGCCAATCAGGTCAGAGGCAATTCCTTTGCCTTTTCCCTTAGTTTGGCGTGGAGTCGCCGAACTAGGACCAACCACATCTTGTGCTCTCGAAGCAGGCTTCTTGTCGGAACTGTTCGACACACCCTAGGTGGAGTCAGCGAGGGGTTAGCGGTACGATCTTGTCTTTTCTTGGCTTGGCCCGTCGAAACACGAGGCAAGGTCTCTTGATCCATTTCAGCCTCGAAGTTACAAATTTCATCGTTTGAGCTCGACATTGTCCTGACAAGAAGGTTAGACATGACATAGATAAGGATTGGTGGCATGAAAAAGCACTAAGTTGAAGAAGATTAGGGTATTGTTCAGCTACATAGGACTTGTTCGTTGCTCAGGTGCGGACTAGTCTGGGGTACCAGACTTGTCCGCACTTATAACGGACTAGTTCGATATTCAGCTGCTCAAACCCTAACTAATAGGATAATGGAGTTTCTCAACGCAAAAATGGAGCAATGTAGGTGTACTACTACAAGGGAGCATGTATTGACAAGAAGAACTAGGCTATTTGAACAAAAATAAGGCAAATTGAAGGTTACAGAGTTTAGAGAGAAATTTACCAAATCCTTTGATTCGCGACATTGAAGGATTTGTTGATGCGGACAAGTCCGTGGTCTTCAATTCCCTTGCAATGGAGATCAAATCCCACCAAAACTTGAGTGGATTTGATGGAGGACTTGCCAAATTGCCTTGAGAGCACTTGAGTGAGGAGAGAGAATGTGAGAGGAGTGGTGAGGAGGAAGGAGATTAGGGTTGTGCTGGCCCTAGGGTTATGCAGTCGAAAAATTGGACTAGTCCGTGGTCTGCCTGAACTAGTCCGGTCTAGCAGACACTCTGCGGACTAGTCTTCAATGTGCGGACTAGTCCGGGGTAACCACGGACTAGTCCGTGGTCACCAAGATAGAAACAAATAGACCTTTCATATATATATATTTGAAGGTGCTTAAAAATAAAATAGGGGGCAAAAACACACAAATATTCTTGATGAATATGATCAGTAAACATACAACAATCAAGCTATGACCATAATTCACCAAGATCAAGTAATTAACAAAGTTTTTCAGAGAAAATAGAGAGAGATACTTTTTCAACATAATCAACATGATTTTGAAGGTGGCATACAGGTACGGAAGTTTTCAAGACACATTTCCGAGCATCAAGGATATTTAGTTCATTTCGGAGCTCACAAAAACGTTTTTCATCAAGTGGCTTGGTAAAGATATTGGCTAGTTATTTTTCAGTGTTGACATGGGAAATGGCCATGTCTCCTTTCATTGAGTGATCTCTCAAAAAATGACGACGGATGTCTATGTGTTTGGTTCTAGAGTACTCAACGGGATTATTGGCAATTTTAGTGGCACTCTCATTATCACAAAGGAGTGGAACACGACTCATATTGTAACCGTAATCCCTTAGAGTTTGTCGCATCCAAAGGAGCTATGCACAACAACTCCCAGCTGCAACATACTCCGCTTCAGCCGTGGATAAGGCAATGGAATTTTGTTTCTTGGAGGACAAAGAAACTAGGGATCTACATAGGAATTGGCAAGTACCGGAGGTAATTTTTCTATCTATCTTGCATCCAACATAATCTGCATCGGAGTATCCAATGTGATTGAATTTTGAACCTTTAGGATACCAAAGGCCTAGGTTGGGTGTATGAACTACATATCTCAAGATCCATTTAACGGCTGTCAAATGACATTCCTTAGTATTGGCTTGAAATCTTGCACACAAACATACACTTAACATGATATCAGGCCTAGATGCACATAAATAAAGTAAGGAGCCAATCATGGAGTGATATACCTTTTGATCCACGTTTGGTCTATCTTTATTGAGATCCAAGTGTCCATTTGTCGCCATGGGAGTCTTTATGGTATTTGCTTTGTCCATTCCAAACTTCTTGAGAATGTCTTGAGTGCACTTTGTTTGGATTATGAACGTCCCATCCTTTTGTTGCTTTACTTGGAATCCTAAGAAGTATCTCAGCTCTCCCATCATGGACATCTCAAATCTATCTGTCGTAATCTTACTAAATTCTTGACAAAAAGATTTGTTAGTTGAACCAAATATAATATCATCAACATAGATTTGGAAAATGAATAGATCATTATCAAAATTCTTAGTAAACAAGGTGTAATAAGCTTTATCCTAAAACCATTTTCAATCAAAAAATCTCTAGGCACTCATACCAAGCTCTAGGAGCTTGCTTGAGGCCTTAGAGAGCCTTACGCAGTTTGTATACATGGTCGGGGAACTCTAGATCTTCAAACCTAGGGAGTTGTTCCACGCACACCTCCTCCTTGATCGGTCCATTGAGGAAGGCACTTTTTACATCCATTTGTTAAAGCTTGAAATCATGGTGAGTAGCATATGCAAGTAATATACGAATCGATTCAAGACTAGCTACAGGAGCAAAAGTCTCATCAAAATACAAATCTTCAACTTGTGAATACCCTTTGGCCACAAGTCGTGCCTTGTTTCTTGTCACCACCGTGTGTTCGTATTGCTTGTTGTGGAAGACCCATTTAGTGCTTACGACGTTGAACTTGGGTCTTTCAAAAATTTCCCACACTTCGTTCCTTTTGAAGTGGTTCAATTCTTCTTGCATCGCCACCACCCAATCCGGATCCTTTAATGCATATTCAACCCTGTGTGGTTCCAAAGAGGATACAAACGAGTAATGTTCACAAAAATTAGATATACGATATTTAGTTGCTACACCCTTTTGGATGTCACCGGTTATGTTGTCGACGGGGTGATCTCTTTGGATGCATTGATGTGCTCTTGGATGGGGCACTTGTGATCTTGAATCTTCATGGTCATCATCTTCTACTCCCCCTGGATGGTTGCCTTCATTGATGTGTTGATCACCTTGGTCTTCTAGAGGTTGATCATGTGTGAAAGCTCCCCCTTGATCATTGTCCTCCACTTGTGGTTCATCTTTTTCATTCGCATTTGGAGGTGGCACTTGCGGTCGAATATCGCCCAACGCCATTCTTCTCAATGCTTGACATGGAGATTCTTCTTGATCCGTGAGTAGTTCATACGAAGTTTTCTTAAGCAACAGATGAAGATAGAGTCAGTTTATCGCGTGACAAGCGGTGTTAACCGCTTCGGCTCAAAACTGGTTCGAAGTCTTGTATTCATCGAGCATTGTCCTCGCCATCTCAATGAGGGTTCGGTTCTTCCTTTTGTCTACTCCGTTTTGTTGAGGAGAATATGGTGCTGGAAACTTGTGCTTTATCCCTTCTTCGTCTAGATACTCCTCAACTTGGGTGTTCTTGAATTCCGTTGCATTATCACTTCATATGTTCTTGGCTGTCAATAAAAATTCATTTTGAGCTCGCTTGAGAAACTTCTTGAGGGTTCCTTGAGTTTCTATCTTACCATGCAAAAAGAAAACCCACGTGAAGCGAGAAAAATCATCAACAATGACTAAACTGTATTTGTTACTGTCGTTGCTTATGTAAGGAATTGGACCAAATAGGTCCATGTGAAGGAGCTCGAGCGGTCTTGTTGTAGTCATGACATTCTTCGCGGGATGGGGTGCTCCTACTTGCTTCCCGGCTTGGCACGCGCTACAAGGCCTGTCTTTCTCAAAAACCACATCCTTTAAACCTCAGATGTGATCGCCTTTATGGAGTTTTTGAAGATTCTTCATACCAACATGTGCTAGCCATCTATGCCACAGTGAAACCATGTTGGTCTTTGCAATCAAGCATGTGTCAAGTTCGGCTTTATTTTTGTTGAAGTCAACTAGATAAAGTTTTCCCTTTAACACACCCTTGAATGCTGAGTTATCACTCCTTCTAGAGACGGTCACACCCTCATTCGTGAATAAGCAATTATAACCTTTGTCACATAATTGAGATATGGACAAAAGGTTATAATTGAAGGAATCAACATGTAAAACATGAGAAAGAGTATGTTTTGATGAAATTGCAATTTTACCGGTACCAATCACCCTTCCTTGGCTGTTATCACCAAAGTAAATGCCTTCGCTTGGATCTTCATTTTCCTTATATTCCTTGAACATTCTTCTTTCTCCGGTCATGTGATTGGTGCATCCACTGCCTAGCATCCATTTGGCTCCACCGGATGAATATGCCTGGAAAAGAAAAATTATGCCTTGGTCTTAGGTACCCAAGCTAGCTTGGGTCCTTTGAGGTTAGTCACAAATGATTTGGGCACCCACACATGAGACTTGGTGTTCCCATGGCATGGCCCAACATATTTGGCATAAACTCTTCCAATGTTACTTTTCATAAGTACATATGAAGCATCAAATGTTCTAAATAAAACTTGTTGTTCATATGTGTTCACAATGTTAGCTTATCAACATTATTAAGTTTTCTAACTTGATAGGTGTTTCCCTTAACAAAGGTAATGTGTTCCTTGCTATTCTTGTGGCTTCTAGTATTTTGCTTTTCACCACAAGAATACCCAATGCGATATTTTACATTAGGAGGTCTTGTGACCAAGTATACACTGCGTGCATACTTGAATTTCTCCTTGTCGAATATGCCACTTCGGGAAGGATGTTTGTGTTTTGTCAAGTTTGACTTTTCTTTCAAGTTAATGTCAATTTTAGCACATGTACAAGCCATAGCAGTTTCAGATTTCACATGTTGAGAAGGTGAGCTTGAAGAGGATGAAGTACCACTTAGTTTGAGTGACTCAACTTGTACTTCAAAGATCTTGTTAACTTTGGTTAAGTTAGCAAGTTCATCCTTGGTAGCCATGTTTGAGTCGTTTAACTTCAAGCAAACTTCCTTGGTTGAAGCTAACTCAAGTTCTAGTGATTTGTTTCGCTCCTTTTCAAGTTCAAGAAGCTTTTTGATTGTAATATTCTTCCTTTTGGAGGATGATCATATCTTCTTGACGATCAACTAGCTCCTCCTTATCAAAAAGCTTGTCCATCAAGAATTTCATCTTAGGAGTAGTTTTCTTGTCTAAACCTCTAAGCATGTCTTCATCATCACTAGAATTATCACTATCACTAGAAAAAGAATGCAAGGAGGAAGATTTAGTTGTTACCTTCCTTTGACCTTCCTTGGCCATTAGACATGTGTTATCATTGTCCTTCTGATGAGTGAGTTTAGGCCCGATCTTCCGAAAGGTAATGGATAAGTCGATTGATGGAGATCTCAACGTTGATGATCCGAGGCTCTCAAGTAGAACACCAACAGCCCCTGCAATCACTACACCACCGCTCCGTTAGTTATCAACCGTGCTTCACACGATTGACCTCATCAAGAAGGCTAATCCCTGCAAGTGCAATAGAGAACACAAGCAAAAATGTAGAAGACGCCATCTGAAATCGCAAAGTTGGGGTTTCACAAACCGTAGAACAACGATATTATTAATCTAAGCAAAATCCAATTGTTCATGGTGGCTACTATGGAGTATATATAGGTGGGAGAACGTCCAAGGGGGTGTTGGGGTCGTGACATAACCCTAAAGTACAAAAATAATGGACTTAGACTTGATACAAGGCCCAATGGCCCAATACGGTGGCGCAACACCGCGACAGATTCTAATCTCGATTTTGTTTCAATGATTCCTGTCGACTCCGAATATATTTTGATATGGGACCAGCTCCATTAGAAAGGTTATACTCTCCCCTTTCCGTGCATATGTAGAATGTTCAAAACGGAGTTCGTATGCATCCTAGGCGTCCATTTTAGTGCGTACTGCCCCTGGACTCCAAGTTGGACACGATTTTGAGTTGGGGTCGGTTTCCATCTTCTTTGAACGTATTCTCTGGTCCTCCACACCCCTAAACCTTCCTCCAATGACTCCTTGAATCACTCCATGTATCCTAATCACAATTAAATTATTAGGTAGCAATCTATTCTCAAAAATATATAAGGAAACATATAAGAATGAGCTCACCTCTGAAATTAATTGTTGTGTGTGAATTCTATTGATTGCATCTTGTATGTTCAATGGAGTGTTGTGTAGATCTATAGGAGTGATGTCCTCATCATCCTCCCCTTCTTGAACTGGAGTCGTCCTCGACTCAAGTTCTTCATCTCTCATATGTGGGTCTATACGTGCAACGTCATCAAATCTTCTTATATGCATGAAAGGAGGAGGCCAAGGTGGTGGACGACATAGTGCACCATCTCCACGTTCTTCATAAACTACGCATGCACATTCACTCGAGCCAGGATCTCAAACAAATAAACATCGTTCCATGCTTGTATGTGCAATGACAATGTGCTTGATCTCGTCATTCTCCCCTTCTTGATGACAAGCCGTCCTCGGCTTGTTCGTATGTCCAGCAAAGAGGCTTTTGGGGATAGAGTGAGCGCTGTCCATATTGCACAACTGCAGCGAACAATGCTCCTCTATTATATATTGTCCCTGCTGCAAGAAAACAATACTAGAAAAACTTGACAAAGAATTATTAGTGTTAGTGCATCTATTCATTTCACCATATTGTTGCAGCACAAAATGGGATTTCTCATTTGAGCATATGTAAACTTTATGCACCATAAATTCACCACTATCTTCATAGTTTCCTATAGCGTGAAAAATATTTCTACTTAAGAAAGGCAACTCAGATTGGGAAAATATTATCCTCTCTACAATACCTAGATCACAAAGAGTATCGAATTCAATATATCCCAAGATATTTAGAGAAGACAACAATTTCGATTCATCATTTTTACAAGTAATGGGAATCAAATGCTTAATTTCAGAACATATGGGTGATAACATATCAAGCTCATTCACTTGTTCTAGCATAGGTCTTACAAAATTATCAACACCGAACTTCTCTTTATCACTAAGACTAGTAGGAAAATTAACTTGTGACAAAGGTAAATCTATAAAAGCTTTCATAAGTTGGTGCTCTACAACTGTGTGATTGGTCAAAAAATTCAGCACATCCAAAAACTTCTCACCTTCTGTATTGGTAGAATGTTGTGCCTTACCTTTATCCTTATTTTCAGCAGTGATTTCGAGTGCATTATGAGTTGATCCATCTAAAATTTCACAAGTGTTGTCGAAAACCTCATTTACTTTTGCATCAACATTTATTTGTTCATGTTCCTGCAAAAGGTTAGGCATAGGAGGAGGTACAACAAGAAAATTCTTCTCAAGTTCATATATTTCATCTTTGCAATTAGATACATTGGCAAAAGTTTCTCGCATAAGAATTCATATCTTTCCATGTTCGAGGTTTTTCTAAATCGCTTAAGTTGTCCCACCAAGTTAATGCACAATCAACTAGCGCACTAGCAATATTTCTAATCTTTCTCCTCTCACACATATGCTATTGTCCAAAATTTTTATCCAACTCTATTTCCCAAGCAATATATTCATCATAACCAAAACCATCATAAGAAGGAAGAGATGGGAGAATGTAATTACTTCTTGTAGAAGGTGTTGTAAAGGTGGTCTGAATGTCATGTGAAACCTTTGTTGATGTTTGATTTTGAGTGAGCAACTCCATCGTCGTCTTGATCATGTCAATCATCTCAGCATATAATGCATGATTCTTGCTTTTACATAACATTGTTAGTAGCAAATAAAAGACAACAAAAAAAATATTATCCCTATCAACTATAAAGGATAATGGCAAAGTGGAAGTGGAATCACACACTTTCAAGCGTCTTACCACGCTCTTACAAGTGTTCTTACTGACACTGCAGGTGGCAAACGGTGGACGGTATGAAGAAATCAATAAAATGTGGGATGATTGCAAATGTGTATCAATTCTGCTAAGAGTAATGTGTAGCTTGGATGACACTTTTTATGTAGCAAGGATTATCAACAATGAAATCAGATAGTAAAGTTGAATAAGTGTCCAAAGTACTTGTCAAAGTTGCTGGCCTAAATGTGTTCCTAGTAGTTCAAGCAAGCAAGACATTAGATAGAACTAGATGACACAAAGGATGCAAGCACTTCTATTTTTTTTCTCCTTTTTTTGTGTGGCTTTTGTATTTTGTTTTGCACTTGCCTTTTTTTTCGTCTTTCTTTTCTCAGAATGTGCTGCAAAAGAAGAACACAATAAAAACCAATCAAAGATATGTCGTATGTCTGTCGCAGATTTTCTGCTCAATCTTCCAAGGACAAATAGGCACACTTATAGGCTCCAAATAGAAAAACTTATAACAGAAAGATTGTATATATATCTCTCCTATTTAATGTAAATATATGGAAGATCTATTCTGGACAAGAACAATAGGAGATATTGCCCCCGGAATACAGACTGTTCAGAAATTCTAGGTCAATAACATATTTGGATCTAATGCAATTTGGACCTTGATAACTCTATTATCTGGGAAACTGATGAATACGAAAGTTATAGAGAACTTCTTAAGTTTTCCAGGAAGTACAAGAACATAGAATTACGAGTTCATATGAGAGAGATATGATGAAAATACTGAACTGGACAGAGATGAATCTAATCTAGACGTGATGATGTGATTCAAAAGAATGAATCAACACAATGCAAAACTCAAACTAAGACCAAAAACACTTCTAAACCAGCAATATGAATCAACCACAGACACAAAATCAACAAAACCAAACTGAATAACAAAGTTGCAAAGGCTTAATGTGGTTTGGACAAAGTAATGAATAAATCTACTAAACTTTTAGTTGTGGCTTTTTTGGGGACTCTAGGTATGAAAAAAAGAACTAATGTAATGGATAGATGAATTACCTAACGGGAAACCTGGAAATCTGATACCAATTGATGAGAAAGATGAGTCCCGATCTTCCGAAAGGTAATGGATAAGTTGATTGATGGAGATTTTGACGTTGATGATCCGAGGCTCTCGAGTAGAACACGAACAGCCCCTGCAATCACTACACCACCGCTCCGTTAGTTATCAACCGTGCTTCACACAATTGACCTCACAAGAAGGCTAATCCCTGCAAGTGCAACCGAGAACACAAGCAAGAACGTAGAAGACGCGATCTGAAATCGCGAAATTGGGGTTTTACAAACCGTAGAACGGCGAGATTATTAATGTAAGCAAAACCCAATTGTTCATGGCGACTACTATGGAGTATATATAGGTGGGAGAACGTCCAATAGGGTGTTGGGGTCGTGACCTAACCCTAAAATACGAAAATAATGGATTTATACTTGATACAAGACCCAATGGCCCAATACGCTGGCGCAACACACTGAGAGATTCTGAACTCGATTTTGTTTCGATGATCCCCGTCCACTTAGAAAGAATTTTGACATGTGACCAGCTCCATTGGAAATTTTATCCTCTCCCCTTTCCGTGCATATGTATAACGTCCAAAACAGAGTTCGTATGCGTCCTGGGCGTCCGTTTTAGTGCGTACTGCTCCTGGACTCTGAGTTGGACACGATTTTGAGTTAGGGTCGGTTTCCATCTTATTTGAACGTATTCTCTGGTCCTCTACGCCCCTAAATCTTCCTCCAATTACTCTTTGAATCACTCCATGTATCATAGTCACAATTAAATTATTAGGTAGCAATCTATTCTCAAAAATATATAAGGAAACATATAAGAACGAGCTCACCTCTGAAATTAATTGTTGTGTGTGAATTCTATTGATTGCATCTTGTATGTTCAATGGAGTGTTGTGTAGATCAATAGGAGTGATGTCCTCATAATCCTCCCCTTCTTGAATTGGAGTCATCCTCGACTCAAGTTCTTTATCTCTCATATGTGGGTCCATATGTGCAACGCCATCAAATCTTCTTGTATGCATGAAAGGAGGAGGCCAAGGTGGTGGAAGACATAGTGCACCATCTCCATGTTCTTCATAAAATACGCATGAACATTCACTCGATCCAGGATCCCAAACAAATAAACATCGTTCCATGCTTGTATGTGCAATGACAATGTGCTTGATCTCATCACCTTCCATGCGCCCAAGGTTGGGAAGAGAGTGGATTTCTTGGTAGTCTTCTTGATGGCTATGGTGGCCATCTCCTCTTCTTTTTCGGATGCGGACTCATCATTGGAGTCCCACTACTTCCCTAAGTGTGATTGGCCAAATAGCTTCTTCTACTTGAACATTTTCTTTGGCTGAGGCTTGTTTTCCTTAGTCTTCTTCTTGTTTTCTTCACGTGGACCGTCTACTATAAAGTGGTCGTACTCTACACACATATAGAAAGCACGCCTCATTTTTGGTCTCAATTTGTCCATATTTCTTCCTTCATTTGAGTGACCACCTTGTCTTCTTCTCATCATTTTCTTGAATTTCTTCATGAATAAGATCATATCTTCTTCATCAATATCACTGCTTTCATCATCGCTGTCATCTTCTCCATGAGCTTCTCAGGCTTCTTTTGATACAGGCTTACAAGTGTACTTTAAAGCAACTCCTTTCTTCTTTGCCGAGGTAAGGTCGACAATTTCCTTGACGTGCTTGGCTTGCTTCTCCATCATCTCAAAGTTGATGATCTTGCCAAGAAGTTCGTCCGGGGTCATCTTTCGATACCTGGGGCTTTCTCTAATCATCGAGCAAAGAGTCACATTCCAAGGCATGAATGCTCTAAGAATTAGCTTCATGTCCTCGTGATCATTCCACTTCTTGTTGCCATATGCTCAGACTTTGTTGATAAGATTCTTCAATCGATTGTACATATCTTGTGGTGACTCATCTTCTTCAATGGCGAATCTTCCCAATTCGCCTTCAATCATTTCAATCTTGGCTTCACGCACATGAAGATCACCTTCATGTGCGGTTCGTAGAGTATCCCATATCTCCTTGGAAATTTTGAGTCCATCCACCTTGGTGAACTCATCTCGGCTCAGTGACGATGTGATAACAGCTGCAGCTTGAGCATTCCAATGAACATCTTGTTCTTGGCTTGGAGTCAGCTCTTCATCATCATCCGGGATATTTATCCCTGTACACACTATATGCCACAAGCTTGGGTTAAGAGATATGAGATGCATTTTCATGTTTTGTCTCCACATAGAGTAATCATTGCCAACGAAGAAAGGTGCTTTCCCTAGAGGAATTGACAATTCATGATTATTGTTAGAATTTAACCAATCATAATTAAAAGGATATCGGGAGTAGTCGGTGTGACTACTCTCCTTCTTCTTTTCGTCCTCGATCTTCTTCTTCCCCTTTGAGGAGAGTGCCTTCTTCCTTAGGAGTGCCTTGAGTTCAAGCATCTCCTTGTCATCGTCCTCACAAACTTGGATGGCGTCGAGAAGCTTCTATAGCTTTTGAGTTCTTTCTTCATCACCCTTCTCGTTGTTGAAGTTCTTGTTTACATCCTTGACGTCTGACATCTTCTCTTCGAGCGGTGAGTCTCTTTTGAAGAGTCCTGCTCTGATACCAATCGAATGTAGCCTAGAGGGGGGTGAATAGGCTTTTTGAACTTTTGTTGGACCCTGAGACACTTAACAAACTGATCAAATACAGACAAATTAGACTAGTCCGATACTGTGCAGACTAGTCCGATATTCGCGGATGTCGAAGGATACGAATGACACTTCCCCCAGTACTACCTAATCGTATCCCGCGAAGGTTCTTTGATCGGTTTGGGCGTGCGAAGATTTTGAACAAGATGATGACACTAATGATTTACGTGGTTCGGGCCTCCTTAGCGTAATACCGTACTCCATGGGGTGTGTGTTGTTGTATTGAGGATTCACCGGTGCTTGCGTGCATCTCATCTTTGTTGTCATGTATCGTGCAGCACAACCCTTTTATAGTCTAAGAACTGGCCGTTACATCACCGGCCTGGCCCGACATGTGGCCTTGGCGTAGTTAACGGCCTAATACACGATCAACGAGTAGTAAATGTGGTTAATAGAGTGGTAACGCATCGTAATGATGGCGTTACCCCTATTAACAGTCCACTGATCATGTGTCATTAATATGGTATTAATAACACGTAATCAGGTCTTGTAATTGTTGCCTTAACTGTCCCTTGAAGGTTCGAGCCGTTGGAGATCTCTCTGTCTTCTGTTGAAGTCCTAGCTTCGGAGGTTCGACACGTGGAGGCTCCGGAGCTTCCCATCGTAGGGAGGGAGGTCCGGAGCCACTATACACGTGGTAGCACCGGAGCTTCCCTCTACTGGGGGTTAGGTTTGGGGTCACTGAACACGTGGCAGAGCCGGAGCTTCCCTATGACGAGTGTTATGTCCGGCCTTGTGATACACGTGTCAAGTTCGAAGCTACCCAATTGAGGGAGGCGGATCCAGTACTATGTAACACGTGTGGCCTTGAGAGATCTTCAACTTGAATGGGGAGAACTCCTTATCTTTTCTTGCGGTATGATGGGGTACCCGGTACGCAGGGTACCGACAAGGGCCCCGGGCCCACCTTCGGGAGAAACCCTTTGGGTTAAGTTATTCTACTAGAGGTGGGTCCCTCTTCGATTCCCGCGTTGCATCTTCAAAAGTGCAGTTGGGGTGATGGTTCGCTTTTGAACCATCGCCGCGTGGCTTTCCTTGAATGCGGCAGGTGATATATGTGTGGTAGATCTCACGAAATTGAAGGTCACCGGTTCCCAATATGAAAACCGTATTGGTTCCGAGCGCCTTGTCAGGCTGCCGCCCTCGGGCTTCCCGCCGCCCATCATGACAACAGTTTGCGTGGGGTAATAACCTCGACTTCCTCGTCGGGGTGGCCCCAGTCCCCCTTCGTCATTGCCGGGGTAGATTTTTGAAATGTGGCCTTGCTCTTATTGCAGCTTCCATCCAAGCATTGTGGAGGCTTACTTAAGAAGGAAAACCCGCACGGTTTGAGGACTCTTTACGCCTTCGACTGAACTCACGCTCAGAGCCTTCCAACCTTTGCCTAGATTTCTTTTCTTTCGCTCCACTTTGCGGCGATGGAGTTAGGTCTTCCCAAAAGCCGCATCAAGAGTAAGGATGATCTGATGAAGGTCCAGACCTTCATGGGGTGGTCCAGCGACTCCTTCAACCACGTGATTCGCATCGGCAAGCTTCCCTTCAAGAAGGAGCACCGTGGCGAGATGGTGTACTTCTCAGTGTACGCCATGGTGGGACTGATCCCACCTTTTTCAAGTTTCATCTTGATGCTGCTGGACTTCTACAGCCTCTAGCTATATGACCTTGGCCCCCACTCCCACCTGCTAGTGGTGACTTTTGTCCACTTCTGCGAGATGTGGGTGGGCGTGCCTCCCTGCATCGAGTTGTTCTTGACCTTCTTCACGGTCCATACCACCGGCAAGGGGACAGATCTGCTTGGCTTCTACTACTTCGTGAAGCCCAAGAACTACCCCTTCAAGTACTCAAAGTCATCCCCCTCCGGCAAATGGGATGACTGGAAAAAGATTGGGTCATCATTGCAGTGGAGGAGCACGATGGGCTAGAGCTGCCCACGGACTCCCCAACGTTGACACCGATGCCTGAAACATAGTTCCGAAGCTATCGGATGCGTTCAAGCCTATCCTGGCCAAAATCCAAGAATATGTGGAAGGTGAAGTGACCCCCCAGATGGTCTTTGGAATTTTTTTGGTGAACAGGTGGGCTCCGCTGAAGAGAAGGGAGAGGCTCGCATGGGCCTTCAATAGTGTGATGGATGATGACCGGATTGAAAAAGGTTTGAAATCCAACTTGGATGACGAAGCTTTGAAGCTCCATCTAAAGAAATTTCATCATGGGTCCATCTGCGATGACGCCTTGACTCCGCCGACTGCTTTTTTGCCTCTGAACATGATTCCAGAGTTCGACAGGGAGCTCCGGAGGAAGATGCCGACGCTAGATGACCTCGGTGAAGTGGAGAAGCACAAGACCTCCAGAGTTGTAATTCCCGGTGCTTTCGAAGGGGTGATCGCCCCTACCCCAAGCCAAAGGGTTGATGACATCGTCAAGGGCAAGGAGCCAGCGAAATCTCCTGACCGGAAGAGGAAGCTGAGGCACACTAATGGGAGCTCCGTCTACAACTGCCCTTCTCCTCGGCGAGGGAGATCTTTAGTGGCGACACCTCCTCCAGTGCAGACGTCCTAGAGAGGCACTAGCTCCGGGCAGTCGACTCTGGTCCAAGTGCCAACTATGGGCTCTAGGTCTGGTAGTCCTTCCCAGCCAAGGAAGGCTCAGCTGGGGCAACACCGATGACGGCAATAGGCACCGGGCAACATTTCGGAGCTCCCGCTATGCCAACCATGGCAGGCTCCGGCTCTGAGCGCCCGGTGAAGAAGTTTTGCGCCAATTGGAGCGGTAGCTTTCCAAGGTAAGCTTTGCTTTTTTTAACCTTTATTTGCTATTCTCATTTTTGTTATTTTTTGAATCTTTTAGTTCTTTGTTTTCAGAGCAATGAGGAAGAGCTCGGAAGCTCCAACACCTGCCCCAGCAACTGAAGCTTTGCAGGCAGAAGTTCCAGCTCCGACTCCTACTTCTCCTCATGTGGTGGCTGAGGTCATGACAACTCCGACGCCGGTTGTTGTGGATCTGGATCCCGTAGAGACACCAGAAGCTCCCGTGGTAACGCTGGACCACAGGGAGGACATTTTTGAAGACGCTCTAACAGCGGCAGTACCAACGACTGAAGCTCCAGCACGAGATATGGAGATGGTGGAAGCTCTGGTATCGGAGCCAGAGGTAACCGAGGCTCTGGTCCCTGTGCCAGAGGTTGTTATAGAGACGACAGGTGAATCGGTGGCGCCAGAAGCTTTGGCCTTTGAGCCGGAAGTCCTTGATATCCCGACGACTGAGTCGGCGGTGCTCAAAGTTCCGGTCCCTATGCCAGAGATAGTTGAAGCTCCGACTGCTGGGCCAGAGGTGGTTGAAGCTCCGGCAGCTGAGCCAGAGATGCCTGATGTACCAACGCCTGTGTCGGCAGTGGAAGTGGCTTCGGAGGAAGCTCCAATGACCGCTCCAGAGGTAATTGCTCTAGAGGTGTCCACACCCGAGCCAGAACATACAGAAGAAGTGGCGGTAGGCTCTCCACCAGCGGAACCAGCAGCTGAAGACCCTGCGGCTGGACCTTCGACATCAGCCCCGGAGGTAGAATTTCCCCTAGCGGGATCTTCCTCAGCAGCAGCCGAGGAGCTCCCAAAGGGCAACGCTAATGCCGTAGAAGCTCAGGGAACCACGCTTGTGGTGTGGGACCCTATTTTTGTTCTTGAAGACCCTCTAGAGCTGGGGGAGATGACCTCGGTAGGTCCAAAGCCTGTTCCTTTGGCGTTGTCTATTGACAATGCTTGCTCGAGCCTCCGACAGGTCCAGCTCGCCTTCAATCATGACAACAAGGTACTTGAAGAAGAGTGCCACACCTTGAGGCATTGGCACAACAAGCTCCACTTCGAGACCAAGCTTGAACATACGAGGCTTGCTGATTAGAAGGAGTGGGTCGAGAAGGAAAAGGCCCGGTTGGAATATTGGGGCAAGTTGCTAGAGGAAAAGGAGGCCGCCATTAGGGCCCTCGACGCTAATTATCAGGAGATGCTTGAGCAAGCTAAGGAAAAGAATGATGCTGTTGACGGACGTCATGACAACCTCAATACATTAATCGAGATTCTCTTGAAGTGCCGATCAGACCTCGATGCGAGGGAAGAAAAACTCCTGGAACAACAGGAGGATATTTTGAAAAGAGAGAAAGAGCTCGCCCAGAAGCTAACTTTGGCAGAGCAAAATTTGGAAGATCGCACTAAGAAGCTTGATCTGAGGAGCAAAGAAGATGATGAGAAGTACTAGAAACTGGGGCAGGAGCTCTCAAAAAGAGAAGCTGATGTTGCTGCTAGAGAAGGGAAAGTAAGAGGCAGGGAGAAGGACCTGGCCGAATTGTGGAACCACATCCACCTCCGAGAGACGGAGCTAGCCGACCGCAAAAAGAAAGTTGCTGAGAGTATGCAGCAACATGCCAAAGTGGTCGAGCGCCTCGCTCGAGAAGGTTCAGAGCTAGCGGCCACCAGGAGGTCACTAGAGGAGCTGTGAAGCTCGAGGGCAACTGAATCCCCGCTGGTATGGGATTTTCTGGGGCGTGCGGACAGAGCTTTGGTGCCTCTTGGCTTCAATCCTGTACGTTCGAAGAACCCAACACCGGAGCTGGAACAGACGCTGATGGCACTTAGCTCTGCTGGCAGCAAGCTCGACGCGATGGGTGATGCCATCGCCGACTAGCTGGAGACGGAGCGAAAATATCTGGCCAAGAATGTCGCCGAGTATGTCTTGGCGTGTTACAAGAGCTAAGACCCCCAACTTTCTCTAGATCCGGTCTTCGAAGGACCCATTGCCGAAGAGGAGGATGCCACCAAGGCTAGCGTCCAAGAAGCTGCTGAGAAGGTTGCATCGTTTTTTTGCAGGACTTAGATCCTCCAGTATTCAGGATCTTTTCCTTTTGCCTTTTGCTGAAACCCTGATTTTGTAATCCAGTACTTTGAATATATGAAATCCACTCTTTCTGCAATGAATTCCATTTCGTCCTTGTCTTCATTACACTGTCCTTTATCTTGTTTGCCCTCTATAGATGTACACAATTTGATTGCGAACATGTACCAAAAGTATTTGACAATGTGTTGATGACTTGGACGCTTCAAACTTGTAGCTTTTAGGTTCGAAGTTTATTTCCAACTTCTGCAGGAAGCTTTTGTTGCGTCGACAGCGGGCCCCCTAGGGTTTTCGAAACATGATAGGTCCGACGACACCTACTGTCAATGCATAGAACGTCGATGGTGAGCCCCCTAGGGGTCGTCGGAGTATGATAGGTCCGACGACACCCACTGTCAACGTGTAGAACGTTGACGGCGGGCCCCCTAGTGTTTTTGGAGCTTCTTGGCTTCGACAATACCCACCATCAATTTAGAATACATTGACGGCGATCCACTCAGGTGGTTACGCCATCTTCACTTGAATTATACTTCACATCAACGACAGGCCCCCATGGGAGTTGCCGAAGCTTCTTAGCTCTGGCGACGCCCACTTTCAATGTCCGAAACGTCGACGGCAGACCCCCTTGGAGGTTGTCGGAGCTTAATAGCTCCGACATCGTCCACCATTGCCATGATTTTTCATTTTTCCTGTGCATCAAAGACAAGAAAAACCGTAAAATTCATCCTCTCATCTATAACTATTTTGCGACTTACTGTTCTCATTTGAATTTTAGATCCGAAGAAAGTCAATATGATGACAAGCAAACTGATATAATCTTTTGCAGATCTGAATGATTTTAGGACCCGCCCTACTGAGGCTTGCCAGAATGAAGGTAGAGTGGCGTACTTAGGGTGCGGGACCAGGCTAAGTCGATAGCACACTCCGGACTTGTGTTGGCTTGGCGTTCATGCGACTAGACCATGCAGCAATGCTAGGATCCGAAAACCACGAGTATAACTTGTACAACATATGGATAACTTGGACTAAAACTCAAAAAGTATTGCACAACTTGTTATAGACAAGAAGGAGGAGGATAAATAAAAGAGAATGAGCCTGCACAAAATTAATGCACGTGGAGTCTGCTTTTATATAACAATGCCTTTCATTATAGGTCCGGATTACATGGGAGACAAGGACACACTTAGGGTACGGAACCAAGCTAAGTGTGCTATATATCTTGTGCTAACCTAGGGCAGGTAGCTACACTTTTAGTGCCGCGACTGTGTCAAGTGTTGCTTGAACTTCTCGGACCGTCCAGGAGGGGTCCAGATGTTCTCCCGGAGGTCCTAACTGACTCTGTTTATTGACTCTATAATTTACATTGCATATAATTATAGACTCACCTTCGTGACACTAAGTATAGAACTTACGGAGGTGCTCGATGATCCAAGGATTAGGAAGCGGGGTCCCATCCTCAGTTACCAAGCGAACGCATCCGAGATGGGATACTTTGATCACTCGGAAGGGACCTTCCCAGCCGGGGGAAAGTTTGTTCATCCCTTCACGAGTTAGTATTCTCTGTAGCACCAGATCGCCTTCCTCGAGCTGTTGGTTGCACACACACCTTTGATGATAGCGCCGGAGCGCTTGGCGATAACGTGCATTACGAACTACTGCTTGACACCTTCCTTCGTCGACGAGGTCAAGGTCTTCACACCGGAGCTGGTCCTGTGTGGCTTCGTCGATGGTCCGGACCCAAAGTGACCCTAAGGTGATCTCCGGAGGAAGAGCTGCTTCAGCTCCGTACACCAGGAAGAAGGGTGTCTCTTCGGTTGACCGGTTAGGTGTAGTCCTACTTGCCCATAGTGCGGACGGAAGCTCCTCGATCTAGTTGGCTCTATGTTTCTTCAAGTGCTCATAAGTGCACATCTTGAGTCCTTTCAATATTTCTGCATTTGCTCTCTCGGCTTGGTCATTACTTGCCGGGTGAGCTACTGATGCATAGCTGACTTGAATACCGAGGTCTTTGCAATATTCTTGAAATGTTGCACTTGTAAATTGGGTTCCGTTGTCAGTGATGACTCTGTTTGGAGCTCCAAATCTGCAGACTATGGACTTCAAGAACTTGATTTCTGATTGCTCATTGATAGTCACAACTGGAGCAGTTTCCGTCCACTTGGTGAACTTGTCGATGGCGACATACAGGAACCTGTAACCTCCAACGGCTTTTGGGAAAGGTCCCAAGATGTTCATGCCCCACACAGCGAATGGCCATGTAGGAGGAATCATTTGCAGTGACTGAGCTAGTGTGTGAATTTGTTTTGCATGGAACTGGCACACTTCACACTTTTTCACCAACTCCACTGCGTCCTAGAGTGCTGTAGGCCAGTAGAAGCCATGCCGAAAGGCTTTGCCGACCTGCGCGTGGTAAGACACATGGTTCCCACACTCGCCTCCATGGATCTCCGCAAGGACCTCACAACCTTCTTCCCTTGCAATGCACCACATTAGGACACCGTTGGCAACACGTCGGTAGAGATCCCCTTCTACCAGTGTGTATCTTTTAGCCAATCTGACAATCCGATGAGCGGATACACCGTCTTTAGGAAGGTGGTTGTCTTTCAAGTAGCTCCGGGTCTCTAAGATCCATGCATCGGAGCTAACTTGAGCTTCCGAGTCTTGCGTGCCAGGTTGGTCGGACCTTCCTGTAGCACCTACGACCCTTGGTAGACGCCATGGTAAAAGGGCCACCGGGACTGCCAACTTCGAGGTGCTAGTCTCACCCCCTTCACTTAGTTTGGCGGGCTGAGCAATTGGTCTTGACAACCTTTGGACAAAGATTCCGTTGGGAGCTGGAGCTCTTGTTGAAGCCTTCGTCGAGAGTTCGTCAGCTTCAACATTGTGGAGACGCTGAACATGGTGGGGATCCAAGACTTCAAAGTCCTTCTGTAGACTCTGGACTTCAAGGAGATAAGCGGCTAGCTGGGGGTTGTTACAGGTGCATTTACCTTTGACTTGTTTTATGATGAGCTGCAAATCACCCTTCACCAACAGCTGCTTGACACCATAAGATAGTGCCACCTTGAGCCCAAAGATGAGAGGTTCATACTCCGCCATGTTGTTAGTCGCCTTGAAGTCAAGGTGAACCATATATTTGAACTTCTCCTCGATCGGAGCGAGGAGAAGGATTCCAGGTCAGACTGCCTACTTCTGCACGGAGCCGTCGAAGTAGAGGGTCCAATGAGGCTCAGTGAAGACCGGGACCGGGTTCCAGCTCTTGCTCACTGGGCCCCCAGGATTTGATGGAGAAGGAGTCCACTCCGCCAAGAAATTAGCCAAGGCTTGACTCTTGATAGCTTGTCGTGGCAAGAATTCTAGATCGAATTCCGCCAGCTCCGCTGCCCACTTGGTGATGTTCCTAGTAGAATTAGGGTTATGCAGAATTGCACACAGTGGATAAGAAGTTATCACTGATATCTTGTGGGCTTGGAAATAATGACAAAGCTTCCATGAGGCAATAAGACTTGCATAAAGCAGCTTATGCACCTCAATGTATCTAGTCTTAGCATCATGGAGTACTTCGCTGATGAAGTACACTAGGCGTTGGACGGTCTGGACCCTCTAGTAGGGGCCCGAAGCTTCTTCTCCATCGACCCGGACCCTCCTGGAGGGGTTCAGACCTTCTTGTTCAATCCTTACCCTCCCATAGGGGTCCGAATCTTCTTGATCAGCTGATGAGCGAGGTTGATGTTCTAACATTTTGCATTGAAGATCCGTGCCTAGGGGCTGGGACCCAGACTCGCCTTCAGGTAGTTCCGGACCCTTCCGGAGGGGTCTGGGCTCCTGAACTGGATGTGGCTCCGGTCTTTCCGTGACCAGGACCATGCTGACAACTTTCGTAGTTGCAGAAATATAAAGCAGTAGAGGCTCACCAGGGTTTGGAGCTACCAAGATTGGTAGTATAGTGAGGAGCTGCTTCAGCTCTTGAATTCAATGGCCTGGACTTCCTCAACACCTTGAAGAAGGGAAGCGCTCGCTCTGCCAATCTGGAGATGAATCGGCTGAGCACAGCTAGACATCCACTTAACTTCTGGATGTCTTTGATGCGGCCTGGGGGCCGCATATCTTCAATAGCCTTGATCTTCATTAGGTTTGCCTCAATTCCTCGATGAGTCACCAAGAAACCAAGGAGCTTCCCGGTTCTAACCCTGAAGATGCACTTGTCTGGGTTCAGCTTGGTGCGCGTGATGCGCAACTTGTCGAAGACAACTTACAAGTTGTCAAGGAGTGAATCCGTGTTCTTGATCTTCATGACGATGTCATCGACATACACCTCCACCAAGTCCCTGATTAGCTCCCCAAATGTTTTGTGCATAGCTCGCACAAAAGTTGAAGCATCATTTTTGATACCAAATGGCATAGCAGTATAACAATATAATCCATCTACTGCTATGAAGGCAGTATGCTCTTCATCTTCCCTAGACATTTGGAATTGAGGATATCCGAAGTACGCATCTAGGAAACACAATAGCTCACACCCGAAGGTGGAGTCCACTATCTGATATATCCTAGGTAGTGGAAATGAATCTTTTGGACATGCCTTATTTAATGTGGTGTAGTCGACACACATCCGAAGCTTCCCACTGGCCTTGGGTACAACAACTGGGTTTGCCAGCCATTTTGGTGATGAACCTCCCGAATGAAACCAGCTTCGAGCAGCTTCTTGATCTCCTGTCAGATGAATTTTTGCCGCTCGACTGATTGCTTTTGGAGCTTCTTGTGTACAGGCCGTGCGTCACGATAAATCTTCTGATTGTGCTCAATCACCTCCCTAGGGATCCTAGGTATTTGTGACCGTTGCCAGGCAAGCACATCAACATTCGCCCGGAGGAAAGTGATGAGTGCGAGTTCCTATTTTTTGTTCAGACCTCCCGATATACGAGTGGTTTGAGCAGCATCGGAACCAATTTGGACGACTTTGACGGGTATGTCGTTGTCGCCACTTGGCTGCACACGTGGTGTAGAGGTTGAACCTCGTTGACAAGTGCTCAGAGGTTGAGCAACTTTCTCTTTGCCGGATGCCTCCTCCTGCGTTGTTGCAAGCGCATGGAGTTCTTCCAGTGCGGTGATTTCTGTTGTATGGTCTTCGCGAATGCGGAGAACGCTCGAAGGTGTCGACATCTTCAAAACCATATAGCCTTAGTGGGATGTAGCCATGAACCTATACAGGGCAGGCCTGCTTAGGATGGCGTTGAAGGGTAAGCTGATCTGCGCAATGTCAAAGACCAGCTTCTCGGTCCTGTATTTCTCCTGAGTTCTGAAGGTCACCAGGAGTGTGATGGATCTGAGAGGGCTAATGGCCCCCGGACCTACCCTAGAGAAAGGGCGTGGGGGATGAAGGTTCGATGGTCAGAGCTGGAGCTTGATGAAGGCTTCATAGCTCAAGAGGTTCAACCCCGCACCTCCGTCAACCAAAACATGGTAGAGCTGGACATTGTTGATGGTAGGAGACACCATCAGTGGCAATTGGCCAGCTCCGATCATGCTCCGGGGGCAGCCGTAGCATCGAAGGTGATGGAAGTGTCTATCCATTTTTGATGAGGTTCCGCCCTGGCGGTTGGAGCTACAGTGGCCATGTCCCGCCGCATTGTCTTGAGGACACGGCGAGAAGTGATGTCCCAGGAACCACCATAGATGGTGTTCAGGGTCTTCCGACGCTCGTTGTTAGAGACATCAGAATCATCGTCGACCGTGTTGTACACAACCTTCAGGACCTTCTTGGGATCCTGAAAGCCTAGCTCCGTGTCAGCTAGAGCTTCATCGACTTTTTTTTTCCTTCTCGTTGGAAGAAAGGACCTTCCTCTCGGCGCTTGTTGTAGCGCTCGACAAGGTTCTGGACCTCCTGGAAGTCCTCCAGACTGCGCTTGTCTATCTTGTAGATCGGACACTACATTTTGGAGTTGCCACCGTCTTCTGAGGAAGGTCAAGGTCGTTTTTTTGGGCGTGGCCCCAGGCCTCCCGGAGCTGCAGCAGCCGCAGCAGTGGGAGCACCGGGCGACGACTTTTTCTTGCCATTGGTCTTCTTCTTCTTCTTCTTTCCACTACCAGAGGTAGTGGCTTCAGCCTTGGAGGACTTCCTATTGGGCTCCGGAGCTGGTTTGGAGTGCGTCTCACGACCCTCCTCAGCTTTGGCACATTTGTCAGCCCGACTGAAGAGCTCCGTGATGCTGGTGACTTCTTTTGTCGCCAGCTTATCCAACATTTTCTTGTCCTGAACGCCCTATCTGAATGCGACAATAACAGAAGCATTCGAGATAGAAGGAATGGTATTGCGTACCTGGGAGAATCGTTGGATAAGATCGCAATGACAATCCCAATTTTTGCTGAACAGCAAAAATGTCCAGTTTAGTGCCAAGTCGGGTGTAGGAGCTCCCGAAATTGGCGGTGAACTGTTGGCATAGCTCCGCCCAACTGTTGATAGAGTCAGGCGGCAGACTCATGAACCAGGATCTAGTGGTCCGGTCAGGGCCACAGGGAAATAATTGGCCGTCACGACCTCATTGCCTCCCGTCGCAAGGATAGCGGTGGAGTAGATTTGAAGGAATTCGGCTGGGTTGACGGTCCCGTCGAATTTCTCTGGCAAATGAGGCCAAAACTTCTGTGGCCATTTGACAATGCGTAAATGCATAGCAAGTGAAGAACAACCTACTCCTACTCCCAAAGGAGCAGGGTTGTCCCGAGCTTCTCGCCTCTCGTGAGCACGCTCAATGTGGACGCGACCGTCCTGCTGTGAGTAACGGCGATCGAGCTCCGACCGCAGGTCATGCGTCGAAAGCCTCGACGCAGTGTGGGTGCGACGTGCCCCGGAGGACAGCGACGTCACTTGTTGGGACACAACACGTCTCCTGTGCTGTGAAGCTTGCGGACCAAGTCTTCCTAACAAGATCCAACGATGTGAGGTGCCTGCCCCAAAGGAGCAGTACCTTGATTGTTGATGCCATCAGTTGCAGCTGCAACCAGATGTTCAACATCAGCCTTCCACTGCTCCATCGCACCCTGGGGTGCTCCTGGAGGTGGTGGACGTTGGAGCAGAGTATGCGCAGCAACAAGCGCGTGCTCAAGATTGTTGTTCGTCGATGCCGTGATCGACACGAGTACTCCATCCTGTTGTCCAACATTGTTTGCCAGAATAGATGGTGGTGGTGGTGGTGTGACACCCACCGGGACAACGGCGCCCGCTGGTTGCTGCATGTTGGAAGGATTCCCTCCAACAGGTTGCACAACGTTGTTGCCGTTGGATGATCCTGCAATGGAGTTCACCATCTTGTGATCTCAGGCGCCCCCCTACCCGGCGCGCCAAATGTCAAAGTGTACGAACGACACTTCCCCCGGTACTACCTAATTGTAGCCCGCGGAGGTTCTTTGATTGGTTTGGGCGCGCGGATATTTTGAACATGATGATGACACAGGTGATTTACGTGAATACCCTAATCCACGGGGTCTGTGTTGTTGTATTGAGGATTCACTGGTGCTTGCGTGCGTCTCAGCTTCGTTCTCATGTACCGTGTGGCACAACCCTTTTATAGTCTAAGGACTGGCTGTTACATGACCGGCCTGGCCCGACATGTGGCCCTGGCATAGTTAACTGCATAATACACGATCAACGAGTATTAAATGTTGTTATTAGAGTGGTAACGTGCGTTAATGATGGCGTTACCCCTATTAACAGTCCACTGATCGCGTGTCATGAATATAGTATTAATAACACGTAATCAGGTCTTGTAAATGTCGCCTTAACTTTCCCTTGAAGGTCCGAGCCGTTGGAGATCTCTCTGTCTTTCGTTGAAGTCCTAGCTCTGGAGGTTCAACACGTGGCGGCTTTGGAGCTTCCCATCATAGGGAGGGAGGTCTGGAGCCACGATACACGTGGTAGCACTGGAGCTTCCCTCTACTGGGGGTTAGGTCCGGGGTCACTGAACACGTGGCAGGGCCGGAGCTTCCCTATGATGGGTGTTATGTCCGGCCTTGTGATACACGTGTCAGTGTTGGAGCTACCCAAATGAGGGAGGCGGGTCCAGTACTGTGTAACACATGTGGCCTTCAGAGATCTTCAACATGAACTGAAGGAACTCCTTATCTTTTCTTGCGGTATGATGGGGTACCCGGTACGCAGGGTACCAACAGCGGACTAGAAAGATCAAGTTTAATCGATACTTTCTCTTCTAGTACCCTATGCAGTAGAAAGTAAATAGCAACTTGGATGTATTAGAATAGTGAAACAGTGTATGTCAAGGATCAACTTTAATTCCAATAGTTTAACGTAAGTTACACAAGATTATGTAAACCCTAGAATGAGTTGAACAATTAAACAAAAGTGCACAAGACGCGATTTTATCCCGTGGTTCGATTCCCATGAAGGAAACCTACATCCACGTTGAGGAGTCCACGGAGGACCGGGTCATCACCAACCCTACCCTCATCGAATCGCCATGAAGGCCAATTCTCTTCCACTAACCACAGAGGGGCAAATAAACGGTGGGGTTTGTGATGTCCGGACTAGTCTAGTGTGCGGCGTGTGGAAAACCCTAGGTGTTCAGATATATCAGACTTGTCTGGAAATCTGCAGACTAGTTCGATTTGGGCTCTGGAAGTGTTTGGACTAGTCCGACACAAATCAGCCTAGTCCAGTGTGGTGAACCTCATGATGAATTGAGGACAAGTCCGCACTTGGAGGACTTGTCCGATTTTAGTCAGAGAGTTTTCGGACCAGTCCCTGGTGATATCAGACTAGTCCGGTGTCGTGAAAATTTGTGGGGCTAATGGACAAGTCTGGACTTGGAGGAATTGTCCGAATTTAGTCAGAGAGATATTGACTAGTCAGTGGTGATATCAAACTAGTCCGATGTTGTGTAAACTGGAGCACTTGCTGACAAGTCCGCACTAGGGACACTTGTCCGTTTCTAGTCAAAGACATATCGGACTAGTCCAGTGTATATCGGACTAGTCCAGTTTTCCGGTGAATTGTGCAGGGAGTTAAGTTGTTTGTTAACTTGAGCTCTTGAGGTGTGTTTCTCCAACACACTCCATACACAATCATCTAATCTTTTCATTTCTTGAGCTCTTTTTCCTTTAGATCCCCATTCTCCTTCCTTTTTGCGCTTTCTTCATAATTTCTTTAAAGCCTGCACTCATCTCAACAATTTTGTTAGGATCTCATTTGTTTGTCATAAATCAACCAAAACCAACAAGGGATGCCTAGATGCACTTTCAAGAAGATGCTCGAGAAGTTAGCCACTCACAACGTGCAATACATCTCCGAGCTCTTTGCCATTGTTGATTGATGCGCCAGAGCGGCAGATGGCCGTGACTGGCACTCACAACCCTCCTTTGGGGCGGGTAAAGCCGGCTAGACTGGCCAAGGTGCCGCTACCAAGTGTAGCGACAAAAGAAGAACAAGAACTGGGGGGCGGCCAGAACAAGCCGCTATAGAGGACACCCATCACTGTAGCAGCTGCAATCGGTGGTTCCAAACCTCCACGCCTCAACAAACGCCCATGCTAGCCACCTACTCCTAATGACGGTGTCGAGCCCTGCCTGATGCACAAGACTTGTGACCAAAACACGAACGACTGCCGGGAGATCAAGAGGTGCGCCGAGCGATACCAAGAGCAGGCGCAATAGAGCCCTAAAGGGCACACTTCCGCCAGCAGGAGGGCAAGCAGAAGGTCGACCCCAAGGTCGACGATGACGAGGAGATGGAGTACCAGAAGCCCGAACAGGCCGTTAAGGCGGTCCACTAGGACGAGGACTCCGACGCCAGCAGCGATCACGAGTGTGGCATGACACTCCACATCATTTTTGGGGGATCCTGGGATCACGCATCCAGGAACACGGTCAAGAACCTGCGCCGAGCAATGGTCTTGGTAGCTCCTACACCCACTCCAGCACTGCACAACAAGTGGAAGGAGATGCCGATCATCTTCGATGCCTCCGCACGCCCCAAGAACATGGCGGGAGCCAAGATCCTACCTCTCCTCATCGCCCCCACCATCGCCAACGTCAAGCTCCACCACGTCTTGATAGATGGCGACGCTAGCCTCAACCTCATCAACTATGTAGCCTTCGACCAGCTGCAGATCCCAATGTCCAAGCTCACCCCCTCGAGAAAGCCTGCTCTCGAGGGTGGGACTAGGGAACATCATCCAATACGACAACATCCACCTCTGAGTGACCTTCAGGACACACAAGAACTTCAGGACGGAGAACATCCTGTTCGATGTAACAAAGGTCAGCCTCCCCTTCAACACCATCATTGGTAGGCCCGCCCTGTACCGATTCATGGCCGTAGCCCACTACAGCTACCTCATCTTGAATATGACAACCCCCTCCGGCATCCTCAAGATCCACAAAGACCGCACTGCTGCGGTGTCAGCCTTGGAGAAGCTCCAAGCATTTGCATCAACTCCAGCACCTGTCCCAGGTAGCGCTCGACCAAGTCAGCCTCCGACGTGCTCGTGCCAACGCGACTCATCCACTGCACCCCGTCTGCAGCCCTCCAACAACAACGACAACCCAATCAAAGCTGTCAAGATCGGTTCTGGCGCTGCCCAGAACACCCACATAGCGGGGACCTAGGCAACAAATAGGAACATCTGCTCATCGCCTTGCGAGGGGCTAGTATCAACATGTTGCTTGTCAACCGTCACAGATACCCTCGAAGCATAGAGCACCCCCGTAACTGTAACACCCTAATTTTAATCCATCATGCATTGCATTCATTCTTATACATGTATAACATAATGCAACACAAAAGGAACAAGATTAAAATGAATTAGAGGCAAAAAAACAATTAAGATCTGTTGGGTACGGACTTGTCCAGATCTGAACCTGGACTAATCTGGTATGCCCGTCAACCCTGGCCTAAATAAGTTTTCTTCAGGGCAACAGACTTCTCCACTACTTGCTATGGACTAGCCCGGTTTCGTCACTTTTGTCCTCCAGACCTGTTCGTTATTTGCTACGGATCGATCCAGTTTTGTTTCTAATCCCCTCCGGACTTGTCCATTATTATGTACGGACAAGTCTGATGATCGCTATTGGAACTCTACGGAGTTGTCCTGTGAAATCCCAAAACTTAGTCCGGTTTTGAAACTGTACAAACCCAGAACTTGTGTGGTATAACACCAGACTTGTCCATTGATGAAAGTGCATCTAGGCATTCTCTTGTGGGTTTTGGACGATTGATGACAAACAAATGAGATCCTAATGAACTTGCTGAGATGAATGCAAGTTAACTCAAATGAGATAGTTTTGTGCACTCAAAAAGTGAAAAATGAAGTGATGAAGAAAAAGAAAAGCCCAATTGATGAATGAAGCACAAAGTAGAATTAATTGTATAGGATGTGTGTGAGAGACATGCTAAGAGCTCAAGTCTTTGCGTAGGGGTAAGGGCTTAAAATCAACCTTAATAATTCACTGAGCACTGGACTAGTCCGTTCACAAATTGAACTAGTCGGCTCAACTCTCTGGAGTCTCACTTCATAGTGCACTGCACTATTCCGTTGTCAAACTGGACTAGTCCGTTCAACTACCTGAAGTCTCACTTCACAGTGCACTGGACTAGTCTGTTCAAGGACCAGACTGGCCAGTTAAACTTTTTGATGTTCCATAACACTGTGCACCGGACAAGTCCACTCATGGATTGGACTAGTCCGAGAAAATCTCCGATGTTTCATAACACACTGCACCAGACAAGTCCGTTCACAGACCGTACTAGTCCGAGAAACTTTCTGATGTTCCAAAACACAGGGAACCAGACAAGTCTGGACTTCTAGCGGACTAGTCCGGTATACCTCACACCTATTAGGGTTTTTAGTGTGCTGCACATTCCACGCGGATTTCATACAGCACACCGGACAAGTCCAGTCCCTAGAGCGGACTAGTCCGACCGTCGGGATCCCTAACGGTAGTAATTTTGGAAACACTATAAATAGGAGATCCACGACCCCATAAATAGAAATCTCGCATTCTACTGTTCAAAACGGAAACCCTAGCATCGTCACTTGCCCCGAGAGCACAAAAACACATCTCCCCACACATCTACGGTCCTCAAAAGTGAAAATCTTTGAGTATTTAGATTTGGGATCGGGAGATCGTTGTCTACGCGTCATTGAGCTCTTGGGATTTGATCTCATTACACTCTTGAATTACTTCTAATCTTTTTGAGTGTATTAGATCATCCTTTTCAACTATAATCTTTTGTGGGAGCCCTCAACATGTGAGTTGCCCAACAACTCGGTGATTACCCGTGATAGTGGAATCAAGTCGGCTTTGTGTGGTAACTTGACGAGGGAAAAAGGGTTTGAAGAGACCCGGATCTATGTGGGCTTCCTCAACGAGGAGTAGATCTCTTTGGTGAGATCGAACCTCGGAAAAAATCCGTGTCTCGCGTGCTTTACTCTTTTACATTTGCAATTATCATTGTCTAGAGCATTAGAATTGATCTATCAATTAACATTGTATTCCAAGTGCAAGTTTGCAATACAAATTGTCCAATCAAGTTTATTTGAATAGTCGTTTAAATTCCGCTGCTATAACATATAACTTCTGTTCTAACACATGATCAATTCACACCTCACAAGCACACCGGACTAGTCCGTAGTGACACTAGACAAGTCTAGTCCATCAGGTATTTAACGATTTGATTAAGTGTGCAGGAAAACTTTAAAAGCCTATTCACCTCCCTCTAGGCCACATTCAATTGGTATCAGAGCATGCTCTCCATCTACAAGACTCATCTCTCGGAGAGATCAAATGGCCTCAGAGAAGAACAATGAGATCCCAAAAGTCCCCAATACCAAAGATGACATGATACAAGGGCATTCGATGTACTCAGGGAGAACAAAAACGATGATGAAGAAGTGCGTCAACTCAAGGCGCTTCTAAGGAAGAAACTCCTAAGCAAAAAGGACAAGGAAGAAGATGAGAAGACGACAGGGAGTGGTCATCATGACTTTTCCATATATCCTTATAATTGCAATCGTCTAAATTCTAACAATTGTTATCTTACAATTCCCATGGGAAAACCACCTCATTTCGACGGAAAGGATTATACCATATGGAAGTATAATATGAAAATGCATCTAATCTCCTTGAATCCGAGTCTTTGGCATGTTGTCTGTATAGGTGTAGATATCCTGGATAACGATGATGAACTCACTCCAGAGCAAGAGCAAGAAATTCACCGCAATGCACAAGCCGTTGCAGGGATCACTTTCCTTGAGCTGAGAAGATTTCACAAAGATTGATGGACTGGAAAGTTCCAAGGAAATTTGGGATACACTCAAGACAGCTCACAAAGGAAATCGATAAGTTCGTGAAGCAAAAATTGAAATGCTTGAAGGAGAATTGGGGAGGTTTGCCATTGAGGAGGGCGAATCACCTCAAGAAATGTACAACCAGATGAAGGCACTTATTAACAAGATCCGTGCCTATGGAAGCAAGAAGTGGACTGACCATGAGGTCATAAAGAGGATGATAAGGGCATTCATGCCCCGTAACGTCACTTTGTGCTCGATGATCCGAGAAAGTACGGGGTTCCATAAAATGACTCCAGATGAAACTATTGGGCAAGATCATCAACCACAATATGATGGAGAAGGAAGCCAAATATGTGAAGGATCCTGTCGATCTAACTTCATCAAAGAAGAAAGAAGTTGCCCTCAAAGCAACTAGCAAGCCTAAAGGAAAATAAATTCATGAAGCATAAGACTAAGAAGACACAAGTGATGTGAGCACCAATATGGATGATGAAGAGATGGTGCTCTTCATCAAGAAATTCAAGCGCATGATGAGAGAAAGGAAGGGCAACAACTCAAGTGATGGGAAGATCAAAGAGAAAAGAAAATCTAAGGCACGACGTACCTGCTACAATTGTGGCGAGTACGATCACTTTATGGTTGACTGCACATATGAATAAAATAATAATAAGAAGAAAGCGAAACCACAAGAGAAGAAGACCTTTAAGAGAAGGAGGAAAGCTCACCAAGCGCACATTGGCAAGGAGTGGGAATAAAACAACAAGTCCTCCTCCTCTGAAGAAGAGGAGATGGCTACCATTGCCATCAAGAAGCCTACCAAGAAGTCTGCGCTCTTCCCGAATATAGGAGCAAGGGAGACTCATAATCATACTCGCCTCATGGAAGGAAGGCAAGAAAAAGGTTCGACTTACACCTCCCTCTCTTAATTAGAGATTTAAAGAAATGTCTAGAGATTTAAGTAAAACTGCTTTAAAGATAATGAAGATGTTGTCGGGTGAAATTTTTGAGGAGGAGGAGCTTGTCAACAGACAAGAAGATATGCTCATCCTCGAAAGGAAGAGATATCAAAAGGTTGAGAAACTCCTTGAGCTTGAGAAGGAGAAGAGCAAGTCACTTGAGCATGAGCAAGCCTTGAGTAAGGAAACTTACTAAAAACTAGAAGACTCACACATTGCAATTAAGGATGAACTTGCTAACTTATCAAAAGTTAACAAAATATTGAAGTGCAAGTTCAGTCACTCAAGCAAAGTGACTCCTCCTCCTCCAAGAGCTCACCTTCCAAAGGTGTAAATTCGACAACAACTGCAACTTGCACATGCTCTAGTAAGAAAATATTGTTAAAGATGATTATTCTGTTTCACATGACAAACATCCATCCCAAAGTGGCATTTTTTACAAGGAAAAGATTAAATATGCACGTAGTGCATATATGGTCGCTAGACCTCCTAACGTCAAAGATGGTCCTGGGTTTACTAAAAATAAACACATGTCCACTAATGTTCAGGTTAAGAAGCAAATTACATTTGTTAAGGAAACATCACATGAATCCGAATTGCAAATACTATTCCGTACTTTTGATGCTTCCTATGTGATCATGAAAGATAAAACTGGACATTTCTTTGCTAAATATGCAGGGCCTTGCCACAAGAACTAAAAAACTTGTGTGTGGGTGCCCAAGACTCTTGTGACTAACATGCGAGGACCCAAGATGGCTTGGGTACCTAAAATCAAGAAATAACTCTATTTTACAATCCTACTCCTCTGGTGGATCAAAATGGGTGCTAAATAGTGGATGCACTAATCACATGACCAGTGAGAGGAGTATGTTTGCGGAGTATAATCGCAACACGGATCCAAGTGAAGGAATATACTTTGGAGACAACAACCAACGAAAGGTCCTTGGTAGCGGTAAAATTGAAATTTCTTCTCGACATACTCTTTCAAACGTTTTACATGTTGACTCTCTAGATTATAATCTTTTGTCCATATCTTAGTTGTGTGACAAAGGTTATAATTGTTTATTCACTAATGAGGGTGTGACTGTTTTTAGAAGAAGCGATGGCTCGATTGCATTCAAGGGAATGTTGAAGGTAAAGCTTTATCTTATTGACTTCAACAAAGATAAAGCTGAGCTCAACACTTGCTTGGTTGCAAAAACTAACATGGGATGGCTGTGGCATAGACTGCTAGCCCATGTTGGAATGAAAAATCCGCAGAAACTTCTAAAAGGTGGTCGCATCCAAAGTTTAAAAGATGTTGTTTTTGAGAAAGACAGGCTGTACGGTACATGCCAGTCGGGAAAACAAGTTGGAGGACCACACCTCGCAAAGAACGTGATGACTAAATCAAGATCGCTGGAACTTCTTCACATGGACCTCTTCGGTCCAATTGCTTATATAAGCATCAATGGTAAAAAATACGGATTAGTTATTATTGATGACTTTTCTTGATTTACCTGGGTGTTAATCTTGTATGATAAATCAAAAACCCAGGGGATCCTCAAGAAATTTTTGAAAAGAGCGCAAAATGAACTCCCCTCAACCGTCAAGAACATAAGAAGCGACAGCAGAATGGAATTCAAGAATACTCAAGTTGAGGAGTATCTAGACGAAGAAGGAATAAAACATGACTTTTTGGCACCCTACTCCCCTCAACAAAATGGGGTGGACGAAAGGAAGAACAGGATGCTCATCGAGATGGCGAGGACAATGTTGGATGAATACAAGACTTTGTACCATTTTGGGCTAAAGCGGTAAACACCGTTTGTCACGCCACAAATCAGCTATATCTTCACCGACTTTTGAAGAAGACGCCATATGAGCTCCTCACCGGTAATAGACCAAATGTTTCATATTTCAAAGTATTTGGATGCAAATGTTTTATCATGAACAAGAAACTGAGGACTTCGAAGTTCACTTCGAAATCTGATGAAGGGTTCTTGCTTGGTTATGATTTGAACTCCGACACCTATCGTGTCTTCAACAAAGTCTCTGGCATCGTTGAAGTAGCACGTGACGTAGTGTTCGATGAAACTAGTGGCTCACAAGTGGAGAAAATTGATAAGTGTGTGATAGATCAAGAAGAAGCCCCATGCCAAGCGTTGAGAAGGATGACACTTGGTGATATTCAAACTCAAGAGCAACCACAAGACTCAAGTGCTCAAGATGAACCTTAACTGGAAAGCAATGATCAAGGGGGAGCTCATGCACAAGATCAAGGTCAGGAAGATCAAGACATATCATGGAAGTAATGATCTAGGGCAAGACATTGACAATGAAGAACATGAAATGCAAGCAACTTCATAAGTCCCTCACCCAAGAGTACATCAGAGCATACAAAGAGATCATCCCGTCAACAACATCATTCGAGACATTGCTAAGGGAGTAACCACCAGATCTGGCATAGCTAATTTCTTTGAATATTACTCTTTTGTCTCTTTTCTGGAACCATACAGGGTAGAAGAAGCACTAAAGGATCCAGATTGGATGATTGCAATGCAAGAAGAGCTGGACAACTTCAAGAGAAATGAAGTATGAGAGCTTGTAGAAAGACCAAAGGCGAACATCGTAGGAACCAAATGGGTCTTTTAGAACACGCAAGATGAACATGGAGTGGTAACAAGAAATAAGGCGCGACTTGTGGCGAAAGGTTACTCACAGCTCGAAGGTTTGGACTTCGATGAAACTTTCGCTCTCGTAGCTATACTTGATTCCATTCATATTTTGTTGGCATATGCTACTCACCATAATTTTAAGCTGTATCAAATGGACGTCAAAAGTGCTTTCCTCAATGGGCCCATTAAGGAGGAAGTAAAAATGGAGTAGCTATCGGGATTTGAAGATCAAGAGTACCCCAACCATGTGTATAAACTGCGTAAGGCTCTCTATGGCCTCAAACAAGCTCCTCAAGCTTGGTATGAGTTCCTTAGAGATTTTCTAACTCAAAATGGTTTTAAAATTGGAAAAGCTGATTATACTCTGTTTACAAAACATTTTGATGATCATCTATTTGTATGCCAAATTTATGTTGATGATATCATTTTTGGTTCTACCAATAAATCTTTTTGTGAAGAATTTAGCAAAATTATGATAGATAGATTAGAGATGTCGATGATGGGCGAATTAAAGTTCTCCTTGGGATTCCAAGTGAAGCAATTAAGAGAAGGCAACTTCATAAGCCAAACCACACGCATGACATCCTCAATAAGTTTAATATGGACAAAGCCAAGCCAATCAAGACACCCATGGAACCTAATGGACATATCGATCTCAACGAAGATGGTCCAAATGTGGATCAAAAGGTATATTGGTCTATGATTGGTTCATTACTTTATTTATGTGCATCTAGGTCAGATATCATGCTTAATGTTTGTATGTGTGCAAGATATCAAGATGCACCTAAAGAGTGCCATTTAGTAGCTGTAAAAAGAATTTTAAGATACCTTGTGTACACACCTAACTTGGGCCTTTGGTATCCCAAAGGATCCAAATTTAACTTAATAGGATATTCTGATGCCGACTATGCAGGATGCAAAGTCGATAGAAAGAGCACGTCAGGAACTTGCCAATTTCTTGGCAAATCCTTAGTTTCATGGTCATCTAAAAAGAAAAACTCCATTGCTCTTTCCACAACCGAAGCGGAGTATGTTGCAGCCGGTAGTTGTTGCGTAGAACTACTTTGGATGCGACAAACTCTAAGAGATTATGGTTACAATCTGAACCATAATCCACTCCTATGTGATAATAAAAGTGCCATTAAAAATTGCACACAACCCAGTAGAACACTCAAGAACTAAGCACATAGACATTCATTATCATTTCTTAAGAGATCATTCATTAAAAGGTGATATAGTAATCTCACATGTTAGGACTGAAAAACAACTTGCACACATTTTTACCAAGCCATTAGATGAAAGAAGATTTTGTGAGCTAAGAAATAAACTCAATATACTTGACTCTCAAAATGTGGCTTGAAACACTGCATACCTGGTTGTGATTTCAAAATTTACTAATTTTTGCGAAAATTTGCCCTTATCTCGATTTTCTCTTGAAAACTATTTAAATTAGTAAATCTTCGTGAATTATAGCCATTGTATGACTGTTGATTGCTTACTAGTCATATTCATCAAGATTATTTGTGAATTTTTGTCCTTTAGATCACTATTGGATCAAACTCCCAAATTACCTTGGTATCTAGTTCTGATCCGTCCAGCTGATCCGGACTAGTCCATTACTGTAGACTAGTTCAGCCCTCGTCCGGCACCGGACTTGTCCGGTCCTGCACTGTCTAGTCCATATTTATCGGGCTTAACCCTAGCCCGCCGCAAGCACTTCTTCTTCCACCTCTCACAATCGTATTTGCTCTCTCTCTCCTTAAGCTTGAGCTCCCAAGGAGATTTTTGCATTTAGCCACCAAATTCGAAGATTCTCCATGGAAAATCTTCTCCTCGGCGCGAACCTTCCCCACTCCAGACTAATCCAGACCTCACTCCACACCTCCTCTTGGAATCGTTGTTTTTCGGTAAAACTCTTTCTTAACCCTAGTTCTCACCTTTACTCCAATCTTGCTTACTTTTCTTGATTCCTAGGGTATACATTAACTTTCTAGATGTATTCCTACTGTATTCCTACTTGTTGTGCATCAATTCGAGCCAGATTTGATGAAAATAGAAAGCTAGGGTTCATACGTCAGTCTGAACTAGTTCGATGTTCTAGTGCGGACAAGTACGGTCCTCCAGACAAGTCCACACTCTGAAAACGGACAAGTCTGGTACTTTGAATATTTGAACCTCTAAATTCTTATTTTCACAAACTCTACAATCAATTCTTATCAATCCTTGAAATCTCTTGTCAGGCACAATGTAGTCAGCTTCTGAGGACAACTCATTTGACTATGAAGACGAGCATGACCGTGCAAGGGTACAAAAAGCCAAAGAGAGTGTCATGAAGAGAGGCATGATCACAATGTTCACTCCTCTCCTCCCGACGATGCTCTTCCTAAGAATAGGAGAGTGGTTGTGAAGAAAGCTATAAGAAAGGATGGTGTTGGAAGCTCATTGGCACCTAGGAGAAGCACCAACAAGGGCAAAGGACTGGCTAGTGGTCCTATTGGTCCGTTGAAGATGAAGGCCCCTATTCACCGCAATAGGCAGCCTTCAGATGAAGATTTAACTAGAAAAGGAAGTGAACTGGTTGACAGATACAAAAATATTGAAGTCTATGAGCAACCTAAACAGTCAGCTGATCCCAGATTCTAGAGCAATTTTCATGCTGACTATTATGAGCATGTTTATATTAAGATGAGGAACTCGGTGATTGAATGTCGGTGGGTCAATATCACATATCTCCAATCCAAGAAGTGCCAATCCTATCAAGAGGTCCTGGAAGCATTGAAGAGGCATGGATTGAAGGATCTCACATCTTTCCAGAATGACTGGAACAATGAAGTTATAACTCAATTTTACTCTATTCTTTACTTCGCCCATGTTGATGGGGATAAGATGATATGAATGACACATGGATCAAAGTACATCATCACTTATGAGGAATTTGCCAGGATACTTCATCTTGAAGATACCTTGGATAATGAGCTCATTACTTGAAGCCCTTGGAGAAAGATGAGCTAGATTTCCTCTATGATACAAGAATACCTTACAAGTCTCCAACTACCTAGTATTTGAAGCCATTCTTTGCAGTCCTGAATAGAATTCTGAGGAAGACCATAGCTCCCAAGTAAGGAGATGCAGGATCCATCCAAGGGACTCTAAGGACCTTGATGAAAGTGATAAGAAAGAGAAGGACCTTCAATGTCTTTGAATATATCTACAATGATATTGTGAACATCTCCATTACTCCAAACAGGTCCCGTGGCTATGCAATTTATATTATGCACATGATTGAGAAGGTGACAGGACTTGAGTTTGTCAAAGATGTTCCTCACACAGGCCTTAAGCCCCAGAAGCCAACTGTTTACACTATTCCTTCCGCTCCTACCTCACTGGCAGTGGAGCAGGCAGTGGAGCAGAGATCTATGCATGCAAATGAAGGCACAAGGGCTCCAGCTACTACTCCTGCTCCTCCACCCTCTAGAGAGTCCTACAGTGTTGTGCTAAAAATGATTTCATCCATCTTTGCATCCTGCTGCAAAGTGGAAATTAAGCAACACAAGGAGAATTTGGCCAGAAAGAGACATCAAATATACGTGAAGGCCAACATCAAAGCTATTTGTGAGAACATAGAGATTGAGCCAGTGGGCTCACCTCAGATTTTAGAGGGTTCTGAAGAGGATATCACGGATATGGCACCCCTCTTGGAGCAAGAACTGGCATCATTTGGACTAGCAGGTGTCTCCGCTCCTCCTCCTCAACAAGCACATGGAAATGAAGATGAAGATGAAGATGAAGAGAAGATCGAGAGTGAGGAAGGAACTGACGATGAGTGATTCCACTCATTTTTCCCTTTTTTGGTGCCTTGATGCAAAAGGGGGAGATTGAGACTAGTAGCTTATTTTGTAGCCTTGAGGACTTGTGATCGAGGACATGTATGTTAATTTCAAATTATTGTAATCTCTTTTGGATGTGCCTACTTTACTTAATGTGTGATGCTAAGTTTAATGTTAATGTGATGGTTGCTGCTATAATTGTTATGGTCTTATCTATTGCTCATCACATAAATTGATCACACTCACGTTATAGGCACCCCACCATAAAGAGTGCATATATGTGAGAAGTTTTTATTACTCATTTGTCATTACCATATATGCACACTTTATGAAAATCAATTTTTACTCTTAATTGTGAAATCTCAGTTGGTTGTGATCAACTAAAAAGGGGGAGATTGAAAGTGCATCTAGGCATTCCCTTGTGGGTTTTGGACGATTGATGACAAACAAATGAGATCCAAATGAACTTGTTGAGATGAATGCGGGTTAACTAAAATGAGATATTTGGTGCACTCAAAAAGTGAAAAATGAAGTGATGAAGAAAAAGAAAAGCCCAATTGATGAATGAAGCGCAAAGTAGACTTAATTGTATAGGATGTGTGTGAGAGACACATCCCAAGAGCTCAAGTCTTTGCATAGGGGTAAGGGCTTAACATCAACCTTAATAATTCACTGAGCATCGAACTAGTCCGTTCACAAACCGAACTAGTCCGTTCAACTATCTGGAGTCTCACTTCACAGTGCACCGGACTAGTCCAATGTCAGATAGGACTAGTCCATTCAACTCTCTGGAGTCTTACTTCACAGTGCATCGAACTAATCTGTTCATGGACCAGACTAGTTCATTAAACTTTTTGATGTTCCATAACACTGTGCACCGGACAAGTCCGCTCATGGATCAGACTAGTCCGAGAAACTCTCTAATGTTTCATAGCATAATGCACCGGACAAGTCCGTTCATGGACCGGACTAGTTTGAGAAACTTTCTGATGTTCCAAAACACAGGGAACTAGACAAGTTCAGACTTCTACCAGACTAGTCTGGTATACCTCACACATATTAGGGTTTTTAGTGTACTGCACATTCCACACGGATTTCACACAGCACAATGGACAAGTCTGGTCCCCAGAGCAGACTAGTCCGGCCGTCAAAAACCCTAACGGTAATAATTTTAGAAACACTATAAATAGGAGATCCACGATTCCACAAATAGAACTCCCCCATTCTACTATTCAGAACTAAAAACCTAGCGCTACCACTTGTCCCAAGAGCACAAAAACACATCTCCCCACACATCTACGATCCTCAAAAGTGAAAATCTTTGAGTATTCAGATTTGGGATTGGGAGATCATTGTCTACGTGTCATTGAGCTCTTGGGGTTCGATCTCTTTACACTCTTGAATTACTTGTAATCTTTTTGAGTGTATTAGATCATCCTTTTCTGCTGTAATATTTTGTGGGAGCCCTCAACATGTGAGGTTGCCCTAACAACTTGATGATTAACCCTGATAGTAGAATCAAGTCGGCCTTGTGTGGTAACTTGATGAGCGAAAAGGGTTTGAAGAGACCCGGCTCTGTGTGGGATTCCTCAATGAGGAGTAGATCACTTTGGTGAGATCGAACCCCAGTAAAAATACGTCTCTCGCTTGCTTTACTCTTTTACTTTTGCAATTATCATTTATCTAGGACATTAGAATTGATCTATCAATTAACATAGTATTCCACGTGCAAGTTTGCAATACAAATTGTTCAATCAAGTTTATTTGAATAGTTGTTTAAATTCCGCTACTATAACACATACAATTTTTTTCTAACACTTTATCAATTCACACCTCACAAGCACAACGGACTAGTTCGCAGTGACACCAGACAAGTATGGTCCATCAGGTATTTAATGATTTGATTGAGTATGCAGGAAAACTTTAAAAGCCTATTCACCCCCCTCTAGACCACATTCAGTTGAACTCTTTGTTCCTTGGCCAAACTTGTCCGGCAAGAGACCAGACTTGTCCGATCAGCTCTCTGTACCCCGAACGGACTTATCCGGCCACCTTCGGACTAGCCCGGTTCCTAGGGTTTCGACTCAGATTCTATTTTTCCTCCACGATGAGTTATTGGGTAATTGCCTTAATTGGGCTCAAGAACGTCGTGCCCCACCCCTAAGGAGCCAAATTGGGACCCCACAAAAGCCCCTACTCGTCCCCACTGACTTTTACTTAGATTCCAGCCCAACCCCACCACCTCTCCTCCTATATAAACACCCCAACACCCACCCTTTACCCCTTTGCCCACATTAGACGAACCCTAACGCCTGCTCCCTTCATAGCTGCCGCTCTTGAAGGAGGAATAAGAAAGGGAAGAGAATAAAGAAGAAGGAGAGGAAGGAATCAGGCAAGATCATCGTCTCTGCTGCAATCTTCTTCACCAATTCTTCTACGTCAACATTCTTCTTTGCAAATTCTTCGTCTTCTTCGAATATAGACGTCGAGATCTCGTGTTACAACTAATGCTCGACCATTGAACCAATAGATTCACGGTAACTATCCTAGATCCAACTTTCTACGTCAATTCGGATTCCAATCTTGATTTAAATTAAGCCCTAGATGGGAAGTTTGCAAAACCATGGACATAGCAGACTTGTCCGGTCCTGTGCGGACTAGTCTGTTGAACTATCTCGTCCAGGGCGGACATGTCTGGCCCGATGTGCAGACTATACCGGCCTCTAAATTCTGAAATTCCTGTAACTTTCCAAGTTTTTCCTGAATTGACTCGAAACTTCTTCAACCATGTAAAACTCATTTGTAACTAGTTAGTAAGCAATAATAGCAACCTAATAACATGTGTTACCACATAATTGCATCATTCATGCATATCATGGCATATTGAGTACTATATGAGCATTTATTGATTGTAATGTTTGTTTCGCATGGTTGTCGCGCAGAATAGAAGGTAACGCTCTAGAAGGTGCTTACAAGGACCTGCAGCACTAGAACTTCAAAGCTCTTGATCCAAATAAGCAGCAAGAGCAAGGCAAGTGTCCTTGACCATTTTGATCCTATTTTTAAATATTTTGTTTGCAAAACTACATGCTTGTGTCAAATTGATGGGAGACCCATAATAGGTGTTCACTAGACTTGTATGACCACCCTTGTCGTTTGGGATATATTGAGAGAGTCGGGAAGGATATTTTCCAGTTTTGATTTGCTTTGCCTAATTGTGATTGGAAATAACTAAATGACTCATTATGAACTAATATACATATGGACTATGCCAATTGATGATAATGATGACTTAAGTAACATGGAACTGGGGTGACCTTAGAAATCATGGGTTGTGGACTGGGTTGGATGATATGGTGGTTTTGCTTGCCTTAGATCTAAGGACTGGTTCATGCGAGAATATGCTAGGACAACAGTGCCACCACAATACCAAGTATGGGTGTGGCGTAGCTGAATAATTAGGTGTGGTGTTGGTATTTTATGGACCATTGGATGGTGTGGGGAATGAGAGTCGAGGAGGGCTACCCTGGGATCTGCATGGCACACGAGGGGGCCCGTGGGTGGGAGCATGGAGATTCAAGCCTGCCGGTGAAACCTTAGTGGGTCCATACATACAAGTAGTCCCTTTTGAAAGGCTATTTTGTAATCTCTTGGCCACACATCAACGGAAGTGTGATAAGGCATAACGGAGGTTTTTAGTCGCCGAAAGATGACGAAATTACGAACATATGGGTAAAGTGGTACAACCTGTGCAGAGTTTTAGAAACTATCATGATAGCCGTGCTCCCAGTTAAGAGCACCTGAATGACCTACAATATTGGGAATTGGTTGGGATCGGTTGTGTTACGAATTGGGCTATGTTATATGAGTATGGTTGGTTGTGGAGGTATGAAATTAGCATGTGGATTGATGTTAATTTATGAATGAGTTATGTTGGTAAATGAGAATGTTGGATATGAATTATGATATTTACTTGGGTTATGATGGGATTTAAACTCCCATAGACATTGTACGCTGCTTTTACATAATTGTGAATTTAAATGTACTTTTATGCAATTATCCTTTTATTATCATTCTTGTTTTTAGCTACATGTCGTACTTTCCCACACTTGCCGAGTACAACATGTACTCAACCTTGCAATCCTCCCCAAAACAGTTACATGTGATGCTTGGGAGTAATATGAGGATCGGGTGGAGTACTAGGTTGCGTGCTATCGTCAATTGCCTGTGGATTGGAGTCACTACTTAGTTTACTTTTCCGATGCAATAATTATAGACTTGTAATTCGAGAACCATTGAGTTATTGTAATAAAGTACTTATTTACTATTTGTGACGTGGTATTTATCTGATTATCATTTGTGAAGTTGTCGTGTATGTGTGATGAACATCCTAGGCACACATATGCATTCACTTGGTTCATTTTTGAAACCAGGTGTCACAAATTGGTATCAGAGCAGCGTTGACCGTAGGACGCAACCATAGATAGAATGGACACTTTAGAGCACATAGGAACACTCCGTAATAGTCATAGTTAGCGTGGTGTGCTGAATTCTATGTGGTGATTGCTTGTGTGCTTAGTAGAGGTTTGTGGGGTGATTCGGCACTTGTGCACATCCCCATATAGGCTTATATATAGTTACTTAGTTTCATATCCCTTGATGCTGTAAGACCTATGTGTGCTGAATACATTGGCTCGTAGTGAATACACTTGCTTTGACGATAAAAGTTCTGATTATCACCAAAACACCTTTTTATTAAGATCCGACTAGTTTTGGTTAGCTCCGGTGAGTTTTGTCTTTAGCTCTGGCGTGTTTTTGCTAAGCTCCAAGTTGATTTTTCTAGCTCTGGCTTTTGGTTTTACTAGTTCTGACTAATTCTGGTAAATTCCGGCGCTAGGTTCAACTAGCTTTTGTTAGCTCCGGCTCAATGTCCAGGTTGCTCTGGCAAGGTCCAGAACTTGACTGCAATGCTTCTGTTTTTCATTTGCAATGTTTCATACTTGCTTCACATCTCTGGAAAGATTTCTTAGTATTCATTTGCTAAGTCTTTGGTGCATTTTTGGTTGACATGGATGATATCGTGTTACTGTGGTTTTGCAACATGCTTATGTGAGGTTCTCACGTAAGGTGTTGTGTTCAGAACTAACTTGAGTCAAGTCGAGGACTTGGGCTCGTATGGATTGGTTGTTTATTCATATGCAGGTGTTGCTTGAGTTCAAGACATGGCTGGTGATGGGATCCATTGGACTAGTCTCTGGGAGGAGATGAGGTTCCAACAACCAAATTCAGGAGGAATTGTGGTTGAGCTGATGAGGAGGTTGCGCAACATGATTGAATCAAGAACAATGCATGCGAAGGTATCGTGGACGTCATTGGAAGATGTTTGCACGTGTGCAAGGAGTGCATGGACGTGGCTACATGGTTCCGAGACGTGGTGAAGAGATGTGGACGTAAAGAGTTGGTCGGAAAGGTCCAACCGACTAGGTTATGGACTCAGGCTGCGGCTGAGTCAGGTTTGACTCAAATATTGAAAGATTTGAATTGGTTATGATAGGATTTCGTGTGGGTCACGAATTTGAGTTGTTTAGGAATGTGGGATACGTTCCTAAGGTGCTTGGAAGTCTAAATATTGCTTCTATCTGCGTATAGAAGAATCCTAGGTAGTTATGGAAAGTTACGATTCGTGAACAGAGTAGGATTAGGTTCCTGATCTGAGTTGAGTTGGCTTTCGAGCTGGTTATATAAGCAAGGGAGCCCAGAGCTCGTGGTGCATGACTTTGGGGCTGTTCCTCTTGTGTTCTATTGAATAAAATTCGTAGTTTGAAGGAACTTTTGTGCCTTGTTCGTCCGACTTGTTCTAGACAAGTTTTACTCGTCGAGTTTCTGGACAGCACTACCTTTCATTGGTGGTTTTATCATAACTCGAGTTTTACAGATCCAATTGACGTGATTCTTTTGGGCTGTCTTCACAACTTGATTATCTATCATCTTTCAAAATTTCACAGTCATTGGATTTGTGGTCTATGATCTACACAAGTTTCTTTGCAGCGTTCCAGAACTGTTTTTTTTTCTCGGGTAGGGCAGATTGACCTTTGTTTGATCTTTCGATCATAACTTCAGTTTTTCTCGACGTATTTGAGTTATTCTTGATGTGTTGTATTCGTGACTTTATTCTCTCTGATATCTATCAATTTTGTCACGGTGAAATACGTTTAAATTAGTCTCACACACGATTTCTTTAACAGATCGTTTTTCTGCCGAAGCGGTTGGGGTTTAATTATTTCCACTGCATAAGATTTTTAAATCTACCATTCACCCCCCTCTGGTAGCTTTTCACGTGCTCTTCGATCCTACAATTGGTATCAGAGCCACGGTGCTCTAATATTTGTGATTGGCACGTGTTTTTGACTAATCATCATAGAGAAGTACTCCGCCAAACCTTGTGTGTTTGCTGGTATTGATTTTCAGGTTTGGAAGGCACACATGGAGGCTTTCATCCAGGCACAAGGATTTGCAATATGGGAGAAGGTATACAAGCCTTACGAAGTGCCATCAAACAATCAAGTTACAGCTACAAATCTGAGAGATGTCGACAACAACAACAAGGCTTGGAACTTGATCATACAAGGATTAACACAAAGCGACTTCGACCGTGTTGCACACCTCCGATCTGCATACGATGTGTGGAAAGCACTTTGTGACTACCATGAAGGATCCAACATGATCAAAGAGGTAAGGCAAGACATGTTCAAGAAAGAATACATGTGCTTCGAGATGCAACCCGGTGAGTCTATTGATGACCTTTTTGCTCGCTTTAATAAGATTCTTAGCAACTTGCGTAGTGTGAATGTTAATTTTTTAGATGCTGAAAATGCTAGGCAATTGTTAAGTGCATTAGACATGTCAATTTGGGAGATGAAAGTTACATCCATTCATGAATATACTGTCATGAGTTCACTTACTCTAGATGTGCTATATTCCAAGTTAAAAACTCATGAAATTAATATAAACTCACGTAAGAACCCCAACAAGTCTATTGCTTTTGTTTCTCAACGTGACATGCCTAGCTCCGGTCAAACTTCATCTTGTGGTACACTTGCTTTGTAGTCCTCTCTAACCCTTGAACAGATTGAGGAGTTTCCAGAGGAGGAGCTAGCGCTCATCTCTACCCGGTGCTGAAAAGCATTGCAAAATGTGAGAACTAGAAGGAGAGGAAGCTCCGGACCTCAACGATGCTTTGAATATGGTAAGACGGGACATTTTCATTCAGATTGCCCTAACCTTTCAGGTCCTACTTCCCAATATGAATAGAAAACAAGAACGAAGCACTCCTCTGCAAAAGATACGAAGAAAAAGAAGGGCTTTACAGGTCGCCAACTGGTGAACAGTTTTATCTCAGCACTCCAGGAACTTGGCTCAAGCAATGTGGACATTGGAAGTGATGAAGATGAAGATGATTTGGCAAACTTGTGCTTCATGGCGGGCAAGTCAAGATCAAGTATGGAGGAGGCAGAACACAACAGCGACAATGAAGAGGTATGTCCTACTTGCGAAGAAATGTGTGATGCTATTTCTCGTGCCACTATTATTGTTAAGAAAAAGGACAAAAAGCTTAGGGACAATGCTGTTAAAATTGAGTCACTAGAATCTGAAATTAATCGTTTGAAATCCTTGATTCCTAGTGATGATTCTTGTTCCTCATGTGACTTAATATATGAACAATTGTCCTCCCTAGGAAGTGCACATACCTCCACACTTGATAAACTTGAACTTCAAATTGAAAAGAACAAAAAGCTTGCTGCACTTAATATTGGAAACTTAAAAGATGCTTCTTGTTCTACAATTGATTTGCATTGTTCTAGATGTGATGATCCTGATAAGAAACTGCAAGATGCTATGAATGAAATCTCTATATTGAATAATTTTTTACGTTGTCATGAAGTTAAATATTGTTCCAATTGCAAATTAAAAGGAAAAACTTCATGTGAAAGTTGCATTGATCTGTCCAATAAACTTGATAACATGCATAAGACATTTGATCGGTTTTGTAATGGGAATAAGAACCTAAACTTGCTGCTGAATTCATCCAAGTCTTGCAATGATAAAACTAGTTTAGGTTTTGATTCTCATGATCATGCTAAGGCACATCCACCCAAAAGTGTAATGTCATTAGGAAGTGGTTTGATTCAAACAGTTCCTAAACAAAAAGAAGTGGTTTTCAAATCTGCAGGAGTATTGTCTCATTCGGTTTCAAATAAAAATGTTGTTTGCTCCTCTAGACATGAACACAAAGTTAAATTTCATTGTACCTACTGTGGTAGAGATGGTCATGTCATAGATTTTTGTTATAGACTAGCTAAACAACAGAAAAGGGAAAGAATGGTTGCTAGATCTCATAACTTTCATGCAAAAATTGCTGCACATACTGAACAGAATGTACAACCTGCTGTTTTGAGTCAAAAACATTCAAAGTTTACCTCTGGACCTTCTGTTTTTGCCTCCGGAGCTACTGATTTTTGTGCTACACAAGTAACACCTTATAGGTCAGTAGTTAAGAATAAAAAAATCTCAAACTTTGACTCATAAACCTGCTGTTTTGTCTTAGCTTTCGCGTGTTTTTCCTGCTGCACGTCGCGTGACTCAGTACTAGATTCCTAAATGCCTTTTGACTAACCCCAGTATTGAGTCATCGACGTATTGTGCTTCTATGTAGGTTACACGTTCGAGGAAGGAGAACATTTGGATTGTGGATTCAGGTTGCTCACGCCACATGACCGATAACAAAGATTGGTTCTCCTCCCTCTCTTTTGTGTCACGTGTAGAGAATGTTACTTTTGCCGATAATTCTTCAACTCCTATAATTGCTAAGGGTTCGGTTAGAGTAAATGATCACTACACTTTGAAGGATGTGGCACTTGTCAAAAATTTGAAATACAACTTGCTTTCTGTTGCACAATTGCTAGATGAAAATCTAGAAATTATTTTCAATAAAAACTGCTGCAAAGTTGTAGGTTCAAATAGTGAGCTTATTTTTAACATGTCTCGGTTTGGAAGAGTTTTTAAAGCTGATTTTGATATGTCTTCCTCTAAGCATAGGTGTCTAGTTGCTAATGATTCAAAGGACATATATTTTTGGCATCGTAGACTTGGTCACGTAGGCTTTGATCACCTAACGCGTGTTAGTTCTCTTGATCGCATACATGGGCTGCCTAAGCTTAAAGGGGACAAAGAAATTATGTGCTCTTCTTGTAGACATGCTAAGATGGTTGCAGGTTCACATACTCCTCTCACAATGATCATGACAACTGAACCATGTCAACTTTTGCATCTTGACACCGTAGGACCTTCACGTGTTCAATCCTTCGGAGGTAAATGGTATGTACTTGTGATTGTTTATGATTATTCTAGATACTCTTGGGTTTACTTTATGGCGTCTAAGAATGAAGTTTTTAGTCACTTTAGAACTTTATTTCTTAGATTATCAATTGATCACCCAGGATCTTTAAATGCAATTAGAAGTGATAATAGAACTGAATTTAAAAATCAATCTTTTGATCACTTTTGTGCTGAAAATGGAATAGATCATCAATTTTCTTCACCATATGTACCTCAACAAAATGGTGTTGTAGAAAGAAAGAATAGAACCTTAGTTGAGGTTGCTAGGACTATGCTTGATGAATATCAAACTCCTAGGAAATTTTGGGCTGATGCGATTGCAACCGCTTGTTATGTCTCAAATCGTGTTTTCTTGTGCGCTAAGCTAGGTAAAACACCATATGAGCTTCGGTTTGGACATAGGCCTATTGTTACACACTTTTGGGTCTTTGGTTGCAAATGCTTTGTTAAGAAACATGGTAATCTTGATAAATTTGAACCTAGATCCATTGATGGCATGTTTCTTGGTTATCCATCTCATACTAGAGGCTATCGTGTGCTTTTACTTGACACTAACAAAATTGTGGAGAATTGTGAAGTGTATTTTGATGAAGCTAGCCCAAGTACTAGCTCAAACATTGCAGGTCCAGATCCATATCCGTAGGGGGGGGGAGCATTTTCGTTGAAGATGAGGAAGAATTGGAGCTGCTACCCAAAAATTCAGCAGCTAAAGACTTTGGTACAGCTCCGGATGTTAATTCTCAACCAGCACCCACAACCATCAATGCTGATTCAAATCATGCTCAAGTCACAAGCTCATCGATTTGTGATGAACATGAAGAAGAAGAAGCTTGTGATACATCTGTTCCCTTACGGTTTTACAAAGATCATCCCCCACAACAGATGATTGGAAGCTTGCACGAACGAGTCACACGGTCCAGGTTTTGCGATCCAAACTCTTATGCTCATTCTTCTTTTGTTGCTTCTTTTGAACCCAAAGATATATCACACGCACTCACTAATGAATCTTGGATTATTGCCATGCAAGAAGAGTTAGAAAATTTCGAAAGAAATAATGTTTGGGAACTTCTACCTCCACCTCAAGGTCACACTTTAATTGGAACTAAATGGGTATTTAAAAATAAACAAAGTGAGGATGGGGTTGTGGTTAGGAATAAGGCTAGGTTGGTTGCTCAAGGTTTCACTCAAGTTGAAGGTCTAGATTTTGATGAAACATTTGCTCCTGTTGCTAGATTAGAAGCCATAAGAATTTTACTAGCTTTTGCTGCATCAAATGGTTTTAAGCTATATAAAATGGATGTTAAAAGTGCTTTTCTTAATGGCTACATAGATGAGGAGGTTTATGTGAAACAACCACCGGGTTTTGAAAATCCAGATTTTCCTAATCATGTTTACAAACTGTCCAAAGCCTTGTACGGTCTCAAACAAGCCCCTAGAGCATGGTATGATAGGTTAAAAACATTCATACTTGAAAAAGGTTTACCATGGGCAAGGTTGATAAAACTCTTTTTGTGCTTAAGCATGGCAATGACTCATTATTCGTTCAAGTGTATGTGGATGATATTATCTTTGGTTGCGCTTCTCATGATCTTGTGTCCAAGTTTTCAGCAATGATGAGTTCCGAATTTGAAATGAGTATGATGGGTGAACTCACTTACTTTTTGGGGCTGCATATCAAGCAAACAAAGGAGGGTACCTTTGTGCATCAAACGAAGTATACAAAAGATCTCCTAAGGTGCTTCAACATGGACAAAAGCAAGCCTCTTCAGACACCAATGGGAACAGCAACAACACTTGGACTTGATGAAGATGGTGAACCCGTGTATCAAAAAGAATATAGAAGCATGATCGGATCACTTTTGTACCTCACGGCATCAAGACCAGACATACAATTCAACGTATATCTTTGTGCACGATTTCAAACCTTCCCATGTGCTTCACAATGTCAACCCGTCAAAAAGATTCTCAGGTACTTACGTGGAACTCAAGAATTTGGAATTTTTCTTCCTTCTTCCTCAACCGTTACTTTGAAAGCTTTTTCGGATGCTGATTTTGGGGGTTGTAGGATTGATAGGAAAAGTACTTCCGGTGCTTGTTATTTTCTTGGTAATTCTCTTGTTGCTTGGTCCTCTAGAAAACAAAATTCAGTTGCACAATCCACAGCCGAATCTGAATATGTAGCTGCTGCTAGTGCTTGCTCACAAATTCTTTGGATTGTTCAAACACTTAAGGACTATGGGGTTGATCTACATAGTGTTCCACTGTTCTGTGATAACACTAGTGCCATTTGCATTGCTAAAAACCCCGTGCAACATTCTAGAACTAAGCACATTGACATTAGGTATCACTTTCTCCGAGATAATGTTGAAAAAGGAAACATTGTGCTTCACCATGTAGATACCAAACAACAATTGGCTGACATTTTTATAAAACCTTTGGATTTCACTCGTTTTTGTTACATTCGTAGAGAAATAGGGGTTATGCATCCTCATGGCTTAAATTGAGGGGGAGTTTTGAAACTTGGGAAGTCTATGTGTGAATCTGAAATTAAAATAATATGAGCATAGTATTTCATACATATATGACTTTGTGATTCCTTTTACATGCTGAAAGTTCTTACTACATTACTCGTATTATACATTTTGTAGTTTTTGCCATGTCTAGTAATTGGAATAATTACATACACTAAAACTGGTCATGGTCGAACTTTCTTGCTGTTTTGAACTTGTTACATGTTCACAAGTGCTTTTAATCATTAAGAATTAATCAAGTAATCAACTCACATGTTGAGTTTTTATGAACAAATATAAATTGAGAAAAGATCAAGAGAATATGCATGCATCGCACTTCTTTTTTTGAGATGGCTTATCATTGCACTTAGATATGAACTTGGAAGAAGTTGTGTATGACTAAAACCATGTCCTTAAGCTTCTAATTGTCAAATGACATAGGCTTGGCTTGGTTGGTTAGAATAAGGCAGATGCGCATATAATCTCTTGCAAATATCATATGATCTAAATTTATGTTTTGAAAAATAATAAAATGCAGCAACTAGTGTCATGCTTTCAGGTTTTGAAATAGTTAAGTTTGTGAGATCATGACTTGCTTAAATTGAAAATTACATTTGATCTCTAGCATGGCTTACACTACTTTATGTATCTCATTGATGTGATAATGTAATGTACCTGATAGTATGACTTGGATGAGCTTTGTTTATATGTATATGTTATAATATGCTCATAACAACTAAAGGGGGAGAGATAATTTGTTTATATGCTCATGACTTGCTGAATACATTGTCAAAGGGGGAGAGATAAGCATGAATTGAAAGAGAATATGTGCATAAGGAGAGATAATAAAGGGGGAGAGATAATATGGGATAATTTTTGGATTTTCTTCTCATTTTACTTTTGATTTACAAAGGGGGAGAAATTGCCTTCAAAACTTTTATGTGAATAAGCCAAGGTTTGGATTTTAAATGGTGTTGCCAATGCATTCATCAAGGGGGGGATTGTAAGACCTATGTGTGCTGAATACATTGGCTCGTAGCGAATACACTTGCTTTGACGATAAAAGTTTTGATTATCACCAAAACACCTTTTTATTAAGATCTGACTAGTTTTGGTTAGCTCCGATGAGTTTTGTCTTTAGCTCTGGCGTGTATTTGCTAAGCTCCGAGTTGGTTTTTCTAGCACCGGCTTTTGGGTTTACTAGTTCCGACTGGTTCTGGTAAATTCCAACGCTAGGTTATACTAGCTTTTGTTAGCTCCGGCTCAAGGTCCGGGTTGCTCTGGCAAGATCCGGAACTTGACCGCAATGCTTCTGTTTTTCATTTGCAATGTTTCGTACTTGCTTTACATCTCTGGAAAGATTTATTAGTATTCATTTGCTAAGTCTTTGGTGCGTTTTTGGTTGATATGGATGATATCGTGTTACTGTGGTTTTGCAATATGCTTATGTGAGGTTCTCATGTAAGGTGTTGTGTTCGGAACTAACTTGAGTCAAGTCGAGGACTTGGGCTCGTATGGATTGGTTGTTTATTCATGTGCAGGTGTTGCTTGAGTTCAAGACATGGCTGGTGATGGGATCCATTGGACTAGTCTCAGGGAGGAGATGAGGTTCCAACAACCAAATTCAGGAGGAATTGTGGTTGAGCTGATCAGGAGGTTGCGCAACATGATTGAATCAAGAACAATGCATGTGAAGGTATCGTGGACGTCATTGGAAGATGTTTGCACGTGTGCAAGGAGTGCATGGACGTGGCTACATGGTTCCGAGACGTGATGAAGAGATGTGGACGTAAAGAGTTGGTCGGAAAGAATTAGAGGATAATTGGGGATTAGGGTTTCATTGATTGACAGTCTAGGGTACATATAGAGCCCACATGGGCTAGTTACATGGGCCTAGCCCAATATACTCACACAATACAGTCCAACACCCCCCCGCAGTCCCAACATCTAACCACGGTAGATGTTGAGACTGGACCAAAACTCAGAAAACAACGACGAAGGGAGACCCTTCGTGAAGATGTCGGCGAACTGCGACGTTGTCGGGACGTGGAGGACCCGGACCTCGCCACGGGCAACCCGCTCACGAACAAAGTGAAGACCAATCTCCAAATGCTTTGTACACTGATGCTGGATAGGGTTGGTGGAGAGGTAGACAGCGCTGACGTTGTCGCAGTAGACCAATGTGCTCCGGGCGACTGGGAGTGGAGCTCCTGAAGCAGCTGCTGGAGCTAGGAGGTCTCAGCCACACCGTTGGCCACGACGCGGTACTCCGCCTTAGCTCTCGAGCGTGACACCACAGGCTGCCGCTTCGAGGACCAAGAGACGAGGTTGCCGCCCAAGAAGACAGCGTAGTCACAGGTGGACCGACGGGTGTCCGGGCAGCCCGCCCAGTCAGCATTGGTGTAGACGACTAGCTCAGAAGCTGAGTCACGCCGAAGGAGGAGGCCGTAGTCGAGGGTGCCGCGCAGGTATCAAAGGGTCCGCTTCACAACGGTGAGATGTGGCTCCTTCGGATCATGCATGTGGAGGCACACCTGCTGAACTGCGTAGGAGATATCTGACCTGGTGAAGGTGAGGTACTGGAGAGCACATGCAAGACTCCTGTAAACAGTAGGGTCAGCAACAGGGGCGCCGTCAGCTGAGGAAACCTTTGCCTCGGTGTCCACCGGAGTGGAGCACAGCTTGCAGTTAGCCATGCCCGCTCGCTGGAGGACACCCAAGCAGTACTGTCGCTAGTGAAGGAACAAGATGTCCGTTCGGTGCTCAACCGTCACGTCCAGGAAGTGGTGGAGCTGACCCAGGTCCTTCATCGCGAACTCCCGCTGCAGGGCAGAGATCGTGCGCTGAAGGAGGGCCGGACTGGATGCCGTGAGGACGATGTCATCGACGTACAGGAGGAGGTACACTGTGTCCCCCTCACGGCTGTAGACGAAGAGCGAGGTGTCCGACTTGGCCTCGACAAAGCTGAGCGAGGCCAGGAAGGAGGCAAACCGGCTGTACCAAGCTCGGAGTGCCTGCTTGAGGCCGTACAGGGACTTGTTCAGCCGACATACCATGTCCAGATGGGCTGAATCAATGAACCCTGTTAGCAGTACACTGTCTCCGTTAGCGTGCCATGGAGGAAGGCGTTCTTGATGTCCAACTGGTGGACAGGCCAAGAATGCGAGAGAGCCAGCGACAGAACGGTGTGAACCGTCGCCGGCTTCACCACTGGGCTGAAGGTCTCATCGTAGTCAACACCAGGGCGCTGAGTGAAGCCGCGAAGGACCCACCGAGCCTTGTACCTCTCCAGAGACCCATCCGCCTTCCGCTTATGTGTGAAAACCCACTTGCATGTGACAACATTGCCATGACCAGGACGGGGAACCAAACCCCAAGTCCGGTTGGCAAGTAGGACCGCATACTCTTCTTCCATATCCCGATGCCAGTGAGGATCAGCGAGGGCGCTACGAATAGAAGAGGGGAAAGGCGAGACAGCCGAAGAAGTAGGCGGTGGGTGGGTCGTCGAGGAGAGGACTACCCCGGAGAACCGCTCCATCGGTCTGAGAACCCCAGCCGCCCGTCGAGTCACCATCGGGTGTACGTGACGGGGGGTCTCGATGGAGCAGTGGGGGTGGTACACCTGTGGCTCCGGACGGGAAGAAGTCGGTGCACTAACCCACACTCGTCGCTGATAGACAAGTGCAGGGTTGGCGTATCGCAACTTCAGGGCCGCGCGTGGCGCAGCTGGTGACGTCGGGGACGCCGGAGCCACGCGGGGCGCAACTGGCAACATCGGGGACGCCGGAGCCGCGCGCGGCGCAGCTGGCGATGTCGGGGATGCCGGAGCCGCGCGGGGTGCAGCTGGCGACGTTGGGGAGCCGGATCCGCGCAGGGCGCAACTGGCGACGTTGGGGACGTCGGAGCTGCGTGGGGCGCAGTTGGGGACGTCGAGGACGCTGGAGCCACGCGGTGCACAACTGGCGATGTCGGGGACGCCGGAGCCGCGTGGGGCGCAGCTAGTGACGTCGGGGATGCTGGGGCCGCGCAAGGCCCAGCGGGCGCCGTCGGGGCCACGCGCGGCATAACACGGGGGTAACCTGCAGAGGGTAAAACACAAGGTCGCTGTACAGGAGCGGCCTCAAGGTCAGTAGAAAAGAGAGAATCCAACTCATCAACAGACTCAGAGGGCGAAGTAGAGAAGGGAAAGGTAGACTCATCGAAGACGACGTGAAGAGAGATCAAGATACGATGGGTAGCAAGGTCAAGACACCGGTACCCTTTATGATCAGGGGAGTACCCAAGGAAGACACACTGAGTGGAGCGCGGCGCAAGCTTATGGGGGGTGGTGGCGGAGCAGGTGCACCCGAACACTCGAAGATGGTCATAGAGAGGTGTGGTGCTGAAAAGAGCGAAGTGAGGGGTGGGGGCACTAATCGCCTTAGTAGGAAGGCGATTAATGAGAAAAGTGGCAGTGTGAAGTGCCTCTGCCCAATACCAAGCTGGAATGGAGGCCTGAAACATGAGGGAATGCATAACATCATTAGTGGTACGAATCATGCGTTCGGCCTTGCCATTCTGAGGAGAAGTGTATGGACAAGACATGCGTAACTAAACACCGCGCGAGAGAAGAAAGGCACGGAACGCAGAGTTGTCAAACTTGCGTCCATTATCGCACTGGATGGCTCGAATAGTGCGCCCAAACTGGGTGGACACCCAAGCGAAGAAGTGAGAAAGAGTGAGGAACGTGTCAGACTTCTGTCGCAAGGGAAAAGTCCACGAATAGTGCGAAAGATCATCAAGTATAACCAAGTAATATTTATAACCTGAAACACTGATAGCAGGAGAGGTCCAAAGATCATAGTGAATTAGATCAAAAATCCGCTCAACATGAGTAACAGAGTGCGGAAAAGGAAGCCGAACATGGCGACCAAGCTGACAACCATGACACACAGACTCATGAGTACCCCTAGTACACGAGATCACTGAAATACTAGACAACTTAGACAGGACATCAACACCAGGATGGCCTAGCCGACGATGCCAAGTCGTGGAAGAAGCTGTCGTAGCCACAGCAAAAGGTGAAGTTGGAGCGGAAGCAGGAAGACGGAACGTGTACAGGGGCCCCGAACTCTCACAGCGCAGAAGAAGACGCCGGGTAGTAAGATCCTTCACAGACAAACCAAAAAAATCAAACTCAATATAAACATGATTGTCAGTGGTAAATCGACGAACAGAAAGAAGATTATGAATGATGTCAGGAGCAATAAGAACATCTTTGAGTTGGAAAGAACCCGAAGAACCCAAGTCACCTACTGAGGTAACTGGAAGAACAGACCCATTCCCAACAACGATAGAGGAAGGATGAGAGGGGCGGGAAGAGTGGGTAGAAGAGAGTATACCAGCATCAGGAGTGGTGTGGTACGAAGCGCCGGAATCAACAACCCAATCAGCACCGGGTGGAGTGAGAGTCATCGTGCTGAAAGAGGAGGCCAGCTGCTGACGGTCCCACCCATCAGGAGTGGAGTGCGGCACCGAGGACTTAGTGTCCAAGCCCTAGTAACTGGAAGGTCAAGTGACAGGGTAGCTCGACCCACCAGTGGTCGAAGTCCACTGTCCACCACCATACGCGGGAGTAGTCACGTAGGCCGCCTAAGGTCACACCGAGCATGGTGGTGGGAGACCTAGAGACGGCCCAGGCCACATGGCGATCTGGCGAGTCCACGGGTTATAGGGTGTGGGCCAGGATGGCAGACCACTGGAACCAGTGCCACCCTGAGCGGGGCCACCGCCCGGACTAGTGACAGCTCCGCCACTAGTACCTCTACTGGTAGGGGTGCCACCTCCGCAAACGGTGCCTCCACCGCCACCAGTGGTGTCACGACCACCGCGCTTCCGACCACCACGACGACGATTGCCACCCCCGGGGTTGGCAAGAACCCTTGGGATGGTAGGTTGGCGCGCGAGCGGTCCTCCGGAGGCAGGGCGGGAGGGCTGCCCAGAGCCGTAGAAGGCCGTGGCAGTCGAGGAGATGACAGGGCCTGCAGAAGTGATCTCCTCCAGATCGAGATCAGACCAGACCTTGTCGAAGGTCGGGAGTGGCTCCTCGCAAAGAATCACTGTCCGAAGGTGGGAGTAGCGCTTGTTCAGGCCCTGCAGGATCTGAAGAACGAGAGAGGTCTCCGGGACAGGGTCACCAAGGTCATGAAGGGCATCCGCCATACCCTTCATCTGGCGATAGTAGGCGGATACCGACAGGTCCCCCTGAACAGCAGCTGCAAACCGCGCCTAGATGTGAAGAGCTCGGGTCGCACGGTTCCCCTGGAAGTGCTGCTCGAAGATGAGCCACGCCTGACGAGCCGTGCCACCACCACGTCACCCACAAGGTCCTGCATCTCATCGGAGAGAGATCCAAGAACCCAGGCAAGAATCAAAATGTCCATGCCAATCCAAGAGTCATCCAGCGGAGAGTCATCACGAAGGACGTGATCGTCAAGGCGAAAATGCCTCAACGTGAGGAGAAGTAAGTTACGCCATCAGGCGTAGGTGGTCGAGTCGGAGCTGAGGACAACCCGGACGAGCGCCCGGATGTTCTGGACACCGCAGCTTGTGCATGGAGACCAGCAACAAGTGTCGCCGCGTAGGTACTGTAGACTGCTCCATCACCTGAGGAAGGATTGTGAGAGGTACTCCACTATGGGTGTGTGGCATCCTCGAGCTGGTGGGTGAGAGCCGCCATGGACGCTCACTCCTGCTCCAAGGCAAGAGCAAGAGTCCGCTCACGCTCACACGAAGCCGCCAGAGCAGCAGCAACACTGGACGCAGCTGCATAAGGGTTTCTAGACATACCCCGACGATCTGCCAGATCAGTGAAGAGGACGGCCGACGATGCGGAGGAGCTGCGCAGAACAGTCCCAGGTGGTGGTGGTGGTGGTGCGCCGGATCCAGCGACACCTACGGCAGGTGGGAACCACCACGGTGGACGTGATGGCATCGCCAACAGTGGGGCCCATGGGGGAGGAATAGTCCTGGTAGGAGTGACCCAAGGGGGTGGCGTCTAGGACGACGGCGCGGCAAATGGTGCTGGACCGTTGGCAGCAACAGGAGGAGGCTCCAGGCCGGTGGCGGGCAGGGGTGCCAGGCCAGAGCCATGGGTGGGGGAGGTGGCGGCTGACGTGCCAGCGGCGGCGGCTGAGGCGCCAGAGCGGCGGCGGCCGCGCCAGGGGTGACGGCGGCCGCACCAGGGCCGGCGGGGAGCGCGCCAGGGCTGGCAGCGAGCGCGCCAGGACCGGCGGCGACGGCGCCATGGACGGTGGCAGTGGATCCGGGCCCAGCGGCGCCGGATCCAGGTCCGGCAGTGGCGGCGGCGGTGGATCCGTGGCCGAGGATGGCGGCGGCGGGGTGGGGAGAGGATGGGGGGGGGGAGGTGGTGGGGGCCAGCCGGCGATGGCGGCGCGCGGGCGGCCGGCGGCGGCGGCGCGCGGGCGGCCAGAGGTGGCGGTCGATCCATCATGGGAGAGAGAGAGGAGATAGCCTGATACCAAATTAGAGGATAATTGGGGATTAGGGTTTCATTGATTGACAGTCTAGGGTACATATAGAGCCCACATGGGCTAGTTACATGTGCGTAGCCCAATATACTCACACAATACAGTCCAACAGAAAGGTCCAACCGACTAGGTTATGGACTCAGGCTGCAGCTGAGTCGGGTTTGACTCAATATGGAAAGATTTGAGTTGGTTATGATAGGATTTCGTGTGAGTCACGAATTTGAGTTGTTTATGAATGTGGTATACGTTCCTAAGGTGTTTGGAAGTCTTAAGATTGCTTCTATCTGCGTATAGAAGAATCCTAAGCAGTTATGGAAAGTTACGATTCTTGAACAGAGTAGGATTAGGTTCCTGATCTGAGTTGAGTTGGCTTTCGAGCTGGTTATATAAACAAGGGAGCCCAGAGCTCGTGGTGCACAACTTTGGGGCTGTTCCTCTTGTGTTCTATTGAATAAAATTCGTAGTTTGAAGGAACTTTTGTGCCTTGTTCGTCCGACTTGTTCCAGACAAGGTTTACTCGTCGAGTTTCTGGACAGCACTACCTTTCGTCGGTGGTTTTATCATAACTCGAGTTTTACAGATACAATTGACGTGATTCTTTTTGGGTTGTCTTCACAACTTGATTATCTATCATATGTAAAAATTTCACGGTCATTGGATTTGTGGTCTATGATCTACACGAGTTTCTTTGCAGCATTCCAGAACTGTTTTTTTTCTCGGGTAGGGCAGATTGACCTTTGTTTGATCTTTCGATCATAACTTGAGTTTTTCTCGACGGTTTGAGTTATTATTGATGCGTTGCCTTCGCGACTTTATTCTCTCTGATATCTATCAATTTTGTCACGGTGAAACACGTTTAGATTAGTCTCACACATGATTTCTTTAACAGATCATTTTTCTGCCGAAGGGGTTGGGGTTTAATTGTTTCCGCTGCATAAGATTTTTAAATCTACCATTCACCCCCCTCTCGTAGCTTTTCACGTGCTCTTCGATCCTAAAGATGCATATAGTTGGGGACATTTTCTCTGAAATTCTAAATCTTTCGATCTTGTACTCTTTTTCCTCAGATGTCGAAGATGACTCGCAACCAAAGGAATGTCGATGGTGATGAGGAGAACAATGGGGTGCCTCAGAATGTCCACCTTGGACCTGAAGCTAGCAATTTTGAGCACTTGATGGCTATGCAAAATCAGCTCATGCAAACTATGATGCAAACTATTGACATTTCTTAACGTCAAAGATCATCTCTAGTAAGAGATGAGGTCCGCAAGCGCACGGAAACTGTCATGTATCATTTCACCTAAGAGTATTCCCATGGGTATCGTATTTATCCCAAAGGAAGGCAATGGAGTAAAGTAGACACTACTCTTATGATCAAGCTATGGGAAACTAATCAATTCCAAGATAGGGGTAAGTTGATAATATGAGTAGTATGACACACACCTTAAGCAATCTATTCTAAGGTGTAAATGAGTCCTAATGGAGGTTAGACTAAGATTTGGGGAGTTACTCCTACAATGCTTCTAATATACATATACATAGACTAGGTTAGATACTAATGAGCATGTCAATGGTGAATACTTATGCTAAGTTGTTCAACACAACGGGCAAGGGTTTACCCCTATCAATACTAGGATGATAATTTATAGGATCCATCCCCTTGTTTCACTTCAACTCTGTATAAAATACCTGCATGCACCATTTTCTCCTAGGACAAGTGGAAATAGGTTAAATAGAAAGGTGATGTGTCCAAAAAATAATATTTCCTTCATATAATTGAGTTATATTGACGAGTGAAATTGGTATATAATAGCTGTCAACAAACTCCCCCAAGCTTATCCTTTGCTCGTCCCGAGCAAAGTCAAGACTTTAGGTTGATGATAAGGAGTTGCTACAATGTTCTACTTTACAAAAGTACCATGTGCACAAAAAAAATACTCTACCTAGTATTGCAAAAATTGGCATGGTACTTCACCCATCCTAAGTCATTATGGAGCTTATGCCTTCTCCTATTCATGGGTGGTTGAAAGATAGAATAGTAAATGGAGCACACATACCCCTAAAATCAAGTTTCACTCAAATTTCGGAGAGTTCAATTTATATTTTAAGCATCTCAATTCTCGGTCTCTCCTTTTTGTGTAGTGGAAATATTTCCTCACCAAGGCATTGTGTCAAAATTCATCCAACCTCTACATAAGGCTTGCATGTGGAGCTTGGTAGGGAATATAGTAGGCATATTTGCGACACATAATATTGCTAAGTCAAAAAAGCAAGCTTTAGGAGAAATCAATTCAAAACTATTTGATTCAAGACTTGTGCATGTGTGACGGAATGGAGGTGGATGTGGATATTTGAGATGATTCCTTTTTGAGTGGACTCTCTTATTTTCCAGGGATGAGACATGGCCACTTTTCTTTTTCTTTTCTCATGCTTTTGATGTAAGCATACATTTTCCTTTCTTTTTCTTGTATCCATGTCTTCTACTCCCATTTTATGCAATAAATTTAGAAAGAGTACTAAGCATGAAGGGTATGGAGTTTCTCTTTTTATTGTGGAATGGTGGTGTGATGGGAATTTGTTTACTTCTAGTGCATAAGTATAGCATGTGCAAGTGAAGTCTTTATTTCAAAAAGTAATGAATGAAATCTCACATAGGTCTATACTAGTTTGACAAAGCTCAATGTGAAGACAAATAGCATATGCATAAGGTCTATCAATGTAATGTATCATATGGCTTTGGTAGGTATTTCCAATCAAATGAGAGTAACTTAAATATTTTTAGAATTTCTCCGAAAATCTAAGTTTCACTTTCAAACTAGGAATAGCAGCCCTATCGCTATATCATATCTCACAACAACTTAGAATTGGATTATTCTTTTGGTACCCACAATTTCTAAGTCAAGCAAAAGTAATTCTAGTCGATGAAAGCAATATTTTGGAGATTAGTAAGTTGTAAATTAAGAACTTAGGAAAATTAAAATGGAGCAACTATTCATCATTTCATCTATGTGAATTCCAAGTCATTCTTACCGCAAATTATTTATTTTATTTTGAAAGCAAATCTACTCTACTTTCTCATTTAAGTTCTTTTTATATGCATGGTGGATGATGGGTGAATGGAAATAAATATGCAGGGGTGTGATACAAGTTACCTCAAGTGGAGGTCCTCCCCAAGCTTGTTCATGTTCAAGGTCCGCACTAGGGGCTAAAACCCTAACGACGGATGTAGGCCATGAAGTTGGCCTAACCTTGTTGCAGCATGGCTTTGGCATTGGAGGGTTGAGTGTCGATGTTGGATTGCCTTCTATGGGTTTCATGAGTGTGGTCGAGGAGAGTGTTGTCGATGTCGCTCATCCACACTTCAAGGTTTCCATAGGTTGGATGTACCTTGTTATTCCTTGGCAATGGTAGTGATAACTCTTAGCACAAAGTCATGACGTGCACTCAACATGCGTTGTGTGTGTTCCTTCATTCTTTGGCTAAGGTGTTTCGTACCTTCTTTCCATAAAGGAATAACTTGTACCCCTCATGCATTGGGTGTGATCCGTCATTCCTTGGCTATGGTAATGATAACCATTGGCCACAAAGGAGTGACATGTACCCAACATGTGTTGAGTACGATCTGTTATTCCTTGGCTAAGGTACAACATACCTATAACCACAAAGGGATGACGTGCACTCAACATGGGTTGAGTGTGATCTGTCGTTCCTTTGCTAAGGTATACCTTCTAGCCACATAGGAACAACTTGCACCCAATATACATTGGATGTGATCTTTGTCATTCCTTGGTTAAAGTACATCATACCTTTTAGCCACAAAGGAATAACTTACACCTAATGATGGTGGAAATTTCCTTGAGCTTGAATGAGTGCTTAGAATATTTGAGAGCATAATGCTCTCACATATTCGTAGCAGCCCATTGGTTGCCATGGAGGGTTTCCATGTCAAATATCCGACCTCGTATAGTTATGGTTGACCTTTGGGCTTAATTTCCGATAGGTAGCAACCTACCTCATTTACTCCTTAGCCAAGAGATATTGAAATGAAATCCTCTTAGGGTTTCCAACAATCAGATCTTTGAATGCCTGCATAGTTATTTTACTCCCGCAATCTTCCTCTCTATGATAGAGAGTGATGGTTAGCTTCCGATACTTGTACAAATGAATTGTTGGGTTAGGTAACCGAATCTTCATTTGACGCATGGGGAAGAACAAGACCAAAGATGCATTGGGTCCAATTCCAATGTATCCATGAACAATGTATGAATCATTGTTAGGAGTGGGGCTTTATGGATAAATCAAGCTGAACATTTTCTAAAGCTCCTACTCATAGCAATGCAAGTGATATAAATACACTATATGGATCCCTTCATCTTGTAAAATTTATAACCATCATAGTTTTTTTGCAAGAGCAAATATTTATCATTTGGGTCATGGCAAACAAGATTCTCAATTTTATTCTCCTGAACATTTTTAATTTCTTGCCTTGGAATTTGAAATTTAGTGATCCATGCATGAATGAGTTTCAAATCAAAATTATGGGCATCACTATACCTAGGTTGCTACATATCAATTCAACCATTAAGTCATCCCATAAGCATTACCTAGACAGAAAATGTCTAAGTCAATTTTAGCAATGCTTATGAAATTCTAGGTACTTGTTTAAATTTATTCCCATGTAAGGTGACATTCCTTTTTGAAGAATCAAAAAGGGTAATGCCGGCACTTACTCTCATGAGGATGCATAAGAATTGAATGATGAGAAGGTGTAAACCTTTCTTACCAATATAAGCAAAAATCATTCAATCCTAATGTAATTCCAATGATGGAAAATTTTAAACTTGTACCTCAATTGAAGAGCAGTCTTGGTTGAAGGTCATTGTGTGAGAAACTCACGACCATGGATTTTAGTGTAGCCTTCATATTCAATGTCTCTTTCCAAGTTGAGGTTGGAGTTGAATGAGCTTCATCTTGTTCCTCCATTGGACCACCATCTTGAGCATTCCTCCACCATGAACTCAAAATGAGATCGATGGAGAGATATGCGCTTGCTGAGGCATTCAACCCTCTTCACAAATATTCTCCTTGGTGCAATAATAATCAAGAACAAACAAAACAACTCGAAAATGGGTTACATTAGCTAAAAAGCATGTTGTAAATTGTTTTGCTCAACTCAAAACAACTTGCAAATGCAATAAATATTTAAGGGAAATATTTTTGGTTTGAATTAGGAAGATGAATTCAAGTGGTTATGCCCAAGTTTCATATCCAAATAAAGTTATTTCCTAATTCAAAATTTTGTTTTATGATGGTTGGAAATTTTACTCTCCAACATGCAAGTGTGAAAATTCAAACATGCAAATGCAAATGCAAGATTTGATGGGAAATTCAAATTTGTAATTGGGAAATAAAATATGAGAAAACTTCCAATTAACTTATTGGCAAGGACTCACCAAATTTTTTATGTCCGATGAGTGGGACTCACTTCCGTCCGGTTTAGTGCGATGATTTGTTGTCCAATACCGGAGTTGAAGATGTGGACAAATTCTCTTGATTGACATGGCAAAACTCCTTTGGCATGTCGGTTGGACATGTGGACCACATCATGGCCCTAGCCTCTCCATCATTTTGATGAAGACTTGTTGATGTAGTGACGACTTTTCCCTCTTGAAGATACTCTCTTATGAGCATGGTGAGGATTGTCCTTCTTTAGGGGTGCCACTTCGACCATCTTGATATTCCTTAGAGTTAACCCATACTTTGATCATGGGTCAAAAGCTTCCTTGGGAATGTTTACATGTGGACTCCACAATCAAACAAGAAACGCTTTATCCACAATGCCACTAGCCCTAGGTTGCATGGGCTTGGTCGAAGGGTAGGAATCCCAACAAGTGATTGTGGGATATATTGGATCTTGAATGCTCTTTAAGTTTCTTGTACTTGGCCAAGAGCTTCATGTTGTCTTGATTTCTTGATTGGACATGGACAAGATATTTCAAGGTAGGATAGTTGAACTTAAATCCCATGAAATCCTCATAGCCTCCTTGATTATGAGGGTGATATTGATTCACCCTTGACCTCCTTGTAGGTGATAGTCATTGGAGTTGTGTTTGAAAAGAAAAATCCTATGGGTCTTAGGGAAATGATTCCTTAAGTGGTCCATGTTGACATGGATTTTCACAAATCATGTGAATATCCATGGATTGGATCATCCAAACACTTCTCCATTGGCTTGTCATATTACTTCAATGGGAGGTGTAGTTTCATAACTAGCATGTCCACCTTGTTAAGTGGTGTGCATGCCAAGCTAAGGGAACTAGAGCATTCTTCAATCCACTCCTTGAGTAGAGATCATATTCTCATCCATGATGAATGAGAGTAGGATTCCTTCAGCTCCAGCACAAATACGGTCATGGATTGGTGGAGCCAACCCATGACATGAATGTTGGATGAGGAGCCCAGTATCCACCCCATGATGGAGGCAAACCAAGAAGAACTCTTGGAGCCTCCCCCAAGCTTAGGGATGGATGACTTTGGCTCCTACTGGAAGCTGAAATTCTTCCATGAGAGGCAATGGTGTTGCCTAGCGAAGATTTGTTAAGGTATGCCTTGAATCATCTTGCAGTTGAGTATTGGCATCCTCGTTGGCCATCCCATGAAATGGGTTAGCCAACACTACCCTGTTTTTACCACAAAAGGAGAAAACAAACAAGGGTAATCTTGTCTAATAACTACTAGTACTTATAGCTTAATCATAAGTGATAGCTATCCTTCACTTCCCCTGCCTTCCCCGACAACGGTGCCAGAAATGCTTGTTGACGTTTATTAACGTCACAGATCATCTCTAGTAAGAGATGAGGTCCGCAACCGCATGGAAACTGTCGTGTAGCATTTCACCCAAGAGTATTCCCATGGGTATCATATTTATCCCAAAGGAAGGCAATGGAGTAAAGTAGACACTACTCTTATGATCAAGCTATGGGATACTAATCAATTATCAAGACAGGGGTAAGTTGATAATATGGGCAGTATGACACACACCTTAAGCTATCTATTCTAAGGGATAAATGGGTCTTAATGGAGATTTGACTAAGAGTTGGGGAGTTACTCCTACAATGCTTCTAATATACATATATATAGCCTATGTTGGATACTAATGAGCATGTCAATGGTGAATACTTATGCTAAGTTGTTCAACACATCAGGCATGGATTTACCCCTAGCAATACTAGGACGACTCCCGCCAAGATCCTGTGGCATAGCTGAATGTGGAGGATTACAAAGGACAAATAGGGCTGTCACCACGTACTACCTACCTCTTCAATCTGTTGGTCTACGAGACATCCAATGCTACTTAACTACCCTAGCACCATGCTAGAATATTTAGTAAATACCTTAGGAGCCATGGCACAAGCCATCCTAAGGCAATGAACTAAATCATTGTTGAACCAATGTTGATACATAGCATAAGTTATTCATATTAACATGATCATATCATAATTATTAGACTTCAGTGGGGGTTTGTAGTGTTTATGACGATAGATTAAGAGTGATATGGCATAATCATAAAGACTACTCCTACCACATACATCGAATCCACAATCAAATAAGAAATGCTTCATTCAAGTATATGAATAAAAGAAGACTAAAGATAATATCTTTATTATGCATAAAGTCACAAATATAAGAAAAGATACATGAGCCATACCTTTCCAAACTTTGACTGGGGACTAGAGGCTCTCCTCTCTATAGCCTAACTCCACTAAGGACTAAGAGAACTAGTGTATACAATAGAATGATGCTCAAGTGGTGTGTGCTGAAGTGAGGGGCCCTATTTATAGCTTGGATAAGGGTCGGTTCCCGCCACCAAAAGCGCACGAATCAATCACCACTAACTTCTTCAAGCCGGGAGGAGCCAACACGTGGAAGCTGACCGAGTTTGGAGGAAAGACCAGGTCAGCCGACCTAGTAAGTCCTCCAAACGGTCTGTGCTTTCTTGGGGTCACTTCCAGGTGGGTCCTATCCCTTGATATGGGTGCTTCACCGTTGGATATCCTCAGATACTTCCGTTTGTGGGGCATTTGATCCATGTGGTGCTACATGTTGGCGCTTGATTGGCTGGGATGATAATTTATAGGATCCACCCCCTTGTTTCACTTCAACTCTTTATAAAATATCTGCATGCACCATTTTCTCCAAAGACAAGGGGAAATAGGTTAAATAGAAAGGTGGTGTGTGTAAGAAATGATATTTCCTTCACATAATTGAGTTATACTGATGGGTGAAACTGGTATATAACAGCCGTCAACACAAACCTTGGGACAACTGCAAGCCAACAACAATAACCAGTCCTACATGCCTGCACTGCCACCACCACCACCGCCACCCCCACCACCTCATAACCGCCTCGGAGAGTTTATGAGGAACCAACCACCCACTTTTGTTCAAGCCAATGATACTATGGAAGTTGATGATTGGATGAAACCTATTGAGAAAAAGCTTGCTATTGTCCAGTGTCGTGACTGAGAGAAGGTTCCTTTTGCCTCACATAAACTAGTTGGAGCAGCTGTGGATTGGTGGGAAGCTCTTTGCAATGCCTATGCTAATCAGGAGAGAATCACTTGGGTTGAGTTCAAGGAGAGCTTTCGTTCTCATTATGTTCCTGAAGGTGTCATGATCCTAAAAAGGTAAGAATTTGAAAACCTCAGTCAAGGAAGGACGGGCGTGAGTGAGTACCTTAATAAATTTACTCAAATCTCAAGGTATGCTCCAGAAGATGTTAACACAGACAGCCAGAAGCAATATTTCTTCATGAGGGTCTAAATAATGAGATTCAAGTTCAACTGCCTAGGTGATTATGCAAACTTCTAGAAGCTTGTGGACAAGGCTATTGTGGTTGAGAACAAGAATCGTGAGATGGAGCAAGATAACAAGAGCAAGATGCCATACCAGGGATAGCCGCAAGGAAGCGATGTTCACTCCCGCTATGCACCACCAAGTGCACCATATTACAACCCATTTGCTACTATGTATCATGCTACTATTCCACCGAGCCCAAATCAGACACCGCAACAATGCCCTGCTATGCAAGCGCCTCGCTATCCTGTACCACCTGCACCTCATCCCAATATGGCATCCAATGCCCAAAATCACTTGCTTCCAAGTTTTCCTGGTGCTACGGGCAGCAAGACGTGCTATGTATGTGGAGAGGTAGAGCACTTCGCAAGTCAATGCATCAAATGAAACTATGGACCAGTGAACAATGCTCCAATGTCAACCTACCCATGGCCGAATGGAGGAGCACCACAAGGCAACCGTGGACAATAAAATTTTTCTCGTAGAAATGCGAATCACGTCTCTACTGAGGAGGCCCAACAAGTTGATGACATCGTGATTGGTATGTTCCTCACCAACTCCAAACCCACAACTGACTTATTCAATTCTGGAGCATCTCATTCATTCATCTCATCGAAGTATGTCGCCAAGTATAATCTGACTATATCTCATATGAAGCAGACTATGTTGGTAAAATCTCCTGGTGGAGAGATGAGAACAAATATATTGTGTCCGAGAGTGAGCATGAAAAAAAAGGGGGCTAGACTTTCTTGCAAACCTCATTGGCATAGATTCACAAGAGATTGATATAATACTTGGAATGGACTCGATGAGCAAGTATAATGCAGTGATTCAATGCGTCCAGAAGATTGTGCAATTGACAAGCTCGCACAACACTCGCATCGAAGTTAAGACAGCCCAACCCACAATGGATAAAGCAACACTGAGTCACGTGGAAGGTGTTATGTTGGAGAGTATTCCAATTGTTTGTGAGTATCCAGATGTGTTCCCGGATGAGTTGCCAGGTATGCTGCTTGATAGCGACATAGAATTTGCCATTGATTTACCTGGAACACCACCTATAGCCAAGAGGCCATATAGGATACCTCCTAAGGAGTTAGTGGAGCTCGAGAAGCAAATTCAAGAGCATCTAGAGAAGGGTTTTATACGCTCAAGCTCATTACTAGTGGAAGCACCAGTGCTCTTCGTAGATAAGAAGGATGAAACCTTGAGGATGTGTGTGGACTATAGGTCTCTCAACGAAGTTACGATCAAGAACAAGTACTCGCTGCCTCGTATAGAGGATTTGTTCGACCAAACGAAGGGCACCTGTGTTTTCTCCAAGATCGATCGGCGGTCAGGATATTTACAAATGAAGATTAGGCTGTCGAATATTCCCAAAATGGCTTTTTGGACACGGTATGGATCCTATGAGTACACCTTTATGCGTTTTGGATTGACAAATGCGCTGTCGTACTTTATGTACCTCATGAATAAGGTCTTCATGGAGTATTTGGATAAACTCGTCGTGGTGTTCGTCTATGATATTATGATATACTTGAGAAGCAAGGAAGAATATGTCAAACACTTGAAGCTTACATTGCGGAAACTACGGGAACACCGGTTGTATGCCAAGTTTAGCAAGTGCCAATTCTGGTTACGTGAAGTATCATTCTTGGGACATATCATCTCCAGAGGAGGAGTATCGATCGACCCAGAAAAAGTGAGGGACGTGCTAAAGGGGGAGCCGCCACAAAATGTGAAGGAAATTTGAAGTTTTCTTGGAATGGCTGTGTATTACCGCTGATTCATCAAGGATTTCTTCAAAATAGCGAAGCCCATGACTGAATTACTAATGAAAGGAAAGAAATTCCAATGGACTCAAGCTTGTTAAGATAGCTTTGAGGAGTTTGAAAAGAGGTTGACAACTGCACCAGTGTTAGTTTTGCCAGGCATGAGCAAGAGCTTTGACCTTGCGATGCTTCAAGACAAGGGCTAGGATGCGTGCTCATGCAAGGAGGCTAAGTGGTAGCTTACGCGTCAAGGCAATTAAAGAAGCATGAACTGAATTACCCTATGCATGACCTCGAACTTGAGCCGTAGTGCACACCTTGAAGATATGGAGACACTACATTTTTGGTCATAGTGTGAGATTTATGCGAATCACAAGAGCCTCAAGTACATATTCACATAAACGGATCTGAATTTGAGGCAACAAAGATGATTGGAGCTCATTAAGGATTATGATGTGGGAATCAAATATTACCCGAGGAAGGCTAATGTAGTGGAAGATGCCTTGAGTAGGAAAGAAACAAGCCACCAACTCAAGGTTCAAGAATTGCCATTAGAGTTATCTAAGGAGGTTGAACGGTTGCAACTTGGATTCATGAATGAGATGGGAATAATGGAAGTAAACCCAACATTGGAACAAGAAATACAAGAGTGTCAGACAAAAGATGAGGAGATCCAAGAGATTAAGGAAAGGATCCAAGAAGGGAGAGAATGGAGGTTTGATGAAGATGATCATGGTACACTATAGTTTGGGAAACAAATTGTTGTGCCTAATGTGAAGCAGAAATGATATTGAAGGAGGCACATGACTCGCCCTATTCCATCCATTCCAGTTGTATGAAAATGTACAAAGACTTGAAGACATGCTACTGGTGGGATGGGATGAAGAAGGACATAGCTACTTATGTTGCATTATGTGACACGTGTCAATGAGTGAAGGCTGAACATCAAAGGCAACCTGGACTATTACAACCATTGAAAATACCCACGTGGAAGTGGGAAGAAATCGGTATGGACTTCATAGCTGGATTGTCGCGTACCCAATCCGGCTATGACTCCATATGGGTTATTGTGGATCAGTTGACGAAATCAACTCATTTCATTCCTGTCAAGATTACATACACCACATCGAAGCTCGCATAACTGTATATGAAGCATATTGTATGCCGACATGGAGTTCCAAAGAAAATAGTGTCTGACCGAGGCCCTTAATTCACCTCTATATTTTGGAAGAAACTACATGAGTCCATGGGTACCAAGTTAAATTTCAGCTCCGCATATCATCCATAGACTGATGGGCTAACCGAGAGGACAAACCAAATATTAGAGGATATGTTGAGAGCTTGTGCCTTGAAGCATGGACGCAGCTGGGACAAGAGCTTGTCGTATGCTGAATTCTTGTACAACAATAGTTACCAAGCCAGCTTGAAAATGTCACCCTATGAAGCGCTATACGGAAGGAAGTGTAGGACACCTTTGTTTTGGAATGAAACAGGAGAGAACCAAGTATTTGCACCTGATGTGTTATAAGATGCTGAAAGGCATGTTCAAATAATATGTGAGAACCTAAGGGCCGCTCGGTCATGACAAAAAGGCTATGCGAATAATCGGCAAAGGGATTTGGCTTTTGAATTTGGAGACTTCATGTACCTCAAAGTGTCACCTATGTGAGGTCATAATCGATTTAATGCCGAACGAAAGTTGGGACATGCTACATCAGACCATTCAAGATTTTGGACAAACGTGGAGAAGTGGCATATAAGTATGAGATGCCAGCACATCTTTCCGATGTTCATGATGTATTTCATGTTTCTCAACTCAAGAAGTGCTTAAGGGTACCAAAAGAACAAGTACCAATGGATGAATTGGAGTTAGAGGAAGATTGGACTTATGCCGAGCAACCAATCAAAATCTTGGAAACAAGGGAGAGAGTCACAATAAGCAAAGTGATTCGATGGTGCAAAGTACAATGGAAACATCATACTGAATCTGAAGCAACTTGGGAGCATGAAGATGATCTCAAGAAAGAATTTCCCTACCTTTCTCCTTTTACGTCGAATCTCGAGGGCGATATTCATTTTAAGAGGGGTAGGTTTGTGACACCCTCATTTTCATCCATCATGCATTGCATTCATTGTTACACATGTCTAACATAATACAACACAAAAAGGAACAAGATTAAAATGATTTAGAGGCAAAATAGCAATTAAAATTTGTTGGGATACAGACTTGTCTGGATCTGAACCCGGACTAATCTAGTATGCCTGTCAACCCTAGCCTAAATCAATTTTCTTCAGGGCAACTAACTTTTCCGCTACTTGCTACGAACAAGCCCGATTTTGCCACTGTTGTCCTCTGGAACTGTCTGTTAATTGCTAAAGATCAATCCAATTTTGTTTCTGTTCCCCTCTGAACCTGTTCGTTATTATGTACGGACTAGTCCGATGATCGCTACTGGAACTCTACAGTGTTGTCCGGTGAAATTCTAAACTCAGTTCGGTTTTAAAACTGTACAACCCCTAGACTTGTCCGGCATAGCATCGGACTTGTCTGTTGAACTCTAAGTTCCTTGGACGGACTTGTCCAACAAGAAACCAGACTTGTTCGATCAGCTCACTGTACCCCGAATGGACTTGTCCGACCACCTTCAGACTAGTCCAGTTCCTAGGGTCTTGACTCAGATTCTATTTTTCCTCCACACGAGTTATTGGGCAATTGCCTAAATTGGGCCCAATAACGTCGTGCCCAACCCCTGAGGAGCCCAAGTGGGACCCCACGAAAGCCCCTACTCATCCCCACCGACTTTTACTTGAATTCCACCCCAACCCCACCACCTCTCCTCCTATATAAACACCCCAACACCCACCCTTTACCCCTTTGCCCACATTAGATGAACCCCAACGCCTGCTCACTTCATCGCCGCCGCTCTTGAAGGGAGAAGATGGAAGGGAAGAGAAGGAAGAAGAAGGAGAGGAAGGAATCAAGCAAGATTGTCATCTCTGCTGCGATCTTCATCACCAATTCTTCTACATCAACATTCTTCTTCACCAATTCATCACCTTCTTCGGATCTAGACATCGAGATCTAGCGTTACACCTAATCCTCGACCAATGAACCAATAGATTCACAATAACTATCCTAGATCCAACTTTCCACATCAATTCTAATTCCAATCTTGATTTAAATCACGCCCCAGATGGGAAGTTCGCAAAACCCTGGACATAGTGGACTTGTCCATGTAAAAGCCCTAAAATTTCATAGTGCAAAGTTCAGATGGAAGATGTAAAAATTTGAATGGGAAAAATAAATCAAAATGACAATTGAAAAATCAAACCAATTCAAACTTCAATTGAGGGAATTCAAAAATAAGAATTAGCTCCTGTTCAAACCTGGACAAAATAAAAATTTGAGTTCACCATTAGCTTCTAAATATTCCAAATAAGGTCTCTGCCAAATTTCAGAAATTTTGGTGACCATTTGCTATTTAATTCAGTGGCTCCATTGAATACCATTTGAATTCAAATTCAAATTTTGAATTCCACTTAAACTTGTCAATTCAGTGAATTGAGTTCAGAATCATATTCTACATAATTGATTTAGCTTCTCCACAAAAATTTGGAACTTTTGGACAATTGTTGGTGGTAGAATTGAAGGGACAGAGAGTGGATGAGAGTGAGGCGTCTATGGGACCCACTGGTCAGCCTCCCTAACAGGCTTGAACCGACTGCCCTCTGTTTCCCTGCTGTCCCTGTGCTTGAACGCTGGGAGGAATAGCCACCACGGCAGAGGCATGCACAGTCAGGCAGCTGCGTGGCCTAAGGCCTCTCTCCACCCTACTTAACCCCCCTGACGCGTCTCCCCACCGTATTTTGTCTCCCTCCCGTGAAAACAGATCGCCGTCGCCGTTGTTGCGGCCTTCCAATTACTTGCTTCGTGTCCCTGTTCTAGACCTCTGTTGATCGAGCTCCAAGCACCAAAAAGTAGCGCAACAACTTTGTCTAGCTTCTCATACAATTCCCTTGTTGTTTACTTGACTGATACCCCGATATTTTGATGTCTCACGGATGCCGCCGTCGAGCCACCGTGGACGTCGTCCTCTGTCCACCGTGACGCCGGTGAACTAGGCTGTTTCAAGCTTCGACGTCAATGGAAGAAAAGAGCGCCGAGACACCACCTTTCTCATGGTGAAAACCGCAAACCTTTTCATCCTTCATCGAGCGAGTATTTCTCATTTTTGTCTCGGCACAAGTTTACACTTCAAGCTAGGTAATCGATTCAATTCAGTTCCCATGCACAAGTATTGTCTAATCCCGTTAGGAGATATCTTCTACATGTCTAGGCACATCACCTAGATCAAGAATCGAGGAAGATAATCAACCACAGACTGAGTATGTCAAGTTTTTCTCATCGCCTTTGAAAAACACCGTGGCTCACCGTCGAGCTAGAAGTTATCGGCCGTTCCACAGTGTTTGCACCTCCTAATCATCTTCCCCATGATACCAGGAGCATTTCCGATCGATTTCTGAGATGTCTGAGCTAGGGATAGGTGTTCCCGATATCATGGGAACCCTAGCCGCTGCCGCCGTTGTGCACGGGATTTTGGCCATCGCCGGTGTTTGACGACCTCCCCATTGTGCTCAGCACCTCGAATAATGGTTAGGCGGTGGGATTCAGAGGGAAGAAAGGCTTGGGAAGCCAGGTCGACGAGTTCGCCGGAGAGCGCCGCCGCGGACGCACCGCCGCGTCGGGAGTTTTTTCCTCCCCCGGATCTGTTGTGGCCATCCGGTCTGGTGTGGCTATGCCGGTTAACCCCGTGGACCTTCGTTGGCCAAGTTGTGATTTGCCCATTTTAAACGGGTGGGACCAGGTTGAATTATTCAAACTTTTCTTTTGGAAATTAATTCCATATTTTGAGCAAACTTCAAAATTCAATTAACCCTAGTAGAATTGCTCAAATAATTCCAAATAAATTCTAGTAGACTTATCTTGATCCCTATTTTGCAGTGGTGCAAATTTTTGGACATTAAGGTCCCAAAGTTTTCATCTTAATTCCTTTGAGCTAACTGCTTGGGAAATTAATTATCCCTGTTCTCCTAACTAGAAAATTCCCAATTTTGGTAAGAACACTCTTAAAAGTACCCTGGATCTCCTGTAAAATTTTCAAGTTCATTGGAATTCATTTATTGGACCAAACAGTGTGTAAATCTCCTATGCCCATAGAAAATTTAAAAATGTACAGAAACATTTCCAGAATTTTCCCAAACTTGTAAAATCAATTAATCCCTGTAGTAAGCTCTGAAAATTATGAAACAAATTTTCCTAGAACCAGTGAGACCTCCTCTACAATAATCACCCACTGTTAGCCATGACAAAGTTCCAGATTTAATATCAAATTTCAAAGAAGACTTTTATTGTTGGAATTTTAGAGACAACAAGCTTCATTGAACATCTCCAATTCGTGGTCCAGATCTTCCTCATAAAACCTAGTGTCCACTATAAAAATCCCAAAACCAATTAAAATCATCTTCATACCGTATCAGTATTTAGAAAGTCTTTTATATAGTTTCACTATCACTGATGTACTTTATATATTGCATATCATATAGTGACCGAGATCGAGGAGGAGCCGGAGCCCTTGGAGAGCATACCACCTGAGGCTAACTTTGATACTGACTCACAGTCAGGCAAGCTCCGATTTGCATTTAAGTGCTATTTCAAAGTTTCTATTTGTATCACTTATGTCTAGGATTAGTTTTGTGCATTAGGGCTAAGGTGCTTGTTACTCCACTTGCATGACCCACAAATACCATGGAGTATTGGGTAGGTCTACATCTTAACGAGTAGAATATGCCATGCTAATGTTTTAAGGAATCCGGTAGAAGTCGAGTAGTTGGAATCTACTCGCGAGATATGATTTTATCACACGGGATGGATTTGATCAAATAATGGTTTATGAATATGAACTTGAGATTGAGCAGTGGATAGGATGCAGCGAGATGTGGTCTCACGTTCGTAGACCCACTTGTGTCGATTGAGGACCAATCCGTGTGCGGCCCCGTTGGACAAGTTTGAACTGTACCGGATGCATACTGAGCATATGGAACCCAGGAAACCGATGTAACTTGATAGCTTTGGTGTCGAGGCATAGCCTGCTGTCGATAGGGGTGGGTTGAGGGCAGTAAGGTGTAAATCTGCCGGCGGGCACAGACACGCTCCTTGCGAGGACCTTATGCCTGCGATGGTGGGACCAGTTCGACGTTTGAGTTTCTTGTGAAAGGTTGCTACGTATGACGTGGTGATGAGCACGGCACACTCCTTATGCACGGGTGTACGTGATGTGTTATTCGGGTGTCTACTGATTGCAATCACCGTCCCTCGCGGTTAACTGAGTACCGCTTGTTCACTGCGCTATGACGTAGTAAATACTGAAGAAGCCATGAGAATATGATGTATTGAATTATAATTGCTTTGCAACTATGATTGCTATAGAATATGTTCACTAAAGTTAATTTTATTGAACCTTTAAGCTGTTGTTAATAACTTGAAAAATTAAGGATCAACATGTAGGCGAGTCATTTAGTGCTATATCTATTCCTATGTTAAGTATCCCTGCATGTAGAGTTCCATTTTTAGGTGAGACGGTTAAGTATTGCTAAGCCTTCATGCTCACGGTTGCTATATTAAATTGTTTGCAGGTGATACGTATGAGGAAGGGCCCGAAAATGAGGTGATGCCACCATCGGGGAATACCGCCGAGTGGGAGCCCTGCATGCCGCTGTGAATTTGTGTGTTGCTAGTGTGTAGCATCCCCGGGCTGGACGGGTGCACTTTTGCATAGCTAGGCTGAGAGTTTGGCTATGAGTATTACTTCCACTGTATATTACGTATTGTAAAAGACTTCCGATGTTTATATAAATAAAACTTTGTATTTTGTCATATTTTTTTGTGTGTGCCATTGGGTGCCGCATCGCACGGCACCACCCTCTGCGATTCCTGGAATGTGTGGACCCGGTCCTCACATCCTGGTATCAGAACCGCATTGGGAATAGCACGCTCAAAAAGAGCCTATTTTGAAAACTTAGAAGTAGTCGAGTGAGGATTAGTTACTATGCCCACATAAGGTCTATTATAGTATTAGTTACTTAAGGTGGCAAGCTAACTTATGTGTTATTATATTATGTAACGATGCTCCGACGTCAGGTAAGAGGTAAGGTATGCCACCGCAAGCAGATCAACTGCGGTAAGCTCACCATGCGAGAGGTAGCATGTGATTGTTTCTGTGGCTTGACACGAAAAGTCAATATGAGTCTATGAAACTCTCTGTGTTTCCGAGAACATATGACATGCGGTACCCTAGCGCGCTTCAAAATTAGTGGGAGCCCCCGTCAGGTGGGACATAACTTGATGCGCCCTTTATTGGTGCAGCACTATGCAAAGACGTGGGACCCCGTCGGGTGGTAGAAAACTCGGTCATGTACCTCGAGATGTGGCTTAGCTTGAGATGGCCCGTATGGAATGGTGCGGGGCGAATGTTTTTAATTTCATATATATTATTGTGAAATGATTGCCCGTGCAGGCTGTGCCGTATGGCACCATATGATTGATCAGTAATTTGTGTGTAATTGCATGACACTAACCACACTTTAAGTAGCTCGAGTTGAAAACATTTGCGAGTGAATGTCATTAGTGCCACCGTTGAGACGTATGCCGGAATACCGGCTTAGGATTTTCTTTGGTGAGGGCATAGTACCGGCATTGCATTCGGGTTTCATCAAGCACTTCAACAACAATATCCCTGCTGGAGGTGTGACTCAACAACAAGTAAAAAATTTCAACTTAGGACTATGTTTGAATTTGTAATCTCTGTTTTGGAGCGTGCTGGTCAGATTTACAATCAATTGTTTGTTGCTGCGATAAGAAGACATATGGTTTGGGAACTTGAGGAAGTCCTCCACAAGTTTCATTTTCAGCTCCAAGGCAGATTTCAAGATTTAAAACTTGAAAACTTCATTTGAACTTAAATTGCCCAGTTCCTGGTTCAAACTGTGAACTGGACAGAAAATTGACTAAGTTTGGAATAGCATAACTTCCTGTATAATTCACCCCTGAAGGTCTACCATACATGGATGGAAAATTTAGAGAGTCCTCTAAAAATATTATGTTCAACTCCAGGTCAGAACCCCCCTGTAAACTAATGAAAAATTCAAATTTCCAAACTCTGTTAAATCTGGACAGAGCCTGGACAGTTTCTGTATCCTGTCACAGTATTTATCATATCTCTTAGTAGAATTGACGAATGATTTCATGTAATGCATTTATGTAATCTGAATATGTATGCAAAAATATTGTAATTTATAATTTTTTCATATTCTGATATTTTGTATCTGGAAAAATGTGGACAAAATCAGCCTTAAACAAAGGAGGTGCTGTCAAATTTTTTCCAGAAACACTGTCAACTTGCAAAAATCATATCTCCTTATAAAGAAACGATATGTAGGCAAATAAAGACATTATGGAATGATATTTGAGTGTACTAGAACTTTGTAGTTGAACTCAAGTCCCGAATGTACCTTTAACTTGATGAAAATTTCGAATTTCTCCAGATTGGTCGGCATGAACAGAGACTGAGACAAAATTCCAGTGTTATGTTTCATTTGGCATTTGAATTTGAATTCACTTTAATTATTCAATTATCACATCCATGGTATGTTTATCAACAAAGTTTGTTTAATTTGTGTATTTGACTCATTGAAAACTTCTTTTATAGATGGCGGATGTGATGCTGTTGCCGGACGATTGGGTGTACTCCACGTGCGCCAACTGTCTGGGCTTCCCGATCATGCTACGGGAAGTGCTCCAACAGTTTGACTTCATCAAAATGCCAGGCTATTGGGGTCAAGAGATGGTCTACAGATGCATACTGTCATGCACCGTCCTGGTCGACATCCCTGCTAGTCCGCGTCTTTATGGATGGGCTCCTTTTTCGGTCACTATCCAGGGAGCTCCGTTGGAGGACACATGGGCCATTGCAGCGGGCGAAGCACTTATGAAGCTTTGCGAGCGTCATCAAGATGTCATGGCTGAGACACAATTTGCTCTTCTCCCGGTCTATGGTGCAGCTGGTGTTGAATAGCAATGTAGTATGGTTGAGGCCTATCAACCGAATGTCGACACGACATCGACAACACTTGGGACTTATGCCGCTGCATCCAACATGGTGGTTCTTGCACAAAGAGCAATCCTTCAGCAGCAGGTTGAAGCCATGAGGCAAGGGTTTGAATGGGGTGACACTCTTGATTACATCAATGAGAACCTATTTTCATTCCTGGCTCTGACAAATCACCGGCTGAATCAATGTGAGAATCAGCTGCATCGCACTCGCCCTAAACTGCGGAAAGCTCGCGCCAAACTGCGGCAAGCTCGCAAAGAGCTGCAGCAAGCCCGTGGTGAATTGCAGGCGAGTCAATTGGTGGTGCAGCAACAGCAAGAGCAGTTTTTGGTAGTCACCGTGGCACGAGATGAAGCTGTCGAAGAAGCACGGAGTTGGGAATTCGAGGCAGGCCAAATTCAGGATGACTTGTTGGAGGCCGAGGCACACTTGCTGCATCCAGTCGTGTATCCACTGGCTCAGGACATGTCGCTGAACATGGGTAAGCAGGTGCCTTCAAGTTCTGAGGAGGAGGAAGATCCTGATACTCGAGTACGTCGACGAGGATGCATCAAAGTAGGATAGGGCAGCACTACTGCCATCACGGGGCAACATATAGTTAGTGGTTGCTTGTGTTTATTTTTTAGCCATGTTTGTATCATATTATAAATAGTAGTAGGTGTGTAGGAGATGACATGGTGTGTATGACAACTCATGGAGACCAAGTATAGTTGAGATGCACTTCCTTAGTGGGAGTCCGTCATTTTGGACTCTACTACTGTAAACTTGGTAATGAGACAATATATCTTGTATAAAGTTTGTACTTTATCAATATATGTTAATGTTATGAAATTATCACATTGTAAATGCTCGCACAACTATTGTATGCACTGGATGAAGCAAACAAACATGTTGCTGATTTTTAAACCATGTGGATGTAGAATGGCGCGTACACGCTCTACGCCCGAGATGGGAGGCTCTAGCCGGGGTCGCGAGGATGAATCTCCGATCCGGGAGCAAACCACGACACCGCAGCAGCAGGCTCCTCCACCACCACCACCTGAACCTCCACGGACTCTCGCAGAGATTCTGGCCGCAGTACTCGGCCTGCACGACGAGCAAACCGAGTTGCTGTGGATGTTGGTGCAGAATTCGTCCCGTCAAGGGGGGCTACAAGACAATGGGCAGTGCCAGCCGCAACAGAGTTCGTACTCGGACTTCTTGGCACCGCATCTACCAGTCTTCACAGAGGCCGAGGAGCCTCTGGTGGCGGATAACTTTATCCGCACACTCGAGGCAAAGTTCGGTCTGCTACGATGCACCGAACAACAGAAGGCGCTGTTCGCAGTGCAACAACTTCAGGGATCCGCCAGTGCTTGGTGGGCGAACTACATCGTGTCACTGCCGGCTGGTTATGCGGTGACATGGACTGAATTTCGGGAGGCCTTCCGTGCCTACCATATACCTCCCGGTATAATGAAGAAGAAGCTTCAGGAGTTTCTGGAGCTGAAGCAGGGCGGGAGGAGTGCTCACGAATACTCCTGCACATTCAATCACTTGGCGCAGTACACGCCAAAGTATGTGGGAATGGAAGACAAAAAGCGAGACACATTTTTCCAGGGCCTTAATCCCAAGATGAATGTCCAACTTGCATAATGCAACCGCGGCACCTTCAACGACATTGTCAATGCCGCGATTGTACAGGAGGATGCTCAGCGCGAGCTCATTTCTGTTAAGAGGAAATGGAGTGCGCCATCGAGCAGCAACAGTGGTGGTCTGCAGAAGTACCGTGTGGTGTATCGTTCACCATCTGGTTAGCGATGGCAGCCACCGGCGCGACCGCAGCAGTTCCGCGGTTGTTTTTTCAACGAGCCGAGTTTCCAACCGCCATTTTCACAGCAGCAACAGATGGTTCCGCGTGCATATCCACCTCCACCACGTGCACCGGGATTCCGTCCGCAGCTTGGCGGGAACCCGACACAATAGACGTGCTACATGTGTGGCCGTGTCGGGCATTTTTCAAGGGACTGTCCCAAACAGCGACAAGGCAGCGCGCAAGCACCATATCGGGGTGCAACTCAGCCCCGCAACCAGCCCAAGAAACCAGCACCAAAACCCGACAACGTCCACCACATAGCCATTGAAGACATGCGGGAAGGCGAACCCGTCCTCGCGGGTATGTTTTCTCTACTCCAAAATCCCATAGTCATACTCTTTGACTCCGGTGCCACCCATAACTTCATTAGCCAATCATATGTTGTCAAGCATCAATTATCTATCACTCCCACAGAAAGTCCATATTTGATTTGCTCTCCGGGTGGGAAAATAGCAGCGGACATGAAAGTCCATAAAGCACAACTTAAGATGGGTGGGAATATCTATCCGACTTCTCTAATTATATTATAGGGTCAAAATCTCGATGTCATCTTAGGAATGTCATTGCTACACCATCATGGTGCTGTTCTCGACATCGTTCCACGTGTGGTCCATTTAAACTCTCCACTGTATGAACCACACACACTCTCATTCTAGACCGCCTTATCCAAGAAATTCTAGCTACATATAACACGGAAGCCACAAAGCTTGAAAACATTCGAGTGGTCCGTGAATATACGGACGTGTTTCCCGACGACCTTCCGGGTATGCCACCGTATAGGGATATCGTGTTCAAGATTGAACTTATTCCGGGAACCAACCTATTTCTCGAAGGCTGTACAAGATGGCACCAAATGAGTTAGCAGAATTAAAGGAGCATTTGAAGGACCTGCTGGACAAAGGTCTCATACGCCCAAGTTCATCACCTTGGGGCTGCTCCGCATTATTTGCGAAAAAGAAGGACAAGACGTTACGTCTATGTGTGGACTATCGTCTGCTCAATGCCGTGACGATTAAGAATAAGTATCCACTACCGCGTATCGATATTTTATTCGATCAATTAGTGGGTGATAAGGTTTTCTCGAAGATGGATCTTCGGTCCGGATATCATCAAATAAAAAACCGACCGCGAGATATACCAAAGATGGCATTCTCGACAAGATACAAACCCTATAAATATGTTGTCATGTCATTTGGACTTAACAACGCGGCGGCTCACTTCATATATTTGATGAATTAACTATTCATTCCGGAATTGGACAAGTTTGTCGTGGTCTTCATCGATGACATACTGGTGTATTCAAAATCAGAGGAAGAACACACCAAACACTTGCATATCGTGCTCCAACAATTGTGAGATCACAAGCTTTATGCAAAATTCAGCAAATGTGAGTTTTGGATCAGCCAAGTGCCGTTTCTTGGTCACATTATTTCAGCGAAGGGCATAGCTGTTGATCCATGCAAAATTGTGCAAGTGCTGAAATGGAAGTCTCCAACGTCCGTATACGAAGTTTGCAGCTTCCTCGGGATAGCAGGATATTATCGGAGGTTTATTCCGAGCTTCTCAAAAATTGTTAAACCAATGACGGAGGTTATGAAAAAGTGGACCAAATATATTTGGAGCAAGGCATGTGAGGATGCATTTCAGGCATTAGTGAAGCATCTCATAACAGTCCCAGTGTTAGCTCAGCCGGATACGACCAAATCTTTCGACGTTTATTGTGATGCGTCTAGCATTGGTCTCGGCTGCGTGTTAATGCAAGAAGGCCACGTGATCGCATATGGCTCACGGCAGCTCTAAAATCATGAGCAGCATTACCCAACTCATGACCTTGAGCTCTCTGCTGTGGTACTCGCTTTGAAAATGTGGAGGCATTATTAACTTGGCAATCTAGTGCACCTCTAGACCGATCACAAGAGCCTGGAATATATCTACACTCAGAAGGAGTTGAATATGCGACACCAAACATGGTTAGAACTGATAAAAAATTATGAGATTGAAATTCATTACCATCCCGACAAGGCGAATGTGGTTGCCGATGCGCTAAGCCGCAAGTCTCACGTCAAAAATCTATCCGTCATTCCAATGGACGAGGACGAGATGAGTTTATACTTGGTTCCATATGGAGTGTTATATAATCTTGCTCTCATTCCTACCATACAAGAGGAGATTATGGAAGCTCAAAACAAAGATGTGGGTATGTCGCACATTCGTAGGAGAATGAAGAATGGAGAAATGAAGTGCTTCTGGAGTGATGAGCATGGTACTCTATGGTTCAATGACCGTATAGTGGTACTCCATGATTTAACACTTCGGAAGAAAATCTTGGTTGAAGCTCACTTGTCCAAGTATTCTATTCATCCGGGCAGCAACAAGATGTATCAAGATATGAAAACCATATTTTGGTGGACACGGATGAAATAAGAAATTGCAAACTACATATCCGAGTGTGATACGTGTCGGCGGGTGAAAGCCGACCACATGAGAAAAGCCGGACAGTTGCAACCACTGAATATTTCGGCCTCGAAATGGGAGGACATTAGTATGAATTTCATTGTCGGATTACCTCTCATGTTCCACAAGCATGATTTGATTTGGGTGATAGTCGATCGACTAACCAAATCAACTCATTTCATCCCTACATACAAAGTACATTGCCAAGAAGTATGCAGAGTTCTATATTGCAAGAATCATGTGCTTGCACGGTGTTCCCCAAATAATTATTTCAGATCACGGTGCACTGTTTATTGCTCGTTTATGGGAGCAGCTGCACGCATCATTGGGGACGGAACTGATCCAAAGCTCCGCCTATCACCCGCAGACAGATGGTCAAACTGAGCAAGTGAATCATGTTCTTGAAGATATGCTACGCGATTGTGCCATCCGCCACAGTAAAAATTGGGATGATCATTTACCATTGGCGAAGTTCTCATATAACAATGGCTATCAAGCTAGCATCAAGATGGCGCCGTATGAAGCTCTCTACGGCCCGAAATGTCACACACCTCTCAACTGGTTTGAATCCGGCAAGTGGGTGATATATGGTATTGATCTCGTGAATGAAGCCGAAGAACGAGTGCGAGTGATCCAAGACAATCTCAAGGCTGCTTAATCTCGGCAAAAAAGTTACGCGGATAAAAGACGTCGACCTCTCCACTTCGACATCGGAGACCATGTTTACCTTCGTGTCTCTCCAATGAAAGGAATCCATCGCTTCGGGGTGAAGGGAAAGCTTGCACCGTGATTCATCGGTCCGTTGCCATCATTGAAAAATGCAGACCCGTGGCCTATTGCTTGGAGTTACCGGCATCACTTGCTGGTATTCATAATGTATTCCACATCTCTCAGCTGAGAAAATGCCTGAAATCCTCAGCTGAAATCCGCACCAAAGACATTGAGGCTCTCCAACTGGATCTCACGTATTTAGAGCATCCGATATGGATTATTGATGAAAAGACTCGCGCCACCAGGAACAAGACTTTGAACTTCTACAATGTCTTGTGGAGCAACCGTACTGCGGAGGAAGCAACATGGGAAAGCGAGGACTATCTCCGATCAAACTATCCAGATTTATTATCATCTCATATCCGGTAATCTTTTTACCTCCGTCTCTTTCATTTGTAATCTTGGGATGAGATTCTTTTAAGGGGGGAGGATTTCTTAGTGCAAAGTTCAGATGGGAGATGTAAAAATTTGAATGGGAAAAATAAATCAAAATGACAATTGAAAAATCAAACCAATTCAAACTTCAATTGAGGGAATTCAAAAATTAGAATTAGCTCCTGTTCAAACCTGGACAAAATAAAAATTTGAGTTCACCATTAGCTTCTAAATATTCCAAATAAGGTCTCTGCCAAATTTCAGAAATTTTGATGACCATTTTAATTCAGTGGCTCCATTGAATACCATTTGAATTCAAATTCAAATTTTGAATTCCACTTAAAGTTGGTCAATTCAGTGAATTGAGTTCAGAATCATATTCTACATAATTGATTTAGCTTCTCCACAAAAATTTGGAATTTTTGGACAATTCTTGGTGGGAGAATTGAAGGGACAGAGAGTGGATGAGGGTGAGGCGTCTGTGGGACCCACTGGTCAGCCTCCCTAACAGGCTTGAACCGACTGCCCTCTGTTTCCCTGCTGTCCCCACGCTTCAACGCCGGGAGGGCTTGCCACTGCGGCAGAGGCATGCACAGGCAGGCAGCTGCGTGGCCTAAGGCCTCTCTCCTTCCTACTTAACTCCCTCTGACGCGTCTCCCCACCGTATTTCGTCTTCCTCCCGTGAAAACAGATCGCCATCACCATTGTTGCCGCCTTCCAATTACTTGCTTTGTGTCCCCATTCTGGCCCTTGGTTGATCGAGCTCCAAGCACCAAAAAGTAGCACAACAACCTTGTCTAGCTTCTCATACAATTCTCTCATTGTTTACTTGGTTGATACCCCGATATTTTGAAGTCTCGCGGACGCCGCCGTTGAGCCACCATGGATGTCGTCCTCTGTCCACTGTGACACCAGCGAACTATGCTGTTTCAAGCTTCAATGTCAACAGAAGAAAAGAGCGCCAAGACACCACCTTGCTCACGGTGAAAACCGCAAACCTTTTCATCCTTTATCGAGCGAGTATTTCTCATTTTTGTCTCGGCACAAGTTTACACTTCAAGCTAGGTAATCGATTCAATTCAGTTTCTATGCACAAGTATTGTCTAATCCAGTTAGGAGATATCTTTTACATGTCTTGGTGCATCACCTAGATCAAGAATCGAGGAAAATAATCGACCACGGACTGATTATGTCGAGTTTTTCTCATCACCTTTGAAAAACACCGTGGCTTGCCGTCGAGCTTGCAATTGTCAGCCGTTCCACGGCGTTTGCACCTCCTAATCATCTTCCCCATGATACCAGGAGCATTTCCAATCGATTCTGAGATGTCTGAGCTAGGGACAGGTGTTCCCGACATCGTCGGAACCCTAGCCGCCACCGCCGCCGTCGCGCACAGGATTCTGGCCATCGCCGGCGTTCGACGACCTCCCCATTGTGCTCAGCACCTTGAATAATGGTTAGGCGGTGGGATTCAGAGGGAAGGAATGCCGGGGAAGCCAGGTCGACGAGTTCGCCGGAGAGCGCCGCCGCGGATGCGCCCCCGCGTCGGGAGGTTGAAGAAGACTCCCTGGGCCCCGCGTGTCAGCCGGTGTTTTTCCTCCACCGGATCTGCTGTGGCCATCGGATCTGGTGCAGATACGCGTGTTAACCCCGTGGCCCTTCGTGTGGCCCAGTTGTGATGGGCCCATTTTAAATGGGGTGGGACCGGGTTGAATTATTCAAACTTTTCTTTTGGAAATTAATTCCAGATTTTGAGCAAACTTCAAATATCAATTAACCCTAGTAGAATTGCTCATATAATTCCAAGTAAATTCTGGTAGACTCATCTTGATCCCTATATTGCAGTGGTGCAATTTGTTGGACATGAAAGTTCCATAATTTTCATAATTAATTCCTTTGAGCTAACTGCTTGGGAAATTAATTACCCCTGTTCTGCTAATTGGAGAATTCCCAACTTTGGTCAGAACAGTCTTAAAAATACCCTGGATCTCCAGTAAAATTTCAAGTTCATTGGACTTTATTTGCTGGACCAAACAGTGTGTAAATCTCCTATGCCCATAGAAAATTCAAAAATGTACAGAAATATTTCCAGAATTTTCCCAAACTTCTAAAATCAATTACTCACAGTAGGAAGCTTAGAAAATTAGGGAAAAAAATTCCTAGAACCAGTGAGACCTCTTCTACCATAATCAACCTCTGTTAGCCATGCCAAAGTTCTAGATTTAATATCAAATTTCAGAGAAAACTTTTAATTGTTGGAATTTTAGAGACAAAATGCTTCCTTGAACATCTCTGATTCTTGGTCAAGATCTTCCTCATGGAAACTATTATCCACTGTAAAAATCCCAAAGCCAATTAAAATCATCTTCATACCTGATCAGTATTCAGAAAGTTTTTTATATAGTTTCACTATCACTCATGTACTTTATATATTGCATATCATATAGTGACCGAGATCGAAGAGGAGCCGAAGCCCTTGGAGAGCATAACACCTGAGGCTAACTTTGATACTGACTTGCGGCCAGGCAAGCCCCGGTTTGCATTTAAGTGCTATTTCAAAGTTTCTATTTGTATCACTTATGTCTAGGATGAGTTTTGTGCATTTGGGCTAAGGTGCTTGTTACTCCACTTGCATGACCCACAAATTCCATGGAGTATTTGGTAGGTCTACAACTTAATGAGTAGAAAACGCCATGCTAATGTTTTGAGGAATCCGGTAGAAGTCGAGTAGTTGAAATCTACTCGCGAGATAGGATTTTATCACACAGGATGGATTTGATCAAAGAATGGTTTATGAATATGAATCTGAGACCGAGCAGCGGATAGGATGCAGTGAGACGTGGTCTCACGTGCATAGCCCTACTTGTGCCGATTGAGGACCGATCCACGTGCGGCCCTGCTGGACAAGTTTGAACTGTACTGGATGCATACTGGACATATGGAACCCAGGAAACCGATATAACTAGATAACTTGGGTGTCGAGGCATAGACCACTATCATTAGGGGTGGGTTGAGGGCAGCAAGGTGTAAATCTGCTGATGGGCACAAACACCGTCTGTGCGGGGACCTTATGCCTGCGATGGTGGGAACGGTTCGGTGTTTGGGTTTCTTGTGAATGGTTGCTGCGTATGACGTGGTGAGGAGCACGACACACTCCTTATGCACGGGTGTACGTATCATGTTGTTCACTGCGCTGTGACGTAGTAAATACCGAAGAAGCCAGAAGAATATGATGTATTGAATTATAATTGCTTTACAACTATGATTGCTATAGAATATGTTCACTAAAGTTATTTTTATTGAACCTTTAAGCTGCTGTTAATAACTTGAAAAATTAAAGATCAACATATAGCCGAGTCATTTACTGCTATATCTATTCTTGTGTTAAGTATCCCTGCATGTAGAGTTCCATGTTCAGGTGAGACGGTTAAGTCTTGCTGAGCCTTCGTGCTCACAGTTGCTATATTAAGTTGTTTGAAGGTGAGACGTATGAGGCAGGGCCCGAAGATGAGGCGATGCCCCCTTCGGGGTATACCGCCGAGTGGGAGCCCAGCACGCCATGTGAATTTGTGTGTTGCTAGTGTGTAGTGTCCCCGGGCTGGACGACTGCACTTTTGCATAGCTAGGCTGAGAGTTTAGCTATGAGTATTACTCCCGCTGTATATTATGTATTGTAAAAGACTTCTACTGTTTCTATAAATAAAACTTTGTATTTTATCGTATTCTTTTCGTGTGTGTTGTTGGGTGCCGCATCGCAGGGCACCACCCTCTGCGATTCCTGGAATGTGTGGACCTGGTCCTCACAGTCCGATCCTGTATGGACTAGTCCGTTGAGCTTTCTGGTCTAGGGTGGACATGTCCAACACAATGTCCGGACTAGTCTGGCCTCTGAATTCTAAAATTTCTGTAACTTTCCCTGTTTTCCGAAATTGACACGAAACTTGTTCAACCATGTAAAACTTAGTTGTAACTAGTTAGTCAGCAATAATAGCAACCTAATAACATGAGTTACCACATAATTGCATCATTCATGCATATCATATCATATTGCGTACTATATGAGCATTTATTGATTGTAATGTTTGTTTGTCATGGTTCTCGCGTGTAATAGAATGTTAATGCTCTATAAGGTGCTTACGAGGAGCTGCAACACTAGAACTTCGAAGCTCTTGATCAAAACCAGCCGCAGGAGCAAGACAAGTGTCCTTGACCATTTTTAACCGTTTTTAAATGTTTTGTTTACAAAACTGCATGCTCGTGTCAAATTGATGGGAGACCCATAGTAGGTGTTTACTAGACTTGTATGACCACCCTTGTCGCTTGGGATATATTGTGGAGAGTCGAGAAGGGTATTTTCTAGTTTTGCTTCGCTTTGCATAATTGGGATTGGAAATAACTAAATGACTCATTATGAACTAATATACATATGGACTATGTGAATTGATGATAATGTTTATTTAAGTAACATGGAACTGGGTTGATCTAAGCAAGCATGGGTTGTGGAGTGGGTTGGATGATATGGTGGTTTTACTTGCCTTAGATCTAAGGACCAGTTCATGCGAGTATATGCTAGGACAACAGTGCCACCACAAGGCCAAGTATTAGTGCGGCGTAGCTAAATAATTAGGTGTGCTGTTGATATTATATGGACCATTGGATGGTGCAGAGAATGGGAGTCTAGGAGGGCTACCCTGGGATCTGCATGGCACACGAGGGGTCCCGTGGGTGGGAGAATGGAGATTCAAGCCTGCCGGTGAAACCTTAGTGGGTCCGTACATACTAGTAGTTTCTTTTGAAAGGCTATTCTATGATCTCTTGGCCACAAATAAACGGAAGTGTGATAAGGTATAATGGAGGTTCTTAGTCGCTGATAGGTGATGAAATCACGAACATGTAGGTAAAGTGGTACAACCTGTGCAGAGTGTTAAAAACTATCATGATAGTGTGCTCTTATGTGGGTAAAGTAGTACAACCTGTTCAGAGTGTTAAAAACTATCATGATAACTGTGCTCCCAATTAAGAGCACCTAGTTGACCTACATGATTACAGGGAACTTGGGAATTGGTTGTGATTGGTTGTGTTATGAATTGGGCTATGTTATATGAGTATGGTTGGTTGTGGAGCTATGAAATTGGCATGTGGATTGATGTTAATTTATGAATGAGGTATGATGGTAAATGAGAATGTTGGATATGAATTATGATATTTACTTGGGTTACGACGGGATTTAAACTCTCATAGACATTGTAGGATGCTTTTACATAATTGTGAATTTAAATGTACTTTTCTGCAATTAGCCTTTTATTATCGTCCTTGTTTTTAGCTACATGTCATACTTTCCCACAGTTGCTGAGTACGACATGTACTCACCCTTGCAATTCCCTCAAAAACAGTTGTAGGTGATGCTTGGGAGCACCATGAGGATCACATGGAGTACTAGGTTGCGTGCTATTGTCAATTGCCTATGGATTGGAGTCGCTGCTTAGTTTATTTTTCTGCTGCAATAATTATAGATTTGTCATTCGAGAACCATTGAGTTATTGTAAAAGGTACTTATATACTATTTGTGACATTGTATTCATCTGATTATCATTTGTGAAGTTGTCGTGTACGTGTGATGAACATCTTGGGCACACATATGTGTTCATTTGGTTCATTTTCGGGACTGGGTGTCATAGTAAGTTACCCCTAGCTCAATGGTAGGACAATGTAAAGGTGTCATAGAGTCCAGGAGCAGCGCACAAGACAACCAAGCTCCAGGAGGGTCAGGTCCAGAGTGTGCAGTCAGCTTAGCCTGGTCCAGAATGCTAAGCCTGTGCACTCTACCTCCCTTGTCATTCGGAAGTGGGTCGTTGCCTTCTTTTGTAAAGCCTGCCTCCTCCTATGAATGCCAATTTAAAAGAATCACTTTCTTGCCCCATGCTTCGTATTTTCATTTAATTACTCATTAATTTTATGATCATCAAACTATGCTCGTATTCATATACATTGTCCTCATATACACGATTATCTTCTCTATGTCTTGCCCCTGGTGGAGTTATGCAATCCTACTGCAGGCGGGCCCGCGTGAGGTACCTACAATGTGTTATGGGGTCTCACGGCTACCCCCCTTACTTAGGGTCCTGTGGCACCAGATGGCCTCCCATGAAAGGCCAACGCCAAGCAGGAGGTCCACGGTGTGTAACATGCTTAGCCTGGTCCTGTACCTTATGCATGCACACCCGACCTCCCAGCGTTGCGGCTGAGTACTGGGGGCTAGAAGTCTCACACCCTAGGAGAGGCGAGAGCTGGACCCCAACACTAGTGCATCAAATTATCCAATCCCCGTGTACTAGTCCAGGATCGCAAGACATAACATAGCTAAAGAGAAAAAAGGGGTAACCGGCAAGCAAAGTTATCCCTCCTCTGTCATGTGTGCAGGACATCCAGCTCTAGCACCTCCCAGGGGGCCCATTGTCGACGTACCTACACGCTGATAGTGGCAACAAGCGCTGATTCGTGAGTACACTCTCCCGCTCCACTCTTGTTGCTAATAGGGTTTTCTTTTGGTATCCTGTATGCCAGGGGCCTACCATCGACATTTCTACACGATGGTGTCGGGTTACGCTGAAGCAACTAGATCTGGCACCTCCCAGCGGGTCTGCCATCGACATTTCTACACGACGATGGCGGGCGACGCCGGAGCATCTAGCTCTGGCATCTCCCAAGGGCCATGTTGTCTATGTTTCTACACGATGATAGTTGGCGACGCCAAAGCGATCCTGCTCCAGCACCTTTGATTGAGCCTACCGTCGAGTTTTCTACATGACGAGGGTGGGTGAAGGCAGATCATCCATCTCCGGCCCCTCCCAGGGGACCTGCCATCAACATTTCTACATGATGACGGTGGGCGACATTGGAGCATCAAGCTCCAACAACTCCTAGGGGGCATGTCGTTGATGTTTCTACACGACGATGGCAGGTGACGCCGGAGCATCAAGCTCCGGCACCTCACAGAGGGTCTGCTATCGATGTTTTTAAGTTACGATGGTGGGCGACACTGGAGTGAGCCAGCTCCAGCACCGCCTAGGGGCCCACTGTTGACATTCTTGAATGTTGAGGGTGGGCACTGTCTCGACTCTGTGGCCACCTTGTCGACATCGCCATCAAATGTCTCTTGGATGACGACCATGCATATCAAACCAAGCCCAGAGTCCCCCAGGGGGCCCGACAGTGTCGACTACCTAAGCTCTCATGCCCTACAGGGGCCCATTAGCGAAATCCTGCGATCAAGTGGTAGGCGTGCCCAACCAGTTGGCCACCCCTACCAGGGGGTCTCTAAGGGGGTCCCTAGGCAGGACGTCAAACAACGCAAAGTGGCTACATCAAGTGTGCGACTGTTGGTTCCCAAAAGCTAACGAAGACGACAAAGTTCTTCAGGCCCTTATGCTGCTAAGGATTAGGGTGAACAAGTTGAGAAGCACAAGACAAGCCAAGAAACTTGACATGAATTCAAATTCATTAAAGGTTATTTACAAAAGGGCAAGCCCTAGATACAAAAGTGCCCCGTAGGGGCCGCCGGCTTGAATCGTGCGTGAACTGTGCGGCAACATATTTGGCGAAGTCTTCGACTTCACCTGTCACCATCTCTTCACGCATATCAAGGGGGCCGTCGATTACCGGGTCCAGAGGCATCTCCAGGTACCAAGGCCGATAGCACACCAGAATGTGGGACGCCACTGTCTCTGCCAGCGCTCTCCCCTCGGTCTCCATATAGCGAGCAACGACTATTGCCACAGCCTGCATCTTTATTATGGCAGAGTCAAGCATGGGGATCACTTGACCAACCTCTTGTGCTGGCTCCCCACTATGCATGGTGCTGAACCCGAAGGATCACAATGCCTCCTCGGGTCCCAGACCTTCTGTGCCTCGGCCGCACGGGATGCTTGGAGGTCTCTAACCTCCTTCTGCGATGCCTTCAACGCGTCAGCCCCACTTTCGGCAAATTCCCTCTCCCGGGCGACCAACTGCTGTTCCCGCAGATCAAGCTTGTAACACCCCCATTTTCATCCATCATGCCTTGCATACATTCTAATACATGGCTAACATTAATCCACAATAAAATAAATAAGTTTAAAATGAATTAAGAGAAAAACCGCACTTAAGAATTCTAGGAAGTGTAGACTAGTCCATTTTTGGTGTGGACTGGTCCAATTTCTCTCTGATTAGTAATGGAATATGGACTAGTATTATGGTAACTACATGGTTTATGATGTGTTTACTTCACATACATATAATATATTGCTTTTCAAATGTTTTAATGTACTTTTCAGCACTTAGTCTTTATTATATTCGTCATTTGAATCAGCTACATGTCATACTTTCAACACTTGCTGAGTACGACATGTAATCACCCTTGCAATTCTCCCACCAACAGTTGCAGGTCAGGATTGGGAGTATAACGATGATAATGCAGAGTTCTAGGCCGTGTCTGCCGTCAGCTTTGCCTGTTGTGTTGATTGGAGCTGTGCTATACCCTTATGCTTATCTTGCTTAGCTGCTTAGTTGCTTAATTGGTGTATTTCCGCTTCATTAGTTCAAACTTGTCATTAATATCATTAGAGCTTATATTTGTGGATAATATGAATTGTGTAATAAAAGTGCTTAATTAATCTTGTTCTGTGGCAATTTTCTGTATATCCTTTTGTGATTGCACTCGTGTATGTGTGTTGAACGTCCTGGGCATACATATGCATTCACTTTGTTCATTTTCGGAACCGGGTGTCACAAATTGGTATCAAGGCCACAGGTTGACCGTAGGACGTAGCCTAGATAGAATGGACACTTTAGAGCACATAGGAACACTCAGAAGCGATGTGTTTTTGCTTGGTGTGTTGTTTGGTATATATTGTTTGCTTGTGTGCTTAATAGAGGATTTTGAGATGCTTTAGCATTACCATGTCCACATAGGCTAGTATAGGTAGTTGATTAGTTTCATATCCCTTGATGCATATAGTTGGGGACGTTTTCTAAATTCTCATCTCTTGCTTTTCTTCAGATGGTGAGGACTCGCAATCAGAGGGATGGCAATGATGAGGAGGAGAACAATGGAGAACCTCAGAACAACCATGGAAAAGGACCTGCTCATGGAGCTATCAACACTGAGCAACTATTGGCTATGCAAAACCAACTCATGCAGACCATGATACAGACTATGGGACAACTGCAGGCTGGTAATAACAACAATCAGCCTCACATGCCTCCACCGCCAGCCCACCGCCTCATAACCGATTGGGAGAGTTCATGAGGACTAGGCCACCGACTTTTGCTCAAGCTGCTGACCCTATGGATGTTGATGATTGGCTCAGGTCTGTGGAGAAGAAGCTAGCTATTGTCCAATGCAGTGACCGGGAGAAGGTGCTATTTGCGTCTCATCAACTTGTTGGAGCAGCTGCCGATTGGTGGTACTCGCTATGCAAAGCCCATGAAAATCAGGAGAGAATTACATGGGCTGAATTCAATGAGAGTTTCTATTCTCATTATGTGCCCGAGGGTGTTACGATTTTGAAGAGGCAAGAATTTGAGAACCTGAGGCAGGGAAGATTGAGTGTGGGTGAATATCTCAACAAATTCACTCAACTTTCAAGGTATGCGCCTGAGGATGTGAGCCGGGACAGCCGGAAGCAATACTTGTTCATGAGGGAGTTGAACAATGAGATCCAAGTGCAATTGCTCAACTGTGATTATGCAAACTTCCAGAAACTTGTGGACAAAGCAATTGTTGTGGAGAACAAGGTCCGTGAGATGGAGCAAGACATTAAGAGGAAGGCTCCATATCAATGACAGCAACAAGGAAGTAATGTGCGCCCTCGCTTTGCACCACCTAATGCACCTTATTACAACTCTATCGCTCCTGTACAACGCCCTGGATCTGCACCGCACCCAACTCAATTTGTGCAGCAATGCCCTGCCATGCAAGCACCTAGGCCTCCAATGCCTTTTGCGCCTGGTTCCAATTTTCCTGGTGCAAATGTTCAGAACCATGCTCGTCCCAATAATTCTGGTGCAGCAAGGAAGTGCTATACGTGTGTAGAAGCAGGACACTTTGCACATCAATGTCCTAAGTCGGGCCTTAGTCAAGGAAGTAATGCTCAAAGACAGAACCTAAGACCGGATGGAGGACAGCCACGAGGGAACCATGGATAGTAGAATTTTGCTCGTGGCAACGTGAACCATGTCTCCATGGAGGATGCTCAACAAGCGGATGACGTGGTGATTGGTATGTTTCTCGCAAACTCCAACCCGGCGACTATGTTATTTGATTTTGGAGCATTGCATTCATTCATTGCATCGAAATATGTTGCCAAGTATAGTTTGCCTATCTCTCATATGAAGTTTACTCTATTGGTTAAGTCTCCTGGAGGAGAGATGGGGACAAATATAGTATGTCCAAAAGTAAGCCTTATAATAAGGGGGGTAGATTTCTTTGCCAACCTCATTGTTTTGGACTCTCAAGGATTGGACATTATACTTGGTATGGACTGGTTGAGGAAGCACAATGGAGTCATCGAATGTGCCACGAAGAAGGTGAAGTTGACCAATGAGGAAGGGATCACCATAGAATTTGAAGCATCTCAAACCGCACCGAAGCAATTGGAGCTAAACCACATGGATGGTGCCGCAATTGAGGAGATTCTAGTGGTGTGTGAATTTTTGGATGTGTTCCCGAACGAATTGCCAGGTATGCTGCCTAATTGAGACATTGAGTTCGTTATTGATTTAATACCTAGAACTATAGCTAAGAGGACATATAGGATGCCTCCTAAGGAGTCATCAGAGCTCAAGAAGCAAATTCAAGAGCAACTAGAGAAGGGTTTTATTCGCCCAAGCTCTTCACCTTGAGGAGCACCCGTTCTTTTTGTGGATAAGAAGGATGGATCCCAAAGGATGTTTGTGGATTATCGAGCTCTCAATGAGGTAACAATCAAGAACAAGTACACCTTGCCATGCATAGAAGATTTGTTCGATCAGATGAAGGGTGCATGTGTATTATCCAAGATTGATTTGAGATCGGGATAGTTCCTAATGAAGATTAGGCCATCAGACATACCCAAAACAACATTTAGGATGGCATGGATCTTATGAGTATACCGTGATGTCCTTTGGATTGACAAATGCACATGCATACTTTATGTACCTCATGAATAAGGTCTTCATGGAATACTTGGATAAGTTTGTTATGGTGTTCATTGATGACATTATGATCTACTCGAAGGATGAGAAGGAACATGAGGAACACTTGTGGCTTATGTTGCAGAAATTAAGGGAGCATCAATTGTATGTCAAGTTCAGCAAGTGCCAGTTTTTGTTGAAAGAGGTGTCGTTTTTAGGTGATATCATCTCACGAGGAGTATCAGTTGACACAGGAAAAGTGAGAGATGTGCTGAAATGGGAGCCACCACAAAATGTAAAGGAAATAAGGAGTTTTCTCGGAATGATTGGATATTACCGTAGGTTCATCAAGGACTTCTCCAAAATAGCCAAGCCAATGACAGAATTTCTAATGAAGGGGAAATCTTTCCAGTGGACTCAAGCTTGTGAAGAAAGTTTTGAGGAGTTGAAGAACAGGTTAACGACAACCCCAATTTTTGTATTGCCGGACGTGAGCAAGAGTTTTGATATTTATTGTGATGCATCAAGACAAGGACTTGGATGTGTATTGATGCAAGAAGGTCAAGTGGTTGCCTATGCATTGAGACAATTGAAGAAACATGAGAAGAATTATCCAAAGCATGATTTGGAACTTGCAGCCGTGGTACATGCATTGAATATTTGGAGACATTATATCCTTGGACATAGGTGTGAAATTTATACAGATCATAAGAGCCTTAAGTATATTTTCCCACAAACGGACCTGAATTTGAGGCAACGAAGATGGTTGGAGCTCATCAAGGATTATGATGTGGGAATCAACTACCATCCAGGGAAAGCCAATGTAGTGGCCGATGCCTTGAGAAAAGGAGTAAGTCACCAACTCATGGTTCGAGAATTGCCATCCGAGTTATGTAAGGAGTTTGAACGGTTGAACCTTGGATTTGTAAATGAGATGGGAATGATGGAGTTAAAACTGACCTTGGAGCAATAAATTCGGGAAGTACAGGCCAAGGATGATGAAATTCAGGAAATCGAAGAATGGACCCAAGACGGGAGAGAATTCAGATTTGATAAGGATGAACATGGTACCTTATTGCTTGGAAAAAGGATTGCCGTGCCTAATGTGAAGCATATTCGGGAGACAATATTAAAGGAGGCACATGAGTCGCTGTACTCAATCCATCCCGGTTGTACAAAGATGTACAAAGACTTGAAGACATGCTATTGGTGGGCTAACATGAAAAAGGACATAGCTGAATATGTAGCATTGTGTGATGTGTGCCAACGAGACAAGGCGGAACATCAAAGACCAGTTGGACTATTACAACCATTGAAGATTCCGGAATGGAAGTGGAAAGAAATTGGTATGAACTTTATAGTTGGATTTCCACGTACTCAATACGGTTATGACTCAATTTGGGTAATTGTGGATCAATTGACCAAATCAGCTCATTTCATCCCTGTCAAGACCAAGTATACCGCTACACAATTAGCTGAGTTATATATGAAGCACATTGTGTGTCGACATGGAGTCCCGAAGAAAATAGTCTTGGATAGATGTTCTCAATTTTACTCCAGGTTTTGGCAAAAATTGCATGAAGCATTGGGAAGAAGGTTGAATTTCAGTTCAGCATATCACCCTCAAACGGATGGACAAACTGAGAGGACCAATCAGATTTTGGAGGATATGCTAAGAGCTTGTGCTTTGAAGCATGGGAAGAGTTGGGACAAGAGCTTGCCATATGCAGAGTTTTCATACAACAATAGTTACCAAGCAAGTTTGAAGATGTCACCATATGAAGCACTTTATGGAAGGAAGTGTAGGACACCTTTGTTCTGGAATGAGACAGGAGAAACTCAAGTATTTGGTCCGGATGTGTTGCTAGAAGCTGAAAAACAAGTTTAGGTTACCCGCGAGAACTTGGGGGCTGCTCAATCAAGGAAAAAAGGCTATGCGGACAATAGGAGAAGGAAACTAGCCTTTGAAGTGGGAGATTTTGTTTACCTCAAAGTGTCACCAATGAGATGTCATAAGAGGTTTAACATAAGAGGCAAACTAGCACCTCGATACATTGGACCATTCAAGATTTTAGACAAAAGAGGAGAAGTAGCATATAAGTTGGAGATGCCAGCTCATCTATCAGATGTACATGATGTGTTTCATGTTTCCCAGCTCAAGAAGTGTTTAAGGGTGCCAGAAGAACAAGTGCAAATGGAAGAATTGGAATTAGAAGCAGATTTGACCTATGCCGAGCAACCGGTCAAAATCTTGGAGACCAAGGAGAGGGTCACAAGGAACAAAATTATTAGATGGTGTAAAGTGCAATGGAAGCATCACACAGAATTGGAAGCAACTTGGGAGCTGGAAGATGATCTCAAGAAGGAATTTCTCTATCTCTTCTCTTTCGCGTCGAATCTCGAGGGTGAGATTCATTTTAAGGGGGGTAGGTTTGTAACACCCTCATTTTCATCCATCATGCATTGAATACATTCTAGTACATGTCTAACATTAATCCACAATAAAAGAAATAAGTTTAAAATGAATTTAGAGCAAAACCGCACTTAAGAATTCTGGGAAGTGCGGGCTAGCCCGATTTCTCTCTGACCTCCATTGGACTAGTCTGTTTTTGCTGCAAACTACTCCATTTTTGCCTCTGGACACTTTGGGACTTGTCTGGTCCATTGCGGACTAGTCCGGTATTCCAATTCTTTTTAAATTTTGCTAAGTCCTTGGACTTGTCTGGACTTGTCCGATATTCCAGCAGACTTGTCCGTTTTTCCTCTGACTAAAATCGAACTTGTCCGGTTTTTGCCAGACTTGTCTTTTTTCCTCTGATCAAGTTCGGACTTGTCCAGTTTAGTCCACACTTGTCTGATATCTCTCTGTCTAACTTCAGACTAGTCCGTCCCTTTTCGGACTTGTCCGGTAAATCGCGATTCTGAGTTGATATTTTATTCCACGACGTGTTTTTTGGTTTTACTTTAAGTGGCCCTAAGTACGTCATGTCTGACTCTTTTTGGAGCCCATATGGGACCCCAAACTGGCCTCCACCCTCCCCAAACTCGAATTCCATCAAACCCTATCCTCCACCCTTATATAAACAACCCCACCCCTCCACTTTGCATCCTTTTGCCTCAATTGAATGTCCACAAACCCTAGTTCATGGAGAGCCGCCATCAAGAAGGGAGAAGGAGATCCCGAGCAAGAAGAAGAAGAGGAGGAAATGAAAGAGGATCAAGTGATCAAGATCTTCATCGAGTTTTTGTTCTTCATCAACAATCCACCATCAAGTTCTTCTTCAACCCTAGATGGTCAAGATCCAAGTGTTGCCTCCAAACCCCTTGATTCATTGGAGTTCTAAACACCTAGTATACCTTCTACTTCCTCTTTCTCATGTGAATTCAACCCCAATTCTCCAAATTCACGTCGATCTTGAAAACCCTAGTTCACTGTTCCTACGACGGGCGGACTAGTCCGCCCCCCCCCCCCCCTACAGACTTGTCCGATTTTGCGATCATTTTCCTGTTGAATTAAATCTAAATTGGTTCGAATCAATTCCAAACCTGTTCCAAACTTGTTAAAAGCTATTAGAACTAGTTAGTAAACATCATTAACAACTCATTAACTAGTTTTGATTTGCATTTGCATTAATCATGCATGTCATGTCATATTGAGTAATATTTGTGCATTTATTGATTGTGATTCTTGTCTCGTATGTTTATTGTGCAGATTAGACGGATTTGCGCTAGAGAGTGCCGCGGAGGATCTCCAGCACTAGGAGTTTGATGTCATTGATCCTAATCAAGCCCAAGAGCAAGAGAACTGTCCTTGAACATATTGATCCTATTTCTAAAATAAATGTTTTGTTTGCAAAACTGCATGCTTGTGTCAATTTGATGGGAATCCTATAGTAGGAAGTTTACTAGTTTTTTTTTGGACCATCCTTGTCACCTGGAATTCATGTTAGAGAGTCGGGAAGGGCTTTTTACCTTTTTCCTTCGCTTAATTAATTGGGATGAGAAAACAACTACACCATTTAATTATGCATAAATGAGATCATGGTTAATATGAACTTGTCAGTACGATATAGTAATGGTTGATCTAAGCAAGCCTGTTATGTGGATGGGTTGGATGTTACGGTGGTTTTGCTTGCTTTGGATCTAAGGATTGGTTCATGCGAGAATAAGCTTGGACAACAGTGCCACCACAAGGCCAAATATGGGTGCAGCGTCGTTGATTAATTGGGGTATTGCTAGTATTGAGCGGGTCATTTGGCGTACCGTGGAAGGGGAGTCAGTTTGGGTTTGGATATGGTTGGCGGGACTCCCAGAGATCCGAATGGCACAAGGGGGGGCCCTTGGTTGAAGATGTGCTCAGCTAGAGACATCGCCACCGGTGAAACCTCAGTGGGTCCGTACATGCTAGTAGTCCCTTTGTAAAGGCTATTTTGTGATCTTTTGGCCATACACCTATGGTAGTATTTTGGCATAATAGAGATTTCCTTTAGTCGCCAATGGGTGACGAAATCACAAAAACGTGGGTAAAGCGGTACAACCTCTGCGGAGTGTGTCTAAAACTGTCATGATAGCCGTGCTTCCAGTTATGAGCACCTGGACAACTTCCATGATTAGAGGGGTTTGGTACTGGTTATGGTTGTGGTTCATAATATGTTTATGGCTGGTTATGGATTGAACTATTGCATTGGGTATGGTTAATGGTAATGAGAAATCTGATATATGGATGATGGTAATGGAATATGGACTGGTATTATGCTAACTACATTGTTTATGATGGGTTTACTTCACATACATATAATATATTGCTTTTCAAATGTTTTAATGTACTTTTCAGCACTTAGCCTTTATTATATTCATCATTTGAATCAGCTACGTGTCATACTTTCCACACTTGCTGAGTACGACATGTACTCACCCTTGCAATTCCCACGCCAATAGTTGCAGGTCAGGATTGGGAGTATAACGATAATAATTCGGAGTTCTAGGCTGTGTCTGCCGTCAGCTTTGCCTGTGGTGTTGATTGGAGTTGTGCTATACCCTTATGCTTATCTTTCTTAGCTGCTTAGTTGCTTAATTAGTCTATTTCCATTGCATTAGTTCAAACTTGTCATTAATATTCATTAAAGCTTGTATTTGAGGATAATATGAATTGTGTAATAAAAGTTCTTAATTAATCTTGTTCCGTGGCAATTTTTTGTATATCCTTTTGTGATTGTACTCGTGTATGTGTATTGAACGTCCTGGACACACATATGCGTTCACATGGTTCATTTTCGGAACCGGGTGTCACAAAGCTCCTAGGCACAACGCTCCAAGTCAGCTCCTAAGTGCTGACATCAAGCTCTTGTAGAAGGAGATCCGAGCGCTCTGCTAGGTGCTGCTCCTGATCTCGCGCCAGGTTACCCTCGTGGAGCTGAAGACCATTGATGCGAGACTACAGCTTGTTCTGGCCTACCTCAGCCCGCGCCTTCATCTCTTAGGTCGTTGTCTCTCGCTCAACAACACGGCCTCTCAGCGTGCCAGGGCCTCTCGAATCTCCTCAAGGGAGCTGAGGTGGGTGTCAGCTTCTTGGCTAGTCGCCTTGTCTTCGGCCAGGATCTGTTGGGACTTGGTGTCCATGGCATTCACCAGGCGATGTTTCAGCTCCAACATCTCATCCTCCTTCTAAACCCTCTCATTCACCTCAACAATATTGGACATCAAAACATTCTCCCAAGCTCGGAGATGTTTGTCCTCCGTCTGCAGCTTCTCGCACTCTGTGATGAGAGCACGCTGCACCTAGTGAAGGTTGGACAGTGCTGAGTCGATGACATTAGAGATGAGTTTTTGTTCGGTCAATGCTATGGAGGGCCGCTTGGTGATCATTTCAAGCTACTCTTCCCCCTGCGGCGAGGATTGTAAGGCCGCCAGCGCCAAGGTCCTCGCCGACAAGGGCCAAGCAAAGTTGCAGCACCATCTGGAGTGGCAGCACCGCCATCAACCGAGGCGCCATCTGCTGGAACAATAGCCTCGGGGGCCGGACCCCCAGCTTACTGTGTGGTCTCCGGCGCCACATCCGAGATAACAGACTGGGGTACTTTGCCACCGTGCCAGGCATGGGTACCGGAGGGACGGTCTCTTGGGCTGACCTAGTGGCCTGCTCCATCATCACAACTGTGGCTCCCTTGGAGGTGGGAGCGCTCCCCGCCGCTACCCCCGGCGGCAAGGGCGTCACTACAGCTGACGATGACCTGTAGGATGGAGTCAAGGACTGCTCAAACAAAAGAACAGGAGGAACAACGATAAAAAGATTCGGTAAGTGTGCCCTACCGATGCCCTCGGAACCTCCAACGGGCCTCGAGCTTTGGTTGTGCTGAGGTTCTGGGTCCTGCTGTCGATATGGTGGGCGGGGCAAGTACAGCTAAGCCTCCACCAGAACCACCGGCGTCACATTCGGTACTCGTTGGTGCACCTCCACCAACCCGTGGGGATGGAAGGATCGCAATGCAGGACTTTGTAGTCCCGTGTTGGGTTCCGGCCATCAACCCAGCCGCGCCATCTAGGGATCCCTTTCCAGAGCCAATGCCAACATCCATCGCCACACCCGCAACAAGGACCCTCGTGGCTCAAGGCCTCTTGGCCAGGGGCTCCATGGATGTGGCACTCCCGGTGCCCTCGCCGAAACCTTGTACTGCACCAGCGAAAAAGACATCAGCGGACCAATGCTCATCGGACCACCTCGAGAAGGCTGGTGCCCGTCCTCGATCAACAGCTAACCCATCGCGTGGCTAGCGGTGCCCCCACTTGAAGATCCGCCAACACCTGAGGCTCGGAATGGGTGCTACATCAGGCTGTCTTGGGGCAAAGACCGCCCTCGGTGGTGCCCTTGGCAGGACCGAGGACGTTTTTCCTTCATGACCTCGACCACCGGCACCTTGCCCTTCCCCCTACTGGAGGTTGAGTCTTCTCCTTCTCGCACTTCGGAGCTTGGGTCGGGTGTAGACTCGTGCTGAGGGTCACAGATGAATAGCTCCCAGTTTGCGTGTCCAACCTGCCGTGGCACAAGACCGAGTATGTCTAGGTTCAACATCTCCCTCAAGATCTGCACCCTGAGGTTTCAGTCCGTGCAGAGCAGCAAACAAAGCTCTGTAAGGGTGAAGATGTCGGGGGTCAACGGGTCGACGCACAACTTGGAGATCATCTTGAACACCTGTTGCTGGTTTATCTCCGAATCGCGACCCCTCACCAGCCTGGTGCCGTCCAATGACATGAAGTATAGCCATGCTGGGCGGCAACACTACTGAAGTGGGGCCAGATCAGCCCACGAAGTCTGCCAGCACCATCAACGATGACAGGCCACGGTTCGCGAGGTACCGAATCCTCTCCATTGCTGGAGTGTACTCCGGCTCCAACTCTGGGCGCTCCTCCCAGGTCTTCTTTCTGCATATCGCCCAGTCGTATGCAGGGTCATGCGGTCATGGGCGTCGGCATGCACTATCACCTAGTCTTCCCTCCAGCCTTCCCACCTTGCAGAGGAAAGTGGGGTGATGTACTTGAATGGGCACTTGGGCCGCTGCTGGAAGTAGTGGGCTCCAAGGAAGTTTGTCTAGCTCTTCCCGGTCCGCCTCAACACGAAGAACTGCTAGAACACTAGCACGGACGGGTGGACTCCCACGAACATCTTGCAGAAGTGCGAGAAGACCGCCACCACCACCAAGGATTTCAATGATAGGTGATGAAGCTGGAGCCCGAAGATCTCTAGAAGCATCACAAGGAAGGAGGAAATGAGTGGAACGAACCTAGAGTACGCATACGATGTGAAGAAGATGATCTCTCCATAATTCAAGTCGAGAGGGAGGGAGTAGAGGTGGACCCATTCCCGCCGCTCCTCATCTTCCCAGCCAAGTACTTGCCTCACTGGCTCTACGCCTTCGATGCGGGAGGAAGGCAAGATCGAGGCCATTGGAGTGGGCAAGATCAAGTACTTTGTAGGTGGTGATGGCTCGGGCATCAAGGAAGAATAAGAAGGCTCGAGCATCGGGGAGTGAGTAAGGAAGCAACTGCCTTTGCCTCTAAAGGTTTCCTTTTGATCACCCCTGCGATGCTTGGGAGCATCGTGCGGATTGCCTAGACCTAGCACACACTGCACAACCCACAACACTCATGACAGCGGGCCCAGGTCCCCTGTCAAAAGGATTAGCTCGAGCAGATACCCACTTGAGAAGGCAACTTGGTGATTCCCATAAAGGCGGAGCAGTGGAAGCGATGCATCCACATTGGGAACCGTCACAGTTAAGATACTACGTCAAGCAAAAATCACATCGCCACAACCTCTTAACCTGAAGAGGACGCGTAGCCGTGTTGGAAGAGGTGTGCACCGCATCAGTTGACCAACAAAAATACCAAAAGACAACACAGGAAAGCAAGGTGAGGGCTCCACCCTAGGGCTCACCACCTCTTCCCAGGGAGGACCTAGGGGCCACTGTCGGTACCTAGCATACTAGGTACCCTCGCGCACAGGATAAAAGTGCCTAAGTGTCCTGCCTCCCCGTTGAGGCAGGGTTCGATGGCGCCCCGTATCCATCAGGCCGAGACCTCACCTCTCCTCAAGGGCAGGCTCCAGACCCTGCTACATGGACCACAAGACAGGACCCGACACCCCCAAAGAGACGAGCTCCCGAGCTACCACGTGTCTGGTAGGACGGGACCTTGCTCCTCCATAGGAGTGGGCTCTGGTGCCGCCATGTAGCCCGAAGCTCCGAACCGGCCTCCCCTGCAGAGGCGGGCTCCAGAATCTCCATGTGTTCAGCAGTCCCAGACCCTCGGCTCTCCTCAGAGATAGGCTCCGAGGCTACCACGTGGCCCGCAGTACGGGACCCGAGCTCCCCCGCTGAGCCTGGCTCCGGTTCTTCCATATGCGTCCTGCAACTTGCCCTGAATGGTAGGCTGTGGGAGCTAAGGGGTGGCGAGCCATGTCTAAATCAGGCATTGAAGACATGCGCCTTCCCCAGGCGCAAGACATGGCACACGCCTCCTGTCAGGTACCGCTACGCCCAATCGAATGGCAGTGAAGACGCTGCAAACCTACCCACTTTGCCGAGTGGGTAGCTTACATCGACAAGATAGTTGGACGAGACATTCCCTTCTCTCATAAATGACTACGCATGGGCCACTGGCGTCTGAGGCGGCAAGACGGCGAGTCTTCAAGCCGCGGTCAGAGGCAACATAGTTGGGATGCTTTAGATCATTAGGATAAGATCTTCCCGGGGCCACCTGTCAGGCCCTGAGCCCAACTTGTGAGGTGCCCGACTTTCTACAAAAGGACCGGGTAGCCAACATTACAAGACACGCGCACTTGAACTCTCAGATCCACAGCTTAGACACTCAAGCAAGACAACACATAAACTGTGGAGTAGGGTGTTACGCTCCGGTGGCCCGAACCACGCAAAACCTTTGTCTACCATCTCTCATACGCGTAACCACACCTGAGGACTAATCCCCTGTCGATCAACAACCTCCGCGTGCTGCTCTCAAAGCAGGTCCGGGGGAAGTGTCGCAAGAACACTTTGATAGTTACAAATATTGAAACAAGGCTCTAAATCAGTTGATGATTGTTTCAAGGTAATGGAGTTTCTCTTAGTCCGCTCAGGAATTAGAGAAGATGAAGAATAAAAAAAGGAAATATTTTTGCATGGTCCTAATACTGAAATTTCAGATTTTGTTGAGATGTTTCCATATCATAATTTCCAAGATCTTGTTGATCAAGCTAAGCGCACCGAGAGGAAGATTCAGCAAGAAGGACGTGGTCGGTTCTATTGGAATTGATCTGTTTCAGCTCCATGGCACCGGCAGCATTCCGGTACCTCCGTTGGTGGTGGTCTATCTCAAGGTGCTTCCACAAGGCCTTCTCCATCCGTTGGTGCTGCAAAGACAATGGCCTCTACTGCTTCTTCACTAGCAATTCAGTGAGAGAATAGATGTCCTGCTACAAGTGCAGTAGTTCCTTCGACTGCATCCGCCACTGCATCATCTTCGCATAGCCGAAGCATTGTGTGTCACAAGTGCCAAGGTCGAGGACACTTTGCTGCTGAATGTCCTAGTAGGAGGACCATGATTGTGAATGAGAAAGGTGAATGGGAATCTGAAAGTGAACCTGAAGATGAAGGTCCAAAATATGATGAAGAAATTTTAGAGAATGAGAATGAGATCCAACCCGATGAAGGTGACAATAATTGCTTTATCTCTCACTGCGTGCTTGTATTTCCACTGCAAAAGAAGAGAATGAACAACAGCATAATATTTTTCACACCCGTGGCATGATTAAGGATAAGGTGTGTTGAATTATTGTTGACAATGGCAGCTGCAACAATATTGCAAGCCAAAAATTGGTTGAGAGAATGAATCTGAAACAACGTCGTCATCCTGATCCATACAAAATGCAATGGCTTCATGATAGTGGTGCACTGCATGTAAACAATATGGTGACGGTTCCCTTCTCTATTGGAAGGTATACTGATCAAGTGGAATGTGATGTGGTGCCGATACAAGCATGCCCGCTACTGTTGGGAAGACCTTGGTTATATGACCGTGATGTTCAGATTTGTGGTCGGGCCAACAAGCTTATGCTCATGTAAAAGGGAGAGCGAATCACCGAGCTTCCTTTGACACCGGAGGCGATATTACAACATGACATTAATAGAAGACAGCGAGAGAGCGAGAAACACTTGCGAGTGACCCACAAATATAGTGAGGGAGTGTTTCTGAAGTCAAATAAAACTCCACAGCTGCAAAGAACCGAGCCTAAGGGAAAAGAGGGTTTAGTAATGATGGCTAGGAGACGGGATTTAAAAGAATTGAGTAAACCCAATGCCGTGTTCTATTTACTCCTATACAAGGATAATTTTCTTGTCACTAACAACTTACCCCCTACTTTTCCTAGTGTTGTTTTTGATGTACAACAGGATTATGAAGATGTGTTTTCGGAGGAAGTGCCACCAGGGATGCCTCCAAAGAGAGGGATAGAAAACCAAATTGACCTTGTTCCTGGTGCATCGCTTCCAAACTGTGCACCATACCGCACCGACCTGGAGGAAACAAAAGAAATTCAGCTCCAAGTACAAGAGCTCATCGACAAAGGGTACGTAAAAGAAAGTTTTTCACCTTCTGCAGTCCATGTTCTTTTGGTTCCTAAGAAAGATGGTTCATGGAGGATGTGTGTTGATTGTTGAGCCATTAACAACATCACCATTAGGTATAGACATCCCATACCTAGACTTGATGATATGCTTGATTAGCTTAGTGGTGCAATTATTTTTACAAAAATTGATTTTCGTAGTGGTATCACCAAATTCGAATGAGAGAGGGAGATGAATGGAAAACAGCCTTCAAAACTGAGTTCGGGCTATATGAGTGGTTGGTTATGCCTTTTGGTTTGACTAATGCACCATGTACTTTCATGATATTGATGAATCATGTGCTTCGAGCTTTCACTGGCAAATTCGTTGTGGTTTACTTTGATGATATATTGATTTACAGCAAGTCTCTTGAAGAACATGTTGAACATATAAAAAAATGTGCTCGCTATTTTGAGGAAATAATGCTTGTATGCTAGCCTTGCTAAGTGCACCTTTTGCACCGACAAGGTAGTCTTTCTTGGCTTCGTTGTTTCAGCTCAAGGTGTGGAGGTGGATGAGGAAAAGATTAAAGCTGTACAGAGTGGTTGCCTCCACAAAATGTAAGTCAAGTGCGAATCTTTCTTGGACTTGCCGGCTTCTACCGTCGATTTGTCAAAGATTTCAGTACCATTGCTGCCCCAATCAATGAGTTGACAAAGAAGGAAGTACCATTCCAATGGGGTGCAGCACAAGAGAAGGCATTCGAAGAACTGAAAATGAAGTTGAGAACAGCCCCACTTCTTGCACCTCCAGATTTTGGCAAGACCTTTGAAATTGAATATGATGCAAGTGGAATAGGGATTGGAAGCATGCTCATGCAAGAAGGAAGGCCCATTGCATACTTCAGTGGAAAGCTAAGTGGTCCAACTCCCAATTATTCGGTTTATGATAAAGAGCTTTATGCTCTTGTGCGGAGTTTGGAAACTTGGCAGCACTACCTTTTGCCTAAAGAATTTGTGATACATTCAGATGACGAATCTTTGAAACATCTTAAGAGTCAATTAAAACTAAAAAAACATGCTAAATAGAGTGAATTCATTGAGTCTTTTCCTTACATTGTTGAGTACAAAAACGGGAAGGAAGCGTTGATGAGGACATCACAACAGCGGAGACGCACATTGAACTGCACCAATCACAAGAGCACGAGCACGGTTATTAAATCAGCAGGTGAATTCATTTCTAACTTCTTTTGCATGTGAGTTTGAGAATAGATTGCTATGTGATGATTTAATTGTTATTAGGAATAATGGAGAAGATAAACAAGTGAAGGAAAGAGGCCTTGGCAGCGTGGAGAACCAGCTGGGACGTCCACAAGTTGACAGTTTACAACTCGGACTCGAGTTCAACTCGGAGTCCAGGAGCAGTCCATCTTAAAATGGACGCCCAGGAGGCATACGCAGTCCATTTTCGACGTTCTACATATGCACGGAAATAGGAGAAGATAAACTTTCCAATGGTTCTGGTCCCACCTCAAAATTCTTGCGGAGTCATTAGGAATCGTCGAAACAACTCGAGTCCAGATATCTGTCCGGTGCTGCGCCACCGAATCGGGCCTTTGGGCCTTGTATCCCATAAGAGTCCATTAGGGACGCGTCTAATCGTGTTTTGGTCAAACCCTAGCCTATAAATACTGCAGCCGCCGGTCATATTTGGCAGGTTTTGCTTAGATCAGTAATATCACCGTTCTACGGTTTGTGAGACCCCAACTTCGCAATTTCTGATCGTGTCTTCGACGTTCATGCTCGTGTTCTCGGTTGCACTTGCAGGGATTAGCCTTCTTGGCGAGGTCAAGCGTGTGCAGCACGATTGATAACCAACGGAGCCGTGGTGTAGTGATTGCAGGGGTACTCGAATCACTCGAGTGCCGCGGATCATCAACGTCGAGTTCTCCACCCCAATTGACATACCTTTCGTAAGATCGGGCCTAAACCTACTCATCAATTGGTATCAGATTCCCAGGTTCCCCATGAGGTATCTTTGTTTTCCTTACATTAGATCGATTTTGTTTCATACCTAGAGTCCACAGAAAATCCACAAAAAAATTAGATCGTTTTTACCGCTTCCCAGACTATAGTGCCTGCAGTTTCGTTTTTCAGTTTGCATTGTTGAGTTTGCATTCGTGTGGTCGAGTCTTGTTGCTTGTTTAGCTTTGTGTTTTGGGTCCTAGTTATCGTGTTTTGTCCTTGTTTTCTTGCTATTCGACACCTATTCCACAATCCCTAAGTAACAAACCAACCCACCACGTTCATCGATTTGCCCTAGCTAGCCGCATTGCGTGAACTCCCGCATCACCAGCTCTAGATTAGGGGACAAACCTTTGTACCATTCATCCTTGAATCATCACACACCACCCCATTAGTTGTTGTGCAAATTCCCGATCGTTTTCATATCCGATTGCGAGTTCTGTTCTCAAACCGAGTTGGAATCAACATAAAAAAAACGTAACTCGGACAACCTACCTTAAAACGGCCATAACTTTCGCATACGAACTCGAAATCGGGCGATTTTTTTTTCAATTCATCTAAGAGAAATTTTGCATCTAATTTTCCGTGGAATAGCCACTTTGGGCGAAACTAGATTGCCCAAATTCCCCTCGGAAGATAGGCTATCCGGCCTCCGAAGTTTTAGCACGAATTTTAAAGAATCTTCTTGATTTTCTATAGGCCGCATATTACATCCAATTGAGCTGCAAATTTGTGTGCTTCCTATATTTGTGCTCCTGAGTAAAGAAAAAATATCAAAAAAATATTACAAAAAAATAGTGAAGAGCACGCATATTAAAGCAATTGGTCTATACCACTTGGTGCTGTTTTGTTGGCTATATCATTCTGTCTTTCTTTTGCCTTGATACTTCCTTGTGTTGTGCTAGGCTCTAGGGCACTTAGTTGACCAACAACAGTTTCCTACATTGAATACTTATTCAACTTTGTTTAGCTGTTAACAATTTTCTGCTTATTAGTCACCATATTGTGCCATCCAAGCTCCACCTTTCTCTTGAGCATAACAGGTACCTTGGCAATCACCCCACGCTTCATTGGTTCATCTCACCGTCTACACAACCTGTTGTGTTGGTAAGAATACTTGTAAGAGTGTGGTAAGACACTTGAGCGAGAGAGATTGTTTTCTTCCACCTTCCACATTGTCACTGTAGTTGATAGGGATAACATATTTTTTTTGTTGTCTTTTGTTTCCTACTAACAATGGCAGGAGAAGACAATGATGACGAATGTGTTCAACATGCTGAGTTATGTGATATGATGAAGACCATGACAAACATGTTCGCCAAATACAACGCAGCAACGGAGGAGTCATTGGCGAACTTGACTCGCCAACTGGATGACCTTGCTCTTCGGATGAATACTTTTGAGGCTTGGTTGCCTCTCGCTGGAAGACAAGAAGACAATGCTTATGATGAACTGGAAGATCACAATAATCAGCCAAGACTGCCACTTTATCGTCGAGGTATGGGAGGTAATAATCATAACAATTATAATCGTCCTCCTGATGATCCTTTTGCTAAAGTGAAATTTACTATACCCTCTTTTTCTGGTGCTTATGATGTTGAGGCTTATCTTGATTGGGAGATGACAGTAGAGCAAAAATTTAATTCCCATCTTGTTCATGAACAACATAGAGTTCGTCAACCCACTAGTGAGTTTAAGGACTTTGCTATCATATGGTGGAATGAACATGTTAAAACTAGAACTGATCCTCCAACATATGATAGATTAAAGGAAGCTATACGTGTTCGATTTGTTCCTCCATCTTTTCAGCGGGACCTTCGCAAAAAATTGCAGCGCTTAGACCAAGGTAACATGTCCGTAGAGGAGTATTATCAAGATTCACAAAAGGGTATGCTGCGTTGTGGGGTAGTAGAGGACATGGATGATAAAATAGCTCGTTTTTATGGGGGGTTGAGGCATGAAATTCAGGACATTGTTGATTATAAGGAATATGATACTGTTAACAGATTGCTTCAGCTTGCTATGTTGGCAGAAAAAGAATTGCAGGGCCGGCAACAACAGCAACATCGCACAAGGAGCAACTTCACGTCGCGTGCAGCGACTACACCGTCCAAAACAGCACCATCTTCGACCCCCCGTGAAGCGACTACACCACCCAATGGCGGCCAACGAACTATACCTGCTGCTCCACCTTCTTGCGTGCCGGAAGGCAGTAAGGCGACATCATTCAAGCCTTCATCGTCCACTCCTTCTACGGGTCATACTTCCGACATTAAGTGTCACCGCTGCCAGGGACTTGGTCATATGATGAGATATTGCCCGAGCAAACGAGCATACATAGCATGCGATGATGGCGGGTATGATAGTACTTCGGATGTTGAAGATGAATATTCTCTTGCTACTGACTTTACAGATCCAAATGACGAACACACCGAAGAAGAGGTACTTGGTACAGCGGCGACGGAGAACTATAGGAGCATCATTGTGCAGCGTGCCTTGAGCTCCAAAGTGGAGACCGACGACAAGCTACAATGACACAACCTCTTCCACATGTTTCTCGTCGTCAAGGACTACCGTGTACACACTATAATTGATGGAGGTAGCTGCAATAACTTGGTGAACACGGACGTCGTCAAGAAACTCGGTTTGACAACAAGAGCACACCCTCATCCGTACCACATTCAATGGTTCAACAACAGCTGTAAGGTTCGGGTAACACAAACAGCGAGAATACATTTTTCAATTGGTTCATACCATGATTTTGCTGATTTTGATGTTGTTCCTATGGATGCTTGTCCTCTTTTATTGGGTCATCCTTAGGAATTTGATACAGATTCTATTCATCAAGGTAGAACCAATAAATATACTCTCATGCATAAAGGAAAGAAAATCACTTAGCTCCCCATGGCTCCTGCTGAAATTGTGCATTTTGAGAACAGTAAACTTCGTGATGGCAAAGCAACAAAATTAGAATCTGAAAAACAGCAAGTTATTAAGTTAAAATCACCATCATTGCTTGCAACTAAATCTGAACTTGCTGATTAATTCGATGCTAAGGGGATGTGCTATGCTTTAGTTTGCAAAGAAGCCATGTTTTCACTTCATGAATTGTCTATTGCATTGCCCCCTGCTATTGCTAATCTTTTGCGGGAGTTTGAGGATGTGTTTCCCTCCGAGATACCCCCTGGTTTACCACCAATGAGAGGCATTGAACACAAGATCAATTTGATTCCAAGAGCAAGTTTGCCAAATCGTGTAGCAGACAGGGCGAATCCATAAGAAACTAAGGAAATTCAGCGACAAGTCCAAGATCTTTTGGACCGCGGGTACATTCGTGAAAGCCTTAGCCCTTGTTCCGTTCCTGTTCTTTTGGTTCCTAAGAAAGATGGTAGTTGGCGCATGTGTGTTGATTGTCGAGCGATTAATAACATCACCATTCGATATCATTATCCTATTCCTCTATTAGATGACAAGCTTGATGAATTGAGTGGTGCTATCATCTTCACAAAAAATGACTTGCGTAGTGGTTACCACCAAATTAGAATGGTACTAGGAGATGAATGGAAAACTGCATTTAAAACCAAGTTTGGACTTTATGAGTGGTTAGTCATGCCTTTTGGTTTAACTAATGCACCCAACACCTTTATGCGATTAATGAACGAGGTTTTACGTGCTTTTATTGGACAATTTGTGGTGGTTTACTTCGATGATATCCTCATTTACAGCAAGTCATATGATGAACATCTTGATCATTTACGTGCTGTTTTTACTATTTTGAGAGATGCACATTTGTTTGATAACCTCGAAAAGTCCGTCTTTTGCACCAATCGAGTCTCGTTTCTTGGCTATGTCGTTTCCTCGCAGGGGATTGAGATGGATGAGGCAAAAATTGAAGCAATCACCAGCTGGCCAGCCCCAACAACCGTCACACAGGTTTGTAGTTTTCTTGGTCTTGTAGGTTTTTATCGGCACTTTGTGCGGGATTTCAGCACCATTGCAGCACCTCTACATGAGCTAACGAAGAAGGGAGTTCCATTTCGATGGGGCGAACAGCAGCAACAAGCTTTTGATGCTCTCAAATCGAAGCTTACACAAGCACCGTTGCTACAACTTCCTGATTTTGACAAGACCTTTGAGCAAGAATGCGATGCAAGCGGCATTGGTATTGGAGGCGTTCTCATACATGGAGGTAAATCTGTTGCTTTCTTTAGTGAAAAACTTCATGGTCCTTCTCCGAATTATTCTACTTATGATAAGGAATTGTATGCCTTAGTGCGTGTATTACAAACTTGGCAGCATTATCTTTGGTCTAAGGAGTTTGTCATACATTCCGATCATGAATCATTGAAGTATCTCAAGTGTCAAACCAATCTGAATAAACGACATGCTAAATAGATTGAGTTCATAGAGTCGTTTTCAAACATCATTGAGCATAAGAAAGGGAAGGAAAATATCATTGTCGATGCATTATCTAGGCGTTATACCATGTTGTCCCAACTTGATCATAAGATCTTTGGTTTGGAAACAATTAAAGCATTATATCCTACTGATTTGGACTTCAAAGATGCTTTTGAAAATTGTAGAGAAGGAAGAATTTGGAATAAATATGTGTTGTGAGAGGGTCTCCTCTATCGTGCTAACAAGCTATGCGTTCCAGCTAGCTCCGTTCGTCTATTACTTTTGCAGGAAGCACATGGAGGAGGTTTGATGGGACATTTTGGAGTGAAGAAAACTGAAGATGTGCTGTCCACACACTTCTTTTGGCCAAAGATGAGGCATGATGTCGAGCACTACATGTCACGATGCACTACTTGCAACAAAGCTAAGTCTCGCCTTAACCCACATGGTCTTTATATGCCTCTTCCTGTTCCTAGTGTACCTTGGGAAGATATTTCTATGGACTTTGTTTTGGGATTGCCTAGGACTAAGAGGGGGAGGGATATTATTTTTGTAGTTGTTGATCGTTTTTCCAAAATGGCACACTTTATACCTTGTCATAAGAATGATAATGCCTCACACATTGCTGATTTATTTATGATGGAAATTGTTCGTTTACATGGTGTGCCAAATACCATTGTTTTTTGATCATGATGCAAAATTTTTAAGTCATTTTTGGAGAACTTTGTGGTATAAATTGGGAACCAAGTTGTTTTTTTCAACTACATGTCAACCACAAACGGATGGACAGGCCAAGGTAGTTAATTGTACTTTATCCACTATATTGCGGGCTGTCTTGAAAACAAATTTGAAGTTGTGGGAGGAGTGTTTACCACATATAGAATTTGCTTACAACAGATCCGTTCACTCCACAACAAAGGTAAGTCCATTCTAGGTAGTGTATGGTTTCAATCTCCGTGCTCCTATTGATTTACTACCTTTGCCTCCTTCTGAAACTATAAATTTGGATGCTACACAACGATCTGAATTAATTCTTAAGATGCATGAAACTACAAAGAAAAATATTGAAATGATGAATGAGAAGTATAGGATTGTAGGTAGTAAAGGTAGAAAAGAAGTAAAACTTTAACTAGGTGATTTGGTGTGGTTACATTTGAGAAAAGAGCGATTTCCCAACTTGAGAAAATCTAAACTTATACCATGAGCTGCTGGTCCTTTTAAGATCATTGAAAAGATTAATGATAATGCATATAAGCTTGAATTGCCTCCCGATTTTGGGGTTAGTCCTACATTTAACATTTCAGATTTGCGACCGTACTTGGGAGAAGAAGATGAACGTGAGTCGAGGACGACTCCAATTCATGAGGGGGAGGATGATGAGGACATCACAACAGCAGAGACACACATTGAACTACAAGGACCAATCACAAGAGCACGAGCACGGTTATTAAATTAGCAGGTGAATTCGTTCCTAACTTCTTTTGCATGTGAGTTTGAGAATAGATTGCTATGTGATGATTTAGTTGTTATTAGGAATAATGTAGAAGATAAACAAGTGAAGGAAAGAGGCCTTGGGAGCGTGGAGAACCCGGTGGGACGTCCACAAGTTGATGGAAACAGTTTACAACTCGGACTCGAGTTCAACTCGGAGTCCAGGAGCAGTCCACCTTAAAACGGACGCCTAGGATGCATACGGACTCCGTTTTCGACGTTCTACATATGCACGGAAAGAGGAGAAGATGAACTTTCCAATGGTTTAGTCCCACCTCAAAATTCCTCCGGAGTCATTGGGAATCGTCAAAAAAAGTCGAGTCCAGATTTTTGTCCGGTGCTGCGCCACCGAATCGGGCCTTTGGGCCTTGTATCCCGTAAGAGTCCATTAGGGACGCGTCTAATCGTGGTTTGGTCAAACCCTAGCCTATAAATACTGCAGCCGCCGGTCATATTTGGTGGGTTTTGCTTAGATCAATAATATTGCCGTTCTACAGCTTGTGAGACCCCAACTTCGCGATTTCCGATCGTGTCTTCGACGTTCTTGCTCGTGTTCTCGGTTGCACTTGCAGGGATTAGCCTTCTTGGCAAGGTCAAGCATGTGCAGCATGATTGATAACCAACGGAGCTGTGGTATAGTGATTGTAGGGGTACTCGAACCGCTCGAGTGCCGCGGATCATCAACGTCGAGTTCTCCACCCCAATCGACATACCTTTCGGAAGATCGGACCTAAACCTAGTCATCAAACGTCATTGCTGATGCTTTGTCCCGACATCATGTTTTGCTGTCTCAACTTAATGCCAAAATTCTTGGATTGGAAAGTATTTAAAAATTATATGCTATTGATTCATACTTTGCTGAACCCTTTCAAAAATGTAGAGATGGCAAAGGTTGGAAAAAATTCCATGAGCATGATAGGGTTTTTTCTGAGCTAACAAACTTTGCATTCCAGATTGTTCTGTTCATCTATTGCTTTTGCAGGAAACTCATGCCGGTGGACTGATGGGCCACTTTGGTTCCAAGAAAATAGAGCAAGTGCTGGATGACCACTTATTTTGGCCCAAGATGAGAAGAGATGTGGAGAGATACGTGCTACGCTATGTAACCTGCCGCAAAGCCAAGTCCTGCCTAAACCCTAATAGTTTTTGCACTCCTCTACTTATTCTAAAGTCCCGTGGGAAGACATTTCCATGGACTTTGTTCTTGGTTTACCTCGAACCAAGAGGGGGAGGGATTCAGTCTTTGTTGTGGTTGACTGTATCAGCAAAATGGCTCATTTTATTCCCTGCCACAAAAGGATGCTTCACATATTGCTGAACCATTTTTCAGAGAAATTGTGTGCTTACATGGTGTACAGTGAGCCATTGTGTCTGGTCATGACACCAAATTTTTTATTTACTTTTAGAAGACATTGTGGGGAAAACTTGGGACAAGTTTGCTATTCTCCACAACATGTCACCAACAAACTGATGGACAAAATGAAGTTGTGAACCGTACCTTGTCAACATTGTTGTGGGCTGTTTTGAAGAAGAACTTGAAGCTTTGGGAAGAGAGTTTGCCTTATGTGGAGTTTGCAAATAACAGGGCAGTACACTCAACCACAAAATTTGTCCATTTGAGATTCTATATGGCTTCAAACCTACTGCTCCCATCAATCTATTGCCTTTGCCTATGTAGGAGCGTGTGAACATTGATGCAAGCAAGCGTGCGGAATTTGTCAAGAAACTTCATGGTCGAGCTCGAGCCAACATTGAGAAGATGACCAAGTTATATGAGAAGCACGGCAACAAAGGATGCACGAAGATGTTGTTTGAAGAGGGAGACTTGGTTTGGATGCATTTGCGCAAGGATAGTTTTTCCAATCAACGCAAGAGCAAGTTGCAGCCACGGGCAGACAGTCCATACAAGGTGCTTCAAAAGATCAACGGCAATGCATATGTTGTTGATCTTCCAAGTGCATATGGTGTTAGTAGCAGCTTCAACATTGCCGATTAGTCTCCATTCTTTGGTTTGAAAGAGTCGAGGACGACTCATTTTCAAGAAGAGGAAGATGATGAGGACATCCCAGCCTTACATAACCCAGATGCCTTGGTTACACCGGATGCATCGGTTACCCCAGTTGCATCTGCTGTCATAGAAGCTCCACCTCAGGTTACGTTAAGATCAACTTCAGTTACACAACAAGACATAAGTGCACCACCCATTACGCAACTCGAAGCATCTGTTACACCATCACATATGTATGAAGGTTGGTTACGCGCAGTAGTGCTAAGAAGCTACAATAATAGGTGCATGCTGTCCTCTCTGAGTTAAACTTTAATATTGACGAGAATGTTATACTACCTAAGTCGTGTACTCTACTCCAACTTAGGTCTACACAAGAGGGATTCTCACTGGGTTACACAAAGGAGACAGAAGGTTACACAGAGGGCGTCAAGACAGCTGCAGATACTTCAACTTCTTGTCCATATTTGCACCATCTCCGGAAGAGACAGGATTCAGGCTATACATGGTTGGAAACATCATCAAGTCAAGATTCCAACGCAACAAACACATGTCATTTCGATTTCTCAATGAGGAGTAATGGTCATTTGATTGATGGCTGTGCATGAATCCAAAAGACGCGCATGAACTGAAGAAAACTTCATGTATAACTCCACCACTTGGCCTTCCACCTTTCCAACACGGTGACTTCAGTTCACACTTATCCCATACCCATCTAGGAGGGTTGTTCCTAGTATAAATACCCCCTATGTACTCTAAAAGAACCAGTTGAATATTGATGAATTTATAGCCTATATGGTTTTGCAGCCACGCTGCTGAGTGCCTTGCACACCCCTTGTTTTTCCTTGTTCTCTTGGACTTGTGAAGAGATCTCTCTTAGGTCCCCTACTCCATGCTCTATGGTTGCCAGTTCGGCTGTGCTGTTTTGTGTGGTTTAGTCTCGTAATCTATGCTCTACGGTTGCCAGTTCGGCTGCACCTTTTTGTGTGGTATTATAGCCGTTTGTGATTTTGCGGTCATTCGGAGATCGAGTCGAAGTCCTCAAGATTTCAGTGCCTCTCTCCCCGTCACTTAGTCACCACCACACCTTTGTCAGGTATAAAGCTACTTACCCACTGCATGCAGCAAATTATCTTGACTACAAAGCCTACCGCCGTGAAGATCGGGCCATCCCATAAACTTTTTTTGAAGCGGTCCCTATCACAATGTATTCAGCACACATAAGTCTCACAGAAATCCATCAACTTTCTTGGTGATTCCTTTGCTCCATTCGGCAAATCCTTGGAAGAAGAACTTGGAGAAGCCTTCCGCTGTCGGAGAATCAAGTCGCCACTTGATTTCCCCAACCTTTGACCTCTCCTCTTCAAGTCATCCTCTCTCTCATGGTATATGTCATCGATTCATTGATTTCTTTCAATCTAGAGGCATTTCCTTGCATGCAACTCTAGAGTCTTACTCTAGGGACCTTGATCTCCATTATTGCAATGTATTGCGTCGTTAGAACTTGTTTTGAATGATTTTGCAATAGTTAGGGTTAGAACTGTCAGGCTCGGACATGTTGGACCTGTGCCTCAGACAAGTACGAGGTGCATCGGACAAGTCTAACATTTCTTTCGGATATATCCGACCTGCTCGGACATATCTGACTGAAACTTTGAACTTATCCAAGTTTACATAGTTTCTAACTCAAACTTTTGCAAAATCTTCAACCATTTGCTTCAACCACTTTGCAAACCCTTCTAATTCTACATTATCATTCTCAAATCATGGCTGGAAGTCCCAACTCCCAAATGAGGTCCAAGAAGAGGCAAGATCGCGATGATGCACCACTTGTTCCTCAACCCACCAAGAGGGCACCAAGGAGTAGTGCTATAATCATTCAGAACCCATGTCAAGGACAGGGCAGTGGGACAGGGGGAGCAACCCTCGAGGCAGAGATTGAACCATTGGTGGTCACCACCCCAGCTGACATAAGAAGGGGGAACAAAAGGGAGGAGCATTCAAGAAGCAGGTGAGCAAAGAGACGAACCTTGCTACGCTTCAGAGCGTGCGACTAGTGATCAAAGATTTTGTAGCCATTTCCACGTGGATTACTACAAATCCGTGCTTATGAAAAAGAAGAATCCTGTATTTGAGATACAATGGATTGACTGGGATGCTTACTCAATTTTTAATGAAGTGATAAGTGCTTGCAACTTCCATAGTGAAGAATGTCATGGGGACCCAATACCCATGGAATTTGGAGGTCAGTCTATAGTTTTTCGCCACTGCGTTCTACAACTCCGACAAGAGCCTGACATGGATGACACAAAGAGAGAGATACTCTGTGTCCAATGAGGAGTTTGCCCGGTGTAAAAGCCCGCTTTTTGAAAGAACAAAAACGCACAAATGCGAACTTAAAAATTCTGAAAATGGACTTGGAAATCCAAACTCACATGAACCATATGAGTTAACCCATGTTCACTAAAAATAGGAATTTGTTAAAATTTTACATATAGAACATGGTTGCTAATGTATTTGGAACTTAAGGGGTAAAATCCTTAATTTCCAAGTATTCCCATTTTCAATGAAAGATTAAAAGAGAAAAGAAAACAAAATAGAGAGAAAGAAAAAGGAATTATTCCAACCCTAAAATGGGACATCCAAAAATATTCAAATCTCATGCCGTAAATTTTTCCATGACCTTCTAATATTCCGGATAGACTCTTGGTAAAGTTTCAAAATTTTTGAAGCATGTTTCCCATTTATTGGACACGTACTGAGAGTTCAATCAACGTCGACTTCAAATTTAAACTTTGTGCTCAAACTTGTTCAAACCAACTCTAAATTTTTTCTGAGGTCCCTTATGGTTCAAAAAGGGTAACTTCAAAGTTTCAGGATTTTTGAACCTAATCTACCATTTATTTCATTGAGTCAAGTATCACCACTTGAATTCAAATTCAAACCTGAGTTAAAATTCAACTTGCTCAGTTTTGAAATCTGATTCCACCATAAAATTCTCCACATTTTATTTAGTCATTGGGCCCAAGTTGAATATTTTTGAAGCATGTTTGCTATCTCTATATGAATTTTGAAAAGAGAAGGGAGAAGAGAGTGGGACCCACATGTCATACTTATCCTCAATACTAGGAAAAAGATGGGCCCCACTGGTAAGCTGCTCAATGGATTGAGATATTTTGCATTTGGAATGATGTGGATAAGGGGAAAAATTGGAGTGGGTCCCACAGGTCATTCTTACCCCAGCTATAGAAAACCAAGTTCGCTTCTTCTCTCTCGGTACTTATCTTCCCCGCCTCTGCTCCCGATGGCGCCCCGCCCCGCTCGCTCGTCCATCGGCCCGCGCGCCCCAGCACCTTCCCGCCGCCAGGCCGGCCTCCTCGCGCGCCTGCTCTGCCAACCACGCACTCCAGCGGAGCCGCTAGATCCGCCGCCGGCATGAGCTCCAACGTCGCCGCCGCGTGCCACCATGGCGAACCGCGCTGCCGCAGATGCCTCACGCGCGCGTCACCGCCGACGAATCCTTCTCCCAGGTGCGTTTCGTTATCGTCTCCGACGCCCCTGCTTCGTTCCTCACTATGCCGAGGCAACCACCGGCCTGGTTCATATGTGTCGTGTTCACGGTTTGTCCGCGCTGACCATGGACGAATTCTGCGCGTCGACGTCCTCCGCGCACCGCATCGTGGCTCAACATGCTCTATATAGCTCCACACCATCCACCAGTGAGCCCACACCTCGATTGAGCCGTGTGACATGGTTGCCGATGGATATCTACATATCATCATGTTTCGTGCTAGTCATCATCGACAACGTTCCTTGGATACTCGTCTGTGGTGACCGCTGTACGGACTCGAGCGGCGTCGAGCCATGCATCCGTGTTCTGCCTTGATGCCTATCCAATAGAAATCCACAAGTTGACATTCCTTTTTCCTTTGTGTTGGGTTGGCATTTCCGTGCACGCACGTGTTGCTTCGCCTTGAGCCGCATCAACGTCGACGTTGGCCAGATGATGTCGTCGTGATGTTCTGAACCATCATCGTGTCCTGGCATTGAGGTGAAGGATGCATGTGATGTACATGGTACTAGAACACAACCACGACACATCAGTCGACAGTCGTTTAGCCAAATTAGGGTTTAGTCGAGGCGAGACTCATCGAGTCCTGGGTGTAGCCAGGGTGCTCGATGAAATGCCTTCTAGGTCAAACCAAATGGTTTGGTGATCACCGATGACCTAGGGTAGAAGGATGCCAGAACGTTGCGACCAACAAGGAGAACTAGACCAAGGGGAACCTTGGATAAGAGTTCCTTGGTTGTGTCGAGGATGTTCTGTAGCCGAACACAGGATTTGTTAACTTGGTGTACCACTTCATCGACGACAGGTTCGTCGAGTCGCTTATCAACAACCAAGTCGACATCACTAGCCTTAAGACTCATAAGGTGGTGTTCGGGATTCCGCTCACCCCATTGATGAGTCCGGGTCGATGTGGACCTCGCTAATCCGATCTTCCCGTGATGACAAAGCATGACCGTCACGACAAGGTCTCGCATCATGTTCGAGTTCCAGGAGTTCACCGAGCTCTTCTGGACAATCATCAAAAGACACTGCAATAGTGTCATGTAAGCACTTGAACGATGCTCGAGAAGCTTGCTGTAGAAACTACTTTACCTAAAAGTCATTTCAATGTTGTCTTGGTCCTCACATCAGATTAACAGGGCTTGTTATGACTCTTTGAGTCCAAGCAATGTCGATCTCACTTCACTCCGAAGTATCGCTAGGGTTCCACCTTGATTCATCCTATTCTTGAACCCTGCGGCAACACTTCTCAGCTATGACTAGCTTTACTCCTTTACGAGTTATAACAACTTCATTGGTCGACTGCTAAATCGCGACCTTCGTCTTGTACACTCCACTCATACTCAAGCTTTCAATGCCCCCCCCTAGATTCCTTAGTCATCCTTACACTACTAGTCCAACACTTCCACACCATTCTGCTTTATCATCCTTGAGTGGCGTAGCGTCGAGTGTTGAATGCCAAGTTACAATGTGTGCTTACGTTGCACTTTTCAATTCACATCTCGATACTACTATGACCACTTGACTCCATCCTTTGTTTATCCACAAAACAAAGGCATATCTGTCCTTCCTAGTGAAACTCCTCATTCTTAGAGTTTACACAACCCCGTGGAGTCTATTCTTAAATTACTTAATTACTTATATGCATATCATGTCGATAGGAACGTGCTGATAGGTGATCGAAAAGAAACTTCGCTTGGAGGAGAAGGTCAAGGTGTTTCCACTGATGTCCATGGCAAGTTCTCCGGAGGAAGACCAAGCCCTAACAATTGACATTTATTCGAGTTGCAAACTAAGGCAAGCTCCGGTTTGCATTTAAGTCGTTTATAAAATTTTGCTTTATCACTATGGTGAATAGCATATGAAATGTGCATTAAGTTTAGGATGATTGGTACTCCACTTGCATGGCCAAAAACCCCAGGGATTGGTTGGAACGAGCTACAATTTGACCTGTAGTAACTGCTTTGCTAATGCATAGAAAATCCGGTAGAAGTCGAGTAGTTGGAATCTACTCGCGAGAGTTGTAGGACATATCTCACAGGATTGGTTAGATAGAAAATGTATCAATATAATGGAATTGAGACCGGGCAGGGAATGGATAGGAAGCGACGAGAATTGAGTCTCGGTCGCATAGCCCTGCCTGTGTCGATTAAGGCCCGCTTCATGTGTGGCCCTGCTGAACAAGCTTGACTTGTACCGGCAACATAATGGACATATGGAATCCAGTAAACTGATGTAAGTTAATAACTGGGGTGTCGAGGCCCATTAACTCACCATCGATAGGGGTGGGTTGAGGACAGTAAGGTGTAAATCGGTCGACGGACACATGAGGTGTTCCGTGCGGAGACCTTCTGTTCGCGGAGGTGAGACGGGCTCGGCGTTCGAGTTTCTCATGAAAGGTGGCCATATACGCCTAGTACTGAAGTGTTATATAGGTATGGGTGTGCTTGCTGACACTTCCGAACGACGTATGTGTCGTGTTGTCTGGATGTGTCCTAATTGCAATCACTGTCCCTCGCAGTAATAGAGTACTACTTGTTCACTGTGTCGTGACGTAGTAAATACTAAAGAAGACAGAAAAATCATATTGTATTGAATTATAATTGCTTTGCAACCTTGTATGATTTAGAGATAGTACAATTAAAAATTTACATTTTCCCCATACTTTAGCTGCAATAGCATTACGTGCTTTGGGCATGTCATATCATCGGCAAAGCGTTTCTTGTTTGATTGTGGAGTCTATGATGTGCCGCGCCCGAAGAATGTTGTTTGCTACTTAAAACATGATTATAAGGATCCACTTGTAGGTGAGTCTATTTATGCTATTCCTTACCTATGTGTAGTGTCCCCTTTCGCATATGTCTAGTGAGACGGGTTAGTCTTGCTGAGCCTTATGCTCACGTTTGCGCTTTAACGATTTTTGCAGGTATTAGTTTTATTTCTGCTGTTCAGGTTGTACATGAGACTCGAGGTGTCGAGATAAATCTCATGTGAACCACGCCGCTGCTGAATGTTCTTCATGTTGCTAGTGAGAAGTGTCCTAGGGCATGGACGTCTTCTCTCCTGCTTAGTTAGGTGAGATTATGAGTATGTATTTTTCCGCTGCGTGTGTACCCCTGTGGTACACTCTTTTATAAACTCTTCTTATTATGAAATGAAAACTTCATATGTTTTGGTATCCTTTCCGTGTGTGCTGTTAGGTGCCGCATCGCACGACACCACCCAATGAGATCCTTGGAGGTGTGGACTCTGGTCCCCACACCCGGATCTTAGGCCTCCACCGGACCCTCCAGTAGGAGGATAAGATCCATGAACAGGATATTGTGCAGCCACACGAGTTTCTTGATTTCTATGATGAGGATCTTAGAAGGAACCCACCTCTTACCCATGGGCTCCTTCCCTTCTTCCAGGTTGTGAACCGCATCACCCAAAAGACATTGGCTCCTAAGGATGGGGATGCCAACCGCCTCAACTCGAACTCTCACAATGTTCTCACGTGGCTCTCTGTGGAGAACAAGTTCAATGTCTTTGACTACATCTATGAAGAAATCTATCAAGCCTCTGAGAACCCTGCTAGATCCTGCTGCTACTCTCCTTACATCATGAAGATGATCGAGCAGGTGACTCAGAAGAAGTTTGTCAAGGATGTGCCTCACCATCGACTTGTCCCACAGATGCTTTTGGCAACTCTTCATCCTATGTGAACCGCCAGGGCACCTTTGTTGAAGCTGACTGGCATCTCCTTCCACTTGTGGTGCAGGACCGAACTGGGGGTAGGAGCTATCAAGGCCACCACTCGGCGCAGGGTCTTGACCGCGTTGCAGAACATGGGATCCCAAGACCCCCAAAGATGATGTAAAGTGTCTTGCGATGCTCGTGGTCGCTGCTGGCGTTGGAGTCTTCATCCTAGTGGAACACCTTGAGAGCTTGTTCATGCTTCTGTTACTCCATCTCCTTGTCATTGTTGACCTTGGGGTCGACCTCTTGCTTGCCCTCCTACTAGCGGAAGGGTCCGCCTTCAGGACGCTGCTGCGCTCGCTCTTGGTATCACTCGATGCACCTCTTGATCTCCTAGTAGTCACTCGATCTGTGGTCACGGGTCTTGTGCACCGACAGGGCTTGAGTCATCGTCAGTAGTTGTTGGCTGACGCGGGCGTTTGTCATGGCGTGGGGGTCTTGCGCCACAGGTCGTAGTTGCTTCTGCGATGGGTGCCCCCTGCAACGGCTTGTTCTAGCTGCTGCCCCGTTCTTGTTCTTCTTTTTGCTGCTACCCAGGGTAGCAGCACCTTCGCCGGTCTGGTCGGCTTTGCTCACCCCGAAGGTGGGTTGTAGTGCCAGTCAGGGCCTTTTGCCGCTCTGGCGCACTGGTTGGCGATGGAGAAGAGCTCGAAGATGTCTTGCACATTGTGCGTGACTAACTTCTCGAGCATCTTCCTATCACACACTCCCTGCTTGAATGTCAATATCACAGAAGCGTTTGAGATGTTGGGGATGGAGTTGCATACCTGGGAGAACCACTAGATAATGATCATAGCGTCTCCTTGGGTTGCTGACGCATGGCATGGAGGTCGAGCTTAGTGCCGGGGCGCGTGTAGGAGCTGCCGAAATTTGTCGTGAACTACCGAAAGAGTTCTTCCCAAGAGGCTATGGACCCCTCGGGCAGGTTCATGAGCTATGATGGGGCTATGTCAGTCAGGGCGACAGGGAAGTAGTTCGCCAGAGTGAATTCATCCACTCCTGTAGCAAGGGGTGCTGTTGTGTAGATCTGCAGGAACTCGACGAGGTTGACGCTTCTGTCAATCTTCTCTGGCAGATGTGGCTGGAACTTGCGTGACCACGTCTTCAGGTGAAGGTACGAAGTCAAGGCTGTGCACCATCCAATTGGCTTCGCCGGAGAAGCGTATGGGGCGGCATACCCTGGGGGGTCTGCTGCGCATCGTACGGTGAATGCGGTGATGCCGCTTGCATGATTTGCGGCTACTGCGGAGCTTGCAGCGGAGCATTCTATTATCTTAGAACCTGCTGCGGAATTTGCTGCGCCCAAAACTGCTACTATAGCACCTGCTACGCAGAGTACTGCAGGTGGGCGGTCGACCCAGCATAATCTTGATGAGGAGGCAGCAGAGGGTTTACTTGTGGTGCACCTTGGATGGAGGACGCCTCTTGGTATGCTCGTTGAGGGCCGTATTCGGCATTAAGGTTGTGCTGTGTCCCCCGCTGCTGCTCAATAATCATGCGGTTGTCTACATGAGCTCAACGGCGGTCGAACTCGACCCTCAGGTCGACTGTGGGAATCCTATCAGCGCTAGTAAGCCTGGTGGAGTGGGAGTTAGCGGAGCGACGGTCGATGGACGGCGTGCGCGACAGCAACACATAACGTCTCCCTTTGACTAGAGAGTTGCTGGCCGTGACGATGAGGTGGTTGATGTCGTTGACTCACGGCTAAGTCTTTCCTTGGGAGGCGTTCAGGGATGGTGGGTGGTGGAGAAGGGCCCTGGCTGCTACCAGAGATCTCTGGGCGGGGATATGCCCGAATGCGTTTCCCTGGCCAGCTACATCTATGAGGGGGCATGACGAACCAGACTGCACCGCCCAGGTGTGGGATCTGGTCATGGGACGACGGCCACAGAACTAGCCATCCACGGGCTTGATGTACACCATTGCAGTGAAAGTGCAACCACTTTTTTAGAGGAAAAAGCCCCTACCTGGCGCGCCAAATGTCGAAGCATTTTTGCGACACTTACCCCAAGCCTGCTATGCGAGCAGCCCGCGGAGGTTCTTGACCTGCAGGGCTTATTCCTCGGTGAGGTTGTGCATATGAGAGATGGTGAGACGATGGTTTTACGTGGTTCGGGCCGCCGAAACGTAATACCATACTCCACAGTGTCACTTGTATTGTTGGAGAGTGTGCTCTCCTGAGTGTGAATGCATGTGTTGGTTGCGGATGAAGTTGAAGTCCAGCTCGAGAGCCTGTCTAAGTTGGTGGCTGCCCGATCCTTTTATAGTCCAAGGCCGGATAGCTTACAAGTGGGCCCCAAGGCCCGACAGGTGGCCCGAGGGTGATATTATCCTAAAGATATAAGGCTTCTCTCATAAGCTTCCTCTGATTGTGGCTTGAAGACCCGCCGTCTTTCCGCCTCAAATGCCAGTGGCCCGTGCGCAATTGTTGATGTTGGCAAGGGATGTCTCGTCTAACTGTCCTGTCGCCGTAAGCTAACAACTTGGCAGAGCGGGGTAGGCCTGCAAAATCTTCACTGTTATGCGATTGGGCGTAGCGTTATATAATAGTAGGCGTGCGCCACGTCATGCATCTGGGGAAGGCGCGTGTCTTCAATGCCCGATTTAGACAAGGCGCACCGCCCCTTAACTCCCGCAACCCACCGTCCAGGGCAAGTTGCAGGACACGTGGTAGCACGGGAGCTAGCCATTCTCGGGGGAGGCCGAGTCCCATACCGCGAGCCATGTGGCTGCCCCGGAGCCCGCCCTAGAGGAGGGTCCGGGACTCGGGACTGCAGGACACGTGGTAGAGTTGAAGCCTGCATCCGCGGGAGGTGGCTGAGTTGTTGTTTTGGGCCACATAGCAGCACTGAAGCCCACTCCTATGGAGGAGAGAGGTCCCATCTCACTGGGAAAATGGCCGCTCGGACGCCCGTCTCTTTGGGGGAGCTGGACCCCGTCTTGAGGTCCATGTGGCAGCGCCGGATCCCATACTTGTGGGAGGCCAAGGTCCGGTCCTTCTGGACATGTGGCGCCATAGACCCTGCCTCGATAGAGAGGCAGGGTACTTAGGTGCTTTTAGCCTTTGCGCAAGGGTACCCGGTATGCCGGGTATCGACAATGGTGATTCCAGCTGGTATAGTCAAGTCACACACACAACAGAGCAGGTGCGCAAACTAATCCTTTAGTCATATGATGGAAATCTACTCTAACTAATCCCAAAACCTAAAAACACATGCAATAAAAAATTCATCATATGAACATGCTTGCAGTAGATCGCATCTACTAACAAGATCCAGACCAAAAACTACGCAAGTTGACTCTGATGCTGCTCTTGGTAAATTGCGATACGCTACTCTACCAACTGTACCGCATCAGCTGAGAAACATGCGAGTGTAGAGGTCATGGATCGTTACCACTAGACGTGCAGCGCAACGGATCGTAGATGCACGTTGGTGTAGGATAAGTAGATGATCACGTTTGTATCCTCCTTTACACATCATGGTAGCAATGTCATGTTGATGTAGATCGTCTCCTCCTCGTCCTCATCACAGTAGCGTCGTCACATCACCGTGGCCAATCAGTGCAGCAGTGCCTCCACAGTGTCCACACTTATGGGAAGAAACGCCGTGCGCCGATGTGCTAGCACCGCACGCGCGGCAAGGGTTTCGGCGTGAGGACTATGAGGGGTAGGCTAGGGCTGTTATCCCCCTCTATGTATCATCGACCTGTCCTTTTATAGTACAAGGATAGGCCGTTACAAGATGGCCTGGCCTGACATGTGGGCCTGACGATTACTACTATTGATACACATTTGATGCGCTTAATTACCCTTAATGACCGAGTTACGGGCTTTGACAGTGCCGTTACTGGTAATAAGCGTCGTCCGATCGTGTGTCATTAACACAGTATTAATGACACTTAATCGGGTCTTGAAGTCCTTGATTCCCCTTTGAAGATCCGGAGCCGTTGTAGATTCTACCAGAGGTTTGAGGCTGAAGATCTGACGGTTGGACACGTGGCAGCTCTGGAGCATACTGTGGGGAACAGATAGGTCCGATGCCACTAGACACGTGTTAGTTCCAGAGCTTCCCTTGGTATGGGGTTAGGTCCGGGGGTGCCATTATGGTACATAGCCCGGAGCTTCCCCCTTGTGGGCGGTAGCTCCGATTTGATGGTACACGTGGCGACCCTGGGGCTAACCATGTTGGGGAAGCGGGTCCGGTTATGTCAGACATGTGGGCCTCTAAAGGTCTTCAAATCAAGTAGATGACATTTCCTTGAGATCTTTGCAATCTCAAGGGGTATACGGTACTCAGGGTACCGACAATGAGGATAATGATGATCCAAGCGAGGGCATCTACTTTCGCAACAATAGCCAAGGTAGAGTCTTCGGTGTCGGTAAAATTGCAATCTCTCCTCAACACTCCCTTTCACATTTTTTGCATGTTGAATCTCTTGATTATAACCTATTGTCCATATCTCAATTGTGTTCAAAGGGTTATAATTGTTTATTCACTAATGAGGGTGTGACCGTCTCTAGAAGAAGTGATAACTCAATTGCCTTCAAGGGTATGTTAAAAGGCATGCCTTATCTTGTGGATTCACCACAAGTAAAGCCCAAGTTGACACATGCTTGATTGCAAAGACTAACATGGGGTGGCTTTAGCATAGAAGGCTAGCCCGTGTTGGTATGAGGAACTTGCAAAAACTTCTAAAAGGTGATCACATCCATGGACCAAAAAATGTTGTGTTTGAGAAAGATAGGCCATGTAGCGCATGTCAAGCCGGGAAGCAAGTTGGAGCCCCATCCTGCCGAAAACGTGATAACGACATCAACATCGCTAGAGATGCTTCACATGGACCTCTTCGGTCCCATTGTTTATATAAGCATTGGCGGTAAAAAATATGGCTTAGTCACCGTTGATGATTTTTCTCGCTTCACTTGGGTGTTTTTCTTGCAAGACAAAGGTGAAACACAAGGTGTCCTCAAGAGATTCTTGAGGAGAGCTCAAAATGATTCTCCTCGAGAGTAAAGAAGATAAGAAGTGAAAATGGGACCAAATTCAAGAACATTCAAGTGGAAGAATACTTGGATGATGAGGGCATCAAGCATGAGTTTTCAGCACCCTACTCCCCCGAACAAAATGGGGTGGCCAAAAGGAAGAACCGTACACTCATAGAGATGTCAAGAACCATGCTTGATGAGTACAAGACTTTCGATAGGTTTTGGGCGGAAGCGGTCAACACCGCTTGCCATGCCACAAACCGCCTCTACCTCCATCGTCTATTGAAGAAAACTTCGTATGAGCTTCTCACCGGTAACAAACCCAACACTCATACTTTCGAGTTTTTGGTAGTAAATGGTATATTCTCAACAAGAAACCTAGGACTTCAAAGTTCGCTTCAAAATCCTATGAAGGATTCCTTCTTGGCTATGACTCAAACACCTACGCCTATTGTGTCTTCAACAAAGCCCCCGAGTGTGTTGAAATAGCACGTGACGTGGTGTTTGATGAGAATAATGGCTGCCAAGTGGAGAAAGTTGATCAATGTGTGCTAGATGAAGAGGATGAACCAAGAGTTGCATTGAAGAGGATGGCACTTGGTGACATTCGACCTCAAGAAGAGCCAAGTTCAAGTGATCCATCACCATCATTATCCGAACCTCAAGCCCAAGAACAAGCACAAATATCTCAAGATCAAGACCACCAAGTGGAAGAAGAAGCACATCAAAATGGTGGCAATGATCAGGGAGAGGCGAAGAACAAGATAATGATGAAGTTGATTCAAGACCACAAGTGCCACACCCACAAGTTTACCAAAGTGTTCAACGAGATCATCCTGTTGATAACATACTTGAAGATATCTCCAAGGGGGTAACAACTCGATCTCGTATGGTCAATTTTTGTGCACATTACCATTTTGTGTCTTCTTTGGAACCATACAAGGTAGAAGACGCACTACGGGATCTGGATTGGGGTGATGGCGATGCAAGAAGAGTTGAACAACTTCAAGAGAAATCAAGTATGAGAGCTCGTGAAGAGAACAAATGCAAATGTTGTAGGCACCAAATGGGTGTTTCGAAACAAGCAAGATGAAAACGGGGTGGTAACAAGGAACAAGGCATGCCTTTTTGCAAAAGGCTATGCACAAGTCGAAGGTTTGGAATTTGATGAAACTTTAGCTCCCATAGCTAGGCTTGAATCTATTACATTCTTTTAGCCTATGCTACTCACCATGATTTAAGTTGTATCAAATGGATGTAAAAATCGCCTTCCTCAATGGTCCAATCAAGGAGGAGGTGTATGTGGAGCAACCCCTGGTTTCGAGGACGATAAGTATCCTAACCATTTGTTTAAGTTACACAAAACTCTCTACAGCCTCAAACAAGCTCCTAGAGCTTGGTATGAGTTCCTTAGAGGTTTTCTCATTAAGAATGATTTTAAAATTGGAAAAGCTGATTATACCCTCTTTACTAAGCATGTTGACAATGATCTATTCATATGTCAAATATATACCGATGACATAATATTTTGTTCTAGTAACAAATCTTATTGCAATGAGTTTAGCAAAATTATGACTGATAGGTTGGGAGAATTGAAGTTCTTCATTGGATTCCAAGTGAAGCAACTCAAGGAAGGCACCTTCATATGTCAAACGAAGTACACTCAGGATATTCTCAAAAAGTTTGACATGGACAAGGCAAAGCCCATCGAAACACCAATGGCGACCAATGGACATCTTGACCTCAACCAAGAAGGACCGAGTGTCGACCAAAAGGTATATCGCTCCGTGATTGGCTCTTTACTCTACCTTTGTGCATCTAGACCCGAAATTATGCTTAGGGTACGCTTATGTGCAAGATTTCAAGCCGCTCCAAAAGAATGTCATTTGACGGCCGTTAAGAGAATCTTGCGTTATTTAGTTCACACACCTAACCTTGGGCTTTGGTATCCTAAAGGGTCAAAGTTTAATCTCATCGGATATTCTGATGCGAATTATGCTGGACGTAAGGTAGATATAAAAAACACCTTTGGGACTTGCCAATTCTTGGGTAGGTCCCTAGTATCATGGTCTTCCAAGAAACAAAACTCCATTGCCTTATCCAGAACTGAAGCGGAGTATATTGTAGCTGGAAGTTGTAGTACACAACTTCTTTGGATGCGACAAACTCTAAGGGTCTATGGTCTCAATATGAACCATATTCCACTCCTATGTGACAATGAGAGTGCCATTAAGATTGCCCATAACTCCGTTGAGCACTCTAAGACCAAACACATAAATATCTGACACCACTTTTTGAGAGATCGTTCTTTGAAAGGGGATATATTCGTTTCTCATGTCAGTACCGAAAAACAACTAGTCGACATCTTTACCAAGCCACTAGATGGAAACTTAGGAGTGAGCTAAATATCATAGATTCTGAAAATGTGGATTGAGATGTTGCACATCTGAAATATTATTACTTAGTACCTTCAACATATATCATGCTTGCGAAAACTCACCTCCCTCGATTTTCCATCAAACTATTTTACAATATAATGCCTTTTTGGATTTTTAGTCATTGTACGAATGTTGATTGATTTATTGGCCAAAATCCATGAAGGATATTGTGAAAACTAGTCCTTTGATATCTCAACACTTATGTGTAGCTATATAGTCTTTCCCTTAAGAGAAACACACAATTTCTATTAAAGGGAAGTGAGACTTGTCCGACCTTTAGGTCCGGACATGTCCGACATGAGTTATGAATTTCCTGTTCTCTTGACTGCCGGACTTGTCCGACAGGGGCCTCAGACTTGTCCAACGCGGATCTGTCTAAGCCCCCTGATACAAGTTCGACGCCTCCTCTTCCTCCCCATTCATTATCCATTCCATATTCAAACCTATTCGAAATTTTAGGATCGAAGAGCACGTGAAAAGCTACCCGAGGGGAGGTGAATGATAGATTTAAAAACCCCTTAGCAGAAAACTAATCTGATAAGGAAACTGTGTGTGTGACTGATATAGATGAGTTCAAAGGTGACAAAACCATGACGAAACACATGCAAATCTGTAGGATTGAAGAGCACGAGAAAAACTACCAGAGGGGGGGGTGAATGGTAGATTTAAAAAATCTTACGCAGCGGAAATAATTAAACCCCTACCTCTTCGGCAGAAAAATGATCTGTTAAAGAAATCGTGTGTGAGACTAATATAAATGTGTTTTATCGGGACAAAAGTGATATATATCATAGAGAATTAAGTCACGAAGAAAACACAATAAGAATCACTCAAATCCGTCGAGAGAAACTCAAGTTATGATCGAAAGATCAAACAAAGGTCAATCTGTCCTACCCGAGAAAAACAGTTCTGGAACGCTGCGAAGAAACTCGTGTAGATCAGAAACCACAAATCCAATGACCGTGAAATTTTGACAGATGATAGATACTCAATTTGTAAAGACAACCCAAAAAGAATCACGTCAATTGGATCTGTAAAACTCGAGTTATGATAAAACCACCGACGAAAGGTAGTGCTGTCCAGAAACTCGATGAGTAAAACTTGTCTGGAACAATTCGGACGAACAAGGCACAAAAGTTCCTTAAAAATACAAATTTTATTCAATAGAACGCAAGAGGAACAACCCCAAAGTCGTGCCACACGAGCTTTGGCCTCCCTTGCTTATATAACTAGCCCTTTGGCCTGTCCACAAAAGTTTTGAGAACAATTTCCCCCCCTTTTTGAAAATCAAATGAGATAGACCCCCTATACATATTTCTCTCCCTTGCATAATTCACCATATTATCTACCCCCTTTGACAATGTATTCAGCAAGGTTCAAAAGAGAAATTTTAATTGTTATGAGCATATTATAACATATACATATAAAATAAAGCTCATCCAAGTCATACTATCAAGTAACTAACACTATCACAACAATGAGATACATAAAGTAGTGTAAGCCATGCTAGAGATCAAATGTAATTTTCATTTTAAGCAAGTCATGATCTCACAAACTTAACTATTTCAATACCTGAAAGCATGACACTTATTGCTGCATTTTATTTTTCAAAGCACAAATTTAGATCATATGATATTTGAAAGAGATTATATGAGCATCTGCCTTATTCTAACCAACCAAGCTAAGCCTATGTCATTTGACAATCAGAAGCTTAAGGACATGGTTTTAGTCATACACAACTTCTTCCAAGTTCATATCTAAGTGCAATGATAAGCCATCTCAAAAGAAGAAGTGCGATGCACGCATATTCTCTTGATCTTTTCTCAACTTATATTTGTTCACAAAAACTCAACATGTGAGTTGATTACTCGATTAATTCTTTATGATTAAAAACACTTGTGAGCATGCAACAAGTTCAAAACAGCAAGAAAGTTTAACCATGACCAGATTTAGTGTAACTAATTATTCCAATTACTAGACATGGCAAAAACTACAAAATGTATAATACGAGTAATGTAGTAAGAACTTTTAGCATGTAAAAGGAATCACAAAGTCATATATGTATGAAATACTATGCTCATATTATCTTAATTTCAGATTCACACATAGACTTCTCAAGTTTGAAAACTCCCCCTCAATGTAAGTCATGAAGATGCATAACCCCTATTTCACTACGAATGAAACAAAAACGAGTGAAATCCAAAGGTTTTGTAAAAATGTCAGCCAATTGTTGTTCTGTATCTACATGGTGAAGCACAATGTTTCCTTTTTCAACATTATCACGGAGAAAGTGATACCTAATATCAATGTGCTTAGTTCTAATGTTACACAGGGTTTTTAGCAATGCAAATGGCACTAGTGTTATCACAAAACAGTGGAACAATATCTAGATCAACCCCATAGTCCTTAAGTGTTTGAACAATCCAAAGAATTTGTGAGCAAGCACTAGCAGCAGCTACATATTCAGATACGGTTGTGGATTGTGCAACTGAATTTTGTTTTCTAGAGGACCAAGCAACAAGTGAATTACCAAGAAAATGACAAGCACCGGAAGTACTTTTCCTATCAATCCTACAACCTCCAAAATAAGCATCGGAAAAAGCTTTCAAAGTAACAGTTGAGGAAGAAGGAAGAAAAATGCCAAATTCTTGAGTTCCATGTAAGTACTTGAGAATCCTTTTGACGGCTTGACGTTGTGAAGCACGTGGGGAGGCTTGAAATTGTGCACAAAAACATACGCTGAATTGTATGTCCGGTCTTGATGTCGTGAGGTACAAAAGTAATCCGATCATGCTTCTATATTCTTTTTGATCCACATGTTCACCATCTTCATAAAGTTCAAGTGTTGTTGTTGTTCCCATTGGTGTCCGAAGAGGCTTGCTTTTCTCCATGTTGAAGCGCCTTAGGAGGTCTTTTGTATACTTCGTTTGATGCACAAAGGTACCCTCCTTGGTTTGCTTGATTTGCAGCCTCAAAAAGTACGTGAGTTCTCCCATCATACTCATCTCAAATTCTGAGCTCATCATAGCTGAAAACTTGGACACAAGATCATGAGAAGCACAACCAAAGATAATATCATCCACATACACCTGTACGAATAATGAGTCATTGCCATGCTTAAGCACAAAAAGAGTTTTATCAACCTTGCCCATGGTAAACCCCTTTTCAAGTAAGAATGTTTTTAGAGAATGACTAGTATGCGATCTCATCTATGGTGCAATCATGCAATCATCTATCATCAACTATTGGATGTCAATCCTAGGGTGGTTGCGTTTTTTCACTTGACCCCCTCCACCACACGGAGGGATTTAAGTGAAAAACGCAACCACCCTAGGATGGACATCCAATGGTTGAGAGTGGATGATTGCATGATTGCACCATAGATAAGATTGCATACTAGTCATTCCCATGTTTTTAACCTACCATACCATGCTCTAGGGGCTTGTTTGAGACCGTACAAGACTTTGGATAGTTTGTAAACATGAATAGGAAAATCTGAATTTTCAAAACTTGGTGGTTGTTTGACATAAACCTCCTCATCTATGTAGCCTTTAAGAAAAGCACTTTTAACATCCATTTGATATAGCTTGAAACCTTTAGATGTAGCAAAAGCTAACAAAATTCTTATGGCTTCTAATCTAGCAACATGAGCAAAAGTTTCATCAAAATCTAGACCTTCAACTTGAGTGAAACCTTGAGCAACCAACCTAGCCTTATTCCTAACCACAACCCCATCCTCACTTTGTTTATTTTTAAACACCCATTTAGTTCCAATTAAAGTGTGACTGGAGGTGGAGGTACAAGTTTCCAAACATTATTTCTTTCAAAATTTTCTAACTCTTCTTGCGTGGCAATAATCCAAGATTCATTAGTGAGTGCGTGTAATATATCTTTGGGTTCAAAAGAAGCAACAAAAGAAGAATGAGCATGAGAGTTTGGATCGCAAAACCTGGACCATGTAACTCGTTCGTGCAAGCTTCCAATAATATGTTGTGGAGGATGAATTTTGAGAACCCGGAGGGTGGACACTTCACAAGCTTCTTCTTCTTCATGTTCATCACAAATCGATGAGCTTGTGACTTGAGGAGGATCTGGACCAGCAATGGTGGTCATCGGCGCTGGCTGTGAATCAAAATTAGGAGCTCGAACAATGTCATTAGCTGCTGAATTTTCGGGCAGCAGCTCCACCTCTTCCTCATCTTCAACGAAAATGATCTCCCCCTGCGGATATGGATCTGGAATTGCAATGTTTGAGCTAGTACCTGGGCTAGCTTCATCAAAAGACACCTCACAAGTCTCCACAATTTTGTTAGTGTCAAGTAAATGCACACGGTAGCCTCTAGTATGAGATGAATACCCAAGAAACATAGCATCAACAGATCTAGCTTCAAATTTATCAAGATTACCATGTTTCTTAACAAAGCATTTGAAGCCAAAGACCTTAAACTATGTAACACTAGGCCTATGCCCAAACTGAAGCTCATATGGTGTTTTTACTAACTTAGCTCTCAAGAAAACACGATTTGAAACATAACAAGCTGTTGCAATTGCATCCGCCCAAAATTTTCTAGGAGTTTGATTTCATCAAGCATAGTCCTAGCCATCTCAACTAAGGTTCTGTTCTTTCTCTCTACAACACCGTTTTGTTGAGGTACATATGGTGAAAAAAATTGATGATCTATTCCTTTTTCAGCACAAAAGTGATCAAAATATTGATTTTAAACTAAATTCAATTATCACTTCTAATTGCTTTTAAAGATCCTGGGTGCTCAAGTGAAAGTCTAAGAACTAAACTTTTAAAGTGACTAAAAGCTTCATTCTTAGATGCCATAAAGTAAACCCAAGAGTATCTAGAAAAGTCATCAACAATTACAAGCACATACCACTTACTTTGAAAAGATTGAACACGTGAAGGACCTACTGTGTCAAGGTGCAAAAGTTATCCTGGTTCAATTTTCATGGTCATTGTGAGAGGAGGATTTGAATCTGCAATCTTCTTAGCATGTCTACAAGAAGTGCACACAATATCGTTGTATCCTTTAAGCTTAGATAGCCCACGAATGCGATCAAGACCATTAACACGTGTGAGGTGATCAAAGCCTACATGACCAAGTCTACGATGCCAAAATAAGTCCTTCAAATGATTAGCAACTAGACACCTATGCTTAGAAGTTGACATATCAAAAACAGCTTTAAAAACTCTTCCAATCCTAGACATGTTACAAAAGCTCACCTTTTTAATCTACAATCTTGCAGCAATTTTTTTGTGAAATTAACTTCTAGATTTTCATCTAGCAATTGTGAAATAGAAAGCAAGTTGTATTTAAAATTTTTAACAAGTGCCACATCCTTCAAAGTGTAATGTTTATTTACTTTAACCAAACCCTTAGCAATTATAGGAGTTGAAGAATTATTGGCAAAAGTAACATTCTCTACAATGTGACACAAAAGAGAGGCAGGACACCATTCTTTGTTACTAGTCATGTGGCATGAGCAACCTGAATCCACAACCAAATGTTCTCCTTCCTCAAGCGTGTAACCTACATAGAAGGACAATACGTCAATGACTCAATACTGGGGTTAGTCAAAAGGCATTTATGAATCCAGTACTGAGTCACACAACGTTCGGTAGGAATAACACACGAAAGATGAGATGAAATAACAGGTTCATGAGCAAAAGTTTGAGAGTTCTTGTACCCAACTACTGATATATGAAGTGTGTTATGTGTAGCATGAAAAAAAGTAGATTTGGGAGCAAAATTTACATGTTTATGCTTATTACAGCAGGTTGCATGTTCCTAACATTCCATTCAGCAAGTGTAACAAGTTTTGCTCGGTTGTTATGTGATCTAGCAATCATTCCTTCTTTTTTTCCATTGTTTAGCTAGTATATAACAAAAATCTATGACATGACCATCTCTACCACAATAGGTACAATAAAATTTAACTTTGTGCTCATGTCTAGATGAGAAAGCAACATGTTTATTAGAAATCGAATGAGACAACACTCCTGTAGATTTGAAAACCACCTCTTTTTATTTAGGAACCATTTGAATCAAACCATTCCCTAATGATTTTATAATTTTAGGTGGATGTGCCTTAGCATGAGTATGGGAATTAAAACCTAAACTAGTTTTATCATTGCAAGACTTAGATGAATTCAGCAGCAAGTTTAGATTTTTATTTGCATTACAGAATCGATCTAGTGTCCTATGCATGATATCAAGTTTTTGGACAAGTCTAGACATTTTTTCACATGAAGTTTTTCCTTTTAGTTTGCAATTAGAATAGGAATTAACTTAATGCACACATAAAGCTTGTTCAAAGCAGAATTTCATTCAAATCATCATGTAGTTTCTTATCAAGCTTATCACAAGTAGAATAATGCAAATCAATTGTAGAAAAACTAGCATCTTTCTTGTTTTTATCGTTAAGTGCAACAAGCTTTTTGTTCTTTCAATTTCAAGTTCAAGTTTATCAAGAGTGGAGGTGTGCATACTTCTTAAAGAGGGCAATGGTTCATATATTAATTCATATGAGGAACAAAAATCATCACTAGAAATCAAAGATTTTAAACGATTGATTTCAAATTCCAGTGATTCAGTTTTAACAGCATTGTCTCTAAGTTTCTTTTCCTTTTTTGAAGTATAATAGTGGCACGAGAAATAGCATCACACATTTCTTCTCGCAAGCGGGACATACCTCTTCATCGTCGCTGTTGTGTTCTACCTCCTCCATACTTGATCTTGAGTTGCGCGCTATGAAGCACATATTTGCCAAATTCTCTCCATCTTCATCACTTCCGATGTCCACATCACTCGAGCCATGTTCTTGAAGTGTAAAGACAAAATTGTTTATCAATGGCAACCTATAAAACCCTTCTTGTTGTTGTTGTTGTTTGTAGAGGAGGACTTGAATTTTGTTTGCTTCTCATTACGGGGAGTAGAACCTAAAAGGTTAGAGCAATTTGTAAAAAATGTCCAAAGTCACCGCATTCGAAGCATCGTTGAGAATCACCACTTCCTGTTATCGAGTTCTCACATTTTGCAATGCTTTTGAGTGTCGAGTAGAAAGAAGTGCTAGCTCCTTCTCTGGAATATCTTCAATCTGTTCAAGGGTTAGAGATGACAACAAAACAAGTGTACCACACGACGAAGATTGACTAGAACTAGGCATGCCATGTTGTGAAACAAATACAAGAGACTTGTTGGGGTTTTTACGTGATATTATGTCAAGTTTATGAGTTTTTAACTTGGAATATAGCACATCTAATGTAAGTGTACTCATGACAGTGGATTCACAAATAGATGTAACTTTAATCTCCCAAATTGGCATGTCTAATGCACTTAACAATTGCCTAGCATTCTCAACATTTGAAAAATTAACACTGTACACAAGTTGCTGAGAATTTTATTAAAGCGAGCAAAGAAGTTATCGATCGATTCACCTGGTTGCATCTCAAAATGCATGTACTCTTTCTTGAATATATCTTGACGTACCTCTTTGATTCTTTTGGATCCTTCGTGGTAGTCACATAAAGCTTTCCACACGTCGTATGCTGATCGGAGATGTGCAACACGATCGAAGTCGCTTTGAGTCAATCCTTGTATGATCAATTTCCGCGCTTTGTTGTTGTTGTCGACATCCTTTGTGTTGGCAGCCGTTACTTGATCATTTGATGGCATGTCATAGTGCTTGAAGAACATTTCCCAGATGGAGAAGCCTTGTTCTTGTATGTAAGCCTCCACACGTGCCTTCCAGACCTGAAAATCAATGCCATCAAACACACAATATTTTGCGAAGTATTTCTCCATGTCGATTAGTCAAAACATGTGCAAATCAATGAGATTAGAACACCGTGGCTCTGATACCAATTGTTGGATCGAAGAGCACGTTAAATCCTACCAGAGGGGGGGTGAATGGTATATTTAAAAACTTTTGAGTGGAAGCTACGAAAACACCTCAGCAGAAAACTAATCTGATCAGGAAACTACATGTGCGACTGATCTAGATGAGTTCAACCGTGAAAAAACTAGTATAGATTGTAAATAATCAATTCATGGAGACACCACAATAAGAATCACGAGAAATCTTTTTGTAAAACTAAAGTTATGACTAAAACCCTGAGCGAAAGTCAATCTATTCTAACAGAGAGCAAACAAATCTGTTATGCTGCAAAGAAACTTGTGTAACTCAAAAACCACAAATCCAATGACTGTTAAATTTTCGGAGATGATAGATAATTGACTTGTGAAGACAAAAAAGTAGAATCATATCAATTGGAGTATTAAAACACGAGTTACCATCAAAACACGGAAGAAAGGTCTGGCAGTGCAAAAACTCGACGAGAAAGACTTGACGAAAACAAGTCGGACAAACAAGGCACAAAAGCTCCTTTAAACTACAAATTTTATTAATCAATACATAAGATGAACAGCCCCAAAGTCGTCTTACCATGAGCTCTAGCCTCCCTTGCTTATATAACCAGCCCTAATGCCAACCCAATCCTAACTAGGACTCCTCTTCCTACTTGGACTCTAACTCAACCTTATCATAACTGCTCAAGACTCTTCCATACGCAGATAGAAGCAATCTTAAGACTTACAAACACCTTATATATGTACCAAACATTCCTAAAACAACTCAACTTCATACTCACCACGAAATCTAATGAAAACAAACTCTAAACCTTCCATAAACGAACCATAACCACCTCAGCCGCAGCCTGAGGCATAAACCAGCCGATTGGATCTTTCCAACCATCTTCACTTCCATATCTCTTCACCACGCCTTGAAACAATGTAGCCACGTCCATGCACCCCTTGCATACACGCAAACACTTTCCGAAACGTTCACGTTACCTTCATATGCATTGTCCTTGACCCAAACTTGCTGCGTGAGCTCCTGATCAACTCAACCACAATTCCTCTCGAACTTGGTTGTTGAACCTCATCTTCTTCCTAATACTAGTTCAATAGATCCCATCACCAGCCATGTCTTGACCTCAAGCAACACCTGCACATGAACAAACAACCAAATCTTCCGAGCACATGTCCTTGACTTGACTCTCGTTAGTTCGAAACCCACAACACCTTACGTGAGCACCTCACATAAGCATGTTGCAAACCATATCAAAAATGATATCAGCCATAACCACCAAAACACACCAAAAACTTGGCAAATGAATACTAAGCAAACCTTCCCATAATCCAAAAAGCAAGTTTGAAACATTGCAAGTTAAAAACAGATCTGCCGCACAATTATTTTAGCAAATAAAAATATTGAATAGACCAAAAGTGGCGCTGCAATGTAAAGGCAAAAGATCGGACATTCCAATCCGAAACTCACATGCAAATCACGTGTTGGAAAGTTCGGACAGTCGTAACCAAGTAAAGAGTAAATGTTACTCTCGAAAACACGTTTGTAAAGATCAACCGTATCGACTCACGTGCTGCTCACATGACTGAAAGTTTGGACAATCCGAAACGAGAAGCACATGCAACTCACGTGAGAAAAAGTTTGGACAATTCAAAACTATCGAGAGTAACATTACTCCCCAAAAACACATTGAAAAGTTCGGACAGTCCAAAACTATCGAAGGTAACGTTACTCCCCAAAAATACATTGAAAAGTTCGAACAGTCCTAAACTATCGAAGGTAACGTTACTCCTCAAAATGTACTGAGACAAGTTCGGACAGTGTGTATAGGGTTTATAGGTGTAAGCTTAAAAACTTTACATGTCGACACTCACATTTATTCTAATTGTCAATTTGATGAGGACATCCCAGCCTTCGTAACCCAGATGCCTTGGTTACACCGGATGCATCCGTTATGCCAGTTGCATCGTCTGTCACAACAGCTCAACCTCAGGTTATGTCTCCAGTTACACAACAAGACATAAGTGTGCGACCCGTTGCGCAACACCAAACATCAGTTACACCATCACATATGTATGAAGGCCTGGTTATGCACAATCGTGCTAAGAAGCTACAACAAGAGGTGCATGCTTTCCTCTCTGAGTTAAACTTTAATATTGATGAGAATGTTATACTACCTAAGTCATGTACTCTACTCTTACTTAGGTTTACACAAGAGGGATCCCAACTGGGTTACTCAAAGGAGACAGAAGGTTACACAGAGGGCGTCAAGACATCTGCAGATACTTCAACTTCTTGTCCAAGTCTGCACCATCTCAGGAAGATACAGGATTCATGCTATACATGGTTAGAAACATCATCAAGTCAAGATTCCAACGCAACAAATGGAACATCATTTCGACTTCCCAATGAGGAGTGGTGGTCATTTGATTGAAAGCTGCGCAGGAACCCAAAAGACGCGCGTGAACTGAAGAAGACTTCATGAATAATTCCACCAGTTGTCCTTCCACCTTTCCAACGTGGTGACTTCAGTTCACACTTATCCCATACCCATCTAGGAGGGTTTTTCGTAGTATAAATACCTCCTATTTACTCTGAAAGAACCAGTTGAATATTGATGAATCGATAGCCTATATGGTTTTGCAGCCACGCTGCTGAGTGCCTTGCACACCCCTTGTTCTTCCTTGTTCTCTTGGACTTGTGAAGAGATCTCTCTGAGGTCCCCTACTCCATGCTCTATGGTTGCCAGTTCGTCTGCGCCGTTTTGTGTGGTTCAGTCCCGTAATTTGTGCTCTATGGTTGCTAGTTCGGCTGCACTGTTTTGTGTGGTATTACACCTGGTTGTGATTTTGTGGTCGTTCGGAGATCGAGTCGAAGTCCTCAAGATTTCAGTGCCTCTCTCCCTGTCACTTAGTCGCCACCACACCTTTGTAAGGTATAAAGCTACTTACCCGCTGCTTGCAGCAAATTATCTTGGCTACAAAGCCTACTGCCGTGAAGATCAGGCCATCCTAGGACCTTTATTTGAAGCGGTCCCTATCATGTGGTAATCATAGCTATCGTTGTCATGGTAGGTTTTGTTATCATCCATAAATTTACCCTTCACTCTACCATTTGTTATTGATGTGTTCATGTCCTAAAGTCCACTGAAAAAAACCCTATAGCCCGTGGTACTGTCACTTTGTGTGTTGCGTTCATCTGGTTGTTTGTTGTCATCATTGTTCTTCCGTCGTATTTCATTGGTTTTAGTTGTATCCGCTACCTCATTTATATTATTGTTGTTTCATAAACAATAAAAATTGTGAAAGAAAAATGAAAAAATATCAGAAAAGTTGAAAAGGGTTGTCTTGCGGATTGTGTAACTTCAAGTTTCAGATTTATAAACCCAAGTTGGTTGTATTCTAGATAGCAATTTTTACACCTTGTTGAACTGTTACGCACTTGGTTACAGTACCATACTTTTTCCCTTGAACATCCACCTATAGCTCCAAAAATAGCCGTAAACCGAACCTCTCGTCTTGTATCCTTTCAACCGCTTATTCACAGCTGGATTAGACACTAGCACACTCACAGTCCTTTGAGAACAAGCAAGAGCTTGGTCAAGCAAGAGGTGAGGTTGTGTGATTCCATAAATTTTTCCTATTCCACTATATATATTGGCTTGAACTAACATGGCAGGATCCGATTAAAGTGTTCGTAGTGGTCATTATGAGGATGAAGAGCCTCCTGTTGCACGAGCTGAGCTACATCAACTACAAAACTCGCTCTTGCAAGCTATGAAAAGGATGTTTAGTGAACGTGTCCCTGCAGCGGCAGATGGATACCTAGAAATTAATATGAAGAATCGGATGGTGAAAATTCTGGTTATGGTGATGACCATTTTAGAGATGGTCGTGATCATCGTGGTCATCGTGGAGGAGGTAGACGTGGTGGTCGTAATGACCGGCGTGCAGGAGGTGATCATGAAAGAGGTCGCCGTGTGCACTTTGATGATGAAGATGAATTTCATGAGAACCCTAATGAGGGATCTGATTTTAATCCTTTTGCAAACCAAGGGGGGTTTGGACGTGATCGTGGTCGCAGTCGTGATGGTGGTAATGATGGGGAACATCGTTGTGGTCGCGGCAGGAATGAATCAAATAATATTGTTCGTGTGAAGTTAAGTATTCCAAAATTTTCAGGAAAGGAAGATGCAGATGCATATCTTGAATGGGAGGAGAAGTGTGATCAGATTTTTAGAGTGCATAATCACTCCGATCAGAAGTGTGTGAACCTTGCTTCAGTTGAATTCTGTAGTTACACTCTCAACTGGTGGAATCAACTACAAAGAAATCAGCTTGATTGGGGACATAATCATTTTGATACATGGGCTGAAACGAAGAGAGCGATGAGAAGACGCTTTGTTCCATCAAGCCATCAACGTGACCTTCGCAATAGGTTACTGTCGGGACCCAACATACTGGGTACCCTCGCGCACAAGATAAAAATGCCCAAATGCCCTGCCTCTCTGTTGAGGCAGGGTCCGATGGCGCCACGTGTCCAGCAGGTCGGGACCTTGCCCCTTTCCAAGGGCAGGCTTCGGACCTGCCACGTGGACCAGAAGACGGGACCCGGCACCCCAGAATAGACGGTCTCCCGAGCTGCCATGTGCCTGGCAGGACAGGACCCTGCTCCTCCATGGGAGTGGGCTCTAGTGTCGCCACGTGGCCTGAAGCTCCGGACCGGCCTTCCCCACAGAGGCAGGCTCCAGAACCGCCACGTGTCCAGTAGTCCCGGACCCTTGGCTCTCCTCAGAGATAGGCTCCAGGGATGCCACGTGGCTGCAGTACAGGACCCGGCCTCCCTCGCTGAGTCTGGCTCCGGTGCTGCCACACGTTCTGCAACTTGTCCTGGATGGTAGGCTGTGGGAGTTAAGGGGCGGTGCACCCTGTCTAAATCGGGCATTGAAGACACGCGCCTTCCTCAGGTGCACGACACGGCGCACACCTCCTATCAGGTACCGTTGCGCCCAATCGCATCGCAGTGAAGACGCTGCAGGCGTACTCCACTTTGCCAAGTGGGTAGCTTACAGTGACAAGACAGTTGGATGGGACATTCTGTGCCCTCATCAACGACTACGCATGGGCCACTAGCATCTGAGGCAGCAAGACGACTAGTCTTCAAGCCGCGATCAGAGGCAGCGTAGCTGGGAAGCTTTAGATCTTTAGGATAAGATCATCCTGGGTCCACCTGTCGGGCCTTAGGACCCACTTGTAAGGTGCCTTACCTTCCTATAAAAGGATCGGGTAGCCAACGTTACAAGACATTTGCACTTGAACTCTCATATCCACAACTTAGACACTCAAGCAATACAACACACAGACTGTGGAGTAGGGTGTTACGCTTCGGCGGCCCAAACCATGTAAAACCATCATCTCCCATATATCATACACGTAGCCTCACCTTAGGACTAATCCCCCGTCGATCAATAACCTCTGTAGGCTCTCTCAAAGCACGTCCAAGGGAAGTGTCGCAAGAACACTTCAACATTTGGCACGGCAGGTATGGGCTTTTTCCTCTAAAAAGTGGTTGTGCTTTCACTGCAATGGTGAACATCAAGCCTTTATATGGCGGTTCCAGTGGCCGTCGTCACACCGGGGGTGGTCCTGTGACCAGATCCCACTCCAGGGCGTGGTCTGGTCCGTCACGCCCCCAGACAGATGCAGCTTGCCTGAGCGATGGATCCCGTTGCATCCCGACCCAGTTGGTGCCCCTGGAGCCACCGGCTACAAGTCTGAAGAGCGCTCTGGCAACAGCCAGGGCCCTTCTCCACAACCCACTGTCCTTGAATGCTTCCCAGGGAGCGGCTCAGCAGTGGGTCCATGACATCGACCAACTCGTTGTTGTGGCCATCAACTCCCTCGTCAAAGGGAGACGTCATGTGTCAATGTCGCTCACGCTGACCATCAACCGTTTCTCCATCAAATCCTGCTCCTCCAGGATCCCGACGGCCGACCTCAGGGCTGAGCTCGACCACCGTCGGGCAAATGAGAACTCTCGCACCACCATCGAGCAGCAGTGGGATAGACGGCACAACCTTGAGGCTGAGTACAGTGCTCAAGAGCTTCAATATCAGGCATCCTCCATCCAAGGTGCACCTCAAGTAAACCCTCTGCGACCTCCACATCAAGATTATGTTAGGTTGACCGCTCCCCAGCACTACTATGCACAGCATGTTCCGCAACGGCAGGTTCCACAACAACAATACTCTTCGCAACATGTTCCCCGTCATCCTGATTGGCTTGGCCCGATCATGGCTCATGAACCTGCCCAAGGGGTCCATAAACTATTAGGAAGAGCTATGCTGGCAGTTCACAACAAACTTTGGCAGCTGCTACAAGTATCCCGGCACCGAGCTCGACCTCCATGTCGTGCGTCAGCAACCCGCAAAGACGTTGCGATCGTTCATCCAACAGTTCTCCCAGGTACACAACTCCATCCCCAACATCCCGAATGCTTATGTTATAGTAGCATTCCGACAGGGTGTCCAAGATAAGAAGTGAATGTATCCTAGAGGAGGGGGGTGAATAGGCTTTTTGAACTTTTGTCGGACCCTGAAACACTTAACAAACTGATCAAATACAGACAGACCGGACTAGTCCCTGTGCAGACTAGTCCAGTATTCGCGGACTAGGTTAATCGATAATTTCACTTCTAGTACCCTATGCAGCGGAAAGTAAATAGCAACTTGGATGTATTAGAACAGTGAAACAGTGTATGACAAGGATCAACTTTAATTCCAATAGTTTAATGTAAGTTACACAAGATTATGTAAACCCTAGAATGAGATGAACAATGAAACAAAAGTGCACAAGACACGATTTTATCCCGTGGTTCGACTCCCACGAAGGAAACCTACATCCACATTGAGGAGTCCACGGAAGGCCGGGTCTTCACCAACCCTACCCTTGTTGAATCGCCACAGAGGACGATTCTCTTCCACTAACCACAAAGGGGCAAATAACCGAGTTCATGGGGCCTTCAAACAAGTTGAGGGCTCCACAAGATTTACAATGAAGAACACCACCAAACACACTCCAAAGATATGCAATAAACAATAAGTGTGTGTGAGAGATTCAAACCCAAGAGCTCAAGATCATGTGAAATAAGTCTCTCCTTTTGATCAATGCTAATCCTAAAAGATTTGATCATTTTAGGGTTAGAATGTGTGGAGAGATATGTTTGTAGGGCTCTTGGGAGGTGTGACGACATAGGGGATCGAGAGATCTGGTTGTAGGGATGCACTCCTCTATTTATACTAGGGTTTACAAAAGTTATTGTTAGAGTTTGCAATGTCCGAACTAGTCCGCGGTGGACTCCAGACTAGTTCGCTGTGCGGCGTGTGGAAAACCCTAAGTGTTCAGATATATCGAACTTGTCTGAAAATCTACGAACTAGTCCGATTTGGGCTCTCGAAGTGTTCGGACTAGTCCAGCACAAATCAACCTAGGCCGATGTGGTGAACCTCATGTTGAATTGAGGACAAGTCCGCACTTGGAGGACTTGTCCTATTTTAGTCAGAGAGTTTTTAGACCAGTCCGTGGTGATATCAGACTTGTCCAGTGTCGTGAAAAATTGTGGGGCTAATGGACATGTCCGGACTTGGAGGACTTGTCCGAATTTAGTCAGAGAGATATCAGACTAGTGCGTGGTGATATCGAACTAGTCCGGTGCTGTGTAAATTGGAGCACTTGCGGACAAGTCCGCACTGGGGGGACTTGTCTGTTTCTAGTCAGAGACATACCGGACTAGTGTGGTGTATATCGAACTAGTCCGATTTTCCTGTGAATTGTGCAGTGAGTTAAGTTGTTTGTTAACTTGAGCTCTTGAGGTGTGTTTCTCCAACACACTCCATACACAATGATCTAATATTTTCATCTCTTGAGCTCTTTTTCCTTTAGATCCTCATTCTCCTTCCTTTCTGCGCTATCTTCGTAATTTCTTTAAAGCCTGTGCTCATCTCAACAATTTTGTTAGGATCTCATTTGTTTATAATAAATCAACCAAAACCCACAAGGTATGCCTAGATGCACTTTCAATCTCCCCCCTTTTTGGTGATTGATGAAAACCAATTGAGATTTACACAAATATTATAAAAATTCAGATTTTCATAAAGTGTGCACATATGAGCTTTGAGCAAAAATAGGCAATGTAGACATAAGACATATGTGCACTCTTTATGGTGGGGTGCGAAACTACATGTGTGTGAGCAATAATCGTGATGTGAATGAGGTAAATGGCATAATCATAACAGCATCAAGACTATCAAGTATGAATATCAAATTCAGAGCATATAACATAGATCATAAGCATAACATAGTCATCGTTTCACAGCACATGTCCATAAGCATAATGAGAGCATAATTAAAGTTTTACAGAACCAAAAGAAACAGAAATAGAGTTCTCATCTCTCAATCTACTGCTAGGACCTAAGACTCCCCCTCAATCTCTCCCCCTTTGGTATCAAGGCACCAAAAAGAAGGAGAAGAGGGATCTAAACATCATCGCAGGCTCACTCTGCGTTGTCGGTCCTTTCGTTGTCTCCATCTTCAGGCTGAGAAGGATGAGGGTGAGAGCCACTCACCGTGCCCCCAATGCCAAAGTAGGCAATCTCGAAAGGAGATAGAGGAGGAAGCTTAGAGAAGTCAGAGATGGAGTCCTTTGAGATGACTGGAGACCCAATAGGCTCAATCTCCGGTTTTTAACAAATTGCTTTGGTATTGTCCTTCATGTACCACATTTCCACCTTTCTTGCCTTTTTCATCTTGTGAACTTTCGCCTCAGTCTTGTGGCAAGAACCAAATATAGCTGCCAAGTACTTCATGATCCCACTGGTTGATCCTTTGTTAGAAGGAGGGGCCCTAGTGCCAGAGGATGGCCTTGTATCTTCTTGAGCTTTTTCTGGATGTTCCTCACTTGAGACAGGTGAGGGAGCAGCTGGGAGAGAGGCTTGAGGAGGCTTCTGAGGCCTTAGAGGAGTGTGCTCTACATTCTTCACAAACTCAATTCCTGCGACTTTTTCAATCATAAACATCAAGTATGGTGCATAGCCACAAGAGCGGTTCGGTGTGCAGGAGATGTTCACCATGTCATTCCAGATGTAGTCGAAGTTGTCAAACTTCCTCTTCTTGCTATTCACTTTCATCAAGGTTCACAAGTAATCTTGGACACTCCCAGAATCTCCATCCTTTGGAGCAATCGTCTTCCGGAGCACTCTATTAAGAACCATGAAGAAGGGCTTCATGTTCTTGGTTGAGGGAGGATTGTACTTGAGGCGAGTATCATAGAGAAAGTCCATCTTGTCCTTCTCGAAAACACCAATATTGTGAATAATGATCTCATTACTGTCGGTGTCCTCAAGGTGTAGCAGCCTAGCAAACTCATCGTAAGTAATAGTGTACTTGGATCCATGTGTCATCCAAGTCACTCTCTCTTCTTCACCACTGGCAAAGTAGCAGGTCGCAAGGAATTGAGCGATGACCTCATCATTACAGTTATATCTAAAAGCAAACAAGTCATTGAGGCCATGCCTCTCCACAGCCTCTATCAATTCGTCAAAGGCTTGACAACTCTTTCTCTCAAAATGTGCCCAGTCGATCCATTGGCTGCGGACCACGGGAGTCTTCATCTGAAGGTACATGGTACTGTAGTAGTCCGCGTGGATGTTGCTCCAGAATCTAGGATCAACTGCCTTCTTGCCAATTCTATAGGCATCAATCTTCCTCAGTTTCCAAGATACATCACTCCCTTTGCCATCGAACTTTTCTTCCGAGGGGTCCCTATTTCCCCGTCTTGGAGCAATCATCTCGAGGGGGCCAATCAGGTCAGAGGCAATTCCTTTGCCTTTTCCCTTAGTTTGGCGTGGAGTCGCCGAACTAGGACCAACCACATCTTGTGCTCTCGAAGCAGGCTTCTTGGCCGGAACTGTTCGACACACCCTAGGTGGAGTCAGCGAGGGGTTAGCGGTACGATCTTGTCTTTTCTTGGCTTGGCCCGTCGAAACACGAGGCAAGGTCTCTTGATCCATTTCAGCCTCGAAGTTACAAATTTCATCGTTTGAGCTCGACATTGTCTTGACAAGAAGGTTAGACATGACATAGATAAGGATTGGTGGCATGGAAAAGCACTAAGTTGAAGAAGATTAGGGTATTGTTCAGCTACATAGGACTTGTTCGTTGCTCAGGTGCGGACTAGTCTGGGGTACCAGACTTGTCCGCACTTATAACGGACTAGTTCGATATTCAGCTGCTCAAACCCTAACTAATAGGATAATGGAGTTTCTCAACGCAAAAATGGAGCAATGTAGGTGTACTACTACAAGGGAGCATGTATTGACAAGAAGAACTAGGCTATTTGAACAAAAATAAGGCAAATTGAAGGTTACAGAGTTTAGAGAGAAATTTACCAAATCCTTTGATTCGCGACATTGAAGGATTTGTTGATGCGGACAAGTCCGTGGTCTTCAATTCCCTCGCAATGGAGATCAAATCCCACCAAAACTTGAGTGGATTTGATGGAGGACTTGCCAAATTGCCTTGAGAGCACTTGAGTGAGGAGAGAGAATGTGAGAGGAGTGGTGAGGAGGAAGGAGATTAGGGTTGTGCTGGCCCTAGGCTTATGCAGTCGAAAAATTGGAAAAGTCCGTGGTCTGCCTGAACTAGTCCGGTCTAGCAGACACTCTGCGGACTAGTCTTCAATGTGCGGACTAGTCCGGGGTAACCACGGACTAGTCCGTGGTCACCAAGATAGAAACAAATAGACCTTTCATATATATATATATTCGAAGGTGCTTAAAAATAAAATAGGGGGCAAAAACACACAAATATTCTTGATGAATATGATCAGTAAACATACAACAATCAAGCTATGACCATAATTCACCAAGATCAAGTAATTAACAAAGTTTTTCAGAGAAAATAGAGAGAGATACTTTTTCAACATAATCAACATGATTTTGAAGGTGGCATACAGGTACGGAGGTTTTCAAGACACATTTCCGAGCATCAAGGATATTTAGTTCATTTCGGAGCTCACAAAAACGTTTTTCATCAAGTGGCTTGGTAAAGATATTGGCTAGTTATTTTTCAGTGTTGACATGGGAAATGGCCATGTCTCCTTTCATTCAGTGATCTCTCAAAAAATGACGACGAATGTCTATGTGTTTGGTTCTAGAGTACTCAACGGGATTATTGGCAATTTTAGTGGCACTCTCATTATCACAAAGGAGTGGAACACGACTCATATTGTAACCGTAATCCCTTAGAGTTTGTCGCATCCAAAGGAGCTATGCACAACAACTCCCAGCTGCAACATACTCCGCTTCAGCCGTGGATAAGGCAATGGAATTTTGTTTCTTGGAGGACAAAGAAACTAGGGATCTACATAGGAATTGGCAAGTACCGGAGGTAATTTTTCTATCTATCTTGCATCAAACATAATCTGCATCGGAGTATCCAATGTGATTGAATTTTGAACCTTTAGGATACCAAAGGCCTAGGTTGGGTGTATGAACTACATATCTCAAGATCCATTTAACGGCTGTCAAATGACATTCCTTAGTATTGGCTTGAAATCTTGCACACAAACATACACTTAACATGATATCAGGCCTAGATGCACATAAATAAAGTAAGGAGCCAATCATGGAGCGATATACCTTTTGATCCACGTTTGGTCTATCTTTATTGAGATCCAAGTGTCCATTTGTCGCCATGGGAGTCTTTATGGTATTTGCTTTGTCCATTCCAAACTTCTTGAGAATGTCTTGAGTGCACTTTGTTTGGATTATGAACGTCCCATCCTTTTGTTGCTTTACTTGGAATCCTAAGAAGTATCTCAGCTCTCCCATCATGGACATCTCAAATCTATCTGTCGTAATCTTACTAAATTCTTGACAAAAAGATTTGTTAGTTGAACCAAATATAATATCATCAACATAGATTTGGAAAATGAATAGATCATTATCAAAATTCTTAGTAAACAAGGTGTAATCAGCTTTATCCTAAAACCATTTTCAATCAAAAAATCTCTAGGCACTCATACCAAGCTCTAGGAGCTTGCTTGAGGCCTTAGAGAGCCTTACACAGTTTGTATACATGGTCGGGGAACTCTAGATCTTCAAACCTAGGGAGTTGTTCCACGTACACCTCCTCCTTGATCGGTCCATTGAGGAAGGCGCTTTTTACATCCATTTGTTAAAGCTTGAAATCATGGTGAGTAGCATATGCAAGTAATATACGAATCGATTCAAGCCTAGCTACAGGAGCAAAAGTCTCATCAAAATACAAATCTTCAACTTGTGAATACCCTTTGGCCACAAGTCGTGCCTTGTTTCTTGTCACCACCGTGTGTTCGTATTGCTTGTTGTGGAAGACCCATTTAGTGCTTACGACGTTGAACTTGGGTCTTTCAAAAATTTCCCACACTTCGTTCCTTTTGAAGTGGTTCAATTCTTCTTGCATCGCCACCACCCAATCCGGATCCTTTAATGCATATTCAACCCTGTGTGGTTCCAAAGAGGATACAAACGAGTAATGTTCACAAAAATTAGCTATACGAGATTTAGTTGCTACACCCTTTTGGATGTCACCGGTTATGTTGTCGACGGGGTGATCTCTTTGGATGCATTGATGTGCTCTTGGATGGGGCACTTGTGATCTTGAATCTTCATGGTCATCATCTTCTACTCCCCCTGGATGGTTGCCTTCATTGATGTGTTGATCAACTTGGTCTTCTAGAGGTTGATCATGTGTGAAAGCTCCCCCTTGATCATTGTCCTCCACTCGTGGTTCATCTTTTTCATTCGCATTTGGAGGTGGCACTTGCGGTCGAATATCGCCCAACGCCATTCTTCTCAATGCTTGACATGGAGATTCTTCTTGATCCATGAGTAGTTCATACGAAGTTTTCTTAAGCAACAGATGAAGATAGAGTTAGTTTATCGCGTGACAAGCGGTGTTAACCGCTTCGGCTCAAAACTGGTTCGAAGTCTTGTATTCATCGAGCATTGTCCTCGCCATCTCAATGAGGGTTCGGTTCTTCCTTTTGTCTACTCCGTTTTGTTGAGGAGAATATGGTGCTGGAAACTTGTGCTTTATCCCTTCTTCGTCTAGATACTCCTCAACTTGGGTGTTCTTGAATTCCGTTGCATTATCACTTCATATGTTCTTGACTGTCAATGAAAATTCATTTTGAGCTCGCTTGAGAAACTTCTTGAGGGTTCCTTGAGTTTCTATCTTACCATGCAAAAAGAAAACCCACGTGAAGCGAGAAAAATCATCAACAATTACTAAACTGTATTTGTTACTGTCGTTGCTTATGTAAGGAATTGGACCAAATAGGTCCATGTGAAGGAGCTCGAGCGGTCTTGTTGTAGTCATGACATTCTTCGCGGGATGGGGTGCTCCTACTTGCTTCCCGGCTTGGCACGCGCTACAAGGCCTGTCTTTCTCAAAAACCACATCCTTTAAACCTCGGATGTGATCGCCTTTATGGAGTTTTTGAAGATTCTTCATACCAACATGTGCTAGCCATCTATGCCACAGTGAAACCATGTTGGTCTTTGCAATCAAGCATGTGTCAAGTTCGGCTTTATTTTTGTTGAAGTCAACTAGATAAAGTTTTCCCTTTAACACACCCTTGAATGCTGAGTTATCACTCCTTCTAGAGACGGTCACACCCTCATTCGTGAATAAGCAATTATAACCTTTGTCACATAATTGAGATATGGACAAAAGGTTATAATTGAAGGAATCAACATGTAAAACATGAGAAAGAGTATGTTTTGATGAAATTGCAATTTTACCGGTACCAATCACCCTTCCTTGGCTGTTATCACCAAAGTAAATGCCTTCGCTTGGATCTTCATTTTCCTTATATTCCTTGAACATTCTTCTTTCTCCGGTCATGTGATTGGTGCATCCACTGCCTAGCATCCATTTGGCTCCACCGGATGAATAGGCCTGCAAAAGAAAAATTATGCCTTGGTCTTAGGTACCCAAGCTAGCTTGGGTCCTTTGAGGTTAGTCACAAATGATTTGGGCACCCACACATGAGACTTGGTGTTCCCATGGCATGGCCCAACATATTTGGCATAAACTCTTCCAATGTTACTTTTCATAAGTACATATGAAGCATCAAATGTTCTAAATAAAACTTGTTGTTCATATGTGTTCACAATGTTAAGCTTATCAACATTATTAAGTTTTCTAACTTGATAGGTGTTTCCCTTAACAAAGGTAATGTGTTCCTTGTTATTCTTGTGGCTTCTAGCATTTTGCTTTTCACCACAAGAATACCCAATGCGATATTTTACATTAGGAGGTCTTGTGACCAAGTATACACTGCGTGCATACTTGACTTTCTCCTTGTCGAATATGCCACTTCGGGAAGGATGTTTGTGTTTTGTCAAGTTTGACTTTTCTTTCAAGTTAATGTCAATTTTAGCACATGTACAAGCCATAGCAGTTTCAGATTTCACATGTTGAGAAGGTGAGCTTGAAGAGGATGAAGTACCACTTAGTTTGAGTGACTCAACTTGTACTTCAAAGATCTTGTTAACTTTGGTTAAGTTAGCAAGTTCATCCTTGGTAGCCATGTTTGAGTCGTTTAACTTCAAGCAAACTTCCTTGGTTGAAGCTAACTCAAGTTCTAGTGATTTGTTTCGCTCCTTTTCAAGTTCAAGAAGCTTTTTGATTGTAATATTCTTCCTTTTGGAGGATGATCATATCTTCTTGACGATCAACTAGCTCCTCCTTATCAAAAAGCTTGTCCATCAAGAATTTCATCTTAGGAGTAGTTTTCTTGTCTAAACCTCTAAGCATGTCTTCATCATCACTAGAATTATCACTATCACTAGAAAAAGAATGCAAGGAGGAAGATTTAGTTGTTACCTTCCTTTGACCTTCCTTGGCCATTAGACATGTGTTATCATTGTCCTTCTGATGAGTGAGTTTAGGCCCGATCTTCCGAAAGGTAATGGATAAGTCGATTGATGGAGATCTCAACGTTGATGATCCGAGGCTCTCAAGTAGAACACCAACAGCCCCTGCAATCACTACACCACCGCTCCGTTAGTTATCAACCGTGCTTCACACGATTGACCTCATCAAGAAGGCTAATCCCTGCAAGTGCAACAGAGAACACAAGCAAAAATGTAGAAGATGCCATCTGAAATCGCAAAGTTGGGGTTTCACAAACTGTAGAACAACGATATTATTAATCTAAGCAAAATCCAATTGTTCATGGCGGCTACTATGGAGTATATATAGGTGGGAGAACGTCAAAGGGGGTGTTGGGGTCGTGACATAACCCTAAAGTACAAAAATAATGGACTTAGACTTGATACAAGGCCCAATGGCCCAATACGGTGGCGCAACACCGCGACAGATTCTAATCTCGATTTTGTTTCAATGATTCCTGTCGACTCCGAATATATTTTGATATGGGACCAGCTCCATTAGAAAGGTTATACTCTCCCCTTTCCGTGCATATGTAGAATGTTCAAAACGGAGTTCGTATGCATCCTGGGCGTCCGTTTTAGTGCGTACTGCCCCTGGACTCCAAGTTGGACACGATTTTGAGTTGGGGTCGGTTTCCATCTTCTTTGAACGTATTCTCTGGTCCTCCACACCCCTAAACCTTCCTCCAATTACTCCTTGAATCACTCCATGTATCCTAATCACAATTAAATTATTAGGTAGCAATCTATTCTCAAAAATATATAAGGAAACATATAAGAATGAGCTCACCTCTGAAATTAATTGTTGTGTGTGAATTATATTGATTGCATCTTGTATGTTCAATGGAGTGTTGTGTAGATCTATAGGAGTGATGTCCTCATCATCCTCCCCTTCTTGAACTGGAGTCATCCTCGACTCAAGTTCTTCATCTCTCATATGTGGGTCTATACGTGCAACGTCATCAAATCTTCTTATATGCATGAAAGGAGGAGGCCAAGGTGGTGGACGACATAGTGCATCATCTCCACGTTCTTCATAAACTACGCATGCACATTCACTCGAGCCAGGATCTCAAACAAATAAACATCGTTCCATGCTTGTATGTGCAATGACAATGTGTTTGATCTCGTCATTCTCCCCTTCTTGATGACAAGCCATCCTCGGCTTGTTCGTATGTCCAGCAAAGAGGCTTTTGGGGATAGAGTGAGCGCTGTCCATATTGCACAACTGCAGCGAACAATGCTCCTCTATTATATGTTGTCCCTGCTGCAAGAAAAAAATACTAGAAAAACTTGACAAAGAATTATTAGTGTTAGTGCATCTATTCATTTCACCATATTGTTGCAGCACAAAATGGGATTTCTCATTTGAGCATATGTAAACTTTATGCACCATAAATTCACCACTATCTTCATAGTTTCCTATAGCGTGAAAAATATTTCTACTTAAGAAAGGCAACTCAGATTGGGAAAATATTCTCCTCTCTACAATACCTAGATCACAAAGAGTATCGAATTCAATATATCCCAAGATATTTAGAGAAGACAACAATTTCGGTTCATCATTTTTACAAGTAATGGGAATCAAATGCTTAATTTCAGAACATATGGGTGATAACATATCAAGCTCATTCACTTGTTCTAGCATAGGTCTTACAAAATTATCAACACCGAACTTCTCTTTATCACTAAGACTAGTAGGAAAATTAACTTGTGACAAAGGTAAATCTATAAAAGCTTTCATAAGTTGGTGCTCTACAACTGTGTGATTGGTCAAAAAATTCAGCACATCCAAAAACTTCTCACCTTCTGTATTGGTAGAATGCTGTGCCTTACCTTTATCCTTATTTTCAGCAGTGATTTCGAGTGCATTATGAGTTGATCCATCTAAAATTTCACAAGTGTTGTCGAAAACCTCATTTACTTTTGCATCAACATTTATTTGTTCATGTTCCTGCAAAAGGTTAGGCATAGGAGGAGGTACAACAAGAAAATTCTTCTCAAGTTCATATATTTCATCTTTGCAATTAGATACATTGGCAAAAGTTTCTCGCATAAGAATTCATATCTTTCCATGTTCGAGGTTTTTCTAAATCGCTTAAGTTGTCCCACCAAGTTAATGCACAATCAACTAGCGCACTAGCAATATTTATAATCTTTCTCCTCTCACACATATGCTATTGTCCAAAAATTTTATCCAACTCTATTTCCCAAGCAATATATTCATCGTAACCAAAACCATCATAAGAAGGAAGAGATGGGAGAATGTAATTACTTCTTGTAGAAGGTGTTGTAAAGGTGGTCTGAATGTCATGTGAAACCTTTGTTGATGTTTGATTTCGAGTGAGCAACTCCATCGTCGTCTTGATCATGTCAATCATCTCAGCATATAATGCATGATTCTTGCTTTTACATAACATTGTTAGTAGCAAATAAAAGACAACAAAAAAAATATTATCCCTATCAACTATAAAGGATAATGGCAAAGTGGAAGTGGAATCACACACTTTCAAGCGTCTTACCACGCTCTTACAAGTGTTCTTACTGACACTGCAGGTGGCAAACGGTGGACGGTACGAAGAAATCAATAAAATGTGGGATGATTGCAAATGTGTATCAATTCTGCTAAGAGTAATGTGTAGCTTGGATGACACTTTTTATGTAGCAAGGATTATCAACAATGAAATCAGATAGTAAAGTTGAATAAGTGTCCAAAGTACTTGTCAAAGTTGCTGGCCTAAATGTGTTCCTAGTAGTTCAAGCAAGCAAGACATGAGATAGAACTAGATGACACAAAGGATGCAAGCACTTCTATTTTTTTTCTCCTTTTTTTTGTGTGGATTTTGTATTTTGTTTTGCACTTGCCTTTTTTTTCGTCTTTCTTTTCTCAGAATGTGCTGCAAAAGAAGAACACAATAAAAACCCATCAAAGATATGTCGTATGTCTGTCGCAGATTTTCTGCTCAATCTTCCAAGGACAAATAGGCACACTTATAGGCTCCAAATAGAAAAACTTATAACAGAAAGATTGTATATATATCTCTCCTATTTAATGTAAATATATGGAAGATCTATTTTGGACAAGAACAATAGGAGATATTGCCCCCGGAATACAGACTGTTCAGAAATTCTAGGTCAATAACATATTTGGATCTAATGCAATTTGGACCTTGAAAACTCTATTATCTGGGAAACTGATGAATACGAAAGTTATAGAGAACTTCTTAAGTTTTCCAGGAAGTACAAGAACACAGAATTACGAGTTCATATGAGAGAGATATGATGAAAATACTGAACTGGACAGAGATGAATCTAATCTAGACGTGATGATGTGATTCAAAAGAATGAATCAACACAATGCAAAACTCAAACTAAGACCAAAAACACTTCTAAACCAGCAATATGAATCAACCACAGACACAAAATCAACAAAACCAAACTGAATAACAAAGTTGCAAAGGCTTAATGTGGTTTGGACAAAGTAATGAATAAATCTACTAAACTTTTAGTTGTGGCTTTTTTGGGGACTCTAGGTATGAAAAAAAGAACTAATGTAATGGATAGATGAATTACCTAATGGGAAACCTGGAAATCTGATACCAATTGATGAGAAAGATGAGTCCCGATCTTCCGAAAGGTAATGGATAAGTTGATTGATGGAGATTTTGACGTTGATGATCCGAGGCTCTCGAGTAGAACACGAACAGCCCCTGCAATCACTACACCACCGCTCCGTTAGTTATCAACCGTGCTTCACACAATTGACCTCACAAGAAGGCTAATCCCTGCAAGTGCAACCGAGAACACAAGCAAGAACGTAGAAGACGCGATCTGAAATCGCGAAATTGGGGTTTTACAAACCGTAGAACGGCGAGATTATTAATGTAAGCAAAACCCAATTGTTCATGGCGACTACTATGGAGTATATATAGGTGGGAGAACGTCCAATAGGGTGTTGGGGTCGTGACCTAACCCTAAAATACGAAAATAATGGATTTATACTTGATACAAGACCCAATGGCCCAATACGCTGGCGCAACACACTGAGAGATTCTGAACTCGATTTTGTTTCGATGATCCCCGTCCACTCAGAAAGAATTTTGACATGTGACCAGCTCCATTGGAAAGTTTATCCTCTCCCCTTTCCGTGCATATGTATAACGTCCAAAACAGAGTTCGTATGCGTCCTGGGCGTCCGTTTTAGTGCGTACTGCTCCTGGACTCTGAGTTGGACACGATTTTGAGTTAGGGTCGGTTTCCATCTTATTTGAACGTATTCTCTGGTCCTCTACACCCCTAAATCTTCCTCCAATTACTCTTTGAATCACTCCATGTATCATAGTCACAATTAAATTATTAGGTAGCAATCTATTCTAAAAAATATATAAGGAAACATATAAGAACGAGCTCACCTCTGAAATTAATTGTTGTGTGTGAATTCTATTGTTTGCATCTTGTATGTTCAATGGAGTGTTGTGTAGATCAATAGGAGTGATGTCCTCATAATCCTCCCCTTCTTGAATTGGAGTCATCCTCGACTCAAGTTCTTCATCTCTCATATGTGGGTCCATATGTGCAACGCCATCAAATCTTCTTGTATGCATGAAAGGAGGAGGCCAAGGTGGTGGAAGACATAGTGCACCATCTCCATGTTCTTCATAAAATACGCATGAACATTCACTCGATCCAGGATCCCAAACAAATAAACATCGTTCCATGCTTGTATGTGCAATGACAATGTGCTTGATCTCATCACCTTCCATGCGCCCAAGGTTGGGAAGAGAGTGGATTTCTTGGTAGTCTTCTTGATGGCTATGGTGGCCATCTCCTCTTCTTTTCCGGATGCGGACTCATCATTGGAGTCCCACTACTTCCCTAAGTTTGATTGGCCAAATAGCTTCTTCTTCTTGAACATTTTCTTTGGCTGAGGCTTGTTTTCCTTAGTCTTCTTCTTGTTTTCTTCACGTGTACCGTCTACTATAAAGTGGTCGTACTCTACACACTTATAGAAAGCACGCCTCATTTTTGGTCTCAATTTGTCCATATTTCTTCCTTCATTTGAGTGACCACCTTGTCTTCTTCTCATCATTTTCTTGAATTTCTTCATGAATAAGATCATATCTTCTTCATCAATATCACTGCTTTCATCATCGCTGTCATCTTCTCCATGAGCTTCTCAGGCTTCTTTTGATACAGGCTTACAAGTGTACTTTAAAGCAACTCCTTTCTTCTTTGCCGAGGTAAGGTCGACAATTTCCTTGACGTGCTTGGCTTGCTTCTCCATCATCTCAAAGTTGATGATCTTGCCAAGAAGTTCGTCCGAGGTCATCTTTCGATACCTGGGGCTTTCTCTAATCATCGAGCAAAGAGTCACATTCCAAGGCATGAATGCTCTAAGAATTAGCTTCATGTCCTCGTGATCATTCCACTTCTTGTTGCCATATGCTCAGACTTTGTTGATAAGATTCTTCAATCGATTGTACATATCTTGTGGTGACTCATCTTCTTCAATGGCGAATCATCCCAATTCGCCTTCAATCATTTCAATCTTGGCTTCACGCACATGAAGATGACCTTCATGTGCGGTTCGTAGAGTATCCCATATCTCCTTGAAAATTTTGAGTCCATCCACCTTGGTGAACTCATCTCGGCTCAGTGACGATGTGATAACAGCTGCAGCTTGAGCATTCCGATGAACATCTTGTTCTTGGCTTGGAGTCAGCTCTTCATCATCATCCGGGATATTTATCCCTGTACACACTATATGCCACAAGCTTGGGTTAAGAGATATGAGATGCATTTTCATGTTTTGTATCCACATAGAGTAATCATTGCCATCGAAGAAAGGTGCTTTCCCTAGAGGAATTGACAATTCATGATTATTGTTAGAATTTAACCAATCATAATTAAAAGGATATCGGGAGTAGTCGGTGTGACTACTCTCCTTCTTCTTTTCGTCCTCGATCTTCTTCTTCCCCTTTTAGGAGAGTGCCTTCTTCCTTAGTAGTGCCTTGAGTTCAAGCATCTCCTTGTCATCGTCCTCGCAAACTTGGATGGCGTCGAGAAGCTTCTATAGCTTTTGAGTTCTTTCTTCATCACCCTTCTCGTTGTTGAAGTTCTTGTTTACATCCTTGATGTCCGACATCTTCTCTTCGAGCGGTGAGTCTCTTTTGAAGAGTCCTGCTCTGATACCAATCGAATGTAGCCTAGAGGGGGGTGAATAGGCTTTTTGAACTTTTGTTGGACCCTGAGACACTTAACAAACTGATCAAATACAGACAAATCAGACTAGTCTGATACTGTGCAGACTAGTCCGATATTCGCGGATGTCGAAGGATACGAATGACACTTCCCCCGGTACTACCTAATCGTATCCCGCGAAGGTTCTTTGATCGGTTTGGGCGTGCGAAGATTCTGAACAAGATGATGACACTAATGATTTACGTGGTTCGGGCCTCCTTAGCGTAATACCCTACTCCATGGGGTGTGTGTTGTTGTATTGAGGATTCACCGGTGCTTGCGTGAATCTCATCTTTGTTGTCATGTACCGTGCAGCACAACCCTTTTATAGTCTAAGAACTGGCCGTTACATCACCGGCCTGGCCCGACATGTGGCCTTGGCGTAGTTAACGGCCTAATACACGATCAACGAGTAGTAAATGTGGTTAATAGAGTGGTAACGCATCGTAATGATGGCGTTACCCCTATTAACAGTCCACTGATCATGTGTCATTAATATGGTATTAATAACACGTAATCTGAATGTAGGCCTAGAGGGGGGGGGGGTGAATAGGCCTTCTTGAATTTTTTCGGTTCCTGTATCACTTCAACAAAAAGGTTAAATCCAGATATATCGGACTAGTCCGGTAAAGTGCGGACTAGTCCGGATTTCACGGGCTAGGTTGATCAGGTTAGGTCAATTTGATTGTTTTGTTGTCGTTTGCAGCGGAAATATAAACTATAATGACAGTTCAATAGTTGTATGTTAAGTTTTATTGCAAGTATGATTCTTGTTCACTATTTAACTTCAATTCAACAAAATGAATCAAACCCTAGATAATGTTGATCAACTAGAATGATGAACACAAACGAACAAGACACAAGATTTATCCCGTGGTTCGGTTACCACGAAGGCAGCCTACGTCCACGTTGAGGAGCCCACAAAAGGACCGGGTCTTTACCAACCCTTCCCTCGTCGGATCGCCACGAAGGCCAATCCTCTTCCACTAATCACACAGGGGTAAATCACCAAGTTGAAGGGGCGATCTCACAAGTTGAGAGCTCCCTTGATTACAAGTTTCAAAACCACCAATAACACACTTCGAAATATACAAATTGAGATGCAAGAGTGTGTTAGAGATTCAAACCAAGAGCTCAATCGTGTGCAAAGTGCCTCTCCAATGATCTACAAGTGATCTTCAAAAGATTGATCGATTTTGCACTCAACTTCGTGGAGAGAGATGGTTTTTGAGTCTCTTGGGAGGTGTGACGGCGCTAGGGTTCGAGAGCTATTAAAAGTGGGCCATCCACCTCTATTTATATGGGGTTTCTAGACATTACCGTTAGGGTTTAGAAAGATCGGACTAGTCCGTGGTGGAGATCGGACTAGTCCGGTGTGCTGTGTGAAGCAAACCCTAAGTGTCCAGGAATATCGGACTAGTCCGATTGAAAGACGGACTTGTCCGATTTCGTTGCTGGAAATCTTCGGACTTGTCCGGTTGACATCGGACTTGTCCGGACCTGTGAAACCCTAAGTGTTTTGAACGACAAGTCCGCACTTGGAGGACTTGTCCGATTTAGAACAGAGTGTAAATCGGACTAGTCCGTGTAGGCACCGGACTTGTCCGAAGTGGATCAGAAGGGGAATCGGACTAGTCCGGTAGTGACCGGACTTGTCCGATCTAGTGACTTGTGCATTGTGTTGAGGACTAGTCCGCACTGGGGAGGACTAGTCCGAAGTGGAACAGAAAGATATCGGACTAGTCCGGAGGGGACCGGACTTGTCCGATCTTGTGCAGAATGTGATATCGGACTAGTCCGGTTGATATCGGACTAGTCCGGTCCTGTATGGTTTTGTGCATTGTGTGTGTGTGATAAAGTGAGATTGAGCTCTTGGGTGTGTATCCTTAACACACTCCATACATACTAATCTACTAATTTCTTCTTCTTGAGCTCAAATTCATTCTCCTTCTTAATTTCCCACTTTTTGGCATTTTACTCATTTTCCAGCATCTTCCTGCATTCATCTCAACAAACGGATTAGGATCCCAATTGCTTGTTATAAATCATCCAAAACCCACAAGGGAGTCCTAGATGCACTTTCAATCTCCCCCTTTTTGGTGATTGATGACAACCAATTGAGATTTCACAAAATGAGGTATAAAATGAGATTTTCATAAAGTATGCACATATGACTCAAAAATGCATCAGGCAACAAGGTAATTATTCATATGTGCATTCTTTATGGTGGGATGCATACTAAGAGCATGATTGCATTAAGAATGACAGAATTTTCATTTACCAACTAATATCAAGTGAATATGGCACTTCAGGAGCAAAAGCTCAGATTTCATCACACACTTACAAATTAATTTAGCAATTCATCACAGGACCAAACATGATATGAAACGAGAGTTAAGCAAATACAATCACAATAAAAAAACATAGATAGCTCTCTCCTCGCATCCTATTCAGCTAAAGCTTAGAGACTCCCCCTCAATCTCTCCCCCTTTGGCATCAAGACACCAAAAAGAGAGAGAGAGAAAGATCCTAGGGCTTCACTCTTCGCTGTCAGTCCTCTCGTCGTCTTCATCATCTTCATCGCTTTCGGCTTGACGAGGTTGAGAGGTAGGAGGAGGAGCGGAGCTGCTCGAGCCCCCAATGCCAAAATAGGCAAGCTCGGAAGGGGTCAAGGGGCTGAGCTCGGTGATGTTTGGATCAGAATCTTCAGAAATTGCTGGAGATCCAATTGGATTGATCTCCAGCTTCTCACTCAGCTGCTTCACATTTGCTTTTATGTACTTCATGTCTTCCTTCCTCTTTTGATTTAGCTTGTGAAGCTGCACTTCAGTTTTCTTGCAGGAGGAGAAGATTGCAGCCAGGTACTTGAGGATCCCACTGGCGGATCCTTTCTGAGGGGCTTCCCTGGAGGGAGGAGTAGCCCTAGCAGCTTCTCCTTGCCTTGCCGGCACCTCGGGGCTTGAGGCCGGCGATGGAGCAGCCTGGACACTCACGGACTGAGGCTTCTGAGGCCTCAGTGGAGTGTGCTCCACATCCTTCACAAACTCGATCCCTGTGACCTTCTCAATCATGAACATCAAGTAAGGGGCATAGCCACAGGATCGGTTGGGGGTGCTCGAGATATTGACCATATCATTCCAGATATAGTCTGCAACATCAAATTGCCTTTTCTTGCTGATGACCTTCATCAGGGTCCGGAGGTAGCCTTGCACACTCCCTGCATCACCATCCTTTGGAGCAATCGTCTTCCTGAGGACTCTGTTGAGGACCACAAAGAAAGGCTTCATGTTCTTTGTGGAGGGAGGGACAAACTTGGAGGAGGGCTCATACATGAACTGCATTCCATCCCTCTCAATGACTCCAATGTTGTGGATAATGAGGTAGTCATCTCCCTCAGAGTCAAGATGCAGCAGGCGGGCAAACTCTTCTTGAGTGATGGAATACTTGGATCCATGAGTCATCCAAGTCACACTTTCTTCCTCTTCACCTGAGAAGTGGCACGTTGCATAGAATTGTGCAATCACTTCATCATTCCAATTATATCTGAAGGCAAGCAAATCCTTCAGCCCATGTCTCTCTGCAGCTTGTATCACTTCATCAAAAGCTGCACATTTCCTCTTCTCAAGGTGGGCCCAGTCAATCCATTGACTGCGCACCACTGGGGTCTTCATCGGCAAGTAGACAAGCTTGTAGAAGTCAGCATGGAAGTTTGACCAAAATCTGCCATCTGCTGCTTGCTTGGGCCTTGCATAGTAATCCACACTTCTCAGCTTCATGGCCACATCACTGCCCTTGCCATTGAATCTCTCCTCATTGGGGTCCCGGACCCCTTCTCTGGGAGTATGTAGCTTCAGGGGCCCAACAGGCCCTGTGGCAACCCCCTTGCCCTTCCCTTTAGCTTGGCGAGGGCCACTGGACTGAGGAGCAGCCTTGGAGGCGGCCTTCTTGACACACACCTTCCTCCGAACCTGAGGAGGTGAGGGAGCAGGCTCGGAGGGTCTCTCTTGGCGTTTCTTGCCAAGACCCGTCGAGGGCCGAGGTGCCACCTCGTGGTCCAACTCGGCCTCGAAATCGGAGATTTCATTGTCGGAGCTCGACATGATCTGAGTATGAGTGATCAAGAGAAAAGACAAGTTATACAAGGTATTTGTGAGGTAAGATGGCAATGGAAGGCAATAGGGAATTAAAGAATTAGGTTTTGGTTCAGAGACAACGGACTTGTCCGGTACTCAGGCACGGACTAGTCCGGGGGACCAGACTTGTCCGTACCTGGACCGGACTAGTCCGGTGTTCATCAACAAAAACCTAACAAACTGGATAAAAATTGATCCCTAATGAGATAGCTAGTCTAGCATACACATAGTACATCAACTGGACATGCAACTAGTGAAGAATGCTAGGCCAAACGATAAGCAATGAAGAAATTTGAGGTTTCTTAGGGTTTGAGGAAAATTTACCAAGAAATCCAAGGAAGCTTGAAAATGTGGGGGTTGGAGGCCGGACTTGTCCGCTAACTTCAATCCCCGAGTCTTCAAGCTTAATCTCCGCCCAAGTTTGAGGCTTTTCGACGGAGGAATCAAGGATTCACCTTGGGAGCTCGAGCGCAAGAGAGAGAAAGCTTGGAGGAGAGTGTGGGGTGAAGAGATTAGGGTTTGGTGGCGACTAGGGTTATGGACACGAAAAATCGGACAAGTCCGGACATGACCGGACTAGTCCGAAGTCCTCCAAAAACCTAAATCGGACTAGTCCGTGGTCTGTCGGACTAGTCCGGCCTAACCGGCACACTGCGGACTAGTCTGCAAGGGCGGACTAGTCCGGGTAGCCACGGACTTGTCCGTGGTCACCAGGAGAGAAAGCATAGCCCATTCATATATATTTGAAGGTCCAATAATTTGAGGGTAGAGAGGCAAAACAATTCAAATAATCCTGATGAATTTGATCAGTAAGCAAACAACAATCATACTATGATCAAAAATTCATCAAGATCTAATAATTGACATAGTTTTTCGAGAGAAAAATGGGGAGGAAAAATTTTCACAATTCAATCAATATTTTGAAGCAATCATACAGGTATGCAACTTTTCAAGCCACACTCCGAGAATCAAGGATGTTTAGCTCATTTCGGAGTTCGCAAAAACGTTTTTCATCAAGTGGCTTGGTAAATATGTCGGCCAATTGTTTTTGGGTGTTGACATGAGAGATGGATATGTCTCCTTTCATGGAATGGTCTCTCAAGAAATGGTGTCTTATGTCAATGTGTTTAGTTCTAGAGTGCTCAACTGGATTGTGGGCTATTTTAATGGCACTCTCATTGTCGCAAAGAAGAGGAATACGGTTCATATTGTAACCGTAATCCCTTAGAGTTTGTCGCATCCAAAGGAGTTGTGCACAACAACTCCCGGCTGCAACATACTCCGCTTCGGCTGTGGATAATGCAATGGAATTCTGTTTCTTGGATGACCAAGAAACTAAGGATCTTCCTAGGAATTGGCAAGTGCCAGAGGTGCTTTTTCTATCAACTTTGCACCCGGCATAATCTGCATCGGAATACCCAATGAGATTGAATTTTGAACCTTTTGGGTACCAAAGACCAAGGTTGGGTGTATGAACTAAATATCTTAGGATTCTCTTTACGGCTGTCAAATGACATTCCTTAGGGTTGGCTTGAAATCTTGCACACAAACATACACTCAACATAATGTCTGGCCTAGATGCACATAAGTAAAGTAAAGATCCAATCATAGAGCGATATACCTTTTGGTCGACGCTCGGTCCATCTTCATTGAGATCCAAGTGACCATTCGTTGCCATGGGAGTCTTAATGGGCTTTGCCTTGTCCATGCCAAACTTCTTGAGGATGTCCTGTGTGTACTTGGTTTGGCTTATGAATGTTCCTTCCCTTTGTTGCCGCACTTGGAATCCCAAGAAGTACTTCAATTCTCCCATCATTGACATTTCAAATCTGTCTGTCATAATTTTACTAAACTCTTCACAGAAAGATTGATTAGTTGATCCAAAAATTATATCATCAACATAGATTTGGCAAATGAAAAGATCATTATTCAGATTTTTCGTGAATAGTGTATAATCTACTTTGCCAATTTGAAAGCCATTATCAATTAAAAAATCTCTAAGACACTCATACCAAGCTCTAGGAGCTTGTTTGAGGCCATAGAGAGCCTTACGCAGTTTATACACGTGGTCGGGGAACTCTTCGTCTTCAAATCCGGGTGGTTGCTCCACGTACACCTCTTCCTTGATCGGTCCGTTGAGGAAGGCGCTTTTTACGTCCATTTGGTACAGCTTGAAATCATGGTGAGTAGCATATGCAAGTAATATTCTAATTGATTCAAGCCTAGCTACTGGAGCAAAGGTCTCATCAAAATCCAAACCTTCGACTTGTGAGTAACCTTTGGCCACAAGTCGTGCCTTGTTTCTTGTCACCACCCCGTGTTCATCTTGTTTGTTGCGGAACACCCACTTTGTGCCGACTATGTTTGCATTGGGTCTTTCCACAAGTTCCCAAACCTCGTTTCTCTTGAAATTGTTCAACTCTTCTTGCATTGCCACCACCCAGTCCGGATCCTTTAATGCATCCTCAGTCCTGCGGGGTTCCAAAAAGGAGACAAACGAGTAATGTTCACAAAAATTTGCTATACGAGATCTAGTGGTTACTCCTTTTTGGATGTCGCCGATGATGTTGTCGATTGGATGATCCCTTTGAATGCATTGGTGTACTCTTGGGTGTGGCACTTGGGGGGTCGTATGTTGGTGATCATCTTCTTCTCCCCCTGAGTTGTTGTCCTCAATGATTTGTTGATCATGTTCATATTCTTGTGATTGATCTTGTATCGAGGCTCCCTCTTGATTGTTGATCTCCTCCTGTGGTTCACTTTCCTCTTGTATTTGTGTCGATGACTCTTGTGGTCGTACTTCGCCTAGGGCCATCCTCTTGATTGCTTGATAGGGGGCTTCCTCATTACCTAATTCACATTGATCAACTTGCTCCTTTTGGGAGCCATTAGTTTCATCGAACACTACGTCACGTGCCACTTCAACAAGTCCGGAGGCCTTGTTGAAAACACGATAGGCGTAAGTGTTCGAATCATAACCAAGCAAGAAACCTTCATCGGACTTCGAAGTGAACTTTGAGGTCCTGGGCTTCTTGTTCAAAATATAGCAAGGAGAACCGAAAACTCGAAAATATGAAATGTTCGGTTTGTTACCGGTGAGTAGCTCATAGGGGGTCTTCTTTAGTAGTCGATGAAGATAGAGTCGATTTGTGGCATGGCAGGCGGTGTTGATTGCTTCCGCCCAAAATCGATCCGAAGTCTTGTATTCATCGAGCATTGTTCTTGCCATCTCTATGAGCATTCGATTCTTCCTTTCGGCAACTCCGTTTTGTTGTGGAGAGTATGGCGCTGAGAATTCGTGCTTGATTCCTTCCTCATCAAGGTACTCCTCCACTTGTATGTTTTTGAACTCCGTGCCATTGTCGCTCCGAATACTCTTGATTGATAGTGAGAACTCGTTTTGCAATCGCTTGAAGAATTTCTTGAGTGTTCCTTGTGTTTCTGACTTGTCATGCAAAAAGAACACCCAAGTGAAGCGGGAAAAATCATCAATAATGACTAAACCGTATTTGTTACCGCCTATGCTTATGTAAGCAATTGGACCGAAGAGGTCCATATGAAGTAGTTCAAGCGGTCTTGTCGTGGTCATGATGTTCTTTGCAGGATGTTGTGCTCCAACTTGCTTTCCTGCTTGGCACGCGCTACAAGGCCTGTCTTTCTCAAACACAACATCTTTCAAACCTCGGATGTGATCGCCCTTGAGGAGTTTTTGAAGGTTCCTCATACCAACATGTGCTAGCCGTCTATGCCACAGCCAACCCATGTTGGTTTTTGCAATCAAGCATGTGTCGAGTTCGGCTTTATCCTTGTTGAAGTCAACAAGATAAAGCTTTCCCTTTAACATACCCTTGAATGCAATGGAACCATCACTTCTCCTTGAGACGGTCACACCCTCGTTAGTAAACAGGCAATTATAACCTTTGTCACATAACTGAGATATGGACAGCAGGTTATAATCTAAAGATTCAACATGTAAAACGTGCGAAAGAGTATGTTCAGAGGATATTGCAATTTTACCGGTACCGAGGACCCTTCCTTGACTGTTATCCCCAAAGTAGATGCCTTCGTTTGGGTCCTGGTTCACTTCATACTCCACAAACATCCTCCTTTCTCTGGTCATGTGGTTGGTGCATCCACTGTCTAGCACCCATTTGGATCCACCGGAGGAGTAGGCCTGCAAAAACAAATTACGCCTTGGTTTTAGGTACCCAAGCTTGCTTGGGTCCTTGGAGGTTAGTGACAATACATTTGGGCACCCACACATGGGATTTTGTTTTCCCATGGCGTGGCCCAGCATAATAAGCATACACTTTACCAACATTATTTTTCATTAAAACATAGGATGCATCAAATGTTTTAAACAGAAGTTGCTGTTGATTATGGGTCGGACTAGTCTGTGTGACCGGACTTGTCCGGATGACCGGACTTGTCCGGGCCACAACCGGACTAGTCCGATTTTCATGAGAGTTCAGATTTTTAGTTTTCGAGTTACCAGGTTGTGAGGGTCCTCCCTTCACAAAGGTGATCCTTCCCTTGTTATTCTTATGATTTCCAGCTTTTTGCTTTCCATCACAAGAGTAACCAATGCCATACTTGACATTTGGAGGTCTTTGGACCAAATATGCACTACGTGCATAGTTGATCCTCTCCTTGTCAAATATTACACATTGGGTGGGATTTTTGTCCTTCGTGGAGGTAGGGTTTTCCTTCAACCTGATGTTGGTTTTATCACATTTGCAAACATGAGCGATATTAGTTAAAGTGGGTTGAGAAGGTAGGGTTGAAGAGGAGGAAGGTTCACTAAGCTTGAGTGACTCAACCTGCACTTCAAGGATCTTGTTGACCTTGATTTGGTCATCAAGTTGATTCTTGATTGCAACATTTGAGTTGGTTAACTCCAAGCAAGTTTTCTTGCTTGAAGCTAGCTCAAGCTCTAGTGTGTGATTTTTCTCCTTTTCAAGAACTAGAAGATTGTCAAGTTCGACATGCTTCTCCTTTTGGGAGATAATCATGTCTTCTTGACGATCAATCAGCTCTTCCTTCTCCACAAGTTGGTTAAGCAAGAATTTCATTTTTGCAGCAGTTTTTCTATCTAAACCAATTAGCATGTCTTCATCATCACTATCTAGATCATCATCACTTGAGTAAGAATGCGAGGAAGGAGTTTTGATGTTTACCTTGCGTTTACCTTCCTTAGCCATGAGGCAAGTTCCATTTGCCTTCTTTGCACCGAGCGTGGGGAAGAGTGTGAGTTTCTTGGGCATGCTTTCAATGGCTATGCTAGCCATTTCTTCTTCATCGGACGATGAGGACTCATCGTTTGAGTCCCACTCCTTTCCGATGTGTGCTTGTTCAGCTTGTTTCTTCTTCTTGAAGAACTTTTTCGGTTGAGGCTTGGATTCTTTACTCTTCTTCTTGTTGTCCTCATATGGGCAATCAACTATGAAGTGATTGTACTCACCACAATTATAGCATGCCCGCCTCATCTTCGGTTTTGTCTTCTCCTTGTATCTTCCTTCACTTGATTTTGCTCCTTGTCTTTTCTTCATAATTCTTTTGAATTTCTTCATGAACAGAATCATATCTTCTTCGTCCAGCTCGCTGCTTTCATCATCGCTGTCCTCCTCAAACTGAGCTTCTTTTGCTTCTTTGGATAGAGGTTTGAGTGTGGATTTTAAGGCAACTCCCTTCTTCTTGGCCGATGTGAGGTCAGCTATTTCTTTGACATGCTTGGCTTGCTTCTCCATCATCTCAAAGTTGATGATTTTGCCGAGCAGTTCATCCGGAGTCATTTTCTTGTATCCAGGACTTTCTCGGATCATAGAACAGAGTGTGACGTTGCGAGGCATAAAGGCTCTAAGGATGAGCTTCACAACCTCGTGGTCATTCCACTTTTTGCTACCATACGATCGAACCTTGTTCACAAGAGTCTTTAGTCTGTTGTACATGTCCTGGGGGGATTCATCTTCCTCAATCGCGAACCTTCCTAGTTCGCCTTCAATCATTTCAATCTTTGCCTCCCGCACATGCCGGTCACCTTCATGTGCTGTCTGTAGCGTGTCCCAGATTTCTTTGGCAATTTCCAATCCGTCCACCTTTGTGAATTCATCTCTACTTAGAGATGAGGTGATAACGGCTGCGGCTTGGGCATTCCTGTGGATGGCTTGCTCTTGACTTGGCGTGAGTTCTTCATCGTCATCAGGGATGTTTATTCCTGTGCACACAATATGCCATAAACTTGGGTTAAGGGAAATCAAGTGCATCTTCATGTTTTGCCTCCACATGGAGTAATCACTCCCATCGAAGTGTGGGGCTTTCCCAAGAGGGATAGATAGATAATGACTGCTGTTAGAATTTAAACGGCCATAATTAAAAGGATATCGGGAGTAGTCGGTGTGACTACTCCCCTTCTTCTTTTCTTCAACTTTAGCTTTCCCTTTGGAAAGTGCTTTCTTTCGGAGCAGTGCTTTCAGCTCCAATGTCTCCTCATCATCATCATCGAAGTCTTGGATGGCTTCGAGATACCTTTCTAGCTTTTGGTGCTTGTCATGGTTCATTTCTTCCTGGGTGTTGATTTTCTGGACTTCCTTCATGTCCGACATGATCTCTTCGAGTGGTTGCACTCTTTCTTGAAGAACCTCGCTCTGATACCAATTGAATGTAGGCCTAGAGGGGGGGTGAATAGGCCTTCTTGAATTTTTTCGGTTCCTGTATCACTTCAACAAAAAGGTTAAATCCAGATATATCGGACTAGTCCGGTAAAGTGCGGACTAGTCCGGATTTCACGGGCTAGGTTGATCAGGTTAGGTCAATTTGATTGTTTCGTTGTCGTTTGCAGCGGAAATATAAACTATAATGACAGTTCAATAGTTGTATGTTAAGTTTTATTGCAAGTATGATTCTTGTTCACTATTTAACTTCAATTCAACAAAATGAATCAAACCCTAGATAATGTTGATCAACTAGAATGATGAACACAAACGAACAAGACACAAGATTTATCCCGTGGTTCGGTTACCACGAAGGCAGCCTACGTCCACGTTGAGGAGCCCACAAAAGGACCGGGTCTTTACCAACCCTTCCCTCGTCGGATCGCCACGAAGGCCAATCCTCTTCCACTAATCACACAGGGGTAAATCACCAAGTTGAAGGGGCGATCTCACAAGTTGAGAGCTCCCTTGATTACAAGTTTCAAAACCACCAATAACACACTTCGAAATATACAAATTGAGATGCAAGAGTGTGTTAGAGATTCAAACCAAGAGCTCAATCGTGTGCAAAGTGCCTCTCCAATGATCTACAAGTGATCTTCAAAAGATTGATCGATTTTGCACTCAACTTCGTGGAGAGAGATGGTTTTTGAGTCTCTTGGGAGGTGTGACGGCGCTAGGGTTCGAGAGCTATTAAAAGTGGGCCATCCACCTCTATTTATATGGGGTTTCTTGACATTACCGTTAGGGTTTAGAAAGATCGGACTAGTCCGTGGTGGAGATCGGACTAGTCCGGTGTGCTGTGTGAAGCAAACCCTAAGTGTCCAGGAATATCGGACTAGTCCGATTGAAAGACGGACTTGTCCGATTTCGTTGCTGGAAATCTTCGGACTTGTCCGGTTGACATCGGACTTGTCCGGACCTGTGAAACCCTAAGTGTTTTGAACGACAAGTCCGCACTTGGAGGACTTGTCCGATTTAGAACAGAGTGTAAATCGGACTACTCCGTGTAGGCACCGGACTTGTCCGAAGTGGATCAGAAGGGGAATCGGACTAGTCCGGTAGTGACCGGACTTGTCCGATCTAGTGACTTGTGCATTGTGTTGAGGACTAGTCCGCACTGGGGAGGACTAGTCCGAAGTGGAACAGAAAGATATCGGACTAGTCCGGAGGGGACCGGACTTGTCCGATCTTGTGCAGAATGTGATATCGGACTAGTCCGGTTGATATCGGACTAGTCCGGTCCTGTATGGTTTTGTGCATTGTGTGTGTGTGATAAAGTGAGATTGAGCTCTTGGGTGTGTATCCTTAACACACTCCATACATACTAATCTACTAATTTCTTCTTCTTGAGCTCAAATTCATTCTCCTTCTTAATTTCCCACTTTTTGGCATTTTACTCATTTTCCAGCATCTTCCTGCATTCATCTCAACAAACGGATTAGGATCCCAATTGCTTGTCATAAATCATCCAAAACCCACAAGGGAGTCCTAGATGCACTTTCATAATCAGGTCTTGTAATTGTTGCCTTAACTGTCCCTTGAAGGTTCGAGCCGTTGGAGATCTCTTTGTCTTCTGTTGAAGTCCTAGCTTCGGAGGTTCGACACGTGGAGGCTCCGGAGCTTCCCATCGTAGGGAGGGAGGTCCGGAGCCACTATACACGTGGTAGCACCGGAGCTTCCCTCTACTGGGGGTTAGGTTTGGGGTCACTGAACACGTGGCAGGGCCGGAGCTTCCCTATGACGGGTGTTATGTCCGGCCTTGTGATACACGTGTCAGTGTCGAAGCTACCCAATTGAGGGAGGCGGATCCAGTACTATGTAACACGTGTGGCCTTGAGAGATCTTCAACTTGAATGGGGAGAACTCCTTATCTTTTCTTGCGGTATGATGGGGTACCCGGTACGCAGGGTACCGACAAGGGCCCCGGGCCCACCTTCGGGAGAAACCCTTTGGGTTAAGTTATTCTACTAGAGGTGGGTCCCTCTTCGATTCCCGCGTTGCGTCTTCAAAAGTGCAGTTGGGGTGATGGTTCGCTTTTGAACCATCGCCGCGTGGCTTTCCTTGAATGCGGCAGGTGATATATGTGTGGCAGATCTCACGAAATTGAAGGTCACCGGTTCCCAATATGAAAACCGTATCGGTTCCGAGCGCCTTGTCAGGCTGCCGCCCTCGGGCTTCCCGCCGCCCATCATGACAACAGTTTGCGTGGGGTAATAACCTCGACTTCCTTGTCGGGGTGGCCCCGGTCCCCCTTCGTCATTGATGGGGTAGATTTTTGAAATGTGGCCTTGCTCTTATTGTAGCTTCCATCCAAGCATTGTGGAGGCTTACTTAAGAAGGAAAGCCCGCACGGTTTGAGGACTCTTTACGCCTTCGACTGAACTCACGCTCAGAGCCTTCCAACCTTTGCCTAGATTTCTTTTCTTTCGCTCCACTTTGCGGCGATGGAGTTAGGTCTTCCCAAAAGCCGCATCAAGAGTAAGGATGATCTGATGAAGGTCCAGACCTTCATGGGGTGGTCCAGCGACTCCTTCAACCACGTGATTCGCATCGGCAAGCTTCCCTTCAAGAAGGAGCACCGTGGCGAGATGGTGTACTTCTCAGTGTACGCCATGGTGGGACTGATCCCACCTTTTTCAAGTTTCATCTTGATGCTGCTGGACTTCTACAACCTCTAGCTATATGACCTTGGCCCCCACTCCCTCCTGCTAGTGGTGACTTTCGTCCACTTCTGCGAGATGTGGGTGGGCGTGCCTCCCTGCATCGAGTTGTTCTTGACCTTCTTCACGGTCCATACCACCGGCAAGGGGATAGATCTGCTTGGCTTCTACTACTTTGTGAAGCCCAAGAACTACCCCTTAAAGTACTCAAAGTCATTCCCCTCCGGCAAATGGGATGACTGGAAAAAGATTGGGTCATCATTGCAGTGGAGGAGCACGATGGGCTAGAGCTGCCCACGGACTCCCCAACGTTGACACCGATGCCTGAAACATAGTTCCGAAGCTATCGGATGCGTTCAAGCCTATCCTGGCCAGAATCCAAGAATATGTGGAAGGTGAAGTGACCCCCCAGATGGTCCTTGGAATTTTTTTGGTGAACAGGTGGGCTCCGCTGAAGAGAAGGGAGAGGCTCGCATGGGCCTTCAATAGTGTGATGGATGATGACCGGATTGAAAAAGGTTTGAAATCCAACTTGGATGACGAAGCTTTGAAGCTCCATCTCAAGAAATTTCATCATGGGTCCATCTGCGATGACGCCTTGACTCCGCCGACTGCTTTTTTGCCTCTGAACATGATTCCAGAGTTCGACAGGGAGCTCCGGAGGAAGATGCCGACGCTAGATGACCTCGGTGAAGTGGAGAAGCACAAGACCTCCAGAGTTGTAATTCCCGGTGCTTTCGAAGGGGTGATCGCCCCTACCCCAAGCCAAAGGGTTGATGACATCGTCAAGGGCAAGGAGCCAGCGGAATCTCCTGACCGGAAGAGGAAGCTGAGGCACACTAATGGGAGCTCTGTCTACAACTGCCCTTCTCCTCGGCGAGGGAGATCTTTAGTGGCGACACCTCCTCCGGTGCAGACGTCCTAGAGAGGCACTAGCTCCGGGCAGTCGACTCTGGTCTGAGTGCCAGCTATGGGCTCTAGGTCTGGTAGTCCTTCCCAGCCAAGGAAGGCTCAGCTGGGGCAACACCGATGACGGCAATAGGCACCGGGCAACATTTCGGAGCTCCCGCTATGCCAACCATGGCAGGCTCCGGCTCTGAGCGCCCGGTGAAGAAGTTTTGCGCCAATTGGAGCGGTAGCTTTCCAAGGTAAGCTTTGCTTTTTTTAACCTTTATTTGCTATTCTCATTTTTGTTAGTTTTTGAATCTTTTAGTTCTTTGTTTTCAGAGCAATGAGGAAGAGCTTGGAAGCTCCAAAACCTGCCCCAGCAACTGAAGCTTTGCAGGCAGAAGTTCCAGCTCCGACTCCTACTTCTCCTCATGTGGTGGCTGAGGTCATGACAACTCCGACACCGGTTGTTGTGGATCTGGATCCCGTAGAGACACCAGAAGCTCCCGTGGTAACGCTGGACCACAGGGAGGACATTTTTGAAGACGCTCTAACAGCGGCAGCACCGGCGACTGAAGCTCCAGCACGAGATATGGAGATGGTGGAAGCTCTGGTATCGGAGCCAGAGGTAATCGAGGCTCTGGTCCCTGTGCCAGAGGTTGTTATAGAGACGACAGGTGAATCGGTGGCGCCAGAAGCTTTGGCCTTTGAGCCGGAAGTCGTTGATATCCCGACGACTGAGTCGGCGGTGCTCAAAGTTCCGGTCCCTATGCCAGAGATAGTTGAAGCTCCGACTGCTGGGCTAGAGGTGGTTGAAGCTCCGGCAGCTGAGCCAGAGATGCCTGATGTACCAACGCCTGTGTCGGCAGTGGAAGTGGCTTCGGAGGAAGCTCCAACGACCGCTCCAGAGGTAATTGCTCTGGAGGTGTCCACACCTGAGCCAGAACATACAGAAGAAGTGGCGGTAGGCTCTCCACCAGCGGAACCAGCAGCTGAAGACCCTGCGGCTGGACCTTCGACATCAGCCCTGGAGGTAGAATTTCCCCTAGCGGGATCTTCCTCAGCAGCAGCCGAGGAGCTCCCTAAGGGCAACGCTAATGCCGATGAAGCTCAGGGAACCACGCTTGTGGTGTGGGACCCTATTTTTGTTCTTGAAGACCCTCTAGAGCTGGGGGAGATGACCTCGGTAGGTCCAAAGCCTGTTCCTTTGGCGTTGTCTATTGACAATGTTTGCTCGAGCCTCCGACAGGTCCAGCTCGCCTTCAATCATGACAACAAGGTACTTGAAGAAGAGTGCCACACCTTGAGGCATTGGCACAACAAGCTCCACTTCAAGACCAAGCTTGAACATACGAGGCTTGCTGATCAGAAGGAGTGGGTCGAGAAGGAAAAGGCCCGGTTGGAATATTGGGGCAAGTTGCTAGAGGAAAAGGAGGCCGCCATTAGGGCCCTCGACGCTAATTATCAGGAGATGCTTGAGCAAGCTAAGGAAAAGAATGATGCTGTTGACGGACGTCATGACAACCTCAATACATTAATCGAGATTCTCTTGAAGTGCCGATCAGACCTCGATGCGAGGGAAGAAAAACTCCTGGAACAACAGGAGGATATTTTGAAAAGAGAGAAAGAGCTCGCCCAGAAGCTAACTTTGGCAGAGCAAAATTTGGAAGATCGTACTAAGAAGCTTGATCTGAGGAGCAAAGAAGATGATGAGAAGTACTAGAAACTGGGGCAGGAGCTCTCAAAAAGAGAAGCTGATGTTGCTGCTAGAGAAGGGAAAGTAAGAGGCAGGGAGAAGGACCTGACCGAACTATGGAACCACATCCACCTCCGAGAGACGGAGCTAGCCGACCGCAAAAAGCAAGTTGCTGAGAGTATGCAGCAACATGCCAAAGTGGTCGAGTGCCTCGCTCGGGAAGGTTCAGAGCTAGCGGCCACCAGGAGGTCACTAGAGGAGCTGTGAAGCTCGAGGGCAACTGAATCCCCGCTGGTATGGGATTTTCTGGGGCGTGCGGACAGAGCTTTGGTGCCTCTTGGCTTCAATCCTGTACGTTCGAAGAACCCAACACCGGAGCTGGAACAGACACTGATGGCACTTAGCTCTGCTGGCAGCAAGCTCGACGCGATGGGTGATGCCATCGCCGACTAGCTGGAGACGGAGCAAAAATATCTGGCCAAGAATGTCGCCGAGTATGTCTTGGCGTGTTACAAGAGCTGAGACCCCCAACTTTCTCTAGATCCGGTCTTCGAAGGACCCATTGCCGAAGAGGAGGATGCCACCAGGGCTAGCGTCCAAGAAGCTGCTGAGAAGGTTGCATCGTTTTTCTGCAGGACTTAGATCCTCCAGTATTCAGGATCTTTTCCTTTTGCCTTTTGCTGAAACCCTGATTTTGTAATCCAGTACTTTGAATATATGAAATCCACTCTTTCTGCAATGAATTCCATTTCGTCCTTGTCTTCATTACACTGTCCTTTATCTTGTTTGCCCTCTATAGATGTACACAATTTGATTGCGAACATGTACCAAAAGTATTTGACAATGTGTTGATGACTTGGACGCTGCAAACTTGTAGCTTTTAGGTTCGAAGTTTATTTCCAACTTCTGCAGGAAGCTTTTGTTGCGTCGACAGCGGGCCCCCTAGGGTTGTCGAAACATGATAGGTCCGACGACACCTACTGTCAATGCATAGAACGTCGATGGCGAGCCCCCTAGGGGTTGTCGGAGTATGATAGGTCCGACGACACCCACTGTCAACGTGTAGAACGTTGACGGCGGGCCCCCTAGTGTTTTTGGAGCTTCTTGGCTTCGACAATACCCACCATCAATTTAGAATACATTGACGGCGATCCACTCAGGTGGTTACGCCATCTTCACTTGAATTATACTTCACATCAACGACAGGCCCCCATGGGAGTTGTCGGAGCTTCTTAGCTCTGGCGACGCCCACTTTCAATGTCCGAAACGTCGACGGCAGACCCCCTTGGAGGTTGTCGGAGCTTAATAGCTCCGACATCGTCCACCATTGCCATGATCTTTCATTTTTCCTGTGCATCAAAGACAAGAAAAACCGTAAAATTCATCCTCTCATCTATAACTATTTTGCGACTTACTGTTCTCATTTGAATTTTAGATCCGAAGAAAGTCAATATGATGACAAGCAAACTGATATAATCTTTTGCAGATCTGAATGATTTTAGGACCCGCCCTACTGAGGCTTGCCAGAATGAAGGTAGAGTGGCGTACTTAGGGTGCGGGACCAGGCTAAGTCGATAGCACACTCCGGACTTGTGTTGGCTTGGCGTTCATGCGACTAGACCATGCAGCAATGCTAGGATCCGAAAACCACGAGTATAACTTGTACAACATATGGATAACTTGGACTAAAACTCAAAAAGTATTGCACAACTTGTTATAGACAAGAAGGAGAAGGATAAATAAAAGAGAATGAGCCTGCACAAAATTAATGCACGTGGAGTCTGCTTTTATATAACAATGCCTTTCATTATAGGTCCGGATTACATGGGAGACAAGGACACACTTAGGGTACGGAACCAAGCTAAGTGTGCTATATATCTTGTGCTAACCTAGGGCAGGTAGCTACACTTTTAGTGCCGCGACTGTGTCAAGTGTTGCTTGAACTTCTCGGACCGTCCAGGAGGGGTCCAGATGTTCTCCCGGAGGTCCTAACTGACTCTGTTTATTGACTCTATAATTTACATTGCATATAATTATAGACTCACCTTCGTGACACTAAGTATAGAACTTACGGAGGTGCTCGATGATCCAAGGATTAAGAAGCGGGGTCCCATCCTCAGTTACCAAGCGAACGCATCCGAGATGGGATACTTTGATCACTCGGAAGGGACCTTCCCAGCCGGGGGAAAGTTTGTTCATCCCTTCACGAGTTAGTATTCTCTGTAGCACCAGATCGCCTTCCTCGAGCTGTTGGTTGCACACACGCCTTTGATGATAGCGCCGGAGCGCTTGGCGATAACGTGCATTCCGAACTACTGCTTGACACCTTCCTTCGTCGATGAGGTCAAGGTCTTCACACCGGAGCTGGTCCTGTGTGGCTTCGTCGAAGGTCCGGACCCAAAGTGACCCTAATGTGATCTCCGGAGGAAGAGCTGCTTCAGCTCCGTACACCAGGAAGAAGGGTGTCTCTTCGGTTGACAGGTTAGGTGTAGTCCTACTTGCCCATAGTGCGGACGGAAGCTCCTCGATCTAGTTGGCTCTATGTTTCTTCAAGCGCTCATAAGTGCACATCTTGAGTCCTTTCAATATTTCTGCATTTGCTCTCTCGGCTTGCTCATTACTTGCCGGGTGAGCTACTGATGCATAGCTGACTTGAATACCGAGGTCTTTGCAATATTCTTGAAATGTTGCACTTGTAAATTGGGTTCCGTTGTCAGTGATGACTCTGTTTGGAGCTCCAAACCTGCAGACTATGGACTTCAAGAACTTGATTTCTGATTGCTTATTGATAGTCACAACTGGAGCAGTTTCCGTCCACTTGGTGAACTTGTCGATGGCGACATACAGGAACCTGTAACCTCCGACGGCTTTTGGGAAAGGTCCCAAGATGTTCATGCCCCACACAGCGAATGGCCATGTAGGAGGAATCATTTGCAGTGACTGAGCTAGTGTGTGAATTTGTTTTGCATGGAACTGGCACACTTCACACTTTTTCACCAACTCCAGTACGTCCTAGAGTGCTGTAGGCTAGTAGAAGCCATGCCGAAAGGCTTTGCCGACCTGCGCGCGGTAAGACACATGGTTCCCACACTCGCCTCCATGGATCTCCGCAAGGACCTCACAACCTTCTTCCCTTGCAATGCACCACATTAGGACACCGTTGGCAACACGTCGGTAGAGATCCCCTTCTACCAGTGTGTATCTTTTAGCCAATCTGACAATCCGATGAGCGGATACACCGTCTTTAGGAAGGTGGTTGTCTTTCAAGTAGCTCCGGGTCTCTGAGATCCATGCATCGGAGCTAACTTGAGCTTCCGAGTCTTGCGTGCCAGGTTGGTCGGACCTTCCTGTAGCACCTACGACCCTTGGTAGACGCCATGGTAAAAGGGCCACCGGGACTGCCAACTTCGAGGTGCTAGTCTCACCCCCTTCACTTAGTTTGGCGGGCTGAGCAATTGGTCTTGAAAACCTTTGGACAAAGATTCCGTTGGGAGCCGGAGCTCTTGTTGAAGCCTTTGTCGAGAGTTCGTCAGCTTCAACATTGTGGAGACGCTGAACATGGTGGGGATCCAAGACTTCAAAGTCCTTCTGTAGACTCTGGACTTCAAGGAGATAAGCGGCTAGCTGGGGGTTGTTACAGGTGCATTTACCTTTGACTTGTTTTATGATGAGCTGCAAATCACCCTTCACCAACAGCTGCTTGACACCATAAGATAGTGCCACCTTGAGCCCAAAGATGAGAGCTTCATACTCCGCCATGTTGTTAGTCGCCTTGAAGTCAAGGTGAACCATATATTTGAACTTCTCCTCGGTCGGAGCGAGGAGAAGGATTCCAGGTCAGGCTGCCTGCTTCTGCACGGAGCCGTCGAAGTAGAGGGTCCAATGAGGCTCAGTGAAGACCGGGACCGGGTTCCAGCTCTTGCTCACTGGGCCCCCAGGATTTGATGGAGAAGGAGTCCACTCCGCCAAGAAATTAGCCAAGGCTTGACTCTTGATAGCTTGTCGTGGCAAGAATTCTAGATCGAATTCCGCCAGCTCCACTGCCCACTTGGTGATGTTCCTAGTAGAATTAGGGTTATGCAGAATTGCACACAGTGGATAAGAAGTTATCACTGATATCTTGTGGGCTTGGAAATAATGACAAAGCTTCCATGAGGCAATAAGAACTGCATAAAGCAGCTTATGCACCTCAATGTATCTAGTCTTAGCATCATGGAGTACTTCGCTGATGAAGTACACTAGGCATTGGACGGTCTGGACCCTATAGTAGGGGCCCGAAGCTTCTTCTCCATCGACCCGGACCCTCCTGGAGGGGTTCAGACCTTCTTGTTCAATCCTTACCCTCCCATAGGGGTCCGAATCTTCTTGATCAGCCGATGAGCGAGGTTGATGTTCTAACATTTTGCATTGAAGATCCGTGCCTAGGGGCTGGGACCCAGACTCGCCTTCAGGTAGTTCCGGACCCTTCCGGAGGGGTCTGGGCTCCTGAACTGGATGTGGCTCCGGTCTTTCCGTTACCAGGACCATGCTGACAACTTTCGTAGTTGCAGAAATATAAAGCAGTAGAGGCTCACCAGGGTTTGGAGCTACCAAGACTGGTAGTATAGTGAGGAGCTGCTTCAGCTCTTGAATGCAATGGCCTGGACTTCCTCAACACCTTGAAGAAGGGAAGCGCTCACTCTGCCAATCTGGAGATGAATCGGCTGAGCACAGCTAGACATCCACTTAACTTCTGGATGTCTTTGATGCGGCCTGGGGGCCGCATATCTTCAATAGCCTTGATCTTCATTAGGTTTGCCTCAATTCCTCGGTGAGTCACCAAGAAACCAAGGAGCTTCCCGGTTCTAACCCTGAAGATGCACTTGTCTGGGTTCAGCTTGGTGCGCGTGATGCGCAACTTGTCGAAGACAACTTACAAGTTGTCAAGGAGTGAATCCTTGTTCTTGATCTTCATGACGATGTCATCGACATACACCTCCACCAAGTCCCTGATTAGCTCCCCAAATGTTTTGTGCATAGCTCGCACAAAAGTTGAAGCATCATTTTTGATACCAAATGGCATAGCAGTATAACAATATAATCCATCTACTGCTATGAAGGCAGTATGCTCTTCATCTTCCCTAGACATTTGGAATTGAGGATATCCGAAGTACGCATCTAGGAAACACAATAGCTCACACCCGAAGGTGGAGTCCACTATCCGATCTATCCTAGGTAGTGGAAATGAATCTTTTGGACATGCCTTATTTAATGTGGTGTAGTCGACACACATCCGAAGCTTCCCACTGGCCTTGGGTACAACAACTGGGTTTGCCAGCCATTTTGGTGATGAACCTCCCGAATGAAACCAGCTTCGAGCAGCTTCTTGATCTCCTGTCAGATGAATTTTTGCCGCTCGACTGATTGCTTTTGGAGCTTCTGGTGTACAGGCCGTGCGTCACGATAAATCTTCTGATTGTGCTCAATCACCTCCCTAGGGATCCTAGGTATTTGTGACCGTTGCCAGGCAAACACATCAACATTCGCCCGGAGGAAAGTGATGAGTGCGAGTTCCTATTTTTTGTTCAGACCTCCCGATATACGAGTGGTTTGAGCAGCATCGGAACCAATTTGGACGACTTTGACGGGTATGTCGTTGTCGCCACTTGGCTGCACACGTGGTGTAGAGGTTGAACCTCGTTGACAAGTGCTCAGAGGTTGAGCAACTTTCTCTTTGCCGGATGCCTCCTCCTGCGTTGTTGCAAGCGCATGGAGTTCTTCCAGTGCGGTGATTTCTGCTGTATGGTCTTCGTGAATGCGGAGAACGCCCGAAGGTGTCGACATCTTCAACACCATATAGCCTTAGTGGGATGTAGCCATGAACCTATACAGGGCAGGCCTGCTTAGGATGGCGTTGAAGGGTAAGCTGATCTGCGCAATGTCAAAGACCAGCTTCTCGGTCCTGTATTTCTCCCGAGTTCTGAAGGTCACCAGGAGTGTGATGGATCTGAGAGGGCTAATGGCCACCGGACCTACCCTAGAGAAAGGGCGTGGGGGATGAAGGTTCGATGGTCAGAGCTGGAGCTTGATGAAGGCTTCATAGCTCAAGAGGTTCAACCCCGCACCTCCGTCAACCAAAACATGGTAGAGCTGGACATTATTGATGGTAGGAGACACCATCAGTGGCAATTGGCCAGCTCCGATCATGCTCCGGGGGCAGCCGTAGCATCGAAGGTGATGGAAGTGTCTATCCATTTTTGATGAGGTTCCGCCCTGGCGGTTGGAGCTACAGTGGCCATGTCCCGCCGCATTGTCTTGAGGACACGGCGAGAAGTGATGTCCCAGGAACCACCATAGATGGTGTTCAGGGTCTTCCGACGCTCGTTGTTAGAGACATCAGAATCATCGTCAACCGTGTTGTACACAACCTTCAGGACCTTCTTGGGGTCCTGAAAGCCTAGCTCCGTGTCAGCTAGAGCTTCATCGACTTTTTTTTCCTTCTCGTTGGAAGAAAGGACCTTCCTCTCGGCGCTTGTTGTAGCGCTCAACAAGGTTCTGGACCTCCTGGAAGTCCTCTGGACTGCGCTTGTCTATCTTGTAGATCGGACACTACATTTTGGAGTTGCCACCGTCTTCTGAGGAAGGTCAAGGTCGTTTTTTTGGGCGTGGCCCCAGGCCTCCCGGAGCTGCAGCAGCCGCAGCAGTGGGAGCACCGGGCGACGACTTTTTCTTGCCATTGGTCTTCTTCTTCTTCTTTCCACTACTAGAGGTAGTGGCTTCAGCCTTGGAGGACTTCCTATTGGGCTCCGGAGATGGTTTGGAGTGCGTCTCACGACCCTCCTCAGCTCTGGCACATTTGTCAGCCCGGCTGAAGAGCTTCGTGATGCTAGTGACTTCTTTTGTCGCCAGCTTATCCAACATTTTCTTGTCCTGAACGCCATATCTGAATGCGACAATAACAGAAGCATTCGATATAGAAGGAATGGTATTGCGTACCTGGGAGAATCGTTGGATAAGATCGCAATGACAATCCCAATTTTTGCTTAACAGCAAAAAGGTCCAGTTTAGTGCCAAGTCGGGTGTAGGAGCTCCCGAAATTGGCGGTGAACTGTTGGCATAGCTCCGCCCAACTGTTGATAGAGTCAGGCGGCAGACTCATGAACCAGGATCTAGTGGTCCGGTCAGGGCCACAGGGAAATAATTGGCCGTCACGACCTCATTGCCTCCCGTCGCAAGGATAGCGGTGGAGTAGATTTGAAGGAATTCGGCTGGGTTGATGGTCCCGTCGAATTTCTCTGGCAAATGAGGCCAAAACTTCTGTGGCCATTTGACAATGCGTAAATGCATAGCAAGTGAAGAACAACCTACTCCTACTCCCAAAGGAGCAGGGTTGTCCCGAGCTTCTCGCCTCTCGTGAGCACGCTCAATGTGGACGCGACTGTCCTGCTGTGAGTAACAGCGATCGAGCTCCGACCGCAGGTCATGCGTCGAAAGCCTCGACGCAGTGTGGGTGCAACGTGCCCCGGAGGAAAGCGACGTCACTTGTTGGGACACAACACGTCTCCTGTGCTGTGAAGCTTGCGGACCAAGTCTTCCTAACAAGATCCAACGATGTGAGGTGCCTGCCCCAAAGGAGCAGTACCTTGATTGTTGATGCCATCAGTTGCAGCTGCAACCAGATGTTCAACATCAGCCTTCCACTGCTCCATCGCACCCTGGGGTGCTCCTGGAGGTGGTGGACGTTGGAGCAGAGTATGCGCAGCAACAAGCGCGTGCTCAAGATTGTTGTTCGTCGATGCCGTGATCGACACGAGTACTCCATCCTGTTGTCCAACATTGTTTGCCAGAATAGATGGTGGTGGTGGTGGTGTGACACCCACCGGGACAACGGCGCCCGCTGGTTGCTGCATGTTGGAAGGATTCCCTCCAACAGGTTGCACAACGTTGTTGCCGTTGGATGATCCTGCAATGGAGTTCACCATCTTGTGATCTCAGGCGCCCCCCTACCCGGCGCGCCAAATGTCAAAGCGTACGAACGACACTTCCCCCGGTACTACCTAATTGTAGCCCGCGGAGGTTCTTTGATTGGTTTGGGCGCGCGGATATTTTGAACATGATGATGACACAGGTGATTTACGTGAATACCCTACTCCACGGGGTCTGTGTTGTTGTATTGAGGATTCACTGGTGCTTGCGTGCGTCTTAGCTTCGTTCTCATGTACCGTGTGGCACAACCCTTTTATAGTCTAAGGACTGTCTGTTACATGACCGGCCTGGCCCGACATGTGGCCCTGGCATAGTTAACTGCATAATACACGATCAACGAGTATTAAATGTTGTTATTAGAGTGGTAACGTGCGTTAATGATGGCGTTACCCCTATTAACAGTCCACTGATCGCGTGTCATGAATATAGTATTAATAACACGTAATCAGGTCTTGTAAACGTCGCCTTAACTTTCCCTTGAAGGTCCGAGCCGTTGGAGATCTCTCTGTCTTTCGTTGAAGTCCTAGCTCTGGAGGTTCAACACGTGGCGGCTCTGGAGCTTCCCATCGTAGGGAGGGAGGTCTGGAGCCATGATACACGTGGTAGCACTGGAGCTTCCCTCTACTGGGGTTAGGTCCGGGGTCACTGAACACGTGGCAGGGCCGGAGCTTCCCTATGATGGGTGTTATGTCCGGCCTTGTGATACACGTGTCAGTGTTGGAGCTACCCAAATGAGGGAGGCGGGTCCAGTACTGTGTAACACATGTGGCCTTCAGAGATCATCAACATGAACTGAAGGAACTCCTTATCTTTTCTTGCTGTATGATGGGGTACCCGGTACGCAGGGTACCAACAGCGGACTAGAAAGATCAAGTTTAATCGATACTTTCTCTTCTAGTACCCTATGCAGTAGAAAGTAAATAGCAACTTGGATGTATTAGAACAGTGAAACAATGTATGTCAAGGATCAACTTTAATTCCAATAGTTTAACGTAAGTTACACAAGATTATGTAAACCCTAGAATGAGTTGAACAATTAAACAAAAGTGCACAAGACGCGATTTTATCCCGTGGTTCGATTCCCATGAAGGAAACCTACATCCACGTTGAGGAGTCCACGGAGGACCGGGTCATCACCAACCCTACCCTCATCGAATCGCCACGAAGGCCAATTCTCTTCCACTAACCACAGAGGGGCAAATAAACGGTGGGGTTTGCGATGTCCGGACTAGTCTAGTGTGCGGCGTGTGGAAAACCCTAGGTGTTCAGATATATCAGACTTGTCTGGAAATCTGCAGACTAGTTCGATTTGGGCTCTGGATGTGTTTGGACTAGTGCGACACAAATCAGCCTAGTACAGTGTGGTGAACCTCATGATGAATTGAGGACAAGTCCGCACTTGGAGGACTTGTCCGATTTTAGTCAGAGAGTTTTCGGACCAGTCCCTGGTGATATCGGACTAGTCCGGTGTCGTGAAAATTTGTGGGGCTAATGGACAAGTCTGGACTTGGAGGAATTGTCCAAATTTAGTCAGAGAGATATTGACTAGTCGGTGGTGATATCAAACTAGTCCGATGTTGTGTAAACTGGAGCACTTGCTGACAAGTCCGCACTATGGACACTTGTCCGTTTCTAGTCAAAGACATATCGGACTAGTCCGGTGTATATCGGACTAGTCCAGTTTTCCGGTGAATTGTGCAGGGAGTTAAGTTGTTTGTTAACTTGAGCTCTTGAGGTGTGTTTCTCCAACACACTCCATACACAATCATCTAATCTTTTCATTTCTTGAGCTCTTTTTCCTTTAGATCCCCATTCTCCTTCCTTTTTGCGCTTTCTTCATAATTTCTTTAAAGCCTGCACTCATCTCAACAATTTTGTTAGGATCTCATTTGTTTGTCATAAATCAACCAAAACCAACAAGGGATGCCTAGATGCACTTTCAAGAAGATGCTCGAGAAGTTAGCCACTCACAACGTGCAATACATCTCCGAGCTCTTTGCCATTGTTGATTGATGCGCCAGAGCGGCAGATGGCCGTGACTGGCATTCACAACCCTCCTTCGGGGCGGGTAAAGCCGGCTAGACTGGCCAAGGTGCCGCTACCAAGTGTAGCGACAAAAGAAGAACAAGAACTGGGGGGCGGCCAGAACAAGCCGCTATAGAGGACACCCATCACTGTAGCAGCTGCAATCGGTGGTTCCAAACCTCCACGCCTCAACAAACGCCCATGCTAGCCACCTACTCCTAATGACGGTGTCGAGCCCTGCCTGATGCACAAGACTTGCGACCACAACACGAACGACTGCCGGGAGATCAAGAGGTGCGCCGAGCGATACCAAGAGCAGGCGCAATAGAGCCCTGAAGGGCACACTTCCGCCAGCAGGAGGGCAAGCAGAAGGTCGACCCCAAGGTCGACGATGACGAGGAGATGGAGTACCAGAAGCCCGAACAGGCTGTTAAGGCGGTCCACTAGGACGAGGACTCCGACGCCAGCAGCGATCACGAGTGTGGCATGACACTCCACATCATTTTTGGGGGATCCTGGGATCACGCGTCCAGGAACACGGTCAAGAACCTGCGCCGAGCAATGGTCTTGGTAGCTCCTACACCCACTCCAGCACTGCACAACAAGTGGAAGGAGATGCCGATCATCTTCGATGCCTCCGCACGCCCCAAGAACATGGCGGGAGCCAAGATCCTACCTCTCCTCATCGCCCCCACCATCGCCAACGTCAAGTTCCACCACGTCTTGATAGATGGCGACGCCAGCCTCAACCTCATCAACTATGCAGCCTTCGACCAGATCCCAATGTCCAAGCTCACCCCCTCGAGAAAGCCCGTTCTCGAGGGTGGGACTAGGGAACATCATCCAGTACGACAACATCCACCTCTGAGTGACCTTCAAGACACACAAGAACTTCAGGACGGAGAACATCCTGTTCGATGTAACAAAGGTCAGCCTCCCCTTCAACACCATCATTGGTAGGCCCGCCCTGTACCGATTCATGGCCGTAGCCCACTACAGCTACCTCATCTTGAATATGACAACCCCCTCCGGCATCCTCAAGATCCACAAAGACCGCACTGCTGCGGTGTCAGCCTTGGAGAAGCTCCAAGCATTTGCATCAACTCCAGCACCTGTCCCAGGTAGCGCTCGACCAAGTCAGCCTCCGACGTGCTCGTGCCAACGCGACTCATCCACTGCACCCCGTCTGCAGCCCTCCAACAACAACGACAACCCAATCAAAGCTGTCAAGATCGGTTCTGGCGCTGCCCAGAACACCCACAAAGCGGGGACCTAGGCAACAAATAGGAACATCTGCTCATCGCCTTGCGAGGGGCTAGTGTCAACATGTTGCTTGTCAACCGTCACAGATACCCTCGAAGCATAGAGCACCCCCGTAACTGTAACACCCTAATTTTAATCCATCATGCATTGCATTCATTCTTATACATGTATAACATAATGCAACACAAAAGGAACAAGATTAAAATGAATTAGAGGCAAAAAAACAATTAAGATCAGTTGGGTACGGACTTGTCCAGATCTGAACCTGGACTAATCTTGTATGCCCATCAACCCTGGCCTAAATAAGTTTTCTTCAGGGCAACATACTTCTCCACTACTTGCTATGGACTAGCCCGGTTTCGTCACTTTTGTCCTCCAGACCTGTTCGTTATTTGCTACGGATCGATCCAGTTTTGTTTCTAATCCCCTCCGGACTTGTCCATTATTATGTATGGACAAGTCCGATGATCGCTATTGGAACTCTACGGAGTTGTCCTGTGAAATCCCAAAACTTAGTCCAGTTTTGAAACTGTACAAACCCCGAACTTGTGTGGTATAACACTAGACTTGTCCATTGATGAAAGTGCATCTAGGCATTCTCTTGTGGGTTTTGGACGATTGATGACAAACAAATGAGATCCTAATGAACTTGTTGAGATGAATGCAAGTTAACTCAAATGAGATAGTTTTGTGCACTCAAAAAGTGAAAAATGAAGTGATGAAGAAAAAGAAAAGCCCAATTGATGAATGAAGCACAAAGTAGAATTAATTGTATAGGATGTGTGTGAGAGACATGCTAAGAGCTCAAGTCTTTGCGTAGGGGTAAGGGCTTAAAATCAACCTTAATAATTCACTGAGCACTGGACTAGTCCGTTCACAAATTGAACTAGTCGGCTCAACTCTCTGGAGTCTCACTTCATAGTGCACTGCACTATTCCGTTGTCAAACTGGACTAGTCCGTTCAACTACCTGAAGTCTCACTTCACAGTGCACTGGACTAGTCTGTTCAAGGACCAGACTGGTCAGTTAAACTTTTTGATGTTCCATAACACTGTGCACCGGACAAGTCCACTCATGGATTGGACTAGTCCGAGAAAATCTCCGATGTTTCATAACACACTGCACCAGACAAGTCCGTTCACAGACCGTACTAGTCCGAGAAACTTTCTTATGTTCCAAAACACAGGGAACCAGACAAGTCTGGACTTCTAGCGGACTAGTCCGGTATACCTCACACCTATTAGGGTTTTTAGTGTGCTGCACATTCCACGCGGATTTCATACAGCACACCGGACAAGTCCAGTCCCTAGAGCGGACTAGTCCGACCGTCGGGATCCCTAACGGTAGTAATTTTGGAAACACTATAAATAGGAGATCCATGACCCCATAAATAGAAATCTCGCATTCTACTGTTCAAAACGGAAACCCTAGCATCGTCACTTGCCCCGAGAGCACAAAAACACATCTCCCCACACATCTACGGTCCTCAAAAGTGAAAATCTTTGAGTATTTAGATTTGGGATCGGGAGATCGTTGTCTACGCGTCATTGAGCTCTTGGGATTTGATCTCATTACACTCTTGAATTACTTCTAATCTTTTTGAGTGTATTAGATCATCCTTTTCAACTATAATCTTTTGTGGGAGCCCTCAACATGTGAGTTGCCCAACAACTCGGTGATTACCCGTGATAGTGGAATCATGTCGGCTTTGTGTGGTAACTTGACGAGGGAAAAAGGGTTTGAAGAGACCCGGATCTATGTGGGCTTCCTCAACGAGGAGTAGATCTCTTTGGTGAGATCGAACCTCGGAAAAAATCCGTATCTCGCGTGCTTTACTCTTTTACATTTGCAATTATCATTGTCTAGAGCATTAGAATTGATCTATCAATTAACATTGTATTCCAAGTGCAAGTTTGCAATACAAATTGTCCAATCAAGTTTATTTGAATAGTCGTTTAAATTCCGCTGCTATAACATATAACTTCTGTTCTAACACATGATCAATTCACACCTCACAAGCACACCGGACTAGTCCGTAGTGACACTAGACAAGTCTAGTCCATCAGGTATTTAACGATTTGATTAAGTGCGCAGGAAAACTTTAAAAGCCTATTCACCTCCCTCTAGGCCACATTCAATTGGTATCAGAGCATGCTCTCCATCTACAAGACTCATCTCTCGGAGAGATCAAATGGCCTCAGAGAAGAACAATGAGATCCCAAAAGTTCCCAATACCAAAGATGACATGATACAAGGGCATTCGATGTACTCAGGGAGAACAAAAACGATGATGAAGAAGTGCGTCAACTCAAGGCGCTTCTAAGGAAGAAACTCCTAAGCAAAAAGGACAAGGAAGAAGATGAGAAGACGACAGGGAGTGGTCATCATGACTTTTCCATATATCCTTATAATTGCAATCGTCTAAATTCTAACAATTGTTATCTTACAATTCCCATGGGAAAACCACCTCATTTCAACGGAAAGGATTATACCATATGGAAGTATAATATGAAAATGCATCTAATCTCCTTGAATCCCAGTCTTTGGCATGTTGTCATTATAGGTGTAGATATCCTGGATAACGATGATGAACTCACTCCAGAGCAAGAGCAAGAAATTCACCGCAATACACAAGCCGTTGCAGGGATCACTTTCCTTGAGCTGAGAAGAGTTCACAAAGATTGATGGACTGGAAAGTTCCAAGGAAATTTGGGATACACTCAAGACAGCTCACAAAGGAAATCGATCAGTTCGTGAAGCAAAAATTGAAATGCTTGAAGGAGAATTGGGGAGGTTTGCCATTGAGGAGGGCGAATCACCTCAAGAAATGTACAACCAGATGAAGGCACTTATTAACAAGATCTGTGCCTATGGAAGCAAGAAGTGGACTGACCATGAGGTCATAAAGAGGATGATAAGGGCATTCATGCCCCGTAATGTCACTTTGTGCTTGATGATCCGAGAAAGTACGGGGTTCCATAAAATGACTCCAGATGAACTATTGGGGAAGATCATCAACCACAATATGATGGAGAAGGAAGCCAAATATGTGAAGGATCATGTCGATCTAACTTCATCAAAGAAGAAAGAAGTTGCCCTCAAAGCAACTAGCAAGCCTAAAGGAAAATAAATTCATGAAGCATAAGACTAAGAAGACACAAGTGATGTGAGCACCGATATGGATGATGAAGAGATGGTGCTCTTCATCAAGAAATTCAAGCGCATGATGAGAGAAAGGAAGGGCAACAACTCAAGTGATGGGAAGATCAAAGAGAAAAGAAAATCTAAGGCACGACGTACCTGCTACAATTGTGGCGAGTACGATCACTTTATGGTGGACTGCACATATGAAGAAAATAATAATAAGAAGAAAGCGAAACCACAAGAGAAGAAGACCTTTAAGAGAAGGAGGAAAGCTCACCAAGCGCACATTGGCAAGGAGTGGGAATAAAACAACAAGTCCTCCTCCTCTGAAGAAGAGGAGATGGCTACCATTGCCATCAAGAAGCCTACCAAGAAGTCTGCGCTCTTCCCGAATATAGGAGCAAGGGAGACTCATAATCATACTTGCCTCATGGAAGGAAGGCAAGAAAAAGGTTCGACTTACACCTCCCTCTCTTAATTAGAGATTTAAAGAAATGTCTAGAGATTTAAGTAAAACTTCTTTAAAGATAATGAAGATGTTGTCGGGTGAAATTTTTGAGGAGGAGGAGCTTGTCAACAGACAAGAAGATATGCTCATCCTCGAAAGGAAGAGATATCAAAAGGTTGAGAAACTCCTTGAGCTTGAGAAGGAGAAGAGCAAGTCACTTGAGCATGAGCAAGCCTTGAGTAAGGAAACTTACTAAAAACTAGAAGACTCACACATTGCAATTAAGGATGAACTTGCTAACTTATCAAAAGTTAACAAAATATTGAAGTGCAAGTTCAGTCACTCAAGCAAAGTGACTCCTCCTCCAAGAGCTCACCTTCCAAAGGTGTAAATTCGACAACAACTGCAACTTGCACATGCTCTAGTAAGAAAATATTGTTAAAGATGATTATTCTGTTTCACATGACAAACATCCATCCCAAAGTGGCATTTTTTACAAGGAAAAGATTAAATATGCACGTAGTGCATATATGGTCGCTAGACCTCCTAACGTCAAAGATGGTCCTGGGTTTACTAAAAATAAACACATGTCCACTAATGTTCAGGTTAAGAAGCAAATTACATTTGTTAAGGAAACATCACATGAATCCGAATTGCAAATACTATTTCGTACTTTTGATGCTTCCTATGTGATCATGAAAGATAAAACTGGACATTTCTTTGCTAAATATGCAGGGCCTTGCCACAAGAACTAAAAAACTTGTGTGTGGGTGCCCAAGACTCTTGTGACTAACATGCGAGGGCCCAAGATGGCTTGGGTACCTAAAATCAAGAAATAACTCTATTTTACAAGCCTACTCCTCTGGTGGATCAAAATGGGTGCTGGATAGTGGATGCACTAATCACATGACCAGTGAGAGGAGTATGTTTGCGGAGTATAATCGCAACACGGATCCAAGTGAAGGAATATACTTTGGAGACAACAACCAACGAAAGGTCCTTGGTAGCGGTAAAATTGAAATTTCTTCTCGACATACTCTTTCAAACGTTTTACATGTTGACTCTCTAGATTATAATCTTTTGTCCATATCTTAGTTGTGTGACAAAGGTTATAATTGTTTATTCACTAATGAGGGTGTGACTGTTTTTAGAAGAAGCGATGGCTCCATTGCATTCAAGGGAATGTTGAAGGTAAAGCTTTATCTTATTGACTTCAACAAAGATAAAGCTGAGCTCAACACTTGCTTGGTTGCAAAAACTAACATGGGATGGCTGTGGCATAGACTGCTAGCCCATGTTGGAATGAAAAATCCGCAGAAACTTCTAAAAGGTGGTCGCATCCAAAGTTTAAAAGATGTTGTTTTTGAGAAAGACAGGCTGTACGGTGCATGCCAGTCGGGAAAACAAGTTGGAGGACCACACCTCGCAAAGAACGTGATGACTAAATCAAGATCGCTGGAACTTCTTCACATGGACCTCTTCGGTCCAATTGCTTATATAAGCATCAATGGTAAAAAATACGGATTAGTTATTATTGATGACTTTTCTTGATTTACCTGGGTGTTAATCTTGTATGATAAATCAAAAACCCAGGGGATCCTCAAGAAATTTTTGAAAAGAGCGCAAAATGAACTCCCCTCAACCGTCAAGAACATAAGAAGCGACAGCATAATGGAATTCAAGAATACTCAAGTTGAGGAGTATCTAGACGAAGAAGGAATAAAACATGACTTTTTGGCACCCTACTCCCCTCAACAAAATGGGGTGGACGAAAGGAAGAACAGGATGCTCATCGAGATGTCGAGGACAATGTTGGATGAATACAAGACTTTGTACCATTTTGGGCTAAAGCGGTAAACACCGTTTGTCACGCCACAAATCAGCTATATCTTCACCGACTTTTGAAGAAGACGCCATATGAGCTCCTCACCGGTAATAGACCAAATGTTTCATATTTCAAAGTATTTGGATGCAAATGTTTTATCATGAACAAGAAACTGAGGACTTCGAAGTTCACTTCGAAATCTGATGAAGGGTTCTTGCTTGGTTATGATTTGAACTCCGACACCTATCGTGTCTTCAACAAAGTCTCTGGCATCGTTGAAGTAGCACATGACGTAGTGTTCGATGAAACTAGTGGCTCACAAGTGGAGAAAATTGATAAGTGTGTGATAGATCAAGAAGAAGCCACATGCCAAGCGTTGAGAAGGATGACACTTGGTGATATTCAAACTCAAGAGCAACCACAAGACTCAAGTGCTCAAGATGAACCTTAACTAGAAAGCAATGATCAAGGGGGAGCTCATGCACAAGATCAAGGTCAGGAAGATCAAGACATATCATGGAAGTAATGATCAAGGGCAATACATTGACAATGAAGAACATGAAATGCAAGCAACTTCATAAGTCCCTCACCCAAGAGTACATCAGAGCATACAAAGAGATCATCCCGTCAACAACATCATTCGAGACATTGCTAAGGGAGTAACCACCAGATCTGGCATAGCTAATTTCTGTGAATATTACTCTTTTGTCTCTTTTCTGGAACCATACAGGGTAGAAGAAGCACTAAAGGATCCAGATTGGATGATTGCAATGCAAGAAGAGATGGACAACTTCAAGAGAAATGAAGTATGAGAGCTTGTAGAAAGACCAAAGGCGAACATCGTAGGAACCAAATGAGTCTTTTAGAACACGCAAGATGAACATGGAGTGGTAACAAGAAATAAGGCGCGACTTGTGGCGAAAGGTTACTCACAGCTCGAAGGTTTGGACTTCGATGAAACTTTCGCTCTCGTAGCTATACTTGATTCCATTCGTATTTTGTTGGCATATGCTACTCACCATAATTTTAAGCTGTATCAAATGGACGTCAAAAGTGCTTTCCTCAATGGGCCCATTAAGGAGGAAGTAAACATGGAGTAGCTATCGGGATTTGAAGATCAAGAGTACCCCAACCATGTGTATAAACTGCGTAAGGCTCTCTATGGCCTCAAACAAGCTCCTCAAGCTTGGTATGAGTTCCTTAGAGATTTTCTAACTCAAAATGGTTTTAAAATTGGAAAAGCTGATTATACTCTATTTACAAAACATTTTGATGATCATCTATTTGTATGCCAAATTTATGTTGATGATATCATTTTTTGTTCTACCAATAAATCTTTTTGTGAAGAATTTAGCAAAATTATGATAGATAGATTAGAGATGTCGATGATGGGCGAATTAAAGTTCTCCTTGGGATTCCAAGTGAAGCAATTAAGAGAAGGCAACTTCATAAGCCAAACCACACGCATGACATCCTCAATAAGTTTAATATGGACAAAGCCAAGCCCATCAAGACACCCATGGAACCTAATGGACATATCGATCTCAACGAAGATGGTCCAAATGTGGATCAAAAGGTATATTGGTCTATGATTGGTTCATTACTTTATTTATGTGCATCTAGGTCAGATATCATGCTTAATGTTTGTATGTGTGCAAGATATCAAGATGCACCTAAAGAGTGCCATTTAGTAGCTGTAAAAAGAATTTTAAGATACCTTGTGTACACACCTAACTTGGGCCTTTGGTATCCCAAAGGATCCAAATTTAACTTAATAGGATATTCTGATGCCGACTATGCAGGATGCAAAGTCGATAGAAAGAGCACATCAGGAACTTGCCAATTTCTTGACAAATCCTTAGTTTCATGGTCATCTAAAAAGAAAAACTCCATTGCTCTTTCCACAACCGAAGCGGAGTATGTTGCAGCCGGTAGTTGTTGCGTAGAACTACTTTGGATGCGACAAACTCTAAGAGATTATGGTTACAATCTGAACCATAATCCACTCCTATGTGATAATAAAAGTGCCATTAAAAATTGCACACAACCCAGTAGAACACTCAAGAACTAAGCACATAGACATTCATTATCATTTCTTAAGAGATCATTCATTAAAAGGTGATATAGTAATCTCACATGTTAGGACTGAAAAACAACTTGCACACATTTTTACCAAGCCATTAGATGAAAGAAGATTTTGTGAGCTAAGAAATAAACTCAATATACTTGACTCTCGAAATGTGACTTGAAACACTGCATACCTGGTTGTGATTTCAAAATTTACTAATTTTTGCGAAAATTTGCCCTTATCTCGATTTTCTCTTGAAAACTATTTAAATTAGTAAATCTTCGTGAATTATAGCCATTGTATGACTGTTGATTGCTTACTAGTCATATTCATCAAGATTATTTGTGAATTTTTGTCCTTTAGATCACTATTGGATCAAACTCCCAAATTACCTTGGTATCTAGTTCTGATCCGTCCAGCTGATCCGGACTAGTCCATTACTGTAGACTAGTTCAGCCCTCGTCCGGCACCGGACTTGTCCGGTCCTGCACTGTCTAGTCCATATTTATCGGGCTTAACCCTAGCCCGCCACAAGCACTTCTTCTTCCACCTCTCACAATCGTATTTGCTCTCTCTCTCCTTAAGCTTGAGCTCCCAAGGCGATTTTTGCATTTAGCCACCAAATTCGAAGATTCTCCATGGAAAATCTTCTCCTCGGCGCGAACCTTCCCCACTCCAGACTAATCCAGACCTCACTCCACACCTTCTCTTGGAATCGTTGTTTTTCGGTAAAACTCTTTCTTAACCCTAGTTCTCACCTTTACTCCAATCTTGCTTACTTTTCTTGATTCCTAGGGTATACATTAACTTTCTAGATGTATTCCTATTGTATTCCTACTTGTTGTGCATCAATTCGAGCCAGATTTGATGAAAATAGAAAGCTAGGGTTCATACGTCAGTCTGAACTAGTCCGATGTTCTAGTGCAGACAAGTACGGTCCTCCAGACAAGTCCACACTCTGAAAACGGAAAAGTCTGGTACTTTGAATATTTGAACCTCTAAATTCTTATTTTCACAAACTCTACAATCAATTCTTATCAATCCTTGAAATCTCTTGTCAGGCACAATGTAGTCAGCTTCTGAGGACAACTCATTTGACTATGAAGACGAGCATGACCGTGCAAGGGTACAAAAAGCCAAAGAGAGTGTCATGAAGAGAGGCATGATCACAATGTTCACTCCTCTCCTCCCGACGATGCTCTTCCTAAGAATAGGAGAGTGGTTGTGAAGAAAGCTATAAGCAAGGATGGTGCTGGAAGCTCATTGGCACCTAGGAGAAGCACCAACAAGGGCAAAGGACTGGCTAGTGGTCCTATTGGTCCGTTGAAGATGAAGGCCCCTATTCACCGCAATAGGCAGCCTTCAGATGAAGATTTCACTAGAAAAGGAAGTGAACTGGTTGACAGATACAAAAATATTGAAGTCTATGAGCAACCTAAACAGTCAGCTGATCCCAGATTCTAGAGCAATTTTCATGCTGACTATTATGAGCATGTTTATATTAAGATGAGGAACTCGATGATTGAATGTCGGTGGGTCAATATCACATATCTCCAATCCAAGAAGTGCCAATCCTATCAAGAGGTCCTGGAAGCATTGAAGAGGCATGGATTGAAGGATCTCACATCTTTCCAGAATGACTGGAACAATGAAGTTATAACTCAATTTTACTCTATTCTTTACTTCGCCCATGTTGATGGGGATAAGATGATATGAATGACACATGGATCAAAGTACATCATCACTTATGAGGAATTTGCCAGGATACTTCATCTTGAAGATACCTTGGATAATGAGCTCATTATTCATAACTTGAAGCCCTTGGAGAAAGATGAGCTAGATTTCCTCTATGATACAAGAATACCTTACAAGTCTCCAACTACCAAGTATTTGAAGCCATTCTTTGCAGTCCTGAATAGAATTCTGAGGAAGACCATAGCTCCCAAGTAAGGAGATGCAGGATCCATCCAAGGGACTCTAAGGACCTTGATGAAAGTGATAAGAAAGAGAAGGACCTTCACTGTCTTTGAATATATCTACAATGATATTGTGAACATCTCCATTACTCCAAACAGGTCCCGTGGCTATGCAATTTATATTATGCACATGATTGAGAAGGTGACAGGACTTGAGTTTGTCAAAGATGTTCCTCACACAGGCCTTAAGCCCCAGAAGCCAACTGTTTACACTATTCCTTCCGCTCCTGCCTCACTGGCAGTGGAGCAGAGATCTATGCATGCAAATGAAGGCACAAGGGCTCCAGCTACTACTCCTGCTCCTCCACCCTCTAGAGAGTCCTACAGTGCTGTGCTAAAAATGATTTCATCCATCTTTGCATCCTGCTGCAAAGTGGAAATTAAGCAACACAAGGAGAATTTGGCCAGAAAGAGACATCAAAGATACGTGAAGGCCAACATCAAAGCTATTTGTGAGAACATAGAGATTGAGACAGTGGGCTCACCTCAGATTTTAGAGGGTTCTGAAGAGGATATCACGGATATGGCACCCCTCTTGGAGCAAGAACTGGCATCATTTGGACTAGCAGGTGTCTCCGCTCCTCCTCCTCAACAAGCACATGGAAATGAAGATGAAGATGTAGATGAAGAGAAGATCGAGAGTGAGGAAGGAACTGACGATGAGTGATTCCACTCATTTTTCCCTTTTTTGGTGCCTTGATGCAAAAGGGGGAGATTGAGACTAGTAGCTTATTTTGTAGCCTTGAGGACTTGTGATCGAGGACATGTATGTTAATTTCAAATTATTGTAATCTCTTTTGGATGTGCCTACTTTACTTAATGTGTGATGCTAAGTTTAATGTTAATGTGATGGTTGCTGCTATAATTGTTATGGTCTTATCTATTGCTCATCACATAAATTGATCACACTCACGTTATAGGCACCCCACCATAAAGAGTGCATATATGTGAGAAGTTTTTATTACTCATTTGTCATTATCATATATGCACACTTTATGAAAATCAATTTTTACTCTTAATTGTGAAATCTCAGTTGGTTGTGATCAACTAAAAAGGGGGAGACTGAAAGTGCATCTAGGCATTCCCTTGTGGGTTTTGGACGATTGATGACAAACAAATGAGATCCAAATGAACTTGTTGAGATGAATGCGGGTTAACTAAAATGAGATATTTGGTGCACTCAAAAAGTGAAAAATGAAGTGATGAAGAAAAAGAAAAGCCCAATTGATGAATGAAGCGCAAAGTAGACTTAATTGTATAGGATGTGTGTGAGAGACACATCCCAAGAGCTCAAGTCTTTGCATAGGGGTAAGGGCTTAACATCAACCTTAATAATTCACTGAGCATCGAACTAGTCCGTTCACAAACCGAACTAGTCCGTTCAACTATCTGGAGTCTCACTTCACAGTGCACCGGACTAGTCCAATGTCAGATAGGACTAGTCCATTCAACTCTCTGGAGTCTTACTTCACAGTGCATCGAACTAATATGTTCATGGACCAGACTAGTTCATTAAACTTTTTGATGTTCCATAACACTGTGCACCGGACAAGTCCGCTCATGGATCAGACTAGTCCGAGAAACTCTCTAATGTTTCATAACATAATGCACCGGACAAGTCCGTTCATGGACCGGACTAGTTTGAGAAACTTTCTGATGTTCCAAAACACAGGGAACTAGACAAGTTCAGACTTCTACCAGGCTAGTCTGGTATACCTCACACATATTAGGGTTTTTAGTGTACTGCACATTCCACACGGATTTCACACAGCACAATGGACAAGTCTGGTCCCCAGAGCAGACTAGTCCGGCCGTCAAAAATCCTAACGGTAATAATTTTAGAAACACTATAAATAGGATATCCACGATTCCACAAATAGAACTCCCCCATTCTACTATTCAGAACTAAAAATCTAGCGCTACCACTTGTCCCAAGAGCACAAAAACACATCTCCCCACACATCTACGATCCTCAAAAGTGAAAATCTTTGAGTATTCAGATTTGGGATTGGGAGATCATTGTCTACGTGTCATTGAGCTCTTGGGGTTTGATCTCTTTACACTCTTGAATTACATGTAATCTTTTTGAGTGTATTAGATCATCCTTTTCTGCTGTAATATTTTGTGGGAGCCCTCAACATGTGAGGTTGCCCTAACAACTTGATGATTAACCCTGATAGTAGAATCAAGTCGGCCTTGTGTGGTAACTTGATGAGCGAAAAGGGTTTGAAGAGACCCGGCTCTGTGTGGGATTCCTCAATGAGGAGTAGATCACTTTGGTGAGATCGAACCCCAGTAAAAATACGTCTCTCGCTTGCTTTACTCTTTTACTTTTGTAATTATCATTTATCTAGGACATTAGAATTGATCTATCAATTAACATAGTATTCCACGTGCAAGTTTGCAATACAAATTGTTCAATCAAGTTTATTTGAATAGTTGTTTAAATTCCGCTACTATAACACATACAATTTTTTTCTAACACTTTATCAATTCACACCTCACAAGCACAACGGACTAGTTCGCAGTGACACCAGACAAGTATGGTCCATCAGGTATTTAACGATTTGATTGAGTATGCAGGAAAACTTTAAAAGCCTATTCACCCCCCCTCTAGACCACATTCAGTTGAACTCTTTGTTCCTTGGCCAAACTTGTCCGGCAAGAGACCAGACTTGTCCGATCAGCTCTCTGTACCCCGAACGGACTTATCCGGCCACCTTCGGACTAGCCCGGTTCCTAGGGTTTCGACTCAGATTCTATTTTTCCTCCACGATGAGTTATTGGGTAATTGCCTTAATTGGGCTCAAGAACGTCGTGCCCCACCCCTAAGGAGCCAAATTGGGACCCCACAAAAGCCCCTACTCGTCCCCACTGACTTTTACTTAGATTCCAGCCCAACCCCACCACCTCTCCTCCTATATAAACACCCCAACACCCACCCTTTACCCCTTTGCCCACATTAGACGAACCCTAACGCCTGCTCCCTTCATAGCTGCCGCTCTTGAAGGAGGAATAAGAAAGGGAAGAGAATAAAGAAGAAGGAGAGGAAGGAATCAGGCAAGATCATCGTCTCTGCTGCAATCTTCTTCACCAATTCTTCTACGTCAACATTCTTCTTTGCAAATTCTTCGTCTTCTTCGAATATAGACGTCGAGATCTCGTGTTACAACTAATGCTCGACCATTGAACCAATAGATTCACGGTAACTATCCTAGATCCAACTTTCTACGTCAATTCGGATTCCAATCTTGATTTAAATTAAGCCCTAGATGGGAAGTTTGCAAAACCATGGACATAGCAGACTTGTCCGGTCCTGTGCGGACTAGTCTGTTGAACTATCTCGTCCAGGGCGGACATGTCTGGCCCGATGTGCAGACTATACCAGCCTCTAAATTCTGAAATTCCTGTAACTTTCCAAGTTTTTCCTGAATTGACTCGAAACTTCTTCAACCATGTAAAACTCATTTGTAACTAGTTAGTAAGCAATAATAGCAACCTAATAACATGTGTTACCACATAATTGCATCATTCATGCATATCATGGCATATTGAGTACTATATGAGCATTTATTGATTGTAATGTTTGTTTCGCATGGTTGTCGCGCAGAATAGAAGGTAACGCTCTAGAAGGTGCTTACAAGGACCTGCAGCACTAGAACCTCAAAGCTCTTGATCCAAATAAGCAGCAAGAGCAAGGCAAGTGTCCTTGACCATTTTGATCCTATTTTTAAATATTTTGTTTGCAAAACTGCATGCTCGTGTCAAATTGATGGGAGACCCATAATAGGTGTTCACTAGACTTGTATGACCACCCTTGTCGTTTGGGATATATTGAGAGAGTCGGGAAGGATATTTTCCAGTTTTGATTTGCTTTGCCTAATTGTGATTGGAAATAACTAAATGACTCATTATGAACTAATATACATATGGACTATGCCAATTGATGATAATGATGACTTAAGTAACATGGAACTGGGGTGATCTTAGAAATCATGGGTTGTGGACTGGGTTGGATGATATGGTGGTTTTGCTTGCCTTAGATCTAAGGACTGGTTCATGCGAGAATATGCTAGGACAACAGTGCCACCACAAGACCAAGTATGGGTGCGGCGTAGCTGAATAATTAGGTGTGGTGTTGGTATTTTATGGGCCATTGGATGGTGTGGGGAATGAGAGTCGAGGAGGGCTACCCTGGGATCTGCATGGCACACGAGGGGGCCCGTGGGTGGGAGCATGGAGATTCAAGCCTGCCGGTGAAACCTTAGTGGGTCCATACATACAAGTAGTCCCTTTTGAAAGGCTATTTTGTAATCTCTTGGCCACACATCAACGGAAGTGTGATAAGGCATAACGGAGGTTTTTAGTCGCCGAAAGATGACGAAATTACGAACATATGGGTAAAGTGGTACAACCTGTGCAGAGTTTTAGAAACTATCATGATAGCCGTGCTCCCAGTTAAGAGCACCTGAATGACCTACAATATTGGGAATTGGTTGGGATCGGTTGTGTTACGAATTGGGCTATGTTATATGAGTATGGTTGGTTGTGGAGGTATGAAATTTGCATGTGGATTGATGTTAATTTATGAATGAGTTATGTTGGTAAATGAGAATGTTGGATATGAATTATGATATTTACTTGGGTTATGATGGGATTTAAACTCCCATAGACATTGTACGCTGCTTTTACATAATTGTGAATTTAAATGTACTTTTATGCAATTATCCTTTTATTATCATTCTTGTTTTTAGCTACATGTCGTACTTTCCCACACTTGCCGAGTACAACATGTACTCAACCTTGCAATCCTCCCCAAAACAGTTACATGTGATGCTTGGGAGTAATATGAGGATCGGGTGGAGTACTAGGTTGCGTGCTATCGTCAATTGCCTGTGGATTGGAGTCACTACTTAGTTTACTTTTCCGATGCAATAATTAGAGACTTGTAATTCGAGAACCATTGAGTTATTGTAATAAGGTACTTATTTACTATTTGTGACGTGGTATTTATCTGATTATCATTTGTGAAGTTGTCGTGTATGTGTGATGAACATCCTAGGCACACATATGCATTCACTTGGTTCATTTTTGAAACCAGGTGTCACAAATTGGTATCAGAGCAGCGTTGACCGTAGGACGCAACCATAGATAGAATGGACACTTTAGAGCACATAGGAACACTCCGTAATAGTCATAGTTAGCGTGGTGTGCTGAATTCTATGTGGTGATTGCTTGTGTGCTTAGTAGAGGTTTGTGGGGTGATTCGGCACTTGTGCACATCCCCATATAGGCTTATATATAGTTACTTAGTTTCATATCCCTTGATGCTGTAAGACCTATGTGTGCTGAATACATTGGCTCGTAGTGAATACACTTGCTTTGACGATAAAAGTTCTGATTATCACCAAAACACCTTTTTATTAAGATCCGACTAGTTTTGGTTAGCTCCGTGAGTTTTGTCTTTAGCTCCGGCGTGTTTTTGCTAAGCTCCAAGTTGATTTTTCTAGCTCTGGCTTTTGGTTTTACTAGTTCTGACTAATTCTGGTAAATTCCGGCGCTAGGTTCAACTAGCTTTTGTTAGCTCCGGCTCAATGTCCAGGTTGCTCTGGCAAGGTCCAGAACTTGACCGCAATGCTTCTGTTTTTCATTTGCAATGTTTCATACTTGCTTCACATCTCTGGAAAGATTTCTTAGTATTCATTTGCTAAGTCTTTGGTGCATTTTTGGTTGACATGGATGATATCGTGTTACTGTGGTTTTGCAACATGCTTATGTGAGGTTCTCACGTAAGGTGTTGTGTTCAGAACTAACTTGAGTCAAGTCGAGGACTTGGGCTCGTATGGATTGGTTGTTTATTCATATGCAGGTGTTGCTTGAGTTCAAGACATGGCTGGTGATGGGATCCATTGGACTAGTCTCTGGGAGGAGATGAGGTTCCAACAACCAAATTCAGGAGGAATTGTGGTTGAGCTGATGAGGAGGTTGCGCAACATGATTGAATCAAGAACAATGCATGTGAAGGTATCGTGGACGTCATTGGAAGATGTTTGCACGTGTGCAAGGAGTGCATGGACGTGGCTACATGGTTCCGAGACGTGATGAAGAGATGTGGACGTAAAGAGTTGGTCGGAAAGGTCCAACCGACTAGGTTATGGACTCAGGCTGCGGCTGAGTCGGGTTTGACTCAAATATGGAAAGATTTGAGTTGGTTATGATAGGATTCCGTGTGGGTCACGAATTTGAGTTGTTTAGGAATGTGGGATACGTTCCTAAGGTGCTTGGAAGTCTAAATATTGCTTCTATCTGCGTATAGAAGAATCCTAGGTAGTTATGGAAAGTTACGATTCGTGAACAGAGTAGGATTAGATTCCTGATCTGAGTTGAGTTGGCTTTCGAGCTGGTTATATAAGAAAGGGAGCCCAGAGCTCGTGGTGCATGACTTTGGGGCTGTTCCTCTTGTGTTCTATTGAATAAAATTCATAGTTCGAAGGAACTTTTGTGCCTTGTTCGTCCGACTTGTTCTAGACAAGTTTTACTCGTCGAGTTTCTGGACAGCACTACCTTTCATTGGTGGTTTTATCATAACTCGAGTTTTACAGATCCAATTGACGTGATTCTTTTGGGCTGTCTTCACAACTTGATTATCTATCATCTGTCAAAATTTCACAGTCATTGGATTTGTGGTCTATGATCTACACGAGTTTCTTTGCAGCGTTCCAGAACTGTTTTTTTTCTCGGGTAGGGCAGATTGACCTTTGTTTGATCTTTCGATCATAACTTGAGTTTTTCTTGACGTATTTGAGTTATTCTTGATGTGTTGTATTCGTGACTTTATTCTCTCTGATATCTATCAATTTTGTCACGGTGAAATACGTTTAAATTAGTCTCACACACGATTTCTTTAACAGATCGTTTTTCTGTCGAAGGGGTTGGGGTTTAATTATTTCCGCTGCGTAAGATTTTTAAATCTACCATTCACACCCCTCTGGTAGCTTTTCACGTGCTCTTCGATCCTACAATTGGTATCAGAGCCACGGTGCTCTAATCTTTGTGATTGGCACGTGTTTTTGACTAATCATCATAGAGAAGTACTCCGCCAAACCTTGTGTGTTTGCTGGTATTGATTTTCAGGTTTGGAAGGCACACATGGAGGCTTTCATCCATGCACAAGGATTTGCAATATGGGAGAAGGTATACAAGCCTTACGAAGTGCCATCAAACAATCAAGTTACAGCTACAAATCTGAGAGATGTCGACAACAACAACAAGGCTTGGAACTTGATCATACAAGGATTAACACAAAGCGACTTCGACCGTGTTGCACACCTCCGATCTGCATACGATGTGTGGAAAGCACTTTGTGACTACCATGAAGGATCCAACATGATCAAAGAGGTAAGGCAAGACATGTTCAAGAAAGAATACATGTGCTTCAAGATGCAACCCGGTGAGTCTTTTGATGACCTTTTTGCTCGCTTTAATAAGATTCTTAGCAACTTGCGTAGTGTGAATGTTAATTTTTTAGATGCTGAAAATGCTAGTCAATTGTTAAGTGCATTAGACATGTCAATTTGGGAGATGAAAGTTACATCCATTCATGAATATACTGTCATGAGTTCACTTACTCTAGATGTGCTATATTCCAAGTTAAAAACTCATGAAATTAATATAAACTCACGTAAGAACCCCAACAAGTCTATTGCTTTTGTTTCTCAACGTGACATGCCTAGCTCCGGTCAAACTTCATCTTGTGGTACACTTGCTTTGTTGTCCTCTCTATCCCTTGAACAGATTGAGGAGTTTCCAGAGGAGGAGCTAGCGCTCATCTCTACCCGGTTCTCAAAAGCATTGCAAATTGTGAGAACTAGAAGGAGAGGAAGCTCCGGACCTCAACGATGCTTTGAATATGGTAAGACGGGACATTTTCATTCAGATTGCCCTAACCTTTCAGGTCCTACTTCCCAATATGAATAGAAAACAAGAACGAAGCACTCCTCTGCAAAAGATACGAAGAAAAAGAAGGGCTTTACAGGTCGCCAACTGGTGAACAGTTTTATCTCAGCACTCCAGGAACTTGGCTCAAGCGATGTGGACATTGGAAGTGATGAAGATGAAGATGATTTGGCAAACTTGTGCTTCATGGCGGGCAAGTCAAGATCAAGTATGGAGGAGGCAGAACACAACAGCGACAATGAAGAGGTATGTCCTACTTGCGAAGAAATGTGTGATGCTATTTCTCGTGCCACTATTATTGTTAAGAAAAAGGACAAAAAGCTTAGGGACAATGCTGTTAAAATTGAGTCACTAGAATCTGAAATTAATCGTTTGAAATCCTTGATTCCTAGTGATGATTCTTGTTCCTCATGTGACTTAATATATGAACAATTGTCCTCCCTAGGAAGTGCACATACCTCCACACTTGATAAACTTGAACTTCAAATTGAAAAGAACAAAAAGCTTGCTGCACTTAATATTGGAAACTTAAAAGATGCTTCTTGTTCTACAATTGATTTGCATTGTTCTAGTTGTGATGATCCTGATAAGAAACTGCAAGATGCTATGAATGAAATCTCTATATTGAATAATTCTTTACGTTGTCATGAAGTTAAATATTGTTCCAATTGCAAATTAAAAGGAAAAACTTCATGTGAAAGTTGCATTGATCTGTCCAATAAACTTGATAACATGCATAAGACATTTGATCGGTTTTGTAATGGGAATAAGAACCTAAACTTGCTGCTGAATTCATCCAAGTCTTGCAATGATAAAACTGGTTTAGGTTTTGATTCTCATGATCATGCTAAGGCACATCCACCCAAAAGTGTAATGTCATTAGGAAGTGGTTTGATTCAAACATTTCCTAAACAAAAAGAAGTTGTTTTCAAATCTGCAGGAGTATTGTCTCATTCGGTTTCAAATAAAAATGTTGTTTGCTCCTCTTGACATGAACACAAAGTTAAATTTCATTGTACCTACTGTGGTAGAGATGTTCATATCATAGATTTTTGTTATAGACTAGCTAAACAACAGAAAAGGGAAAGAATGGTTGCTAGATCTCATAACTTTCATGCAAAAATTGCTGCACATACTGAACAGAATGTACAACCTGCTGTTTTGAGTCAAAAACATTCAAAGTTTACCTCTGGACCTTCTGTTTTTGCCTCCGGAGCTACTGATTTTTATGCTACACAAGTAACACCTTATAGGTCAGTAGTTAAGAATAAAAAAATCTCAAACTTTGACTCATAAACCTGCTGTTTTGTCTTAGCTTTCACGTGTTCTTCCTGCTGCACGTCGCGTGACTCAGTACTGGATTCCTAAATGCCTTTTGACTAACCCCAGTATTGAGTCATCGACGTATTGTGCTTCTATGTAGGTTACACGTTCGAGGAAGGAGAACATTTGGATTGTGGATTCAGGTTGCTCACGCCACATGACCGATAACAAAGATTGGTTCTCCTCCCTCTCTTTTGTGTCACGTGTAGAGAATGTTACTTTTGCCGATAATTTTTCAACTCCTATAATTGCTAAGGGTTCGGTTAGAGTAAATGATCACTACACTTTGAAGGATGTGGCACTTGTCAAAAATTTGAAATACAACTTGCTTTCTGTTGCACAATTGCTAGATGAAAATCTAGAAATTATTTTCAATAAAAACTGCTGCAAAGTTGTAGGTTCAAATAGTGAGCTTATTTTTAACATGTCTCGGTTTGGAAGAGTTTTTAAAGCTGATTTTTATATGTCTTCCTCTAAGAATAGGTGTCTAGTTGCTAATGATTCAAAGGACATATATTTTTGGCATCGTAGACTTGGTCACGTAGGCTTTGATCACCTAACGCGTGTTAGTTCTCTTGATCGCGTACGTGGGCTGCCTAAGCTTAAAGGGGACAAAGAAATTATGTGCTCTTCTTGTAGACATGCTAAGATGGTTGCAGGTTCACATACTCCTCTCACAATGATCATGACAACTGAACCATGTCAACTTTTGCATCTTGACACCGTAGGACCTTCATGTGTTCAATCCTTCGGAGGTAAATGGTATGTACTTGTGATTGTTGATGATTATTCTAGATACTCTTGGGTTTACTTTATGGCGTCTAAGAATGAAGTTTTTAGTCACTTTAGAACATTATTTCTTAGATTATCAATTGATCACCCAGGATCTTTAAATGCAATTAGAAGTGATAATAGAACTGAATTTAAAAATCAATCTTTTGATCACTTTTGTGCTGAAAATGGAATAGATCATCAATTTTCTTCACCATATGTACCTCAACAAAATGGTGTTGTAGAAAGAAAGAATAGAACCTTAGTTGAGGTTGCTAGGACTATGCTTGATGAATATCAAACTCCTAGGAAATTTAGGGCTGATGCGATTGCAACCGCTTGTTATGTCTCAAATCGTGTTTTCTTGTGCGCTAAGCTAGGTAAAACACCATATGAGCTTCGGTTTGGACATAGGCCTATTGTTACACACTTTTGGGTCTTTGGTTGCAAATGCTTTGTTAAGAAACATGGTAATCTTGATAAATTTGAACCTAGATCCATTGATGGCATGTTTCTTGGTTATCCATCTCATACTAGAGGCTATCGTGTGCTTTTACTTGACACTAACAAAATTGTGGAGAATTGAAGTGTATTTTGATGAAGCTAGCCCAAGTACTAGCTCAAACATTGCAGGTCCAGATCCATATCCGTAGGGGGGGGGGGGGAGCATTTTCGTTGAAGATGAGGAAGAATTGGAGCTGCTACCCAAAAATTCAGCAGCTAAAGACTTTGGTACAGCTCCGGATGTTAATTCCCAACCAGCACCCACAACCATCAATGCTGATTCAAATCATGCTCAAGTCACAAGCTCATCGATTTGTGATGAACATGAAGAAGAAGAAGCTTGTGAGACATCTGTTCCCTTACGGTTTTACAAAGATCATCCCCCACAACAGATGATTGGAAGCTTGCACGAACGAGTCACATGGTCCAGGTTTTGCGATCCAAACTCTTATGCTCATTCTTCTTTTGTTGCTTCTTTTGAACCCAAAGATATATCACACGCACTCACTAATGAATCTTGGATTATTGCCATGCAAGAAGAGTTAGAAAATTTCGAAAGAAATAATGTTTGGGAACTTCTACCTCCACCTCAAGGTCACACTTTAATTGGAACTAAATGGGTATTTAAAAATAAACAAAGTGAGGATGGGGTTGTGGTTAGGAATAAGGCTAGGTTGGTTGCTCAAGGTTTCACTCAAGTTGAAGGTCTAGATTTTGATGAAACATTTGCTCCTGTTGCTAGATTAGAAGCCATAAGAATTTTACTAGCTTTTGCTGCATCAAATGGTTTTAAGCTATATAAAATGGATGTTAAAAGTGCTTTTCTTAATGGCTACATAGATGAGGAGGTTTATGTGAAACAACCACCGGGTTTTGAAAATCCAGATTTTCCTAATCATGTTTACAAACTGTCCAAAGCCTTGTACGGTCTCAAACAAGCCCCTAGAGCATGGTATGATAGGTTAAAAACATTCATACTTGAAAAAGGGTTTACCATGGGCAAGGTTGATAAAACTCTTTTTGTGCTTAAGCATGGCAATGACTCATTATTCGTTCAAGTGTATGTGGATGATATTATCTTTGGTTGCGCTTCTCATGATCTTGTGTCCAAGTTTTCAGCAATGATGAGTTCCGAATTTGAAATGAGTATGATGGGTGAACTCACTTACTTTTTGGGGCTGCATATCAAGCAAACAAAGGAGGGTACCTTTGTGCATCAAACGAAGTATACAAAAGATCTCCTAAGGTGCTTCAACATGGACAAAAGCAAGCCTCTTTAGACACCAATGGGAACAGCAACGACACTTGGACTTGATGAAGATGGTGAACCCGTGTATCAAAAAGAATATAGAAGCATGATCGGATCACTTTTGTACCTCACGGCATCAAGACCAGACATACAATTCAACGTATATCTTTGTGCACGATTTCAAACCTTCCCACGTGCTTCACAATGTCAACCCGTCAAAAAGATTCTCAGGTACTTACGTGGAACTCAAGAATTTGGAATTTTTCTTCCTTCTTCCTCAACCGTTACTTTGAAAGCTTTTTCGGATGCTGATTTTGGGGGTTGTAGGATTGATAGGAAAAGTACTTCCGGTGCTTGTTATTTTCTTGGTAATTCTCTTGTTGCTTGGTCCTCTAGAAAACAAAATTCAGTTGCACAATCCACAGCCGAATCTGAATATGTAGCTGCTGCTAGTGCTTGCTCACAAATTCTTTGGATTGTTCAAACACTTAAGGACTATGGGGTTGATCTAGATAGTGTTCCACTGTTCTGTGATAACACTAGTGCCATTTGCATTGCTAAAAACCCCGTGCAACATTCTAGAACTAAGCACATTGACATTAGGTATCACTTTCTCCGAGATAATGTTGAAAAAGGAAACATTGTGCTTCACCATGTAGATACCAAATAACAATTGGCTGACATTTTTATAAAACCTTTGGATTTCACTCGTTTTTGTTACATTCGTAGAGAAATAGGGGTTATGCATCCTCATGGCTTAAATTGAGGGGGAGTTTTGAAACTTGGGAAGTCTATGTGTGAATCTGAAATTAAAATAATATGAGCATAGTATTTCATACATATATGACTTTGTGATTCCTTTTACACGCTGAAAGTTCTTACTACATTACTCGTATTATACATTTTGTAGTTTTTGCCATGTCTAGTAATTCGAATAATGACATACACTAAAACTGGTCATGGTCGAACTTTCTTGCTGTTTTGAACTTGTTACATGTTCACAAGTGCTTTTAATCAATAAGAATTAATCAAGTAATCAACTCACATGTTGAGTTTTTATGAACAAATATAAATTGAGAAAAGATCAAGAGAATATGCATGCATCGCACTTCTTTTTTTGAGATGGCTTATCATTGCACTTAGATATGAACTTGGAAGAAGTTGTGTATGACTAAAACCATGCCCTTAAGCTTCTAATTGTCAAATGACATAGGCTTGGCTTGGTTGGTTAGAATAAGGCAGATGCACATATAATCTCTTGCAAATATCATATGATCTAAATTTATGCTTTGAAAAATAATAAAATGCAGCAACTAGTGCCATGCTTTCAGGTTTTGAAATAGTTAAGTTTGTGAGATCATGACTTTCTTAAATTGAAAATTACATTTGATCTCTAGCATGGCTTACACTACTTTATGTATCTCATTGATGTGATAATGTAATGTACCTGATAGTATGACTTGGATGAGCTTTGTTTATATGTATATGTTATAATATGCTCATAACAACTAAAGGGGGAGAGATAATTTGTTTATATGCTCATGACTTGCTGAATTCATTGTCAAAGGGGGAGAGATAAGCATGAAGAGAAAGAGAATATGTGCATAAGGAGAGATAATAAAGGGGGAGAGATAATATGGGATAATTTTTGGATTTTCTTCTCATTTTACTTTTGATTTACAAAGGGGGAGAAATTGCCTTCAAAACTTTTATGTGAATAAGCCAAGGTTTGGATTTTAAATGGTGTTGCCAATGCATTCATCAAGGGGGGGATTGTAAGACCTATGTGTGCTGAATACATTGGCTCGTAGTGAATACACTTGCTTTGACGATAAAAGTTTTGATTATCACCAAAACACCTTTTTATTAAGATTTGACTAGTTTTGGTTAGCTCCGATGAGTTTTGTCTTTAGCTCTGGCGTGTATTTGCTAAGCTCCGAGTTGGTTTTTCTAGCTCCAGCTTTTGGGTTTACTAGTTCCGACTGGTTCTGGTAAATTCCAACGCTAGGTTCTACTAGCTTTTGTTAGCTCCGGCTCAAGGTCCGGGTTGCTCTGGCAAGATCCGGAACTTGACCGCAATGCTTCTGTTTTTCACTTGCAATGTTTCGTACTTGCTTTACATCTCTGGAAAGATTTCTTAATATTCATTTGCTAAGTCTTTGGTGCGTTTTTGGTTGACATGGATGATATCATGTTACTGTGGTTTTGCAATATGCTTATGTGAGGTTCTCATGTAAGGTGTTGTGTTCGGAACTAACTTGAGTCAAGTCGAGGACTTGGGCTCGTATGGATTGGTTGTTTATTCATGGGCAGGTGTTGCTTGAGTTCAAGACATGGCTGGTGATGGGATCCATTGGACTAGTCTCAGGGAGGAGATGAGGTTCCAACAACCAAATTCAGGAGGAATTGTGGTTGAGCTGATCAGGAGGTTGCGCAGCATGATTGAATCAAGAACAATGCATGTGAAGGTATCGTGGACGTCATTGGAAGATGTTTGCACGTGTGCAAGGAGTGCATGGACGTGGCTACATGGTTCCGAGACGTGATGAAGAGATGTGGACGTAAAGAGTTGGTCGGAAAGAATTAGAGGATAATTGGGGATTAGGGTTTCATTGATTGACAGTCTAGGGTACATATAGAGCCCACATGGGCTAGTTACATGGGCCTAGCCCAATATACTCACACAATACAGTCCAACACCCCCCCCCCCCCCCGCAGTCCCAACATCTAACCACGGTAGATGTTGAGACTGGACCAAAACTCAGAAAACAACGACGAAGGGAGACCCTTCGTGAAGATGTCGACGAACTGCGACGTTGTCGGGACGTTGAGGACCCGGACCTCGCCACGGGCAACCCGCTCACGAAAAAAGTGAAGATCAATCTCCAAATGCTTTGTACGCTGATGCTGGATAGGGTTGGTGGAGAGGTAGACAGCGCTGACGTTGTCGCAGTAGACCAATGTGCTCCGGGCGACTGGGAGTGGAGCTCCTGAAGCAGCTACTGGAGCTAGGAGGTCTCAGCCACACCGTTGGCCACGACGCGGTACTCCGCCTCAGCTCTCGAGCGTGACACCACAGGCTGCCGCTTCGAGGACCAAGAGACGAGGTTGCCGCCCAAGAAGACAGCGTAGTCACAGGTGGACCGACGGGTGTCCGGGCAGCCCGCCCAGTCAGCATTGGTGTAGACGACTAGCTCAGAAGCTGAATCACGCCGAAGGAGGAGGCCGTAGTCGAGGGTGCCGCGCAGGTATCAAAGGGTCCGCTTCACAACGGTGAGATGTGGCTCCTTCGGATCATGCATGTGGAGGCACACCTGCTGAACTGCGTAGGAGATATCTGACCTGGTGAAGGTGAGGTACTGGAGAGCACATGCAAGACTCCTGTAAACAGTAGGGTCAGCAACAGGGGCGCCGTCAGCTGAGGAAACCTTTGCCTCGGTGTCCACCGGAGTGGAGCACAGCTTGCAGTTAGCCATGCCCGCTCGCTGGAGGACATCCAAGCAGTACTGTCACTAGTGAAGGAACAAGATGTCCGTTCGGTGCTCAACCGTCACGCCCAGGAAGTGGTGGAGCTGACCCAGGTCCTTCATCGCGAACTCCCGCTGCAGGGCAGAGATCGTGCGCTGAAGGAGGGCCGGACTGGATGCCGTGAGGACGATGTCATCGATGTACAGGAGAAGGTACACTGTGTCCCCCTCACGGCTGTAGACGAAGAGCGAGGTGTCCGACTTGGCCTCGACAAAGCTGAGCGAGGCCAGGAAGGAGGCAAACCGGCTGTACCAAGCTCGGAGTGCCTGCTTGAGGCCGTACAGGGACTTGTTCAACCGACATACCATGTCCAGATGGGCTGAATCAATGAACCCTGTTAGCAGTACACTGTCTCCGTTAGCGTCCCGTGGAGGAAGGCGTTCTTGATGTCCAACTGGTGGACAGGCCAAGAATGCGAGAGAGCCAGCGACAGAACGGTGTGAACCGTCGCCGCCTTCACCACTGGGCTGAAGGTCTCATCGTAGTCAACACCAGGGCGCTGAGTGAAGCCGCGAAGGACCCACCGAGCCTTGTACCTCTCCAGAGACCCATCCGCCTTCCGCTTATGTGTGAAAACCCACTTGCCTGTGACAACATTGCCATGACCAGGACGGGGAACCAAACCCCAAGTCCGGTTGGCAAGTAGGACCGCATACTCTTCTTCCATATCCCGATGCCAGTGAGGATCAGCGAGGGCGCTACGAACAGAAGAGGGGAAAGGCGAGACAGCCGAAGAAGTAGGCGGTGGGTGGGTCGTCGAGGAGAGGACTACCCCGGAGAACCGCTCCATCGGTCTGAGAACCCCAGCCGCCCGTCGAGTCACCATCGGGTGTACGTGACGGGGGGTCTCGATGGAGCAGTGGGGGTGGTACACCTGTGGCTCCGGACGGGAAGAAGTCGGTGCACTAACCCACACTCGTCGCTGATAGACAAGTGCAGGGTTGGCGTATCGCGACTTCAGGGCCGCGCGTGGCGCAGCTGGTGACGTCGGGGACGCCGGAGCCACGCGGGGCGCAGCTGGCAACATCGGGGACGCCGGAGCCACGCGCGGCGCAGCTGGCGACGTCGGGGACGCCGGAGCCGCGCGGGGCGCAGCTGGCGACGTTGGGGAGCCGGATCCGCGCAGGGCGCAACTGGCGACGTTGGGGACGTCGGAGCTGCGTGGGGCACAGTTGGGGACGTCGAGGACGCTGGAGCCACGCGGTGCACAACTGGCGATGTCGGGGACGCCGGAGCCGCGTGGGGCGCAGCTAGTGACGTCGGGGATGCTGGGGCCGCGCAAGGCCCAGCAGGCGCCGTCGGGGCCACGCGCGGCATAACACAGGGGTAACCTGCAGAGGGTAAAACACAAGGTCGCTGTACAGGAGCGGCCTCAAGGTCAGTAGAAAAGAGAGAATCCAACTCATCAACAGACTCAGAGGGCGAAGTAGAGAAGGGAAAGGTAGATTCATCAAAGACGACGTGAAGAGAGATCAAGATACGACGGGTAGCAAGGTCAAGAAACCGGTACCCTTTATGATCAGGGGAGTACCCAAGGAAGACACACTGAGTGGAGCGTGGCGCAAGCTTATGGGGGGTGGTGGCGGAGAGGTTAGGGTAGCAGGTGCACTCGAACACTCGAAGATGGTCGTAGAGAGGTGTGGTGCTGAAAAGAGCGAAGTGAGGGGTGGGGGCACTAATCGCCTTAGTAGGAAGGCGATTAATGAGAAAAGTGGCAGTGTGAAGTGCCTCTGCCCAATACCAAGCTGGAATGGAGGCCTGAAACATGAGGGAACGCATAACATCATTAGTGGTACGAATCATGCGTTCGGCCTTGCCATTCTGAGGAGAAGTGTATGGACAAGACATGCGTAACTAAACACCGCGCGAGAGAAGAAAGGCACGGAACGCAGAGTTGTCAAACTTGCGTCCATTATCGCACTGGATGGCTCGAATAGTGCGCCCAAACTGGGTGGACACCCAAGCGAAGAAGTGAGAAAGAGTGAGGAACGTGTCAGACTTCTGTCGCAAGGGAAAAGTCCACGAATAGTGCGAAAGATCATCAAGTATAACCAAGTAATATTTATAACCTGAAACACTGATAGAAGGAGAGGTCCAAAGATCACAGTGAATTAGATCAAAAATCCGCTCAACATGAGTAACAGAGTGCGGAAAAGGAAGCTGAACATGGCGACCAAGCTGACAACCATGACACACAGACTCATGAGTACCCCTAGTACACGAGATCACTAAACTACTAGACAACTTAGACAGGACATCAACACCAGGATGGCCTAGCCGGCGATGCCAAGTCGTGGAAGAAGCTGTCGTAGCCACAGCAAAAGGTGAAGTCGGAGCGGAAGCAGGAAGACGGAACGTGTACAGGGGCCCCAAACTCTCACAGCGTAGAAGAAGACGCCGGGTAGTAAGATCCTTCACAGACAAACCAAAAAAATCAAACTCAATATAAACATGATTGTCAGTGGTAAATCGACGAACAGAAAGAAGATTATGAATGATGTCAGGAGCAATAAGAACATCTTTGAGTCGGAAAGAACCTGAAGAACCCAAGTCACCTACTGAGGTAACTGGAAGAACAGACCCATTCCCAACAACGATAGAGGAAGGATGAGAGGGGCGGGAAGAGTGGGTAGAAGAGAGTATACCAGCATCAGGAGTGGTGTGGTACGAAGCGCCGGAATCAACAACCCAATTAGCACCGGGTGGAGTGAGAGTCATCGTGCTGAAAGAGGAGGCCAGCTGCTGACGGTCCCACCCATCAGGAGTGGAGTGCGGCGCCGAGGACTTAGTGTCCAAGCCCCAGTAACTGGAAGGTCCAGTGACAGGGTAGCTCGACCCACCAGTGGTCGAAGTCCACTGTCCACCACCATACGCGGGAGTAGTCACGTAGGCCGCCTGAGGTCACACCGAGCATGGTGGTGGGAGACCTAGAGACGGCCCAGGCTACATGGCGATCTGGCGAGTCCACGGGTTATAGGGTGTGGGCCAGGATGGCAGACCACTGGAACCAGTGCCACCCTGAGCGGGGCCACCGCCCGGACTAGTGACAGCTCCGCCACTAGTACCTCTACTGGCAGGGGTGCCACCTCCGCAAACGGTGCCTCCACCGCCACCAGTGGTGTCACGACCACCGCGCTTCCGACCACCACGACGACGATTGCCACCCCCGGGGTTGGCAAGAACCCTTGGGATGGTAGGTTGGCGTGCGAGCAGTCCTCCGGAGGCAGGGCGGGAGGGCTGCCCAGAGCCGTAGAAGGCTGTGGCAGTCGAGGAGACGACAGGGCCTGCAGAAGTGATCTCCTCCAGCTCGAGATCAGACCAGACCTTGTCGAAGGTCGGGAGTGGCTCCTCGCAAAGAATCACTGTCCGAAGGTGGGAGTAGCGCTTGTTCAGGCCCTGCAGGACCTGAAGAACGAGAGAGGTCTCCGGGACAGGGTCACCAAGGTCATGAAGGGCATCCGCCATACCCTTCATCTGGCGATAGTAGGCGGAGACCGACAGGTCCCCCTGAACATCAGCTGCAAACCGCGCCTGGATGTGAAGAGCTCGGGTCGCACGGTTCCCCTGGAAGTGCTGCTCGAAGATGAGCCACGCCTGACGAGCCGTGCCACCACCACGTCGCCCACAAGGTCCTGCATCTCATTGGAGAGAGATCCAAGAACCCAGGCAAGAATCAAACTGTCCATGCCAATCCAAGAGTCATCCAGCATAGAGTCATCATGAAGGACGTGATCGTCAAGGCGAAAATGCCTCAACGTGAGGAGAAGTAAGTTACGCCATCAGGCGTAGGTGGTGGAGTCGGAGATGAGGACAACCCGGACGAGCGCCCGGATGTTCTGGACACCGCAGCTTGTGCATGGAGACCAGCAAAAAGTGTCGCCGCGTAGGTACTGTAGACTGCTCCATCACCTGAGGAAGGATCGTGAGAGGTACTCCACTATGGGTGTGTGGCATCCTCGAGCTGGTGGGTGAGAGCCGCCATGGACGCTCACTCCTGCTCCAAGGCAAGAGCAAGAGTCCGCTCACGCTCACACGAAGCCGCCAGAGCAGCAGCAACACTGGACGCAGCTGCGTAAGGGTGTCCAGACATACCCCGACGATCTGCCAGGTCAGTGAAGAGGACGGCCGACGATGCGGAGGAGCTGCGCAGAACAGTCCCAGGTGGTGGTGGTGGTGGTGCGCTGGATCCAGCGACACCTACGGCAGGTGGGAACCACCACGGTGGACGTGATGGCATCGCCAACAATGGGGCCCATGGGGGAGGAATAGTCCCGGTAGGAGTGACCCAAGGGGGTGGCGTCTAGGACGACGGCGCGGCAAATGGTGCTGGACCGTTGGCAGCAACAGGAGGAGGCTCCAGGCCGGTGGCGGGCAGCACTGGGCCGGCACCGGCGGCGGGCAGGGGTGCCAGGCCAGAGCCATGGGTGGGGGAGGCGGCGGCTGACGTGCCAGGGGCGGCGGCTGAGGTGCCAGAGCGGCGGCGGCCGCGCCAGGGGTGACGGCGGCCGTGCCAGGGCTGGCGGCGAGCGCGCCAGGGCTGGCAGCGAGCGCGCCAGGACCGGCGGCGACGGCGCCATGGACGGTGGCAGTGGATCCGGGCCCAGCGGCGCCAGATCCAGGTCCGGCAGTGGCGGCGGCGGCGGATCCGTGGCCGAGGATGGCGGCGGCGGGGTGGGGAAGGCCCAGCGGATGGGGGGGGGGGAGGTGGTGGGGGCCAGCCGGCGATGGCGGCGCGCGGGCGGCCGGCGGCGGCGGCGCGCGGGCGGCCAGAGGTGGCGATCGATCCATCCTGGGAGAGAGAGAGGAGATAGCCTGATACCAAATTAGAGGATAATTGGGGATTAGGGTTTCATTGATTGACAGTCTAGGGTACATATAGAGCCCACATGGGCTAGTTACATGTGCCTAGCCCAATATACTCACACAATACAGTCCAACAGAAAGGTCCAACCGACTAGGTTATGGACTCAGGCTGCAGCTGAGTCGGGTTTGACTCAATATGGAAAGATTTGAGTTGGTTATGATAGGATTTCCTGTGAGTCACGAATTTGAGTTGTTTATGAATGTGGTATACGTTCCTAAGGTGTTTGGAAGTCCTAAGATTGCTTCTATCTGCGTATAGAAGAATCCTAAGCAGTTATGGAAAGTTACGATTCTTGAACAGAGTAGGATTAGGTTCCTGATCTGAGTTGAGTTGGCTTTCGAGCTGGTTATATAAACAAGGGAGCCCAGAGCTCGTGGTGCACAACTTTGGGGCTGTTCCTCTTGTGTTCTATTGAATAAAATTTGTAGTTTGAAGGAACTTTTGTGCCTTGTTCGTCCGACTTGTTCCAGACAAGTTTTACTCGTCGAGTTTCTGGACAGCACTACCTTTCGTCGGTGGTTTTATCATAACTCGAGTTTTACAGATACAATTGACGTGATTCTTTTTGGGTTGTCTTCACAACTTGATTATATATCATATGTAAAAATTTCACGGTCATTGGATTTGTGGTCTATGATCTACACGAGTTTCTTTGCAGCATTCTAGAACTGTTTTTTTTTCTCGGGTAGGGCAGATTGACCTTTGTTTGATCTTTCGATCATAACTTGAGTTTTTCTCGACGGTTTGATTTATTATTGATGTGTTGCCTTCGCGACTTTATTCTCTCTGATATCTATCAATTTTGTCACGGTGAAACACGTTTAGATTAGTCTCACACATGATTTCTTTAACAGATCATTTTTCTGCCGAAGGGGTTGGGGTTTAATTGTTTCCGCTGCATAAGATTTTTAAATCTACCATTCACCCCCCTCTCGTAGCTTTTCACGTGCTCTTCGATCCTAAAGATGCATATAGTTGGGGACATTTTCTCTGAAATTCTAAATCTTTCGATCTTGTACTCTTTTTCCTCAGATGTCGAAGGTGACTCGCAACCAAAGGAATGTCGATGGTGATGAGGAGAACAATGGGGTGCCTCAGAATGTCCACCTTGGACCTGAAGCTAGCAATTTTGAGCACTTGATGGCTATGCAAAATCAGCTCATGCAAACTATGATGCAAACTATTGACATTTCTTAACGTCAAAGATCATCTCTAGTAAGAGATGAGGTCCGCAAGCGCACGGAAACTGTCATGTATCATTTCACCTAAGAGTATTCCTATGGGTATTGTATTTATCCCAAAGGAAGGCAATGGAGTAAAGTAGACACTACTCTTATGATCAAGCTATGGGAAACTAATCAATTCCAAGATAGGGGTAAGTTGATAATATGAGTAGTATGACACACACCTTAAGCAATCTATTCTAAGGTGTAAATGAGTCCTAATGGAGGTTAGACTAAGATTTGGGGAGTTACTCCTACAATGCTTCTAATATACATATACATAGACTAGGTTAGATACTAATGAGCATGTCAATGGTGAATACTTATGCTAAGTTGTTCAACACAACGGGCAAGGGTTTACCCCTAGCAATACTAGGATGATAATTTATAGGATCCATCCCCTTGTTTCACTTCAACTCTGTATAAAATACCTGCATGCACCATTTTCTCCAAGGACAAGTGGAAATAGGTTAAATAGAAAGGTGATGTGTCCAAAAAATAATATTTCCTTCATATAATTGAGTTATATTGACGAGTGAAATTGGTATATAATAGCTGTCAACAAACTCCCCCAAGCTTATCCTTTGCTCGTCTCGAGCAAAGTCAAGACTTTAGGTTGATGATAAGGAGTTGCTACAATGTTCTACTTTACAAAAGTACCATGTGCACAACAAAATACTCTACCTAGTATTGCAAAAATTGGCATGGTACTTCACCCATCCTAAGTCATTATGGAGCTTATCCCTTCTCCTATTCTTGGGTGGTTGAAAGATAGAATAGTAAATGGAGCACACATACCCCTAAAATCAAGTTTCACTCAAATTTTGGAGAGTTCAATTTATATTTTAAGCATCTCAATTCTCGGTCTCTCCTTTTTGTGTAGTGGAAATATTTCCTCACCAAGGCATTGTGTCAAAATTCATCCAACCTCTACATAAGGCTTGCATGTGGAGCTTGGTAGGGAATATAGTAGGCATATTTGCGACACATAATATTGCTAAGTCAAAAAAGCAAGCTTTAGGAGAAATCAATTCAAAACTATTTGATTCAAGACTTGTGCATGTGTGACGGAATGGAGGTGGATGTGGATATTTGAGATGATCCCTTTTTGAGTGGACTCTCTTATTTTCAAGGGATGAGACATGGCCACTTTTCTTTTTCTTTTCTCATGCTTTTGATGTAAGCATACATTTTCCTTTCTTTTTCTTGTATCCATGTCTTCTACTCCCATTTTATGCAATAAATTTAGAAAGAGTACTAAGCATGAAGGGTATGGAGTTTCTCTTTTTATTGTGGAATGGTGGTGTGATGGGAATTTGCTTACTTCTAGTGCATAAGTATAACATGTGCAAGTGAAGTCTTTATTTCAAAAAGTAATGAATGAAATCTCACATAGGTCTATACTAGTTTGACAAAGCTCAATGTGAAGACAAATAGCATATGCATAAGGTCTATCAATGTAATGTATCATATGGCTTTGGTAGGTATTTCCAATCAAATGAGAGTAACTTAAATATTTTTAGAATTTCTCCGAAAATCTAAGTTTCACTTTCAAACTAGGAATAGCAGCCCTATCACTATATCATATCTCACAACAACTTAGAATTGGATTATTCTTTTGGTACCCACAATTTCTAAGTCAAGCAAAAGTAATTCTAGTCGATGAAAGCAATATTTTGGAGATTAGTAAGTTGTAAATTAAGAACTTAGGAAAATTAAAATGGAGCAACTATTCATCATTTCATCTATGTGAATTCCAAGTCATTCTTACCGCAAATTATTTATTTTATTTTGAAAGCAAATCTACTCTACTTTCTCTTTTAAGTTCTTTTTATATGCATGGTGGATGATGGGTGAATGGAAATAAATATGCAGGGGTGTGATACAAGTTACCTCAAGTGGAGGTCCTCCCCAAGCTTGTTCATGTTCAAGGTCCGCACTAGGGGCTAAAACCCTAACGACGGATGTAGGCCATGAGGTTGGCCTAACCTTGTTGCAGCATGGCTTTGGCATTGGAGGGTTGAGTGTTGATGTTGGATTGCCTTCTATGGGTTTCATGAGTGTGGTCGAGGAGAGTGTTGTCGATGTCGCTCATCCACACTTCAAGGTTTCCATAGGTTGGATGTACCTTGTTATTCCTTGGCAATGGTAGTGATAACTCTTAGCACAAAGTCATGACGTGCACTCAACATGCGTTGTGTGTGTTCATTCTTTGGCTAAGGTGTTTCGTACCTTCTTTCCATAAAGGAATAACTTGTACCCCTCATGCATTGGGTGTGATCCGTCATTCCTTGGCTATGGTAATGATAACCATTGGCCACAAAGGAGTGACATGTACCCAACATGTGTTGAGTACGATCTGTTATTCCTTGGCTAAGGTACAACATACCTATAACCACAAAGGGATGACGTGCACTCAACATGGATTGAGTGTGATCTGTCGTTCCTTTGCTAAGGTATACCTTCTAGCCACATAGGAACAACTTGCACCCAATATACATTGGATGTGATCTTTGTCATTCCTTGGTTAAAGTACATCATACCTTTTAGCCACAAAGGAATAACTTACACCTAATGATGGTGGAAATTTCCTTGAGCTTGAATGAGTGCTTAGAATATTTGAGAGCATAATGCTCTCACATATTCGTAGCAGCCCATTGGTTGCCATGGAGGGTTTCCATGTCAAATATCCGACCTCGTATAGTTATGGTTGACCTTTGGGCTTAATTTCCGATAGGTAGCAACCTACCTCATTTACTCCTTAGCCAAGAGATATTGAAATGAAATCCTCTTAGGGTTTCCAACAATCGGATCTTTGAATGCCTGCATAGTTATTTTACTCCCGCAATCTTCCTCTCTATGATAGAGAGTGATGGTTAGCTTCCGATACTTGTACAAATTAATTGTTGGGTTAGGTAACCGAATCTTCATTTGACGCATGGGGAAGAACAAGACCAAAGATGCATTGGGTCCAATTCCAATGTATCCATGAACAATGTATGAATCAATGTTAGGAGTGGGGCTTTATGGATAAATCAAGCTGAACATTTTCTAAAGCTCCTACTCATAGCAATGCAAGTGATATAAATACACTATATGGATCCCTTCATCTTGTAAAATTTATAACCATCATAGTTTTTTTGCAAGAGCAAATATTTATAATTTGGGTCATGGCAAACAAGATTCTCAATTTTATTCTCCTGAACATTTTTATTTCTTGCCTTGGAATTTGAAATTTAGTGATCCATGCATGAATGAGTTTCAAATCAAAATTATGGGCATCACTATTCCTAGGTTGCTACATACCAATTCAACCATTAAGTCATCCCATAAGCATTACCTAGACAGAAAATGTCTAAGTCAATTTTAGCAATGCTTATGAAATTCTAGGTACTTGTTTAAATTTATTCCCATGTAAGGTGACATTCCTTTTTGAAGAATCGAAAAGGGTAATGCCGGCACTTACTCTCATGAGGATGCATAAGAATTGAATGATGAGAAGGTGTAAACCTTTCTTACCAATATAAGCAAAAATCATTCAATCCTAATGTAATTCCAATGATGGAAAATTTTAAACTTGTACCTCAATTGAAGAGCAGTCTTGGTTGAAGGTCATTGTGTGAGAAACTCACGACCATGGATTTTAGTGTAGCCTTCATATTCAATGTCTCTTTCCAAGTTGAGGTTGGAGTTGAATGAGCTTCATCTTGTTCCTCCATTGGACCACCATCTTGAGCATTCCTCCACCATGAACTCAAAATGAGATCGATGGAGAGATATGCGCTTGCTGAGGCATTCAACCCTCTTCACAAATATTCTCCTTGGTGCACTAATAATCAAGAACAAACAAAACAACTCGAAAATGGGTTACATTAGCTAAAAAGCATGTTGTAAATTGTTTTGCTCAACTCAAAACAACTTGCAAATGCAATAAATATTTAAGGGAAATATTTTTGGTTTGAATTAGGAAGATGAATTCAAGTGGTTATGCCCAAGTTTCATATCCAAATAAAGTTATTTCCTAATTCAAAATTTTGTTTTATGATGGTTGGAAATTTTACTCTCCAACATGCAAGTGTGAAAATTCAAACATGCAAATGCAAATGCAATATTTGATGGGAAATTCAAATTTGTAATTGGGAAATAAAATATGAGAAAACTTCCAATTAACTTATTGGCAAGGACTCACCAAATTTTTGAAGTCCGATGAGTGGGACTCACTTCCGTCCGGTTTAGTGCGATGATTTGTTGTCCAATCCCGGAGTTGAAGATGTGGACAAATTCTCTTGATTGACATGGCAAAAATCCTTTGGCATGTCGGTTGGACATGTGGACCACATCATGGCCCTAGCCTCTCCATCATTTTGATGAAGACTTGTTGATGTAGTGACGACTTTTCCCTCTTGAAGATACTCTCTTATGAGCATGGTGAGGATCGTCCTTCTTTAGGGGTGCCACTTCGACCATCTTGATATTCCTTAGAGTTAACCCATACTTTGATCATGGATCAAAAGCTTCCTTGGGCATGTTTACATGTGGACTCCACAATCAAACAAGAAACGCTTTATCCACAATGCCACTAGCCCTAGGTTGCATGGGCTTGGTCGAAGGGTAGGAATCCCAACAAGTGATTGTGGGATATCTTGGATCTTGAATGCTCTTTAAGTTTCTTGTACTTGGCCAAGAGCTTCATGTTGTCTTGATTTCTTGATTGGACATGGACAAGATATTTCAAGGTAGGATAGTTGAACTTAAATCCCATGAAATCCTCATAGCCTCCTTGATTATGAGGGTGATATTGATTCACCCTTGACCTCCTTGTAGGTGATAGTCATTGGAGTTGTGTTTGAAAAGAAAAATCCTATGGGTCTTAGGGAAATGATTCCTTAAGTGGTCCATGTTGACATGGATTTTCACAAATCATGTGAATATCCATGGATTGGATCATCCAAACACTTCTCCATTGGCTTGTCATATTACTTCAATGGGAGGTGTAGTTTCATAACTAGCATGTCCACCTTGTTAAGTGGTGTGCATGCCAAGCTAAGGGAACTAGAGCATTCTTCAATCCACTCCTTGAGTAGAGATCATATTCTCATCCATGATGAATGAGAGTAGGATTCCTTCAGCTCCAGCACAAATACGGTCATGGATTGGTGGAGCCAACCCATGACATGAATGTTGGATGAGGAGCCTAGTATCCACCCCATGATGGAGGCAAACCAAGAAGAACTCTTGGAGCCTCCCCCAAGCTTAGGGATGGATGACTTTGGCTCCTACTGGAAGCTGAAATTCTTCCATGAGAGGCAATGGTGTTGCCTAGTGAAGATTTGTTGAGGTATGCCTTGAATCATCTTGCAGTTGAGTACTGGCGTCCTTGTTGGCCATCCCATGAAATGGGTTAGCCAACACTACCCTGTTTTTACCACAAAAGGAGAAAACAAACAAGGGTAATCTTGTCTAATAACTACTAGTACTTATAGCTTAATCATAAGTGATAGCTATCCTTCACTTCCCCTGCCTTCCCCGACAACGGTGCCAGAAATGCTTGTTGACGTTTCTTAACGTCACAGATCATCTCTAGTAAGAGATGAGGTCCGCAACCGCATGGAAACTGTCGTGTAGCATTTCACCCAAGAGTATTCCCATGGGTATCATATTTATCCCAAAGGAAGGCAATGGAGTAAAGTAGACACTACTCTTATGATCAAGCTATGGGATACTAATCAATTATCAAGACAGGGGTAAGTTGATAATATGGGCAGTATGACACACACCTTAAGCTATCTATTCTAAGGGATAAATGGGTCTTAATGGAGATTTGACTAAGAGTTGGGGAGTTACTCCTACAATGCTTCTAATATACATATATATAGCCTATGTTGGATACTAATGAGCATGTCAATGGTGAATACTTATGCTAAGTTGTTCAACACATCGGGCATGGATTTACCCCTAGCAATACTAGGACGACTCCCGCCAAGAGCCTGTGGCATAGCTGAATGTGGAGGATTACAAAGGACAAATAGGGCTGTCACCACGTACTGCCTACCTCTTCAATCTGTTGGTCTACGAGACATCCAATGCTACTTAACTACCCTAGCACCATGCTAGCATATTTAGTAAATACCTTAGGAGCCATGGCACAAGCCATCCTAAGGCAATGAACTAAATCATTGTTGAACCAATGTTGATACATAGCATAAGTTATTCATATTAACATGATCATATCATAATTATTAGACTTCAGTGGGGGTTTGTAGTGTTTATGACGATAGATTAAGAGTGATATGGCATAATCATAAAGACTACTCCTACCACATACATCGAATCCACAATCAAATAAGAAATGCTTCGTTCAAGTATATGAATAAAAGAAGACTAAAGATAATATCTTTATTATGCATAAAGTCACAAATATAAGAAAAGATACATGAGCCATACCTTTCCAAACTTTGACTGGGGACTAGAGGCTCTCCTCTCTATAGCCTAACTCCACTAAGTACTAAGAGAACTAGTGTATACAATAGAATGATGCTCAAGTGGTGTGTGTTGAAGTGAGGGGCCCTATATATAGCTTGGATAAGGGTCGGTTCCGCCACCAAAAGCGCACGAATCAATCACCACTAACTTCTTCAAGCCGGGAGGAGCCAACACGTGGAAGCTGACCGAGTTTGGAGGAAAGACCAGGTCAGCCGACCTAGTAAGTCCTCCAAACGGTCTGTGCTTTCTTGGGGTCACTTCCAGGTGGGTCCTATCCCTTGATATGGGTGCTTCACCGTTGGATATCCTCAGATACTTCCGTTTGTGGGGCATTTGATCCATGTTGTGCCACATGTTGGCGCTTGATTGGCTGGGATGATAATTTATAGGATCCACCCCCTTGTTTCACTTCAACTCTTTATAAAATATCTGCATGCACCATTTTCTCCAAGGACAAGGGGAAATAGGTTAAATAGAAAGGTGGTGTGTGCAAGAAATGATATTTCCTTCACATAATTGAGTTATACTGATGGGTGAAACTGGTATATAACAGCCGTCAACACAAACCTTGGGACAACTGCAAGCCAACAACAATAACTAGTCCTACATGCCTGCACTGCCACCACCACCACCGCCACCCCCACCACCTCATAACCGCCTCGGAGAGTTTATGAGGAACAAACCACCCACTTTTGTTCAAGCCAATGATACTATGGAAGTTGATGATTGGATGAAACCTATTGAGAAAAAGCTTGCTATTGTCCAGTGCCGTGACTGAGAGAAGGTTCCTTTTGCCTCACATAAACTAGTTGGAGCAGCGGTGGATTGGTGGGAAGCTCTTTGCAATGCCCATGCTAATCAGGAGAGAATCACTTGGGTTGAGTTCAAGGAGAGCTTTCGTTCTCATTATGTTCCTGAAGGTGTCATGATCCTAAAAAGGTAAGAATTTGAAAACCTCAGTCAAGGAAGGACGGCCGTGAGTGAGTACCTTAATAAATTTACTCAAATCTCAAGGTATGCTCCAGAAGATGTTAACACAGACAGCCAGAAGCAATATTTCTTCATGAGGGTCTAAATAATGAGATTCAAGTTCAACTGCCTAGGTGATTATGCAAACTTCTAGAAGCTTGTGGACAAGGCTATTGTGGTTGAGAACAAGAATCGTGAGATGGAGCAAGATAACAAGAGCAAGATGCCATACCAGGGATAGCCGCAAGGAAGCGATGTTCACTCCCGCTATGCACCACCAAGTGCACCATATTACAACCCATTTGCTACTGTGTATCATGCTACTATTCCACCGAGCCCAAATCAGACACCGCAACAATGCCCTGCTATGCAAGCGCCTCGCTATCCTGTACCACCTGCACCTCATCCCAATATGGCATCCAATGCCCAAAATCACTTGCTTCCAAGTTTTCCTGGTGCTACGGGCAGCAAGACGTGCTATGTATGTGGAGAGGTAGAGCACTTCGCAAGTCAATGCATCAAATGAAACTATGGACCAGTGAACAATGCTCCAATGTCAACCTACCCATGGCCGAATGGAGGAGCACCACAAGGCAACCGTGGACAATAAAATTTTTCTCGTAGAAATGTGAATCACGTCTCTACTGAGGAGGCCCAACAAGTTGATGACATCGTGATTGGTATGTTCCTCACCAACTCCAAACCCACAACTGACTTATTCAATTCTGGAGCATCTCATTCATTCATCTCATCGAAGTATGTTGCCAAGTATAATCTGACTATATCTCATATGAAGCAGACTATGTTGGTAAAATCTCCTGGTGGAGAGATGAGAACAAATATATTGTGTCCGAGAGTGAGCATGAAAAAAAAAGGGGCTAGACTTTCTTGCAAACCTCATTGGCATAGATTCACAAGGGATTGATATAATACTTGGAATGGACTCGATGAGCAAGTATAATGCAGTGATTCATTGCGTCCAGAAGATTGTGCAATTGACAAGCGAGCACAACACTCGCATCGAAGTTAAGACAGCCCAACCCACAACGGATAAAGCAACACTGAGTCACGTGGAAGGTGTTATGTTGGAGAGTATTCCAATTGTTTGTGAGTATCCAGATGTGTTCCCAGATGAGTTGCCAGGTATGCTGCTTGATAGCGACATAGAATTTGCCATTGATTTACCTGGAACACCACCTATAGCTAAGAGGCCATATAGGATACCTCCTAAGGAGTTAGTGGAGCTCGAGAAGCAAATTCAAGAGCATCTAGAGAAGGTTTTTATACGCTCAAGCTCATTACTAGTGGAAGCACCAGTGCTCTTCGTAGATAAGAAGGATGAAACCTTGAGGATGTGTGTGGACTATAGGTCTCTCAACGAAGTTACGATCAAGAACAAGTACTCGCTGCCTCGTATAGAGGATTTGTTCGACCAAACGAAGGGCACCTGTGTTTTCTCCAAGATCGATCGGCAGTCAGGATATTTACAAATGAAGATTAGGCTGTCGAATATTCCAAAAATGGCTTTTTGGACACGGTATGGATCCTATGAGTACACCTTTATGCGTTTTGGATTGACAAATGCGCTGTCGTACTTTATGTACCTCATGAATAAGGTCTTCATGGAGTATTTGGATAAACTCGTCGTGGTGTTCGTCTATGATATTATGATATACTTGAGAAGCAAGGAAGAATATGTCAAACACTTGAAGCTTACATTGCGGAAACTACGGGAACACCGGTTGTATGCCAAGTTTAGCAAGTGCCAATTCTGGTTACGTGAAGTATTATTCTTGGGACATATCATCTCCAGAGGAGGAGTATCGATCGACCCAGAAAAAGTGAGGGACGTGCTAAAGGGGGAGCCGCCACAAAATGTGAAGGAAATTTGAAGTTTTCTTGGAATGGCTGTGTATTACCGCTGATTCATCAAGGATTTCTTCAAAATAGCGAAGCCCATGACTGAATTACTAATGAAAGGAAAGAAATTCCAATGGACTCAAGCTTGTTAAGATAGCTTTGAGGAGTTTGAAAAGAGGTTGACAACCGCACCAGTGTTAGTTTTGCCAGGCATGAGCAAGAGCTTTGACCTTGCGATGCTTCAAGACAAGGGCTAGGATGCGTGCTCATGCAAGGAGGCTATGTGGTAGCTTACGCGTCAAGGCAATTAAAGAAGCATGAACTGAATTACCCAATGCATGACCTCGAACTTGAGCCGTAGTGCACACCTTGAAGATATGGAGACACTACATTTTTGGTCATAGTGTGAGATTTATGCGAATCACAAGAGCCTCAAGTACATATTCACATAAACGGATCTGAATTTGAGGCAACAAAGATGATTGGAGCTCATTAAGGATTATGATGTGGGAATCAAATATTACCCGAGGAAGGCTAATGTAGTGGAAGATGCCTTGAGTAGGAAAGAAACAAGCCACCAACTCAAGGTTCGAGAATTGCCATTCGAGTTATCTAAGGAGGTTGAACGGTTGCAACTTGGATTCATGAATGAGATGGGAATAATGGAAGTAAACCCAACATTGGAACAAGAAATACGAGAGTGTCAGACAAAAGATGAGGAGATCCAAGAGATTAAGGAAAGGATCCAAGAAGGGAGAGAATGGAGGTTTGATGAAGATGATCATGGTACACTATAGTTTGGGAAACAAATTGTTGTGCCTAATGTGAAGCAGAAATGATATTGAAGGAGGCACATGACTCGCCCTATTCCATCCATTCCAGTTGTATGAAAATGTACAAAGACTTGAAGACATGCTACTGGTGGGATGGGATGAAGAAGGACATAGCTACTTATGTTGCATTATTTGACACGTGTCAATGAGTGAAGGCTGAACATCAAAGGCAACCTGGACTATTACAACCATTGAAAATACCCAAGTGGAAGTGGGAAGAAATTGGTATGGACTTCATAGTAGGATTGTCGCGTACCCAATCCGGCTATGACTCCATATGGGTTATTGTGGATCAGTTGACGAAATCAACTCATTTCATTCCTGTCAAGATTACATACACCACATCGAAGCTCGCAGAACTGTATATGAAGCATATTGTATGCCGACATGGAGTTCCAAAGAAAATAGTGTCTGACCGAGGCCCTTAATTCACCTCTATATTTTGGAAGAAACTACATGAGTCCATGGGTACCAAGTTAAATTTCAGCTCCGCATATCATCCATAGACTGATGGGCTAACCGAGAGGACAAACCAAATATTAGAGGATATGTTGAGAGCTTGTGCCTTGAAGCATGGACGCAGCTGGGACAAGAGCTTGTCGTATGCTGAATTCTTGTACAACAATAGTTACCAAGCCAGCTTGAAAATGTCACCCTATGAAGCGCTATACGGAAGGAAGTGTAGGACACCTTTGTTTTGGAATGAAACAGGAGAGAACCAAGTATTTGCACCTGATGTGTTATAAGATGCTGAAAGGCATGTTCAAATAATATGTGAGAACCTAAGGGCCGCTCGGTCATGACAAAAAGGCTATGCGAATAATCGGCGAAGGGATTTGGCTTTTGAATTTGGAGACTTCATGTACCTCAAAGTGTCACCTATGTGAGTTCATAATCGATTTAATGCCGAACAAAAGTTGGGACATGCTACATCGGACCATTCAAGATTTTGGACAAACGTGGAGAAGTGGCATATAAGTATGAGATGCCAGCACATCTTTCCGATGTTCATGATGTATTTCATGTTTCTCAACTCAAGAAGTGCTTAAGGGTACCAGAAGAACAAGTACCAATGGATGAATTGGAGTTAGAGGAAGATTGGACTTATGCCGAGCAACCAATCAAAATCTTAGAAACAAGGGAGAGAGTCACAATAAGCAAAGTGATTCGATGGTGCAAAGTACAATGGAATCATCATACTGAATCTGAAGCAACTTGGGAGCATGAAGATGATCTCAAGAAAGAATTTCCCTACCTTTCTCCTTTTACGTTGAATCTCGAGGGCGATATTCATTTTAAGAGGGGTAGGTTTGTGACACCCTCATTTTCATCCATCATGCATTGCATTCATTGTTACACATGTCTAACATAATACAACACAAAAAGGAACAAGATTAAAATGATTTAGAGGCAAAATAGCAATTAAAATTTGTTGGGATACAGACTTGTCTGGATCTGAACCCGGACTAATCTAGTATGCCTGTCAACCCTGGCCTAAATCAATTTTCTTAAGGGCAACTGACTTTTCCGCTACTTGCTACGAACAAGCCCGATTTTGCCACTGTTGTCCTCTGGAACTGTCTGTTAATTGCTAAAGATCAATCCAATTTTGTTTCTGTTCCCCTCTGAACCTGTTCGTTATTATGTACGGACTAGTCCGATGATCGCTATTGGAACTCTACAGAGTTGTCCGGTGAAATTCTAAACTCAGTTCGGTTTTAAAACTGTACAACCCCTAGACTTGTCCGGCATAGCATCGGACTTGTCTGTTGAACTCTAAGTTCCTTGGACGGACTTGTCCAACAAGAAACCAGACTTGTTCGATCAGCTCACTGTACCCCGAATGGACTTGTCCGACCACCTTCAGACTAGTCCAGTTCCCAGGGTCTCAACTCAGATTCTATTTTTCCTCCACACGAGTTATTGGGCAATTGCCTAAATTGGGCCCAATAACGTCGTGCCCAACCCCTGAGGAGCCCAAGTGGGACCCCACGAAAGCCCCTACTCATCCCCACCGACTTTTACTTGAATTCCACCCCAACCCCACCACCTCTCCTCCTATATAAACACCCCAACACCCACCCTTTACCACTTTGCCCACATTAGATGAACCCCAACGCCTGCTCACTTCATCGCCGCCGCTCTTGAAGGGAGAAGATGGAAGGGAAGAGAAGGAAGAAGAAGGAGAGGAAGGAATCAAGCAAGATTGTCATCTCTGCTGCGATCTTCATCACCAATTCTTCTACATCAACATTCTTCTTCACCAATTCATCACCTTCTTCGGATCTAGACATCGAGATCTAGCGTTACACCTAATCCTCGACCAATGAACCAATAGATTCACAATAACTATCCTAGATCCAACTTTCCACATCAATTCTAATTCCAATCTTGATTTAAATCACGCCCCAGATGGGAAGTTCGCAAAACCCTGGACATAGTGGACTTGTCCATGTAAAAGCCCTAAAATTTCATAGTGCAAAGTTCAGATGGAAGATGTAAAAATTTGAATGGGAAAAATAAATCAAAATGACAATTGAAAAATCAAACCAATTCAAACTTCAATTGAGGGAATTCAAAAATAAGAATTAGCTCCTGTTCAAACCTGGACAAAATAAAAATTTGATTTCACCATTAGCTTCTAAATATTCCAAATAAGGTCTCTGCCAAATTTCAGAAATTTTGGTGACCATTTGCTATTTAATTCAGTGGCTCCATTGAATACCATTTGAATTCAAATTCAAATTTTGAATTCCACTTAAACTTGTCAATTCAGTGAATTGAGTTCAGAATCATATTCTACATAATTGATTTAGCTTCTCCACAAAAATTTGGAACTTTTGGACAATTTTTGGTGGTAGAATTGAAGGGACAGAGAGTGGATGAGAGTGAGGCATCTATGGGACCCACTGGTCAGCCTCCCTAACAGGCTTGAACCGACTGCCCTCTGTTTCCCTGCTGTCCCTGTGCTTGAACGCTGGGAGGAATCGCCACCATGGCAGAGGCATGCACAGTCAGGCAGCTGCGTGGCCTAAGGCCTCTCTCCACCCTACTTAACCCCCCTGACGCGTCTCCCCACCGTATTTTGTCTCCCTCCCGTGAAAACAGATCGCCGTCGCCATTGTTGCGGCCTTCCAATTACTTGCTTCGTGTCCCTGTTCTAGACCTCTGTTGATCGAGCTCCAAGCACCAAAAAGTAGCGCAACAACTTTGTCTAGCTTCTCATACAATTCCCTTGTTGTTTACTTGACTGATACCCCGATATTTTGATGTCTCACGGACGCCGCCGTCGAGCCACCGTGGATGTCGTCCTCTGTCCACCGTGACGCCGGTGAACTAGGCTGTTTCAAGCTTCGACGTCAATGGAAGAAAAGAGCGCCGAGACACCACCTTTCTCATGGTGAAAACCGCAAACCTTTTCATCCTTTATCGAGCGAGTATTTCTCATTTTTGTCTCGGCACAAGTTTACACTTCAAGCTAGGTAATCGATTCAATTCAGTTCCCATGCACAAGTATTGTCTAATCCTGTTAGGAGATATCTTCTACATGTCTAGGCACATCACCTAGATCAAGAATCGAGGAAGATAATCAACCACAGACTGAGTATGTCAAGTTTTTCTCATCGCCTTTGAAAAACACCGTGGCTCACCGTCGAGCTAGAAGTTATCGGTCGTTCCATGGTGTTTGCACCTCCTAATCATCTTCCCCATGATACCAGGAGCATTTCCGATCGATTTCTGAGATGTCTGAGCTAGGGATAGGTGTTCCCGATATCGTGGGAACCCTAGCCGCTGCCCGTTGTGCACGGGATTTTGGCCATCGCCGGTGTTTGACGACCTCCCCATTGTGCTCAGCACCTCGAATAATGGTTAGGCGGTGGGATTCAGAGGGAAGAAAGGCTTGGGAAGCCAGGTCGACGAGTTCGCCGGAGAGCGCCGCCGCGGACGCACCGCCGCGTCGGGAGTTTTTTCCTCCCCCGGATCTGTTGTGGCCATCCGGTCTGGTGTGGCTATGCCGGTTAACCCCGTGGACCTTCGTTGGCCAAGTTGTGATTTGCCCATTTTAAACGGGTGGGACCGGGTTGAATTATTCAAACTTTTCTTTTGGAAATTAATTCCATATTTTGAGCAAACTTCAAAATTCAATTAACCCTAGTAGAATTGCTCAATAATTCCAAATAAATTCTGGTAGACTTATCTTGATCCCTATTTTGCAGTGGTGCAAATTTTTGGACATTAAGGTCCCAAAGTTTTCATCTTAATTCCTTTGAGCTAACTGCTTGGGAAATTAATTATCCCTGTTCTCCTAACTAGAAAATTCCCAATTTTGGTAAGAACACTCTTAAAAGTACCCTGGATCTCCTGTAAAATTTTCAAGTTCATTGGAATTCATTTATTGGACCAAACAGTGTGTAAATCTCCTATGCCCATAGAAAATTTAAAAATGTACAGAACATTTCCAGAATTTTCCCAAACTTGTAAAATCAATTAATCCCTGTAGTAAGCTCAGAAAATTATGAAACAAATTTTCCTAGAACCAGTGAGACCTCCTCTACAATAATCACCCACTGTTAGCCATGACAAAGTTCCAGATTTAATATCAAATTTCAAAGAAGACTTTTATTGTTGGAATTTTAGAGACAACAAGCTTCATTGAACATCTCCAATTCGTGGTCCAGATCTTCCTCATAAAACCTTGTGTCCACTATAAAAATCCCAAAACCAATTAAAATCATCTTCATACCGTATCAGTATTTAGAAAGTCTTTTATATAGTTTCACTATCACTGATGTACTTTATATATTGCATATCATATAGTGACCGAGATCGAGGAGGAGCCGGAGCCCTTGGAGAGCATACCACCTGAGGCTAACTTTGATACTGACTCACAGTCAGGCAAGCTCCGATTTGCATTTAAGTGCTATTTCAAAGTTTCTATTTGTATCACTTATGTCTAGGATTAGTTTTGTGCATTAGGGCTAAGGTGCTTGTTACACCACTTGCATGACCCACAAATACCATGGAGTATTGGGTAGGTCTACATCTTAACGAGTAGAAAATGCCATGCTAATGTTTTAAGGAATCCGGTAGAAGTCGAGTAGTTGGAATCTACTCGCGAGATATGATTTTATCACACGGGATGGATTTGATCAAATAATGGTTTATGAATATGAACTTGAGATCGAGCAGTGGATAGGATGCAGCGAGATGTGGTCTCACGTGCGTAGACCCACTTGTGTCGATTGAGGACCGATCTGTGTGCGGCCCCGTTGGACAAGTTTGAACTGTACCGGATGCATACTGAGCATATGGAACCCAGGAAACCGATGTAACTTGATAGATTTGGTGTCGAGGCATAGCCTGCTGTCGATAGGGGTGGGTTGAGGGCAGTAAGGTGTAAATCTGCCGGCGGGCACAGACACGCTCCTTGCGAGGACCTTATGCCTGCGATGGTGGGACCAGTTCGACGTTTGAGTTTCTTGTGAAAGGTTGCTACGTATGATGTGGTGACGAGCACGGCACACTCCTTATGCACGGGTGTACGTGATGTGTTATTCGGGTGTCTACTGATTGCAATCACCGTCCCTCGCGGTTAACTGAGTACCGCTTGTTCACTGCGCTATGACGTAGTAAATACTGAAGAAGCCATGAGAATATGATGTATTGAATTATAATTGCTTTGCAACTATGATTGCCATAGAATATGTTCACTAAAGTTAATTTTATTGAACCTTTAAGCTGTTGTTAATAACTTGAAAAATTAAGGATCAACATGTAGGCGAGTCATTTAGTGCTATATCTATTCCTATGTTAAGTATCCCTGCATGTAGAGTTCCATTTTTAGGTGAGACGGTTAAGTCTTGCTAAGCCTTCATGCTCACGGTTGCTATATTAAGTTGTTTGCAGGTGATACGTATGAGGAAGGGCCCGAAAATGAGGTGATGCCACCATCGGGGAATACCGCCGAGTGGGAGCCCTGCATGCCACTGTGAATTTGTGTGTTGCTAGTGTGTAGCATCCCCGGGCTGGACGGGTGCACTTTTGCATAGCTAGGCTGAGAGTTTGGCTATGAGTATTACTTCCACTGTATATTACGTATTGTAAAAGACTTCCGATGTTTATATAAATAAAACTTTGTATTTTGTCATATTTTTTTGTGTGTGCCATTGGGTGCCGCATCGCACGACACCACCCTCTGCGATTCCTGGAATGTGTGGACCCGGTCCTCACATCCTGGTATCAGAACCGCATTGGGAATAGCACACTAAAAAAGAGCCTATTTTGAAAACTTAGAAGTAGTCGAGTGAGGATTAGTTACTATGCCCACATAAGGTCTATTATAGTATTAGTTACTTAAGGTGGCAAGCTAACTTATGTGTTATTATATTATGTAACGATGCTCCGACGTCAGGTAAGAGGTAAGGTATGCCACCACAAGCAGATCAACTGCGGTAAGCTCACCATGCGAGAGGTAGCATGTGATTGTTTCCGTGGCTTGACACGAAAAGTCAATATGAGTCTATGAAACTCTCTGTGTTTCCGAGAACATATGACGTGCGGTACCCTAGCGCGCTTCAAAATTAGTGGGAGCCCCCGTCAGGTGGGACATAACTTGATGCGCCCTTTATTGGTGCAGCACTATGCAAAGACGTGGGACCCCGTCGGGTGGTAGAAAACTCGGTCATGTACCTCGAGATGTGTCTTAGCTTGAGATGGCCCGTATGGAATGGTGCGGGGCGAATGTTTTTAATTTCATATATATTATTGTGAAATGATTGCCCGTGCAGGCTGTGCCGTATGGCACCATATGATTGATCAGTAATTTGTGTGTAATTGCATGACACTAACCACACTTTAAGTAGCTCGAGTTGAAAACATTTGCGAGTGAATGTCATTAGTGCCACCGTTGAGACGTATGCCAGAATACCGGCTTAGGATTTTCTTTGGTGAGGGCATAGTACCGGCATTGCATTCGGGTTTCATCAAGCACTTCAACAACAATATCCCTGCTGGAGGTGTGACTCAACAACAAGTAAAAAAATTTCAACTTAGGACTATGTTTGAATTTGAAATCTCTGTTTTGGAGCGTGCTGGTCAGATTTACAATCAATTGTTTGTTGCTGCGATAAGAAGACATATGGTTTGGGAACTTGAGGAAGTCCTCCACAAGTTTCATTTTCAGCTCCAAGGCATATTTCAAGATTTAAAACTTGAAAACTTCATTTGAACTTAAATTGCCCAGTTCCTGGTTCAAACTGTGAACTGGACAGAAAATTGACTAAGTTTGGAATAGCATAACTTCCTGTATAATTCACCCCTGAAGGTCTACCATACATGGATGGAAAATTTAGAGAGTCCTATAAAAATATTATGTGCAACTCCAGGTCAGAACCCCCCTGTAAACTAATGAAAAATTCAAATTTCCAAACTCTGTTAAATCTGGACAGAGCCTGGACAGTTTCTGTATCCTGTCACAGTATTTATCATATCTCTTAGTAGAATTGACGAATGATTTCATGTAATTCATTTATGTAATCTGAATATGTATGCAAAAATATTGTAATTTATAATTTTTGAATATTCTGATATTTTGTATCTGGAAAAATGTGGACAAAATCAGCCTTAAACAAAGGAGGTGCTGTCAAATTTTTTCCAGAAACACTGTCAACTTGCAAAAATCATATCTCCTTATAAAGAAACGATATGTAGGCAAATAAAGACATTATGGAATTATATTTGAGTGTACTAGAACTTTGTAGTTGAACTCAAGTCCCGAATGTACCTTTAACTTGATGAAAATTTCGAATTTCTCCAGATTGGTCGGCATGAACAGAGACTGAGACAAAATTCCAGTGTTATGTTTCATTTGGCATTTGAATTTGAATTCACTTTAATTATTCAATTATCACATCCATGGTATGTTTATCAACAAAGTTTGTTTAATTTGTGTATTTGACTCATTCACAACTTCTTTTATAGATGGCGGATGTGATGCTGTTGCCGGACGATTGGGTGTACTCCACGTGCGCCAACTGTCTGGGCTTCCCGATCATGCTACGGGAAGTGCTCCAACAGTTTGACTTCATCAAAATGCCAGGCTATTGGGGTCAAGAGATGGTCGACAGATGCATACTGTCATGCACCGTCCTGGTCGACATCCCTGCTAGTCCGCGTCTTTATGGATGGGCTCCTTTTTCGGTCACTATCCAGGGAGCTCGGTTGGAGGACACATGGGCCATTGCAGCGGGCGAAGCACTTATGAAGCTTTGCGAGCGTCATCAAGATGTCATGGCTGAGACACAATTTGCTCTTCTCCCGGTCTATGGTGCAGCTGGTGTTGAATAGCAATGTAGTATGGTTGAGGCCTATCAACCGAATGTCGACACGACATCGACAACACTTGGGACTTATGCCGCTGCATCCAACATGGTGGTTCTTGCACAAAGAGCAATCCTTCAGCAGCAGGTTGAAGCCATGAGGCAAGGGTTTGAATGGGGTGACACTCTTGATTACATCAATGAGAACCTATTTTCATTCCTGGCTCTGACAAATCACCGGCTGAATCAATGTGAGAATCAGCTGCATCGCACTCGCCCTAAACTGCGGAAAGCTCGCGCCAAACTGCGGCAAGCTCGCAAAGAGCTGCAGCAAGCCCGTGGTGAATTGCAGGCGAGTCAATTGGTGGTGCAGCAACAGCAAGAGCAGTTTTTGGTAGTCACCGTGGCACGAGATAAAGCTGTCGAAGAAGCACAGAGTTGGGAATTCGAGGCAGGCCAAATTCAGGATGACTTGTTGGAGGCCGAGGCACACTTGCTGCATCCAGTCGTGTATCCACTGGCTCAGGACATGTCGCTGAACATGGGTAAGCAGGTGCCTTCAAGTTCTGAGGAGGAGGAAGATCCTGATACTCGAGTACGTCGACGAGGATGCATCAAAGTAGGATAGGGCAGCACTACTGCCATCACGGGGCAACATATAGTTAGTGGTTGCTTGTGTTTATTTTTTAGCCATGTTTGTATCATATTATAAATAGTAGTAGGTGTGTAGGAGATGACATGGTGTGTATGACGACTCATGGAGACCAAGTATAGTTGAGATGCACTTCCTTAGTGGGAGTCCGTCATTTTGGACTCCACTACTGTAAACTTGGTAATGAGACAATATATCTTGTATAAAGTTTGTACTTTATCAATATATGTTAATGTTATGCAATTATCACATTGTAAATGCTCGCACAACTATTGTATGCACTGGATGAAGCAAACAAACATGTTGCTGATTTTTAAACCATGTGGATGTAGAATGGTGCGTACACGCTCTACGCCCGAGATGGGAGGCTCTAGCCGGGGTCGCGAGGATGAATCTCCGATCCGGGAGCAAACCACGACACCGCAGCAGCAGGCTCCTCCACCACAACCACCTGAACCTCCACGGACTCTCGCAGAGATTCTGGCCGCAGTACTCGGCCTGCGCGACGAGCAAACTGAGTTGCTGTGGATGTTGGTGCAGAATTCGTCCCGTCAAGGGGGGCTACAAGACAATGGGCAGTGCCAGCCGCAACAGAGTTCGTACTCGGACTTCTTGGCACCGCATCTACCGGTCTTCACAGAGGCCGAGGAGCCTCTGGTGGTGGATAACTTTATCCGCACACTCGAGGCAAAGTTCGGTCTGCTACGATGCACCGAACAACAGAAGGCGCTGTTCGCAGCGCAACAACTTCAGGGATCCGCCAGTGCTTGGTGGGCGAACTACATCGTGTCACTGCCGGCTGGTTATGCGGTGACATGGACTGAATTTCGGGAGGCCTTCCGTGCCTACCATATACCTCCCGGTATAATGAAGAAGAAGCTTCAGGAGTTTCTGGAGCTGAAGCAGGGCGGGAGGAGTGCTCACGAATACTCCTGCACATTCAATCACTTGGCGCAGTACACGCCAAATTATGTGGGAATGGAAGACAAAAAGCGAGACACATTTTTCCAGTGCCTTAATCCCAAGATGAATGTCCAACTTGCATAATGCAACCGCGGCACCTTCAACGACATTGTCAATGCCGCGATTGTACAGGAGGATGCTCAGCGCGAGCTCATTTCTGTTAAGAGGAAATGGAGTGCGCCATCGAGCAGCAACAGTGGTGGTCTGCAGAAGTACCGTGTGGTGTATCGTTCACCATCTGGTTAGCGATGGCAGCCACCGGCGCGACCGCAGCAGTTCTGCGGTTGTTTTTTCAACGCGCCGAGTTTCCAACCGCCATTTTCACAGCAGCAGCAGCAGCAACAGATGGTTCCGCGTGCATATCCACCTCCACCACGTGCACCGGGATTCCGTCCGCAGCTTGGTGGGAACCCGACACAATAGACGTGCTACATGTGTGGCCGTGTCGGGCATTTTTCAAGGGACTGTCCCAAACAGCGACAAGGCAGCGCGCAAGCACCATATCGGGGTGCAACTCAGCCCCGCAACCAGCCCAAGAAACCAGCACCAAAACCCGACAACGTCCACCACATAGCCATTGAAGACATGCCGGAAGGCGAACCCGTCCTCGCGGGTATGTTTTCTCTACTCCAAAATCCCATAGTCATACTCTTTGACTCCGGTGCCACCCATAACTTCATTAGCCAATCATATGTTTTCAAGCATCAATTATCTATCACTCCCACAGAAAGTCCATATTTGATTTGCTCTCCGGGTGGGAAAATAGCAGAGGACATGAAAGTCCATAAAGCACAACTTAAGATGGGTGGGAATATCTATCCGACTTCTCTAATTATATTATAGGGTCAAAATCTCGATGTCATCTTAGGAATGTCATTGCTACACCATCATGGTGCTGTTCTCGACATCGTTCCACGTGTGGTCCATTTAAACTCTCCACTGTATGAACCACACACACTCTCATTCTAGACCGCCTTATCCAAGAAATTCTAGCTACATATAACACGGAAGCCACAAAGCTTGAAAACATTCGAGTGGTCCGTGAATATACGGACGTGTTTCCCAACGACCTTCCGGGTATGCCACCGTATAGGGATATCGTGTTCAAGATTGAACTTATTCCGGGAACCAACCTATTTCTCGAAGGCTGTACAAGATGGCACCAAATGAGTTAGCAGAATTAAAGGAGCATTTGAAGGACCTGCTGGACAAAGGTCTCATATGCCCAAGTTCATCACCTTGGGGCTGCTCCGCATTATTTGTGAAAAAGAAGGACAAGACGTTACGTCTATGTGTGGACTATCGTCTGCTCAATGCCGTGACGATTAAGAATAAGTATCCACTACCGCGTATCGATATTTTATTCGATCAATTAGTGGGTGATAAGGTTTTCTCGAAGATGGATCTTCGGTCCGGATATCATCAAATAAAAATCCGACCGCGAGATATACCAAAGATGGCATTCTCGACAAGATACAAACCCTATAAATATGTTGTCATGTCATTTGGACTTAACAACGCGGCGGCTCACTTCATATATTTGATGAATTAACTATTAATTCCGGAATTGGACAAGTTTGTTGTGGTCTTCATCGATGACATACTGGTGTATTCAAAATCAGAGGAAGAACACACCAAACACTTCCATATCGTGCTCCAACAATTGTGAAATCACAAGCTTTATGCAAAATTCAGCAAATGTGAGTTTTGGATCAGCCAAGTGCCGTTTCTTGGTCACATTATTTCAGCGAAGGGCATAGCTGCTGATCCATGCAAAATTGTGCAAGTGCTGAAATGGAAGTCTCTAACGTCCGTACACGAAGTTTGCAGCTTCCTCGGGATAGCAGGATATTATCGGAGGTTTATTCCGAGCTTCTCAAAAATTGTTAAACCAATGACGGAGGTTATGAAAAAGTGGACCAAATATATTTGGAGCAAGGCATGTGAGGATGCATTTCAGGCATTAGTGAAGCATCTCATAACAGTCCCAGTGTTAGCTCAGCCGGATACGACCAAATCTTTCGACGTTTATTGTGATGCGTCTAGCATTGGTCTCGGCTGCGTGTTAATGCAAGAAGGCCACGTGATCGCATATGGCTCACGGCAGCTCTAAAATCATGAGCAGCATTACCCAACTCATGACCTTGAGCTCTCTGCTGTGGTACTCGCTTTGAAAATGTGGAGGCATTATTAACTTGGCAATCTAGTGCACCTCTAGACCGATCACAAGAGCCTGGAATATATCTACACTCAGAAGGAGTTGAATATGCGACACCAAACATGGTTAGAACTGATAAAAAATTATGAGATTGAAATTCATTACCATCCCGACAAGGCGAATGTGGTTGCCGATGCGCTAAGCCGCAAGTCTCACGTCAAAAATCTATCCGTCATTCCAATGGACGAGGACGAGATGAGTTTATACTTGGTTCCATATGGAGTGTTATATAATCTTGCTCTCATTCCCACCATACAAGAGGAGATTATGGAAGCTCAAAACAAAGATGTGGGTATGTCGCACATTCGTAGGAGAATGAAGAATGGAGAAATGAAGTGCTTCTGGAGTGATGAGCATGGTACTCTATGGTTCAATGACCGTATAGTGGTACTCCATGATTTAACACTTCGGAAGAAAATCTTGGTTGAAGCTCACTTGTCCAAGTATTCTATTCATCCGGGCAGCAACAAGATGTATCAAGATATGAAAACCATATTTTGGTGGACACGGATGAAATAAGAAATTGCAAACTACATATCCGAGTGTCATACGTGTCGGCGGGTGAAAGCCGACCACATGAGAAAAGCCGGACAGTTGCAACCACTGAATATTTCGGCCTCGAAATGGGAGGACATTAGTATGAATTTCATTGTCGGATTACCTCTCACGTTCCACAAGCATGATTTGATTTGGGTGATAGTCGATCGACTAACCAAATCAACTCATTTCATCCCTGTACATACAAAGTACATTGCCAAGAAGTATGCAGAGTTGTATATTGCAAGAATCATGTGCTTGCACGGCGTTCCCCAAATAATTATTTCAGATCACGGTGCACTGTTTATTGCTCGTTTATGGGAGCAGCTGCACGCGTCATTGGGGACGGAACTGATCCAAAGCTCCGCCTATCACCCGCAGACAGATGGTCAAACTGAGCAAGTGAATCATGTTCTTGAAGATATGCTACGCGATTGTGCCATCCGCCACAGTAAAAATTGGGATGATCATTTACCATTGGCGAAGTTCTCATATAACAATGGCTATCAAGCTAGCATCAAGATGGCGCCGTATGAAGCTCTCTACGGCCCGAAATGTCACACACCTCTCAACTGGTTTGAATCCGGCAAGTGGGTGATATATGGTATTGATCTCGTGAATGAAGCCGAAGAACGAGTGCGAGTGATCCAAGACAATCTCAAGGCTGCTTAATCTCGGCAAAAAAGTTACGCGGATAAAAGACGTCGACCTCTCCACTTCGACATCGGAGACCATGTTTACCTTCGTGTCTCTCCAATGAAAGGAATCCATCGCTTCGGGGTGAAGGGAAAGCTTGCTCCGTGATTCATCGGTCCGTTGCCATCATTGAAAAATGCAGACCCGTGGCCTATTGCTTGGAGTTACCGGCATCACTTGCTGGTATTCATAATGTATTCCACATCTCTCAGCTGAGAAAATGCCTGAAATCCCCAGCTGAAATCCGCACCAAAGACATTGAGGGTTTAGGGTTTAGGGTGTTAACCCCGTGGCCCTTCGTGTGGCCCAGTTGTGATGGGCCCATTTTAAATGGGGTGGGACCGGGTTGAATTATTCAAACTTTTCTTTTGGAAATTAATTCCAGATTTTGAGCAAACTTCAAATATCAATTAACCCTAGTAGAATTGCTCATATAATTCCAAGTAAATTCTGGTAGACTCATCTTGATCCCTATATTGCAGTGGTGCAATTTGTTGGACATGAAAGTTCCATAATTTTCATAATTAATTCCTTTGAGCTAACTGCTTGGGAAATTAATTACCCCTGTGCTGCTAATTGGAAAATTCCCAACTTTGGTCAGAACAGTCTTAAAAATACCCTGGATCTCCAGTAAAATTTCAAGTTCATTGGACTTTATTTGCTGGACCAAACAGTGTGTAAATCTCCTATGCCCATAGAAATTCAAAAATGTACAGAAATATTTCCAGAATTTTCCCAAACTTCTAAAATCAATTACTCACAGTAGGAAGCTTAGAAAATTAGGGAAAAAAATTCCTAGAACCAGTGAGACCTCTTCTACCATAATCAACCTCTGTTAGCCATGCCAAAGTTCTAGATTTAATATCAAATTTCAGAGAAAACTTTTAATTGTTGGAATTTTAGAGACAAAATGCTTCCTTGAACATCTCTGATTCTTGGTCAAGATCTTCCTCATGGAAACTATTATCCACTGTAAAAATCCCAAAGCCAATTAAAATCATCTTCATACCTGATCAGTATTCAGAAAATTTTTTATATAGTTTCACTATCACTCATGTACTTTATATATTGCATATCATATAGTGACCGAGATCGAAGAGGAGCCGAAGCCCTTGGAGAGCATAACACCTGAGGCTAACTTTGATACTGACTTGCGGCCAGGCAAGCCCCGGTTTGCATTTAAGTGCTATTTCAAAGTTTCTATTTGTATCACTTATGTCTAGGATGAGTTTTGTGCATTTGGGCTAAGGTGCTTGTTACTCCACTTGCATGACCCACAAATTCCATGGAGTATTTGGTAGGTCTACAACTTAATGAGTAGAAAACGCCATGCTAATGTTTTGAGGAATCCGGTAGAAGTCGAGTAGTTGAAATCTACTCGCGAGATAGGATTTTATCACACGGGATGGATTTGATCAAAGAATGGTTTATGAATATGAATCTGAGACCGAGCAGCGGATAGGATGCAGTGAGATGTGGTCTCACGTGCATAGCCCTACTTGTGCTAATTGAGGACCGATCCACGTGCGGCCCTGCTGGACAAGTTTGAACTGTACCAGATGCATACTGGACATATGGAACCCAGGAAACCGATATAACTTGATAACTTGGGTGTCGAGGCATAGACCACTATCAATAGGGGTGGGTTGAGGGCAGCAAGGTGTAAATCTGCTGACGGGCACAAACACCGTCCGTGCGGGGACCTTATGCCTGCGATGGTGGGAACGGTTCGGTGTTTGGGTTTCTTGTGAATGGTTGCTGCGTATGACGTGGTGAGGAGCACGACACACTCCTTATGCACGGGTGTACGTATCATGTTGTTCACTGCGCTGTGACGTAGTAAATACCGAAGAAGCCAGAAGAATATGATGTATTGAATTATAATTGCTTTACAACTATGATTGCTATAGAATATGTTCACTAAAGGTATTTTTATTGAACCTTTAAGTTGCTGTTAATAACTTGAAAAATTAAAGATCAACATATAGCCGAGTCATTTACTGCTATATCTATTCTTGTGTTAAGTATCCCTGCATGTAGAGTTCCATGTTCAGGTGAGACGGTTAAGTCTTGCTGAGCCTTCGTGCTCACAGTTGCTATATTAAGTTGTTTGAAGGTGAGACGTATGAGGCAGGGCCCGAAGATGAGGCGATGCCCCCTTCGGGGTATACCGCCGAGTGGGAGCCCAGCACGCCATGTGAATTTGTGTGTTGCTAGTGTGTAGTGTCCCCGGGCTGGACGACTGCACTTTTGCATAGCTAGGCTGAGAGTTTAGCTATGAGTATTACTCCCGCTGTATATTATGTATTGTAAAAGACTTCTACTGTTTCTATAAATAAAACTTTGTATTTTATCGTATTCTTTTCGTGTGTGTTGTTGGGTGCCGCATCGCAGGGCACCACCCTCTGCGATTCCTGGAATGTGTGGACCTGGTCCTCACAGTCCGGTCCTGTATGGACTAGTCCGTTGAGCTTTCTGGTCTAGGGTGGACATGTCCAACACAATGTCCGGACTAGTCTGGCCTCTGAATTCTAAAATTTCTGTAACTTTCCCTGTTTTCCGAAATTGACACGAAACTTGTTCAACCATGTAAAACTTAGTTGTAACTAGTTAGTCAGCAATAATAGCAACCTAATAACATGAGTTACCACATAATTGCATCATTCATGCATATCATATCATATTGCGTACTATATGAGCATTTATTGATTGTAATGTTTGTTTGTCATGGTTCTCGCGTGGAATAGAATGTTAATGCTCTAGAAGGTGCTTACGAGGAGCTGCAACACTAGAACTTCGAAGCTCTTGATCAAAACCAGCCGCAGGAGCAAGACAAGTGTCCTTGACCATTTTTAACCATTTTTAAATGTTTTGTTTACAAAACTGCATGCTCGTGTCAAATTGATGGGAGACCCATAGTAGGTGTTTACTAGACTTGTATGACCACCCTTGTCGCTTGGGATATATTGTAGAGAGTCGAGAAGGGTATTTTCTAGTTTTGCTTCTCTTTGCATAATTGGGATTGGAAGTAACTAAATGACTCATTATGAACTAATATACATATGGACTATGTGAATTGATGATAATGATGATTTAAGTAACATGGAACTGGGTTGATCTAAGCAAGCATGGGTTGTGGAGTGGGTTGGATGATATGGTGGTTTTACTTGCCTTAGATCTAAGGACTAGTTCATGCGAGTATATGCTAGGACAACAGTGCCACCACAAGGCCAAGTATGAGTGCGGCGTAGCTAAATAATTAGGTGTGCTGTTGGTATTATATGGACCATTGGATGGTGCAGAGAATGGGAGTCTAGGAGGGCTACCCTGGGATCTGCATGGCACACGAGGGGTCCCGTGGGTGGGAGAATGGAGATTCAAGCCTGCCGGTGAAACCTTAGTGGGTCCGTACATACTAGTAGTTTCTTTTGAAAGGCTATTCTATGATCTCTTGGCCACAAATAAACGGAAGTGTGATAAGGCATAATGGAGGTTCTTAGTCGCTGATAGGTGATGAAATCACGAACATGTAGGTAAAGTGGTACAACCTGTGCAGAGTGTTAAAAACTATCATGATAGTGTGCTCTTATGTGGGTAAAGTAGTACAACCTGTTCAGAGTGTTAAAAACTATCATGATAACCGTGCTCCCAATTAAGAGCACCTAGTTGACCTACATGATTACAGGGAACTTGGGAATTGGTTGTGATTGGTTGTGTTATGAATTGGGCTATGTTATATGAGTATGGTTGGTTGTGGAGCCATGAAATTGGCATGTGGATTGATGTTAATTTATGAATGAGGTATGATGGTAAATGAGAATGTTGGATATGAATTATGATATTTACTTGGGTTACGACAGGATTTTAACTCTCATAGACATTGTAGGATGCTTTTACATAATTGTGAATTTAAATGTACTTTTCTGCAATTAGCCTTTTATTATCGTCCTTGTTTTTAGCTACATGTCATACTTTCCCACAGTTGCTGAGTACGACATGTACTCACCCTTGCAATTCCCTCAAAAACAGTTGTAGGTGATGCTTGGGAGCACCATGAGGATCACATGGAGTACTAGGTTGCGTGCTATTGTCAATTGCCTATGGATTGGAGTCGCTGCTTAGTTTATTTTTCTGCTGCAATAATTATAGATTTGTCATTCGAGAACCATTGAGTTATTGTAAAAGGTACTTATATACTATTTGTGACATTGTATTCATCTGATTATCATTTGTGAAGTTGTCGTGTACGTGTGATGAACATCTTGGGCACACATATGTGTTCATTTGGTTCATTTTCGGGACTGGGTGTCATAGTAAGTTACCCCTAGCTCAATGGTAGGACAATGTAAAGGTGTCATAGAGTCCAGGAGCAGCGCACAAGACAACCAAGCTCCAGGAGGGTCAGGTCCAGAGTGTGCAGTCAGCTTAGCCTGGTCCAGAATGCTAAGCCTGTGCACTCTACCTCCCTTGTCATTCGGAAGTGGGTCGTTGCCTTCTTTTGTAAAGCCTGCCTCCTCCTATGAATGCCAATTTAAAAGAATCACTTTCTTGCCCCATGCTTCGTATTTTCATTTAATTACTCATTAATTTTATGATCATCAAACTATGCTCGTATTCATATACATTGTCTTCATATACACGATTATCTTCTCTATGTCTTGCCCCTGGTGGAGTTATGCAATCCTACTGCAGGCGGGCCCGCGTGAGGTACCTACAATGTGTTATGGGGTCTCACGGCTACCCCCCTTACTTAGGGTCCTGTGGCACCAGATGGCCTCCCATGAAAGGCCAACGCCAAGCAGGAGGTCCACGGTGTGTAACATGCTTAGCCTGGTCCTGTACCTTATGCATGCACACCCGACCTCCCAGCGTTGCGGCTGAGTACTGGGGGCTAGAAGTCTCACACCCTAGGAGAGGCGAGAGCTGGACCCCAACACTAGCGCATCAAATTATCCAATCCTCGTGTACTAGTCCAGGATCGCAAGACATAACATAGCTAAAGAGAAAAAAGGGGTAACCGGCAAGCAAAGTTATCCCTCCTCTGTCATGTGTGCAGGACATCCAGCTCTAGCACTTCCCAGGGGGCCCATTGTCGACGTACCTACACGTTGATAGTGGCAACAAGCACTGATTCGTGAGTACACTCTCCCGCTCCACTCTTGTTGCTAATAGGGTTTTCTTTTGGTATCCTGTATGCCAGGGGCCTACCATCGACATTTCTACACGACGGTGTCGGGTGACGCTGAAGCATCTAGATCTGGCACCTCCCAGCGGGTCTGCCATCGACGTTTCTACACAACGATGGCGGGCGACGCCGGAGCATCTAGCTCTGGCATCTCCCAAGGGCCATGTTGTCTATGTTTCTACACGATGATAGTTGGCGACGCCAAAGCGATCCTGCTCCGGCACCTCTGATTGAGCCTACCGTCGAGTTTTCTACATGACGAGGGTGGGCGAAGGCAGAGCATCCATCTCCGGCCCCTCCCAGGGGACCTGCCATCAACATTTCTACATGATGACGGTGGGCGACATTGGAGCATGAAACTCCAACAACTCCTAGGGGCATGTCGTTGATGTTTCTACACGACGATGGCAGGTGACGTCGGAGCATCAAGCTCCGGCACCTCACAGAGGGTCTGCTATCGATGTTTTTAAGTTACGATGGTGGGCGACACTGGAGTGAGCCAGCTCCAGCACCGCCTAGGGGCCCACTGTTGACATTCTTGAATGTTGAGGGTGGGCACTGTCTCGACTCTGTGGCCACCTTGTCGACATCGCCATCAAATGTCTCTTGGATGATGACCATGCATATCAAACCAAGCCCAGAGCCCCCCAGCGGGCCCGACAGTGTCGACTACCTAAGCTCTCATGCCCTACAGGGGCCCATTAGTGAAATCCTGCGATCAAGTGGTAGGCGTGCCCAACCAGTTGGCCACCCCTACCAGGGGGTCTCTAAGGGGGTCCCTAGGCAGGACGTCAAACAACGCAAAGTGGCTACATCAAGTGTGCGACTGTTGGTTCCCAAAAGCTAACGAAGACGACAAAGTTCTTCAGGCCCTTATGCTGCTAAGGATTAGGGTGAACAAGTTGAGAAGCACAAGACAAGCCAAGAAACTTGACATGAATTCAAATTCATTAAAGGTTATTTACAAAAGGGCAAGCCCTAGATACAAAAGTGCCCCGTAGGGGCCGCCGGCTTGAATCGTGCGTGAACTGTGCGGCAACATATTTGGCGAAGTCTTCGACTTCACCCGTCACCATCTCTTCACGCATATCAAGGGGGCCGTCGATTACCGGGTCCAGAGGCATCTCCAGGTACCAAGGCCGATAGCACACCAGAATGTGGGACGCCACTGTCTCTGCCAGCGCTCTCCCCTCGGTCTCCATATAGCGAGCAACGACTATTGCCACAGCCTGCATCTTTATTATGGCAGAGTCAAGCATGGGGATCACTTGACCAACCTCTTGTGCTGGCTCCCCACTCTGCATGGTGCTGAACCCGAAGGATCACAGTGCCTCCTCGGGTCCCAGACCTTCTGTGCCTCGGCCGCACGGGATGCTTGGAGGTCTCTAACCTCCTTCTGCGATGCCTTCAACGCGTCAGCCCCACTTTCGGCAAATTCCCTCTCCCGGGCGACCAACTGCTGTTCCCGCAGATCAAGCTTGTAACACCCCCATTTTCATCCATCATGCCTTGCATACATTCTAATACATGGCTAACATTAATCCACAATAAAATAAATAAGTTTAAAATGAATTAAGAGAAAAACCGCACTTAAGAATTCTAGGAAGTGTAGACTAGTCCATTTTTGGTGTGGACTAGTCCAATTTCTCTCTGATTAGTAATGGAATATGGACTAGTATTATGGTAACTACATGGTTTATGATGTGTTTACTTCACATACATATAATATATTGCTTTTCAAATGTTTTAATGTATTTTTCAGCACTTAGTCTTTATTATATTCGTCATTTGAATCAGCTACATGTCATACTTTCAACACTTGCTAAGTACGACATGTAATCACCCTTGCAATTCTCCCACCAACAGTTGCAGGTCAGGATTGGGAGTATAACGATGATAATGCAGAGTTCTAGGCCGTGTCTGCCGTCAGCTTTGCCTGTTGTGTTGATTGGAGCTGTGCTATACCCTTATGCTTATCTTGCTTAGCTGCTTAGTTGCTTAATTGGTGTATTTCCGCTTCATTAGTTCAAACTTGTCATTAATATCATTAGAGCTTATATTTGTGGATAATATGAATTGTGTAATAAAAGTGCTTAATTAATCTTGTTCTGTGGCAATTTTCTGTATATCCTTTTGTGATTGCACTCGTGTATGTGTGTTGAACGTCCTGGGCATACATATGCATTCACTTTGTTCATTTTCGGAACCGGGTGTCACAAATTGGTATCAAGGCCACAGGTTGACCGTAGGACGTAGCCTAGATAGAATGGACACTTTAGAGCACATAGGAACACTCAGAAGCGATGTGTTTTTGCTTGGTGTGTTGTTTGGTATATATTGTTTGCTTGTGTGCTTAATAGAGGATTTTGAGATGCTTTAGCATTACCATGTCCACATAGGCTAGTATAGGTAGTTGATTAGTTTCATATCCCTTGATGCATATAGTTGGGGACGTTTTCTAAATTCTCATCTCTTGCTTTTCTTCAGATGGTGAGGACTCGCAATCAGAGGGATGGCAATGATGAGGAGGAGAACAATGGAGAACCTCAGAACAACCATGGAAAAGGACCTGCTCATGGAGCTATCAACACTGAGCAACTATTGGCTATGCAAAACCAGCTCATGCAGACCATGATACAGACTATGGGACAACTGCAGGCTGGTAATAACAACAATCAGCCTCACATGCCTCCACCGCCACCCGCACCGCCTCATAACCGATTGGGAGAGTTCATGAGGACTAGGCCACCGACTTTTGCTCAAGCTGCTGACCCTATAGATGTTGATGATTGGCTCAGGTCTGTGGAGAAGAAGCTAGCTATTGTCCAATGCAGTGACCGGGAGAAGGTGCTATTTGCGTCTCATCAACTTGTTGGAGCAACTGCCGATTGGTGGTACTCGCTATGCAAAGCCCATGAAAATCAGGAGAGAATTACATGGGCTGAATTCAATGAGAGTTTTTATTCTCATTATGTGCCCGAGGGTGTTATGATTTTGAAGAGGCAAGAATTTGAGAACCTGAGGCAGGGAAGATTGAGTGTGGGTGAATATCTCAACAAATTCACTCAACTTTCAAGGTATGCGCCTGAGGATGTGAGCCGGGACAGCCGGAAGCAATACTTGTTCATGAGGGACTTGAACAATGAGATCCAAGTGCAATTGCTCAACTGTGATTATGCAAACTTCCAGAAACTTGTGGACAAAGCAATTGTTGTGGAGAACAAGGTCCGTGAGATGGAGCAAGACATTAAGAGGAAGGCGCCATATCAATGACAGCAACAAGGAAGTAATGTGCGCCCTCGCTTTGCACCACCTAATGCACCTTATTACAACTCTATCGCTCCTGTACAACGCCCTGGATCTGCACCGCACCCAACTCAATTTGTGCAGCAATGCCCTGCCATGCAAGCACCTAGGCCTCCAATGCCTTTTGCGCCTGGTTCCAATTTTCCTGGTGCAAATGTTCAGAACCATGCTCGTCCCAATAATTCTGGTGCAGCAAGGAAGTGCTATACGTGTGTAGAAGCAGGACACTTTGCACATCAATGTCCTAAGTCGGGCCTTAGTCAAGGAAGTAATGCTCAAAGACAGAACCTTAGACCGGATGGAGGACAGCCACGAGGGAACCATGGATAGTAGAATTTTGCTCGTGGCAACGTGAACCATGTCTCCACGGAGGATGCTCAACAAGCGGATGACGTGGTGATTGGTATGTTTCTCGCAAACTCCAACCCGGCGACTATGTTATTTGATTTTGGAGCATTGCATTCATTCATTGCATCGAAATATGTTGCCAAGTATAGTTTGCCTATCTCTCATATGAAGTTTACTCTATTGGTTAAGTCTCCTGGAGGAGAGATGGGGACAAATATAGTATGTCCAAAAGTAAGCCTTATAATAAGGGGGGTAGATTTCTTTGCCAACCTCATTGTTTTGGACTCTCAAGGATTGGACATTATACTTGGTATGGACTGGTTGAGGAAGCACAATGGAGTCATCGAATGTGCCACGAAGAAGGTGAAGTTGACCAATGAGGAAGGGATCACCATAGAATTTGAAGCATCTCAAACCGCACCGAAGCAATTGGAGCTAAACCACATGGACGGTGCCGCAATTGAGGAGATTCTAGTGGTGTGTGAATTTTTGGATGTGTTCCCGAACGAATTGCCAGGTATGCTGCCTAATTGAGACATTGAGTTTGTTATTGATTTAATACCTAGAACTATAGCTAAGAGGACATATAGGATGCCTCCTAAGGAGTCATCAGAGCTCAAGAAGCAAATTCAAGAGCAACTAGAGAAGGGTTTTATTCGCCCAAGCTCTTCACCTTGAGGAGCACCCGTTCTTTTTGTGGATAAGAAGGATGGATCCCAAAGGATGTTTGTGGATTATCGAGCTCTCAATGAGGTAACAATCAAGAACAAGTACACCTTGCCATGCATAGAAGATTTGTTCGATCAGATGAAGGGTGCATGTGTATTATCCAAGATTGATTTGAGATCGGGATAGTTCCTAATGAAGATTAGGCCATCAGACATACCCAAAACAACATTTAGGACGGCATGGATCTTATGAGTATACCGTGATGTCCTTTGGATTGACAAATGCACATGCATACTTTATGTACCTCATGAATAAGGTCTTCATGGAATACTTGGATAAGTTTGTTATGGTGTTCATTGATGACATTATGATCTACTCGAAGGATGAGAAGGAACATGAGGAACACTTGTGGCTTATGTTGCAGAAATTAAGGGAGCATCAATTGTATGTCAAGTTCAGCAAGTGCCAGTTTTGGTTGAAAGAGGTGTCGTTTTTAGGTGATATCATCTCACGAGGAGTATCAGTTGACACAGGAAAAGTGAGAGATGTGCTGAAATGGGAGCCACCACAAAATGTAAAGGAAATAAGGAGTTTTCTCAGAATGATTGGATATTACCGTAGGTTCATCAAGGACTTCTCCGAAATAGCCAAGCCAATGACGGAATTTCTAATGAAGGGGAAAGCTTTCCAGTGGACTCAAGCTTGTGAAGAAAGTTTTGAGGAGTTGAAGAACAGGTTAACGACAACCCCAATTTTTGTATTGCCGGACGTGAGCAAGAGTTTTGATATTTATTGTGATGCATCAAGACAAGGACTTGGATGTGTATTGATGCAAGAAGGTCAAGTGGTTGCCTATGCATTGAGACAATTGAAGAAACATGAGAAGAATTATCCAAAGCATGATTTGGAACTTGCAGCCGTGGTACATGCATTGAAGATTTGGAGACATTATATCCTTGGACATAGGTGTGAAATTTATACAGATCATAAGAGCCTTAAGTATATTTTCCCACAAACGGACCTGAATTTGAGGCAACGAAGATGGTTGGAGCTCATCAAGGATTATGATGTGGGAATCAACTACCATCCAGGGAAAGCCAATGTAGTGGCCGATGCCTTGAGAAAAGGAGTAAGTCACCAACTCATGGTTTGAGAATTGCCATCCGAGTTATGTAAGGAGTTTGAACGGTTGAACCTTGGATTTGTAAATGAGATGGGAATGATGGAGTTAAAACTGACCTTGGAGCAATAAATTCGGGAAGTACAGGCCAAGGATGATGAAATTCAGGAAATCAAAGAATGGACCCAAGACGGGAGAGAATTCAGATTTGATAAGGATGAACATGGTACCTTATTGCTTGGAAAAAGGATTGCCATGCCTAATGTGAAGCATATTCGGGAGACAATATTAAAGGAGGCACATGACTCGCTGTACTCAATCCATCCCGGTTGTACAAAGATGTAAAAAGACTTGAAGACATGCTATTGGTGGGCTAACATGAAAAAGGACATAGCTGAATATGTAGCATTGTGTGATGTGTGCCAACGAGACAAGGCGGAACATCAAAGACCAGTTGGACTATTACAACCATTGAAGATTCCGGAATGGAAGTGGAAAGAAATTGGTATGAACTTTATAGTTGGATTTCCACGTACTCAATACGGTTATGACTCAATTTGGGTAATTGTGGATCAATTGACCAAATCAGCTCATTTCATCCCTATCAAGACCAAGTATACCGCTACACAATTAGCTGAGTTATATATGGAGCACATTGTGTGTCGACATGGAGTCCCGAAGAAAATAGTCTTGGATAGATGTTCTCAATTTTACTCCAGGTTTTGGCAAAAATTGCATGAAGCATTGGGAAGAAGGTTGAATTTCAGTTCAGCATATCACCCTCAAACGGATGGACAAACTGAGAGGACCAATCAGATTTTGGAGGATATGCTAAGAGCTTCTGCTTTGAAGCATGGGAAGAGTTGGGACAAGAGCTTGCCATATGCAGAGTTTTCATACAACAATAGTTACCAAGCAAGTTTGAAGATGTCACCATATGAAGCACTTTATGGAAGGAAGTGTAGGACACCTTTGTTCTGGAATGAGACAGGAGAAACTCAAGTATTTGGTTCGGATGTGTTGCTAGAAGCTGAAAAACAAGTTTAGGTTACCCGCGAGAACTTGGGGGCTGCTCAATCAAGGAAAAAAGGCTATGCGGACAATAGGAGAAGGAAACTAGCCTTTGAAGTGGGAGATTTTGTTTACCTCAAAGTGTCACCAATGAGATGTCATAAGAGGTATAACACAAGAGGCAAACTAGCACCTCGATACATTGGACCATTCAAGATTTTAGACAAAAGAGGAGAAGTAGCATATAAGTTGGAGATGCCAGCTCATCTATCATATGTACATGATGTGTTTCATGTTTCCCAGCTCAAGAAGTGTTTAAGGGTGCCAGAAGAACAAGTGCAAATGGAAGAATTGGAATTAGAAGCAGATTTGACCTATGCCGAGCAACCGGTCAAAATCTTGGAGACCAAGGAGAGGGTCACAAGGAACAAAATTATTAGATGGTGTAAAGTGCAATGGAAGCATCACACAGAATTGGAAGCAACTTGGGAGCTGGAAGATGATCTCAAGAAGGAATTTCTCTATCTCTTCTCTTCCGCGTCGAATCTCGAGGGTGAGATTCATTTTAAGGGGGGTAGGTTTGTAACACCCTCATTTTCATCCATCATGCATTGAATACATTCTAGTACATGTCTAACATTAATCCAAAAGAAAAGAAATAAGTTTAAAATGAATTTAGAGCAAAACCGCACTTAAGAATTCTGGGAAGTGCGGACTAGCCCGATTTCTCTCTGACCTCCATTGGACTAGTCTGTTTTTGCTGCAAACTACTCCATTTTTGCATCTGGACACTTTAGGACTTGTCTGGTCCATTGCGGACTAGTCCGGTATTCCAATTCTTTTTAAATTTTGCTAAGTCCTTGGACTTGTCTGTACTTGTCCGATATTCCAGCAGACTTGTCCGTTTTTCCTCTGACTAAAATCGAACTTGTCCGGTTTTGGCCAGACTTGTCTTTTTTCCTCTGATCAAGTTTGGACTTGTCCAGTTTAGTCCACACTTGTCTGATATCTCTCTGTCTAACTTCAGACTAGTCCGTCCCTTTTCGGACTTGTCCGGTAAATCGCGATTCTGAGTTGATATTTTATTCCACGACGTGTTTTTTGGTTTTACTTTAAGTGGTCGTAAGTACGTCATGTCTGACTCTTTTTGGAGCCCATATGGGACCCCAAACTGGCCTCCACCCTCCCCAAACTCGAATTCCATCAAACCCTATCCTCCACCCTTATATAAACAAACCCACCCCTCCACTTTGCATCCTTTTGCCTCAATTGAATGTCCACAAACCCTAGTTCATGGAGAGCCGCCATCAAGAAGGGAGAAGGAGATCCCGAGCAAGAAGAAGAAGAGGAGGAAATGAAAGAGGATCAAGTGATCAAGATCTTCATCGAGTTTTCGTTCTTCATCAACAATCCACCATCAAGTTCTTCTTCAACCCTGGATGGTCAAGATGCAAGTGTTGCCTCCAAACCCCTTGATTCATTGGAGTTCTAAACACCTAGTATACCTTCTACTTCCTCTTTCTCATGTGAATTCAACCCCAATTCTCCAAATTCACGTCGATCATGAAAACCCTAGTTCACTATTCCTACGACGGGCGGACTAGTCCGCCCCCCCTACAGACTTGTCCGATTTTGCGATCTATTTCCTGTTGAATTAAATCTAAATTGGTTCGAATCAATTCCAAACCTGTTCCAAACTTGTTAAAAGCTATTAGAACTAGTTAGTAAACATCATTAACAACTCATTAACTAGTTTTGATTTGCATTTGCATTAATCATGCATGTCATGTAATATTGAGTAATATTTGTGCATTTATTGATTGTGATTCTTGTCTCGTATGTTTATTGTGCAGATTAGACGGATTTGCGCTAGAGAGTGCCGCGGAGGATCTCCAGCACTAGGAGTTTGATGTCATTGATCCTAATCAAGCCCAAGAGCAAGAGAACTGTCCTTGAACATATTGATCCTATTTCTAAAATAAATGTTTTGTTTGCAAAACTGCATGCTTGTGTCAATTTGATGGGAATCCTATAGTAGGAAGTTTACTAGTTTTTTTTTTGGACCATCCTTGTCACCTGGAATTCATGTTAGAGAGTCGGGAAGGGCTTTTTACCTTTTTCCTTCGCTTAATTAATTGGGATGAGAAAACAACTACACCATTTAATTATGCATAAATGAGATCATGGTTAATATGAACTTGTCAGTACGATATGGTAATGGTTGATCTAAGCAAGCCTGTTATGTGGATGGGTTGGATGTTACGGTGGTTTTGCTTGCTTTGGATCTAAGGATTGGTTCGAGAATAAGCCTGGACAACAGTGCCACCACAAGGCCAAATATGGGTGCAGCGTCGTTGATTAATTGGGGTATTGCTAGTATTGAGCGGGTCATTTGGCATACCGTGGAAGGGGAGTCGGTTTGGGTTTGGATATGGTTGGCGGGACTCCCAGAGATCCGAATGGCACAAGGGGGGGCCCTTGGTGGAAGATGTGCTCAGCTAGAGACATCGCCACCGGTGAAACCTCAGTGGGTCCGTACATGCTAGTAGTCCCTTTGTAAAGGCTATTTTGTGATCTTTTGGCCATACACCTATGGTAGTATTTTGGCATAATAGAGATTTCCTTTAGTCGCCAATGGGTGACGAAATCACAAAAACGTGGGTAAAGCGGTACAACCTCTGTGGAGTGTGTCTAAAACTGTCATGATAGCCGTGCTTCCAGTTATGAGCACCTGGACAACTTCCATGATTAGAGGGGTTTGGTACTGGTTATGGTTGTGGTTCATAATATGTTTATGGCTGGTTATGGATTGAACTATTGCATTGGGTATGGTTAATGGTAATGAGAAATCTGATATATGGATGATGGTAATGGAATCTGGACTGGTATTATGCTAACTACATTGTTTATGATGGGTTTACTTCACATACATATAATATATTGCTTTTCAAATGTTTTAATGTACTTTTCAGCACTTAGCCTTTATTATATTCATCATTTGAATCAGCTACGTGTCATACTTTCCACACTTGCTGAGTACGACATGTACTCACCCTTGCAATTCCCACGCCAATAGTTGCAGGTCAGGATTGGGAGTATAACGATAATAATGCGGAGTTCTAGGTTGTGTCTGCCGTCAGCTTTGCCTGTGGTGTTGATTGGAGTTGTGCTATACCCTTATGCTTATCTTTCTTAGCTGCTTAGTTGCTTAATTAGTCTATTTCCATTGCATTAGTTCAAACTTGTCATTAATATTCATTAAAGCTTGTATTTGAGGATAATATGAATTGTGTAATAAAAGTTCTTAATTAATCTTGTTCCGTGGCAATTTTTTTGTATATCCTTTTGTGATTGCACTCGTGTATGTGTATTGAACGTCCTGGGCACACATATGCGTTCACATGGTTCATTTTCAGAACCGGGTGTCACAAAGCTCCTAGGCACAACGCTCCAAGTCAGCTCCTAAGTGCTGACATCAAGCTCTTGTAGAAGGAGATCCGAGCGCTCTGCTAGGTGCTGCTCCTGATCTCGCGCCAGGTTACCCTCGTGGAGCTGAAGACCATTGATGCGAGACTACAGCTTGTTCTGGCCTACCTCAGCCCGCGCCTTCATCTCTTAGGTCGTTGTCTCTCGCTCAACAACACGGCCTCTCAGCGTGCCAGGGCCTCTCGAATCTCCTCAAGGGAGCTGAGGTGGGTGTCAGCTTCTTGGCTAGTCGCCTTGTCTTCGGCCAGGATCTGTTGGGACTTGGTGTCCATGGAATTCACCAGGCGATGTTTCAGCTCCAACATCTCATCCTCCTTCTAAACCCTCTCATTCACCTCAACAATATTGGACATCAAAACATTCTCCCAAGCTCGGAGATGTTTGTCCTCCGTCTGCAGCTTCTCGCACTCTGTGATGAGAGCACGATGCACCTAGTGAAGGTTGGACAGTGCTGAGTCGATGACATTAGAGATGAGTTTTTGTTCGGTCAATGCTATGGAGGGCCGCTTGGTGATCATTTCAAGCTACTCTTCCCCCTGCGGCGAGGATTGTAAGGCCGCCAGCGCCAAGGTCCTCGCCGACAAGGGCCAAGCAAAGTTGCAGCACCATCTGGAGTGGTAGCACCGCCATCAACCGAGGTGCCATCTGCTGGAACAATAGCCTCGGGGGCCGGACCCCCAGCTTACTGTGTGGTCTCCGGCGCCACATCCGAGATAACAGACTGGGGTACTTTGCCGCTGCGCCAGGCATGGGTACCGGAGGGACAGTCTCTTGGGCCGACCTAGTGGCCTGCTCCATCATCACAATTGTGGCTCCCTTGGAGGTGGGAGTGCTCCCCGCCGCTACCCCCGGCGGCAAGGGCGTCACTACAGCTGACGATGACCTGTAGGATGGAGTCAAGGACTGCTCAAACAAAAGAACAGGAGGAACAACGATGAAAAGATTCGGTAAGTGTGCCCTACCGACGCCCTCGGAACCTCTAACGGGCCTCGAGCTTTGGTTGTGCTGAGGTTTTGGGTCCTGCTGTCGATATGGTGGGTGGGGCAAGTACAGCTAAGCCTCCACCAGAACCACCGGCGTCACATTCGGTACTCGTTGGTGCACCTCCACCAACCCGTGGGGATGGAAGGATCGCAATGCAGGACTTTGTAGTCCCGTGTTGGGTTCCGGCCATCAACCCAGCCGCGCCATCTAGGGATCTCTTTCCAGAGCCAATGCCAACATCCATCGCCACACCCGCAACAAGGACCCTCGTGGCTCAAGGCCTCTTGGCCAGGGGCTCCATGGATGTGGCACTCCCGGTGCCCTCGCCGAAACCTTGTACTGCACCAGCAACAAAGACATCAGCGGACCAATGCTCATCGGACCACCTCGAGAAGGCTGGTGCCCGTCCTCGATCAACAGCTAACCCATCGCGTGGCTAGCGGTGCCCCCACTTGAAGATCCGCCAACACCTGAGGCTCGGAATGGGTGCTACATCAGGTTGTCTTGGGGCAAAGACCGCCCTCGGCGGTGCCCTTGGCAGGACCGAGGACGTTTTTCCTTCATGACCTCGACCACCGGCACCTTGCCCTTCCCCCTACTGGAGGTTGAGTCTTCTCCTTCTCGCACTTCGGAGCTTGGGTCGGGTGTAGACTCGTGCTGAGGGTCACAGATGAATAGCTCCCAGTCTGCGTGTCCAACCTGCCGTGGCACAAGACCGAGTATGTCTAGGTTCAACATCTCCCTCAAGATCTTCACCCTGAGGTTTCAGTCCGTGCAGAGCAGCAAACAAAGCTCTGGAAGGGTGAAGATGTCGGGGGTCAACGGGTCGACGCACAACTTGGAGATCATCTTGAACACCTGTTGCTGGTTTATCTCCGAATCGCGACCCCTCACCAGCCTGGTGCCGTCCAATGACATGAAGTATAGCCATGCTGGGCGGCAACACTACTGAAGTGGGGCCAGATCAGCCCACGAAGTCTGCCAGCACCATCAACGATGACAGGCCACGGTCCGCGAGGTACCGAATCCTCTCCATTGCTGGAGTGTACTCCGGCTCCAACTCTGGGCGCTCCTCCCAGGTCTTCTTTCTGCATATCGCCCAGTCGGTATGTAGGGTCATGCGGTCATGGGAGTCGGCATGCACTATCACCTAGTCTTCCCTCCAGCCTTCCCACCTTGCAGAGGAAAGTGGGGTGATGTACTTGAATGGGCACTTGGGCCGCTGCTGGAAGTAGTGGGCTCCAAGGAAGTTTGTCTAGCTCTTCCCGGTCCGCCTCAACACGAAGAACTGCTAGAACACTAGCACGGACGGGTGGACTCCCACGAACATCTTGCAGAAGTGCGAGAAGACCACCACCACCACCAAGGATTTCAATGATAGGTGATGAAGCTGGAGCCCGAAGATCTCTAGAAGCATCACAAGGAAGGAGGAAACGAGTGGAACGAACCTAGAGTACGCATACGATGTGAAGAAGATGATCTCTCCATAATTCAAGTCGAGAGGGAGGGAGTAGAGGTGGACCCATTCCCGCCGCTCCTCATCTTCCCAGCCAAGTACCTGCCTCACTGGCTCTACGCCTTCGATGCGAGAGGAAGGCAAGATTGAGGCCATTGGAGTGGGCAAGATCAAGTACTTTGTAGGTGGTGAAGGCTCGGGCATCAAGGAAGAATAAGAAGGCTCGAGCATCGGGGAGTGAGTAAGGAAGCAACTGCCTTTGCCTCTAAAGGTTTCCTTTTGATCACCCCTGCGATGCTTGGGAGCATCGTGCAGATTGCCTAGACCTAGCACACACTGCACAACCCACAACACTCATGACAGCGGGCCCAGGTCCCCTGTCAAAAGGATTAGCTCGAGCAGATACCCACTTGAGAAGGCAACTTGGTGATTCCCATCAAGGCGGAGCAGTGGAAGCGATGCATCCACATTGGGAACCGTCACAGTTAAGATACTACGTCAAGCAAAAATCACATCGCTACAACCTCTTAACCCGAAGAGGACGCGTAGCCGTGTTGGAAGAGGTGTGCACCGCATCAGTTGACCAACACAAATATCAAAAGACAACACAGGAAAGCAAGGTGAGGGCTCCACCCTAGGGCTCACCACCTCTTCCCAGGGAGGACCTAGGGGCCACGTCGGTACCTAGCATACTAGGTACCCTCGCGCACAGGATAAAAGTGCCTAAGTGTCCTGCCTCCCCGTTGAGGCAGGGTTCGATGGCGCCCCGTATCCATCAGGCCGAGACCTCACCTCTCCTCAAGGGCAAGCTCCAGACCCTGCTACATGGACCACAAGACAGGACCCGACACCCCCAAAGAGACGAGCTCCCGAGCTACCACGTGTCTGGCAGGACGGGACCTTGCTCCTCCATAGGAGTGGGCTCTGGTGCCGCCATGTAGCCCGAAGCTCCGAACCGGCCTCCCCTGCAGAGGCGGGCTCCAGAATCGCCATGTGTTCAGCAGTCCCAGACCCTCGGCTCTCCTCAGAGATAGGCTCCGAGGCTACCACGTGGCCCGTAGTACGGGACCCGAGCTCCCCCGCTGAGCCTGGCTCCGGTTCTTCCATATGCGTCCTGCAACTTGCCCTGAATGGTAGGCTGTGGGAGCTAAGGGGTGGCGAGCCATGTCTAAATCAGGCATTGAAGACATGCGCCTTCCCCAGGCGCAAGACGTGGCACACGCCTCCTGTCAGGTACCGCTACGCCCAATCGCATGGCAGTGAAGACGCTGCAAACCTACCCACTTTGCCGAGTGGGTAGCTTACATCGACAAGATAGTTGGACGAGACATTCCCTTCTCTCATAAATGACTACGCATGGGCCACTGGCGTCTGAGGCGGCAAGACGGCGAGTCTTCAAGCCGCGGTCAGAGGCAACATAGTTGGGATGCTTTAGATCATTAGGATAAGATCTTCCCGGGGCCACCTGTCAGGCCCTGAGCCCAACTTGTGAGGTGCCCGACTTTCTACAAAAGGACCGGGTAGCCAACATTACAAGACACGCGCACTTGAACTCTCAGATCCACAGCTTAGACACTCAAGCAAGACAACACATAAACTGTGGAGTAGGGTGTTACGCTCCGGTGGCCCGAACCACGCAAAACCTTTGTCTACCATCTCTCATACGCGTAACCTCACCTGAGGACTAATCCCCTGTCGATCAACAACCTCCGCGTGCTGCTCTCAAAGCAGGTCCGGGGGAAGTGTCGCAAGAACACTTTGATAGTTACAAATATTGAAACAAGGATCTAAATCAGTTGATGATTGTTTCAAGGTAATGGAGTTTCTCTTAGTCCACTCAGGAATTAGAGAAGATGAAGAATAAAAAAAGGAAATATTTTTGCATGGTCCTAATACTGAAATTTCAGATTTTGTTGAGATGTTTCCATATCATAATTTCCAAGATCTTGTTGATCAAGCTAAGCGCACCGAGAGGAAGATTCAGCAAGAAGGACGTGGTCGGTTCTATGGGAATTGATCTGTTTCAGCTCCATGGCACCGGCAGCATTCCGGTACCTCCGTTGGTGGTGGTCTATCTCAAGGTGCTTCCACAAGGCCTTCTCCATCCATTGGTGCTGCAAAGACAATGGCCTCTACTGCTTCTTCACTAGCAATTCAGTGAGAGAATAGATGTACTGCTACAAGTGCAGTAGTTCCTTCGACTGCATCCGCCACTGCATCATCTTCGCATAGCCGAAGCATTGTGTGTCACAAGTGCCAAGGTCGAGGACACTTTGCTGCTGAATGTCCTAGTAGGAGGACCATGATTGTGAATGAGAAAGGTGAATGGGAATCTGAAAGTGAACCTGAAGATGAAGGTCCAAAATATGATGAAGAAATTTTAGAGAATGAGAATGAGATCCAACCCGATGAAGGTGACAATAATTGCTTTATCTCTCACTGCATGCTTGTATTTCCACTGCAAAAGAAGAGAATGAACAACAGCATAATCTTTTTCACACCCGTGGCATGATTAAGGATAAGGTGTGTTGAATTATTGTTGACAACGGCAGCTGCAACAATATTGCAAGCCAAAAATTGGTTGAGAGAACGAATCTGAAACAACGTCGTCATCCTGATCCATACAAAATGCAATGGCTTCATGATAGTGGTGCACTGCATGTAAACAATATGGTGACGGTTCCCTTCTCTATTGGAAGGTATACTGATCAAGTGGAATGTGATGTGGTGCCGATACAAGCATGCCCGCTACTGTTGGGAAGACCTTGGTTATATGACCGTGATGTTCAGATTTGTGGTCGGGCCAACAAGCTTATGCTCATGTAAAAGGGAGAGCGAATCACCGAGCTTCCTTTGACACCGGAGGCGATATTACAACATGACATTAATAGAAGACAGCGAGAGAGCGAGAAACACTTGCGAGTGACCCACAAATATAGTGAGGGAGTGTTTCTGAAGTCAAATAAAACTCCACAGCTGCAAAGAACCGAGCCTAAGGGAAAAGAGGGTTTAGTAATGATGGCTAGGAGACGGGATTTGAAAGAATTGAGTAAACCCAATGCCGTGTTCTATTTACTCCTATACAAGGATAATTTTCTTGTCACTAACAACTTACCCCCTACTTTTCCTAGTGTTGTTTTTGATGTACAACAGGATTATGAAGATGTGTTTTCGGAGGAAGTGCCACCAGGGATGCCTCCAAAGAGAGGGATAGAAAACCAAATTGACCTTGTTCCTGGTGCATCGCTTCCAAACTGTGCACCATACCGCACCGACCTGGAGGAAACAAAAGAAATTCAGCTCCAAGTACAAGAGCTCATCGACAAAGGGTACGTAAAAGAAAGTTTTTCACCTTCTGCAGTCCATGTTCTTTTGGTTCCTAAGAAAGATGGTTCATGGAGGATGTGTGTTGATTGTTGAGCCATTAACAACATCACCATTAGGTATAGACATCCCATACCTAGACTTGATGATATGCTTGATTAGCTTAGTGGTGCAATTATTTTTACAAAAATTGATTTTCGTAGTGGTATCACCAAATTCGAATGATAGAGGGAGATGAATGGAAAACAGCCTTCAAAACCGAGTTCGGGCTATATGAGTGGTTGGTTATGCCTTTTGGTTTGACTAATGCACCATGTACTTTCATGATATTGATGAATCATGTGCTTCGAGCTTTCACTGGCAAATTCGTTGTGGTTTACTTTGATGATATATTGATTTACAGCAAGTCTCTTGAAGAACATGTTGAACATATAAAAAAATGTGCTCGCTATTTTGAGGAAAGAATGCTTGTATGCTAGCCTTGCTAAGTGCACCTTTTGCACCGACAAGGTAGTCTTTCTTGGCTTCGTTGTTTCAGCTCAAGGTGTGGAGGTGGATGAGGAAAAGATTAAAGCTGTACAGAGTGGTTGCCTCCACAAAATGTAAGTCAAGTGCGAATCTTTCTTGGACTTGCCGGCTTCTACCGTCGATTTGTCAAAGATTTCAGTACCATTGCTGCCCCAATCAATGAGTTGACAAAGAAGGAAGTACCATTCCAATGGGGTGCAGCACAAGAGAAGGCATTCGAAGAACTGAAAATGAAGTTGAGAACAGCCCCACTTCTTGCACCTCCAGATTTTGGCAAGACCTTTGAAATTGAATATGATGCAAGTGGAATAGGGATTGGAAGCATGCTCATGCAAGAAGGAAGGCCCATTGCATACTTCAGTGGAAAGCTAAGTGGTCCAACTCCCAATTATTCGGTTTATGATAAAGAACTTTATGCTCTTGTGCGGAGTTTGGAAACTTGGCAGCACTACCTTTTGCCTAAAGAATTTGTGATACATTCAGATGACGAATCTTTGAAACATCTTAAGAGTCAATTAAAACTAAAAAAAAACATGCTAAATAGAGTGAATTCATTGAGTCTTTTCCTTACATTGTTGAGTAAAAAAACGGGAAGGAAGCGTTGATGAGGACATCACAACAGCGGAGACGCACATTGAACTGCACCAATCACAAGAGCACGAGCACGGTTATTAAATCAGCAGGTGAATTCATTTCTAACTTCTTTTGCATGTGAGTTTGAGAATAGATTGCTATGTGATGATTTAATTGTTATTAGGAATAATGGAGAAGATAAACAAGTGAAGGAAAGAGGCCTTGGAGCGTGGAGAACCAGCTGGGACGTCCACAAGTTGACAGTTTACAACTCGGACTCGAGTTCAACTCGGAGTCCAGGAGCAGTCCATCTTAAAATGGACGCCCAGGAGGCATACGCAGTCCGTTTTCGACGTTCTACATATGCACGGAAAGAGGAGAAGATAAACTTTCTAATGGTTCTGGTCCCACCTCAAAATTCTTGCGGAGTCATTAGGAATCGTCGAAACAACTCGAGTCCAGATATCTGTCCGGTGCTGCGCCACCGAATCGGGCCTTTGGGCCTTGTATCCCATAAGAGTCCATTAGGGACGCGTCTAATCGTGTTTTGGTCAAACCCTAGCCTATAAATACTGCAGCCGCCGGTCATATTTGGCGGGTTTTGCTTAGATCAGTAATATCACCGTTCTACGGTTTGTGAGACCCCAACTTCGCAATTTCTGATCGTGTCTTCGACGTTCATGCTCGTGTTCTCGGTTGCACTTAGGGATTAGCCTTCTTGGCGAGGTCAAGCGTGTGCAGCACGATTGATAACCAACGGAGCCGTGGTGTAGTGATTGCAGGGGTACTCGAACCACTCGAGTGCCGCGGATCATCAACGTCGAGTTCTCCACCCCAATTGACATACCTTTCGGAAGATCGGGCCTAAACCTACTCATCAATTGGTATCAGATTCCCAGGTTCCCCATGAGGTATCTTTGTTTTCCTTACATTAGATCGATTTTGTTTCATACCTAGAGTCCACAGAAAAGCCACAAAAAAATTAGATCGTTTTTACCGCTTCCCAGACTATAGTGCCTGCAGTTTCGTTTTTCAGTTTGCATTGTTGAGTTTGCATTCGTGTGGTCGAGTCTTGTTGCTTGTTTAGCTTTGTGTTTTGGGTCCTAGTTATCGTGTTTTGTCCTTGTTTTCTTGCTATTCGACACCTATTCCACAATCCCTAAGTAACAAACCAACCCACCACGTTCATCGATTTGCCCTAGCTAGCCGCATTGCGTGAACTCCCGCATCACCAGCCCTAGATTAGGGGACAAACCTTTGTACCATTCATCCTTGAATCATCACACACCACCCCATTAGTTGTTGTGCAAATTCCCGATCGTTTTCATATCCAATTGCGAGTTCTGTTCTCAAACCGAGTTGGAATCAACATAAAAAAAACGTAACCCGGACAACCTACCTTAAAACGGCCATAACTTTCGCATACGAACTCGAAATTGGGCGATTTTTTTCAATTCATCTAAGAGAAATTTTGCATCTAATTTTCCGTGGCATAGCCACTTTGGGCGAAACTAGATTGCCCAAATTCCCCTCGGAAGATAGGCTATCCGGCCTCCGAAGTTTTAGCACGAATTTTAAAGAATCTTCTTGATTTTCTATAGGCCGCATATTACATCCAATTGAGCTGCAAATTTGTGTGCTTCCTATATTTGTGCTCCTGAGTAAAGAAAAAATATCAAAAAAATATTACAAAAAAATAGTGAAGAGCATGCATATTAAAGCAATTGGTCTATAACACTTGGTGCTGTTTTGTTGGCTATATCATTCTGTCTTTCTTTTGCCTTGATACTTCCTTGTGTTGTGCTAGGCTCTAGGGCACTTAGTTGACCAGCAACAGTTTCCTACATTGAATACTTATTCAACTTTGTTTAGCTGTTAACAATTTTCTGCTTATTAGCCACCATATTGTGCCATCCAAGCTCCACCTTTCTCTTGAGCATAACAGGTACCTTGGCAATCACCCCACGCTTCATTGGTTCATCTCACCGTCTACACAACCTGTTGTGTCGGTAAGAACACTTGTAAGAGCGTGGTAAGACACTTGAGCAAGAGAGATTGTTTTCTTCCACCTTCCACATTGTCACTGTAGTTGATAGGGATAACATATTTTTTTTGTTGTCTTTTGTTTCCTACTAACAATGGCAGGAGAAGACAATGATGACGAATGTGTTCAACATGCTGAGTTATGTGATATGATGAAGACCATGACAAACATGTTCGCCAAATACAACGCAGCAACGGAGGAGTCATTGGCGAACTTGACTCGCCAACTGGATGACCTTGCTCTTCGGATGAATACTTTTGAGGCTTGGTTGCCTCTCGCTGGAAGACAAGAAGACAATGCTTATGATGAACTGGAAGATCACAATAATCAGCCAAGACTGTCACTTTATCGTCGAGGTATGGGAGGTAATAATCATAACAATTATAATCGTCCTCCTGATGATCCTTTTGCTAAAGTGAAATTTACTATACCCTCTTTTTCTGGTGCTTATGATGTTGAGGCTTATCTTGATTGGGAGATGACAGTAGAGCAAAAATTTAATTCCCATCTTGTTCCTGAACAACATAGAGTTCGTCAAGCCACTAGTGAGTTTAAGGACTTTGCTATCATATGGTGGAATGAACATGTTAAAACTAGAACTGATCCTCCAACATATGATAGATTAAAGGAAGCTATACGTGTTCGATTTGTTCCTCCATCTTTTCAGCGGGACCTTCGCAAAAAATTGCAGCGCTTAGACCAAGGTAACATGTCCGTAGAGGAGTATTATCAAGATTCACAAAAGGGTATGCTGCGTTGTGGGGTAGTAGAGGACATGGATGATAAAATAGCTCGTTTTTATGGGGGGTTGAGGCATGAAATTCAGGACATTGTTGATTATAAGGAATATGATACTGTTAACAGATTGCTTCAGCTTGCTATGTTGGCAGAAAAAGAATTGCAGGGCCGGCAACAACAGCAACATCGCACAAGGAGCAACTTCACGCCGCGTGCAGCGACTACACCGTCCAAAACAGCACCATCTTCGACCCCCCGTGAAGCGACTACACCACCCAATGGTGGCCAACGAACTATACCTGCTGCTCCACCTTCTTGCGTGCCGGAAGGCAGTAAGGCGACATCATTCAAGCCTTCATCGTCCACTCCTTCTACGGGTCATACTTCCGACATTAAGTGTCACCGCTGCCAGGGACTTGGTCATATGATGAGATATTACCCGAGCAAACGAGCATACATAGCATGCGACGATGGCGGGTATGATAGTACTTCGGATGTTGAAGATGAATATTCTCTTGCTACTTACTTTACAGATCCAAATGACGAACACACCGAAGAAGAGGTACTTGGTACAGCGGCGACGGAGAACTATTGGAGCATCATTGTGCAGCGTGCCTTGAGCTCCAAAGTGGAGACCGACGACAAGCTACAATGACACAACCTCTTCCACATGTTTCTCGTCGTCAAGGACTACCGTGTACACACTACAATTGATGGAGGTAGCTGCAATAACTTGGTGAACACGGACTTCGTCAAGAAACTCGGTTTGACAACAAGAGCACACCCTCATCCGTACCACATTCAATGGTTCAACAACAGCGGTAAGGTTCGGGTAACACAAACAGCGAGAATACATTTTTCAATTGGTTCATACCATGATTTTGCTGATTTTGATGTTGTTCCTATGGATGCTTGTCCTCTTTTATTGGGTCATCCTTGGGAATTTGATACAGATGCTATTCATCAAGGTAGAACCAATAAATATACTCTCATGCATAAAGGAAAGAAAATCACTTAGCTCCCCATGGCTCCTGCTGAAATTGTGCATTTTGAGAACAGTAAACTTCGTGATGGCAAAGCAACAAAATTAGAATCTGAAAAACAGCAAGTTATTAAGTTAAAATCACCATCATTGCTTGCAACTAAATCTGAACTTGCTGATTAATTCGATGCTAAGGGGATGTGCTATGCTTTAGTTTGCAAAGAAGCCATGTTTTCACTTCATGAATTGTCTATTGCATTGCCCCTGCTATTGCTAACCTTTTGCGGGAGTTTGAGGATGTGTTTCCCTCCGAGATACCCCCTGGTTTACCACCAATGAGAGGCATTGAACACAAGATCGATTTGATTCCAAGAGCAAGTTTGCCAAATCGTGTAGCAGACAGGGCAAATCCATAAGAAACTAAGGAAATTCAGCGACAAGTCCAAGATCTTTTGGACCGCGGGTACATTCGTGAAAGCCTTAGCCCTTGTTCCGTTCCTGTTCTTTTGGTTCCTAAGAAAGATGGTAGTTGGCGCATGTGTGTTGATTGTCGAGCGATTAATAACATCACCATTCGATATCATTATCCTATTCCTCTATTAGATGACAAGCTTGATGAACTGAGTGGTGCTATCATCTTCACAAAAAATGACTTGCGTAGTGGTTACCACCAAATTAGAATGGTACTAGGAGATGAATGGAAAACTGCATTTAAAACCAAGTTTGGACTTTATGAGTGGTTAGTCATGCCTTTTGGTTTAACTAATGCACCCAACACCTTTATGCGATTGATGAACGAGGTTTTACGTGCTTTTATTGGACAATTTGTGGTGGTTTACTTCGATGATATCCTCATTTACAGCAAGTCATATGATGAACATCTTGATCATTTACGTGCTGTTTTTACTATTTTGAGAGATGTACATTTGTTTGATAACCTCGAAAAGTCCGTCTTTTGCACCAATCGAGTCTCGTTTCTTGGCTATGTCGTTTCCTCGCAGGGGATTGAGATGGATGAGGCAAAAATTGAAGCAATCACCAGCTGGCCAGCCCCAACAACCGTCACACAGGTTTGTAGTTTTCTTGGTCTTGTAGGTTTTTATCGGCACTTTGTGCGGGATTTCAGCACCATTGCAGCACCTCTACATGAGCTAACGAAGAAGGGAGTTCCATTTCGATCGGGCGAACAGCAGCAACAAGCTTTTGATGCTCTCAAATCGAAGCTTACACAAGCACCGTTGCTACAACTTCCTGATTTTGACAAGACCTTTGAGCAAGAATGCGATGCAAGCGGCATTGGTATTGGAGGCGTTCTAATACATGGAGGTAAATCTGTTGCTTTCTTTAGTGAAAAACTTCATGGTCCTTCTCTGAATTATTCTACTTATGATAAGGAATTGTATGCCTTAGTGCGTGTATTACAAACTTGGCAGCATTATCTTTGGTCTAAGGAGTTTGTCATACATTCCGATCATGAATCATTGAAGTATCTCAAGTGTCAAACCAATCTGAATAAACTACATGCTAAATGGATTGAGTTCATAGAGTCGTTTTCAAACATCATTGAGCATAAGAAAGGGAAGGAAAATATCATTGTCGATGCATTATCTAGGCGTTATACCATGTTGTCCCAACTTGATCATAAGATCTTTGGTTTGGAAACAATTAAAGCATTATATCCTACTGATTTGGACTTCAAAGATGCTTTTGAAAATTGTAGAGAAGGAAGAATTTGGAATAAATATGTGCTGTGAGAGGGTCTCCTCTATCGTGCTAACAAGCTATGCGTTCCAGCTAGCTCCGTTCGTCTATTACTTTTGCAGGAAGCACATGGAGGAGGTTTGATGGGACATTTTGGAGTGAAGAAAACTGAAGACGTGCTGTCCACACACTTCTTTTGGCCAAAGATGAGGCATGATGTCGAGCACTACATGTCACGATGCACTACTTGCAACAAAGCTAAGTCTCGCCTTAACCCACATGGTCTTTATATGCCTCTTCCTGTTCCTAGTGTACCTTGGGAAGATATTTCTATGGACTTTGTTTTGGGATTGACTAGGACTAAGAGGGGGAGGGATATTATTTTTGTAGTTGTTGATCGTTTTTCCAAAATGGCACACTTTATACCTTGTCATAAGATTGATAATGCCTCACACATTGCTGATTTATTTATGATGGAAATTGTTCGTTTACATGGTGTGCCAAATACCATTGTTTTTTGATCATGATGCAAAATTTTTAAGTCATTTTTGGAGAACTTTGTGGTATAAATTGGGAACCAAGTTGTTGTTTTCAACTACATGTCAACCACAAACGGATGGACAGGCCAAGGTAGTTAATTGTACTTTATCCACTATATTGCGGGCTGTCTTGAAAACAAATTTGAAGTTGTGGGAGGAGTGTTTACCACATATAGAATTTGCTTACAACAGATCCGTTCACTCCACAACAAAGGTAAGTCCATTCTAGGTAGTGTATGGTTTCAATCTCCGTGCTCCTATTGATTTACTACCTTTGCCTCCTTCTGAAACTATAAATTTGGATGCTACACAACGATCTGAATTAATTCTTAAGATGCATGAAACTACAAAGAAAAATATTGAAATGATGAATGAGAAGTATAGGATTGTAGGTAGTAAAGGTAGAAAAGAAGTAAAACTTTAACTAGGTGATTTGGTGTGGTTACATTTGAGAAAAGAGCGATTTCCCAACTTGAGAAAATCTAAACTTATACCACGAGCTGCTGGTCCTTTTAAGATCATTGAAAAGATTAATGATAATGCATATAAGCTTGAATTGCCTCCCGATTTTGGGGTTAGTCCTACATTTAACATTTCAGATTTGCGACTGTACTTGGGAGAAGAAGATGAACGTGAGTCTAGGACGACTCCAATTCATGAGGGGGAGGATGATGAGGACATCACAACAGCGGAGACACACATTGAACTACAAGGACCAATCACAAGAGCACGAGCACGGTTATTAAATTAGCAGGTGAATTCGTTCCTAACTTCTTTTGCATGTGAGTTTGAGAATAGATTGCTATGTGATGATTTAGTTGTTATTAGGAATAATGTAGAAGATAAACAAGTGAAGGAAAGAGGCCTTGGGAGCGTGGAGAACCCGGTGGGACGTCCACAAGTTGATGGAAACAGTTTACAACTCGGACTCGAGTTCAACTCGGAGTCCAGGAGCAGTCCACCTTAAAACGGACGCCTAGGATGCATACGTCGACGTTCTACATATGCACGGAAAGAGGAGAAGATGAACTTTCCAATGGTTTAGTCCCACCTCAAAATTCCTCCGGAGTCATTGGGAATCGTCAAAAAAAGTCGAGTCCAGATTTTTGTTCGGTGCTGCGCCACCGAATCGGGCCTTTGGGCCTTGTATCCCGTAAGAGTCCATTAGGGACGCGTCTAATCGTGTTTTGGTCAAACCCTAGCCTATAAATACTGCAGCCACCGGTCATATTTGGTGGGTTTTGCTTAGATCAATAATATTGCCGTTCTACAGCTTGTGAGACCCCAACTTCGCGATTTCCGATCGTGTCTTCGACGTTCTTGCTCGTGTTCTCGGTTGCACTTGCAGGGATTAGCCTTCTTGGCAAGGTCAAGCATGTGCAGCATGATTGATAACCAACGGAGCTGTGGTATAGTGATTGTAGGGGTACTCGAACCGCTCGAGTGCCGCGGATTATCAACGTCGAGTTCTCCACCCCAATCGACATACCTTTCGGAAGATCGGACCTAAACCTAGTCATCAAACGTCATTGCTGATGCTTTGTCCCGACATCATGTTTTGCTGTCTCAACTTAATGCCAAAATTCTTGGATTGGAAAGTATTTAAAAATTATATGCTATTGATTCATACTTTGCTGAACCCTTTCAAAAATGTAGAGATGGCAAAGGTTGGAAAAAATTCCATGAGCATGATAGGGTTTTTTCTGAGCTAACAAACTTTGCATTCCAGATTGTTCTGTTCATCTATTGCTTTTCCAGGAAACTCATGCCGGTGGACTGATGGGCCACTTTGGTTCCAAGAAAATAGAGCAAGTGCTGGATGACCACTTCTTTTGGCCCAAGATGAGAAGAGATGTGGAGAGATACGTGCTACGCTATGTAACCTGCCGCAAAGCCAAGTCCTGCCTAAACCCTAATAGTTTTTGCACTCCTCTACTTATTCTAAAGTCCCGTGGGAAGACATTTCCATGGACTTTGTTCTTGGTTTACCTCGAACCAAGAGGGGGAGGGATTCAGTCTTTGTTGTGGTTGACTGTATCAGCAAAATGGCTCATTTTATTCCCTGCCACAAAAGGATGCTTCACATATTGCTGAACCATTTTTCAGAGAAATTGTGTGCTTACATGGTGTACAGTGAGCCATTGTGTCTGGTCATGACACCAAATTTTTTATTTACTTTTAGAAGACATTGTGGGGAAAACTTGGGACAAGATTGCTATTCTCCACAACATGTCACCAACAAACTGATGGACAAAATGAAGTTGTGAACCGTACCTTGTCAACATTGTTGTGGGCTGTTTTGAAGAAGAACTTGAAGCTTTGGGAAGAGAGTTTGCCTTATGTGGAGTTTGCAAATAACAGGGCAGTACACTCAACCACAAAATTTGTCCATTTGAGATTCTATATGGCTTCAAACCTACTGCTCCCATCAATCTATTGCCTTTGCCTATGTAGGAGCGTGTGAACATTGATGCAAGCAAGCGTGCGGAATTTGTCAAGAAACTTCATGGTCGAGCTCGAGCCAACATTGAGAAGATGACCAAGTTATATGAGAAGCACGGCAACAAAGGATGCACGAAGATGTTGTTTGAAGAGGGAGACTTGGTTTGGATGCATTTGCGCAAGGATAGTTTTTCCAATCAACGCAAGAGCAAGTTGCAGCCACGGGCAGACGGTCCATACAAGGTGCTTCAAAAGATCAACGGCAATGCATATGTTGTTGATCTTCCAAGTGCATATGGTGTTAGCAGCAGCTTCAACATTGCCGATTAGTCTCCATTCTTTGGTTTGAAAGAGTCGAGGACGACTCATTTTCAAGAAGGGGAAGATGATGAGGACATCCCAGCCTTACATAACCCAGATGCCTTGGTTACACCGGATGCATCGATTACCCCAGTTGCATCTGCTGTCATAGAAGCTCCACCTCAGGTTACGTTAAGATCAACTTCAGTTACACAACAAGACATAAGTGCACCACCCATTACGCAACTCGAAGCATCTGTTACACCATCACATATGTATGAAGGTTGGTTACGCGCAGTCGTGCTAAGAAGCTACAATAATAGGTGCATGCTGTCCTCTCTGAGTTAAACTTTAATATTGACGAGAATGTTATACTACCTAAGTCGTGTACTCTACTCCAACTTAGGTTTACACAAGAGGGATTCTCACTGGGTTACACAAAGGAGACAGAAGGTTACACAGAGGGCGTCAAGACAGCTGCAGATACTTCAACTTCTTGTCCATATTTGCACCATCTCCGAAAGAGACAGGATTCAGGCTATACATGGTTGGGAACATCATCAAGTCAAGATTCCAACGCAACAAACGCATGTCATTTCGATTTCTCAATGAGGAGTAATGGTCATTTGATTGAAGGCTGTGCATGAATCCAAAAGACGCGCATGAACTGAAGAAAACTTCATGTATAACTCCACCACTTGGCCTTCCACCTTTCCAACACGGTGACTTCAGTTCACACTTATCCCATACCCATCTAGGAGGGTTGTTCCTAGTATAAATACCCCCTATGTACTCTAAAAGAACCAGTTGAATATTGATGAATTTATAGCCTATATGGTTTTGCAGCCACGCTGCTGAGTGCCTTGCACACCCCTTGTTTTTCCTTGTTCTCTTGGACTTGTGAAGAGATCTCTCTTAGGTCCCCTACTCCATGCTCTATGGTTGCCAGTTCGGCTGTGCTGTTTTGTGTGGTTTAGTCTCATAATCTATGCTCTACGGTTGCCAGTTCGGCTGCGCCTTTTTGTGTGGTATTATAGCCGTTTGTGATTTTGCGGTCATTCGGAGATCGAGTCGAAGTCCTCAAGATTTCAGTGCCTCTCTCCCCGTCACTTAGTCACCACCACACCTTTGTCAGGTATAAAGCTACTTACCCACTGCTTGCAGCAAATTATCTTGACTACAAAGCCTACCGCCGTGAAGATCGGGCCATCCCATAAACTTTTTTTGAAGCGGTCCCTATCACAATGTATTCAGCACACATAAGTCTCACAGAAATCCATCAACTTTCTTGGTGATTCCTTTGCTCCATTTGGCAAATCCTTGGAAGAAGAACTTGGAGAAGCCTTCCGCTGTCGGAGAATCAAGTCGCCACTTGATTTCCCCAACCTTTGACCTCTCCTCTTCAAGTTATCCTCTCTCTCATGGTATATGTCATCGATTCATTGATTTCTTTCAATCTAGAGGCATTTCCTTGCATGCAACTCTAGAGTCTTACTCTAGGGACCTTGATCTTCATTATTGCAATGTATTGCGTCGTTAGAACTTGTTTTGAATGATTTTGCAATAGTTAGGGTTAGAACTGTCAGGCTCGTACATGTTGGACATGTGCCTCAGACAAGTACGAGGTGCATCGGACAAGTCTAACATTTCTTTCGGATATATCCGACCTGCTCGGACATATCTGACTGAAACTTTGAACTTATCCAAGTTTACATAGTTTCTAACTCAAACTTTTGCAAAATCATCAACCATTTGCTTCAACCACTTTGCAAACCCTTCTAATTCTACATTATCATTCTCAAATCATGGCTGGAAGTCCCAACTCCCAAAGGAGGTCCAAGAAGAGGCAAGATCGCGATGATGCACCACTTTTTCCTCAACCCACCAAGAGGGCACCAAGGAGTAGTGCTATAATCATTCAGAACCCATGTCAAGGACAGGGCAGTGGGACAGGGGGAGCAACCCTCGAGGCAGAGATTGAACCATTGGTGGTCACCACCCCAGCTGACATAAGAAGGGGGAACAAAAGGGAGGAGCATTCAAGAAGCAGGTGAGCAAAGAGACGAACCTTGCTACGCTTCAGAGCGTGCGACTAGTGATCAAAGATTTTGTAGCCATTTCCACGTGGATTACTACAAATCCGTGCTTATGAAAAAGAAGAATCCTGTATTTGAGATACAATGGATTGACTGGGATGCTTACTCAATTTTTAATGAAGTGATAAGTGCTTGCAACTTCCATAGTGAAGAATGTCATGGGGACCCAATACCCATGGAATTTGGAGGTCAGTCTATAGTTTTTCGCCACTGCGTTCTACAACTCCGACAAGAGCCTGACATGGATGACACAAAGAGAGAGATACTCTGTGTCCAATGAGGAGTTTGCCCGGTGTAAAATCCCACGTTTCGAAAGAACAAAAACGCACAAATGCGAACTTAAAAATTCTGAAAATGGACTTGGAAATCCAAACTCACATGAACCATATGAGTTAACCCATGTTCACTAAAAATAGGAATTTGTTAAAATTTTACATATAGAACATGGTTGCTAATGTATTTGGAACTTAAGGGGTAAAATCCTTAATTTCCAAGTATTCCCATTTTCAATGAAAGATTAAAAGAGAAAAGAAAACAAAATAGAGAGAAAGAAAAAGGAATTATTCCAACCCTAAAATGGGACATCCAAAAATATTCAAATCTCATGCCGTAAATTTTTCCATGACCTTCTAATATTCCGGATAGACTCTCGGTAAAGTTTCAAAATTTTTGAAGCATGTTTCCCATTTATTGGACACGTACTGAGAGTTCAATCAACGTCGACTTCAAATTTAAACTTTGTGCTCAAACTTGTTCAAACCAACTCCAAATTTTTCCTGAGGTCCCTTATGGTTCAAAAAGGGTAACTTCATAGTTTCAGGATTTTTGAACCTAATCTACCATTTATTTCATTGAGTCAAGTATCACCACTTGAATTCAAATTCAAACCTGAGTTAAAATTCAACTTGCTCAGTTTTGAAATCTGATTCCACCATAAAATTCTCCACATTTTATTTAGTCATTGGGCCCAAGTTGAATATTTGTGAAGCATGTTTGCTATCTCTATATGAATTTTGAAAAGAGAAGGGAGAAGAGAGTGGGACCCACATGTCATACTTATCCTCAGTACTAGGAAAAAGATGGGCCCCACTGGTAAGCTGCTCAATGGATTGAGATATTTTGCATCTGGAATGATGTGGATAAGGGGAAAAATTGGAGTGGGTCCCACAGGTCATTCTTACCCCAGCTATAGAAAACCAAGTTCGCTTCTTCTCTCTCGGTACTTATCTTCCCCGCCTCTGCTCCCGATGGCGCCCCGCCCCGCTCGCTCGTCCGTCGGACCGCGCGCCCCAGCACCTTCCCGCCGCCAGGCCAGCCTCCTCGCGCGCCTGCTCTGCCAACCACGCGCTCCAGCGGAGCCGCTAGATCCGCCGCCGGCATGAGCTCCAACGTCACCACCGCGCGCCACCATGGCGAACCGCGCTGCCGCGGATGCCTCACGCGCGCGTCACCGCCGACAAATCCTTCTCCCAGGTGCGTTTCGTTATCGTCTCCGACGCCCCTGCTTCGTTCCTCACTATGCCGAGGCAACCACCGTCCTGGTTCATATGTGTCGTGTTCACGGTTTGTTCGCGGTGACCATGGACGAATTCTGCGCGTCGACGTCCTCCGCACACCGCATTGTGGCTCAACATGCTCTATATAGCTCCACACCATCCACCAGTGAGCCCACACCTCGATTGAGCCGTGTGACATGGTTGCCGATGGATATCTACATATCATCGTGTTTCGTGCTAGTCATCATCGACAACGTTCCTTGGATACTCGTCTGTGGTGACCGCTGTACGGACTCGAGCGGCGTCGAGCCATGCATCCGTGTTCTGCCTTGATGCCTATCCAATAGAAATCCACAAGTTGACATTCCTTTTTCCTTTGTGTTGGGTTGGCATTTCCGTGCACGCACGTGTTGCTTCGCCTTGAGCCGCATCAACGTCGACGTTGGCCACATGATGTCGTCGTGATGTTCTGAACCATCATCGTGTCCTGGCATCGAGGTGAAGGATGCATGTGATGTACATGGTACTAGAACACAACCACGACACATCAGTCGACAGTCGTTTAGCCAAATTAGGGTTTAGTCGAGGCGAGACTCATCGAGTCCTGGGTGTAGCCAGGGTGCTCGATGAAATGCCTTCTAGGTCAAACCAAATGGTTTGGTGATCACCGATGACCTAGGGTAGAAGGATGCCAGAACGTTGCGACCAACAAGGAGAACTAGACCAAGGGGAACCTTGGATAAGAGTTCCTTGGTTGTGTCGAGGATGTTCTGTAGCCGAACACAGGATTTGTTAACTTGGTGTACCACTTCATCGACGACAGGTTCGTCGAGTCGCTTATCAACAACCAAGCCAACATCACTAGCCTTAAGACTCATAAGGTGGTGTTCGGGATTCCGCTCACCCCATTGATGAGTCCGGGTCGATGTGGACCTCGCTAATCCGATCTTCCCGTGATGACAAAGCATGACCGTCACGACAAGGTCTCGCATCATGTTCGAGTTCCAGGAGTTCACCGAGCTCTTCTGGACAATCATCAAAAGACACTGCAATAGTGTCATGTAAGCACTTGAATGATGCTCGAGAAGCTTGCTGTAGAAACTACTTTACCTAAAAGTCATTTCAATGTTGTCTTGGTCCTCACATCAGATTAACAGGGCTTGTTATGTATCTTTGAGTCCAAGCAATGTCGATCTCACTTCACTCCGAAGTATCGCTAGGGTTCCACCTTGATTCATCCTATTCTTGAACCCCGTGGCAACACTTCTCAGCTATGACTAGATTTACTCCTTTACGAGTTATAACAACTTCATTGGTCGACTGCTAAATCACGACCTTCGTCTTGTACACTCCACTCATACTCAAGCTTTCAATGTCCCCCCTAGATTCCTTAGTCATCCTTACACTACTAGTCCAACACTTCCACACCATTCTGCTTTATCATCCTTGAGTGGCGTAGCGTCGAGTGTTGAATGCCAAGTTACAATGTGTGCTTACGTTGCACTTTTCAATTCACATCTCGATACTACTATGACCACTTGACTCCATCCTTTGTTTATCCACAAAACAGAGGCATATCTGTCCTTCCTAGTAAAACTCCTCATTCTTAGAGTTTACACAACCCCGTGGAGTCTATTCTTAAATTACTTAATTACTTAATTACTTAATTACTTATATGCATATCATGTCGATAGGAACGTGCTGATAGGTGATCGACAAGAAACTTCGCTTGGAGGAGAAGGTCAAGGTGTTTCCACTGATGTCCATGGCAAGTTCTCCGGAGGAAGACCAAGCCCTAACAATTGACATTTATTCGAGTTGCAAACTAAGGCAAGCTCCGGTTTGCATTTAAGTCGTTTATAAAATTTTACTTTATCACTATGGTGAATAGCATATGAAATGTGCATTAAGTTTAGGATGATTGGTACTCCACTTGCATGGCCAAACACCCCAGGGATTGGTTGGAACGAGCTACAATTTGACCTGTAGTAACTGCTTTGCTAATGCATAGGAAATCCGGTAGAAGTCGAGTAGTTGGAATCTACTCGCGAGAGCTGTAGGACATATCTCACAGGATTGGTTAGATAGAAAATGTATCAATATAATGGAATTGAGACCGGGCAGGGAATGGATAGGAAGCGACGAGAATTGAGTCTCGGTCGCATAGCCCTGCCTGTGTCGATTAAGGCCCGCTTCATGTGTGGCCCTGCTGAACAAGATTGACTTGTACCGGCAACATAATGGACATATGGAATCCAGTAAACTGATGTAAGTTAATAACTGGGGTGTCGAGGCCCATTAACTCACCATCGATAGGGGTGGGTTGAGGACAGTAAGGTGTAAATCGGTCGACGGACACATGAGGTGTTCCGTGCGGAGACCTTCTGTTCGCGGAGGTGAGACGGGCTCGGCGTTCGAGTTTCTCATGAAAGGTGGCCATATACGCCTAGTACGGAAGTGTTATATAGGTATGGGTGTGCTTCATGACACTTCCGAACGACGTACGTGTCGTGTTGTCCGGATGTGTCCTGATTGCAATCACTGTCCCTCGCAGTAATAGAGTACTACTTGTTCACTGTGTCGTGACGTAGTAAATACTAAAGAAGACAGAAAAATCATATTGTATTGAATTATAATTGCTTTGCAACCTTGTATGATTAAGAGATAGTACAATTAAAAGTTTACATTTTCCCCATACTTTAGCTGCAATAGCATTACGTGCTTTGGGCATGTCATATCATCGGCAAAGCGTTTTTTGTTTGATTGTGGAGTCTATGATGTGCCGCGCCCGAAGAATGTTGTTTGCTACTTAAAACATGATTATAAGGATCCACTTGTAGGTGAGTCTATTTATGCTATTCCTTACCTATGTGTAGTGTCCCCTTTCGCATATGTCTAGTGAGACGGGTTAGTCTTGCTAAGCCTTATGCTCACGTTTGCGCTTTAACGATTTTTGCAGGTATTAGTTTTATTTCTGCTGTTCAGGTTGTACATGAGACTCGAGGTGTCGAGATAAATCTCATGTGAACCACGCCGCTGCTGAATGTTCTTCATGTTGCTAGTGAGAAGTGTCCTAGGGCATGGACGTCTTCTCTCCTGCTTAGTTAGGTGAGATTATGAGTATGTATTTTTCCGCTGCGTGTGTACCCCTGTGGTACACTCTTTTATAAACTCTTCTTATTATGAAATGAAAACTTCATATGTTTTGGTATCCTTTCCGTGTGTGCTGTTAGGTGCCGCATCGCACGGCACCACCCAATGAGATCCTTGGAGGTGTGGACTCTGGTCCCCACACCCGGATCTTAGGCCTCCACCGGACCCTCCAGTAGGAGGATAAGATCCATGAACAGGATATTGTGCAGCCACACGAGTTTCTTGATTTCTATGATGAGGATCTTAGAAGGAACCAACCTCTTACCCATGGGCTCCTTCCCTTCTTCCAGGTTGTGAACCGCATCACCCAAAAGACATTGGCTCCTAAGGATGGGGATGCCAACCGCCTCAACTCGAACTCTCGCAATGTTCTCACGTGGCTCTCTGTGGAGAACAAGTTCAATGTCTTTGACTACATCTATGAAGAAATCTATCAAGCCTCTGAGAACCCTGCTAGATCCTGTTGCTACTCTCCTTACATCATGAAGATGATCGAGCAGGTGACTCAGAAGAAGTTTGTCAAGGATGTGCCTCACCATCGACTTGTCCCACAGATGCTTTTGGCAACTCTTCATCCTATGTGAACCGCCAGGGCACCTTTGTTGAAGCTGATCGGCATCTCCTTCCACTTGTGGTGCAGGACCGAACTGGGGGTAGGAGCTATCAAGGCCACCACTCGGCGCAGGGTCTTGACCGCGTTGCAGAACATGGGATCCCAAGACCCCCAAAGATGATGTAAAGTGTCTTGCGATGCTCGTGGTCGCTGCTGGCGTTGGAGTCTTCATCCTAGTGGAACACCTTGAGAGCTTGTTCATGCTTCTGTTACTCCATCTCCTTGTCATTGTTGACCTTGGGGTCGACCTCTTGCTTGCCCTCCTACTAGCGGAAGGGTCCGCCTTCAGGACGCTGCTGCGCTCGCTCTTGGTATCACTCGATGCACCTCTTGATCTCCTAGTAGTCACTCGATCTGTGGTCACGGGTCTTGTGCACCGGCAGGGCTTGAGTCATCGTCAGTAGTTGTTGGCTGACGCGGGCGTTTGTCATGGCGTGGGGGTCTTGCGCCACAGGTCGTAGTTGCTTCTGCGATGGGTGCCCCCTGCAACGGCTTGTTCTAGCTGCTGCCCCGTTCTTGTTCTTCTTTTTGCTGCTACCCAGGGTATAGCAGCACCTTCGCCGGTTTGGTCGGCTTTGCTCACCCCGAAGGTGGGTTGTAGTGCCAGTCAGGGCCTTTTGCCGCTCTGGCGCACTGGTTGGCGATGGAGAAGAGCTCGAAGATGTCTTGCACATTGTGCGTGACTAACTTCTCGAGCATCTTCCTATCACACACTCCCTGCTTGAATGTCAATATCACAGAAGCGTTTGAGATGTTGGGGATGGAGTTGCATACCTGGGAGAACCACTAGATAATGATCGTAGCGTCTCCTTGGGTTGCTGACGCATGGCATGGAGGTCGAGCTTAGTGCCGGGGCGCGTATAGGAGCTGCCGAAATTTGCCGTGAACTACCGAAAGAGTTCTTCCCAAGAGGCTATGGACCCCTCGGGCAGGTTCATGAGCTATGACGGGGCTATGTCAGTCAGGGCGACAGGGAAGTAGTTCGCCAGAGTGAATTCATCCACTCCTGTAGCAAGGGGTGCTGTTGTGTAGATCTGCAGGAACTCGACGAGGTTGACGCTTCTGTCAATCTTCTCCGGCAGATGTGGCTGGAACTTGCGTGACCACATCTTCAGGTGAAGGTACGAAGTCAAGGCTGTGCACCATCCAATTGGCTTCGCCGGAGAAGCGTATGGGGCGGCATACCCTGGGGGGGTCTGCTGCGCATCATACGGTGAATGCGGTGATGCCGCCTGCATGATTTGCGGCTACTGCGGAGCTTGCAGCGGAGCATTCTATTATCTTAGAACCTGCTGCGGAATTTGCTGCGCCCAAAACTGCTACTATAGCACCTGCTACGCAGAGTACTGCAGGTGGGCGGTCGACCCAGCATAATCTTGATGAGGAGGCAGCAGAGGGTTTACTTGTGGTGCACCTTGGATGGAGGACGCCTCTTGGTATGCTCCTTGAGGGCCGTATTCGGCATTAAGGTTGTGCTGTGTCCCCCGCTGCTGCTCAATAATCATGCGGTTGTCTACATGAGCTCAACGGCGGTCGAACTCGACCCTCAGGTCGACTGTGGGAATCCTATCAGCGCTAGTAAGCCTGGTGGAGTGGGAGTTAGCGGAGCGACGGTCGATGGACGGCGTGCGCGACAGCAACACATAACGTCTCCCTTTGACTAGAGAGTTGCTGGCCGTGACGATGAGGTGGTTGATGTCGTTGACTCACGGCTAAGTCTTTCCTTGGGAGGCGTTCACGGATGGTGGGTGGTGGAGAAGGGCCCTGGCTGCTACCAGAGATCTCTGGGCGGGGATATGCCCGAATGCGTTTCCCTGGCCAGCTACATCTATGAGGGGGCATGACGAACCAGACTGCACCGCCCAGGTGTGGGATCTGGTCATGGGACAACGGCCACAGAACTAGCCATCCACGGGCTTGATGTACACCATTGCAGTGAAAGTGCAACCACTTTTTTAGAGGAAAAAGCCCCTACCTGGCGCGCCAAATGTCGAAGCATTTTTGCGACACTTACCCCGAGCCTGCTATGCGAGCAGCCCGCGGAGGTTCTTGACCTGCAGGGCTTATTCCTCGGTGAGGTTGTGCATATGAGAGATGGTGAGACGATGGTTTTACGTGGTTCGGGCCGCCGAAACGTAATACCATACTCCACAGTGTCACTTGTATTGCTGGAGAGTGTGCTCTCCTGAGTGTGAATGCATGTGTTGGTTGCGGATGAAGTTGAAGTCCAGCTCGAGAGCCTGTCTAAGTTTGTGGCTGCCCGATCCTTTTATAGTCCAAGGCCGGATAGCTTACAAGTGGGCCCCAAGGCCCGACAGGTGGCCCGAGGGTGATATTATCCTAAAGATCTAAGGCTTCTCGCATAAGCTTCCTCTGATTGTGGCTTGAAGACCCGCCGTCTTTCCGCCTCAAATGCCAGTGGCCCGTGCGCAATTGTTGATGTTGGCAAGGGATGTCTCGTCTAACTGTCCTGTCGCTGTAAGCTAACAACTTGGCAGAGCGGGGTAGGCCTGCAAAATCTTCACTGTTATGCGATTGGGCGTAGCGTTATATAATAGTAGGCGTGCGCCACGTCATGCATCTGGGGAAGGCGCGTGTCTTCAATGCCCGATTTAGACAAGGCGCACCGCCCCTTAACTCCCGCGACCCACCGTCCAGGGCAAGTTGCAGGACACGTGGTAGCACGGGAGCTAGCCATTCTCGGGGGAGGCCGAGTCCCATACCGCGAGCCATGTGGCTGCCCCGGAGCCCGCCCTAGAGGAGGGTCCGAGACTCGGGACTGCAGGACACGTGGTAGAGTTGAAGCCTGCCTCCGCGGGAGGTGGCTGAGTTGTTGTTTCGGGCCACATAGCAGCACTGAAGCCCACTCCTATGGAGGAGAGAGGTCCCATCTCACTGGGAAAATGGCCGCTCGGAAGCCCGTCTCTTTGGGGGAGCTGGACCCCGTCTTGAGGTCCATGTGGCAGCGCCGGATCCCATACTTGTGGGAGGCCAAGGTCTGGTCCTTCTGGACATGTGGCGCCATAGACCCTGCCTCGATAGAGAGGCAGGGTACTTAGGTGCTTTTAGCCTTTGCGCAAGGGTACCCGGTATGCCGGGTATCGACAATGGTGATTCCAGCTGGTATAGTCAAGTCACACACACAACAAAGCAGGTGCGCAAACTAATCCTTTAGTCATATGATGGAAATCTACTCTAATCAATCCCAAAACCTAAAAAAACATGCAATAAAAAATTCATCATATGAACATGCTTGCAGTAGATCGCATCTACTAACAAGATCCAGACCAAAAACTACGCAAGTTGACTCTGATGCTGCTCTTGGTAAATTGCAATACGCTACTCTACCAACTGTACCGCATCAGCTGAGAAACATGCGAGTGTAGAGGTCATGGATCGTCACCACTAGACGTGCAGCGCAACGGATCGTAGATGCGCATTGGTGTAGGATAAGTAGATGATCACGTTTGTATCCTCCTTTACACATAATGGTAGCAATGTCATGTTGATGTAGATCGTCTCCTCCTCGTCCTCATCACAGTAGCGTCGTCACGTCACCGTGGCCGATCAGTGCAGCAGTGCCTCCACAGTGTCCACACGAATGGGAAGAAACGCCGTGCGCCGATGTGCTAGCACCGCACGCGCGGCAAGGGTTTCGGCGTGAGGACTATGAGGGGTAGGCTAGGGCTATCACGTGGTGGAGTCATCAACCCTAACCCTACCCCTCATATTTATAATGCGTACTAATGGGATTTTAGGTCATAGGCCCATTAGTACCCTAATTGCTTATGAATCAAATATCTAACATGCCTTAATCCAAATTGTTATGATTGCTTCTTGGGCGTATCACCAATATCTACTGCTGTCAGGACCATATTTTTCTTAGACAGTCCTTAGCTCTAATTAAATATTGATGTACATAGCTCTAAGTATATACTTCGTGTACTTGTACATAGCTCTAATTGCTGTTGGAAGTGATTGTGTCATCGTGCATATGTGTGTCTACATCAACATGATTTGGTGGAAGTATTTTTTTCCTCAACGTGAAGGGGCCCAATATGGGGGCACAACCAATGCCACGAGCGGATTGGATGCATCAACTTATTCTACTGCATATGGTTCTTCCATTGCATCGAAGACAATAAATGCAGTACCAAAAGAAATGGCAGATTCAACTAAGGATTCAAAGAGAAAGGCTTGATCTTCAGACCACGGATGGAAGTCTGGGTTTGGTTAGATCCCACCAAGAAAGATATGGTTAAGTGCATATTTTTCCTTAAGGTTGTCCCTGCGAGAATCAAAAGGTTCAATTCACACTTGCTAGGGGATTTGGTGATGTGGAAAAGTGCCCTAAAGCACCTGAGGTGGTTACGATTATTTTAACAAGAACGCATGGAACAATATTGCACAATTGGAATATGAAGGACATGAGTAGGAAAAGATGCACATGAAGTTGCTCAAGAGGCAATCCCAGCACCAAGCTTGGGAAAAAATTGAAGCAAACCATGAAGATTGCTCAAGCTTTTATCATTCCTTCATGGTTTCTGCTCCAGTGAACCCACAAACATAGAAACGTTCAAAGTCTGTTAGCTCTTTGCTTTGCAAGACACAAGAAGTGGTTGTAGAAAGATTCAAGTCCAAGACGACTCAACCTACCCTTGAGCACCCACAAAGAAAGACGAGGAGTTCAAAATTGTTGATAAACATGTTTGTGATTTCTTAATCGAGAATGGCATATCATTCAATATCATTAACTCTATAAGTTAGCACATCATGCTTGAGTTCATTGGACAATATCGTCTTGGATACCGATCACCTTCATACTATGAGTTGAGGGGACCATCGTTTGATAGGGCTGTTGATAGGTCAAATGAACTTAGAAAGAAGCACGAGGAGGTTTGGAAAGAGTATGGTTGTACTATTATGTTCGATGAGTGAATCCCAATGAACCAGCATCATATCCTTAATTTTCTTGTCAGTAGTCCTGCAGGCACTGGCGTAGCTAGGTTATGGTTCCCTAGTGCACTAGGACTAGGGTAAAACAAAAAAATATGTACTAACGTTCTTATTTTTTACCATATAAATTTAAACTTTTGTTTAATAGCAATGAAGTGTCCACCAACTTTATCTCAACTCTAGCTTAACCACTACCTGCAGGGATCTTTTTTTCCATAGATTAGTGGATTCCTTAAACGAGGTAGCAAATACATACATTCTAGATGACTTGTTGAGGAAGCAAATTGACATGGTTGGCAAGAAATTTGTGGTGTAGGTAGTCACAAACATTGGATCCAACTTCAAGGCAGGAGAAAGAATCCTAATTGATAATATTCCAACTCTCTTTTGGACATCTTGTGCAGTCCATTGCTTGGATTTTAAGTTGGAGGGTACTGGGGAGGTAATAAAGGAGTTTAATAGTTCATAAGCTAAGCGAAGAAGATGACTATATTCATTTACAAGCATAGGTGGTTACTTGACACAATGAGAGATAAAATAGATGGAGATCTTGTGAGGTCCGTTGTGACTTACTTTGCTACTTCTGTTCTCACAACTAGCATACAAAGGCACAAGCAAGGCTTAAGAAGTTTATTTGTCTGTGATGAGTGGCATCAAAACAACTTATCTTCTAGTAGGGAGGGACAAGTTGAAAACATTTTCATATCTATTCCATTTTGGCAACATCGAAAAATTATCTACGAGCTTCACAACCACTTCTTATTACCCTTAGGATAACATATAAGGATGAAACACAAGTCATGATTGAGATCATGGCAGGCATGGATGTTGCAAAGACCACTCTTTTAATGCAAAGTCACGATCATTTAGAGGGGTCATGGATTGATATGACAAGAGATGGGATAGCCAAATGAATCAGAAGTTATATAAAACACTCTTGTTCTTGAAGCCAACCAATTTCTTTCTTTTAGAGAAAAGGATAGGAGAAATGCATCGATGATAAGGTCCATGTTTAATGATGTTCTATGGAAGATGGTTATTGATGAAGATGACCAAAGCAAGGCAAGTAAGCAAGCCAACGATTATGAGTGGTCCGAAGAAGAGTGCTTCTCGAAGGCATTAGCAATAAGGGATATAGATAAAAAAATCCAATTAAGTTTTCTTATCCATTCTTTAAATGAATTGTTCTTTGAATGTATTATTCTTTAAATGCATTTCTTGGTTGGGGAGCATAAGGTGATCTTGCATTCGAACTTAATTGTTCAGCAAAAAAAATGTGAACCTTTGTTGTTCGGAATCAGGTTGTGAGTGCAATTGGAGTATATTTGCTCATGTATGTGCATCTTTATTATTATTATTATTATTATTATTATTATTATTATTATTATTATTATTATTACTATTACTATTACTATTATTATTATTATTATTATTATTTTGTTAAGTTTTTGTCCACAATATATGATTGTGTTTTTTTATGAAGGTCCATTTCAAGGAAAGGAACTGCTTCGAGTATAAAAGGTTGAATATGATGTTATATACGACTGGAGGATGACAAATAGGTTTGAAACAATTGAAGAGCATGGTTCAAATGGAAAGAAAAAACCATTTAATGTTTGAAGAGTTTTAATGGGAGAATAAGTTACTTGATGAGAATTGTGAGGCAGCAAGGGGAGCTAAACTTTGGAGGATGTTGATCAAGCTATTGGTGCAACTGAGAATCAAACGGGGAGATATCTGCCTAGCGCTGCAACCACTGGTGTTAGTGGCTCTTCTACTCAAACATTCTCAAGGAAGCCTGTAAGGACCTTGCCTAATACAATTTTAGAGTAACCACAAGCTGATGAGAAACTAATTCATATGAAGAAATGAAGAATCAAGGTCATGGAGATGGACAACCTCCACCATCCACTGCAGATCCAGCTAGAGATGGACGCTTTCAACTTGATGACGACATGTCCTTATAGATAATTCTTGCTGAATTAAACTCTTATTTATCTGAACAAAATTGTGAACTGTTTGTCCGTTTTTATTGTCTCTATAGACCCGCCACTAGCATAATGCATAAATGTGAACTCCTGCTATTTTTTATTATCTTTTTGCTTTAACTGTCGCTGTTTGTCCAGAAACTGAAGTGTCGTTCATAAATGTGGCTGATTCAATGTTCCTCAGGTACATAATTTCATATTCATTGTTGCTATCTGTTTTTTAAATCTGTTACAATGATAGAATTTGAAGTTGTAGGCATGCAGAGTCCATGGAAGATGAATGGCTGATTCAACATTCTTCATGTTGGTAAACTATTGTAAACTTCTGCTTTAGTTAAACTATTTTTGTTTTGATGAATTAAACTGCCAATGGCTATGCTAAATACTAAAAAAAATTAATTGTTGTGCCTAATCTTTGTTCTATTACTTCTAATATGTAATTATATGTATATGTGTGTGTCTATATATATATATATATATATATATATATATATATATATAGTATTGACAAGATACAACAAATAAAAAATAGGACGATTAAATGGAGCGACTAGGGTTGACTATTCATGTTTTTATAGGTTGCAATTATCTGAATTTCAGGGATTTTTGTAGTGTTTCTATTCACAACAGGAATCATCGACCCTCCGATGATGCCTTCAATGGCAGCAAGGGGAGAGGCAAAGCAAAGAAGCTAAGGGAGATAAATGTTTATGGACATGACAAGATTGAGGCGTATCTACGGTTTTGGAGAGACTTCCATTGTGACTATTACAAAACCGTGTATCTCCGCATGAAGACGTCTGTGGCAAATAATAAGTAGATTGATTGGGAGTACATGGAAGGCATGGGAAATGAAGCATTTCACTGAGCCATTGCAGAAATTGAGCGTCATTGTTTGAAAGACCATAGGGCCTTCAAATATGACTGAAATAATGAGGTCATAGCGCAGTTTTACTCCACATGCTACTTCTCAAGTGCCAGGTGCATGAAAATAACATGGATGACATATGGCAAAGAATACTCGGTTGGCTATGAAGAGTTTGCCAGAATGCTTGATTTGGGATGGTACTTAAACAATGAAATCTCAGTCCGCAATGTCAAGGCATTGGACAAGGATGAGCTTCACTTCCTTTATTACAGTAACTATCCATACAAGCCTCCTTCCACTAATTACATGAAGCCATTCTTGGTTGTTGTGAATTGGGTGCTCAGTAAGACAATAGATTCAAAGGATGATTGACTGAGTTCTTTACCCGGGGTACCAAATATACAAGACCCGACGATAGGTGACCACTATGTGGCTACGGACTGAAGCTACCCTCCGTTTGAGGAGGGGCTCACTACCAACTCCACGACTGTTCGAGGTCAGGGTATCCAACCTGCCTAAGTCCCAACCAAAAGGTCGGGCGAACGATTCCTACCGGGCACGAGCCCGGGAGAGGTAGGTAGTTGGGGGCATTTATGATGGATGGTGGGTGTGGTAACTTTGGCAGGGGGATGAACCTGCGATGTGACCTGTTGCTGGATAAACCTGCCATCCATACCATCCATCATTAGAAGGACGGTAACCTCACCCACAAGACGGTTCCTTGGAGGCCAAGAAGAAGCCAAGACCAAAACTTCTTCTCACCAGACGGACCAGATACGTAGAATGAACACTGTAAAACCTGCCCCACTAAGAGGAATGTCAGATAGATAGGATTGCCTCACCCCTATAAAAGGACCCCCAAGGCCTTCCGTAAGAGGGGCAAATTCGCTCTGTATTAGCGTTTACTATACGGATTTACTTTACGCATTTCCTTACACACTTTTTTCCTTTGGTGCTCTTGCACCCTTTCATTTGGTTATCTTGCACCCTTTTTCTTTGATGCACTTGCGTTTGTGCCTTACATTTCATTTGCCCATGTGCATTTACTTTTATGCATTACTTTTATAGAAGTTCTTTCTTTCTTAGAGTTCATATACTGGGGTTTCTTTCTTAGAGTTCATATACTGGGGCAGGGCCCGCTTGTAATCTGTTCTCTCACCATTTGAGCTAACGAAGATCATGGAAGACTACCTCTGGACGTAGGACCTTTTTTGCCCGAACCAGGATAACTCCATTGTTCTGTGTAGGTAGCCATACAAAGATGAATGTGATTTAATAAAAAAATATTTTTCATTTTCCAAAGCACCGACAGTTGGCGTTCCAGGTAGGGGAACACTATTGCTCGTTCTCATCAGCTTCGTCATGGCTTCATCGACACTGAGGAGCATCGTTGGTGGCCATTGAGTGCTCAATAGCGTCAACATTGTTGACCATGCCCGAAAAGCGCCCTTTGAAGGAATGGACGATGATGCGTTGCCATCTCTTTTCGAGATATACTACCAGTTGTGATCTCAGCTCCGACTCCGACAACGAGGTAAGTGATCATTTTCATTGAAAACGCTGCCCCACAAACACTTGCAGTGGCGTAAGAACACTCCCACAGTTTGTGTCTGTAAGGACGGGGTCCACATATTCCAAGAATCGCAGAGGGTGGTGCCGTGTGACCGGCACCCAACAACACACACAAAAGAATATGATAAAATACAAAGTTTTATTCATATAAATATTGAAAGTCTTTTACAATACTTAATGTGCCGCTGTTGGTACCAACAAGACTGGGTACCCCCGCATACAAGAAGAAGCTCTGGACCCGGCCTCCCCGCTGAGGCGGCCTCAGGGCTGCCTCGCTTCCTCCGGCTTCGGGCCCCCTTGCTCCCACCAAGGAGGGCTTCGGAGCTTCCACGTGTCCTCCGGCTCCGGGCCCTTGCTCCCACCAAGAAGGGCTCCAAAGCTGCCACGCGCCCTCCGGCATCGGGCCCTCACTCCCACTTAGGAGGCTCTAGAGCTGGAGTGTGTCCCACGACCTGCAATAAGCCGTGGGCCTCGAAGAGTAAATGGCGGTGCATCATATCCAGTCGCGCATTGAAGGCGCACGCCTTCCCCAGGCGCACGATGCTGCGCACGCCTTCTGTCACGTATCGTTAAGTCCAATCACATCACAGTAAAGACGCCGCAGGCCTAACCCACCCTATCAAGTGGGTATCTTACGGCAACAAAGATAGTTGGACGAGACATCTCATGCCATTGTCAGCAACGACGCATGGGCTACTGACGACTCAGGCGGCAAGACAGCGAGTCTTCAAGGCCATGGTTAGAGCAAGCTTATGTGAGAAGTCCTAGATGTTTAGGATAAGATTGCCCTGGGACCACCTGTTGGGCCCCAGACCCCACTTGTAAGGCGTCCAGCCTTATATATAAAATGACTGGACCGCCACCGTTACAAAGGACCCAACATCGAGTCCTTGGCACACACACACAGGCATACAAACCCACTAGCTATACAATCCACCGTGGAGTAGGGTGTTATGCTCCTTGCCGACTGAACCTCGTAAAAACCACCATCTCATATACTCTCATACGCGCGTACACTTTATTGAGGCCTAAGCCCCGCCGAACAAGAACCACTGTGGGCTGCTCCTTAGCTGATCCGGGGGAAGTGTTGCATTAACACTTCGACATTTGGCGCACAAGGTAGGGGGCTGTGACGCCCAGTTCCGAAAACTGAACCAAGCTAACGCATATGTGTGCCCAGGATGTTCATCACACATATACGAGTGCAATCACAAAAGAGTATACAGAAAATTACCACAGAACAAGATTAATTATCAGATTTATTACACAAACCATATCATCCTCGAATACAAGCTCTAATGAATATTAATGACAAGTTCAACTAATGCAGCGGAAATAAACTAATTAAGCAAACTAAGCAGCATAAGCGACAGGGTATGTATATGCAGCTCCAATCAACACCACAGGCAAAGCTGACGGTAGACACGGCCTAGAACTCCGCATTATCGCCATTAAACTCCCAATCCTGACCTGCAACTGTGGGGGGGGGGGATTGCAAGAGTGAGTACATGTCGTACTCAGCAAGTGTGGAAAGTATGACATGTGACTTATTCAAATGTCGACAATAATAATGGTAAAGTGCTGAAAAGTACGGTAAAACATTTGAAAAGCAATATATCTTATGTATGTGAAGTAAACCCATCATAATCATAAAAAATATCATAATACCAAATCTGAATTCATTACCATCATCAAAATTCCAGATTCCACCATTGCCAATAACCAGATTCAATACCAGAGATGAACTCATAACCAGCCATAACCATTACCAAACCATAACCATCACCAAAACATAACCATAATATCAACCTTAACCATTACCCAACCATAACCATCCCAAATTCCAATTTGCCTCTAATCATGGAAGTTGTCCAGGTGCTCATAACCGGGAGCACGGCTATCATGATAGTTTTATTTAACACTCTGCAGAGTTTGTACCTCTTTACCCACGTGTTCGTGATTTCATCACCCTTCGGCGACTAAGAACCTCCCTTGTGCCCATGACCCGTCGGTCACATTACACACTTCCGTTGGTGTGTGGCCAAGAGATCACAAAATAGCCTTTACAAAGGGATTACTAGCCTATTTAGACCCCACTGAGGTTTCACCGGTGGCGATGTCTCCCGCAGAGCACATCTTCAACCAAGGGCCCCCTTTTGAGCCATTCGGATCCTAGGGTAGTCCCACCAATCATCAACAAACCCAATCCGACTACCCCTTCCCCGAGCATCCACAATGGTCCAAACAGCACTAGCAAAGCCCTAATTAATCAGCTACGCCGCACCCATACTTGGCCTCGTGGTGGCACTGTAGTCCTGGCTTATTCTCGCATGAACCGGTCCTTAGATCTAAAGCAAGCAAACCACCATAACATCCAACCCATCCACATACCAGGCTTGCTTAGATCACCCATTACCATACCATATTTAACCAGTTCATGTTAACCATAATCTCATCCATGCATAAATAAATTGATTGGTATAGTTGTTTTCCATCCCAGTTGATTAAGCGAAGCAAAAAGTAAAAAGCCTTCCCGACTCTCTCTACCATAAATTCCAGGTGACAAGGTTGGTTTAGCAAATCTAGTAAACTTCCTACCATAGGATTCCCATCAAATTGACACAGCATGCAGTTTTGCAAACAAAACATTTATTTTAAAAACAGGATCAATATGCTTCAAGGACACTTGCCTTGCTCTTGCTGTTGATTAGGGTCAAAGCCTTCAAACTCTTGATGTTGTAGATCCTCCGTGGCACTCTCTAGCGCAAATCCGTCTAATCCACACAATAAACATACAAGACAAGGAACACAATCAAAGAGTGCACAAATATTACTCAATATGACATGACATGCATGATTGATGCAAATGCAAGATAGGACTTGTTAATTGATTGCTTTTAATGATAACTAACTAGCTCTAATAGATTATAACAGGTTTATACAGGTTTGGGGTTGATTAGATCAAATTTTAGAATTAATTCAACACAATTTAACCAGGAAGATCGGACTAGTCCGCTAGGGACCGGACAAGTCCGCAATTGATGAGATCAGCAGATTAGGGTTTTCTAGATCGACGTAAATTCGGAGATTAGGGGTTGAATGCACGTAAGGAAAAGATAATAGAAGGTATACCAGGTGTTTAGAACTCCAATGAACCAATAAACTTGGAGGTAACACTTGGATCTTGATGATCTAGGGTTGGTGATGAACTTGGAGATGAATTGGTGGTGAAGGACGAAACTTGGTGGAGATCTTGATCCTCCTTCGTTTCCTCCTCTTCTTCCTCTTGCTTGGGATCTTCTCCTCCCTCCTTGATGGTGGCTCCCCACGAACTAGGGTTTGGGTGGGTGGAAAAGTGGCAAATAGATGTCAACCCAAGGGGTGGGGTTGTTTATATAGAGGTGGAGGCTAGGGTTAGATGGATTTCGAGTTTTGGGATGAGTAGAGGCCGGTTTAGAGTCCCACATGGGCTCTAAAAGAGTTGGGCACGACGTCCCTAGGCCCACTTGACGTGAAACCCAAGAAACAAGTCGTAAAACAAAAGGTCAATCTCGGAGTCACGAAATATCGGACAAGTCCGGACAGGACCGGACTAGTCCGAAGTCGTCCAGAGAGAAAATCGGACAAGTCTGGCCAAAAATCGGACAAGTCCGATCTTAGTCAGAAAGGAAAACGGACAAGTCCGCTGGGACACCGGACTAGTCCGGAAAAGTCCAGGGACTTAGCAAATTTTCAAGGATTCATGGAACATCGGACTAGTCCGCACAAAATCGGACAAGTCCGAAGTTTTCCAGGGGCAAATATCGGACTAATCCGCAGCAAAAACGGACAAGTCCGTTTTTAGACAGAGAGAAATCGGACTAGTCCTCAGCAAAATCGGACTAGTCCGCACCTTCCTACATTTTTAAGTGCGGTTTTGCTCCAAATCAATTTTAAACTTGTTCCTCTTGTTATGGGTTAAAGTTAAACATGTATATGAGTGCATGTAGGGCATGATGCATGAAAATGAGGGTGTTACAAACCTACCCCCCTTAAAATGAATCTCGCCCTCGAGATTCGACGCGGAAGAGAAGAGATAGGGAAATTCCTTCTTGAGATCATCTTCTAGCTCCCAAGTTGCTTCTTTTTCTGTGTGGTGCTTCCACTGAACTTTACACCATCGAATCACCTTGTTCCTTGTGACTCTCTCCTTGGTTTCCAAGATTTTGACCGGTTGCTCGGCATACGTCAAATCTTCCTCTAGTTCCAATTCTTCCATTGGCACTTGATCTTCCGGTACCCTGAGACACTTCTGGAGTTGGGAAACATGAAACACATCATGTACGTCTGAAAGATGAGCTGGCATCTCCAACTTATATGCTACTTCTCCTCTTTTGTCCAAAATCTTGAATGGTCCAATATAACGAGGTGCGAGCTTGCCTCTTATGTTAAACCTCTTATGACCTCTCATTGGTGACACCTTGAGGTAAACAAAATCTCCTATTTCAAAGGCTAATTTCCTTCTCCTATTATCCGCATAGCCTTTTTGCCTTGATTGGGCAGCCCTCAAGTTTCCACGAATTATTTGGACTTGCTTTTCGGCTTCTTGCAACACGTCCGGACCAAATACTTGAGTTTCTCCTGCCTCATTCCAGAATAAAGGTGTCCTACACTTCCTCCCATAAAGCGCTTCATATGGTGACATTTTCAAGCTTGCTTGGTAACTATTGTTGTATGAAAATTCTGCGTATGGCAAGCTTTTGTCCCAACTTTTCCCATGCTTTAATGCACAAGCTCTTAACATATCCTCCAAAATCTGATTGGTCCTCTCGGTTTGTCCATCCGTTTGAGGATGATATGCTGAACTAAAATTCAACCTCGTCCCCAAAGCTTCATGCAATTTTTGCCAAAATCTGGAGGTAAATTGAGAACCTCTATCCGAGACTATCTTCTTAGGGACTCCATGTCGACACACAATATGCTCCATGTATATTTCGGCCAATCGTGCAGCCGTATACTTGGTCTTCACAGGGAAAAAATGAGCTGACTTGGTTAAGCGATCCACAATTACCCAAATTGAGTCATACCCGGACTGAGTACGTGGTAACCCAACTATGAAGTCCATTCCAATTTCTTCCCACTTCCATTCTGGAATCTTCAACGGTTGCAATAATCCGGCTGGCCTTTGATGTTCCGCCTTGACTCGTTGGCACACATCACACAGTGCTACGTATTCAGCTATGTCCTTCTTCATGCTATCCCACCAATAGCAAGTCTTCAAGTCTTTGTACATCTTTGTACAACCAGGGTGAATTGAGTAAGGCGAGTCATGTGCCTCCTTTAATATTGTCTACCGAATATGCTTTACATTAGGCACAACGATTCTCTTTCCAAGCCATAAGGTACCATGTTCATCCTCGTCAAATCTGAATTCTCTCCCTTCTTCGATTCTTTCCTTGATTTCCTTGATCTCCTCATATGTGGTCTGTGCTTCTCGAATTTCTTGCTCCAAGGTCGGATTTAACTCCATCGTCTCCATCTCATTTACAAACCCGAGGTTCAACCGTTCAAACTCCTTACATAACTCGAATGGTAACTCTCGAACCGTGAGTTGATGACTTACTCCTTTTCTACTAAAAGCATCGGCCACTACATTGGCTTTTCCCGGATGATAGTTGATCCCCAAATCATAATCTTTGATGAGCTCCAACCATCTTCGTTGCCTCAAGTTCAGATCTGTTTGTGTGAAAATATACTTCAAACTCTTATGATCCGTGTAAATTTCACACCTATGTCCAAGAATATAGTGTCTCCAAATCTTCAATGCATGTACCACGGCTGCTAGTTCAAGATCATGTGTGGGGTAATTCTGCTCATGTTTCTTCAATTGTCTCGACGCATAGGCGACCACTTGACCTTCTTGCATCAATACACATCCAAGCCCTTGTCTTGATGCATCGCAATAAATGTTAAAACTCTTGCTTACATCCGGCAATACCAAAACTGGGGCTGTTGTCAACCGCTTCTTCAACTCCTCAAAACTCTCTTGACAAGCTTGAGTCCATTGGAATGCCTTTCCCTTCGTTAGCAACTCCGTCATAGGCTTGGCTATCTTGGAAAAGTCCTTGATGAATCGACGGTAATATCCAACCATTCCAAGAAAACTCCTTATTTCCTTGATGTCCTGTGGCAGTTCCCACTTCAACACGTCTCTCACTTTCCCGGGGTCAACCGATACTCTTCCTCCTGAGATTATATGACCCAAAAATGGCACCTCTTTCAACCAAAACTGGCACTTGTTGAACTTGGCATACAATTGATGCTCCCTCAATTTCTGCAGCGTAAGCCTCAAGTGTTCCTCATGTTCCTTCTCATCCTTCGAGTAGATCATAATATCATCAATAGACATCACAACGAACTTATCTAAGTACTCCATGAAGACCTTATTCATGAGGTACATAAAGTAGGCAGGTGCATTCGTCAATCCAAAAGACATCACGGTGTACTCATAAGATCCATACCGTGTCCTAAAAGCTGTCTTGGGTATGTCCAATGGTCTAATCTTCATTTGAAAGTATCCTGACCTCAAGTCAATCTTAGAGAAGACACAAGCACCCTTCATCTGATCAAACAAGTCTTCTATGCGTGGCAAGGTGTACTTGTTCTTGATTGTTACCTCGTTGAGAGCTCGGTAATCCACGCACATCCTTTGGGATCCGTCCTTCTTGTCCACAAATAGAACGGGCGCTCCCCAAGGTGAAGAGCCAGGGCGAATAAAACCCTTCTCTAATTGCTCTTGAATTTGCTTCTTGAGCTCCGCTAATTCCATAGGAGGCATCCTATACGGCCTCTTAGCTATAGGTGCAGTTCCAGGTATTAAATCAATAACAAACTCAATGTCTCGATCGGGTGGCATACCTGGCAACTCATCCGGAAACACATCCAAAAATTCACATACAACCGGAATCTCCTCAATTGCGGCACCGTCCATATGATTCAATTCCAATTGCTTCGGCGCGGTTTGAGATGCTTCAAATTCTACGGTGACCCCTTCCTCATTGGTCAACTTCACCGTCTTTGTGGCACATTCAATAACTCCATTGTGCTTCCTCAACCAGTCCATACCAAGTATAATATCCAACCCTTGAGAATCTAAAACAATGAGGTTGGCGGAGAAGTCTACCCCCCTTATTCTAAGGCTTACTTTTGGACATACTATATTTGTCCTCATCTCTCCTCCAGGAGACTTAACCAACAGAGTAAACTTCATATGAGAGATAGGCAAACTATACTTGGCAACATACTTCAATGCAATGAATGAATGCGATGCTCCAGAATCAAATAACATAGTCGCGGGGTTGGAGTTGGCGAGAAACATACCAATGACCACGTCGTCCGCTTGTTGAGCATCCTCCGTAGAGACATGGTTCACGTTGCCACGAGCAAAGTTCTGCTGTCCACGGCCTTGTGGCTGTCCTCCATTAGGTCTTGGGTTTTGCCTCGATGCATTGCTTCCTTGACCAAGGCCCGACTTAGGACATTGATGTGCAAAGTGTCCAGCTTCTCCACAAGTATAGCACTTCTTAACTCCACCAGAATTATTGGGACGAGCTTGGTTTTGAATATTGGCTCCAGGAAAATCAGCACGAGGTGCATAAGGCATCGGAGGCCTAGGTGCTTGCATGATAGGGTGCTGCTGCACAAACTGAGTTGGGCGCGGTGTATAACCAGGGCGCTGAGCAGGAATAGAGGAGCTGTAATGAGGCGCATTGGGCGGCACAAAGCGAGGGCGCACATTACTTCCTTGTTGCTGTCCTTGATATGGCGCCTTCCTCTTGATTTCTTGCTCCATCTCACGGATCTTGTTCTCAACCACAATTGCTTTGTCCACAAGCTTCTGAAAATTGACATAATCACAGTTGAGCAATTGCACTTGGATCGTATTGTTCAATCCCCTCATGAACAAGTATTGCTTCCTGCTGTCCCGACTAACATCCTCAGGCGCATACCTTGAGAGTTGAGTGAATTTATTGAGATATTCACTCACGCTTGATCTTCCTTGCCTTAAATTCTCAAATTCTTGCCTCTTCAATATCATAACACCCTCGGGCACATAATGAGAACAAAAATTCTCCTTGAATTCGGCCCAAGTGATTCTTTCTTGGTTCTCATGAGCACTGCAATAAGAATCCCACCAATCTGCAGCTGCTCCAACGAGTTGATGAGAAGCAAATAGCACCTTCTCCCGGTCACTGCATTGAACAATGGCTAGCTTCTTCTCCACGGACTTGAGCCAATCATCGGCATCCATAGGGTCTGCGGCTTGAGCAAAGGTTGGTGGCCTAGTCCTCATAAACTCTCCCAATCGGTTATGAGGAGGTGGGGGTGGCGGTGGAGGCATGTGGGGCTGATTGTTGATATTGCCAGCCTGCAGCTGTCCCATAGTCTGTATCATGGTCTGCATGAGCTGGTTTTGCATGGCCAATAGCTGCTCGATGTTGATAGCTCCCTGAGTAGATCCCTTCCCATTGTTGCTCTGAGGCACTCCATTGTTCTCCTCTTCATCATTGCCATCCCTCTGGTTGCGAGTCCTCACCATCTGAAGAAAAGCAGTAGGTAAGAATTAGAAAACGCCCCAACTATATGCATCAAGGGATATGAAACTAAACAACTAGCTACACTAGCCTAGGTGGACATGGCAATGCTAAAGCATCCCAAAATCCTCTATTAAGCACACAAGCAAACAATATATATAGCAAGCAGCACTCCAAGCAAAAACACATCGATTCTTGAGTGCTCCTATGTGCTCTAAAGTGTCCATTCTATCTAGGCTGCATCCTACGGTCAACCTGTGGCTCTGATACCAATCTGTGACGCCCGGTTCCGAAAACTGAACCAAGCTAACGCATATGTGTGCCCAGGATGTTCATCACACATATACGAGTGCAATCACAAAAGAGTATACAGAAAATTACCACAGAACAAGATTAATTATAAGATTTATTACACAAACCATATCATCCTCGAATACAAGCTCTAATGAATATTAATGACAAGTTCAACTAATGCAGCGGAAATAAACTAATTAAGCAAACTAAGCAGCATAAGCGATAGGGTATGTATATGCAGCTCCAATCAACACCACAGGCAAAGCTGACGGTAGACACGGCCTAGAACTCCGCATCATCGCCATTAAACTCCCAATCCTGACCTGCAACTGTGGGGGGGGGGGGATTGCAAGAGTGAGTACATGTCGTACTCAGCAAGTGTGGAAAGTATGACATGTGGCTTATTCAAATGTCGACAATAATAATGGTAAAGTGCTGAAAAGTACGGTAAAACATTTGAAAAGCAATATATCTTATGTATGTGAAGTAAACCCATCATAATCATAAATAATATCATAATACCAAATCTGAATTCATTACCATCATCAAAATTCCAGATTCCACCATTGCCAATAACCAGATTCAATACCAGAGATGAACTCATAACCAGCCATAACCATTACCAAACCATAACCATCACCAAACCATAACCATAATATGAACCTTAACCATTACCCAACCATAACCATCCCAAATTCCAATTTGCCTCTAATCATGGAAGTTGTCCAGGTGCTCATAACCGGGAGCACGGCTATCATGATAGTTTTATTTAACACTCTGCAGAGTTTGTACCTCTTTACCCACGTGTTCGTGATTTCATCACCCTTCGGCGACTAAGAACCTCCCTTATGCCCATGACCCGTCGGTCACATTACACACTTCCGTTGGTGTGTGGCCAAGAGATCACAAAATAGCCTTTACAAAGGGATTACTAGCCTATTTAGACCCCACTGAGGTTTCACCGGTGGCGATGTCTCCCGCAGAGCACATCTTCAACCAAGGGCCCCCTTTTGAGCCATTCGGATCCCAGGGTAGTCCCACCAATCATCAACAAACCCAATCCGACTACCCCTTCCCCGAGCATCCACAATGGTCCAAACAGCACTAGCAAAGCCCTAATTAATCAGCTACGCCGTACCCATACTTGGCCTCGTGGTGGCACTGTAGTCCTGGCTTATTCTCGCATGAACCGGTCCTTAGATCTAAAGCAAGCAAACCACCATAACATCCAACCCATCCACATACCAGGCTTGCTTAGATCACCCATTACCATACCATATTTAACCAGTTCATGTTAACCATAATCTCATCCATGCATAAATAAATTGATTGGTATAGTTGTTTTCCATCCTAGTTGATTAAGCGAAGCAAAAAGTAAAAAGCCTTCCCGACTCTTTCTACCATAATTTCCAGGTGACAAGGTTGGTTTAGCAAATCTAGTAAACTTCCTACCATAGGATTCCCATCAAATTGACACAGCATGCAGTTTTGCAAACAAAACATTTATTTTAAAAACAGGATCAATATGCTTCAAGTACACTTGCCTTGCACTTGCTGTTGATTAGGGTCAAAGCCTTCAAACTCTTGATGTTGTAGATCCTCCGTGGCACTCTCTAGCGCAAATCCGTCTAATCCACACAATAAACATACAAGACAAGGAACACAATCAAAGAGTGCACAAATATTACTCAATATGACATGACATGCATGATTGATGCAAATGCAAGATAGGACTTGTTAATTGATTGCTTTTAACGATAACTAACTAGCTCTAATAGATTATAACAGGTTTATACAGGTTTGGGGTTGATTAGATCAAATTTTAGAATTAATTCAACACAATTTAACCAGGAAGATCGGACTAGTCCGCTAGGGACCGGACAAGTCCGCAATTGATGAGATCAGCAGATTAGGGTTTTCTAGATCGACGTAAATTTGGAGATTAGGGGTTGAATGCACGTAAGGAAAAGATAATAGAAGGTATACCAGGTGTTTAGAACTCCAATGAACCAAGAAACTTGGAGGTAACACTTGGATCTTGATGATCTAGGGTTGGTGATGAAGTTGGAGATGAATTGGTGGTGAAGGACGAAACTTGGTGGAGATCTTGATCCTCCTTCGTTTCCTCCTCTTCTTCCTCTTGCTTGGGATCTTCTCCTCCCTCCTTGATGGTGGCTCCCCACGAACCAGGGTTTGGGTGGGTGGAAAAGTGGCAAATAGATGTCAACCCAAGGGGTGGGGTTGTTTATATAGAGGTGGAGGCTAGGGTTAGATGGATTTCGAGTTTTGGGATGAGTAGAGGCCGGTTTAGAGTCCCACATGGGCTCTAAAACAGTTGGGCACGACGTCCCTAGGCCCACTTGACGTGAAACCCAAGAAACAAGTCGTAAAACAAAAGGTCAATCTCGGAGTCACGAAATATCGGACAAGTCCGGACAGGACCGGACTAGTCCGAAGTCGTCCAGAGAGAAAATCGGACAAGTCTGGCCAAAAATCGGACAAGTACGATCTTAGTCAGAAAGGAAAACGGACAAGTCCGCTGGGACACCGGACTAGTCCGGAAAAGTCCAGGGACTTAGCAAATTTTCAAGGATTCATGGTACATCGGACTAGTCCGCACAAAATCGGACAAGTCCGAAGTTTTCCAGGGGCAAATATCGGACTAATCCGCAGCAAAAACGGACAAGTCCGTTTTTAGACAGAGAGAAATCGGACTAGTCCTCAGCAAAACCGGACTAGTCCGCACTTTCCTACATTTTTAAGTGCGGTTTTGCTCCAAATCAATTTTAAACTTGTTCCTCTTGTTATGGGTTAAAGTTAAACATGTATATGAGTGCATGTAGGGCATGATGCATGAAAATGAGGGTGTTACAGGGGCTTTTTCCCCCAGGAAGTTGTGCCTCCATCGCCGGCAAAGCACCCAGCTTCAGCACCTCCAGGAGGCCGGCTGTTGACGTTTCTTAGCATTGATGGTGGGCGCGCCGGAGCATACAGCTCTGACACCACCAAAGGGGTTTGCCGTCGATGTTTCTACATTGACGATGGGCGACGCCGGAGCAGCCATCTCTTGCACCACCTAGGGGGCCAGCCGTTGATGTTTCTACACCCACGATGGGCGACGTCAGAGCAGCCAGCTCTAGCACCACCCAAGTGGTCTACCATCGACGTTTCTACAATGACCGTGGGTGATGCCGGAGCAGCCAGCTCAAGCACCACCCAAGGGGCCTGCCGTCGATGTCTCTACACTGACGATGGGCGAGGTCGGAGTAGCCAGCTCCGGCACCACCCAAGGGGTCTACCATTGATGTTTATAGAGTGACGATGGGCGACGCCGGAGCAGCCAGCTTTGGCACCACCCAAGGGGCCTGCGGTCGATGTTCTGTAACAGCAATGGGCGACGCCAAAGCAGCTAGCTCTGGCACCACCCAGGGGGCCTACTGTCAGCGTTTCTACAACGATGGTGGGCAACGGTGGAGCAGCCAGCTCCGACACCATCCAGGGGGCTCGTCGTCAATGTTCTTCTCGTTGATGATGGGCGACACCAGAGCATCCAACTTTAACACCTCTTAGGGGGCCCGTCGTCGACGTTTCTTAGCGTTGATGGTGGGCACCTCCGAAGAATCCAGCTTCAGCACCTCCCAGGGGCCTGCCATCGACGTTCCGTGTGTTGAGGGTGGGCACCGCCTCGGTTCGGTGGCTACATTGTTTCCATCGCTGTCGGAGACTTCTCCGACGATGAACACAAATCTCAATTCAAGTCCAGCGCTCCTTAGGGGGCCCGCCAGCGTCAACTATCCATGCTCCAGGGCTCCGCCTGGGGCCCACTGACAACATCCTGCGACTATGTGGTAGGCCACACCTACCAGGGAGCCTCTAGGGATCTCATTGGCCAGGACATCAAGCGGTTTCCCGCCATGACAACGACAACGACGTCACCAAGGCGTTACGGTAAGTTCGACCCAAAGTCGCTGTAAGTTTCACTTTGGCCATGGTGGCAGGTCCAGAGTATGTAGTTTGCTTAGACTTGTCCTGCACCCTAAGCGTGTACACTTTTCCTCCCCAGCACCACTTCGGTAAAGCTTCACCCTGGGCGTAGTGGTAGGATGGTTTTTCTTTTTTTTCTGAAAAAGGTGACATAGTGTCCAGTAGCAGTGCTCGAAGCAACTAAGCTCCGGTGGGTCCAGTCCAGGATGTTCAGCCTGCTTAGCTTGGTTCCATACCCTAAGCTTGTACATTTTTCCTCCCTTGTCATCCGAAGCGGGTCATTGCCTTCTTGTAAAGCTTGCCTCCTCCTATGATTACCAAGTTATAAGAACCACTGTCTTTCCCTATGCTATATTTATGTTCATTTAATTACGCATTAATTTTATAATCATCAGATCATGCTCGTTCTCGCATATTCTCTGTCATAAGCTCGGGTACTCCCTCCCTGTCTCGCGCCTAGTGGAGTTATGCAATCCTACTGGTCTGCTTGAGGTTCCTGTGATGTATTTGGGTTCTTTGGTTGTTTTCCTGCTCGGGAGCCCGTGGCGCCTAATGGTCACTCCCCTAAAAACCTAAAGCTCGTGGGAGGTCCAGAGTGTACAGCGTGCTTAGCCTTGTCATGCACCCTAAACATGTACACTTTGCCTCTTGAGCGCTAACGGCTGAGTACAGGGGGCCGGACGACACACACTCCTGAGCAGGGCGATAACCATAACTCAGATACCGTCACATTGAATTACCCACGCACCATAATCCCAACTCGGGACCGTAAGACATAACGAGACTAAAAGCTAGAAGGGAGTAACCGATGAGCAAAATTACTTACATTATGCTTTAATTTTTTGCTTACTTTCCCATACCGTCTGTCATATGGACAATTATATTTTTCCTGTCTCATCCCTAGTTGGAGTTGTGCTATCCTACTAAAGACAGGCCCGCATGAGGTACCTGCAACGTGTTTGGGGTCCGATGGTCTTTTTCTTGCTCGGGGTCCATGGTGCCAAATGGTTCTCACCTCTGAAAGGCTAATGCCGAGATGAAGGTCCATGTTGTGCAACCTGCTTAGCCTGATTCCGTACCCTAAGCCTGCGCACCTTGCCTCCCAGTGCTAACAGCTGAGTAGCGGGGGCCAGACGGCTCATGCCCTAAGCAAGGCAGCGACCATACCCTCAATGTTGTCACACCGAATTACCCATGACCCGTATCTTAGCTAAGAACCGTAAGCCATAATGAAAATAAAGAGCAGGGAAGTGGTGACCGATGAGCAAAATTACTTTTTATCTATTGTGTGTGTGTAGGACATATAGGGAGCTCGTCGTTGACGTTGTACACATGCGTGGTGGGCTGCCCGCGATGCTTCTCCGAGCTCCGGTGCCCCCTAAGGGGACCGCCAGTGTCACTTCTTCGAGCTCTTTCACCCCCAAGGGGGCCGCCGACGTCACTTTGTTGAGCTCTAGCACCCTCCAAGGGGGCCGCTGACGACGCTTCTCCGAGCTCCGGCGCCCCCTAAGAGGGTCGCCGATGACACTTCTCCGAGCTCCGGCGCCCCCCAAAGGGGCAGCCGGTGTCAATTCTTCAAGCTCTGGTGCCCCCAAGGGTGACGCTGGCATCACTTCTCCAAGCTCCAGTGCCCCCCAAGGGGGCCGCCATCGATGCTTCTCTGAGCTCCGGCACCCTCAAGGGGGCCGCTGACGACACTTCTCCGAGCTCCGGCACTCCCCAAAGAGGTCGCTGGCGTCACTTCTCCGAAGCTCCCGCGCCCCAACAAGGGGCCCGTTGGCGTCACTTTTACAAGACAAGATGAAGGCCCCACCTTTGGGATCGTCACATCTCTCAATGTGGGCCCAAGGGCAACTGTCAATACCAACAAGACCGGGTACCCTCACATACAAGAAGAAGATCCGGACCTGGCTTCCCTGCTGATGCGTGCTCTAGGGCTGCCTCGCGTCCTCCGGCTCCGGGCCGCTTGCTCCCACCGAGGAGGGCTCCAGAGCTGCCACGCGTCCTCCGGCTCTAGGCCCTTGCTCCCACCAAGGAGGGCTCCGGAGCTGCCACGCTCCCTCCGGCATCGGGCCTTCGCTCCCACTGAGGAGGGCTCCAGAGCTGGACTGTGTCCCACAACCTGCAATAAGATGTGGGCCCAGAAGAGTAAATGGCGGTGTGTCATATCCAGTCGTGCATTGAAGGCGCACGCCTTCCCCAAGCGCACGGTGTTGCGCACGCCTCCTGTCAGGTACTACTGCATCCAATCACAACGCAGTGAAGATGCCACAGGCCTATCCGCCTCGCCAAGTGGGTAGCTTACGGCGACAGAGACAGTTGGACGGGACATCCCCCGCCATTGTCAGCAACAGTGCATGGGCTACTGACGACTCAGGCGCCAAGACGATGAGTCTTCAAGTCCACGGTCAGAGCAAGCTTATGCGAGAAGCCTTAGATCTTTAGGATAAGATCACCCCGAGCTTACCTATCGGGCCCCAGGCCCCACTTGTAACGCATCCGACCTTATCTATAAAAGGACCGGACCGCCACCATTACAAAGGACCCAACATTGAATCTCTAACACACACACACACATACACACCCACTAGCAATACAATCCACCGTAGAGTAGGGTGTTACGCTCCTTGCGGCCCGAACCATGTAAAAACCACCGTGTCATATACTCTCATACGCGCATACACTTGATTTAGGCCTAAGCCTAGTCGAACAAGAACCTCCACGGGCTGCTCCTTAGCAGATTCGGGGGAAGTGTCGCATTAACACTTTGACAGCTGCGAAAGTCATACTCATAGCTAAACTTTCAGCCTAGCTATGCAAAAGTGCAGCCGTCCAGCCCTAGAACACAACACACTAGTAGCACACGAATGGAGATCACGGCGGCGTGCAAGGCTCAGCTCAGCAGTATACCCCGATGGGGGCATCGCGTCATCCTTGGGCCCTTTCTCATACGTCTTGCTTGGAACAACTTAATATAGCAACTGTGAGCATGAAGGCTCAGCAAGACTTAACCTTCTCACCTAAGCATGAAATTGTACATGTAGGGATATATATATATATATATATATATATATATATATATATATATAACATAAACGACTCGCCTACAAGTAGATCCTTACTTTCATCTTATTAGCAGCAAGTTAAATGTTCAGGAATGTAACTTTAGTGAGCAATGCACTACATCAAGCATGGTTGCAACACAATTATAATTTAATACATTATATTCTTCTGGCTTCTTCAGTATTTACTACGTCACAACATATTGAACAAGCGGTGCTCAAATAACCGCGAGGGATAGTGATTGCAATCAGTAGACACCCGGATAACACATCACATACACCCATTTCAGAACTGGAGTGAATCACACTTCATTACTCTATTGTATGCAACAACCTTTCAATGGAAATCCAAATGCTGAACTGATCCTTTCGTAACGGGCAAGAGGTCCTCGCGCGGAGCGTGTCTGTGCCTGCCGGCAGATTTACACCTTGCTGCCCTCAACCCACTACTATAAAATGGTAGGGTAAGCCTTGACACCCAGGTTAACCAATTACATCGTTTTACTAGTTCTCATATAGTCAGTATGCATCCGGTACGGTTCAAACTTGCTTAGCGGGGCCGCATACAGATCGGTCCTCAATCGACACAAGCATCGCTATGCATGTGAGACAACATCTCACACTTCCTACGCTGCTGCCCGGTGTCATATTCATTTCCATAAATCATTCTCAACATAAACCAATCCCGTGTGATCATATCGCTATCTCGCGATGAGATTCCATCTGCTCAACTTCTACTAGAGTCCATATAACATTAGCATGGCAATTCTATATATAGACGTGAAAACCTACCCAAATACTCTATGGGATTGTGGGACATGCATTTGGATTGTCAATCACCTTAGACATAATGCAAATCCAAACTATAGACATAATTGTGATACAAATGGAAAACTTTGCAAAATCTCTTAAATGCAAACCAATGCTTGCCTGGTCGCGAGTCAGTATCAAAGTTAGCCCTAGGTAGGATACTTTCCAAATCCTCCGGGATCTCCTCGACTTCGGTCACTATATGATATGTATAGCATAAAGTGCATAAGTGACATTGAAACTATATGCATCAACTTCTAAACACAGTTTTTGTTGATAAATGCTTTTAATTGGCTTTGGGCTTTTTACAATAGCTACTAGGTACTATGATGAAGATCTGGACCAAGAAAATTGGAGATATTCAAGGAAGCTTGTTGTCTCTAAAATTTCAACAAGTAAATGGGTTCTCTGAATTTCGGTACTAAATCTGTAGCTTTAACATGGCTAACAGTGGATGATATTGGTAGAGGAGGTTCTGTTTCTATAAAAATTTGTTTAAAAAATTTTCTGAGATTTTACAGGGAGGAATTGATTTTACAAGTCTGGGATAAAATCTGGAAATGTTTATGTACATTTCTGGATTTTCTATCAAATTTGAAGATCAGAACACTGTTTGGTACTGTAAATGAACTCCAATTAAATTGAAATTTTTACTGGAGCTCCATGATATTTGAAAGAGTGTTCTGACAAAAATTGGAAATTTTCCAATTAGAAAGGAGTAATTAATTTCCCAAGCAATTAGCTCAAAGGAATTAATTATGAAAATTCTTGGACTTCCATGTGCATGAAATTGCACCACTGCAAAATTAGGATCACGACGAGTCTACCAGAATTTATTTGAGGATTTGTGAGCAAGTCTACTAGGAGTAACTGATTTTTGAAGTTTGAGGCAAATCTGGATTTATTTGCTAATAGGAAAGTTTGAATTAATTAAACATGGGCCCACTGTTTAAAATGGACCACTCAGAATCAAGCGACACGTGGACCATTGAATCAAGTCATGTGGCCACCAAAGATCCTGAGCCACACTTGATCCAGAGACAGAGAGAGAGAGAACAGCTGCTGATAGAAGGGCCCCACACCCTTTCTTCCTCCTCTGAAGGGTGTGCGGCGGTGCTCGGCGATCGGTCACCAGCGTGGCTCTCCCATGCACCAACCCTGCCCAAACTCACCGCCAGAGGGTAAAAGGGGTTAGGAGCTCGGCTGTGTGGTTGAATCAAGCCGGCAGCCATGGAAACCCGACCTTCAATGGTGGCGATGGTGATTAGACTCTAGCAATGCCGGTGCTTGTCTATGATGCCCTATTTCGCTCGGATTTGCAGACAAATACAAAGGAGGACCTAGGGAACATGGAGAAAGGTGCCAAAGCGATGGAAATTCTCAGAACGATGAGGTCGACAGAGGACCGAGGTGTTTTTCCATGGCGGTAGAAATTTGGTAGCCTCGATCGGTTTCTCGATGATTTTCAATGCTTTTTGATCCCGGGAGTGCACATGGTAGTCTAGAACCTAATCTTAAACTGGATTAGATTATACTTGTGCATAGAAACAGAATCAAAACAAAAACCTAGACCTGATGCTATGCTTATGCTTTAAAAAAATATTGGATTGTGACTATGATACTCAAAGTAATGAGCACGGTCATCACCGTGAGAAAGTAGAGGTTGTGGCGCCTTTCGTTGCTGTTGGAAGTCAGCCACGAAGTTGACTGCAACGGCGGGATGACGGTGAGGCAGAGGTGTTCGACCTTTGCGGCAAACTGGCGTCGTCTGTGAAACTGCGACATACCAGCATTGCGGTCGACCAAACAAGGAACCAAAAGCTTGAGAACATAGAGGGAGTTCGTGTACAATACTTTGCTGTTGGAGGGATGGTGAGAATCGAGACCAAATCTTTGCCTCACCGGAAGAACATAGAGGCGCAGAGTGAGCTCCCAGTGAGCAAGAACAGAGCGTGGTTCTTTTGCCGTGAAGTAGTGAAAGAGCAGAGAAGATTTGCTTCAGCTCAGCAGAGGGCTAGATGAAGACTCAGTTGGATGAGTTTGTCATCAAAGCTCAGGTGCTTGCTTGCCTGCTTGATGGGTTGGAGCGCAGCTCAGCTGCCGTGAAGCACAGAACATAGCAAGGCAAGTCGGTTCAGCTCAAATGAGCCACTGACCAGTGGGTCTAACTAAGTCTAAAATTCCTTCCCTACTCTGTTCAGTGAAAATATCCCACCAACTTGTGTCCAAAAAATCATGAAGCTTGACACAGAGCCTAAAACAAATATCTAGGATTTGATTCTGAAATCAAAATCTTGATTTGGCCAAGTTTCACTCAAATTCAAATCTGGATTTGAATTCAAATGTGATTTGACGAACACATTGAAGTAAATAGTAAACCTGCTTCAAAATTTGTGAAACTTGGCAGGAGTGTTTTTTGAAAATTTGGAATATACTGGTGAACTCAGATTTTTATTTTGACTTCGTTTGAAGAGTAGCTATAATTTGAATTTTTAACCTGCTCACTTTAGGTTTTAAACCTATTCACTTTTCCTTTTCCATTTTGTTTCTTTATCTCTTGCTTATTTTTATTCCTCATAACTGAACTTTGCACTTTGGAAACTAGGGCCTTTGCAGTGTCCCCGCAACAAGGGACGCAGCGCGAGGAGCTTGGAAAGGAACCTAGACGTGGTCCCATTCCCAATGACCGTTTAAGGCAAGGCATGCCATGCTCGATTTAGAGCAGACGTGCCAAAACATGGGCGAGACCACCCTCCAGACCAAGTTTTGTCACCATGCCGATCCAGACCGGCGTGCCCTCACGCGCATTCCGCCTGGACTGGTGCAACCACTAGCATCACTGATGCCCCAGGCTTCGAGCAGATAAGCCAGAACACCACAACAATAGTCTATTCATGGCATGCCATGCCCGTACTGGCCGAAACCAGGTTCGGTCCGACCCATCGAGACCCCCATCCCCTGTTGCACCGGGCCTCCTAAGAGCACGTGAACGGGTGCTGTCACAAGCACTAGACCAGTGACTATCGCCGACGATCTGGGATTGATGCCTCGGCCTGAACAAGAGTCACCGGCGGGATCCAGTCGTCCACCTACTCGTCTCCATTGACCCAAGCGTGAGAAGTGATTCCTGATCATCGGCTGGCCTTCGGCATTCAGAAGATTGCTCGGGAGGGGGCTGTGCGACTTCCCTCCAAGCCACCGTGACGCCGTCGATGAAGCGGTACAATGACAACGAGGACCGAATCTCAAGCCCCTCTCAAAGCGGGGCCACTCTCAAGACCACCTTCAGCAACGACGACTCCTGGGGGACATACAAGCATCCCGACCAGCCCTAGAAGCTCATAAGATGCCAGTGGAGGCCACTCAAAACCCTTTGCATGTATATACGACATTTCTATAAGGAGTGCAGCAAGTTCCCTGATGACATCGATGTCGATGTCATTGTGGCTTTCCTCTTAGGGGTGGCCCATGAGACCCCGACATCCAAGCTTGGAGACGCCAAGCTAAGGTGCACATAGGAACTATTCGGTATCGCCTCTCGTGCCGCCCTAGGCGAAGGGACGGCAGGAGCGACATGGACATGCCAAAACTGAGGCATGACGGACCCAGGACCAGGAGGGGCCCGATGGCTCATCGGAAAAAGGGGCACAAGGCTGGCCCAAACCAAGGCAGCTTGTAGACGCCGACCCATGGCATAGCCGCGATCACTGATCGACACGAAGACGGGAGACCAACCAAATGGATGACTAGCCACTTCGAGAAGATGCTCGAGGAACCTTGCACTCATGAATCATTCTCGACTAAGCACTGATAAGGGAGGTTAGGCCCGATCTTCCGAAAGGTAATGGATAAGTCGATTGATGGAGAACTCAACGTTGATGATTCGCAGCACTCGAGCAGCTCGAATACCCCTGCAATTACTACACCACTGTTTTGTTGGTTATCAACTGTGTTGCACATGCTTGACCTTGCCAAGAAGGCTAATCCTGCAAGTGCAACCGAGAACACAAGCAAGAACTTAGAAGACACGATCTGAAATTGAGAAGTTGGGGTTTCACAAACCAATAAATGGCGATATTATTATTCAAAGCAAAACCCAATTGTTTATGGTGGCCACCATGGAGTATATATAAGTGGGAGGATATCTAAAGGGGTGATGGGGTCGTTTCCTAACCCTAAAACACGAAAATAATGGACTTAGACTTTATACAAGCCACAATGGCCTAATACGTTGGCGCATCACCCTGACAGATTCTGAACTCAATTTGTTTCGTTGATTCCGATCGACTCATAAAGAATTTGACATGGGACCAGTGGAATTGAAACGTTTATCCTCTCCTCTTTCGATGCATATGCAGAACATCCAAAAAGGAGTTTGTGTGCATCATGAGTGTCCATTTTAGTGTGAACTGCTCCTGGACTCCGAGTTGGACATGATTTTGAATTGGGCTCGGTTTCCATCTTCTTTTAATATATTCTCTGGTCCTCCATGCCCCTATACCTTCCTCCAATTACTCCCTGAACCTCTCCATGTATCCTAATAAAAATTAAACTATTAAGTAGCAATCTATTCTCAAAAATATATAAGGAAACACATAAGAATGAGCTCACCTCTGAATTTGATTGTTGTGTGTGAACTCTATTGGTTGCATCTTGTATGTCCAATGGAGTGTTTTTTGTATCCATAGAAATTATGTCCTCATCATCCTCCCCTTATTGAATGGAAGTCATCCTCGACTCAAGTTCATCTTCTCTCATGTGTTGGTGCAAATGTGCAACACCATCAGATCTTCTTGTATGCATGAAAGGTGGAAGCCAAGGTGGTGGACGACATAGTGCACCATCTCCATATTCTCCGTCAAATAAGTGTGACCATTCACTTGAGCCAAGATCCCAAATAGATAAACATTGTACCATATTTGTATGTGCATTTATAATGTGCATGATCTCATCATTCTCCCCTTCTTGATGACAACCCGTCCTCGGCTTGCTCGTATGTCAGCAAAGAGGCTTGCTTTGGGAGTAGAATGTTTGCTATCCATATTGCACAACTGCAGCGAACAATCCTTCTCTTTTATTTGTTGTCCCTGCTGCAAGGAGAAAATACTAGAAAAACTTGTCAAGGCGTTATGAGCGTTAGTGCATTTATTTACCTTACCATGTTGTTGCAGCATAAAAGGAGCTTGCACATTTGAACATATGTAATCTTTATGCACCATTAACATACCACTATGTTCACATTTTCCTATAGCATGAAAAGTATTTCTTGTCAACAAAAATAATTTAGTTTTCAAAAATATTCTTCTCTCTACAGTATCTCGATCACAAAGAGTGTCAAATTCAATATAATCCAAAGTATTTAGTGAAGACAACAATTTCAGCTCCTCATGTTTAGCAGTAATGGGAATCAAATTATTAATTTCAGCACAAGTAGGTGAATCCAAAACAGAATCATCAAGTTCATTAACTTGTTTTCGCATAGGTATAATAGAATTATCAGCGCAAAACATTTTCTTAGCGCAAGAATCAGCAGAAAAATCAACATGTGACAATGGTGTATCAATAAAAGATTCCACTAGTTTCTCCTTGACAATAGCATGATCGGATGGAAAATTCAGAACATCCAAAAAATTCTCATGTTCAGCAAGTTTATTGTTATATTCGTTATGTTTATTCTCATTTTATATGGAAGTTAGGATGCATTATGGGCTGATTCATCCCAAGTTTTAGTTTTGTCAAAATGCATAATTTCAGCACGAGTCATAGGAAGGAAAGCGATTTTCTTTCCTTTATGAATGGGAGTATATTTATTAGTTCTACCATAATGAATAGCATCCGTATCAAATTCCCAAGGACCACCCAACAAAAGAGAACAAGCCTCCATAGGCACGACATCAAAATCAGCAAAATCATTGTAAGAGCCAATTAAAAAATGTATTCTCGTTGTTTGTGTTACCTGAACATTACTGTTGTTGTTGAACCAGTGAATGTGGTATGATGAGGGTGTGCTCTTATTGTCAATCCGAGTTTTTTCACCACGTTTGTGTTTACTAAGTTGTTGCAGCTGCCTCCACCAATTATTGTGTGTACACGGTAGTCCTTGACGATGAGAAACATGTGGAAGAGGGTGTGTCATAGTAGGTTGTCACTGGCCTCCACTTTGGAGCTTAAATTACAATGCACAATGATGCTTCTATAATTCTCCATAGCTGTTGTGCCAAGTAACTCTTCATCGGTGCTAAAGTGGTTGTCATTTGGTCCTGACATTGTTAATATCAAACATAAGACAACAAAAATATGTTATCCCTATCAACTACAAAGGGTAATGGCAAAGTAGAAGCAGAATCACACACTCTTAAGCGTCTTACCATAATCTTACTAGTGTTCTTACCGACACTGTAGGTGACAAACGGCAGCCTGTGTGAAGAATCAATCAAGCATGGGGTGATTGCAAAGGTGTATCAACTCCACTCAAGAGAAAAGTGTAGTTTGGATGGCACTTTATGTGTAGCAAGGATTAGCAACAATACACTCAGATAGTAAAGTTGAATAAGTGTCAAAAGTGCTTGTTAAAGTTGCTGGCCTAAATGTATTCCTAGTTGTTCAAGCTAGCAAGACATGAAAGAAAACTATAAGACACAAAGGATGGAAGCACTTCTATTTTTTTTCTTTTTTTTTGTGCGGCTTTGCATCTTTTTTTTTGCACTTGGCTTTTTCTATTGTCTTTTTTTTCAGAATGTGCTGGAAAAGAAGAACACAATGCAAGGCAATCAAAGATATCTCGTAGGTCTATTATAGATTTTATGTTCAATCTTCCAAGGACAATTAAGCATCCTTAGAGGCCCCAAATCTAAAAACTTTCAACAACAATATTATAGATCTATTTCTCTTTAATTTGAGTATATGTAAGACCTATTTTAGACCAAAACAATAGGAGATATTGCCTCCGAAATACAGACTGTTTGGAAATTCTAGGTCAAGAACAGATTTGGATCCAATGCGATTTCAGCCTTGATAACTCTATTTTCTTGGAAACTAATCAATACAAAGTTGTTGCAAACTTCTCAAGATTTCCAGAAAGTACAAGAATAGAAAAATCCGAGTTTGTATGAGTGAGATATGATCGAAATACCGAACTGGACAAAGATGAATCTCATCTGGACATGATGACGTGATTCAAAAGGATCAATCAACACAATACAAAACTCAAACTAAGACAAAAAACACTTTATAAACCAGTAATATGACTCAACCATGGAAACAAACTAAAAAAAACCAAACTGAATAACAAAGTTGCAAAGGCTCAATGGTGCATTGGACAATGTGATGAATAGATCTATTAAACTACAAGGTTTTTGTGGCTTTTTTGTGGACTCTAGGTATGAAAAAGAAACTAATTGAAAGGATAGATGAATTACCTAACAGGCAACCTGCTCTGATACCAATTTATAAGGGAGATTAGGCCCGATCTCCAGAAAGGTAATAAATAAGTCGATTGATGAAGAACTCGACGTTGATGATCCGTGGAACTCGAGCACTTCAAAAAAACCTGCAATCACTACACTGCTACTCCGTTGGTTATCAACCATGCTGCACATGCTTGAACTCATCAAGAAGGTTAATCCTTGCAAGTGCAACCAAGAACACAAGCAAGAACGTAGAAGACACGATCTGAAATTGCAAAGTTTAGGTTTCACAAACTGATAAATGGCGATATTATTATTCTATGAAAAATCCAATTGTTTGTGGCGGCCACCATGGAGTATATATAGGTTGGAGGACGTCTAAGGGGGTGTTGGGGTCGTGACCTAACCCTAAGACACAAAAATAATGGACTCAGACTAGATACAAGTTCCAACAGCCCAATACGATGCCGCAACACCATGACAGATTCAAACTCAATTTTGTTTCGAATTTTGACATGGGACCAGTGGCATTAGAAAGGCTATCCTCTCCTCGTTCCATGCATATGTAGAAAGTACAAAACATAGTTTGTATGCGTCCTGAGCATCTGTTTTAGTGCGTACTGCTCTTGGACTCTGAGTTGGACATGATTTTGAGTTGGGCTTGGTTTCCATCTTCTTTGAACATATTCTCTGGTCCTCCACGCCCCTAAACCTTTCTCCAATTAATCCTTGAACCTCTCCATGTATCCTAATCACAATTAATTATTAGGTAGCAATCTATTCTCAAAAAATATAAAGAAACATATAAGAAGGAGCTCACCTCTGAATTTAATTGTTGTGTGTGAACTCTATTGGATGCATCTTGTATGTCCAATGGAGTGTTGTTTGTATTCATAGAAGAGATGTCCTCATCAAGCACACACTAAAGGAATGCATTACCCTCCAGGGTTTCCTCAAGGGGAAGCTCTGCACTCCCAGCAGTGGGAGGAATCGGCCAGCCACCCTGGCTTCGAGTCAAAAGATTATACCCCTGACAAGGACAACAACTGCTTCATGATCCACAAACACAGATTCGTGCTTGAGAACTCGCCCGGGTCGGAGAAGGAATTGTGAAAGACAGGGCCCACTGATTCTAGTATCTTGAGTTACCTCTGATGGTCCGAAACGGTGGTCACTTTCGGTAGATCGGACCATCCCGATTCCATCTTGGATCCCTGGCGATACCCTCTGGTGGTTGTTGACGGCTATTATATCCCAATTTCACCCATCAATATAACTCAATTATGTGAAGGATAAGTCATTTCTTGCACACATAACCTTTCTACTTAACCTATTTCCACTTGTCCTTGAAAAAATATTGAATGCAGGCTTTTATGCAGGAATTGAGATAAAAGAGGGGCAACAATCCTAAAAGTATCATCCCAGCCAATCAAGCACCGACACATGGCATCGCCAAATGGCCAAAAAACATACATATCTGAGGATATCCAATGGTGTATCACCCATATCAATCAATAGGGCCCACCTAGAAGTGACCTGGAGAAAGCACACGTGAAATGGAGTATCATTGCCTTTGGATGGCTTGTGTCATGACTCCTAAGGAATTTAGTTATATGCTAGCATGGTGCTAGGGTAGTTAAGTAGCATTGAATGTCTCGTAGACCCAAGGGTTGAAGAGGAAGGCAGTAGGTGGTGACAACCCTATCAGTCCTTTGTAATCCTCCACGTTCAGCTATGCCACAAGCTCTTGGCGGGAGTCATCCTAGTATTGCTAGGAGTAAACCCGTGCCTGATTTGTTGAACAACTTAGCATAAAAATTCACCATTGGCATGCTCATTAGTATCTAACTTAGGCTATGTATATGTATACTAGAAGCATTGTAGGAGCAACTCACCAACTCCTAGACTAATCTCCATTAGGATCCATTTACCCTTTAGAATAGAATGCTCGGGTGTGTGTCACACTATCCATATTATCAACTGTACCTTGTCTTGATAATTGCTTAGTATCCCAATGCTTGATCATAAGAGTATTGTTTACTTTACTCCACCTCCTTCCTTTGGGATAAATACGATACCCTTGGGAATACACATGGGGTGAAATGCTACAACGGTATCTTCCGGCGCTTGCGGATCTCATCTCTTACCGGAGATGACCTATGGTGTTAAGAACTGTCAACAAGCATTTCTGGAGCCGTTGTCGGGGGAGGCAAAGGAAGTGAAGGATATCTATCACTTGTGATTAAGCTATAGGTACTAATAGTTATTAGATAGGATTACCCTTGATTGTTTTCTCCTTTTGTGTCAAAACAGGGTACTGTTGGCTATCTCATTTTATGGAATGGTGCGACACCTGGTTCCAAAACTGAACCAAGTGAACACATATGTGTGCCTAGAATGTTCATCACACATACACGACCACTTTACAAATGATAATTAGATATTAACCACATCTCAAAAGTAAATAGGTACCTTATTACAATAACTCAATGGTTCACCAATTACAAATATCTAATTATTGCAGCAGAATAATAAACTAAGCAGCATGACGCCACTCCACCGGCAATTGACGATAGCACGCAACCTAGTACTCCACATGATCCTCATGGTACTTCCAGCATCACCTGTAAACTGTTTTAGTGTGGGAAAGTATGACATGTAGCTAAAAACAAGGATGATAATAAATGGGTAATTGCAGAAAAAGGGCATTAGTTCATAAACATGTAAAAGCAGCCTAAAATGTCTATGTGCGTTTAATTCCCATCATATCCCAAGTAATTATCATAATCCATACCATCATTCTCAATTACCATCATACCTCATCTGTCAATTTAATAACCAACCATATGCCAATTTCTCACTTTCATAACCAGCCACGCTCATGTATCATAACCCAATTCATAACCATAACCGAACCATCCCAAATCCCAAACCCAACTCTAATCATGGAAGTTGTCATGTTATTTTTTAGCAATCTGCAGAGGTTGTACCACTTTATCCACGTGTTCATGATTTCATCACCTTTAGGTGACTAAGAAACCTTTATCATGTCGTCACACTTCCTTAGGTGTGCGGCCAAGAGATCACAAAATAGCCTTTCAAAAGGGACTACTAGTATGTACAGACCCACTAAGGTTTCAACGGCGGGCTTGAATCTCTATTCTCCCACCCACGGGCCCTCTCGTGTGCCATGCAGATCCCAGGGTAGCCCCGCTCGATCCCGTTCCCCGCACCATCCAATGGTCCATACAATACCAGTAGCACACCTAATTATTCAGCTATGCCGTGCCCATACATAGCCTTGTGGTGGCACTGTTAACCTATCTTATTGTCGCATGAACTGGTCCTTAGATCTAAGGCAAGCGAAACCACCATATCATCCAATCCAATCCACAACCCATGCTTGCTTAGATCACCCCAGCTCCATGTTACTTAAGTCATCATTATCATCAATTCACATAGTCCATACATATATTTGTTCGTAATGAGTCATTTGTATTTCCCATCCCAATTAAGCAAAGCGAAGCAAAGCTGAAAAATACCCTTCCTGGCTCTCTACAATATATCCCAAGCGACAAAGGTAGTCATACAAGTCTAGTAGACACCTATCATGGGTTTCCCATCAATTTGACATAAGCATGTAGTTTTGCAAACAAAACACTTGAAATTAGGATAAAAATTGTCAAGGGCACTTGCCTTGCTCTTGCGGCTGGTTTGGATCAGAGGCTTCAAAGTTTTTTGTGCTGAAGATCTTCGTAAGCGCCTTCTAGAGTGTTACCTTCTACTCCACGCGAAAAACATGCAAAATAAACATTACAATCAATAAATGCTCATATAGTACTCAATATGCCATGACATACATGAATGATGCAATTATGATGCAATACATGGTATAAGGTTGCTATTGTTGCTCACTATCTAGTTACAATTAAGTTTTGCATGATGGAGCAAGTTTCGAGTCATTACAGAGAAGGTAGGGAAAGTTCCAGGAATTCCAGAATCAAAGCACAGGACTAGTCCGCACCATGGGCCAGACATGTCCACTCTGGACCAGAAAATTCAATAGACTAGTTCGCACTGGACTGGACAAGTCCGCTACGAATAGGGTTTTTGGGAATTTCAAACTAGAGCATAGTTTGAGTTAAGTATGGAACCATAATCAACATAGGAAATATGGATCTAAGGTATTTACCATGAATTCAAGGGTTCACTGTTTGAAGAATAGGTGAAACACGAGAACTCGACGTAGATTGATAGAGACGAATAATTGGCAAAGAAGAATATTGACGTTGAAGAATTTACGAAGAAGATTGCACAACAGCGACGATTTTGACTGGTCCTCCTTTCCTTCCTCTCCCTTCTTCTCCTTGTCCCTCCTGGCGGTGAGGGCTCCTTCCTTCTTCAAGAACGGCAGCACACGGCGTGACAAGGCTAAGAGTTTTCTATTGTGGAGCAAAAGGATGAAAGTTGGGTGGTGGGCTAAGTGTTTCTATCCTTTTTGTATTGCATTATGTTAAACATGTATAAGAATGAATGCAATGCATGATGGATGAAAATGAGGATGTTACAAACCTACCCCCTTAAAATGAATCTCGCCCTCGAGATTCGACATAGAAGGGGAAAGATAGGGCAATTCTTTCTTGAGATCATCTTCACGCTCCGAAGTTACTTCAGATTCAGTATGATGCTTTCACTGTATTTTGCACCATCGAATCACCTTGCTTCTTGTGACTCTCTCCTTTGTTTCCAAGATTTTGATAGGATGCTCGACATAAGTCTAATCTTCCTCTAACTCCAATTCATCCATTGGTACTTGTTCTTCTAGTACCCTTAAGCACTTCTTGAGCTGAGAAACATGAAATACATCATGAACCTCAGAAAGTCTTGCTGGCATCTCACATTTATATGCCACTTCTCCACGTTTGTCCAAAATCTTGAATGTTCTGATATAGCGAGGTGCCAGCTTGCTTTGACATTAAATCTCTTATGACCTCGCATAGGTGACACTTTGAGATACACGAAGTCCCCAACTTCAAAAGCCAGATTCCTTTGCCGATTATCCACATAGCCTTTTTTGTGATTGAGCATCCCTTAGGTTCTCATGTATTATTTGAACTTGCTTTTCAACATCATGTCGCATATCAGGTCCAAACACTTGGTGCTCTCCTGTTTCATTCCAAAACAAAGGTGTCCTACACTTCCTCCCGTACCAGGCTTCATAGGGCGACATTTTCAAGCTGGCTTGATAACTATTGTTTTTTAGCAAAGGACAGCAGGGGAAGCCCCCACTGTGTTATATTAATATAAGTAGTGAACATCGAAAGAGATGCAAAAGAGTTACAGTTGAGTGCTTGGATTGGTACCGGAAGAGCTTGGCATTCCTGAGCTAGGAATGGATAAGTTCAGTCTAGAGGTCCACTCTAACACGGCAGGATTTAGGGGGGAGGGGAATCTATTACATTGCAGGGCTAGACAGGAGGATAATTTTGTTTTCAAGTCCAAAAGTGATGGCTGGGTACTCCTGAAGATGAATTCGTTGTATTGCTTCCATATCTCCTAGGCCACTGTGATGAGAACTTCCATAAATGGTGGTCCTCTCCAGCTTCTCTTTGCTTCTTAGATCATGGGGAAGAATGGTAGATCATGATCCCGTTCAATATTTAGGGTTTCCCAAGATGATTTTCTGAAATTGCATTGGAAGAAAAGGTGATATGTGAGTTCCTCAGCGGCCATCATGCACAGCACACAGGAGTAGTCGTCGTTCTCTATTTTGAAGTTCTTCCTCTTCAACAGATTTCTGGAGATTAACCTATCCAAGATGAGCAGCCAACAGAAGATTTTTAGCTTCTTTGAAAGCTTTGTCTTCCAAATCCAGCAAATAGGGCTTGGTGGGCTGAATTGGTTGAAGTTGATGTTGTATATCTTACTTTAGGAAAACCCTTTTGGTGAGTTTTTGTAAGACCAAATGTCTTTGTTGTTGCTTTGAACCCCCTGGATGATGGTTGTAAGTATGTTGTATCCATCTAGTGCTTGCGTCGAGATTGGTGTGTAAAAGTTGATGTGAATGTCCTGTGAGGCGACGAACTAAGCAAACGAAATCTATGGATTTTTTAAAAGGAGAACATATTTGGGAACCTTGTTGAGAGAGTGATGTTGAGCCACTGATTGTGCCACATGAGCATGGTGTCACCAAGACCAATTGTGACTTGTGAGTGCTCTCGGAAATTTCCCCAAAGATTTAGGACGTCCTTGAGCTAGATGGATCCTTTGTTTGTCTGGTTATGAGGAGGGTTACCTGCTTAGTAGTAAGTTCGATATATCATGTTAACCCAGGGGGTGTCTCTCTTATTGTAGAGTTTATCCAAGAGCATCTGAAGCAAGGCCTCATTCATGAGTCAAAGGTCTTTGAGGCCAATTCCCCCCAATTCTTTGGCAAGGTAGTTCTTTTCCATTTAAGTAGATGCTTTCATTTACCTGCAATATCTGAGCCTCTCCACAGGCAGGTTTTCCTTCATTAGTCAATTTCTTGAATGATCGTTGGCTTGAACTTAAGAGTGCACATTATGTAGATAGGCATGGCAGTCAGTAGGGAGTCCACAATGGTGCATCTGCCCGCACAGATGTAGAGGTTGCTGCTGGTTTGCGCTCTATTTTGGTGGTAAGCAGGACGAAAACTGCTAACATCCAAAGGTTGCTGCAAGTACCATGGCCTGTTACAGGTCTAGGTTGATCGGGATGAGGGAGGATTTGGCTAGATTGATTTTTAGTCCAGTTGCTGCTGTGAAGGCTTGTAGCAGGGTTTTGAGAAAGAAAATCTACTGTTGGGAGGCCTATAATGCAACTAGTGTATCGTCTGCACATTAGACAACGGGGAAGTCCAAGTCTGCAAGGTGGGGCAGTGGGGGGATTAGAAGACCTCTAAATTTGGCTGAATTTGCGAGCTGCTGCGGAAGGTCTATTACCAGGACGAAAAGGGCCGGTGACAGGGGAAATCCTTGGCGGACCCCTCGGTGACAGTGGAAGAATTTTCCGGGGACCATGTTGAGCAGGACTGCTGAGGTGGTTGTTGAAAGAAGGTTCTCTTTCTAGTTGACCCACTGTTGGGGTAATCCCTTTTGCAGAAGGGACCTTAAGATTGCATCATGTTCCATCATGTCAAAATCCTTCTCAAAGTTGAGTTTTAGCAGAAGAAGCAGACGTCTGGATCTTTTGCAATGGTGGATGTACTCATAGTTCCAAGCTATACAGTCTTAGATGGTGCGTGTTTTGATAAAAACATACTAATTGCAATGTACCATTCTGCATAGACGAGGTTGTGTGTGTCGGCCATGAGCTTGCTGATGAGCTTCACACTTGAGTTGAGAAGGGAAATTGGCCTGAAATCTGAGGTCTTCTCTGGGGTCGGAGTTTTAGGGATCTAGGTGATCAGGGAGCTATTGATGGGTTCCAGACTGCAGCCGTGCTCGAAGAAGGCGTTGCAGAGGCTGTATATGTCGTGCTTTATGATGTCTGATGACTTCTTATAGAATCTATTGTTGAAACCATCTGGGCCAAGAGTCTTGTCATTGGGCATTTCTTTTATGGTCTGGTCGATGTCCTAGTCGTGAAAGGGTCCATTAGTGCCATAAGGTTCAGGTATGGTGTCACAATGTTTTCAAGACCTGGAAAGAGTGATTTTGCATTGGTTTCATCGAGCCTTGATTTTAAATCATTCCACAGAAGAGCCATCTTATGGCCATGATCTGAGACTATGCAGCCAGAGAGATCCTTTAGACTGGTGACCATGTTGCGTCTATATCTTTCAGTTTCTACCGACATGAAGAACTTTGTGGCTTTATTGCCCAGGACCACCCATCTTTCAGTGTACCTTTGACGCCAGTATTCGTTCTGATATTGGAGGATCTTCTGTATGTGGTCTTTGATGAGTGTTCTAAATGCAGCTTCGTGTGGGCTGAGTTGCCTCTGTTCCTCTAGGTGGTCCATCACTTGGACCTATTGGTTTGAGAGTTGTAGTTTGAGGTGGAGGGAACCCACTGACCTGCTCCATCGTCTGATTGCCGACCTAGGGGCTTTGAATTTGTTTGAGATGGTTCTTTCCAGATCTATATTGAGAGATAGGGTGCCATTCCACATATGGTAGACTAAGTCTCTGAATCCTGGCATCTCAAACCAATACTTCTCCACTCTGAATTTTTTTGGTTTAGGAATGTTGGTGCCCATTTGGATCATGCAAGGGATGTGATCAGAGGTGGTTTTGGCAAGTGGTAGCATGATAGTGAGCGGAAAGGAGAGGGACCAATTAGCTGAGGTGAAACACCTGTCAAGCTGCTCTAGAAGGGAGGAGGCTTGCATGTTGCTCCATGTGAATTTTCTGTCCTTCAATGGGATTTCCACCAGCCCTAATAGGTTGATTACATCATTGAAGATTTGCATGTCTTCTGTATTTGCTCTCGGTTTGTTTCTGTTGTCTCGTGATCAATAATAATTGAAGTCTCCCATGATGATCCAATCCTAAGTTTTTGTAATATGGTTAGAGCCAAGACAGGTCATGAAGTCTATGCGGATTTGGCTTGCACAAGGGCCATAGACCATGGAGAGGGTCCAGTGCTTCCCATTGAGGGTGGATGTGAAGTTGATGGTGATGGCCCACGCCTTTGTATGAGACCGCTATTCTAACCCACAAGTATGCCACCCGAAGCCCCTAGAGATGGTGAAAAAGCAAACTGATCAAATCTCTTTGGGGGCAATCTGCTTGATGAATTGGCGAGCAGTCAAGGTTTTTTGGTTTCTTGTGGACAATATATCATGCAACCACTTTCTTCAATTTTCACATGGACAGCTTGGTGCTTAGTGCAGTCATTTAGCCCGCGCACTGTAAAACCCCACTTTTATGGCATGTGAATCCAGTTATGAGTTTTGTGATCAACTATATTAAAATTCCAATATAGTGGTACACATGAACTTAATACCCCCCAAACCTTTCTTGCACTAATGGTTAAATTTTATCAACATGAGTATTGGACTTCACCACTAATTCTAGAATAATTATATTCACCCCTTTTCAAACATTAGAATTATTTGAATGAAGTTTAGTAAGGCAATTCCAAGAGCAGTACTAAATGGGTCCTGCCAAAACATTCAGATTAGAGGCTCTAAATTTTTCCCTTGCCTTCTAATATCCTCCATAGCTTGCCTGCAAAATTTCAAGATTTTAGGAACTCATTTGTTATTTTATTTGAGACGCTCAGTAAATTTGAATCAAGTTTAAATTCAAATTCAAAAGTTGGTCAAAATATACTTGAACATAAAGATCTAAACACACCATTGTGTTCATCACAATTTTCTTCACTTAGCCCTGAAGTTTCATGATTTTTGGAGTTCATTTACTATTTTTAAGTGAATTACCAAAATAACAGTAGCTGTGGGGCTGACTGGCGGGGCCCACCAGTCAGCAGCCCACGTGCAGCCGCATTTCGACGCGCGCTGCGCACGCCACCGCGACGGCGTGCATGCCCAGCGTGACAGCAGCCCCCCCACCGCCGGTTGAGCTCTATAAATGGCGCCATGGCTCTCCCTTATCACTTCCCAGTTGCCCTTATCGCCTCCCCTCTCGCTGAGCCGACGGTGTGCACCGTTTTCATCCCCGCGCGCGAGCTTCCGACCGCCGGCACCGCACGCCCGTTGCTGGCCAACCGGAGACCTCTCGCGCCAATACTCCAACAGCTAGGTTGTTCCTCTTTTCCTCCTCTGTCCTCTGGATCACTTCTTTAGTTGCATAGTTGACGGTTCGGCCGATAATTTGGGGCTACACCAAAGGTCGCCGTCATGTTCACCGTGCGCCGTCCCTGATCCACATTGACAGGCCATTGCACGCGGTCTCGTGCTTCGACCCCCGTAGCAAACTAGTGCGCCGGGACGCGCTCTACGCAACGGTGAAAGCCGTTCCTTGTTTACATGAGTATCGAGCAAGTTAGCTAGGTTTTTCTCTCGGCCGAAGCTTATGAACGCGCTCGGTTTTTCATGCAATTCGAGTTACACACTTAGTCACTCTCCACAATTACTAGCAAATAGTTTCTACGCTCCTTTGCGCACCCTCTCGAACTGGAGTCACCGAAAATGATCGACCGTAGCTCAAGAATCGCGAGTTATCCCCTCCGCCGTTAAAAAGTGCCTCTGTCGCCGTCGACGACTGCTTTGCCGACCGTTACACGGCGATATCACCGGCCCAACACGTTCCTCATGCTTCCAGGATACTTCCCCATCCTTTTTAGTAGGGTTTTAGCCACAGAGCGGCAGTTCCGACATAGCCGGAGCCCTAGCGGCCGCCGCCGCCGATGCACCATGGTTTCCGACCGTCGGCAGACCTCCCCGACCCCACCATCGTGCTCAGCGCGTGATTTTACGGTTGGGTGCCCAAAGGTAGGAACTGCGGTGGCCGGGAACTAAAAATCGGAGAGGCTCGCCGGAGAGCGCCGCCGCGGGAGCCCCGCGCGCCGCCCGCATCGGTAGGTGGAAGACGACGCGGTGGGTCCCGCGTGTCAGCATCTGTCAACTCCGTCGGATCGGGTGTGGCCACGGGATCTGTCGTGGCTATGCGGTGTATATCTGTGGACCCCCGTGTGGTTTAAATGCCATTGGTCGATTTTAAATCGGTGGGGCCCACGGTTTAATTCAAATTAGAAATAAATTCCAGATTTGGCTCATACTTAGAAAATCCATAACTTTCTGTAGGATGCTCCAAAAATCTTCAAACAAATTTTGTTTGAAAGCTCTTGAGCTCTAGTTTCTGTCAGTACCAGTTAGGTTCTATGAAACTCACAGTTAAAGTCTGTAAAATATAATCTTTCCAAATGCAAGTACAATTTTTCCAGACAAGGTAGCCACTGGAAAAATCCCCAAAATTCACATACATCTCTTTGTCCTATTCTTGACTACCAGCAAAAGTTTGGGAACCATTGCAACTGTTTAACCCTCTGTATAGTTCAATTACCTTTTTCAGTTACTGAATTTTCACAGGTGTTCAGTTGCTTTATTATGTCCCAAATTTGGACTGAGTCTTCCGTTAGTCATACACTAGTTCCTGTAAAAATCTTGGATTTAATTGACCTAATATCATAGTCCTAATCCAGTTACAAACTGACTATTTATTTGAAAGCCAAAAATTCAAATATAAATAATTCCAGAAAGTATTGCCAACTTAGAAATTCAATAACTCCTTTACCAAAGCTTAGAAAATTATGAAACAAATTTTGCTAGAACCAGGACAACTTCCTCTATCTTGATTATCAACTGTTAGCTAGGTTCAAGCTGCAGTTTCCTCTCTAGAATTTTTGGAAGTTGATTGCTTGCCATAATTTTGGAGACCACAATCTACTTTGATCATCTCCTGTTCTTTGCAAGAGCCTTGATCATATTCCCTAGTATCTACAATCAAAGTTCCAAAGCCAATTAAGGTCCCTATCATATAATGATCACCATGATTAAATTATGGTCTTGGTAATGATTATTTTTCAAAATCATTTATATACATGTTATATGCATATCGTATAGTGACCGAAGTCGAGGAGGAACCAGAAGCTTTGGAAGAGCACCTTCCAATTATTAACTCAGACTCTGACCTGCAACAAGGCAAGCCCCGGTTTGCATTTAAGAGCTTTTCAAAGTTTTCCAGTTTTATTCACTTACGTCTTCAGTTGATATTGTGCATTACGTATAAGGTGTTTGATACTCCACTTGCATGACCAAAAATACCAGGAGTTGGTTGGAACACGTTACAATTTGACCTGTAGTAACTGCTTTGCTAATGCATAGGAAATCCGGTAGAAGTCGAGTAGTTGGAATCTACTCGCGAGAGATGTAGGACATATTTCACACGATTTGTTAGATATAAAATGGCAGAATATAATGAAATGGAGACCAGACAGGGAATGGATAGGAAGCTGCGAGAATTGAGTCTTGGTTGCATAGTCCTGCCTGTGTCGATTAAGGCCCGTCTGTGTGCGGCCCCGCTGAACAAGCTTGACTTGTACCGGCAACATAATGGACATATAGAATCCAATAAACTGATGTAACTTGATAAATGGGATGTCGAGGCCCACTAATTCACCATCGATAGGGGTGGGCTGAGGACAGTAAGGTGTAAATCGGTTGGCGGACACATGAGGTGTTCCGTGTGGAGACCTTCTGTTTGCGGAGGTGAGATGGGTTCGGCGTTCGAGTTTCTTGTGAAAGGTTGCCATATACGCCTAGTACTGAAGTGTTATGTAGGTACAGGTGTACTCGCTGACACTTCCGAACGACGTATGTGTCATGTTGTCCGGGTGTGTCCTGATTGCAATCACTGTCCCTCGCAGTAATAGAGTACCACTTGTTCACTGTGTCATGACGTAGTAAATACTAAAGAAGCCAGAAAATCATATTGTATTGAAATATAATTACTTTGCAACCTTGTATGATTTAGAGATAGTACAAATAAAAGTTTACAATTTCCCCATACTTTAGCTGTAATAGCATTATGTGCTCCGAGCATGTCATATCATTGGTGAGGCATTTCTTGTTTGATTGTGGAGCCCATGATGTGTCGTGCTTAGGGAATGTCATTTGCTACTTAAAACCTGATTATAAGGATCCACTTGTAGGCGAGTCATTTATGCCATTCCCTACCTATGCTTAGTAATCACCCTGCATATGTCTAGTGAGACGGGTTAGCCTTGCTGCGCCTTATGCTCACGTTTGCAGTTAACGAGTTTTTGCAGGTTATACAATCAATGAAGGGTTTGATGAGGAGGCTACACCCCCTCTAGGGTGTACAGTCGAGTGGGAACCCTGCACGCCGCCCTAATTGAGTGTTGCTAGTGCAAAGTACCCAAGGCATGGATCACTTTGCTTCTGCATAGCTAGTGCTGAGAGCGTAGCTATGATATGTATATATTTCTTTACTTCTGCTAGTATTGTAAAAACTTCCGCTGTATGAAAAATAAAAGACTCCGTCTTGTACTTATTCAGGTTCTAATCTTGTATAACTATTGGGTGTCGCATCGCACGACACCACCCAATGAGATCCTCGGATGTCGGGATCCCGGTCCCCACACGCACGTTCCAGTTTAGGATTGTGCAATTTTGTCTTAATGTGTTATACATTGGGAAAAACAGTGGCAAAAGGCAAATTTGGGTCAAAATATAATCTTGACGTAAGCACACATAAATCAGAAACAGTCCAAATTAGGAGGATCCCTCCCAGAGCAAGGCAAAAGGCATTTCGGTTCCAAAATACGGTGGACTTTCATGATAGCCAGCACCCAACAAGAATAGCATACATGCAGGGATTACATAAGTAGAGGTAAAAACAAAATTAGCCTGCATGGCACTCTGCAAAAAGAGACGGGGACTCATTGATCAGGTGATGGAGTCGCGCCCGCCACCCCGGAATGCAAGCTAAGCATGGAGATCACCATCGTCGTGTCGACGCCGCACCGCTCTGCGTGATCCTGCAGAACCGCTATTGGGAGTTTAGGATACGGAGCAAGTGCAGATTCAATAGTAGCGGGGTTGGGAATTTTGTATGATCGGGGGAGAGAGTTCTACGGGTATTACCAGTTGGCATAGAGCGAGCAGGAGAGGTGGCATTCCCATTAGAATGTGGGGGGATCCGCCGTTCAGTACATCGGCAATACGGGGGCTCGTCCTGAGGGTGTCCTACAATATGGGAGCCGGTTGACACGAGGTGCACCTGGTGAGCACGAGGGCAGTGTCATTGAGTTGGGAATCAAGTTGGGGTACTTGCACCAGATCAGAGCGCGAATGGCGACCAAGGACTCTGTCAAAGCCGCCGGTAGAGGGAGGGTTGGTCAGGGTTGTAGGAGACGGCAATGCCCTGAGGTTGGCGAAGGTGGAGCGTCCTGGGTGAGCAATCATCGCTGATGACTCTGGGCGATCCGAGTCGGCGCCGAGTAGGGGGGTGAACAGGCGCGGTTGGCGCCAACTACCAGGAGGGCGGCTGCAAGGAGGTAGCACAGGGGGCTAGAGTCAAATGGGCGGACCCAGTCCGGCTGGACTGTCCTTTTAGCCCTGAAGAACAGAAGGGGTTCCATGATAGGAGGGGGCAGGCGAACAGTTGCATCGGCGTGGGATGAGTCGGAGCTTTTGGAGCGGGTGAGGTCTGAGCTGATGCTGATCTCCTGAGGAGCCTGGAGGGGGTTTTGGTGCGACTGGTGCCAGGATCCCTAACCATTGTTGTTGTCATTGGCATCGTTGGCTTGGGCTGCTGCCACTGCAACATCCCAGACCGGGTCGGGGTTGGGCGGTGGCAAGTTGAAAGCCTTTGCCTTGGGCTTCTCCGCATCGTTGTCCAGATCCGCCGGCAGAGGGAAAGGGTGGGGGTTCCCCCCAGGTGGAACGTCATCTTCACCCGGAGGGTGGTGGGGCAGGATGAACGCCTCGTTGAGTATGACCACAGGAAAGGTCTAGGACCAAGCCTGTCCCCTAGTATCACCATCGCGAAGCACTAGACTGTGGGGGACATACCTAGTGCCATTGTAGAGGCATTTGCAAAGAACGTACCCAAGCTGCCCCGTTACATTGTGCTAGGAGAGAAGGTGGCCACAACCGCATCAACATGCTCCACAGATTGGTAGTCGAGAGGGAAGCCGAGTGTGAGGATCCAACTACAATGGCTATAGTTTGTGGTGCGACAGTTGATGCCAAAGTCATGGTGGAAGAAGGCGATCTGGTGGTTGTTGATGACAATGGGCTCCTCACGGATGAGGATGTAATGGTGGTAGCCTGAGTCGAGCCGGAAGAGGCCGATGCCCAGGGGAGTGATGCAGGATGAGCGTACCCTGAGCCAAAACTCCTGATCATGAACTTGAGCAATGCGGTTGCAGAACCAGACATACTCATCATGGAAATTCGCCTGTGTTGGAGGATGTGTTTTGCAGAGAATAAGGTGATGTTTGTTGTTATTGGAGGGTGTGGGTTGTGGTGCCTACTCGGGGGGTATAAGGGTATTAAGGAGGCGGAGAGCCAGGAAAGGCGAGGTGGGGGCGTGCTGGCGTACGTGGTGGGCAGAACTGACGTTGGAAACGTGGGGGCAGACCGACTGTTGGATTCAGTTAGTATGGGGCAAAACCATTAGAGGATCCTGGGAGGGGGCGGTCATAGAGCTCTTGGGCTTCCATACAAGAGGGCGCGCCCTGGGAGAGGAGCAGGCGGCTGCTCTGGGGCCCAGTCGAAGGCAGCGGGAGCATCGAGGACTAGCGCGACATGTTTTGGCAAAGTGGTTGGGACTGAAGCATTGGAAACAGCAGCCGTGAGGAATTAATAGGGGGAGCGGCACCGGGTGGAGTTACTTCGGGTGGTAGAAGGATGTGACAGTGCAGTATTGGGAAGGGGAGAGTTGGCGGTGGCATTGGCTTTGTCAAGGATGCTCATGATGGCGGGAATATCGCCTGTAGAGTATTGAGAGGGGGGCGATTTTGTGATGAGTTGTCTGGACCAAGGTCCCCGAAATGAGACAATCTAACTGCCTAGATACGATGCGGTTGTCTTTTAGATTTGGAATTTGAAATGCTAGGTTGGCGAGCCCTAGGTTTGCAAGGATGAGTTTGAAATAGAGGTGGGTCGTTGCTCAGGTCAGCGGCAAGACGATGAACGGTGGGGGCGTTGGCCTGTTTGGAGGATCGCCTACACAAACCATGACGGAGAGAGTGGAAGACATGAGCCAATGGAACCACATATTCTGGGTGAATCAGACAGTTGATGCCCCCAACCTTGATGGTGTTGGATGGGCATTGAGGCAAAATGGGAGGGGGGTGGTGGGGTGGTGGTGGTTGATGAATATGGAGCGGGGAGGGTTGATGGGGTGGGGAGGCAAAGGAAACTGTCTTGCAACAGCGGGGGTGTTGGGAACGTTAGGGGATGGTCTGCCAGGCCGCATCTTCTTCACCGCCATGAGCGTAGATCCTGCACCCAGTTGGGGCCCCTATCATGCCAGAGGAAGAAGTAGACATTGAAGTGCGAAGTGGTCACCTTTTCGAGGGTGAATGTGGCCTAGAGGGGGGTGAATAGGCTTTTTGAACTTTTGTCAGACCCTGAAACACTTAACAGATGGATCAAATACGGGGAGGTTAGACTAATCCGATATTGTTCGGACTAGTCTGGTGTGCGCGGACTAAAAGATCAAAGTAAATTGACAGTTCTACGTGTAGCACACTATGCAGCGGAAATCAGATTACATGTAAAGTGTATTGAACCAATGAACCAGTATATTGCAATGATCAAGTATGATACAATGTTTCAAGATGAATTTCACAATACTAGACAAAACCTAGATTATGATGAAAAGTAAAACAAAGATGCGCGAGACACGATTTTATCTCGTGGTTCGGTTCCAACGAAGGAAACCTACATCCACATTGAGGAGTCCACGGAGGACCAGGTCTTCACCAACCCTACCCTCGTCGAATCGCCACGGAGGCCGATTATCTTCCACTAATCACAAAGGGGCAAATAACTCGTTTACGGGGCCTTCTCACAAGTTTAGGGCTTCCTAAGAATTACAATGAAGAACACCACCAAACACACTCTAAAGATATACAATAAACAACAAGAGTGTGTGAGAAATCAAACCCAAGAGCTCAAGATCGTGTGGAACAAGTCTGTCTTTTGATCAATTGCTAATCCTCAAAGATTTGATCCTTTTAGGGTTAGAAATTGTGGAGAGATGTGTATTTTGGGCTCTTGGAAGGTGTGATGGCATAGAGAGTCGAGAGATGTGTAGGGGCCATTAGGGTTTGCGATGTCCGGACAAGTCCGTGGTGGTCTCCGGACTAGTCCGGTGTGCGGCATGTGGAAAACCCTAAGTGTTCAGAGATATCGGACTTGTCCATAAATGTGCGAACTAATCCGCTCTGGGCACTGGAAGTGTTCGGACTAGTCCAGCACATATCAGCCTAGTCCGATGTGGTGAACCTCGTGTAGAATTGAGGACAAGTCCGCACTTGGATGACTTGTCCGATTTTAGACAGAGAGTATTCGGACTAGTTCGGCTGATATTGGACTTGTCTGGTGTAGTGAAAAGTTTTGGGGCTAAGGAAGTCTGGACTTGGAGGACTTGTCCGATTTTAGTCAGAAGATTATCAGACTAGTCCGGCTGATATCGGACTAGTCCGGTGCTGTGTAAACTGGATTGCTTGCGGACTAGTCTGGACTGAGAGGACTTGTCTGTTTCTAGTGAGAGAGATATCGGACTAGTCCGGTGGACATCGTACTAGTCCAGACATGTAGATTCTTGTGTAGTGAGTGAGATCTCTTTTTCTTGAGCTCTTGGGATGTGTTTCTCCAACACACTATATACAAAATAAACTATTCTTTTCAGCTCTTGAGCTCTTTACCTTTTGATTCCTCATTCTCCTTTCTTTTTGAGCCTTCCTCCTAATTTCTTTAAAACCTGCGCTCATCTCTACAATTTTGTTAGGATCTCATTTGTTTGTCATAAATGAACCAAAACCCACAAGGGATGCCTATAAACAATTACAATCTCCCCCTTTTTGGTGATTGATGACAACCAATTGAGATTACACAAATATGATAAAAATTCAGATTTTCATAAAGTGTGCACATATGAGCTTTCAGTAAAATAGGCAATGTAGACATAAGACATATGTGCACTCTTTATGGTGGGGTGCAAAACTATGTGTGTGTGAGCAATAATCGTGATGTGAATGAGGTTGTCGATACCCACGTACCGGGTACCCCACAATACTGCAAGAAGTGCAAGAAAGTTCCACCTGTCAGAGTCGAAGGTCCTTGCAGGTCCCACATGTCACATTGCACTAGACCCGCATCCCCAACATGGCTGGCTCCCGGGTTAACACGTGTAAAATAAGACCGAAACAAAACTCCCAACCAAGGGAAGCTCCGGCGACTACACGTGTACAACAGCCCCGGACCTAGCCCCGCCAGAGAGGAGCTCCGGTATCGACATGTATACAGCAAGCCCGGACCTACCTTCCCGCAAGAGAAAGCTTCGGATCTGCCACATGTGGAGCCTCTGGACCTCCATCGCCAACAGAAATACGAGAAGATCACGTCTGTTACAAACATTCAAGGACGGTTAAAGCAGCAGTTACAAGGCCTAATATTGTGTCATTAATGCCATACTAATGACACACGATCAGTGCACCGTTAATAGGGGTAACGCTACCATGAAGGCACGTTACCACACTATTAATTATACTTAATACCCTTTAGACAGTGTATTAGGTCATTAAGCACGCTAGGGCCACATGTCGGGCCAGGCCAGCTTTGTAACGGTCAGTCCTTGGAACTATAAAAGGGATGCACTGCACGAATGGGATGAGGGGGGATTCAACCTGATCCTAGCGAACGTACTCACTCAATACAATTACACAAACCCCGTGGAGTAGGGTGTTATGCTCAAGCGGCCCGAACCACATAAATCTCTGAGGTCATCATCTTGATATTGATCTTTGCGTGCCCTAACCATAAAAGAACCTCCGCAGGCTGCTTCACAGCGGGTTTGGGGGAGGTGTCATATCAAACACTTCGACATACTACCAGCGGGGGGGGGGGGGGGGGGGGGTGATGAGGTTGTGATGGCCAATTTCTTCCTAGTGGTCTTAACTAGGACTGCACGGTCCTAGTTCATGAGTCTTCCACCCAACTCCATTAATAGTTGAGCAGAGCTATACCAGCAATTCACTACCAACTTCAGGAGCTCCTACACCCGACCAGGCACTGAACTGGACCTGTTTGCCGTAAAGCAAAGATCGGGGGAATTGCTACGATCCTTCATCTAGCGGTTCTCTCAGGTATGAAATACCATTGCTTCAATCTTGAGCTCCTCTGTTATTGTTGCATTCAAACAGGGTGTTCGAGATAAGAAGATGCTAGAAAAGCTGGCCATTAAAGAAGTTACCAGCGTCACAAAACTCTTCAGCCTATCCGATAAATGTGCTAGAGCTGCGGAGGGCCATGAAATGCATTCCAAACCAGCTTCGGAGGCGAACCAGAAGTCCTCCAAAGCTGAAGCCGCTACCTCCGGTAATGGCAAGAAGAAGAAGATGCCCAATGGCAAAAATAAGCCGTCGGCAGGCGCTCCAGCTGCTGCTGCTGCAGCTCCTGGAGGTCGGGGGCCACACCCCGAGAAGCAACCTCGACCTTCATCAGAGGACGGCAATAGTTCCAAAGCATGGTGTCCAATCCACAAGACGAACCAACACAGCTTGGAAGAGTGTCGGGAGGTCCAAAACCTTGCCAAGCGCTACAACAAGCGCCAGGAAGAAGCTCCCTTCCGTCAAAGGGAAGGAAAACAAAAAGTCGACAAAGCTCCGACTGAAGAGGAGCTAGGTTTCTAGGACCAATAAAAGGTCTTGAAAGCCATCGACAATATTGTCGATGACGACTTCAACATTTCTGACAACGAACGTCAGAAGACCTTGAACACCATCTATGGTGGTTCTTGGGACATCACCTCATGTAGCATCCTCAAGACAATGCGACGGGACATGGCCATGGTAGCTCCTGCTGCTAAGGCAGAACCACATCGGAAGTGGGTGGATACACCCATCATTTTCGATGCTTCAGACTGCCCCAGAAACATGATCGGGGCTGGTCAACTACCGTTGATGGTTTCACCCACCATTAACAATATCCAAATCCACCATGTCATGGTTGACGGAGGTTCCGGGCTAAACCTCATAAGCTTCAAAGCTTTCGTTAAGCTTCAGCTCTAGCCTTCTGACCTCCGCCCATCTCGACCTTTCTCCGGAGTAGGTCCAGGAACCGTTACTCCTCTTGGTTCCATTACACTCCCAGTGACCTTCGCGACCCAGGAGAACTACAAAATCGAGAAACTGGTTTTCGATGTTGCGCAGATCAGTCCGCCCTTTAATGCCATTTTGGGTAGACCAGCTTTATACAAGTTTATGGCTGCTGCCCCTTATGGTTATTTGGTGTTGAAGATGCCAACACCCATTGGAATTCTCTGGATCCGCGAAGATCATACCGCAGGAGTTACTGCACTGGAAGAACTCTATGCGCTTACCACAGCGCAAGAGGAAGCATCCGGTAAGGAGCCAGCTACGAATCCTCCAAGCATTCGTCACAAAGGCTCTACCTCCGCACCTCGGCGATGCTGACATACCCATTAAAGTCGTCCAAATTGGTTCCGATGTTGCTCAGACTACCCGTATATCAAGGGGGGGGGGTCTAAACAACAAATAGGAACTCATGCTCATCACTTTCCCCCGGGCTAATGTCGATGTGTTTGCCTGGCAACCATCACAAATGCCTGGGATCCCTAGGGAGGTGATTGAACATGATCTGAAGATTCACTCAGACGCATGACCTGTACACCAGAAGCCCCAGAAGCAATCAATCGAGCGACAAAACGTCATCTGACAGGAAATCAAGAAGTTGCTTGAAGCTGGATTAATGCGAGAAGTCTTCCATCCAGAACGCTGGCAAACCCAGTTGTTGTACCTAAGGCCGGTGGGAAGCTTCAGATGTGTATCGAGTACACCACCTTAAATAAGGCATGCAAAAAGGATCCATTTCCACTACCTAGAATAGACCAAATAGTGGACTCCACCTCCGGGTGCGAACTACTGTGTTTCTTAGATGCATATTCTGGATATCATCAAATCCAAATTTCTAAGGTAGATGAAGAGCATACTACCTTCATAACAATAGATGGATTGTATTGTTATACTGCCATGCCATTCGGTCTTAAAAATGCTGCTTCAACATTTGTGCGAGCCATGTACAAAACTTTTGGAGAGCTAATTAGAGACTTGGTGGAGGTGCATGTTGATGACATCTCGTGAAAATAAGAAACAACGAGTCACTCCTTGACAACTTAGAATCCGTCTTCAACAAGCTGCGCACTACGCACACCAAGCTGAACCCGGACAAGTGTGTCTTCGGGGTTAGCTCCGGAAATCTTCTGGGGTTCATGGTGACTCATCGAGGAATCGAAGCAAATCCAGCAAAGATCAAGGCTATAGAAGAAATGCGGCCCCCAACCCGCATTAAAGATGTCCAAAAGTTGATTGGATCTCTAGCTACGCTCAGCCAGTTTATATCAAGACTAGGAGAATGGGCGCTACCCTTCTTCAAACTCTTGAGGAAGTGCGGACCATTTCTTTGGTCTGAAGAAGCAGAAAAGGCGTTCTGAGCGCTGAAACAGCTCCTCACCACACTACCAATATTGGTAGCTCTAAACCCTGGTGAGCCTTTATTGGTTTACATTTCAGCAACTACCGAAGTTGTCAGTATGGTCCTGGTCGCGGAAAGACCGGAACCACATTCAGTCCAGGAATCCAGATCCCTCCGGGAGGGTCCGGGACCCTGTGTACTTCATCAGTGAAGTACTTCATGATGCCAAAAAAATACATTGAGGTGCATAAACTGCTTTACGCAGTTCTTATCACCTCAAGAAAGCTTCACCACTACTTCCAAGCCCACAAAATATCAGTGGTAACATCTTTTCCACTACGTGCAATTTTGCATAACCCTAATTCTATTGGGAATATTGCAAAGTGGACAGCGGAGCTGGCAGAATTCGATCTAGAATTCATGTCGAGAAAAGCAATTAAAGGTCAAGCCTTGGCTGACTTTGTGGCGGAATGGACCCCCTCTCCATCAAACCTTGGGGGCCACAATGAGTAGAAACCAGAGCTCAAAGTACTGGTATTCACTGAGCCTCACTGGACCCTCTACTTTGATGGCTCCGTGTAGAAGTAGGGGGCCGGAGCTAGAACCCTTCTCCTGGCTCCCACCAGAGAGAAGGTCAGGTACATGGTACACCTTGATTTCAAGGCAACCAACAATATGGCGGAGTATAAAGCCCTCATCTATGGACTCAAGGTGGCACTATCTTATGGTATAAAACAGCTGTTGGTGAAGGGAGATTCACAACTCATCATCAAACAAGTGAAAGGTGAATGCTCCTGCAACAATTTTCAATTAGCTTCTTATCTCCTTGAAGTCCAAAGGCTTCAAAAGGACTTTGAAGTCCCGGATCTCCATCATGTTCAATGCCTTCATATCTTCAAAGCCGATGAACTCTCGACGAAAGCCTCAACCGGAGCTCTGGCTCCTGGCGAAATCTTCGTCCAGAGGTTGTCAAAGCCAACAGCTCAGCCTACCAAACTGAGCGAAGGGGGCAAGACCAGCACCTCGAAGCTAGCGGTCCCGGTGGCCCTGTTACCATGGCGTTCACCAAGGGTTGTAGGTGCTGCCGGAAGCTCCGAGCAACCCAACATGCAAGACTCAGAAGCTCAAGTTACCTCCAATGCATGGATCTCAGAGATCCGGAGCTACTTGAAAGACAATATCCTTCCTTAAGACAGTGTATCCACCGACCAGATTGTCAGATTAGCTAAAAGATACAAGTTGGTAGAAGGAGATCTCTACCGACGAGATGCCAATGGCATCCTAATGCAGTGCATTGCAAGTGGAGAAGGCCGTGATCGACTCGCAAAAATCCATGGAGGCGAGTGCGGGAACCACGCATCTTCTCGCACGCTAGTTGGTAAAGCTTTCCAGCATGACTTTTACTGGCCTACAACACTTCAGGATGCGGTTGAGCTAGTGAAAAAATGTGAAGCGTGTCAATTTCACGCCAAACAGATTCACACACTGGCTCAATCACTACAAATGATACCTCCTACATGGCCATTCGCTGTGTGGGGCATGGACATCTTGGGACCTTTCTCAAAAGCCGTCGGAGGTTACGGGTTCTATATGTCACCATCGACAAGTTCACCAAGTGGGCGGAAGCAACTCTAGTAGTAACAATCAACAAACAATCAGCAATCAAGTTCTTGAAGTCCATTATATGCAGATTTTGAGTTCCAAACAAACTTATAACTGACAATGGAACTCAATTTACAAGTGTTGAATTCCAAGAATATTGCAAAGACCTCGGTATTCAACTTAGCTACGCTTCAGTAGCTCATCCAGCAAACAATGGCCAAGCTGAGAGAGCAAATTCAGAAATCTTAAAAGGACTCAAGATACGCACATATGAACGCTTGAAAAAAGCAAGGAGCTAACTGGATTGAAGATCTTCCGTCCGCATTATGGGCGAATAGGACAACACCTTATCGGGCAACTGGGAGACTCCATTCTTCCTGGTGTACGGAGCTAAAGCAGTCCTTCCCCTGGAGATCACCTTGGGGTCCCTCCGGATCCGAAGCTTCGATGAAGACACGCAGGACCAGCTCTGGCGTGAAGACCTTGACCTCGTCGACGAGGGAAGGAGCCAAGCAGCTGTTCGAAATGCACGTTATCGCCAAGCACTCCGGCGCTTTCATCAAAGGCATGTGCGTGATCGACAGCTTGAAGAAGATGACCTAGTGCTTCGTAAGATACTAAGCCGTGAAGGGATGAACAAACTTTCCCCCAGCTGGGAGGGCCCCTTCCGAGTCATTAAAGTATCCAGACTAGAATGCGTTTGCTTGGCAACAGAGGAGGGGACTCCGCTCCCAAATCCTTGAAACATCGAGCACCTCCGTAAGTTTTATGCTTAGATCATGAAGGTGAGTCTGTAATTACACACAATGCATGTTATAGAGTCATTATACGGAGACGAGCAAGTCCTCTGGGAGAACATCTGGACCCTTCCAGGAGGGTCCAGGAAGTTCAAGTAACACTTGAAACAGTCACAGTACTAAAAGTGTAACTACTTTCTCTGGGCTAGTACAAGATGTATAGCACATTTAGCATGGTCCATCACCCTTAGTGTGTCCTTGTCTCCCCTGTAATTTGGACCTATAATGAAAGGCATTGTTGTGTGAAAACAGACTCCACGTGCATCTACTTTTTGTACAAGGCTCAATATATCAAATTATTTTTACCCCACTTGTCTATAATGAAGTTGTGCAAATCTTTTTGAGCTTTGTTTCAAGTAATTCACATGCATTTCAAGCCTTATTGATAGTCTTTTTGGATCTTAACACTGCTACATCATCTACTTGCCTGAACGCCAAGCCAACATAGGTCCGGAGTGTGCTATCGACTTAGCCTGGTCCTGCTCCCTAAGTACGCCACTCTACCTACACTCCACAGGCCTCAGTAGGGTGAGTACTAAAAAGGAATGCAGATCTAGGAAGATTATATCAAAACGCTTGTTATTATGTTGAGTTTTTCTTCAGTTCTAAAGTCGAAATAAGAACAATAAGTCACAACCAATTTATAGATAAGAGGACAAATATTACTTTTTCTCCTGCCTTTAATGTGTAGGAAAAGCAAAAAATCACAGCAATAGTGGATGACGCCGGAGGTACTTACCTCCGACATCCTCCAAGTTGGGTCTACCGTCAATGTTTAAAATGTTGATAGTGGATGATGTCGAAGCTACCAAGCTCCGACCATCCCAGGGGGCCTGTCTTCGACGCCTCAGAATTGAAGACTTCGGACCTAAAATCTAAAAGTGCAAAGCATTCAAGTCGTCAACATACTGCCACAACCTGTGGTACATGTACACATTTCAATTGTACACATGTACCAGGGGGCCAACAAGATACGGCACAGTATCTTGAAGACAAAGAGAAATTCAAGGAAAAAAGGAGGATTTCATTAATCAAAAGTACTGGATTACAAAATTGGGATTACAAGTGACAAAAGGAGAAAAGTCCGAGCTACTGGAGGATCTAGGTCCTATGGAAAAATGAAGTAACCTTCTCAGCAGCTTCTTGGACACTAGCCCTGGCAGCATCCTCCTCCTCCGCGATGATTCCTTCAAAGATCGGATCAAGGGAGAATTGGGCGTCTCGGCTCCGGTAACATGCCAAGACATACTCAAGGACGTTCTTGGCCAATGATTTACCCTCCGTCTCCAGTTGATCAGCGATGACGTCACCCATTGCGTCATGTTTGCTGCCAGCAGAGCCAAGTGTCGCTAGCGTCTGGTCCAGCTCCTGCGCTGGGTCCTCTGGGCGTAATGGACTGAAACCAAGAGGAACAAGGGCCCTGTCCGCACGCCCCAAAAAGTCCCATACCATCAAGGACTCAGTTGCCTTTGAGCTCCGCAGCTCTTCCAGTGATCTCCGAGCGGTCGCAAGCGCTGAAACTTCACGGGCAAGGCGGTCGGCCAACTTAGCATGCTGCTGCATGTTCCCAGCAACTTGCTTCTCCTGGTCGGCCAGCTTTGTCTCCCGGAGGTGGATGCGGTTCCGCCTTTCAGATAGGTCCTTTTCCCTGCCTTTTACTCTCTCCTCCATAGCGGCAACATTAGACTCTCTTTTCGAGAGATCTTGCCCCACCTTCCAGTTCTTATTCCTCTCATCCTCCTTCCATAGATCTAGTTTTTCGCTATGATCTGCCAAATTTTTCTCACCCAGAGTCAACTTCTGGGTGACCTCCGCTTCTCTCCTCACCACATCCTCCTGCTGCCCCAGGAGTTTTTCCTCCCTCTCCTCCAGGTCCGCTCGACGCTTCAGGAGAGTTTCATTCAATTTAGCGAGCTTTTTGTAACGCTCGTCGGCAGCATCACGTCTCTCCTTGGCTTGCTCCAAGGTTTCCCTGGAGTTAGCATGGAGCGCCCGGATGGCGGCCTCCTTCTCTTCCATCATCTTATCCCAGTATTCTAACCGGGCCTTCTCCCCCTTGATCCATTCCTTCTGGTCAGCCAGCCTCGTATGAGCAAGTCTGGTCTCAAAATGGAGTCTGTTGCGCCAATGCCTCAAGGTGTTGCGCTCATCCTCCAAGGCTTTGCTCTCATGATCGAAGGCAAGCTGGACCTGCCGGAGACTTGAGCAGGCGTTGTCTATGGACAACACCAGAGGGATAGGTTCTAGGCCTGCTGGGACCATTTCTGCCGGCTCAAAAGGTTTTTCCATCATAAAAATTGGGTCCCACTCTACAATAGTGGTTCCCTAGACTCCTGCAGCGCTAGGGCCGCTCTCCTGGAGCCCTTCAGCGGCAGCAGAAGAACCCACTGGGGGAACTTCCACCTCCGTAGAATTTGAAGGCACCACTTCAGGGTCTTCAGTTGACGACTCCGAAGTTGGAAGATCTGTCGCGAGTTCTTCAGGCTGCTCTGGCTCCGGCCCAGGTACCTCCGGGACCACCACCTCTAGAGCAGCAAGCTGGAGCTTCAACTGGGGCCTCAACCGCCGCTGGCTCGGGCTCCGGCACAGAGATTACCTCTGGCACACCCGCTGGACCTCCAACCACCTCGGATCGTCAGCCGGACCCTCTACCACTTCCGGCTCATCTGCTCGATCTTCAACCGTTTCCGAAACAAGGGCTGGAGCTTGGGTAATTTCCGGCACAATAGCTAGGGCTTAGCTACTTCTGGCTTAGCAGCCAGGGCATCGACAACTTCCTGCTCGAAAGTCGGAACTTCAAGCATCGCTAGTGCTGGAGCATCAGCCTCCGCCGCCAGGGGTACATATTCAACTTCTCCGCTGCGGTCCGGCGCTACCACAAGAGCTTCGAGTGAGAACTCCGAGTCCAAGCTCACGACAGCTGGTGCCAGAGCTACCGTGACTTCTGCCTCCGCTTGACGTAGAGGCTCATCGATCGGAGTCGGAGCTTCGGCAGGTGCAGCCCCCGCCGTTGCAACAGGCGTTGAAGCATCGGGTCCTTTCTTCGACACCCTGGAAACAAACGGAAGAGAAGATTAATAACACACCAAAAACAAGACTCGCATTTTAGGGTGAGCAATCAATGCTTACCTCCGGATGCTACCATCCCTGTCACCTCAGAACCTCTTCTTTTGAGTCCCGGAGCTAGAGCCCACCAAATATTGTGAGACAACTGCTTCGGACCTCAGTTGAGGAACACTCACAGCCGCTGGAGTCCTTTCGGCTGGAGCTTCTCTTCTTCAGGAAGAACCCTCGATCCTAGAACTTCTAGCTGGCACTGAGGTCGGGGTCACCTGCACGGAGCTTACGCCTCTTGAAGACGTTTGCACTGGAGCAGGGGTAGCTACAGAAGACCTCCCTTTCCGGGGAGAAGTAGCCGTTGTGGAAGGAGCTGGTCTGACGGACCTCCCGTCAACGTGCTTCAACTTCCTCTTCCAGGTGGAGGGCTCAGCTGGCTCTTTGCCCTTGACCTTGTTGATGTCTTCAATCTTTCGGCTCAGGGCGTAGGCAGGACACCCCTCGGAAGCTCTAGGAATCGCCAACCTTGTGGTCGGACGCCTTTCTACCTCACCAAGGTCGTCAAGCACCGGCATGCTCCTCTGGAGCTCCCTACTGAACTGCACCTCCATTTTCAGGGGGAGGAAGGCTGCTGGAGGAGCCAAGTTGTCGCCATTGACGTTAATCCCATGCTGGAATTTCCTCAAATGAAACTCTAAGGATTCATCATCCAAGTTGGATTTCAGACCGGTTTCAATCCGGCCGTCATCCATTATGCTGTTGAGGGCCCACGCGAGTTTCTCCCTCTTCTTCAGCGGAGCCCACCTGTTGACCAGGAAGTTGTAGAAGACCATCTGGGGGGTCACTCCACCTTCCACGCACTCACGGATCCTGGTCAAAACAGGGTTGAAGGCATCTGATAGCACCAGAACCACACTCCATGCGCCAGTGTCAATATTGGGGAGACCTTCCGGCAGCTCCGATTTTTCGTGCTCCTCTCCCGTGACAATGATCCAATCCTTCTTCCAGTCGTCCCACTTGCCCGAAGGGAACGACTTCAAGTATTTGTAGGGGCAGTTCTTGCGCTTCACAAGATAGTAGAAGCCAAGAAACTCGGATCCCTTGCCGGTGGTGTGGATTGTGAAGAAGGTGCGGAAAAGCTCGATTCAGGGGGGAATACCCACCCACATCTTGCAGAAGTGGACGAATGAAGCCACAAGAAGAAGAGAATGAGGGACAAGGTGGTACAACTGCAAACCATAAAAGTCTAGCAGCATCAAGAGGAAAGAAGAGATAGGTGGAATGAATCCCACCATGGCGTACGCTGTGAAGTACACCATATCTCCATCACACTCCTTCTTGAATGGGAGCTTGCCGGCGCAGACCAAATGATTGAAGGAGTCACTGGACCACCCCATATAGGTATGGACCGTCTTCATGTCATCATCGCTCTTGAGGCGGCTCTTGGGGAGACCCAACTCCATTGCAGCAAAGTGGTGCAAAAAGAAGGGAAGCTAGGCGAAGTTTTGGGAGGCTCTAAGCGCAAAGATAATCGAAGGCGTAAAGAGTTCTCAAACCATGCGCATTTTCCTTCTTAAGTAAGCCTCCGCAACGCTTGTATGGAAACTGCAATGAGATCGAAAGCACTTTTAAAAAATCTACCCCGTCAATTACGAGTGGGCCTGGGGCCACCCCGACGAAGAGATCGAGGTCCTTACCCAAGGCCAACCGTTGCCATGATGGGTGGCGGGAAACCCAAAGTCGGCGCTCTGACGGGGCGCGCGGAACCGATACGGTTTTCGTATTGGGAACCGACAACCTTCAATTGTGTGAGATCCGCACTCCAAGATCTCATCTGCCGTATTCAAAACAAGCCACGCGTCGAAGGTCCATTCCCGGACCGTCACTCTATCGGCGCATCGGAGGACTTTTCAAAATTGAAGCACCGGAATCGAGAATGGCCCCACCTCCGGCAGAACAACTTAACCCAAAGGGTTTCTCCCAGAGGTGTGCCCGGGAGCCACTGTCGGTACCCTACGTATCGGGTACACCAGAATACCGCAAGAAGTGCATGAAAGTTCCACCCGTCAGAGTTGAAGGTCCTTGCAGGTACCACGTGTGACGTTGCACCAGACCCGCTTCCCTCACATGGCTGGCCCCCAGGTTAACACGTGTAAAATAACATCAGAACAAAACTCCCAACCAAGGGAAGCTCCGGCGTCTACACGTGTACAAAAGCCCCAGACCTAGCCCCCGTCAGAGAGGAGCTCCGGTACCGACACGTATACATCGAGCCCGGACCTACCTTCCCGCAAGCGAAAGCTCCGGATGTGCCACATGTGGAGCCTCCAGACCTCCATCGCCAACAGAAATACGAGTAGATCACGTCCGTTACAAACATTCAAGAATGGTTAAAGCAGTAGTTTCAAGGTCTGATAATGTGTCATAATGCCATATTAATGACACACGATCAATGCACCATTACTAGGGGTAACGCTGCAATGAAGGCACGTTACCACACTATTAATTATACTTAATACCCTTTAGACAGTGTATTAGGTCATTAAGCACGCCAGAGCCACATGTCGGGCCAAGCCAGCTTTGTAACGGTCAGTCCTTGGAACTATAAAAGGGCTGCACCGCAAGAATGGGACGAGGGGGGGATTCAACCTGATCCTAGCGTACATACTCGCTCAATACAATTACACAAACCCCATGGAGTAGGGTGTTACGCTGAAGCGGCCCGAATCACGTAAATCTCTGAGGTCATCATCTTGATATTGATCTTTGCGTGCCCTAACCACAAGAACCTCCGCGGGCTGCTTCTCAGCGGGTCCGGGGGAAGTGTCGTATCAAACACTTCGACTGAGGTAAATGGCACAATCATAACAACATCAATATGATGAAGTATGTATATCATTTTCAGAAACATAGATCATAACAAAGCATTACCACAAACTTCACAAACATGTCTAGAAGCATAATGCAAACATAATAAATGTCTTACAACACCAAAAGTCTTACAGCATTAAAAGAAACACAATTAGAGCTCTCATCTCTCAACCTACTGCTAGGACCTAAGACTCTCCCTCAATCTCTCCCCCTTTGGCATCAAGGCACCAAAAAGAATGAGAGGAAGGATCTACTCGTTGTCGCAGGCTCACTCTGTGTTTTTGGTCCTCTGGTCGTCTTCATCATCAGCTCGATCCCCTTGCAATGGAGATAAAATCCCACTAAAACTTGAGTGGATTCGATGGAGAACTCATGAAATCGCCTTGGGAGCACTTGAGTGAGGAGAGAGAACATAAGGAGAGTTGTGAGGTAGAAGAACATTAGGTTTGCGTCGGCCCTAGGGTTATGGACTCAAAAAATCGGACTAGTCCGTGGTTGACCGAACTAGTCCAGACTGCCAGAAATCTCAGCGGACTAGTCTGCATTGTGTGGACCAGTCCGGGGTAACCACAGACTAGTCCGTGGTCACCAGGACAGAAAAGTATATAGACCTTTCATATATATTTGAAGGTGCTTAAAAAGAAGATAGGGGGCAAAACACACAAATATTCTTAATGAATATGATCAGAAAAGATACAACAATCAAGCTATGACCATAATTCACCAAGATCAAGTAATTAACATAGTTTTTTGGAGGAAAATAGAAGGAGATGATTTTTCAACACAATCAACATGATTTTGAAGGTGGCATACAAGTATGCAAGTTTTCAAGCCATGTTTCGAGCATCAAGGATATTTAGTTCATTTTGGAGCTCACAAAAGCGTTTTTCATCAAGTGGCTTGGTAAAGATATGGGCTAGTTGTTTTTCAGTGTAGACATGGGAAATGGCTAGGTCTCCTTTCATTGAGTGATCTCTCAAAAAGTGATGTCGGATGTCTATGTGTTTGGTTCTAGAGTGCTCAACCGGATTATGGGCAGTTTTAATTGCACTCTCATTGTCACAAAGGAGTGGAATATGGCTCATATCGTAATCATAATCCCTTAGAGTTTGTTGCATCCAAAGGAGTTGTGCACAACAACTCTCCGCTGCAACATACTCTGCTTCAGCCGTAGATAAGGCAATGGAATTTTGTTTTTTGGAGGACAAAGAAACTAGGGATCTACCTAGAAATTGGCACGTACCGGAGATACTTTTTCTATCTACATTGCATCCGGCATAATCAGCATCGGAGTATCCAGTGAGATTGAATTTTGAACCTTTGGGATACCAAAGGCCTAGGTTGGGTGTATGAACTAAATATATCAAGATTCTTTTTACAGCTGTCAAATGACATTCCCTAGGATTGGCATGAAACCTTGCACACAAATATACACTCAACATAATGTTTGGCCTAAATGCACATAGATAGTAAAGAGCAAATCATAGAACGATATACCTTTTCGTCCATGTTTGGTCCGTCTTCATTGAGATCCAAGTGTCCATTTGTCGCCATAGGAGTCTTTATGTATGACACCCGGTTCTGAAAAACAAACCAAGTGCAGTGTATGTGTGCCCAGGATGTTGCTTCACACATACACATCAACATCACAAATGATAATCAGAAACAACCATGTCACGAATAATATAAATACCTTGATTCTATTGCAGTGGAAAATAATCTAGCGTAGGCGACTCCAACTCCACAGGCAATCGACGGTAGTACGCACGCCTAGTGCTCCATGTTGTCTTCCAAAATATCTCATGTAGCTTAATTAAGTGGGGGAATAGCAAGAGTGAGTACATGTCGTACTCAGCAAGTGTGGGAAAGTATGACATGTAGCTAAAAACAATGGCGATAATAAATAGTGGCTATTTGCAGAAAAGTACATTGTAAAACATATGAAAAAACATCCTATAATGTCTATGTGAATTTAATCCCATCATAACCCAAGTAATTATCATAACTTGTATCCAAAATTTCCATTTACCATCATACCTCACCCATCAATTCAATAATCATCCAATATACCAATTTCTCACTTTCATAACCAACCATATCCATTTCTTATAATAGTATAACCGAAACCATAACCCAACCAATGTCAATCCATCCCATATCCAAAGTTCCACTCTAATAATGGAAGTTGTCCAGGTGCTCCTGACTAGGAGCACCACTATCATGATAGTTTTTAACACTCTACAGAGGTTGTACCACTTTACCCACATGTTCATGATTTCATCACCTTTCGATGACTAAGAACCTCTATTATGCCGTCTCACACTTCCATTGGTGTGTGGCCAAGAGATCACAAAATAGCCTTCCAAAAGGGACTACAAGCATGTACGGACCCACTAAGGTTTCACCGGCAGGCTTGAATCTCCATTCCCCCACCCACGGGCCCCCTCGTGTGCCATGCGGATCCCAGTATAGCCCTCCTCGACTCCCATTCCCCGCACCATCCAATGGTCCACACAATACTAGCATCACTCCTAATTATTCATCTACGTCGCACCCATACTTGGCCTTGCGGTGGCACTGTTGTCCTGGCATATATTTGCATGAACCGGTCCTTAGATCTAAGGCAAGCAAAACCACCATACCATCCAACCTTTTCCACAGAACCATGCTTGCTTAGATCACCAAAATCCCATACTACCAAAATGATTCACCATAATTCCATCATCATTAATCCACTTAATTCATGTGTTCAATAGTTCATAATTAAGTCATTTGGTTATTCCCAATCCCAATTTAGTAAGCAGAGCAAAAGTGTAAAATACTCTTGCAACTCTCTACACCATGACCTGAGCGACAAGGGATGGCAAGCAATACTAGTAAACTCCTACGAATAGGTTTCCCATCACGTTGACACAAGCATGCAATTTTGCAAACAAACATTTAAAAATATAGGTTCAATATGGTCAAGGACACTTGCCTTAATTTTCCAAAATTTGATGGTCAAGCAAATCAAAGTCTTGTACATGAAGATCTTCTCATATTCGCTTCATGATCTAACTTCTTGAGTGTACCTGTCTATTCGCAATCAAGCACATACACAAGCAACATACACAATAAATACATTGCAATCAACACTAACAAATATGCAATGACTTGAATGCACGTCAATAATTTGTTATGATAATTAATAGCTTATTACATGGGTTTCATATTTATTACAGATTATTTAAGCAAGTTTTCGGATTAATCACTATTAACTCGGAATTGAAATAATTATCCTAGAATAAGAATTAGGTTGAAAATATCACAAAGTACTTTCTATAATTTATTCTGAATTTTCTACAACTTTTAAATAATTTTCCCTAGTGATTTACTATTTATTTGAGCAAGTTTGGAATTAATTAAAATAAATTCAGGTGCAAAATATTTATTACAGAACATTAAATATGCTGAAAATAATATTAGTAACTTACTAGAATTTATTCTAAATTTTTAGGAATTTTTGGATTTAATTTGATACTTTATCAATTAACTAGGCTTTAATCTTATTTATAAAATCTGAAAAACAGATTAAATAATACTGAAAATATAAAATTTAGTAAATCTAGAATAACCTACTGATGTTGCATGATTTAATCTAACTTGTGAGTTCCAAGTGATTTAAGATGATCTGATGATGATTAACGGCTGCTCAAATTAAACACGTCCTACACGTGATTTAATTCAAGTACTAGAACCAAAATAGTTGTCTAGATCTAGACCGTAATACCTACCATGTGCACACCTAGTCCGGACGGTTGTGGAACGGCGGTGCGACGTGTGTCTCTGAAATCTAGAGTTCTGTTGATGAAGATGGTGGTGGCCCGACGTAGACGAAGAGGACGAAGGTGTGACGTAGATGAAGGAGACGGCGATGCGATTCTCCAGCGGCACGACGACGGCGGCGCGACGATCTCCAACAAACGGTGTCTCTTCTTTTATTTTCCTCTTCTTCTCCTCTTTCTCTCTTCCCATTTCCCTAGCGGCTAAGGCTTTTTTTCTCCTCTGATCCTTTTCCTGGCACCGCTCGATGGCTTCGATTTTCGAAAACGAAACCCCACGTTAGCTTCTTATAGGTGGCGGGGAAGCGGGAGCCAGGGCCAGTTCGATGTTCGGCCACGGGACCGAGTCCCGCGCGCGTACGCCAGGTCGCACGGGCATGCGAGCGCGCTGGCTGATGGTCTGGCCGCTTGCCCATTTTGGTTTTTTTTTTGTTGTGGGGTGGTTCTTTTTGCATCGCTGTGTGGCAGCGTGCAGTCAGGCCCATGTGAGACATGGCTGGTTGGGCGTTGACTTTATTATTTCCTTTTTTGTTTCTTTCTTTTTTATTTATGATTTCTTTCTTTATTTTATTTATTTATTATTATTTATTCATTTGTTTTCATTTATATATTTTTTCTGTCTCTTTTATTTCTTTTCTTTCGTAATTAACTTACTTTTGATGTACTTATTTTGGTAAATGAATTCAATATCAGAGGATGAGTGCAAATGCTAGATGATATGTATACATTTTATATTTTTCTTTATAAAATCAATTTCTTCCTTTTTAAAATTCTAAACTTCCTATTGAAATTTTAATTTTCCAAAGTCTAAAAATTGGGATGTTACAATTCTACCCCCGTTAACATGAATCTCGCCCTCGAGATTCCAGTGGACCGGAAAAGAGATTTTGTAATAAAACTATGGATTCTTATTTAGATTTGATTTAGCCAAATTTTGAAAATTGGGGATGTTACATTATGGGCTTCGCTTTGTCCATTCCAAACATCTTGAGAATATCTTGAGTGTACTTTGTTTGGCTTATGAATGTCCCGTCCTTTTGTTGCTTCACTTCGAATCCGAAGAAGTATCTCAACTCTCCCATCATGGATATCTCGAATGTATCTGTCATAATCTTATAAAATTATGGACAAAAAGATTTGTTAGTTGAACCAAATATAATATCGTCAACATGGATTTGGCAAACGAAGAGATTATCATCAAAGTGTCTAGTAAATAAAGTGTAATCATCTTTACCAATCATGAAGCCATTTTCAATCAAAAAAATATCTAAGGCACTCATACCAAGCTATAGGAGCTTTTTTGAGGCCATAGAGAGCCTTACGTAGCTTGTACACATAGTCGGGGTACTCTTGATCTTCAAAACGGGATAGTTGCTCCACGTACACCTCGTCCTTGATCGGTCCATTGAGGAAGACGCTTTTCACGTCCACTTGATAAAGCTTGAAAGCATGGTGAGTAGCATATGCACGTAATATTCGAGTCAATTCAAGCCTAGCTACGGGAGCAAAAGTCTCTTCGAAATCCAAACCTTCGACTTGTGAGTACCCTTTGGCCACAAGTCGTGCCTTTTTCCTTGTTACAACTCCATGTTCGTCTTGCTTGTTGCAGAAGACCAATTTAGTGTTGACGATGTTGGACTTGGGTCTTTCAACAAGCTCCCACACTTCGTTCCTTTTGAAGTTGTTCAATTCTTCTTACATTGCAATAGCCCAGTCAGGGTCTTTTAATGCATCATCAACCCTTTGTGGTTCTAAATAGGAGACAAAAGAATAGTGTTCATGAAAATTAGCTATGCGAGATCGAGTTACTACTCCCTTTTGTATGTCATCAATTATATTGTTGACGGGGTGATCTCTTTGGATGCTTTGGTGTAGTCTTGGATGTGGCACTTGTGGTCTTGAATCTTCATGATTGTAATCTTCTTCTTCCAGGGATAGTTGCCCCCATTGATGTCTTGAACACCTTGATTATCTTGAGATTGACCTTGTGTGGAAGCTCCCTCTTGATCATCGTCCTCCACTTGTGGTTCATCTTCTTCATTTGCATTTGGAGGTGGCACTTGTGGTCGAATATCGCCCAACACCATTCTTCTCAGTGCTTGACATGGAGCTTCTTCTTGATCTATCACACATTGATCATCTTGCTCTCCTTGACACCCGTTAGTTTCATCGAACACTACGTCACTTGCTACTTCAACAAGTCTGGAGGTCTTGTTGAAGACATGATAAGTGTAGGAGTTTGAATCATAGCCAAGTAAGAAACCTTCATCAGACTTCAAAGCCCTTGGCTTCTAGTTGAGAATATAGCATTTTGAACTAAAAACTCAAAATATGAAATATTCGGCTTGTTACCCGTGAGTAATTCATATGAGGTTTTCCTGGGTAGGCGATGAAGATAGAGTCGGTTTATGGCGTGACAAGCAGTGTTGACCGCTTCAGCCCGGAACCAGTCCGAATTCTTGTATTCATCAAGCATTGTCCTCACCATCTCAATGAGTGTTCGGTTCTTCCCGTCGGCTACTCTGTTTTGTTAAGGAGATTATGGTGCTGAAAATTCATGCTTTATCCCTTCTTCGTGTAGATACTCCTAAACTTGGATGTTCTTGAATTCCGTTCCATTGTCACTTCGTATGTTCTTGACCATCAATGAGAATTCATTTTGAGCTCGCTTGAGGAACTTCTTTAGGGTTCCTTAAGTTTCTGTCTTATCATGCAAAAAAGAAAACCCACGTGAAGCGAGAAAAATCATCGACAATGACTAAACCGTATTTATTACCGCCGATGCTTATGTAAGCAATTGGACCGAATAGGTTCATGTTAAGGATCTCGAGCGGTCTTGTTGTAGTCATGACATTTTTTGCGGGATGTGGTGCTCCTACTTGCTTCTCGGCTTGGCATGCGCTACAAGGACTGTCTTTCTCAAAAGCAACATCCTTTAAACCTCGAATGAGATCGCCTTTAAGGAGTTTTTAAAGATTCCTCATACCAACATGTGCTAGCCGTCTATGCCACAGCCAACCCATGTTGCAATCAAGCATGTGTCAAGTTCGGCTTTATCTTTATTAAAGTCAACTAGATAAAGTTTTCCCTTTAAAACACCCTTGAATGCAACCGAGTTATCATTCCTTCTAGAGACGATCACACCCTCATTAGTGAATAAACAATATTAACCCTTGTCACACAATTGAGATATGGACAAAAGGATATAATCCAAGGAGTTAACGTGTAATACATGAGAAAGAGTATGTTGTGATGAAATTGCAATTTTACCGGTACCAAGCACCCTTCCTTGACTGTTATCACCAAAGTATATGCCTTTACTTGGATCCTTATTTTCTTCATATTCCAGAAACATTCTTCTTTCTCCGGTCATGTGATTTGTGACACCACTATCTAGCACCCATTTGGCTCCATCGGATGAATATGCTTGCAAAAGACAAATTATGCCTTGGTCTTAGGTACCCAAGCTTGCTTGAGTCCTTTGAGGTTAGTCACAAGTGATTTGGGTACCCACACATGAGATTTGGTATTCCCATGGCGTGGCCCAACATATTTAGCATAAACTCTACCAAGATTACTTTTCATGAGTACATATGAAGCATCAAATGTTCTAAATAAAATTTGTTGTTCATATGAGTTAACAATGTTCATTTTATCAAGGTTATTTTTTTTTCCAACATGAGAAGAGCTTCCCTTGACAAAAGCGATGCGTTCCTTGTTATTCTTGTGGATTCTAGCGTTTTGCTTTTCACCATAAGAATACCCAATGCCATATTTGACATTAGGAGGTCTTGTGACCGAGTATGCACTGCGTGCATACTTGACTTTCTCCTTGTCAAATACGGCACTTTGAGAAGAACGCTTTTCCTTTGTCATGTTTGGCTTTTCCTTCAAGTTAGTGTTATTTCTAGCACATGTACAAGCAATGAAAGTTTCAGATTTTATATGTTGAGAAGGTGAGCTTGAAGAGGATGAAGAACAACTTTGCTTGAGTGACTCAACTTGTACCTCAAGGATCTTGTTAACCTTGGTTAAGTTAGCAAGTTCATCCTTGATAGTCATGTTTGAGTATTTTAGCTTCAAACAAGCTTCCTTGCTTGAAGCTAACTCAAGTTCCAGTGAATTATTTCGCACCTTTTCAATCTCAAGGAGCTTTTTGATCTTAAGATATTCTTCCATTTGGAGGATGATCATATCTTCTTGACGATCAACTAGCTCCTCCTTATCAACAAGCTTATCCATTAGAAATATCATTGTAGCAGCAGTTTTCTTGTCTAAACCCCTAAGCATATCTTCATCATCACTAGAATTATCACTATCACTAGCAAAAGAATGTCAAGAGGAAGATTTAGTTGTTACCTTTATTTTACCTTCCTTGGCCATTAGGCATGTGTTGTCGTTATCCTTCCATGCACCCATGGTTGGGAAGAGAGTGGATTTCTTGGTAGTCTTCTTCATGGCTATGGTGTCCATCTCCTCTTCTTCTTTGGATGAGGATTCATCATTGGAGTCCCACTCCTTCCCTAGATGCGCTTGGCCATATTGCTTTTATTTCTTGAACATCTTCTTCGGTTGAGGCTTGCTGTCTTTAGTCTTCTTCTTATTCTCTTCATGTGGACAATCCACTATGAAATAGTCATACTCTCCACAGTTATAGCAAGCACGCCTCATTTTTTGTCTTCGTTTGTCCCTATGTCTTCCTTCATTAGAGCTACCACCTTGTCTTCTCCTCGTCATTTTCTTGAACTTCTTCATGAACAAGATCATGTCTTCTCAATCAATATAACTGCTCTCGTCATCGCTGTCATCTTCTCCATGAGCTTCTCGAGCTTATTTTGATATGGGTTTACAAGTTGACTTCAAGGCAACTCCTTTCTTCTTTGCGGAGGTAAGATCGGCGATTTCCTTGACATGTTTAGCTTGCTTCTCCATCATTTCAAAGTTGATAATCTTTCCAAGAAGTTCATCCGGGGTCATTTTCCGATACCCGGGGCTTTCTCTAATCATGGAGCATAGCGTCACATTATGAGGCATGAATGCTCTAAGAATCAGCTTCATGACCTCATGATCATTCTACTTCTTGCTACCATAAGCTCGAACTTTTTTGATGAGATTCTTGAGTCTGTTGTACATGTCTTGTAGTGATTCATCTTCTTCGATAGCGAATCTTCCCAATTCGCCTTCTATCATCTCAATCTTGGGTCGTACATGGCGATCACCTTCATTTGCGGTTTTGTAGAGTATCCCATATCTCCTTTGCAATTTCGAGTCCATCCACCTTGGTGAACTCGTCTCGGCTTAGTGATGAAGTGATCACGGCTGCTGCTTGAGCATTCCGATGATTGGCTTGTTCTTGGCTTGGAGTCAGCTCTTCATCATCATCCAGGATATCTATCCCTGTATACACTATATGCCACAAACCCGGGTTAAGAGATATGAGATGCATTTTTCATGTTTTGTCTCCACATTGAATAGTCATTGCCATCAAAGAAAGGTGCTTTCCCTAGAGGAATTGATAAGTAATGATTATTATTGGAATTCAAACTATCATAGTTAAAAGGATATCGGGAGTAGTCAGTGTGACTACTCCCCTTCTTCTTTTCGTTGTCGATCTTCTTCTTCCCTTTTGGGGAAAGTGCTTTCTTCCCTAGTAGAGCCTTGAGTTGAAGCATCTCCTCATCATAATCCTCTCAGTCTTGGATGGCGTCGAGGAGCTTCTCCAGCTTTTGTGTCTTTTCATCATCACCCTTCTCGTTGTTGAAGTTCTTGTTTACATCCTTGATGTCCGACATTGTCTCTTCGAGTGGTGAGTCTCTTTTGAAGAGTTTGGATCTGATACCAATTGAATGTGGCCTAGAGGGGGGTGAATAGGTTTTTTGAACTTTTGTCGAACCCTGAAACACTTAACAGATGGATCAAATACGGGGAGATCGAACTAATCTGGTATTGTGCGGACTAGTCCAGTGTGCGCGGACTAAAAGATCAAAGTAAATTGACAATTCTACGTCTAGCACACTATGCGGCGGAAATCAGATTACAAGTAAAGTGTATTGAACCAATGAACCAATATATTGCAATGATCAAGTATGATACAATGTTTCAAGATGAATTTCACAATGCTAGACAAAACCAAGATTATGATGAAAAGTAAAACAAAGAAGTGTGAGACACAATTTTATCCCGTGGTTCGATTCCCACGAAGGAAACCTACATCCACGTTCAAGAGTCCACGGAGGACCGAGTCTTCACCAACCCTTCCCTCGTCGAATCATCACAAAGGCCGATTCTCTTCCACTAATCACAAAGGGGCAAATAACTCATTCAAGGGGCCGTCTCACATGTTGAGGGCTCCCCAAGAATTACAATGAAGAACACCACTAAACACACTTGAAAGATATACAATAAACAGCAAGAGTGTGTGAGAAATCAAACCCAAGAGCTCAAGATCATGTGGAACAAGTCTCTCCTTTGATCAATTGTTAATCCTCAAAGATTTGATCCTTTTAGGGTAAGAATGTGTGGAGATATGTGTATTTTGGGCTCTTGGAAGGTGTGACGGCGCAGGGAGTCGAGAGTATTGGTTGTAGGGCCATACACCTCTATTTATATTAGGGTTTCCAAAAGTTATCGTTACGGTTTGCGATGTCCGGACTTGTCCGTGGTGGACTCTGGACTAGTCCGGTGTGTGGCATGTGGAAAACCCTAAGTGTTTAGAGATATCTAACTTGTCCGTAAATGTGCGGACTAATCCACTCTAGGCACTGGAAGTCTTCAGACTAGTCCGGCACATATTGGCCTAGTGTGGTGTGGTGAACCACGTGTAGAATTGAGGACAAGTCCGCACTTTGAGGACTTGTCCGATTTTAGTCAGAGAGTTTTCGGACTAGTCCGGCTGATGTCGGACTTGTCCGGTGTAGTGAAAAGTTATGGGGCTAAGGACAAGTCCAGAGTTGGAGTACTTGTCAGACTTTAGTAAGAAGTTTATCGGACTAGTCTAGCTGATATGGGACTAGTTTTGTGCTGCGTAAACTGGAGTGCTTGCGGACAAGTCTGCACTGGGAGGACTTGTCTGTTTCTAGTCAGAGAGATATTAGACTAGTCCAGTGGACATCAGACTAGTCCGGACATGTAGATTTTTGTGTAGTGAGTGAGATCTCTTTTACATGAGCTCTTGGGATGTGTTTCTCCAGCACACTCTATACAAAAAAAACTATTCTTTTCAGCTCTTGAGCTCTTTTCCTTTTGATTCCTTATTCTCCTTTCTTTTTGAGCGTTCCTCCTAGTTTCTTTAAAAACTGTGCTCATCTCAATAATTTTGGTAGGATCTCATTTGTTTGTCATAAATCAACCAAAACCCACAAGGGATGCCTAGATGCACTTACAGGAGCGAACTAACTGACCAACATTGCGTGACGCAGCCGCAAACCGGAAGTGATGGTCGCTTGCCATGGAGACATGAAAGCCACCCGGGGTGCACCCCAGGGCGGCGGTGAGCGCCCAGCCAATGGACTCCTTAGTGAGCCAGAAGGTATAGCAGCAGAAAACTGTGAACATTAAGAAAGCACCCACAATGGAGGTGGAGGGGTGGTGGACAGAGGAGGAGAGCAAGTGCAACACCTTGATGAGAAGTCTCTTCCTTTTGCAAAACTCCATCCGCTGACATCAATAGGCGGACAATCGCCATCCATGGCGCGAGGATGAGGTTGGGCCCACACGGGATCACCAGGGACACCATCCCGATAGCGATAAGCAGTGGTGGCAGACACGGGTGGTGAGGGCGAGGGAGCGGGTCGGGAGCGCCATGCGTCTTCTCTTTTCCTTGGTAACTATTCTTGTCTGAGAATTCAGCATACAACAAGCTCTTGTCTCAGCTGGGTCCATGCTTCAAGGCACAAGCTCTCAACATATCCTCTAATATTTTATTTGTCCTCTTGGATTTCCCGTCAGTCTGTGGGTGATGTGCGGAGCTGAAATTTAACCTGGTACCCATAGCTTCGTGCAGTTTCCCCAAGAAACTTGAGGTGAATTGGGAACCTCGGTCGGAGACTATCCTTTTTGAGACTCCATGCCGACATACAATATTCTCCATATACAACTCGGCTAACTGTGCCACAATGTACTTTGTTTTGACAAGAATAAAATGAGCATATTTTGTCAACCGATCCACAATAACCCATATGGAGTCATAGCCAGACTGGTACACGGTAATCCAACTATGAAGTCCATACCGATTTCTACCCACTTCCACCCGGGTATTTTAAGTGGTTGTAATAGCCTAGCTAGCCTTTCATGTTCAGCCTTCACTCGTTGGCATGTGTCACATAATGCAACATATGTAGCTATGTCATTCTTCATTCCATACCACCTGTAGCACATCTTCAAGTCCTGGTACAATTTTGTACAACCCAAAATGAATGGAGTAAGAGGAGTCGTGTGCCCCCTTCAATATTGTCTCTCGGATATGCTTCACATTAGGCACAACAATTCTTTTCCCAAGCCATATCGTGCCATGATTGTCTTCATCAAACCTCCATTCCCTCCCTTCTTGGATCCTTTCCTTGTTTTCTTGGATTTCCTCATCCTTAGCTTGACCTTCTCGTATTCCTTGTTCCAATGTTGGGTTTACCTCCATTACCCCCATTTGATTCACAAATCCAAGGTGCAACCTTTCTAACTCCTTACATAACTTGGATGGCAACTCTCAAACCATGAGTTGGTGGCTTGCTCCTTTTCTGCTCAAGGCATCCGCCACTACATTAGCCTTTTCTGGGTGATAGTTGATTCCCACATCATAATCCTTGATGATATCCAACCATCTTTGTTGCCTCAAATTCAGATCTCTTGCGTGAATATGTACTTGAGGCTCTTGTGATCCATGTATATCTCACATATATGTCCAAGGATGTAGTGCCTCCAAATCTTCAAAACATGCACTACGGCTGCAAGTTCGAGATCATGCGTAGGATAGTTCATCTCATGTTTCTTAAATTGTCCCAGTGCATAAGCTACCACTTGGCCTTCTTGCATGAGCACGCATCCAAGCCCTTGTCTCGAGGCGTCGCAATATGTATCAAAACTCTTGCTCACATCTGGCAATACTAGTACCGGGGTGGTTGTCAACCTCTTCTTTAATTCCTCAAAACTCTCCTTGAAATATTGAGTAGATTGGAATGCTTTCCTTTTCATTAACAATTCAGTCATGGGATTTGCTATTTTGGAGAAATCCTTGATGAATTGGCGGTAATACCCAGCCATTCCAAGAAAGCACCAAATTTCCTTCACATTCTGTGATGGATCCCACTTCAACATGTAGGATCGAAGAGCATGTGAAAAGCTACCAGAGGGGGGGTGAATGGTAGATTTAAAAATCTTACGCAGCGGAAACAATTAAATCCCAACCCCTTCGGCAGAAAACAGATCTGTTAAAGAAATCGTGTGTCAAACGAATCTAAGCGCGTTTCTTCGTGACAAATACGATATATATCAGAGATACTAAAGTCACGAAGATGACACAACAAGAATTACTTAAATCTGTCGATAGAAACTCAAGTTATGATCAAAAGATTGAAATACGATCAATCCGTTCTACCGACTAAAGAACAGTTTTGTAACTCTGCAAAGAAACTCGTGTAGATACAAAAACACAAATCCAATGACTGTGTAATTTTCACAGATGATAGAAAATCAAGTTGTGAAAACAATCCAAAAAGAGTCACGTCGATTGAATGTGTAAAACTCGAGTTACGATAAAACCAGCGATGAAAGGTAGTACTGAACTAAAACTCGACGAGTAAAACTTGTATCAAACAAGTCGAACGAACAAGGCACAAAAGTTCCTTTCAACTACGAGTTTTATTCGATAGAGAACAACAGGAACAGCCCAAAAGTCGTCGTGCAACCCTTCTCTATTGCATCAGTTGCCTCCCGAGTCTTGGCATTCCCTTGCTTTTATAAGCATCCCTCAGGCCAACTCAACTCAGATCCGAATTCTTATCCTACCCAGATCACGAATCCCATCTAACCATAACTGCTCAAGATCTTCCTATACACAGATAGAAACAATCTCGAGACTTCCTAACAGACTCGGAACACATCCCGTATTCCCAAACACAACTCAACTTTCGTGCAGCACACGAAATCTACCATAACCAACTCAATATTTCCATACCAAGCCATAACCGACTCAGCCAGCAGCCGAAGTCATCATCCAGTATGATCTGATCCTTCTAATCAGATCTCCCTTCCTTAATCCGTCTCCAGAACCATGTTGCCACGTCATGCACCGCATGCATACATGCAAACACCTTCCTTCGACCTTCATATGCACTGTCGTTGATTCAATCATCCTGGGCGACCTCCTGACCCGCTCAACCACAATTCCTCCTGAACTTGGTTGTTGGAACCTCATCTCCTCCCTGCGATTAGTCCAAGGGATCCTGTCACCAGCCATGACTTGAACTGAAGCAGCTCCTACACATGAACAAACAAACAATCCATACGAGCCCAAGTCCACGACTTGACTCACGTCTGTTCCGAACACAACACCTTACATGAGCACCTCACATAAGCATGTTGCAAAAACCACAATAGAAACAACATCATCCATATCAACCAAAACACACCAAAAACTTAGCAAATGAATACTAAGCAATCTTTTCAAAGATGTAAAGCAAGTATGAAACATTGCAAGCTAAAAGCAAGAACATTGCAGACTAGCTCCGGACCTTGCCAAAACTAACCGGACCTTGAGCTGGAGCTTACCAAAGCTAGCCGGACCTAGTGTCAGAGCTTACCAAAAACTAGCACAACCAAGCAACCGCCAGAGCTTCCAAAAAACTAGCAGGAACAAGTTAACCCGAAGCTGGAGCGCAACTCAGAGCTTAGCAAAGACATGTTGGAACTTATCAAAAACATGCCAGAGCTAAAAACAAAACTCACCGGATCTAACCAAAAGCTAGTCAGGCTTTGCTAGCAAATCGAACCTAGCATCGGACGTACCCGGAGCTACCCAAAACAAGCCGGACCTACCATCGGACCTTGTTGTAGCTCGGAGCTAGAGTCGGACCTTGCTAAGAAGGTGTTTTAGCAGAATTCAAAACTTTTATTGCCATAGCCAATGTATTCAGCACACATAGGTCTCACAATCTCCACCTTGATGAATGCATTGGCAACACCATTTAAAATCCGAACATGGGCTTATTCACATTAAAAGTTTTGAAAACTATTTCTCCCCTTTTTGTAAATCAGAAACAAAATGAGAAGAAAATCAAAAATCAAAAATCATATATAAAAAATCATATATCTCTCCCCCTTTATCATCTCTCCCCATGCACATTATCTCTCCCCCTTTCATACTTCTCTCTCTGAGAAGAATCATGCCAATGTGTGATTAATTTCTCCCCCTTTGACAATGTATTCAGCAAGATTCAAAAGAGAAATTTAAAATGTTATGAGCATATTTTAACATGTACATATAAATAAAGCTCATCCAAGTCATACTATCAAGTAACTTACACTATCACATCAATGAGATACGTAAAGTAGTGTAAGCCATGCTAGAGATCAAATGTAATTATCAATTTAAGAAAGTCATGATCTCACAAACTTAACTATTTCAAAACCTGAAAGCATGACACTAGTTTCTGCAATTTATTATTTTTCAAAGCATAAATTTTGATCATATGATATTTTCAAGAGATTATATGCGCATCTGCCTTATTCTAACCAACCAAGCCAAGCCTATGTCATTTGACAATTAGAAGCTTAAGGACATGGTTTTAGTGTTACACAACTTCTTCCAAGTTCATATCTAAGTGCAATGATAAGCCATCTCAAAAGAAGAAGTGCGATGCATGCATATTCTCTTGATCTTTTCTCAATTTTTATTTGATCATAAAAGCTCAACATGTGAGTTGATAACTTGATTAATTCTTTATGATTAAAAGCACTTGTGAGCATGCAACAAGTTCAAAATATCAAGAAAGTTCGATCATGACCAGATTTTAGTGTAAGTAATTATTCCAATTACTAGTCATGGCAAAGACTACAAAATGTATAACATGAGTAATGTAGTAAGAACTTTCAGCATGAATAAGGAATCACAAGTAATATATGTATGAAATACTATGCTCATATTATTTTAGTTCAGATTCACACATGGACTTCCCAAGTTTCAAAGCTCCCCCTCAATTTAAGCCATGAGGGTGCATAACCCCTATTTCACTACGAATGTAACAAAAACGAGTGAAATCCAAAGGAATTGTAAAAATGGCAGCCAATTGTTGTTTGGTATCTACATGGTGAAGCACAATGTTTCCCTTTTCAACATTATCACAGAGAAAGTGATACCTAATGTCAATGTGCTTAGTTCTAGAATATTGCACAGGTTTATTAGCAATGCAAATGGCACTAGTGTTATCACAAAACAGTGGAACACTATGTAGATCAACCCCATAGTCCTTAAGTGTTTGAACAATCCAAAGAATTTGTGAGCAAGCGCTAGCAGCAGCTACATATTCAGATTCGGTTGTGGATTGTGCAACTGAACATTGTTTTCTAGAGGACCAAGCAACAAGTGAATTACCAAGAAAATGACAAGCTCCAGAAGTATTTTTCCTATCAACCCTACAATCCCCAAAATTAGCATCCAAAAAAGCTTTCAAAGAAATGGTTGAGGAAGAAGGAAGAAAAATGCCAAATTCTTGAGATCCATGTAAGTACCTGAGAATCTTTTTGATGACTTGACGATGTGAAGCACGTGGGGAGGCTTGAAATCGTGCACAAAGACATATGCTGAATTGTATGCCTGGTCTTGATGTCGTGGGGTACAAAAGTGATCCAATCATGCTTCTATATTCCTTTTGATCCACGGATTCACCATCTTCATTAAGTTCAAGTGTTGTTGTTGTTCCCATTGGTGTTTGAAGAGTCTTGCTTTTGTCCATGTTGAAGCGCCTTAGGAGGTCTTTTGTATACTTCGTTTGATGCATAAAGGTACCCTCCTTGGTTTGCTTGATTTGCAGCCCCAAAAAGTATGTGAGTTCTCCCATCATACTCATCTAAAATTCTGAACTCATCATAGCTGAAAACTTGGACACAAAAGCACAACCAAAGATAATATCATCCACATACACTTGAACGAATAATGAGTCATTGTCATGCTTAAGCACAAAAAGAGTTTTATCAACCTTGCCCATGGTAAACCACTTTTCAAGTAAGAATGTTTTTAACCTATCATACCATGCTCTAGGGGCTTGTTTGAGACCGTACAAGGCTTTGGACAGTTTGTAAACATGATTAGGAAAATCTGAATTTTCAAAACCCGGTGGTTGTTTGACATAAACCTCCTCATATATGTAGCCATTGAGAAAAGCACTTTTAACATCCATTTGATATAGCTTAAAACCTTTAGATGCAACAAAAGCTAACAAAATTCTTATGGCTTCTAATCTAACAACAGGAGCAAAAGTTTCATCAAAATCTAGACCTTCAACTTGAGTGAAACCTTGAGCAACCAACCTAGCCTTGTTCCTAACCACAACCCCATCCTCACTTTGTTTATTTTTAAACACCCATTTAGTTCCAATTAAGGTGTGACCTTGAGGTGGAGGTACAAGTTTCCAAACATTATTTCTTTCAAAATTTTCTAATTCTTCTTCCATGGTAATAATCCAAGATTCATTAGTGAGTGCGTGTGATATATCCTTGGGTTCAAAAGAAGCAACAAAAGCAGAATGAGCATGAGAGTTTGGATCGCAAAACCTGGACCATGTAACTCGTTCAGGCATGCTTCCAATTATATCATGTGGGGGATGATCTTTTGTAAATCCATGTGGGAACAGATGTATCACAAGCTTCTTCCTCATTAGATTCATCACAGATTGATGAGCTTGTGGCTTTTGGACGATCAGGACCAGCATAGGTGATAGCCGAAACTTGCTCAATGTTTGGAGCTGGACACGTGTCAGCTTCAGAACTATCAGGCAGAATCACAAGCTCTTCTTGTTCTTCAAAAATACCCTCCCGCTGAGCATATGGATCTAGTCCTCCAGCACCGGAGCTAGTACGTGGGCTAGCTTCATCAAAAGAAACTTCACAAGTCTCCACAATTTTGTTAGTTCCAAGTAAAAGCACACGGTATCCTTTAGTGTGAGATGGGTAACTAAGAAACATGGCATCTTTGGATCTAGCTTCCAATTTATCAAGATTTCCATGTTTCTTAACAAAGCATTTGCAACCAAAGACCTGAAAGTGTGTGACACCAGGCCTATGTCCAAACCGGAGCTCATATGGTGTTTTACCTAGCTTAGCGTGCAAGCAAACACGATTTGAGACATAACAAGCGGCTGCAATTGCATCAGCCCAAAATTTCCTAGGAGTTTCATATTCATCAAGCATAGTCCTAGCCATCTCAACTAAGGTTCTGTTCTTTCTTTCTACAAAACCGTTATTTTGAGGTACATATGGTGAAGAAAATTGATGATCTATTCCATTTTCAGCACAAATGATCAAAAGATTGATTTTTAAATTCAGTTCCGTTATCACTTCTAATTGCTTTTAAAGATCCTGGGTGATCAATTGATAATCTAAGAAATAAAGTTCTAAAATGACTAAAAGCTTCATTCTTAGACGCCATAAAGTAAACCCAAGAGTATCTAGAATAATCATCAACAATAACAAAAACATACCATTTACCTTCGAAGGATTGAACATGTGAAGGTCCTACAGTTTCAAGGTGCAAAAGTTGACCCGGTTCAGTTGTCATGATCATTGTGAGAGGATTATGTGAACCTGCAACCATCTTAGCATGTATACAAGAAGAGCACACAATTTCCTTGTCCCCTTTTAGCTTAGGCAGCCCACGTATGCGATCAAGAGCACTAACACGTGTTAGATGATCAAGGCCTATGTGACCAAGTCTACGATGCCTAAAATATAAATCCTTAGAATCATTAGCAACTAGACACCTATGCTTAGAGGAAGACATATCAAAATCAACTTTAAAAACTCTTCCAAAATGAGACATGTTAAACAAAAGCTCACTATTTGAATCTACAACTTTGCATCAATTTTTAGTGAAAGTTATTTCCAAATTCTCATCAAGCAATTGAGAAACGGAAAGCAAGTTGTACTTCAAATTTTTAACAAGTGCCACATCTTTTATAGTGTAGTGATCATTTACTCTAACCGAACCCTTAGCAATTATAGGAGTTGAAGAATTATCAGCAAAAGTAACATTCTCTACACGTGACACAAAAGATAGGGAGGATAACCATTCTTTGTTACCGGTCATGTGGCATGAGCAACCTGAATTCACAATCCAAATGTTCTCCTTCCTCAAGCGTGAAACCTACACAGAAGCACAATACGTCGATGACTCAATACTGGGATTAGTCAATAGGCATTTTGGAATCCAGTACTGAGCCATGCGACGTCTAGTAGGAACAACATGTGAAAGCTGTGATAAAACAGCAGGTTTACGAGTCAATGGTTGAGGTTTTTTGCTCTTGACTAATGATTTAGAAGTTGTTACTTGTTTAGAACAAAAACCAGTAGCTCCGGAGGAAAAAGTAGAAGGTCCGGAGACAAAAACTGAAGCTCCGGATGGAGCAACAGAAGGTCTGGGAGCTCTCGGAGCTATCGAAGCTACTGAAGCTGCTTTTGTGAATTTTTTACCAGATGGTTTGGAAGCTACCTTTTCAAATTTCTAACTCACTAAAGCAGGTTGCATGTTTCTATGTTTAGGTTTACCATGAAGGTTATGAGTTCTAGCAGACTTTTTATCCTTTTTAAATTGTTTAGCTAGTCTATAACAAAAATCTACAACATGACCATTTTTATCACAATAAGTAAAATGAAATTTAATTTTGTGATCATGTCTAGATGAGCACCTAGCATTAGAAACAGAATTAGAAAACACTCCTGCAGATTCAATAATCACATCCTTTTGTGTAGGGACAGTTTTGATTAAACTTCTTCCAAAAGATTTTACAATTTGAGGTGGATGTGTTTTAAAATGAACATGAGAATCAAAACCTAAACCATTTTTATCATTACAAGGTACGGATGAACTCAATAGCATGTTTAGATTTTTGTTCCCAACACAAAACCGCTCTAGTGTCCTATTCATGTCATCAAGTTTGTTAGATAAGTCTAGGCAGTTTTCACATGAAGTTTTTCTTTTTAGTTTGCAATTTGAACAATATTTAACTTCATGAGAACATAGATCATTGTTCAGAATGGAAATTTCATTCACTACATCTTTTAGTTTCTTATCAAGATTATCACATGCAGAACAATGTAATTCATATGTAGAACAAGAAGCATCTTTTAGGTTTTTATCATTAAGTGCAGCAAGATTTTTGTTCTTTTCAATTTCTTCATCAAGTATATCTAGAATTGAGGAGTGTGCACTTCTTAATGTGGACAATTGTTCATAGATTAAGTCACATGAGGGACATGCATCATTACTAGGAATCAGAGATTTTAACCAATTGATTTCAGATTCTAGTGATTCAATTTTAACAGCATTATCCCTAAATTTCTTGTCCTTTTCTTTGACTATAACAGGTGCACGAGAAATAGAATCACACATTTCATTATAGGTAGAACATACTTCATCATCGTTACTGTTGTGTTCTGCATCCTCCTGACTTGATCTTGATCCTATTTTGCCCGCCATGAAACATATGTTGGCCAAATCGTCATCATCTTCATCACTTTCAAAGTCTACGTCACATGAACTAAGCTCTTGAAGCACGGTGATGAAGCTATTAATCATCTTGCGTCCTATGGTACCCTTCTTCTTCTTGTTGGGATTTCCAGAGGTGGTCCAGACCTTGTTCTGTTTTTCTTTACGAGTAGTCGGACCCGAAAGGTTAGGGCATTCTTTACAAAAGTGTCCTGTCTTACCACATTCAAAGCATCGTTGAGGTCTGGAGCTTCCTCTCCTTCTAGTTCTCACATTTTGCAATGCCTTTGAGAACCTAGTAGAGAGAAGTGCTAGCTCCTCCTCTGGAAACTCCTCAATTTGTTCAAGGGTTAGAGAGGACAACAAAGCAAGAGTATTGCAAGTTGATGATTGACCGGAGCTAGGCATATCATGTTGTGAGACAAATGCAATAGACTTATTTGGGTTCTTACATGATAAGATGTCAATTTCATGAGTTTTGAGTTTAGAGTAAAGCACATTTAATGTAAGAGAACTCATGACAGTTGATTCACGAATAGATGTTACTTTCATCTCCCAAATTGACATGTCTAATGCACTAAGAAGTTGCCTAGCATTCTCAGCATCAGAAAAGTTAACATTAACACTACGTAAGTTGCTGAGAATTTTATTGAAGCGAGCAAAGAGGTCATCGATGAACTCACCGGGTTGCGTCTCGAAACGCATATATTCCTTTTTGAACATATCTTGTTTTACCTCCTTGATTGTGTTGGAGCCTTCATGATAATCACAGAGAGCTCTCCAGACATCGTATGCTGATCGGAGGTGCGCGACACGATCAAAGTTGCTTTGGGTGAGTCTCTGTATGATCAAGTTGCGAGACTTCTTGTTGTTGTCGACGTCTCGTAGGTTTGTAGCCGTAATATAATCGTTAGGTGGCACTTCATAAGTCTTGTACACCTTCTACCATATTGCAAAGCCTTGCGCCTGGATGAAAGCCTCCATGCATGCCTTCCAAACCTAAAAATCAATACTAGCAAACACACAAGGTTTGACGGAGTATTTCTCCATGATGATTAGTCAAAAAACACATGCAAATCACAGTGATTGGAGCACCGTAGCTCTGATACCAATTGTAGGATCGAAGAGCACGTGAAAAGATACCAGAGGGGGGTGAATGGTAGATTTAAAAATCCTACGCAGCGGAAACAAAATCCCAACCCCTTCGGCAAAAAACAGATCTGTTAAAGAAATCGTGTGTCAGATGAATCTAAGCATGTTTCTTCGTGACAAAAATGATAGATATCAGAGAGACTAAAGTCACGAAGATGACACAACATGAATTACTTAAATCTGTCGATAGAAACTCAAGTTACGATCAAAAGATTGAAATACGATCAATCCGTTCTACTGAGTCAAGAACAGTTATGTAACTCTGCAAAGAAACTCGTGTAGATACAAAAAAACAAATCCAATGACTGTGTAATTTTCATAGATGATAGAAAATCAAGTTGTGAAAACAATCCAAAAAGAATCACGTCGATTGCATGTGTAAAACTCGAGTTACGATAAAACCACCGATGAAAGGTAGTACTGAACTAAAACTCGACGAGTAAAACTTGTATGAAACAAGTTGAACGAACAAGGCACAAAAGTTCCTTTCAACTACGAGTTTTATTCGATAGAGAACAATAGGAACAGTCCAAAAGTCATCGTGCAACCCTTATCTATTTCATCGGTTGCCTCCCGAGTCTTGGCCTTCACTTGCTTTTATAACCAGCCCTCAAGCCAACTCAACTCAGATCCGGATTCTGATCCTACCCTGATCACAATCCCATCTAACCATAACTGCTCAAGATATTCCTATACGCAGATAGAAACAATCTCGAGACTTCCTAATAGACTCGGAACACATCCCGTATTCCCAAACACAACTCATCTTTCGTGCAGCACACGAAATCTACCATAACCAACTTGATAATTCCATACCGAGCCATAACCGACTCAGCCAGCAGCCGAAGTCATCATCCAGTACGATCTGATCCTTCTAATCAGATCTCCCTTCCTTAATCCGTCTCCAAAACCATGTTTCCACGTCATGCACGCATGCATATGTGCGAACACCTTCCTACGACCTTCATATGTACCGCCCTTGATTCAATCATCCTGCACCACCTCCAGACCCGCTCAACCACAATTCCTCGTGAACTTGGTTGTTGGAACCTCATCTCCTCCCTGAGACTAGTCCAAGGGATCCTGTCACCATCCATGACTTGAACTCAAGCAGCACCTGCACATGAACAAACAAACAATCCATACGAGCCCAAGTCCACAACTTGACTCACGTCAGTTTCGAACACAACACCTTATGTGAGCGCCTCACATAAGCATGTTGCAAAAACCACAGTAGAAACAATATCATCCATATCAACCAAAACGCACCAAAAACTTAGCAAATGAATACTAAGCAATCTTTCCAAAGATGTAAAGCAAGTATGAAACATTGCAAGTTAAAAGCAAGAACATTGGAGACTAGCTTCGAACCTTGCCAAAACTAACCGGACCTTGAGCCAGAGCTTACCAAATCTAGTCGGACCTAGTACTGGAGCTTACCAAAAACTAGCACAACCAAGCAACCATTGGAACTTCCAAAAAATTAGCAGGAACTAGTTAACCCGAAGCCGGAGCAACTCAGAGCTTAGCAAAGACATGTCGGATCTTATCAAAAACATGCCGGAGCTAAAAACAAAACTCACCAGATCTAACCAAAAGCTAGTCGGGCTTTGCCAGCAAATCGGACCTAGCATCGGACGTACCCGGAGCTACCCAAAACAAGCTGGACCTACCATCGGACCTTGTTGTAGCTCGGAGCTAGAGTCGGACCTTGCTAAGAAGGTGTTTTAGCAGAATTCAAAACTTTTATCACAATAGCCAATGTATTCAACACACATAGGTCTCACACAACACATCTCTCACTTTCATCGAGTCGACCGATACTCCTCCTCCAGAGATGATATGGCCCAATTATGATACTTCCTGTAACCAGAATTGGCACTTGCTTAATTAGGCATACAGCTGATGTTCCTGTAGTTTCTGCAACGTAAGCTTCAAGTGTTCCTCATGTTCTTTGTTGCTTCCCGAGTATATCATAATATCATCGATGAACACCACCACGAACTTATCCAAGTACTCCATGAAGACCTTATTCATGAGATACATGAAATATGAAGGCGCGTTCATCAATACGAAAGACATAACGGTATACTCATAGAATCCATAACGTGTCTGAAATGCTATTTTGGGTATATTTGATGGTCTAATCTTCATTTGGAAATGTCCTGGCCGCGGGTCAATTTTGGAGAAACCACAGGTGCCCTTCATTTGGTGGAACAAATCCTCTATGCGGGGCAGCGAGTACTTGTTTTTGATTGTCACCTTGTTGAGAGACTATAATCCACACACATCCTTTGGGTTCCATCTTTATTATTTACAAAGAGCACTGGTAGATAATCAGCTGTGAAGACAACCCAAAAATAATCACGTCAATTGGATCTGTAAAACTTGAGTTATGATAAAACCACCGAAGCAAGGTAGTGTTGTGTAGAAACTCGACGAGAAAAACTTATTTGAAACAAGTCGAACGAATAGGGCACAAAAGTTCCTTTAAACTATGATCTTTATTCAACAGAACACAAGAGGAACAACCCAAAATCCGTGCACTACGAGCTCTGGGCTCCCTTGCTTATATAACCAGCCATGAGGCCAACCCAAACCAAACTAGGACTCGTATCCTACTCAGTTTCAACCGAAACTTTCCATAATTGCTCAAGACTCTTATATACACAGATAGAAGCAATCCTAAGACTTCCAAACACCTTATGAATGTATCCCACATTCCTAAAAACAACTCAAATTTGTGACCTACACAAAACTTAACCAAAACAAACTTGAATCTTTCCATAAACGAACCATAACAACCTCAGGCGCAGCCTGAGGCATATTCCAGCCAGTTGGACCTTTCCGACCAATTCTTTACACCACTTCTATTCATCACGCCTTGGAACCATGTTTCAACGTCCATGCACTTCTTGCACACGTGCAAACATCTTGCAGTGGTGTCCACGACACCTTCATATGCATTGTTCTTGATTCAAGCATGTTGCGCGACCTCCCGATCAACTCATCCACAATTCCTCCCAAACCTGGTTGTTGAACCTCATCTTCTCCCTAAGACTAGTTGAATGGATCCCCTCACAGCCATGTCTTGAACTGAAGGAACACCTGCACATGAATAAACAACCAATACTTCCGAGCACAAGTCCTCGACTTGACTCACGTTAGTTCCGAAACCACAATAGCTTACGTGAGAACCTCAAATAAGCATGTTGCAAACCATAGCAAAATGATATCAGCCATAACCACCAAAACACACAAAAAACTTAGTAAAAGAATACTAAGAAAGCTTTCCATAATCCAAAAAGAAAGTTCGAAACATTGCATGTTAAAAGCGGAACCACTGGGATCTAGCACCAGACCTTGCCAAAAAAAACCAGACCATGAACCGGAGCTTACCAAAGCTAGCAGGACCTAGTGCTGGAGCTAAACAAAGCTAGTCGGACCTAGCGCTGGAGCTAACCAAAGCTAGTTGGACATAGCCACAGCAAGTCGGACCTAACCAAAATAAGTCGGACCTAGCTAAGATAAGTCGGACCTAGACAAAGAAGTCAGACCTAGCTAAAGCAAGTCGAACCTTACGTCAGACCTTGCCGGAGCTACCAAAAACAAGCCGGACCTATGGTCGGACCTTGCAGGAGCTCGGACCTAGAGTTGGACCTTGTTAAAAGGGTGTTTTGGTAGTATTCAAAACTATTATCGGCATGGCCAATGTATTCAGCACACATAGGTCTCACAATCTCCCCCTTGATGAATGCATTGGCAACACCACTTAAATTCCAAACATTGGCTTATGAAAAGTTTTGAAAACAATCAAATGAGAGAGAAATAAACTTCAAAACAAATATTTCCCCCCTATACTTATTTCTCCCCCTTTGTAAATCAGAAATAAAATGAGAAGAAAAACAAAAATTCTCCACCTGAGAAGAATCGTGCCAACACACTTGTGAATGCAAAAACACTTGTGAATGTGTGCAATGTGTGATCAATTTCTCTCCGTTTGACATTGTTTTCATCAAGGTTCAATAGAGAAATTTTAACTTGTTATGAGGATATTGTAACACATACATATAAACACAAAGCCCATCTAAGTCATACTATCAAGTAACTTACACTATCACATCAATGAGATACATAGAGTAGTGAGAGCCATGCTAGAGATCAAATGTAATTTTCAATTTAAGCAAGTCATGATTTCAAAAACTTAACTATTTCAATACCTGAAAGTATGACACTTGTTGCTGCATTTTCATTTTTTAATATTATTTAAAGCACAAATTCTGATCATATAACATTTACAAGAGATTATATGCCGCATCTGCCTTATACTAACCAACCAAGCCAAGCCTATGTCATTTGACAATCAGAAGCTTAAGAACATGGTTTTAGTAATACACAACTTCTTCTAAGTGCATATCTAAGTGCAATGATAAGCCATCTCAAAAGAATAAGTGCGATGCATGCATATTCTCTTGATCCTTTCTCATTTTTATTTGATCATAAAATCTCAAGATGTGGATAGTTGATTTATTAATTTTTCATTATTAAAAGCACTTGTGAGCATGCAACAAGTTCAAACTGCAAAAAAGTTCGATCATGACCAGATTTAGTGTATGTAATTATTCCAATTACTAGTCATGGCAAAAACAACAAAATGTATAACATGAGTAATGTAGTAAGAACTTTGAGCATGTTACTGGAATCACAAAGTCATAAATGTATGAAATACTATGCTCATATTGCTTTTAAATTCAGATCCCCACATAGACTTTGCAAGTTTCAAAAATCTCCCTCAATTTAAGACATGAGGATGCATAACCCCTATTTCACTACGAATGAAACAAAAACGAGTGAAATCCAAAGGTTTTGTGAAAATATCAGCCAATTGTTGCTCGGTATCTACATGGTGAAGCACAATGTTTCCATTCTCAACATTATCATGGAGAAAGTGATACCTAATGTCAATGTGCTTTGTTCTCGAATGTTGCACGTGATTTTTAGCAATACAAATGGCACTAGTGTTATCACAAAATAGTGGAACACAATCTAGATCAACCCCATAGTCCTTAAGTGTTAGAACAATCCAATGAATTTGTGAGCAAGCGCTAGCAGCAACTACATATACAGATTCGGTTGTGGATTGTGCAACCGAACTTTGTTTTCTAGGGGACTAAGCAACAAGAGAATTACCAAGAAAATGACAAGCACTCAAAATACTTTTTCTACCAATCCTACATCCCCCAAAATCAGCATCTGAAAAGTCTTTCAAAGTAATGGTTGAGGAAGAAGGAAGAAAAATACCAAATTCTTGAGTTCCATGTAACTACCTGAGAATCCTTTTGATGGCTTGACTATGTGAAGCACGTGGGGAAGCTTGAAACCATGCACAAAGACATACGGTGAATTGTGTCCAGTCCTGATGCCATGAAGTACAAAAGTGATCTGATCATGCTTCTATATTCTTTTTGATCCACGGGTTCACCATCTTCATCAAGTTCAAATGTTGTTGCTGTATCCATTGGTGTCTGAAGAGGCTTGCTTTCGTCCATGTTGAAGCGCTTAAGATGGTTTCTTGTATACTTTGTTTGATGCACAAAGGTACCTTCCTTGGTTTGCTTGATTTGCAGCCCCAAAAAGTACGTGAGTTCTCTCATCATACTCATATCAAATTTTGAGATCATCATAGCTAAAAACTTGGACACAAGATCATGAGAAGCACAACCAAAGACAATATCATCCACATACACCTGAACGAATAATGAGTATTTGCCATGCTTAAGCACAAAAAAGTGTTTTATCAACCTTGCCCATGGTAAACCCCTTTTCAAGTAAGAATGTTTTTAACCTATCATACCATGCTCTAGGGCCTTGTTTGAGACCGTACAAGGCTTTGGACAGTTTGTAAACATGATTAGGAAAATCTGGATTTTCAAAACCTGATGGTTGCTTGACATAAACCTCCTAATCTATGTAGCCATTAAGAAAAGCACTTTAAAATCCATTTGATATAACTTGAAACCTTTAGATGCAGCAAAAGCTAATAAAATTCTTATGGCTTCTAATCTTGCAACAGGAGCAAAAGTTTCATCAAAATCTAGACCTTCAACTTGTGTGAAACCTTGAGCAACAAACCAATCCTTATTCCTAATCACAACCCCATCCTCACTTTGTTTATTTCTAAACACCCATTTAGTTCCAATTAAAGTGTGACCTCGAGGTGGAGGTACAAATTTTGAAACATTATTTCTTTCAACATTTTCTAACTCTTCTTACATGGCAATAATCCAAGATTCATTAGTGAGTGCATGTGATATATCATTGGGTTCAAAAGAAGCAACAAAAGCAGGATGAGCGTGAGAGTTTGGATCGCAAAACCAGGACCGTGTGACTCGTTCGTTCAACCTTCCAATGATTTGTTGTGGAGGATGACTTTTGAGGACTCAAAGGGTGTAGACACTTCACAAGCTCCTTCTTCTTCATGTTCATCACAGATTGAAGAGCTTGTGGCTTGAGGATGATTTGAACCAGCTGCAATGTTGTTGGTGCTGGTAGTGGTGCCAAATTAGCAGCGTGATCAACGTCATTTGCTTTTTGAATTTTCGGGCAGCAACACCACTTGTTCATCTTCTTCGATGAAAATACTCTCCCCTTTTGGATATGGATCTGGGCCTGCAATATTAGAGCTAGTACCTAGGCTAGCTTCATCAAAAAAAAACCTCACAAGTCTCCGCAATTTTCTTAGTGTCAAGCAAAAGCACACGGTATCGTCTAGTATGAGATGGATAACCAAGAAACATGCCATCAACAGATCTAGCTTCAAATTTATCAAGATTACCATGTTTCTTAACAAAGCATTTACAACTAAAGACCCGAAAGTGTGTGACACTAGGCCTATGTCCAAACAAAAATTCATATGGTGTTTTTTCTAGCTTAGCACGCAAGAAAACACGATTTGAGACATAACAAGCGGTTGCAATTGCATATGGCCAAAATTTTCTAGGAGTTTGATATTCATCAAGCATAGTCCTAGCCATCTCAACTAAGGTTCTGTTCTTTCTCTCTACAACACCATTTTGTTGAGGTACATAAGGTGAAGAAAATTGATGATCTATTCCATTTTCAGCATAAAAGTGATCAAACAATTGATTTTTAAACTCGGCTCCGTTATCACTTCTAATTGCTTTTAGAGATCCTGGGTGATCAATTGATAATCTATGAAATAAAGTTCTAAAGTGACTAAAAGCTTCATTCTTATATACCATAAAGTAAACCCAAGAGTATCTAGAAAAATCATCAACAGTCACAAGAACATACCATTTACTTCCGAAGGATTGAACACGTGATGGTCCTACGGTGTCAAGGTGCAAAAGTTGACCCGGTTCAGTTGTCATGGTCATTGTGAGAGGAGCATGTGAACCTGCAAGCATCTTAGCATGTCTACAAGAAGAGCACACAATTTATTTGTCCCCTTTAAGTTTAGGCAGCACACGTATGTGATCAAGAGCACTAACACGTGTTAGATGGTCAAAGGCTATGTGACCAAGTCGACTATGCCAAAAATATAAGTCCTTTGATTCCTTTGCAACGAGAAACCTATTCTTAGAGGATGACATATCAAAATCAACTTTAAAAACTCTTCCAAACCGAGACATGTTAAAAATAAGCTCATTGTTTGAATCTAAAACTTTGCAGCAATTTTTAGTGAAAATAATTTTCAAATTTTCATCTAGCAATCATGAAACAGAAAGCAAGTTGTATTTCAAATTTTAACAAGTGCCACATCTTTCAAAGTGTAGTGATTATTAACTTTAACGGAACCCTTAGCAATTATAGGAGTTGAAGAATTATCAGCAAAAGTAACATTCTCTACATGTGACACAAAAGGGAGGGAGGGGAACCATTCTTTTTTACCAGTCATGTGGAGTGATCAACCTGAATCCACAATCTAAATGTTATCCTTCCTCAAGTGTGTAATCTACATAGAAGCACAATACGTCGATTACTCAATACTGGGGTTAGTCAAAAGGCATTTAGGAATCCAATATTGGGATGAGTCACATGACATGCAGCAGGAAAAATACGTGAAGGTTGTGACAAAACAGCAGGTTTATGAGCCAAATTTTGAGGATTTTTTTACCCAACTATTGACTTACGAGGTGTTACATGTGTAGCATGAAAAACAATAGGTTTGTGAGCAAACTTTGCATGTTTTTGACTCATAACAGCAGGTTGCATGTTCCTAACATTCGGTTTAGTATGTGTAGCAAATTTTACATGAGAGTTATGAGATCTAGCTTGAATTCAATCCTTTTTATGTTGTTTAGCTAGTCTATAACAAAAAACTATGATATGACCATCTTTATCACAGTAGGTATAATGAAATTTAACTTTGTGTTCGTGTCTAGATAAGCAAGCAACATGTTTATTAACAATCGAATGAGATAGTAACCCTCCAGATTTGAAAACCACTTTGTCAGTATCCTAGAAACCGTACACCCCTTGAGGCTGAAGAAATCTCAAAGGAAAATCATCTACATGGTTTGAAGACCCTCAAAGGCCCACATGTTAGACATAACCGGACCCGCTTCTCCAACATGGTTAATCCCTGGGTCGCCACGTGTACTACCAAACCGGAGCTCCCGCCCACAAGGGAGAAGCCCCGGGCCATGTACCGAAATGGCACCTCCGGACTTAACCCCAGACCGAGAGAAGCTCCGGACCTGACACGTGTCAGGTAGCCCCGGAGCTACCCGCTTCCACAGTATGTTCCGGAGCTGCCACGTGTCCAACTGCCGGATCTTCAGCCTCTAACCTCCGGAAGACCTCGCAACGGCTCCGGATCTTCAAAGGAGAATCAAGGACTACAAGACCCGATTAAGTGTCATTAATACCATATTAATGACACTTAAACGAACGATCTTAATACCAGTAACGATGCTGTCAAAGCCCGTTACAGGGTCATTAAGAGCAATTAAACGTGTATCAATACTAGTAACCATCAGGGCCACATGTCGGGCCAGGCTAACCTGTAACGGCCTGCCCTTGTACTATAAAAGGACAGGTCGACGATACACGCAGACCAAACAGACACACACGTCTCATACACTCGTGACAAGCTCATACAGCTAATACAACACCAACACATCCGTGGAGTAGGGTATTACGCTCAGGTGGCCCGAACCACGTAAACTCTTGTGTCTCCTGCGTTAATTCTTATTCACCTTATTGAAACTCCGCGCGCCCATACCGAACTTCAAACTCCCCCAACACTTTAGCCGTGTAGGGAGATCTACCGGTTCCAAACCACCGACAGTTGGCGCGCCAGGTAGGGGGCGCCTGAGATTTCGAGAATGGTGAACCCTGCTGCTGGATCATCCAACGGCCAACCTACTGCTCAGGCTGTTGGGGGCAATCCCTCCAATAGGCAGCCACCAGCAGGAGCCTCAGCACAAGCAGGAGTCACACTCCCACCACCATCGTCTCCTCCAGCAAATCGTGCTGGACAATGTGATGGTGCATCGGCGTCGCTTACTGTGTCGGCAAATCATGACAACCCGGAACACGTGCTCCATGCAGCGCGTGCTCTTCTCCAACGTCCACCACCTCCGGATGCATCTATGGATGCACTGGAGCAGTGGAGGGCCGATGTGGAGCATTTGGTTGCAGCAGCAGCCGAACGCCTCAGCAACCAGGGTCCTCCTCCTTCAGGACGAGCCCCGTCGCAGCGGCGGACCTTGTCTGGAAGACTTGGTCCGCACGTCTCCAATAGCAAGAGACGTGTTGCATCGCAACAAGTGACATCATTGCCCTCCGGGGCTCGACGCACTCACACGGTATCCGGGCTTTCGACTCATGACCTCCGGGTGGAGCTTGATCGCCGATACCGCCAGCAGGATGGCCGAGTCCATATTGAGCGCGCCCGTGAAAGACGGGAAGCTCAGGACCTTTCTACTCCTGAAGGAGTAGGAGGAGGCTGTTCAGCCCTGGCCATACACCTGCGCATTGTTAGATGGCCACAGAAGTTCTGGCCTCACCTGCCGGAAAAATTCGACGGGACTGTCAATCCCGCCGAATTTCTTCAGATATACTCCACTGCAATCTTGGCAGCTGGAGGAAACGAGGCCGTGATGGCCAATTACTTTCCAGTGGCCTTAACTGGGACCACCAGGTCCTAGTTTATGAGCCTTCCACCCAACTCTATCAACAGTTGGGAGGAGCTGTGCCATCAGTTCCCTGCCAACTTTGGGAGTTCATACACTCAACCAAGCACTGAACTGGACCTTTTTGCGGTCGTGCAAAAAGGGGGAGAATCCTTGCGGTCATTCATCCAGAGGTTCTCTCAGGTATGAAACACTATCCCTTCTATCTCCAGCGCCTCTGTCATTGTGGCATTTAGACAGGGTGTATGAGACAAGATGCTGGAGAAGCTGGCGATCAAGGAGATCACCAGCGTCACGGAACTCTTCAGCTTGGCAGACAAATGTGCCAGAGCTGCGGAGGGCCGCGAAATGCACTCCAAACCAGCCTCGGAGGATCACAAGAAATCCTCCAAAGAAGAAGTCGCTACCTCTGGGGGTGGTAAGAAGAAAAAGAAGACCAACGGCAAGAAGAAGCCGTCGGCCGGCACATCCAACGTTGCAGCCACTGCAGCTCCGGGTGGCCGGGGGCCACACCCCGAGAAGCGACCTCGACCGTCCTCTAAAGACGGTGGAAAATCCAAAGTGTGGTGTCCCATTCACAAAACGGGCAGCCACAGTTTGGAAGACTGCCGGGAGGTCCAAAACCTTGCCGAGCGCTACAACAAGCGCCGGGAAGAATCTCCTTTCCGTCAGAGGGAAGGAAAACAAAAAGTTGACGAAGCTCCGGCCGAAGAGGAGTTAGGGTTCCAGGATCCCAAAAAGGTCCTGAAGGCCGTCTACACCTCCGTCGACGATGATTCTGACGTCTCTGACAATGAGCGTCGGAAGACCATGAACACCATTTTTGGTGGATCATGGGATATTACCTCCCGTCGCGTCATCAAGACTATGCGTCGGGATATGGCCGCTGTAGCTCCTACAGTCAGGCCGGAACCTCACCGAAAGTGGATGGACACAGCCTTCACTTTTGATGCTTCGGATTGTCCCCGGAGCATGGTTGGATCAGGACAGTTACCCTTGATGGTATCTCCTACCATCAACAACATCCAGCTCCAGCACGTCATGGTAGACGGAGGTTCGGGGCTTAACCTCATCAGTTTCGAAGCTTTCACTAAGCTTCAGCTCTGACCTTCGGATCTCCACCCCTCTCGACCTTTCTCCGGAGTAGGTCCGGGGGCCATCACCCCACTCGGAGCTATTACTCTCCCTGTTACCTTCGGGACACGGGAGAAGTACCGCACCAAGAAGTTGGTCTTCGACGTCGCTCAGATCAACTTACCCTTCAATGCCATCTTGGGTAGACCTGCCTTATATAAATTCATGGCAGTTGCTCATTATGGCTATCTGGTGATGAAGATGCAAATGCCAGTAGGCGTTCTCCGGATCCGCGGAGATCGCACTGCCGGAGTAACTGCACTGGAAGAGCTCCATGCGCTCACCACGGCGCAAGAGGAGGACTCCAGGTAGGAGCAAGCTCCAAAACCCCCGAGCATTCGTCAACGAGGCTCGACTTCTGCACCTCGAGTGCAGCCAAGCGGCGACACCGACATTCCTGTCAAAGTCGTCCAAATTGGTTCCGATGCCGCTCAAACCACCCGTATATCGAGAGGATTGAACGACAAATAGGAACTCGCGCTCATCACTTTCCTCCGGGCTAACGTCGGCGTGTTTGCTTGGCAACCGTCACAAATGCCTGGGATCCCCAGGGAAGTGATTGAGCACAATCCGAAGATCTACCCCGATGCTCGGCCTGTGCGTCAGAAGCCTCGGAAGCAATCCGTAGAGCGACAGAACTTCATCCGACAAGAAGTAAAGAAGTTGCTCGAAGCTGGATTCATCCGAGAAGTCTTCCATCCAAAATGGCTAGCAAACCCAGTCGTTGTGCCCAAGGCCGGCGGGAAGCTTCGGATGTGCATCGACTACACCACACTAAATAAGGCATGTCCAAAAGATCCATTCCCACTACCTAGAATAGATCAGATAGTGGATTCCACCTCTGGGTGTGAGTTACTGTGTTTCCTAGATGCATATTCCGGATACCATCAAATCAGGATGTCTAGGGAAGATGAAGAGCATACTTCATTCATCACAGTAGATGGATTGTATTGTTACACAGCCATGCCCTTTGGTCTCAAGAATGCAGCTTCAACTTTTGTACGAGCTATGTACAAAACTTTTGAAGAACTTATTAGAGACATAGTGGAAGTGTATGTCGATGACATCGTGGTCAGGAACAAGGAGTCACTCCTTGACACCTTGCAGGCTGTCTTCGACAAGCTGCGGGCCACCCGCACAAAGATAAACCCAGACAAGTGTGTCTTCGGGGTTAGCTCTGGAAAACTTCTTGGTTTCCTGGTAAGTCACCGGGGCATAGAAGCTAATCCGGCGAAGATTAAGGCCATTGAAGACATGCGACCACCAACCCGCATCAAAGACGTCCAAAAGTTGACTGGATGTCTAGCAGCCCTCAGTCGGTTCATATCAAGGCTGGCGGATCGGGCACTTCCCTTCTTCAAGTTATTGAGGAAGTCCGAACCATTCCAATGGTCCGAAGAAGCAGTGAAGGCATTCCAGGAGCTGAAACAGTTCCTCACCACCCTACCAATTCTGGTAGCTCCGAACCCTGGTGAGCCTTTGTTGCTTTATATTTCAGCTACTGACGAAGTCGTCAGTATGGTTCTGGTTGCGGAGAGACCAGAACTACCCCACACTCAGGAATCCCGACCCCTTCGGAAAGGTCCGGAGGTTCCTGAAAGCGAGTCTGGGTCCCAGCTCCCAGATTCGAATCCACAAGAAGTCGCTTCAAGAGACCTAGACCCCTCCGGGAGGGTCCAAGTCATTTCTGAAGAAGCTTCGGGTTCCTCCAGCCAGGACCCGAAGGTCCCCGAAGAAAATCCGGTCTCCTCCGAGAAGATCCGGATCAGTGAAGAGGAAGCTCCAGACCCCTCCGGGAGGGTCCGGACCATTCAATGCCCAGTGTACTTCATTAGTGAAATACTACATGATGCCAAGACTCGGTACCTGAAGGTGCATAAGCTGCTCTATGCAGTTCTTATTGCCTCCAAGAAGCTTCGCCATTACTTCCAAGCTCACAAAGTCTCAGTGGTGACTTCCTACCCACTACGAGCAATTTTGCATAATCCCAATTCAACTGGGAATATTGCAAAATGGGCAGCGGAATTGGCTGAATTTGATCTTGAATTTATTTCAAGGCAAGCAGTCAAGAGTCAAGCATTGGCAGATTTTGTGGCAGAATGGACTCCCTCTCCATCAAACCCTGGGGGCCCCAGTGACCAGAAGACGGAGCATCAAGCTCCAACCTTCACCAAGCCTCACTGGACTCTCTACTTCGACGGCTCCATGCAGAAGCAGGGGGCCGGAGCTGGAATCCTTCTCCTTGCACCGACCGGGTAGAAGGTGAAATACATGGTACACCTTGACTTCAAGGCAACCAACAACATGGCAGAGTATGAAGCACTCATCTATGGACTAAAGGTGGCACTGTCATATGGTGTCAAGCAATTGCTGGTCAAGGGAGATTCACAGCTCATCATTAAGCAGGTGAAGGGTGAATGCTCCTGCAATAATCTCCAGCTAGCTGCTTACCTCCTTGAAGTCCAGAGGCTTCAGAAGGACTTCGAAGTCCTAGATCTCCACCATGTTCAGCGTGCCCACAACGCTGAAGCCGACGAACTCTCGACAAAAGCGTCAACCGGAGCTCCGGCTCATGATGGAACTTTTGTCCGGAGATTGTCGAAACCCACAGCTCAGCCTGCCGAACTGAGCGAAGGGGGCGAGATCAGCATCCCGAAGCTGACGGTCCCGATGGCCCTGTTACCATGGCAGCCATCAAGGGTCGTAGGTGCTGCCGGAAGCTCCGAGCAACCCAGCACGCAAGACTCAAATGCTCAAGTTAGTTCTGATGCATGGATCTCAGAGATCTGGAACTACTTGAAAGACAACATCCTTCCTGATGATGATGTATCCACTGACCGGATAGTCAGATTGGCTAAAAGATACATGTTGGTAGAAGGGGATCTCTACCGGCGCGGTGCCAACGGCATCCTAATGCGGTGCATCACAAGGGAAGGAGGCTGCGAGCTCCTCGTAGAAATCCATGGAGGCGAGTGTGGGAACCACGCGTCCTCCCGCACGTTGGTTGGTAAAGCCTTTCGGCATGGCCTCTACTGGCCTACAGCACTCCAGGATGCAACTGAGCTGGTGAAGAAATGCGAAGCATGTCAATTTCATGCAAAGCAAATTCACACTCCGGCTCAGCCCTTACAAATGATACCTCCTACATGGCCCTTCGCTGTGTGGGGGATGGACATCTTGGGACCTTTCCCAAGAGCTGTTGGAGGTTACAAGTTCCTGTACGTCGCCATTGACAAGTTCACCAAGTGGCCGGAAGCAACTCTAGTTGTGTCAATCAACAAGCAATCTGCTATCAACTTTCTGCAGTCCATTGTATGCAGATTTGGAGTCCCAAACAAAATCATCACTGGTAATGGGACCCAATTCACAAGCTCTGCATTCCAAGGATATTGCGAAGACCTCGGCATACAAGTTTGCTACGCCTCTGTAGCTCACCCAGCCAGCAATGGACAAGCCGAGAGAGCAAATGCTGAAATCCTTAAAGGACTTAAAACGCGCACTTATGAGCGCTTGAAAAAACAAGGAGCCAACTGGATCGAAGAGCTTCCACCCACTCTATGGGCCAACAGGACATCTCCAAAACGGTCAACCGGAGAAACACCCTTCTTTCTGGTGTACGGAGCTGAAGCAATCCTTCCTCCAGAAATCACCTTGGGTTCACATCGGGTCCGGACCTTCGACGAAGCCGTGCAGGACCAGCTCCGGCGTGAAGACCTAGACCTCCTTGAGGAGGGAAGGTGCCAAGCAGCTGTTCGGAATGCCCGATATCCTCAAGCTCTACGGCGTTATCACCAGCGGCATGTACACAACCGACAGCTCGAGGAAGGCGATCTGGTGCTACGGAGAATACAATCCAAAGAAGGGTTAAACAAACTCTCCCCCGGCTGGGAGGGGCCCTTCCGAGTGATTAAAGTATCTCGTCCCGGAAGCGTTCGCTTGGCTACCGAGGATGGGACACCTCTCCCAAATCCTTGGAACATCGAGCACCTCCGTAAGTTCTACACTTAATACCACGGAGGTGAGTCTTGAGTAACTTGAGATGTATGTTATAGAGTCATTGTACAGAGTCGGGTAGTTCCTCCGGGAGAGCAGCCGGACCTTTCCCGAAAGGTCCGCAAAGCTCATGCAACACTTGTCAGAGTCTCAGGACTAAAAGTGCGGCTAACTACCCTGGGTCAAATGAGAAATGAAACACGCTTAGCCTGGTTCTGTACCCTAAGAGTGTACTTGTTTCCCCTGTACCCCGGACCTATAATGAAAGACATCTTCATGTGAAATAGACTCCACGTGCATTTATTTTGTACAGGCTCAACATTTTTATTTTTCTCTTTCTTGTCTATAACAAAGACGTGCAATTCTTAAGAAATTTTAGTTCGACCGGTTTATATATGATTCGATTTGTATTGTCAATTCTTTTGAATTCAAATATTGTTCATGGCCAACTCGCCTGAAAGCCGCCAAGCCATCCTAGGGCTGGAGTGTGCTATCGACTTAGCCTGGTCAAGCACCCTAAGTACGCCACTCTACCTACACCCCGGCAGGCCGAAGTAAGGCGGGTCCGTGTATAGTTGGATCTAAAAGAAAAGACAACACATTCAGGTGTATTTAGAATCGCATTTGACTTAAAATCTTCTTGAGAGTCATAAGCCGCGGCAAAGTTATAGACAAGAAACAAATTTTACTATTTTTCTTGGCTTACGTGTGCAGTAAAAATAAAATCTACGTTGATGGAGAAAAGCCGGAGCTAACTAAGCTTCGACTCCCCTAAGGGGGCCAGCCGTCAACGCCGAATAAAAGATGGTGACAAGACCCCGCAAATGGAGTCTGCTGCCAACAAACTGAGTGTTGGCAAAGGTCACTGCCAGAGCTACTAAGCTCCGACACCCCGGAGGGTTAACTATCGATGTTCTACGCGTTGATAGAGACTATTGCCGGAGCTACTAAGCTCCAGCGATAGACAATGCCGGAGCTTCTAAGCTCCAACAACCTCAGGGGGCCTTCACTATCGAAGACTTTGAACCTAAATTCTACAAGTTCGGAGCAAAAGAGTCTTCAACAATGCACAATATCCTCTTGGTACATGTTCACAATCAAATTGTGTACATCTACCAGGGGGCCAAGTGAAGATAAAAGTGTTGAAGACAAAAAATTGAAATTCGCAAAATTTGGGGATTTCATTTATCTGGAGACAAGAGATTACATCTGGAGACAGGGGTTTACAAAATTGAGGAAGAAGAAGAGAAAATACAAGTGAGAATTACAGAGATGGTCCTAGACCCTATGGATGAATTGGGCGACCTTCTGGGCGACCTCTGATACGCTGGCTCGAGTAGCTTCGCCTTCTCCTTCGACGGGGCCTTCAAGCACCGGGTCCAGAGGAAATTGGGAGTTCCGGCTACTGTAGCACGTCAGCACATACTCTGCGACATTCTTCACCAGGGATTGCCCCTCAACCTCTAGTTGGTCCGCGATGACATCGCCCACCTTGTAGAGCTTGCTACCTGCTGCGCTCAACGCTTGCAGCGCTAGGTCTGGCTCCGGCTCGGGATCATCCGGGCGCACGGGGCTGAAACCCATCGGTGTCTGGGCATCATCGGCCTTGCTCAAGAACTCCCAAATCTGTAGGGAGTCCTCAGCCCTCAAGCCCTTCATCTCTTCCAGGGATCTTCTGGCTGCCACCAGTTCAGAATTCTCACAGGCAAGGCGCTCAACTTCTTTGGCGTTTTGCTAAATCTTTTCAGCAATCCACCTTTTGAGTTTTCCGAGCTCCTCCTCCCGGAGGTGGATCTTGTTCCGGCGATCAACCAGGTCCTTCTCCCTACCCTTCACTTTCTTCTCCTGGGCAGCAAGGGCACACTCTTATTCGTAGAGTTCCTGCCCTCGCACCCAGGTCTTCTCCTCTTCCTCTTGGCAGTGCTCTTCCAATTTCTTGGCACGCTCCTCGAGGCCCTTATCAGCCAGAGCTACTTTCTCGGCGAGCTCCTCTTCCCTCCTCAGGACGTCATCCCGCAGCTCTAGGAGTTTCTGCTCTTCATCCTCGAGCCGTCTCTCCCTCTCTTCAAGTGCCTCTCGGCGCTTGATGAGTGCGGTGTTAATGGCCTCAAGCTGTTCGTGGCGTGCATCGGCCGCGTTATTGGCAGCTTTGGCCTGATCGTAGATCTCCCGGTATTGAGCGTCGAGGGCATGAGTCATACTCTCCCTGTCATCCAGTAACTTGCCCCAGTACTCCAGGCGGATCTTCTCCCATTTGATCCACTCCTTGTCATCCGCTAGCCTCGGCTGCGCCAGCATGGTCTCGAAGTAGAGCCGGTTACGCCACCACCTAAGGGTTTGGCACTCCTCTTCAAGACACTTGCTGTCATGGAAGAAGGCCAGTTGGACTTGACGCAGACTGGAACATGCGTTGTCAATGGACAGCGACAACGGGATTGGTTCCGGACCTGCTGGGGTCTCCTCCGCAGGTGCCAGCGGGTCTTCAGATACAAAAATTGGGTCCCACTCCACAAGAGTGGACCCCTGAGTTTCCAAGGCACTAGGGCCATCCTCCGGGATGGCCTCAGTCGCCATCGAAGAAGGCCCCACCGCCAAATCTTCGTTCACCCCCTCAGGCTGGGGGCCAGCGACTTCACTGGGGCACTCCGGCTCAGCCGTAGGTACCTCTGACGTCGTCGCTTCCGGAGCAGGAGCCGCTACAGGCTCCAGTCTAGACACCTCTTCTGACGGAGGCTCAAGCTCCGTCACCTCTTCAACCACTGGCTCAGGAGCCGGGAGATCTTCAGCGTCGCTCGGTCCTGTGGCCGGAGCTCCAACAATGACCGGCTCAACGGCCGGTGCTTCGGAGGTAGCCGGCCCAACTGCCGGAACTACCTCAGTTTCCAGCTCGCATGTCGGGGCTTCAGTCACCTCCGGCTCAACCGTCGGGGCTTCAACAATTTCCGGCTCAGAGGCCGGGATTACTTCTTCCTCCGGCTCAATAGCCGGAGCTTCCATCATCGCAGCACCAGAACCCGGGGCTTCAACCTCCGAGACATGTGCCGCTGGCATGTCTTCACTCCCGTGGTCCGGCACTACCACGGGAACTTCTGGGGACGAGTCGAGGTCCATGACCACGACAGCCGGCGCCGGAGCTGTCGCAGCCTCAGCCACCACTTGGGGCGGTGCCAGGACAGGAGCAGAAGCTCCCACCCTCACGGCCTCAGACACTGTGGCCGAGGGTGGAGCCTCACTCCCCTTGTTGGGGACGCTGCAGACGATGGACGAAGAAAATTAACAAACAGTTGCTACAATTAAAATAATTATACAAGTTAGATTAAAAAATTACCTTGGGAGGCTTCCGCACCAGCTTGCGCGGAACCTTTTTCCCGGGCATTCTGGGCTGGCCATAGTCAGCGTAGAAGCTCTGGAAGGCCCCCCGGAACTTGTCGAGGCCGCAGGCGTTTCTCGGGTCGAGGCTCTCCTCGATCGGGAAGAACCCCCGGACCTGGAGGCCTCCACCAGCCCAGGTGCTGGAGTCGCGCGCCCGGAGCTAACACCCCGGGAGGATCCCACCGCGGGAACAGACGCACTCCGGGAGGACCCCACTGCAGGAATGGTCTCGTTCCGGGAAGACCCCATTATGGGGACAACCGCCGCGGTTGCTGAAGACCTTCCCCTCCGGGGAGAAGGAGTTGAGGCGGAAGTAGCGGTCCTGACGGATCTTCCGTCGGCATGCTGCAGCTTCCTCTTCCGGCTCTCGGGTTCGTCCGCCAGCTCCTTGCCTTTGCCGACGACCTCGACCCTCGGCTTTGGGGCAGGAAAGAGCCATCTTCTGGCATTCCGGGGATCGCCACCCGGGTGGTTGATCTTCTCTCGACGACACTGAGGTCGTCAAGTACGGGCATCTTTCGCCGGAGCTCCCTGCTGAACTCCACTTCCACGTTCAGAGGGAGGAAGGCCGACGGGGGAGTCAAGTCATCACCGTCGACGTCGATGCAGTGCTGGAATTTCTTGAGGTGGAACTCCAAGGTTTTCCCCACCATGTTGGACTTCAACCTGGTCTCAACCCGGTCTTCGTCCATCACGCTGTTGAGAGCCCACGCGAGTTTCTCCCTCCTCTTCAGAGGCGCCCACCTGTTGACCAGGAAATTGCAAAATACCGCCTAAGGAGTCAATCCTCCTTCCACGCATTGGCGGATCCTGGTCAAAGCAGGATGGAAAGCTTCCGCCAGCACCGGAGCTTCACTCCAGATCGTCGTGTCGATGCCGGGCAAACTATCGGGCAGCTCCAGCCTCTCGTGCTCCTCCACCCTGACGACTATCTAGTCTTTCTTCCAGTCATCCCACATCCTAGAAGGAAACGACCGAAGGTACTTGAATGGGCACTTCTTGCGCTTCACGAGGTAGTAGAAGCCAAGGTACTCATTGCTCCGGCTGGTGGTGTGGACGGTGAAGAAGGTCCAGAAGAGTTCAATGCAGGGGGGGATGCCCACCCACATCTCGCAGAAGTGGATGAAGATAGACATGAGGAGATTGGAGTGAGGGCCAAGGTGGTATAACTGCAGACCATAGAAGTCTAGCAGCATCAAGAAAAAAGGAAGAAAAAGGCGGGATCAATCCAACCATGGCGTACGAGGAAAAGTACACCATTTCGCCGGCGTGCTCCTTCTCGAAGGGGAGCTCTCTGCCGGCACGGACTGAGCGGTTGAAGAAGTCCGAGGACCACCCCATGAGGGCCCGGACCTTCTTCAAATCACCGTCAGTCTTCAAGCGACTCTCGTGGAGACCCAACTCCATCGCAGCACGGCTAGGCAAGAGAAGAAGAACGAAGCACGAGTTGGGAGTTTGAACACAAGATCAGATGAGAGGCGTAAAGAACTCCCGACGGTGCGCGCTTTCCTTCTTAAGTAAGCCCTTGCAACACTTGGATGGAAACCGCAAGGAAGTCGAAGATACCATTCAAAAATTCCACCCAGCCGATGACAAGAGGGCCCGGGACCACCCCGACGATCCAGTCGAGGCTCTTACCCAGGCGAACAGTTGTCATCACGAGGCGGGAAACCCAAAGGCGGCGGCCTGACAAGGCGCGCGGAACCGATACGGTTTTCCTATCGGGAACCGACGACCTTTAATTGCGTGAGATCCGCACGCCAAAGATCTCATCTGCCGCATGCGGGATACGCCACGCGGCGATGATTTAATTCCAAGTCCTTGCCAACGGCACCCTCAAAGACCCTTGAAGACTCAGTTCAAAGGTCGCGAGGATGGACCCACCTCCGGCAGAAAGACTTCCCCGGAGGTAGGTCCAGGGGGCCACTGTCGGTATCCTAGAAACCGTACACCCCTTGAGGCTGAAGAAATCTCAAAGGAAAATCATCTACTTGGTTTGAAGACCCTCGAAGGCCCACATGTCAGACATAACCGGACCCGCTTCTCCAACATGGTTAATCCTTGTGTCGCCACGTGTACTACCAAACTGGAGCTCCCACCCACAAGGGGGAAGCCCCGGGCCATGTACCGAAATGGCACCTCCGGACTTAACCCCAGACCGAGAGAAGCTCCGGACCTGACACATGTCAGGTAGCCCCGGAGCTACCTGTTTCCACAGTATGCTCCGGAGATGCCACATGTCCAACTGCCGGATCTTCAACCTCTAACCTCCGGAAGACCTCGCAACGGCTCCGGATCTTCAAAGGAGAATCAAGGACTTCAAGACCCGATTAAGTGTCATTAATAGCATATTAATGACACTTAAACGGACGATCTTAATACCAGTAACGGTGCTGTCAAATCCCGTTACAGGGTCATTAAGAGCAATTAAACGTGTATCAATACTAGTAACCGCCGGGGCCACATGTCGGGCCAAGCTAACCTATAACGGCCTGCCCTTGTACTATAAAAGGACAGGTCAACGATACACGCAGACCGAACAGACACACACGTCTCATACGCTCGTGACAAGCTCATACAGCTAATACAACACCAACACATCCGTGGAGTAGGGTATTACGCTCAGGCGGCCCGAACCACGTAAACTCTTGTGTCTCCTGCGTTAATTCTTATTCACCTTCTTGAATCTCCACGCGCCCATACCAAACTTCAAACTCCCCCAACACTTTAGCCGTGTAGGGAGATCTGCCGGTTCCAAACCACCGACACACTTCTTTTTATTTAGGAACTATTTTAATCAAACTATTTCTTAATGACTTTACAATTTTAGGTGGATGTGCCTTAGAATGAGCATGGGAATCAAAGCCTAAACCATATTTATCATTACATTATTTAGAGGAATTCAGCAGTAAGTTCAGATTTTTATTCCCATTATAAAACCGCTCTAGTGTCCTATTCATGTCATCAAGTTTCTTAGACAAGTCTAGGCAGTTTTGACATGAAGTTTTTCCTTTTAATTCAATTAGAACAGTTTTTAACTTTGAGCACGTAAAGCATTGTTCAAAACAGAAATTTCATTCATAGCATCATGTAGTTTCTTATCAAGATCATCACAAGTAGAACAATGCAAATCAATTGTAGAACAGCTAGCATCTTTCAAGTTTTTATCATTAAGTGCAGCAAGCTCTCAGTTCTTTTCAATTTATAACTCAAGTTTATCAAGTGTGGAGGTGTGTGCACTTCTTAGAGAGGACAATTGTTCATATATTAAATCATATGAGGAGCAAGAATTATCACTAGGAATCAAAGATTTCAAACGATTTATTTTAGATTCTAGTGACTCAATTTTAACAGCATTCTCCCTGATCTTTTTATACTTTTTCTTAACTATAACAGTGGCACAAGAAATAGCATAACACATTTCTTCGCAAGTAGGACATACCTCTTCATTGTCGTTGTTGTGTTTTGCCTCCTCCATACTTGATCTTTACATGCCCGCCATGAAGCACAAGTTTGCCAAATCATCTTCATATTTGTCACTTCCGATGTCCACATCGCTCGACCCAAGTTCTTGAAGTGCGGAGATAAAACTATTTACCAATTGGCATCATGTAAAACCCTTCTTTTTCTTATTGTTGTTTGTAGAGGAGTGCTTCGTCCTTGTTTGGTTTTCATCACGGGAAGTAGTACCTAAAAGGTTAGGGTAATCCGTGCGAAAATGTCCCGTCTTACAACATTCAAAGCATCATTGAGGTCCGGCACTCAATCTCCTTCTAGTTCTCACATTTTGCAATGCTTTTGAGAACCGAGTAGAGATGAGTGCTAGTTCTTCCTCTGGAAACTCTTCAATCTATTCAATGGTCAGAGAAGACAACAAAGCAAGTGTTCCACAAGATGAAGATTGGCCGGAGCTAGGCATGTCACATTGAGAAACAAATGCAAGAGACTTGTTGGGGTTCTTACATGAGATTATGTCAATTTCATGAGTTTTCAATTTAGAATATAGAACATCTAATGTAAGAGTACTCATGACAGTAGATTCATGAATAGATGTGACTTTCATCTCCCAAATTGACATGTCTAATGCACTTAGTAATTGCCTAGCATTCTCAGCGTCTGAAAAATTAACATTGACGCTATGCAAGTTGCTGAGAACTTTATTAAAGTGAGCAAAAAGGTCGTCGATGGACTCACCTGGTTGCATCTCAAAGCGCATGTACTCCTTTTTGAACATGTCTTGCATTACCTCTTTGATCGTGTTGGATCCTTCGTGGTAATTACATAGAGTTTCCCAAACATGGTACGCAGATCGGAGGTGAGAAACACGGTAGAAGTCACTTTGAGTTAGTCCTTGTATGATCAAGTTCCAACCTTGTTGTTGTTGTTGACATCTCTCATGCTCGTAGTCGTGACTTGATCGTTTGGTGGCACATCATAAGGCTTGTACACCTTTTTCCATATTGCAGAGCCCTGCGCTTGGATGAAGGCTTTCATACGTGCCATCCAAACCTGAAAATCAATACCGCTAGACACCGTGGCTCTGATACCAATTGTAGGATCGAAGGGCACGTGTAAATCTACCAGAGAGGGGGTGAATGGTAGACTAAAACTTTTTTTTAGCGGAATCAATGAAAACCCCTCAGCAGAAAATTGATCTATTAAAGAAATCGCATGTACGACTATTCTAAACTTGATAAATTATGACAAAACCAGTATAAATTGTGAAGAATCAAGTCACAAAGACATCAAAACAAGAATCACGAAAATCTGTCAAGAAGAACTGAAGTTCCGATCAAAAGATCGAACAAAGGTCAATACGTTCTACCTGAGAAAAATCAGATCTGTAACACATCAAATAAACTCGTGTAGATCACAAACCACGAATCAAATGACCGTGAAATTTTCAAATATGGTATATAATCAAGTTATGAAGACAACCAAAAAAGAATCACATCAATTGGATCAGTAAAACTCGAGTTATGATAAAACCACCAAAGCAAGGTAGTGCTGTGCAGAAAGTCGATGAGAAAAACTTGTCTGAAACAAGTCGGACGAACAAGGTACAAAAGTTACTTTAAACTACAATATTTAATCAATAGAACACAATAGGAACATCCCAAAATCCGTGCACCACGAGCTCTTGCCTTCCTTGCTTTTATAATCAGCCATGAGGCCAACCCAAACCAAACTAGGACTCGTATCCTACTCAGTTTCCACCAAAACATTTCATAATTGCCCAAAACATTTCCAGCCAAACCAAAATATAAGCAGATAGAAGCAATCTTAAGACTTCGAAACACCTTATGACGGTATCCCACATTCCTAGAAACAACTCAACTTCGTAACCCACATGAAATCTAACCAAAACAAACTCGATTCTTTACATAAAAGAACCATAACCACCTCAGCCGCAGCCTGAGGCGTATTCCAGCCTGTTGGACCTTTCCGACCAACTCTTTACGTCCACTTCTCTTCATCACGCATTTGAACCATGTTTCCACGTCTATGCACTCCTTGCACATGTGCAAACATCTTCCAGTGGCGTTCACAACACCTTCATATGCATTGTTCTTGATTCAAGCATGCTGCATGACCTCCCGATCAACTCAACCACAATTCCTCCGGAACTTGGTTGTTGAAGCTCATCTTCTCCCTAAGACTACTACAATGGATGCTGTCACCATCCATGTCTTGAACCCAAGTGAGAGCTGCACGTGAATAAACAACCGATACTTCCGAGCATAAGTACTCGACTTGACTCACATTAGTTCCGAAACAACAACAGCTTACGTGAGCACCTCAAATAAGCATGTTGCAAACCATAGCAAAATGATATCAGCCATAACCACCAACACTGTCGGCGGTTTTGATCCGGCAGATCTCCTGACACTACTAAAGTGTTAGAGGAGTTTGAGGTTCGGTATGGGCGCGATGAGATTCCAGAAGGTGAGATGTCGAGTGACACAAGGGACACGAAGATTTACGTGGTTCGGGCCGCCTGAGCGTAATACCCTACTCCACAGGGTGTGTTGGTGTTGTATTGGATGTATGAGCTCAACGTCAGTTGAGAGTGTAAAGTCAGCGTGTCTCCGGAGAGTGTCTCCTATGTATCATCGGCCTGTCCTCTTATAGTACAAGGGCAGGCCATTACAAGTTAGCCTGGCCCGACATGTGGCCCCGGCGGTTACTGATATTGATACACATTCAACACGTTTAATTGCCCTTAATGACCGAGTTATGGGCTTTGACGGCACTGTTACTGGTAATTAAGGTCGTCCGATCGTGTGTCATTAATATAGTATTAATGACACTTGATCGGGTCTTGAAGTCCTTGATTCCCCTTTGAAGATCTGTAGCCGTTGTGGAGTCTTCCAGAGGTTAGAGGCTGAAGATCTGACGGTTGGACACGTGGCAGTGTCGGAGCACACTGTGGTGAACAGATAGGTCTGGTGTTACCCAACACGTGTCAGTTCTGGAGCTTCCCTTGGTCTGGGGTTAGGTCCGGCGGTGCCATTTCGGTACATAGCCCGGAGCTTCCCCCTTGTGGGCGGTAGCTCCGGTTTGATAGTACATGTGGCGATCCTGGGACTAACCATGTTGGAGAGGCGGGTCCAGTTATGTCTGACATGTGGGCCTCTGAAGGTCTTCAAATCAAGTAGATGACTTTCCCTTGAGATCTTTGCAATCCCAAGTAGTATATGGTACCCAGGGTACCGACAGTGGCCCCCTGGGCCCACCTCTTGGGAAGAGCCCTTGTGTGAAGTCATTCCGCCGAAGGAGGGTCCATCCTTCGACTTTTGAACTGAGTCTTCAAAGGTCTTCGGATGTGCCGTTGGCGATAGTTTGGAGTTAAATCCTCACCGCGTGGCATATCCCGTGTGCGGCAAATGAGATCTTTGGCGTGCAGATCTCACGCAATTGAAGGTCGACGGTTCCCGATACAAAAATCGTATCGGTTCCGTGTGCCTTGTCAGGCCACTACCTTCGGGCTTCCCGCCTCATGATGACAACCGTTCGCCTGGGTAAGAATCTCGAATTGATCGTCGGGGTGGTCCCGGGCCCTCTTGTCATCAGCTGGGTGGAATTTTTGAGTAGTATCTTCGACTTACTTGCGGTTTCCATCCAAGCGTTGCGAGGGCTTACTTAAGGAGGAAAGTGCGCACCGTCTGGAGTTCTTTACGCCTCTCATCTGATCTTGAGCTCAAACTCCCAACTTGTGCTCGCTTTTCCTCTCTTGCCTTGTTGTGCTGCGATGGAGTTGGGTCTCCGTGAGAGTCGTTTGAAGACCGAAGGTGACTTGAAGAAGGTCCGGGCCCTCATGGGATGGTCCCCAGACTTCTTCAACCGTCTGGTCTGCGCCGGAGGAGAGCTCTCGTTTGAGAAGGAGCATGCCGGTGAGATGGTGTACTTCTCTTCATACGCCATGGTGGGGTTGATCCCACCTTTTTCCTCCTTTTTCTTGATGCTGCTAGACTTTTATGGTCTGCAGCTATACCACCTTGGCCCCCACTCCATTCTTTTTGTGTCTATCTTCGTCCACTTCTGTGAAATGTGGGTGGGCATCCCCCTGCATTGAACTTATCCGGACCTTCTTCACCGTCCATACCACCGGTAGGAGTAATGAGTACCTTGGCTTCTATTACTTCGTGAAGCGCAAGAAGTGCCCATTCAAGTACCTCCGGTCATTTCCCTCTGGAAAGTGGGATGATTGGAAGAAGGACTGGATAGTCATCCGGGTGGAGGAGCACGAGAAGCTGGAGCTGCCCGAAGGCCTCCCCAACATCGACACTGCAGTCTGGAGTGAAGCTCCGGTGCGGTCAGATGCCTTCAACCCTGCTCTGACCAGGATCCGCCAGTGCGTGGAGGGAGGATTAACTCCTCAGGCGGTATTTTGCAACTTCCAGGTCAATAGGTGGGCACCGCTGAAGAGGAGAGAAAAACTCGCTTGGGCCCTCAACAGCGTGATGGACGACGACCGGGTCGAGATCAGACTGAAGTCCAACATGGCGGAGGCAACCTTGGAGTTACATCTCAAAAAGTTCCAGCACGACATCGATGTTGTGGGAGATTACTTGACCCCGCCATCAGCCTTTCTCCCTCTGAACGTGGAAGTAGAATTCAGCAGGGAGCTCCGACGGATGATGCCGGTGCTTAATGACCTTGGTGTCATCGAGAGAAGATCGACCTCCAGGGTGGTGATCCCTGGGGCTTCCGAAGGTGGTTCCGACCCTGCCCCGATGCCAAGGATCGAAGTCGTCGGCAGGGGCAAGGAACCGGCGGACGAACCCTTGAGCCGGAAGAGGAAACTGCAGCATGCCGACGGAAGGTCCGTCAGGCCTGCAACCTCTGCATCAGCTCCTTCTCCCCGGGGGGAGGTCTTCTACAACTGTGGCGACTGTACCCGCAGTGGCGTCTTCCCGGGGTGCTAGCTCCGGGCATGCGACTCCATCACCAGGGCCAGTTGAGGCCTCTAGGTCCGGAGGTCCTTCCCGGTCGAGGAGGGCCTCTAATAAGGAAGTGCTTGTGACTGCAACGAGTTCCGGGGGGCCTTCCGGAGCTTCCACGCCGGCGGCGGCTATGGTCAGCCCAGAACGCCCGGGAAAGTGGTTCCGCGCAAGCTGGTGCGAAAGCCTCCCGAGGTAATTTTTAATCTTTACCTCAGACAGTTGTTTTTTTGTAGTAACTGTTTTTTAAATTTCTTCATCCTTCATCTGCAGCATTCCCAAGAAGAGGAGTGAGGCTCCACCCTCAGCCACAGCAGCTGAAGTTGTGAGGGCGGAAGCCTCTGCTCCTATCTCGGTGCCGCCCCAAGTGGTGGCTGAAGCTGCGGCAGCTCCGGCGCCAGCTGTCGTGGTCATGGACCTCGACTCATCCCCCGAGACTCCTGTGGTAGCGCCGGACCATAGGAGAGAAGATGCGCCAGCGGCACCTGCCCCGGAGGTTGAAGCTCCGGGTTTGGGTGCTGAGATGATGGAAGCTTCGGCCGTTGAGCCGGAGGAAGCAATAATTGCGGCCCCGGAGCCAGAAATTGTCGAAGCCCCGGCGGTTGAGCCGGAGGTAATTGAAGTCCCGGCGTGCAGCCGGATGTTGAGGAAGTCCCGACGGTTGGGTCGGGTACCTCTGAAGCACCGAACGCATAGCCGGTCGTTGCTGGAGCTCTGGCCGCAGGGTCGGTTGATGTTGAAGACCTTCCGGCTCCCGAGCCGGTTGCCTTTGAAGATCTTCCGGCGCCTGAGCCGGTCGTTGCGAAGGCATCAGCGCTCGAGCCCCCAGTAGAGGAGGTGCCCAGGCCAGACCTAGAAGTAGTTCCTGCTCCGGGAGTGATGACGCCGGAGGTACCTACGGCTGAGCCGGAGTGCTCTGATGAAGTCGCTGGCCCCCTGCCCGAGGGGACGAACGAAGATCTGGCGACTGGTCCTTCGGAACCACTTCCGGAGGTCGGAACTTCATCAGCGGGACCCTCCTTGATGGTGACTGAGGCCATCCTGGTGGACGGCCCTGGTGTCGTGGAGGCTCAGGGGACCACTCTTGTGGAGTGGGACCCAATTTTTGTAACTGAAAACCCGCTGGAACAAGCAGAGGAGACCTTAGCAGGTCCGGATCCTATCCTGTTGTCATTGTCTATTGACAACGCCTGCTCCAATCTGCGTCAAGTTCAGCTGGCATTCTTCCATGATAGCAAGGCTCTTGAAGATGAGCACCAAACCCTTAGTAGGTGGCGTAATCGGCTCTACTTCGAGACCAAGCTGGCGCAGTCAAGGCTGGCAGATGACAAAGAATGGATCAAGCAGGAGAAGGTTCGCCTGGAGTATTGGGGCAAGTTATTGGATGACAGGGAGAGCTTGACTCGCGCCCTCGACGCTCAATCCCGAGCCATTTATGAGCATACCAAAGCAGCTAATAGTGCGGCTGATGAACGCCAAGAAAGGCTTGAGGCCATTAACACTACTCTCATCAAGCGCCGGGAGGCACTTGAGGAGAGGGAGAAAAGGCTCGAAGATGAAGAGCAGAAACTCCTAGAGCTGTGGGGTGACGTCTTAAGGAGGGAGGAGGAGCTCACCGAAAAGGTGGCTCTGGCTGACAAGGGCCTCGAAGAGCGCGCCAAGAAATTGGAAGAGCGCTGCGCTGAGGAGGAGGAGGAGAAGGAGAAGGCCTGGGTGCGAGGGCGGGAACTCTACGAGCAAGAGTGTGCCATCGCTGCCAGGGAGAAGAAAGTAAGGGGCGGGGAGAAGGACCTGGTTGACCGCCGGAACAAGATCTACCTCCGGGAGGAGGAGCTCGGAAAACTCGAGAAGCGAGTTGCTTAAAAGATTCAGCAAAATGCCAAAGAAGTTGAGCGCCTCGCTCGCGAGAATTCTGAACTGGTGGCGGCCAAAAGATCCTTGGAAGAACTGAAGGGCTTGAGGGCTGCGGACTCCCTATAGGTTTGGGAGTTCCTAGGCAAGGCCAACGACGCGCTATCAACAATGGGCTTCAGTCCCGTGCGTCCGGATGATACAGAGCCAGAGCCGGACCTGGCGTTACAAGCGTTAAGCTCGGCGGGTAGCAAACTCTCCAAGGTGGGCGATGTCATTGCGGACCAGTTAGAGGTTGAGGGGCAATCCCTGGCGAAGAACGTCGCAGAGTATGTGCTGACGTGCTACACCAGCCGGAATCCCCAATTCCCTCTGGACCCGGTGCTTGAAGGTCCCGTCGAAGGAGAAGGTGAAGCCGCCCGAGCCAATGTGTCAGAGGTTGCTCAGAAGGTCGCCCAGTTCTTCCATAGGGTCTAGGACCATCTCCGTAGCTCCCACTTGTATTCTCTCTTTTTCTTCCTCAATTTTGTAATCCCTTGTCTCCAGATTAATGAAATCCCCAAATTTTTGTGAATTTCACTTTTTGTCTTCAATACTTTTGTCTTCACTTGGCCCCCTGGTAGATGTACATAATTTGATTGTGAACATGTACCAAGAGGATATTGTGTTTTGTTGAAGACTCATTTGCTTCAAACTTGTAGAGTGTAGGTCCGATGTCTTTGATAGTGAAGGCCCCCTGAGGTTGTCGGAGCTTAGAAGCTCCAGCATTGTCTATCGTCGGAGCTTAGTAGCTCCAGCAATAGTCCCTACCAACGCGTAGAGCATCGATAGTTAGTCCTCTGGGGTGTCGGAGCTTAGTAGTTCCGGCAGTGGCCTTTACCAACGTGTAGTTTGTTGGTAGCAGACTCCGCTTGCGGGGTCTTCTCACCATCATTTATTTTGCATCGACGGCTGGCCCCCCTAGCTTTACCGGAGCTTTGTTGCTCCGGTGATGCTCGTTTTCAATGTTTAACATCGATTACAAGCCACCTAGGGGGAGTCGGAGCTTAGTTAGCTTCGGCTTTTCTCCATTAACGTGGATTTTTTATTTTTCCTGCACATTGAAGCCAAGAAAAATAGTAAAATTTGTTCCTTGCCTATAACTTCGTCGCGGCTTACGATTCCCAAGAGAGTTTTAGGTCAAACGCGATTATGAATACAACCGAAAGCGTTGTCTTTTCTTCCAGATCCAATTGTACTTGGACCCGCCTTACTTCGGCTTGCCGGGGTGTAGGTAGAGTGGCGTACTTAGGGTTCTTGACCAGGCTAAGTCGATAGCACACTCCGGCCCTAGGTTGGCTTGGCGACATTCAAGCGAGTGGGCCATAAACAATATTTGAATCTAGAAGAATCGATAATACAGCTCAAATCGTATATGAACCAGTCAAACTAAAATTTCTTAAGAATTGCACGTCTTTGTTATAGACAAGAAAGAGAAAAATAAAAAATGTTGAGCCTGTACAAAATAAATGCACGTGGTGTCTGTTTCACATGAAGATGTCTTTCATTATAGGTCCGGGGTACAGGCGAAACAAGTACACTCTTAGGGTATGGAACCAGGCTAAGCGTGTTTAATTTCTCGTTTGACCCAGGGTAGCTAGCCACACTTTTAGTCCTGAGACTGCGACAAGTGTTGCATGAACATTGCGGACCTTCCGGGAAAGGTCCGGCTCTTCTCCGGAGAAACTACCCGACTCTGTACAATGACTCTATAACATACACCTCAAGTTACTACAGACTCACCTCCGTGATATTAAGTGTAGAACTTACAGAGGTGCTCAATGTTCCAAGGATTTGGGAGAGGTGTCCCATCCTCGGTAGCCAAGCGAATGCTTCCGGGACGTGATACTTTAATCACTCGGAAGGGTCCCTCCCAACTGGGGGAGAGTTTGTTTAACCCTTCTCTGGATTGTATTCTCCGTAGCACCAGATCACCTTCCTCGAGTTGTCGGCTGTGTACATGCCGCTGATGATAGCGCCGAAGGGCTTGGCGGTATCGGGCATTCCGAACAGCTGCTTGGCACCTTCCTTCCTCAAGGAGGTCTAGGTATTCACACCGAAGCTGGTCCTGCGTGGCTTCATCGAAGGTCCGGACCCGGAGTGACCCCAAGGTGATTTCCGGAGGAAGGATTGCTTCAGCTCCATACATCAGGAAGAAGGGTGTCTCTCCAGTTGACCGGTTTGGAGTTGTCCTGAGAGAATCTCTGGATGAATGATCGCAGGGATTCTCTTCCTTTTTGCACAACTGCAAAAAGGTCCAGTTCGGTGCCTAGTCGGGTGTAAGAATTCCCGAAGTTGGCGGTGAACTGCTGGCACAACTCCTCCCAACTGCTGATGGAGTTGGGTGGAAGGCTCATAAACCAGGATCTGGCGGTCCCAGTTAAAGCCACTGGGAAATAATTGGCCATTACGGCCTCATTTCCTCCAGCTGCCAAGATAGCAGTGGAGTAAATCTGAAGAAATTCGACAGGATTAACGGTCTCGTCAAATTTCTCCGGCGGGTGAGGCCGGAACTTCTGTGGCCACCTGACCATACGCAGATGCATGGCCAGGGCTGAACAGCCTCCTCCTACTCCTTCAGGAGCAGGAATGTCTTGAGCTTCTCGTCTTTCACGAGCATGCTCAATATGGACTCGGCCGTATTGTTGGCGATATCGGCGATCAAGCTCCGCCCGGAGGTCATGAGTTGAAAGCCTTGATACCGTGTGAGTGTGTCGTGCACCGGAGGGCAACGACGTCACCTGCTGTGATGCAGCACATCTCCTGTTGTTGGAAACGTGCGGACCAAGTCTGCCAGACAAGCTCTGTCACTGCGACGGGGCCCGTCCCGAAGGAGGAGGACCCTGGTTGCTGATGCGGTCGGCTGCTACTGCAACCAAATGTTCCACATTGGCCCTCCACTGCTCCATTGCATCCCGGGATGCGTCCGGAGGTGGTGGGCGCTGAAGAAGAGCACGTGCTGCATGAAGCACGTGTTTCGGGTTGTCAAGACTCGCCGACGCAGTAATTGACGCCGGTGCACCATCGCGTTGTCCAGCTTGATTTGCTGGTGGCCCCGACGGTCACTCATGTTGATACACATTGAACACATTTAATTGCCCTTAATGACCGAGTTATGGGCTTTGACAGCACCATTACTGGTAATTAAGGTCGTCCGATCGTGTGTCATTAATATAGTATTAATGACACTTGATCAGGTCTTGAAGTCCTTGATTCCCCTTTGAAGATCCGGAGCCGTTGTGGAGTCTTCCGGAGGTTAGAGGTCGAAGATCTGACGGTTGGACACGTGGCAGCACTGGAGCACACTGTGGGGAACAGATAGGTCCGGTGTTACCCGACACGTGTCAGTTCTGGAGCTTCCCTCGGTCTGGGGTTAGGTCCGGGGGTGCCATTTCGGTACATAGCCCGGAGCTTCCCCCTTGTGGGCGGTAGCTCCGGTTTGATAGTACACGTGGCGACCCTGGGACTAACCATGTTGGAGGTCTGGTTATGTCTGACATGTGGGCCTCCGAAGGTCTTCAAATCAAGTAGATGACTTTCCCTTGAGATCTTTGCAATCCCAAGGAGTATATGGTACCTAGGGTACCGAGAAACACACACCAAAAACTTAGTAAAAGAATACTAAGCATGATTTCCATAATTCAAAAAGCAAGTTTGAAACATTGCAAGTTAAAAGCAGAACCACTGCGATCTAGCACCAGACCTTGTCAAAATTAATCGGACCATGAATCGAAGCTTACCAAAGCTAGCAGGACCTAGCGCCGGAGCTAAACAAAGCTTGTCGGACCTAGCGCTGGAGCTAACCGAAGCTAGTCGGACCTAGCCACAACAAGTAAGACCTATCCAAAAATAAGTCGGACCTAGCCAAGATAAGTTGGACCTAGACAAAGAAGTCGGACCTAGCCAACGCAAGTCGAACCTTATGTCGGACCTTGCTGGAGCTACCCAAAACAAGCCGGACGTATCATCGGACCTTGCAGGAGCTCTGACCTGGAGTTAGACCTTGTTAAAAGGGTGTTTTGGCATTATCAAAACTTTTATCATCATAGCCAATGTATTCATCACACATAGGTCTCACAATGGCCTCATAGCTATAGGTGCAGTTCTAGGTATTAAATCAATGGCAAATTATATGTTGCGATCAGGCGACATACCTAGCAACTCATCTGGGAACACATCTGGATACTCGCGAATAATCAGAATACTCTCCAATGTCACACCTTCCACATGACTCAGCGTTGCTTTATCTGTGGTGGGTTGGGCTGTCTCAACTTCGATGCGAGTTCTATACTCGCTTGTCAACTGCACAATCCTCTCGGCACATTGAATCACTCCATCATACTTGCTCAGCCAATCCATTCCAAGAACTATATCTATCCATTGGGAATACGGGATAATGAGGTTTGCAAGAAAGTCTACCCTCCTTATTTTAATGCTCACTCTCGGACACACTATATTTGTCCTCATCTCTCCACTAGGAGATTTTACCAACATAGTGCACTTCATATGAGATATAGGCAGATTATACTTGGCGACATACTTCGATGAAGTGAATGAATGAGATGCTCCAGAATCAAATAGAACAGTCATAGGGTTGGAGTTGGCGAGGAACATACCAATCACGACATCATCAGCTTGTTGGGCTTCCTCTGTAGAGACGTGATTCATATTGCCACAGGCAAAGTTTTGATGTCCACAGTTGCCTTGTGGTGCACCTCCATTCGGTCGTGGGTAGGTTGGCCTTGGCGCATTGTTCCCTGGTCCATAGCTTCTTTTGGGGCATTGACTTATGAAAATTCCTCCTTCATTATGGGTCTTAATGAGCCTCCTCAAGAAAAAGTAGTGTCAAGATCGGAGTATAAATCCATGTACAAGGATGAACCCATCTATTGCTTATCTCGAACCTTGCCGGAGGAATCCTCTCCCGAACCCAAAACTACGAAGGAAGAAGAAATTTTGGGGACTGGGATCCCGACCTCCAAGGATATCATTGGGTGGTGTCGTGCGATGCGACACCCAACAGTATACAAGAAAAGAACGAAAAAAAATTTACAATACCAAGTATTTATTTAAAAGCACAGTGGAAGTTTTATAATACTAACGAAAGGAAAGAGAACTATACATTATAGATATGCTCTCGGCACTAGCTATGCAAAAGGAAAGTCATCCATGCCCTGGATACTTCGCACTAGCAACACACAACTTACGGCTGCGTGCAGGGTTCCCACTCGGCTGTAAACTCTGGAGGGGGTGTAGCCTCGTCATTGAACCCGTCATCAGTCGTATAATATGCAAAAACTTGTTAACTACAAACGTGAGCTTAAGGCTCAGCAAGACTAACACGTCTCACTAGACATATGCAGGGGTGAATACTAAGCATGGGTAAGGAATAGCATAAAGGACTCGCCTACAATTGGATCCTTATATTCATATTTTAAGTAGCACACGACATTCTTCAGGCACGGCACATCATAGACTCCACAATCAAACGAGAAACGCTTTGCCGATGATATGACGTGCACAAAGCACATAATGCTATTACAGGTAAAGTATGGGGAAACTGTAAACTTTTAATTGCACTATCTATAAGCCAAACAAGGTTGTAAAGCAATTTTAATTCAATACATCGTATTCTCCTGACTTTTTCAGTATTTACTACATCACAGCGCAGTGAACAAGTGGTACTCTATTACCGCGAGGGACGGTGATTGCAATCAGGACACACCCGGAACAACATGACACATACGCACTTTCGGAAATGTCAGCAAGTACTTACACCAGTACCTACGTAACACTTCAGTACTAGTCATATATGGCCAACGTTCACTAGACACTTGAATGTCGAACCGGTCGATCCATCACAAGCATGAGGTCACTGCGTGGGGCATACTCTGATGTGCCCACGAGCTGATTTACACCTTGTTGCACTCAATCCACGCTTATAAAACGGAACGGAATGCCTCAACAAACTAGTTTCAAGCTACATCATTTTATTGGAGCCCATTTCTCTAGTATGTCGCCGGCACATTTCAAGCTTGTCCAGTAGGGCCGCACACGAAACGGTCCTCAATCGACACAAGCAGGGCTACACACGTGAGACCATGTCTTGCTGCATCCTACCCACTGCTCAGTCTCAATTTCATATCCATAAACCATTTTTAATACCATTTCCTCCCGTGTGATAAAATTCCTATCTCGCGAGTAGATTCCAACTACTCGACTTCTACTGAATTCCTATGAGCATAATCATAGCAGTTTCTACTCAACGGGCCATAGACCTACCCAAGACTCCACGGGATTTGTGGGCCATACAAGTGGATGTCAAACACCTTAAATGTAATGCACAATCATGTGATGACGTAAGGTGAAATGAAAACTGCCAATACACTGTAAGGAACTTAAATGCAAACTGGGGCTTGCCTGAAAGCGAGTTTGATTCTACGTTAGTTACTGGCAGCTGGACTTCCAAGCTTCCGACTACTCCTCGATTTCAGCTACTACACGATATGCAAATACAATATATGAATGACTTTGAAAATAATTAATATGCTTAAGGTTATAACTTAATATCATAGGATCAAAATAAGATAATAGTTTTAATTTCCTTTGGGACCTTTATGGTAGATACTAGTGACTATAGAGAAGACTCTTGCAAAGAACAGGAGATGATCAAGGAAGTTTGTTGTTCTTCAAAATTATGGTAAGCAATAACCTTCTCTAAATTTTGGTTGAAATTTTCGGAGACCTATCATGGCTACCAGTGGTTGTATCATGTAGAGGGGGTCTCACTGGTTCTAGGAAATTTTGATTCACTATTTTCTAAGCTTCCTACAGGGAGACTAATTTTTCAAGCTTGGGGAAATCTCTGAAATTGATTTTCTATTTTTCTCAGTTTATAACTACATAGAGATTTGGAACACTGATCAACCCAGTAATTAGAGTCGAATGAACATGAAATTTCTACTGGCGATCAAGTGTATTAATAATAATAGTGTTCTGACCAAAATTGGGAATTTTCCAATTAACAGAACTGTAGGAATTAATTCTATAAGCATTTTACTTATCTGAATTATGGAGACATTTCTATGGATTTTCATACATGTCCAAGTGCACCACTGGAAAGATTTCTTCATGCTGGTTCTAATGAAATTTTTTTGGGATTTTTTGGACAATTCTACTGAGAGTTATGGATTTTCCAAGTTTGGTTCAATCCTAGAATTATTTTCCAACGGGAAACATTTAAATAAATCAGCCAGGCCCACTGGTTTTAAAATCTACCAATCGCAGCAAGGCCGCACCAAGGGCGACAGAGTTAGCCATGCAGTCACACCAGATCCCTGGCCACACCTAGATCCCGCAGTGAATGACATGTGGGGTCCATGGTTGTCTTAAACTTCGGGCTGGCACATCGCGCGAGGCGGCGCCCGCGGTGGTAGCTCGCCTGCGATCTCACCGCCGGTCAAACTGCTGCGCCAAACTCACCAAGACTCGCCGCCTGGGGGTTTTCGGGGGCGCTGAGCACGTTGGTGAGGTCAGCATCGGCGGGGACGGACCGGAAACAACCGCGCGACAGCGGCGGCAGCGGTGAGGGATCGGGCCTGCTTGAACTCACTCAACTCAAGCTCAAACAACTCGGGAACTTCTCCAAAAGCTTACTGGGACCTCAAGGATCAAGAATCTGGACTAGGGAAGAGTGGAAACACCCGCGAGATATGAGCTCGACGGTGAAGCACGATCTTTCAACCGGCGGCCGTGAAATCTCGAAATCTAAGGTGCTCGATTTATAACTTTTGGGGCCCTTGGGCAGGGAGTTGTGCTAGGATATATAGGAGCTATCTGCTAACCAAATTAAAGGATGATTGTAAGAATGAAACGAATTTAAGCATGAAGCCTTGCTGTTCTAATGAAAACTGATTCGGTTGTCGAATAAAAACTCGAGGTACACTTCATGCCATGGGCTTACATTTGGTGAGCATAAACTAGAGAGGATTGCAAACCTTTTTGCTTAAAGGGTCGAGACTGGAAACGTCCTAGAATCGGAGCTCGACGGTGAGGTCATGAAGGTTCCTGGCGGCTTCCTCGACGGCGACCGGAAAACTTCAAAATACCCCAAGCAGAAGCTATGTCACGATCAATGACCAAATAGAACTCGTAGAGGATGTTGTGACAAGCTTTTTATCTACTTACAGCTCGGTGAGAAACTGCTTAAATCACTGGCCAAAACATGATGAACAGAGGCGGCGGCGATGGCGCGGAAGTGAGGTGGAGTTCGACGGCGACGGCCCAGGGGTGGTATTTACAGGGATAGGGGGACGAGGGGAGCTCGCCACAGCGCAAGCAAGCAGGCAGCTCGGTGGCTTGCATGCCGCATCGCGGTGTCGAGCGCTGCCAGCGTTGATCGGCGGGGACAGTCGGATACAGAGCACCCCTTGGGTTCACTCGAGTATGTCGGGCTGGCAATGGGTTCTACCTCCTCTTATCCTCTTCCCCTCTCTGCAACATCAATTCTCCTACCAAACTTGATCCAAAAATTCTAGATTTTTGTGGAGAGGCCAAAGTAAATATCTGGAATTTGATTCTGCAATTGGATTTCGAATTGGAGCAAGTGTCAATTGAATTTCAAATTTGAATTTGAAATTGGATGAAATCCAATGGTGTCACTGAATTAAATATCAATTGAGTTCCAAAAATTGTGAAACTTTGAGGATAAGTCAACCAAGTCATGCTGACAATGATGGTGTGTTCAAATCTTGATGTTCAAATAAGTTGAACAAAATTCAATATTTGAATTCTAAATATTGTTTGAATTTGCTAAGCGTCTCAAATAAAATAGCAAATGGAGTTCAAAATTTATGAAACTTTGCAGGAAGTCTATTGGGAATATTAGGAAGCCATAGAAAAATTTATGGCCTCAGATTTGAATATTTTTGACAGGGCCAAATGTACAGTAGCATATTCAATTTGTAACTAATTATAATATATATTTGGTATTTCATATTAATTTGACCTAGCAATCTCCGTTCAAATAATTCCAAAATTTGAAGAGAGGTCAATAGAATTAATCTAAGATTATTGATTAAGTCCATTCCTCATGTTAATAAAATTTAAGCATGAGTGGAAGAAAAGATTTGATGAGATCAAGTTCATAAGCATAGCTATAATTGGTCTCCATTAGGGTTGATAACCAACTTACAACTGAACCTCAGATGAAGGAAAATGTGGGATTTTACAGAAATTCAACCTTCAATGTTTCCCTTCTACTTCGAGGACGAGATATTTGAAGATTTTTTAAATACCTCGAAGTATTGTTGCCATAGGAAACCATCATTGCCATTAACTCCACCTAACCCACCTGATGGAGTGTTCATCCAACAGACGGTCAAGGAGTTAACCTCTATTCTAAGTAGGGAATGCAATGCGGAAGTTGAGCAGTCACCCGAAATTCTTTGGATGACCTCACCTTTTGCAACTATTTTATGCTTTATTAGAGAGACACAAACGAAGGTCCTATACAACCCCACTGTTGGAGCAAATATCGTTTTTGATTCTTGTGCTCTCGCCATTCTGGGCGATGTGACATTAGCAAATCCTTCTGAGATTCTTTAAGAAACATCCTTGAAGGATGCGGGTTTTACAACAGGTGTTTGTAAGACACAAAGATATTGAGGCAATCCTAGACTTCCATATGTTTGAAATCCAAGATTTTGACATTATGATTGGGGTTCCATTGAGAAATTTCTCATGGAAATTCCCTTGGAAGGAAACCTCAATGTCAAACTTGGAGGGAGAAAGTTCTCTATTCCTATCCTGCATTCCAAGAACACATCTGAAGAATCTCCCATCCAAGATGAGCCTATAGAGGAGGTTAGAACTCTTCAATTCATAGCACCCCGTGAAATTGAAGGAGAAGAAGATTTCATCCAAGAGGAGGATGAATTTTAGGAGGCAATTGAATTGCCAAAAGAAGAGTTCTTCCCAAAACCTCCTGTTGAGCTAAAAATTCTACCTCCAGCCCTACGTTATGCCTTCCTAAATGGCGATTCGGAAGCCCCTGTCATCATAAGTGACAAGCTTTCAGATGATGAGATACTCAAACACATTGCCATGTTAGAAAAGCGTAGGGCTATTTTTGGCTATTCATTAGAGGATATCAAGGGGACTAGTCCAGCGTTATGCACCCATTGCATTCCCATTGATCCCGAGAGTGTCCTCTCAAGGGAACCTCAAACGCGATTGAATAATGCGATGCGGGAAGTTGTCAAGAAGAAAGTCTTGAAACTTTTGCATGTTGAGATTATCTACCCTGTTCCTCATAGCCAATGGGTCAGCCCAGTTCAAGGAGTGCCTAAGAAGGGAGGTATGACAGTCGTTCAAAATGAGAAGAATGAATTAATTCCATAACAAACCGTCACGAGTTGGAGGATGTGCATTGATTACCAAAAACTTAACAATGCTACAAGGAAGGATCATTTTCCACTGCCCTTCATAGATGAGATGTTAGAGCGGTTGGCAAAACACTCCTACTTTTGTTTCCTTTATGGGTATTCGGGCTATCATCAAATCCCAATCCATCTCGACGATCAAAGTAATACCACATTGACATGTCCCTATGGAACTTATACCTATCGGCGTATGTCCTTTGGATTGTGTAATGCTCCCGCCTCTTTTTAAAGATGCATGATGTCTATCTTTTCCGACACGATTGAGGAGATCATGGAAGTTTCATGGATGATTTCTCTATCTATGGAAAAACTTTTGATCATTATCTGGAAAATTTATACAAGGTCTTACAAAGATGCGAAGAGAAGGACCTTGTACTTAATTGGGAAAAGTGCCATTTCATGGTTCGTGAAGGCATCGTTCTTGGAAACTTAGTGTCCGAGAGAGGGATAGAGGTTGACAAAGCAAATATTGAAGTCATTGAAAAATTTCCACCTCCCATCAAAGTTAAGGGAATTCGAAGCTTTCTAGGTCATGCTGGGTTCTATCGGAGATTCATCAAAGATTTCTCAAAAGTCGCTAGACATCTCGCTAACCTACTATCTAAGGAAGCTCCCTTTGATTTAGATGATGAATGCCTTAAATCATTTGATACACTGAAAAGGGCACTCATCTCAGCTCTAATCTTTCAACCTCCCGATTGGACGCTACCATTCGAAATCATGTGTGATGCTAGTGATTTTGCTGTTGGTGCAGTCCTAGGCCAAACCAAAGATAAAAAGCATCATGCAATAGCCTACGCTAGAAAAACTCTAACAGGAGCTCAGCTCAATTATGCCACAACTGAAAAAGAGCTATTGGCTGTAGTTTTTGCTATCGATAATTTTAGGTCCTATTTGGTTGGGGCCAAGGTCATACAGAACATGCTGCCTCGAAGTATTTGCTCACCAAAAAGGATGCTAAACAAAGGATAATCCGTTCCATTCTTCTACTCCAAGAGTTCGATTTAGAAATCATGGATAAGAAAGGAGTAGAGAATTTCATGGTAGATCATCTCTCACGTATGGAAGTCACTCAAACCATGGACATTCCTATCAATGACTTCCTACGAGATGATATGCTTCTCAAGGCAACTAACTCTCACACTTGGCATGCGGATATCATGAACTTCATGGTCACAGTGTACGTACCACTACGGGAAACCAAAAAGAAACTCATCTATGAGAGTTGTAGACAACTTTGGGATGACCCATATACCTCCATCGAGTTTGTGCCGATGGCCTTCTTAGAAGGTGTGTCCTACAATTGAAGGCACCAAGATTATTGAGAAATGCCATGCTAGCCCGTGGTGTCCATATTGGTGTTTACCATACCCAGGCAAGGATCCAACAAAGTAGATTATATAATGGGTAGAAGCTTTGCCATGCAAAAATGCTCATTCCAAGCAAGCTAGGAAAATTTTCCATGAGATTATTTTCCCATGCTTTGGCACTCCCCGTATGGTCATAAGTGATGGAGTGTCTCATTTCATAGATAAGACCATCCAAAACTTTTTGAGGGAGCTTGGTGTCCAACGTAACATTTGTAAGGATTGAATGCCCAAGAGGGGGGGTGAATTGGGCTTCTTTTCAAAAATTAAAGCAATAAAACTTAATTACTAAAAGCCCAATCCCCTATGCAAAAAACCTATGCATTCAAGTGAATAGTAACTTTGCGGTATAAGAAATGCATAAGTGTAAGGGGAGAGGAAGAAAGCGCAAACTCCCGAGGAGACACGAAGACACGGAGATTTATCTCGTGGTTCGACAAGATCATCAAGATCTTCCTACATCCACATTGTGGCACCCACCAAAGGGTATAGCCACTCCCAAGTCACCGAGACCAGGGATCTTCACTATACTTCTCCGTTCGCCAACCTCGGCAAGGTGGAGCTCAAGCCTTGTACAAGTTGGGTCCCCTGGGCTTCCACAACCGTCTTGGCAAGCTCCGGAAGGCTCTCTCCAATACAATCACCAAGGGACACTCCCTTACAGCTTTCACTACACTAGAGACTCCAATCACCAAGAATGGAGGCACACCAGCACTATCTCTAGTAAGTTCTAGCCTATCTCTTGGTGTATAAGTGGTGAAAAATGGTATGGAAGTGGTAGATCAATGCCTTGAATGCTTGGTAATGTGTAGAGTAAGTCTGGACTTCAAGTCATGTCGAATAGACTGGTTGAAGGGGTATAAATAGCCAGCCTCCACGAAATAGCCGTTGGAAAAGTAGGCTAACATCACTGTTCTGCGAACACCGGATGATCCGATGTTCTCCCTTCAGTTATCATCGGTTGAATCCAAATTAGCTGATGTCATTGTGTCAGATATGACCGTTGTTAGACCGATGTTACACTTGCCTTCTCATTGGATGATCCGGTGGCACTTCATCCAGAATTGGTTCAGAATTGATGCTTACTGGAGTGATTGACCGATGTGTTTATAGTTGTACATCGGATGGTACGGTGCTACACTTGGTCCAAAGAGATTGCTTACTGTACTGATGGACCAATGTACCATCCACTTCATCATCGGATGATCCGGTGAGTACTTAGTTCTGAGGTCTTCTTCTTCTTCTGAACCAACTCGACCGATGTAGTGTTTTCTGGAAACATCGGTTCATCCAGTGAGTTGATTTTGTTTGCTTCGAGTTGTTCTAAGTGATTCTTTTAGAATTTGCTCGATTGACCTCTTATACATTGGTTTGAAATATTCTTCTGATGATTATCAAGCATTGAGTGCTGTCAATTTTGGTTGAATAATTTTGACATATGAGCTTTTACTTCTAATCTTCATAAAAGTCAATTGACCTCATAGAATGATTGTTTAGGGGTCTCCAATTATATCCAATGATATTCATATAGATTTCATTTAATTGTGATGAGTGATATGGGAGACCTTGCATCCACAAATTCATTAGTAAAATCCAATGGTTGTCACTAATCACCAAAACCATACCTCATGGGGCCTAGATGCTTTCAATCTCCCCCTTTTTGGTGATTGATGAGAACACAACAAGTAAAGCATAATAGTAATGAATTTGAGAATACGATACTCAAGAGGATATGCAGTAAGTACAAAGTTTAGCACACTTAAACTTGAAGGCTAAAAAACGATCAATAACTCGAAAGCTCAATCGATCAATAACTCAAGAGAATAAGTGGCTCATGAATACTCAATGAATAGCAAAAGAGTAGCAAATCTTCAAATTACAAAAGAACTCCCATAAAGATAGACTCCCCCTACAGCTAGGACTCCCCCTGAGACTAAGCTATCCTCCCCTTGACTCTTCTCCCCCTTTGGCATCAAGACACCAAAAAGGAAGCCGAGTGCCTAAGGACCCTGAGCGCTCGGGGTGATGACGAACTGGTCACCATCGGGGGTGCTGTCGTCGGAGCTGCTGCCTGCTGCTGCCGAAGCTGGAGTAGAGGTGGCGGGTGCTGCGGGAGCTGCTGTCGGTGTCTGCTGAGTCTGAACTGCTGGAAACGGGGCACTGACAACGGACGTTGGCGTTTGCTGGAAGAGCGTCGTAGCCGGTAGGGGAGAATGGATAGGAGCACCTGGAGCAAGCAGTGGGGACATGCTGATCGACGGGATCGGCGTAGTCGGCACTAGCACTGAAGCTGGTGCCAGGACAGGCGGACCTGTAGCAAGGCCTAGAAGCTGCAACGGCAGGGCAATCCCGGTCTATGTGTAGAGGTTGGTGATCAACCCCAGGATGCCCATCATCGCCTGCTACGTCTGCTGCTGCTGGTTGAGAGAGCGTTGGTGCATCTGATCAATCAGCCCAGTCAGCCTGTCAGTGTCCTCTCGCCTCTCGCGGGCGATCTATCGCTGCATCTCCTGCTGTTGCTGCTGGAGCTCCAAGAGACGCGCAACCTGCTCAGCTCGGGCCTGCTCAGCTGCAAGCCGGTCCAGGCGCTGCTGCTCAACCATCTGCTGGAGTAGGGAGGTAAGCTCAGATGGCAGAGAGACCTGTGCCTCTGACACGGGAGGTGGAGTAGGAGGTGGCACAGTCGAGCCTCCAGCCTCCGCGTCGTGCCACTTGGGTGAGGGAGGAGGTGGGAAGTACTCCTTGACACTGTCGCTGGTGTCACTCTCGGACCATATATGATGGAGATCCTCACCTTGAGCCTCTGCCTGTGCTAGTCTCTCGTCTTCCTTCTCCAGGTCTGACCAGTCTTCCTCTGAGAGACGAGCACAGACCTGACACTCAACTGGACGGCCAAGGCAACGGTCTCTAGGAGCTGGAGCACGGTAGTGGCTGAACCGTGTGACGCTCTCGTCGGTGAGACTGTCACGCACGGTGGATCCCTCTGGAGCTACCATGAAGAGCAAGTAGCTGATCCAATGACCAAACAAAAGTTGCCTCATCATCCTGACTCCATCAGTGATGATGTCCTCCATCTCACAGATCAGGATGTCCACAATGTTGAACTCCATCCCATTCATAACATAGAACAGGAGAGTCTGCTGCAAGCAGGTGAACCCCTCAAGGTATCCGGACCTCGGCAAAAGTGTGCGACACAAGGCAAGGTGCACAGTGCGCGCAGCTGGAGTGTGTAGTGCCGGTACCCTCAGCTGGTCTGGAGAGAAAGGGTGAGCGAACAGTGAGCATATCTCCTCAAGTGGTGGTGCCACACCTCCAGTGAGTGGTCTCCTCGGTGGGTCAGCCTGTCCATACACTCTCTCGTGTAGGCATGTGTGACGCCCGGTTCCGAAAAATGAACCAAGCTAACACATATATGTGCCGAGGGTGTTCATCACACATACACGAGTGCAATCACAAACGATATACAGAAAATTACCACAGAACAAGATTAATTAACCAAATTTTATTACACAAACGAGATTATCCTCGAATACAAGCTCTAATGAATATTAATGGCAAGTTCAACTAATGCAGCGGAAATAAACTAATTAAGCAACTAAGCAAACTAAGCATAAGGGATAGCGCAACTCCAATAAACACCAGGCAAAGCTGACTGTAGACACGGCCTAGAACTCCGCATTATCACCATTAAACTCCCAATCCTGACCTGCAACTGTTGGGGGGGGGGGTATTGCAAGAGTGAGTACATGTCATACTCAGCAAGTGTGGAAAGTATGACATGTGGCTGATTCAAATGACGACAATAATAATGGCAAAGTGTTGAAAAGTACATTAAAACATTTGAAAGGCAATATATTACATGTATGTGAAATAAACCCATCATAATCATAAGTCATATCATAATACCAATCCGCAATTCACCATCCTCATTAATAATTCCAGATTTCACCATTTGCTAATAACCATATTCAATACCAGAAATAAATCAATAACCATCCATAACCATTACCAAACCATAACCATCCCAATTACCAATTTCCTCTAATCATGGAAGTTGTCCAGGTGCTCATAACCGGGAGCACAGCTATCATGATAGTTTTATTTAACTCTGCAGAGTTTGTACCACTTTACCCACGTGTTCGTGATTTCATCACCTTTCGGTGACGACCCGTCGGTCATATTACACACTTCCGTTGGTGTGTGGCCAAGAGATCACAAAATAGCCTTTACAAAGGGATTACTAGCCTATTTAGACCCCACTGAGGTTTCACCGGTGGCAATGTCTCCCGCAGAGCACATCTTCAACCAAGGGCCCCCTCTTGAGCCATTCGGATCCCAGGGTAGTCCCACCAATCATCAACAAACCCAATCCGACTACCCCTTCCCCGAGCATCCACAATGGTCCAAACAGTACTAGCAAAGCCCTAATTACTCAGCTACGCCGCACCCATACTTGGCCTCGTGGTGGCACTGTAGTCCTGGCTTATTCTCGCATGAATCGGTGCTTAGATCTAAAGCAAGCAAACCACCATAACATCCAACCCATCCACATACTAGGCTTGCTTAGATCACACATTACAATACCGTATTAACCAGTTCATGTTATCCATAATCTCATCCATGCATAACTAAATTGAGTGGTATAGTTGTTTTCCATCCCAGTTGATTAAGCGAAGCAAAAGGTAAAAAGCCCTTCCCGACTCTCTACCATATATTCTAGGTGACAAGGGTGGTTTAACAAGTCTAGTAAACATCCTACCATAGGATTCCCATCAATTTGACACAAGCATGCAGTTTTACAAACAAAACATTTATTTTAAAAACAGGATCAATATGCTTCAAGGACACTTGCCTTGCTCTTGCTGTTGATTAGGGTCAATTTCTTCAAACTCTTGGTGATGTAGATCCTCCGTGGCACTCTCTAGTGCAAATCCGTCTAATCCACACAATAAACATACAAGACAAGAAACACAATCAAAGAGTGCACAAATATTACTCAATATGACATGACATGCATGATTAATGCAAATGCAAGGTAGAACTTGTTACTAGATTGCTTTTAATGACCACTAAGTAGTTCTAATAGCTTTTAACAAGTTTATACAGGTTTGGATTCGAATAGATCAAATTTTAGAATCAATTTGATATAATTTAACCAGGAAGATCGGACTAGTCCGCTAAGGACTGGACAAGTCCGCACTCCGCGAGATCAGCAGATTAGGGTTTTCTAGATCGACGTGAATTTAGAGATTAGGGGTTGAATTCTCATAAGTAAAAGAGAATAGAAGGTATACCAGGTGTTTAGAACTCCAATGAATCAAGAAACTTGGAGGTAACACTTGGATCTTGATGATCTAGGGTTGGTGATGAACTTTGAGATGAATTGGTGGTGAAGGACAAAACTTGGTGGAGATCTTGATCCTCTTTCGTTTCCTCCTCTTCTTCTTCTTGCTTGGGATCTTCTCCTCCCTCCTTGATGGTGGCTCCCCACGAACTAGGGTTTGGGTGGGTGGAAAAGTGGCAAATAGATGACAATCCAAGGGGTGGGGTTGTTTATATAGAGGTGGAGGCTAGGGTTAGATGGATTTCGAGTTTTGGGATGAGTAGAGGCTGGATTAGAGTCCCACATGGGCTCTAAAAGAGTTAGGCACGACGTCCCTAGGCCCACTTAACTTGAAACCCAAGAAACAAGTTGTAAAACAAAAGATCAACTCGGAGTCGCGAAACATCGGACAAGTCCGGAAAGGACCGGACTAGTCCGAAGTTGTCCAGAGAGAAAATCAGACAAGTCTGGCCTAAAATCGGACAAGTCCGACTTTGAACAAAGAGGAAAAACGGACAAGTCCGCTGGAACACCGGACTAGTCCGGAAAAGTCCAAGGACTTTGCAATTTTTCAAGGATTCTTGGAATATCGGACTAGTCCGCACAAAATCGGACAAGTCTGAAAGTTTCTAGTGCCAAAATCGGACTAGTCCGCAACAAAAACGGACAAGTCCGTTTTTAGTCAGAGAGAAATCGGACTAGTCCTCATTGAAATCGGACTAGTCCGCACTTTCCTGCGTTTTAAGTGCGGTTTTGTACCAAATCAATTTTAAATGCCCCAAATCAATTTTAAACTCGTTCCTCTTGTTGTGGGTTAATGTTAAACATGTATATGAGTGCATGTAGGGCATGATGCATGAAAATTAGGGTGTTACAAACCTACCCCCCTTAAAATGAATCTCGCCCTCGAGATTCGACGCGGAAGAGAAGAGAGAGGGAAATTCCTTCTTGAGATCATCCTCCAATTCCCACGTCGCTTCTTTTTCGGTGTGGTGCTTCCATTGAACTTTACACCATCTAATGACCTTGTTCCTTGTGACCCTCTCCTTAGTTTCCAAGATTTTGACCGGTTGCTCGGCATAAGTCAAATCTTCCTCTAATTCCAATTCTTCCTTTGGCACTTGTTCTTCCGGTACTCTCAAACACTTCTTGAGCTGGGAAACATGAAAGACATCATGTACGTCTGAAAGATGAGTTGGCATCTCCAACTTATACGCTACTTCTCCTCTTTTGTCCAAAATCTTGAACGGTCCAATATAACGAGGTGTGAGCTTCCCTCTTATGTTAAACCTCTTATGACCTCTCATTGGTGACACCTTGAGGTAAACAAAATCTCCTATTTCAAAGGCTAATTTCCTTCTCCTATTGTCCGCATAACCTTTTTGCCTTGATTGGGCAGCCCTCAAGTTTTCACGAATTATTTGGACTTTCTTTTCGGCTTCTTGCAACACATCCGGACCAAATACTTGAGTTTCCCCTGCTTCATTCCAGAATAAAGGTGTCCTACACTTCCTTCCATAAAGCGCTTCATATGGTGACATTTTCAAGCTTGCTTGGAAACTATTGTTGTATGAAAATTCTGCGTATGGCAAGCTTTCGTCCCAACTTTTCCCATGCTTTAAGGCACAAGCTCTTAACATGTCCTCCAGAATCTGATTGGTCCTCTCGGTTTGTCCATCCGTTTGAGGGTGATACGCTGAACTAAGATTCAACCTCGTTCCCAAAGCTTCATGCAATTTTTGCCAAAATATGGAAGTGAATTGAGAACCTCTATCTGAGACTATCTTCTTCGGTACTCCATGTCGACACACAATATGCTCCATGTATATCTCGGCCAATTGTGCAGCTGTATATTTAGTCTTCACAGGGACAAAATGAGCTGACTTGGTTAAGCGATCCACAATTACCCAAATTGAGTCACTCGGACTGAGTACGTGGTAACCCAACTATGAAGTCCATACCGATTTCTTCCCACTTCCATTCCAGGATCTTCAATGGTTGCAATAATCCGGCTGGTCTTTGATGTTCCACCTTGACTCGTTGGCACACATCACACAATGCTACATATTCAGCTATGTCCTTCTTCATGCTATCCCACCAATAGCAAGCCTTCAAGTCTTTGTACATCTTTGTACAACCAGGATGAATTGAGTAAGGCGAGTCATGTGTCTCCTTTAATATTGTCTCCCGAATATGCTTTACATTAGGCACAACGATCCTCTTTCCAAGCCATAAGGTACCATGTTCGTCTTCATCAAATCTGAATTCTCTCCCTTCTTTGGTCCTTTCTTTAATTTTCTTGATCTGCTCATCTGCGGTTTGTGCCTCTCGAATTTCTCGCTCCAAGGTTGGGTTTAACTCCATCATCTCCATCTCATTTACAAATCCGAGGTTCAACCGTTCAAACTCCTTGCATAACTCGGATGGTAACTCTCGAACTGTGAGTTGGTGACTTACTCCCTTTCTACTCAAAGCATTGGCCACTACATTGACTTTTCTCGGATGATAGTTGATCCCCAAATCATAGTCTTTGATGAGCTCCAACCATCTCCGTTGCTTCAAGTTCAGATCCGTTTGTGTGAAAATATACTTCAAACTCTTATGATCCGTATAAATTTCACACCTATGTCCAAGAATATAGTGTCTCCAAATCTTCAATGCGTGTACCATGGCCGCGAGTTCCAAATCGTGTGTGGGGTAATTCTGCTCATGTTTCTTCCATTGTCTTGATGCATAGGCGACCACCTGACCTTCTTGCATCAATACACATCCAAGTCCTTGTCTCGATGCGTCGCAATAAATGTCAAAACTCTTGCTTACATCCGGCAATACCAAAACTGGGGCTGTTGTCAACCTCTTCATTAACTCCTCAAAACTATTCTGACAAGCTTTAGTCCATTGGAATGCCTTTCCCTTCATTAGCAACTCCGTCATAGGCTTGGCTATCTTGGAAAAGTCCTTGATGAATCTACGGTAATATCCAGCCATCCCAAGAAAACTCCTTATTTCCTTTACATTTTGCGGCGGTTCCCATTTCAACAAGTCTCTCACTTTTCCGGGGTCGACCGATACTCCTCCTCCTGAGATTATATGACCCAAAAATGGCACCTCTTTCAACCAAAACTGACACTTGTTGAACTTGGCATACAATCGATGCTCCCTCAATTTCTGCAACGTAAGCCTCAAGTGTTCCTCATGTTCCTTCTCATCCTTCGAGTAGATCATAATATCATCAATAAACACCACAATGAACTTATCCAAGTACTCCATGAAGACCTTATTCATGAGGTACATAAAGTAGGCAGGCGCATTTGTCAATCCAAAAGACATCACGGTGTACTCATAAGATCCATACCGTGTCCTAAAAGCTGTTTTGGGTATGTCCGATGGTCTAATCTTCATTTGAAAGTATCCCGACCTCAAATCAGTCTTAGAGAAGACACAAACACCCTTCATCTGATCAAACAAGTCTTCTATGCATGCAAGGTATACTTGTTCTTGATTGTTACCTCATTGAGAGCTCTGTAATCCACACACATCCTTTGGGTTCCATCTTTCTTGTCCACAAACAGCACGGGTTCTCCCCAAGGTGAAGAGCTTGGCCGAATAAAACTCTTCTCTAGTTACTCTTGAATCTGCTTCTTGAGCTCCGCTAATTCCATAGGAGGCATCCTATACGGCCTCTTAGCTATAGGTGCAGTTCCAGGTATTAAATCAATAACAAACTCAATGTCTCGATTGGGTGGCATACCTGGCAACTCGTCCAGAAAAACATCCAAAAATTCACACACCAACGGAATCTCCTCAATTGCGGCACCGTCCATATGATTCAACTTTAATTGCTTCGGTGCGGTTTGAGATGCTTCAAATTCTATGGTGATCCCTTCCTCATTGGTCAACTTCACCGTCTTCGTGGCACACTCAATAACTCCATTGTGCTTCCTCAACCAGTCCATACCAAGTATAATGTCCAATCCTTGAGAATCCAAAACAATGAGGTTGGCGGAGAAGTCTACCCCCCTTATTCTAAGGCTTACTTTTGGACATACTATATTTGTCCTCATCTCTCCTCCAGGAGACTTAACCAATAGAGTAAACTTCATATGAGCGATAGGCAAACTATACTTGGCAACATAATTCGATGCAATGAATGAATGCGATGCTCCAGAATCAAATAACATAGTCGCAGGGTTGGAGTTGGCGAGAAACATACCAATGACCACGTCATCCGCTTGTTGAGCATCCTCCGTAGAGACATGGTTCACGTTGCCACGAGCAAAATTCTGCTGTCCACGGTTCCCTTGTGGCTGTCCTTCATTGGGTCTTGGGTTTTGCCTCGGCGCATTGCTTCCTTGACCAAGGCCTGACTTAGGACATTGATGCGCAAAGTGTCCAGCTTCTCCACAAGTATAGCACTTCTTAACTCCACCAGAATTATTGGGACGAGCTTGGTTTTGAACATTAGCACCAGGAAAATTAGCACGAGGCGCATAAGGCATTGGAGGCCTAGTTGCTTGCATGACAGGGCGCTGCTGCACAAACTGAGTTGGGCGTGGTGCATAACCAGGGCGCTGAGCAGGGATAGAGGAGCTATAATAGGGTGCATTGGGTGGTGCAAGGCGAGGGTGCACATTACTTCCTTGTTGCTGTCCTTGATATGGCGCCTTCCTCTTGATTTCTTGCTCCATCTCATGGACCTTTTTCTCAACCACAATTGCTTTGTCCACAAGCTTCTTGAAATTTGCGTAGTCACAATTGAGTAGTTGCACTTGCATCTCATTGTTCAAGCTCCTCATGAACAATTATTGTTTCCAGCTGTCCCAACTAACATCCTCAGGCGCATACCTTGAGAGTTGAGTAAACTTGTTGAGATATTCACTCACGCTTGATCTTCCTTGCCTCAGATTCTCAAATTCTTGCCTCTTCAAAATCATAACACCCTCCGGCACATAATGAGAACGGAAGCTCTCCTTGAATTCGGCCCAAGTGATCCTCTCTTGATTCTCATGAGCATTGCAATAAGCATCCCACCAATCCGCAGCTGCTCCAACGAGTTGATGAGAAGCAAACAAGACCTTCACCCGGTCACTGCATTGGACAATAGCTAGCTTCTTCTCCACGGATTTGAGCCAGTCATCCGCATCCATAGGGTCGGCAGCTTGAGCAAAGGTCGGCGGTTTGATCCTCATAAACTCTCACAATCGGTTATGAGGAGGCGGGGGTGGCGGTGGAGGCATGTGGGGCTGATTGTTGTTGTTGCCAGTCTGCAGCTGTCCCATTGTTTGTATCGTGGTCTGCATGAGCTGGTTTTGCATAGCCAATAGCCGCTCAATGCTGATAGCTCCCTGAGTAGATCTTTGTCCAATGTTGTTCTGAGGCACTCCATTGTTCTCCTCCTCATCATTGCCATCCCTCTGGTTGCGAGTCCTCACCATCTGAAGAAAAGCAATAGGTAAGAATTAGAAAATGTCCCCAACTATATGCATCAAGGGATATGAAACTAACCAACTAACTATACTAGCCTAGGTGGACATGGCAATGCTAAGGCATCCCAAAATCCTCTACTAAGCACACAAGCAAACAATATATATAGCAAACAGCACTCCAAGCAAAAACACATCGATTCCTGAGTGCTCCTATGTGCGCTAAAGTGTCCATTCTATCTAGGCTACATCCTACGGTCAACCTGTGGCTCTGATACCAATCTGTGATGCCCGGTTCTGAAAAATGAACCAAGCTAACGCATATGTGTGCCCAGGGTGTTCATCACACATACACGAGTGCAATCACAAACGATATACAGAAAATTACCACAGAACAAGATTAATTAACCAAATTTTATTACACAAACCAGATTATCCTCGAATACAAGCTCTAATGAATATTAATGACAAGTTCAACTAATGCAGCGGAAATAAACTAATTAAGCAACTAAGCAAACTAAGCATAAGGGATAGCGCAGCTCCAATAAACACCACAGACAAAGCTGACGGTAGACACGGCCTAGAACTCCGCATTATCACCATTAAACTCCCAATCCTGACCTGCAACTGTTGGGGGGGGGATTGCAAGAGTGAGTACATGTCGTACTTAGCAAGTGTGGAAAGTATGACATGTGGCTGATTCAAATGACGACAATAATAATGGCAAAGTGCTGAAAAGTACATTAAAACATTTGAAAGGCAATATATTACATGTATGTGAAATAAACCCATCATAATCATAAGTAATATCATAATACCAATCCACAATTCACCATCCTCATCAATAATTCCAGATTTCACCATTTGCCAATAACCATATTCAATACCAGAAATAAATCCATAATCATCCAAAACCATTACCAAACCATAACCATCCCAATTACCAATTTCCTCTAATCATGGAAGTTGTCCAGGTGCTCATAACCGGGAGCACGGCTATCATGATAGTTTTATTTAACTCTGCAGCGTTTGTACCACTTTACCCACGTGTTCATGATTTCATCACCTTTCGGTGACTAAGAATCTCCCTTATGCCCATGACCCGTCGGTCATATTACACACTTCCGTTGGTGTGTGACCAAGAGATCACAAAATAGCCTTTACAAAGGGATTACTAGCCTATTTAGACTCCACTGAGGTTTCACCAGTGGCGATGTCTCCCGTAGAGCACATCTTCAACCAAGGGCCCCCTTGAGCCATTCGGATCCCAGGGTAGTCCCACCAATCATCAACAAACCCAATCCGACTACCCCTTCCCCGAGAATCCACAATGGTCCAAACAGTACTAGCGAAGCCCTAATTACTCAGCTACGCCGCACCCATACTTGGCCTCATGGTGGCACTGTAGTCCTGGCTTATTCTCGCTTGAACCGGTCCTTAGATCTAAAGCAAGCAAACCACCATAACATCCAACCCATCCACATACCAGGCTTGCTTAGAGCACCCATTACAATACCGTATTAACCAGTTCATGTTATCCATAATCTCATCCATGCATAATTAAATTGAGTGGTATAGTTGTTTTCCATCCTAGTTGATTAAGCGAAGCAAAAGGTAAAAAGCCCTTCCCGACTCTCTACCATATATTCCAGGTGACAAGGGTGGTTTAACAAGTCTAGTAAACTTCCTACCATAGGATTCCCATCAATTTGACACAAGCATGCAGTTTTACAAACAAAACATTTATTTTAAAAACAGAATCAATATGCTTCAAGGACACTTGCCTTGCTCTTGCTGTTGATTAGGGTCAATTTCTTCAAACTCTTGGTGCTGTAGATCCTCCATGGCACTCTCTAGCGCAAATCCGTCTAATCCACACAATAAACATACAAGAAAAGAAACACAATCAAAGAGTGCACAAATATTACTCAATATGACATGACATGCATGATTGATGCAAATGCAAGGTAGAACTTGTTACTAGATTGCTTTTAATGATAACTAACTAGTTCTAATAGCTTTTAACACATTTATACAGGTTTGGATTCGAATAGATCAAATTTTAGAATTAATTCAACATAATTTAACTAGAAAGATCAGACTAGTCCGCTAGGGACCGGACAAGTCAGCACTCCACGAGATCGGCATATTAGGGTTTTCTAGATCGACGTGAATTTGGAGATTAGGGGTTGAATTCTATTAAGGAAAACAGAATAGAAGGTATACCAGGTGTTTAGAACTCCAATGAATCAAGAAACTTGGAGGTAACACTTGGATCTTGATGATCTAGGGTTGGTGATGAACTTTGAGATGAATTGGTGGTGAAGGACGAAACTTGGTGGAGATCTTGATCCTCTTTCATTTCCTCCTCTTCTTCTTCTTGCTTGGGATCTTCTCCTCCCTCCTTGATGGTGGCTCCCCACGAACTAGGGTTTGGGTGGGTGGAAAAGTGGCAAATAGATGTCAGTCCAAGGGGTGGGGTTGTTTATATAGAGGTGGAGGCTAGGGCTAGATGGATTTCGAGTTTTGGGATGAGTAGAAGCCGGTTTAGAGTCCCACATGGGCTCTAAAAGAGTTAGGCACGACGTCCCTAGGCCCACATAACATGAAACCCAAGAAACAAGTTGTAAAACAAAAGATCAACTCGGAGTCGCAAAATATCGGACAAGTCCGGAAAGGACCAGACTAGTCCGAAGTTGTCCAGAGAGAAAATCAGACAAGTCTGGCCTAAAATCAGACAAGTCCGACTTTAAACAGAGAGGAAAAACGGACAAGTCTGTTGGAACACCGGACTAGTCTAGAAAAGTCCAAGGACTTAGCAATTTTTCAAGGATTCTTGGAATATCGGACTAGTCCGCACAAAATCGGACAAGTCTGAAAGTTTCCAGTGCCAAATCGGACTAGTCCGCAGCAAAAACGGACAAGTTCGTTTTTAGTCAGAGAGAAATCGGACTAGTCCTCAGTAAAATCGGACTAGTCCGCACTTTCCTTCGTTTTAAGTGCGGTTTTGTTCCAAATCAATTTTAAATGCTCTGAATCAATTTTAAACTCGTTCCTCTTGTTGTGGGTTAATGTTAAACATGTATATGAGTGCATGTAGGGCATGATGCATGAAAGTTAGGGTGTTACAGCATGTGTCATGAAGATCCACTCCTAGCAGCTATCCCAAAGTCTGCCTGGTCAAGTGATGATGCTGGACCATGAACATGAAATCAATGGATCTGCGGCCCTCAGAGACGTAGAGTGTGGCATAGAATACTCAGACCCAGTCCTCCACGTAGGCACTTCTCTCGTAAGACATCAGCTCCACTAGCCCTCTATACCTCTCAAAGTAAGGGCGTATCTCTGTCCCTGCTGCAAGTGCAAGCTGATCCCAATCTAGGAAATTGTGCTGGAAGAGCTAATGGCCCCGACGTCTGTAAGTCTCGTACAGCGACTCCTGTGTCAGGGTCCAAAAGCGATTGTCCACAAGTGCCTCTCTGGGCTACAGGAACCACTCCTCAAGTAAAATGCTCCACCTGAGCTTCCTAAGCTGCTTGGCCTTCAACTTCCTGTAGTCTGTCAGCCAGACACCCTCACCAACACGGACGCTGGTGTCCATCTCATAGACGGCTCTCTGGGCCGCCCTGTCCTCTCGAAGGTCAGCTGCTGACAGTCTCTGTCGTGGGGCTGCAGCTGGATGACCCCCTTGGGTCCTGGCTGAGCGCCGGCGAACAAGAAGCACTTCGGGCACCTCTTCTTCCTCTGACTCCTCTAGCACGGGAGGCTGCCTCTGCCAGGCCTCGCGGATCCTCAATGATCCTCCTCAGCCTCGCTCTCGCTCCTCAGCGGAGCGAGAGGCCGTCAAAGCTTTCTTGGCTTCCTTCGACAACTTCTGCTTTTGGCAGCCGGCTCCTCAATAGCCTTGCCCTTTCCCTTCTTGTCATGGCCCATGACGATGACGGAGGTGAGCAAGCGGGACAACGAGCTCGGGCGCACGAGACGGCGACGCAAAGATCGTCACGGCCGAGGAACCCTAGCGGTGAAGTGACAGCGACCGTAGGGGGGGGGGCACCACGGTGGCGCAGAGGGCGGTGGTGCGGTGTGGGCGGTCGCAGAAGTGCGGCGGCGCTGCGTGGAGAGTAGTGGTGGCGGTGCTTAGGGTGGTGGCGGCTGGACAGCGGCGGCGGCCAGAGGGTGGCGGCGCTGGAGGGCAGCAGCGGCGGCAGCCGGAGGGCGGCAGCGGCCGGAAGGCAGCGGTGGCCGGAGGGTGGCGGCAGGGCGAGGGAGCGGCGGCGGCGGAGGTGTCAGGGCGTCGGTGGCAGAAGGCAAAATTGGGGAGAGAGAAGAAAAGGTGAAGTGGCACGCTAAATAGGTGGGGCCCGAACCCTAGCTCAAATTTTAAAACCGGATGAACCGACGTCAGATGATAGCAGCATCGGTCGAATGGTACAGTAAGGGTATTCCAGAAGTACCATTGACACCGGATGATCCGATGAGGAAAGGGTAAGCATCGGTTGAATGTGGCACAACTCCAGAAATGTGAACATCAGATGCTCCGATGTTTCTCAGAATGAACTCGTCGGTTGATTTGGCTTTCTGACTGAGTTGACCCTTGGCACTTGAACACAAATTGATCCGATGAGCTTCTGGCCTAATCATCGGATAATCTGATGACTACAAAACAGCAACATCCCATATATGTCCTTTGACTCAAACAAACAAACACGAAAAAGCACATGTATTAGGACTTTTTGGGCAACCCCTTACCCCTCAAAAAAGACTAGTTGCCAATAACTTGGCTAAGCCATAAAGCAAATAGAACACTGAAGAGAATAAGGAATAAATCCAAATAAAATGTAAGGCCCATGCTTTGTGAGGTAGAGGATGAATACTTCTATCTCTTTAAAGCATGTTCCTATAGGCATTAACGCACCTAACATTTTGTTCTTTCCACATCATATGAGTTGAGATATTGCATTTCAAACAAGTCTCTTTCTCATGAAGTGGGTTCCCCTATGTGAAAATCTACCGTATGCAATGCCAAATAATTTATAATGCAAGAAATTAAACTTGAGTGCAAGTCTATATCGCAGGCATCATGCAAGACATAAATTAAATCTATCTTGCCAAATTTGAACCTTTCAAAGGATTCTTCAGGGAGAGTCACTCTCCAAGTTATGGGGAAACCCAAAGGAACCTCCATCCCAAGCTAACCCTTGCTCACCCCTATCCTTTGAAAGTTAGACAAGACCTATATGAGATGCATTCTTACATGATCATGGCAACTTACATGACGTTCGATGCATCTAGCACATTTAATTCACTTCTTAGTCTAGAAAAAAGTTTTCTAATCAAGTGGTTTAGTGAAGATATCCGCCAATTGTTCTTCGGACCTAACACCTCGCAAGGAGATGTCTCCCTTAACTTCATGGTCCCTAAAGAAATGATGGTGAATATCAATGTGCTTAGTGCGGGAGTGTTGAACGGGGTTTTTAGCTATCTTCACCGCACTTTCATTGTCACAAAGGAGAGGCACACAACCAAGTTTAATACCAAAGTCCAAAAGGGTTTGCTTCATATAAAGAATTTGAGCACAACATGCACTGGCTGCAATATATTCCGCTTTCGTCGTGGACAAAGCAACGTAATTTTGCTTCTTGCTAGACCAAGATACTAGGGAACGCCCAAGCAAGTGGCACCCACTAGAGGTACTCTTGCGATCCACACGGCATCCAAAGTCCGAATCCGAGTAACCCAAGAGATGGAATTTTGCACCTTTAGGGAACCACAGGCCTACACTAGGGGTATGCTTGAGATACCGGAGTATCCTAAAGACCGCCTTCCGATGTGATTCTTTAGGTGCCACTTGAAAGCGAGCACACAAGCATACACTAAACATGATATCGGGCCTATATGTGGTAAGATAAAGCAATGAACCAATCATAGAGCGGTAATTAGATTGATCAATAGGTTTACCGTCCTTATCCGCGTCGAGATGACAATTTGTTGCCATTGAAGTACTTCTTGAGCTACAATCTCCCATCTCAAATTCCTTCAAGAGGTCCTTGGTATACTTTTCTTGATAGATGAAGGTTCCCTCTCGAAGTTGCTTGATTTGAAATCCAAGGAGGAAGTTGAGCTCTCCAATCATCGACGTCTCGAATTCCCTAGAAATCATTTTGCCAAACTTATGGCTAAGAGCTTCGTTAGTTGAACCAAAAATAATATCATCGACATAAATTTGACAAATGAATAACTCTTCGTCGATGTGTAGATGTTGGAACTTGAAGCTCCCCCTTGATCATGGCTCTCCTCAACTTTAGGCTTGTCACAACAACATCATTCTTGCTAAAAGTGCACGTTAGCCCAAGATCACAAAATTTGTGCAATTGAAAGCAAATTGAAAAATACAACATATTTGAAATAAACCATGTGAAAAATGCAATCTTACCCAACCGAATTACCTTCCCCTTAGAATTATCACCAAAGGTGACTTGTTCATGATTCTCGGGGTCCTCTATGGAGGCAAACATACCATCGTTGCCGGTCATGTGTTGAGTGCACCCGCTATCGAGTACCCAATGTTTTCCATCGGCTTTGTAGTTCACCTACACACATGAATTCAATTTTTGATTTTTGGCACCCAAGCCAACTTAGGTCCTTGTATGTGTGATACAAGTGTTTTTGGGACCCAAAGTTGCTTGGGGAGCTTCCCCTTCATGCCCTTTATGTCCTTGCCAATGAACCTTGCCTTCACCTTGCCATCTACTTTACTCAAGAGATAATAATGATCATTGAAAGTACACTTGTAGTTAGTAGGCAGTTTTGGAGAATGCCGGTTAGGAAGAGGACACTCCCTTGTATGGTGACCGGTGACCTCGCAATGTTGGCAATAGGAACCAACTTCCTTGATGAAGCTTGTTCTAAGTTCCGGTGAGGGCACCTTTCCTTTGTTAGGCACCGGGAAGGATCCAAGTCCTCTCTTGTTGAAGGCCTTTGCTTGTTGGAAGAGGATTTCCTTGTGCTTGACTTCTCCTTTAGATAGTCTTGCCACACTAGTGCGGAGACTTTCAATTTCTTCCAACAAGTCCTTCTCCCTAGCATTCTCTTTCAAAGACAAAGACTTATGCAAGACATTAGTGGCATGAGAAGTAATTGATACCTTATCATTAAGAGGTTGTTTCATTATATTTTTCAATTCTTGATCAAGAACTTCATAAGCAAGGTTAAGTACTTGATGCTCTTGGATTAACTCATTGTGCATTCCCAAGAGTGCTTGGTGGGCTAAGTCAAGCTCATGATGATCTAGCTTGATTTGAGTCTTATCCTCCTCAATTTGCTTGACATGATATTTGAGCGTGTCATGCTCCTTAAGTATGCTTTCATACTTGTCAAGCAAATCTAGGTTCGCACTCTCAAGCTTAGCACAAGTTTCTTCAAGAGCCTTGACCTTGCTCTTTTCCCTCTTAATGATAGTGTGGTATTCATTTATTAATGAAGTTAAATCATTGGGGGAAAGCTCATCATCGCTAGAGTCATCACATACCTTGGTGTTACCTTTAGCCATGAGGCACATGGGAGGTGGATGAAGAGATGAGTCATCATTGTTGGTAATGGCAAGGCCGGCCAAACTTTCTTCTTCTGCTTCACTCTCTTCATCACATGATTCTTCGTCGGTGATCCATTCATTTGCCTCACACATGAACACCTTTTGTGGACCTTTCCTCGTCTTTGGGAAGAGGTTTGCCTTCTTGCCCTTGTCATGTTTCTTCTTCCCAAAGGATTTTGGTTTGGGCTTGTCCTCTTCATCATTCTCACTATCTTCAAGCTTGCGATGCTTGCTCTTGTGGTTCTCTCTTCTTTTGTCCAGTTTTGGACAATCATAGGAGATGTGGCATTGATCACCACAATTATAGCAAGTCTTGTTGTCATCTCTCTTTGGTAGAAATGCTTTATTTTTTGGATCAAAGGTGTATCCTTTCTTGGCAATCTTGGAGTTCAAGCGAGTGAACTTTCTCATCATTGATGCAAGCTCATCATCGTCATCTTCAATTGATGCTTGCTCTTCTTCACTTGGGCTAGGCTCAACCACTTTCTTATTGTTGAGATTTGTTCTCTTGACGGAAGCCTTTAGAGCAATTGTGGTTGAGGATGATTCCTCCATCATCCCAAGCACACTCATCTCATGAGCATGAATCTCTCCAATAAGTTCCAAAACTTCAATGTGGTCAAGAGATTCTTTTTGAAGCATGGAGTTGATGATGTTGTACTTCAACTTGGGAAGGAGCATAAGAATCTTGCGGTTGATGAGTCCCTTTCCAAGAGAAGCAATGTCAAGAGCATTAATTTCCTCGATAAGCACATTCAAGCGAGAAAACATTTCATTGACATTTTCATGAGGTAGCATTTTGAACTCATCATATTTGGCTTTAAGCATATGATATTTTAGTTCTTTGACGCGAGAAGAACCCTCATGAATTTCAATCAAGCAAGCCCAAATTTCACATGCTTTTTCTTTGCTAGCAATCCTAGCAAACACATATTGGCTAATGCATTCATACATGGCATTTCTAGCTTTAGCATCCCACTTGACTTGATCACCAACATAATTATGCTCACCAAACCCCACATGGGTCGCTTCCCATACCTTGGGAGCAATAGCCTCTAGATAAGCACGCATGTGTGCTTTCCAATAGGCAAAGTTCTTGCCCTCAAAGATAGGAACTCAACCCCCATTCATGGCCATTTTAGCTCTCTAGCAGTGAAGCTAGATTGATCCAATGAGCAACCTTGCTCTGATACCAATTGTAAGGATCAAATGCCCAAGAGGGGGGTGAATTGGGCTTCTTTTCAAAAATTAAAACAATAAAACTTAATTACTAAAAGACCAATTCCCTATGCAAACAACCTATGCATTCAAGTGATGTGGGGACCAGAATCCCGACATCCGAGGATCTCATTGGGTGGTGCCGTGCGATGCGACACCCAACAGTATACAAGAATAGAACCTGAATAAGTATAAGACGAAGTCTTTTATTTATCATACAGCGGAAGTTTTACAATACTAGCGTAAGGAAAGAAACATATATATATATATATATATATATATATATATATATCATAACTACGCTCTCAGCACTAGCTATGCAAAAGCAAAGTTATCCATGCCTTGGATACTTTGCACTAGCAACACTCAATTACGGCAGCGTCCAGGGTTCCCATTCGGCTGTACACCCGGGAGGAGGTGCAGCCTCATCATCAAACCCTTCATCAATTGTATAACCTGCAAAAACTCGTTAACTGCAAACGTGAGCATAAGGCTCAGCAAGACTAACCTGTCTCACTAGACATATGCAGGGTGAATACTAAGCATAGGTAAGGAATGGCATAAAAGACTCGCCTACAAGTGGATCCTTATAATAATGTTTTAAGTAGCAAATGACATTCTCCAAGCACGACACATCATGGGCTCCACAATCAAACAAGAAACGCTTTACCAATGATATGACATGCTCAGAGCACATAATGCTATTACAACTAAAGTATGAGGAAATTGTAAACTTTTAATTGTACTATCTCTAAATCATACAAGGTTGCAAAGTAATCATAATTCAATACAATATGATTTTCTGGCTTCTTTAGTATTTACTACGTCACGGCGCAGTGAACAAGTGGTACTCTATTACTGTGAGGGACAGTGATTGCAATCAGGACACACCCGGACAACACGACACATACGTCGTTCGGAAGTGTCAGCGAGCACACCTGTACCTACATAACACTTCAGTAATAGGCGTATATGGCCACCTTTCACAAGAAACTCGAACGACGAACCCATCTCACCTCTGCAAATAGAAGGTCTCCGCACGAAACACCTCATGTGTCCGCCGACCGATTTACACCTTACTGTCCTCAGCCCACCCCTATTGATGGTGAGTTAGTGGGCCTCGACACACCAGTTATCGAGTTACATCAGTTTACTGGATTCCATATGTCCATTATGTTGCCGGTACAATTCAAGCTTGTCCAAAGGGGCTGCATACAGACGGGCCTTAATCAACACAGGCAGGGCTATGCGACCGAGACTCAATTCTCTCCGCTTCCTATCCATTCCCTGCCCGGTCTCCATTTCATTATATTATGCCATTTTCTATCTAACCAATCATGTGAGATATGTCCTACATCTCCCGCGAGTAGATTCCAACTACTCGACTTCTACCGGATTGCCTATGCATTTGCAAAGCAGTTACTACAGTTCAAACTATAACTCGTTCTAACCAATCCCTAGGATTTTTGGTCATGCATGTGGAGTATCAATCATCCTAACGTAATGCACAATTCATATACTACTCATCATAGTGAAAAAACAAAAAAATTATAAACGACTTAAATGCAAACTGGGGCTTGCCTTGTCACCGGTCAGAGTCTGAGTTAATATTTGGAAGGTGCTCTTCCAAGGCTTCTGGCTCCTCCTCGACTTCGGTCACTATACGATATGCATAGAATATGTATATGAATGACTTTGAAAAATAATTATTACCAAGACCATGATTTAATTTATGTTGTCCACTATGTGATAATGATCTAATTGGCTTTGGAACTTTGAAGGTAGATACTAGAGAATATGAGAGATGCTCTTGCAAAGAACAGGAGATGATCAAAGTAGGTTGTTGTCTCCAAAATGATGGCAAGCAATTATCTTCCACAAATTTTAGAGAAGAAACTGTAGATTGAACATAGCTATCAGTTGATAATCAAGATAGAGGAAATTGTCCTGGTTATAGGAAAATTTGTTTCATAATTTTCTATGCTCTGGTGAAGGAGTTATTGTATTTCTAAGTTGGCAAGAATTTCTGGATTTATTCTATAATTGAATTTTTAGCCTTTTACTCAATATTCAGTTTGTGACTGAATTAGGACTAGGATGGTAGGTCAATTAAATCCAAGATATTTACAGGAACTAGTGTATGACTAAAGGAAAACTCAGTCCAAATTTGAAACATAGTAACGCAACTGAACATCTGTGAAAATTCAATAACTGAAAAAGGTAATTGAACCATACAGAGGGTTAAACAGGTGCAATGGCTCCCAAACATTTTCTGGTAGTCAAGAACGGGACTCTAAATTTTATGTGAATTTTGGGAATTTTTCCAGTGGCTATCTTGTCTCAACAAATTGTATTTGCATTTCGAAATATTATTTTCTACAGAATTTAGCTTTGAGTTTCACAGAACCTAATTGGCACTGACCGAAACTAGAGCTCAAGTGCTTTCAAACAAAATTTGTTTCAAGATTTTTGGAGTATTCTACAGAGAGATATTCAATTTAGAAATTTGAACAATTTTCTGGAATTAATTTAATAACCCATTGGCGCCATAATTCAAATTCAATCGGGTGGGTCCCATGGGCCACGTGGCGTGCTCTGGTCAATGCAACACCGTGGTCCACAAATTTATTTGCGTGCATCCACACGGAATCCCAGCCGCACCGTGATCCCGCAGCTACTGGCAAGTGGGGCCCCCCGGGTTGTCTTCTACCTCGGGCCAACGCCCGCGCGAGGCGGCGTCCGCGGCGGTGACTCGCCGGCGAGCTCGCCGCCGGCTAAACCGACGGGCCAAACTTGCCCAAACTCGCCGCCTGGGGGTTTTTGGAGTCGCTGAGCACGACGGTGAGGTCGGTCGGACCAGAAACTCGCCGAAAATGGTCGTGCGACGGCGGCGGCGGTGAGCACTCGGGCAACCTGGAACTCTCTCCAGAGTAGCTCAAACCACTCAGGACCTTCTTCAAAACCTTCCTGGGACAATGCAGATCAAGGAAATGGACGTGGGAGAGGAAGAAACAATTGGAAACTATGAGCTCGACGGCGAACCGAGGTTTCCTCACCGGTGGCGTGCAAAACTCGATTTCCTCGGCCGTTGCTCGATAACTTTTAGGGGGTTTTTGCTCAGGTAGGAGCGATAGGACCTATAGAAACTATCTCTAAGCAATTGCATAGAATAATTACTTGTAGAAACAGAATTGAAACGGAAACCGAGCGAGCTTCCTCACATCGGCCGGAAAGAAGAAGAAGAACAATAACTTGCTCATTTCTCAATGAAAAGGGAAACGGTTTGCACCGTGAGTTAGAGCTCGACTAGGCGCACCTTTAAGCTTTTGGGATCGAGGCTTGAAACTGCGCGAAACGGCGGCGCGCCACGGAGCAGAGGTGGGCAGCGACGATGGCGCGCGGTGGAGAAGGAATCGCGAGAGGGGGAACCACCGATCGGGGAAGGGGAAATACCGGGGCTGCGGCCGGCCTTTTATAGCGCTGTGGCAAGCAAGCAAGCAGCTCGTTGGAGCTTGCATGCGCGCGCGCCGTCGAGCGGGCGAGCGCCGGTGCAGAGATGGCAGGCGGCCGACCTGACCCGTTCAGCAGAGGCTGACCTGTGTGGCCGACAGGTCAGTCAGACCCCAACAGTAAAGTTAATAATTCATTTAAAAATGGAAGATCAACTCCAAAAATCATGAAATTTTGTGGAGATGGTAAATGAATTATTCTGAACACAATGGTGAACTCAAATCTTATGTTCAAAGAAGTTGGAAAAGAATTTAAAATTCAGATTTGAATTTGATTCAAATTTGCTAAGCGCCTCAAATAAAATAGCAAATGTGTTCCTAAAATCTTGAAATTTTGCAGGCAAGCTATTGAGAATATTAGAAGGTCAGGGAAAAATTTAGAGCCTCTAATTTGAATATTTTTGGTAGGGCCAGTTAGTACTGCACTTTAAATTGCCTTACTAAACTTCATCCAATTAATTCTAAAATCTGAAGAGGGGTGAATAGAATCATTCTAGAATTAGTTGTGAAGTCCAATACTCATGTTAATAAAATTTAACCATGAGTGCAAGAAAAGTTTGGATGGTATTAAGTTCATGTGTACCACTATATTGGATCTTTAATATAGTTGATCACAAAACTCATAACTGAATTCACATGCCATAAAAGTGGGGTTTTACATTCATTCCCCCTTAAAAGAATCTCGTCCCGAGATTACAAAAGAAGACAAAAGGAAAAGATCTAACGAACATATGCTGCTAACAAGTCCGGATAGTTCGTTCTAAGATACTCCTCGCTTTCCCACGTGGCTTCTTCAGCACCGTGGTTGCTCCACAAGACCTTGTAGAAACGCAAGGTGCGGCTTCTTGTGGTGTGAGTCCTCTCATCGATGATCTGAGTTGGAAGCTCGGAATAAGTGAGATCTGGTTGGAGAGCTTCCAAATCTTCTATACGTATATTCGCTGGGATTTTGAGACATTTCCGCAACTGTGAAATGTGAAACACATTATGGACCCCTGCGAGCGATGGCGGTAACTCCAATTGATATGCCACAGGTCCGCATCTTTTGATTATTGCGAACGGCCCAATAAAATGTGGAGCTAGCTTCCCTTTCACTCCGAATCGATGGATACCTTTCATAGGGGATACCCGGAGATAAACTTGATCCCCAATCTCGAAGTGAAGAGGTCGACGTCGTTTGTACACGTAGCTCTTCTGACGAGACTGAGCGGCTTTGAGATTTGTTTGAATAATGCATACTTTCTCTTCGGCTTCTTTTATTAAGTCGATGCCATATACCACTCGTTCACCAGATTCGCACCAGTTCAAGGGTGTGCGACACTTCCGGCCATAAAGAGCTTCATATGGTGCCATCTGGATGCTAGCCTGGTAACCATTGTTGTACGAAAATTCCGCCAATGGTAGATGATCATCCCAATTCCTACCATGGTGGATGGCACAGGCACGAAGCATATCCTCTAGCACTTGATTTACCCGTTCGGTTTGTCCATCAGTCTAAGGGTGATAAGCCGAGCTTCGAATCAGTTTGGTACCCATTGCATCATGGAGATGCTCCCATAAGCGAGCAACAAAAATAGATCCACGATCTGAAATGATAGTGCGGGGTACACCATGTAGATACACTATTCTGGAGATATAAAGTTCTGCATACCACTTTACATCATACTTGACACTGACAGGTATGAAATGAACCGATTTGGTCAACCGGTCAACGATCACCCAAATTGAGTTGTGCTTCTGGAGAGTGAGAGGTAAACCCACAATGAAATCCATGCTGATATCCTCCCATTTCCATGCTGGGATGCTTAAGGGTTGCAGCTGTCCGGCTGGCTTCATATGCTCGGCCTTCACTCGCCGGCACGTATCACACTCGGATACATATTTAGCTACTTCCCTCTTCATCTGAGTCCACCGGAATTTCTTCTTCGAATCCTGGTACATCTTGTTGCTTCCTGGATGAATGGAATACTTGGACAAATGAGCTTCATCCAGTATCTTCTTTCTAAGCTCTATGTTTTGTGGTACCACTATACGGTCTTTGAACCAAATGGTACCTTCATTGTCGCATCGGAAACATTTCATCTCTCCCTTTTCCATTCTTTGCCGAATGTGTGACATTCCTTTATCTTCCTTCTGAGCTGCTACAATATCCTCCCTGATGGTAGGAATGAGAGCGAGATTGTAGAGTGCCCCATATGAAACCAAGTAGAGACCCGGTTCTTCTTCTTCCATTGAGTTGATGGAAAGACTGTTGACATGGGACTTGCGGCTCAGTGCATCTGCGACTACATTCGCCTTGCCTGGATGGTATTGGATCTCAATCTCATAGTCCTTGATCAACTCTAACCATCTCCGTTGTCGCATATTCAAATCCTTCTGGGTGAAGATGTATTTCAAGCTCTTGTGATCAGTGTAGAGGTGTACTAGATTACCCAGTAGATAATGTCTCCACATCTTCAATGCTAGTACCACAGCAGCGAGTTCTAGATCATGAGTCGGATAGTGCTGCTCATGGTTCCGAAGCTGTCGTGATCCATAAGTGACCACTCATCTATCCTGCCTTAACACACAACCCAAACCAATTCCTGATGCATCACAATACACGTCAAAAGATTTGGTTGTGTCCGGTTGAGCTAATACTGGTGCCGTTGTGAGTTGTTTTACTAATGCTTGAAAACCTGCCTTACATGCCTCAGTCCAGACATACTTCGTCCCCTTCTTCAGAAGTTCTGTCATTGGTTTAGCTATTTTGGAGAAAATGGGAATGAACCTCTGGTAATACCCAGCTAAACCTAGGAAACTTCAAACTTCATGTACGGACTTTGGAGACTCCCATTTGAGGACTTGCTTGCTCTTGCTTGGATCAACTGCAATCCCTTCTGCTGATATGATGTGCCCTAAAAATGGCACTTGGCTGATCCAGAATTCACACTTGCTGAACTTAGCATATAGCTGGTGGTCCCTTAATCGTTGAAGCACGATACGCAAGTGTTGAGCATGTTCTTCTTCGGATTTTGAATACACAAGTATGTCGTCAATGAAGACTACGACAAACTTGTCCAATTCAGGCATAAACACCGAGTTCATGAGATACATGAAATGAGCCGGTGCGTTGGTCAATCCGAAGGACATTACAAGGTACTCATACAGTCCATACCTCGTTGAGAATGTTGTCTTTGGTATATCTTCTGGTCGGATCCTAATCTGATGATAACCAGAACAAAGATCCATATTTGAAAATACTTTAGCACCCACCAATTGATCAAAGAGAATATCAATGCGTGGCAGTGGATACTTGTTCTTGATAGTGATAGCATTAAGTGGACGATAGTCTACCCACAGTCTAAAGGTCTTATCTTTCTTCTCTATGAACACTGCAGAACAACCCCATGGCGATGAACTTGGACGAATGAAACCCTTGTTCTCAAGTTCGGTTAACTGCTCCTTAAGTTCTGCAAGTTCCTTGGGTGCCATCTTGTAGGGGGGTCTTGAGATTGGCACTGTTCCTGGTGCAAGTTCAATCTTGAACTCTATATCTCTTTCTGGGGGCATACCAGGAAGATCTTCGGGAAACACGTCCGGGTATTCACATACTACCAAAATATCCTTAAGTTCCATAATCTCGGTATTGTGAGTAGATGAATTCACTAGAATGGCTTTCTCAAGCTTGAGGACTTGAGAGGGATGGAATGGAGAATTTAGATATATTTTTCGAGGGACCAGATCTAGAATAGCACCATGGTATTGTAACCATGCTATTCCCAAAATGACATCTAATTTTTGATGCTCTAGTATCAGAAGTGAAGTAAGATATATGGTTCCATCTAGGTTAAGTGGTATCCCAGGAACCAAATCATTTGTTACTGTTTTTCTGGCTGGAGTGCTAATCACATATGGAGTTTTGGTGGAGATAACAGGCAATTGACTTTTAATGACAAAGGATTTACTAATGACATTGTGTGAAGCTCCGGAGTCAAAGAGTATGACTACGGGATGATTGAAGATAGAGAACGTACCCGTGAGCACGGGTGCGCCTTCCGGAACGTCCTCGATGACAAGGTGGTGGACGTTGCCAAGTTGGGGAACTGACTTCTTGGGCTGGTTGTGGGGTTGGTTGGCCCCCTGGTAGGATGATTGCCCTCCGCTTTGTCGATTCTGCGGACAGTCCTTGGCGAAGTGTCCCGTGTGCCCACACGTGAAACACATGTACGGGGTTTGGCCAGTACGAATGGGAGGAGGGAATCCCGGTGCACATGGTGGAGGTGGAAGTGCACGTGGGATCATACCCTGTTGTTGCTGCGGTCGGAATCCGGAGTTGCTGAACTGGCGACCACTGAACATTGGTGGTTGTGATGGCCGTTGCCACCTCTGGCCGGATGGTGATCGATACACCATACGGTACTTCTGAGGAGCACCACCTCCGCTGCCCTATGGAGCACTCCTCTTCTTTTTATCTGAGGACAGCTCGCGCGTAGCGTCCTCCTGCATGATAGCGGCATTGACGATGTCGTTGAAGCTGCCGCGGTTGAACAGGACAAGCTTGTCCTTCAACTTGGGGTTCAAACCCCGGTAGAAGCATTCGCTCTTCCGAACATCGATATTCACTTGGTCCTGAGCGTATTGGACCAAGTGGTTGAATGATTTGGAGTACTCGTATGCACTCCTTCCTCCCTGCCTTAGCTCCAAGAACTCTTGAAGCTTCCTCCTCATAATCCCGAGAGGGATGTGGTAGGCGCGGAACGCCTCCTGGAATTCGGCCCAGCTTATGACATGGTCTGCGGGGCGTGCGGCCAAGTAATTGGCCCACCATGCGCCAGCAGACCCCTGCAGTTGCTGCGCTGCAAACAGCATCTTCTGCTATTCGGTTACCTCGAGTAAACTGAATTTTCCTTCAATGGTGCGAAGCCAATTATCCGCCTGCAACGGTTCATCGGCCTCTCTGAAGACCGGTGGATGTGTCGATGAGAAATCAGAGAAGGAACTCTGATATTGCTGACGCGGTCCATCGTCCTGTCGTCCCCCTTGATGGGACGAGCGCTGCACCAGAGTCCGCAGTAGCTCGGTTTGCTTATCGCGCGAGCCGAGTACTGCAGCAAGAACCTCCACGAGACTTCTAGGAAGTGTGGGTGGAGGTGGTGGAGGTGGTTGTGTTTGAGGCGTATTCTGTCCCGGGGGTGGTGTATCATCCCCCTGACCTCCACTGGAACCTCCCCCATCTTGACTTGTACGAGTACGCACCATATTGCAACACAACGATTTACACTGTAAGTCTTATTGCCTCAAGTTCATCCTTCCATATAAATAGTAATGCGGTAGGTAACAATAGATGATACATAACATTCACATATATTGATAAAGCACAAACTTTATACAATCTATATTATCTTGGGCCCAAGTTTACAATAGATCTCAAAAAATAGACAGACTTCATCTAAAGAAGTCGTCTCATCTATGCTTGGTCACCACAAGTCATCATGTCAATGTCATCGTACACAGACCTCGCTACTATTTACAACAAGACTCATAAAGTCACAAACCACACGTGGTGTTTACTACACATCATTACACTCGGCCTAAAGTGATAAGTACATCAACACTGCCCTCTAATCATAAAACTCGACCTCCTGAGGATCTTCTTCTTCCTCGTCATCCTCAGGATTAGGCACCACTGGTATGGGTGCTGGAGCAGAAGATGATGCCTCGTTCAAAAGCGATGTCCTTTTGGCAATCTTATCTTGCCAATCTGTCTGTACCATAAACATCCTCCAGGCCTCATTCCTGCTGAGCCTGCTCACAGCTCGTCTTCCAGCTCTGAGCCTCCACTCTGGACTGATCCCAATCTGCAGTCACCGCGTTCAACTGGGTGTCCCGCTGGTGTCCATAGAGTAGGCTCGCCTCCAACTCAGTTTTCATCTCTAGAGTCTCCTGGCGAGACGCCTCTAAATCCATAACAGCGCCATGCCATTGATTCTCCCTGAGGTTCAAACGATGGTTGAGAGGGGCCATCATATCCCTAAGTCCGTCATTTGCCCACTCAAAGTGATCCGCTCGAATCATGGCTTGCTTCAGATTGTTCGTCAATTCTTTTACGCATGCCCTTTGATTACCCTTCTCACGATGTGATGCGGATGCATACACCGCTAAGGTTGTCGCGGATGTTTCACCGTGATTGTCCACCTCCGCAAGCAAGCGGGTTGCCCAGGCTTCAGAAGCCCTGCCGGTAACTGGAAAGAACTCATACGAAGTACCCACCAGATTACTATAATGGAGTTTGCAAAACCTCCCTATGGCAACACTTGCGGCGTAGCTCCATGTTTCCTCTAATATCAACCCTTTGATCTTGATGGAGTATGGAGCCCATCCGAGGTGCGGTGGACCAGCAGGCACATCAACGTAGATGGTGCAATTCCACACACCGCTTTCCTGGAACTTCTTGCCCCAATAGCTAGGCAACACCAGGTAGCCAAACTGGCGAAGCAACCTAACAAACACGTCCGGAAAACCGGCTTGCCCGGTGCACATTGAGAACACCCATCCATTAGGCAATTGAATTCTTGGTGCTGCCATCTGTGGACAAACATACCCGGATGTCAATACACCGTATAAGTATTCCACTCAATCAATGATAATGTTGGACAAAAGAAAATGTCCATAATCAATTGATCCAAGAAAATCTGCAAACTGGAAGTGATCACAGTTCTGATTCAGCTGACCTTCCTGTATCAACCCAAAAGTTTCATACAGGAAACGCCAGAATTTAGAGTTAAGTTGAATATAAAAGTTGTAGTACACTCCAAAACCTTTCCAGATTGCACTCATACAGATCCAGGTGAACTAATATGGAGAATCTATACAGGTTTTAAGTTGACTCAAGTTTTCTGGAAATTTTGACAGAACCTCCCCTGTATATGGGCTTACCTCCACATTCTATACAGGTTTATCATGATAATATATTGAGGTAATGACAAAATAAACATTGTATAACATCGTGTAACAATCCAGAAATAAAAGAGTTCCACCCTAAAAACTTTGTTATACGGGTATCGCGCACAAATTCACAACCCTGTGCAAACTGTTCCAAGTTCTGGACTGCAGAACCAAGTTTGCGACAAATAGAATTAGGCATAGCTACACCCATATTCAGGTCAGGAGTGACAAATAAAGTTGATAGAGGACTTCCTTATCTTTCCATAAATGTATATATGTGACCATGTCATTTTCTGGATTAAGAGCTATAACTATCCGAACTTAAGAGTTGAACTGACTGGTTTGCACCAGCAGTCCTGCAGTTCACTGTGTTGACTTCCCAATTTGGTTTAACTCCAACCCAAATCAGGAAAAACTTCCCCTAACAAACTTGTAAGGCTCCTCCTACCCTTTCCAAACATGTATCACAATAAGGCAGTGGATTTTTCTACAGCAAGTTATGGAAAAAACACAGAGACTGGTACAATGGTAAGGTCATCTGGAGCAGTTACAATACACCCCAGATTTCAACAGATTATCAAGCTTTTCTGTCTTTATGGTCAACATAAAAGTTGTAGAGATCTTCACGAGCTTTCCATCCATGTATGATACTCCTATATTGTCTATTAAATAACCCAGATTACAATCCGGCAAAGTCGATCCAACTTCTGCCAGAAAACAAGAATCTTGATTCTATTTATTTTATCGAGTCGGAACCCTTTTTGCGGAGTCCAAACCTGCCAGCACCTGATAGTCGGACTTTCCAAAACACAATGCAGCCATTCTGTCAGTGGGGATGGTCTAGTATCATATTTGATACTGACGGTACTACGTGCCTCACGAAAGAAAATGCTATCCGGTATATCCGGTTGCGTCTATAGGTGGTTCCTATATCGTTCTCTTGCAAACGGTTTCTACACGGTCCTCTACCGTAGTTAGTATACTTGCAGAAGGCAAACAATCCCCTGGCACGGGCACGCCGTACGGCGGCAGGGAAACACGACAGGCAATCACAATACACAATTATATTTGAAAGTAATTGCATACGACTCTGGAGTGAGTCGCCCTCGAGCGAGGTCATGTCTCGAGGTACATGGCTGTAAATACGTCTGTACAGCAAAGACTCCCGTACGATACGTTTATACACGCTCGGGCATACGTGTTTCGCATGCTCCCGTAGAACATGGATAGTTCTAGAGATGCATACTATCGGGTTATACACCACCCGACGGGGGCTCCCACTAATTTTGAGGCACGCTTGGGTACCGCGTGTTATAGGTTCTCAGAAACATTGAAAGCTTCAGAGACTCCTATTAACTACCCGTGCCAAGCCACGGAAATTTCACATACCACTCCTCGTATGTTGAGCTTACCGAGATTGATTTGCTCTCAGTGGCGTACCTTACCTCTTACCTGACGTCGGGGCATCGTTGTAGAATATAACAACACATAGTTAGTTTACTACCTTTATGTCTTATACTAATAGTACTCCTTATAGAGGCATATAGCTAATTCCTCACTCAAGTCCTAATTTTTGAAAATATGTTCTTTCCAAGTACACTGTTCCCAATGATGCTCTGATACCATGTCTGTGGGGACTGGAATCCCGACATCCGAGGATCTCATTGGGTGGTGCCGTGCGATGCGACACCCAACAGTATACAAGAATAGATTCTAAATAAGTACAAGACGAAGTCTTTTATTTATCATACAACGGAAGTTTTACAATATTAGCGTAAGGAAAGAAACATATATATATCATAACTACGCTCTCAGCATTAGCTATGCAAAAGCAAAGTTATCCATGCCTTGGATACTTTGCACTAGCAACACTCAATTACGGCGGCGTGCAGGGTTCCCATTCGGCTGTACACCCGGGAGGAGGTGCAGCCTCATCATCAAACCCTTCATCAATTGTATAACCTGCAAAAACTCATTAACTGCAAATGTGAGCATAAGGCTCAGCAAGACTAACCCGTCTCACTAGACATATGCACGGTGAATACTAAGCATAGGTAAGGAATGGCATAAAAGACTCGCCTACAAGTGGATCCTTATAATCATGTTTTAAGTAGAAAATGACATTCTCCAAGCACGGCACATCATGGGCTCCACAATCAAACAAGAAACGCTTTACCGATGATATGACATGCTTAGAGCACATAATGCTATTACAGCTAAAGTACGGGGAAATTGTAAACTTTTAATTGTACTATCTCTAAATCATACAAGGTTGCAAAGTAATCATAATTCAACAAAATATCATTTTCTGGCTTCTTTAGTATTTACTACGTCATGGCGCAGTGAACAAGTGTACTCTATAACTGCGAGGGACAGTGATTGCAATCAGGACACACCCGGACAACACGACACATACGTCGTTCGGAAGTGTCAGCGAGCACATCTTTACCTACATAACACTTCAGTACTAGGCGTATATGGCCACCTTTCACAAGAAACCCGAACGATGAACCCATCTCACCTCCGCAAACAGAAGGTCTCCGCACGGAACACCTCATGTGTCCGCCAACCGATTTACACCTTATTGTCCTCAGCCCACCCCTATCGATGGTGAGTTAGTGGGCCTCGACACACCAATTATCGAGTTACATCAGTTTACTGGATTCCATATGTCCATAATGTTGCCGGTACAATTCAAGCTTGTCCGAAGGGGCCACATACAGACGGGCCTTAATCGACACAGGCAGGGCTATGCGACCGAGACTCAATTCTCTCCGCTTCCTATCCATTCCTTGCCCGGTCTCCATTTCATTATATTATGCCATTTTCTATCTAACCAATCCTGTGAGATATGTCCTACATCTCTCGCGAGTAGATTCCAACTACTCGACTTCTACCGGATTGCCTATGCATTAGCAAAGCAGTTACTACAGGTCAAACTGTAACTCGTTCTAACCAATCCCTGGGATTTTTGGGCATGCATGTGGAGTATCAATCATCCTAATGTAATGCACAATTCATATACTACTCATCATAGTGAAAAAGCAAAAATTTTATAAATGACTTAAATGCAAACCGGGGCTTGCCTTGTTGCAGGTCAGAGTCTGAGTTAATATTTGGAAGGTGCTCTTCCAAGGCTTTTGGCTCCTCCTCGACTTCGGTAACTATACGATATGCATAGAATACGTATATGAATGACTTTGAAAAATAATTATTACCAAGACCATGATTTAATTTATGGTGTCCACTATGTGATAATGATCTAATAGGATTTGGAACTTTGAAGGTAGATACTAGGGAATATGAGAGATGCTCTTGCAAAGAATAGGAGATGATCAAAGTAGGTTGTTGTCTCCAAAATGATGGCAAGCAATTATCTTCCAAAAATTTTAGAGAAGAAACTGTAGATTGAACATAGCTATCAGTTGATAATCAAGATAGAGGAAATTGTCCTGGTTCTAGCAAAATTTGTTTCATAATTTTCTAAGCTCTGGTGAAGGAGTTATTGTATTTCTAAGTTTGCAAGAATTTCCGGATTTATTCTATAATTGAATTTTTAGCCTTTTACTCAATATTCAGTTTGTGACTAAATTAGTACTAGGATGGTAGGTCAATTAAATCTAAGATTTTTACGGGAACTAGTGTATGACTAAAGGAAAACTCAGTCCAAATTTGAGACATAGTAACGCAACTGAACATCTGTGAAAATTCAATAACTGAAAAAGGTAATTGAACTATACAGAGGGTTAAACAGGTGCAATGGCTCCCAAACATTTTCTGGCCGTCAAGAATATGACACTAAAGTTTATGTGAATTTTGGGGATTTTTCCAGTGGATATCTTGTCTCGAAAAATTGTATTTGCATTTGGAAAGATTATTTCCTACAGACTTTAACTTTGAGTTTCATAGAACCTAATTGGTACTGACAGAAACTAGAGATCATGTGCTTTCAAACCAAATTTGTTTGAAGATTTTTGGAGTAGTCTACAGAGAGATATTCAATTTAGAAATTTGAACAATTTTCTGGAATTAATTTAATAACCCATTGGCGCCAGAATTCAAATTCAATCGGGCAGGTCCCATGGGCCACGTGGCGTGCTCTGGTCAATGCAACACCGTGGTCCACAAATTTATTCGCGCACATCCGCACGGAATCCCAGCCGCACCGTGATCCCGCAGCTACTGGCAGGTGGGCCCCCCGAGTTGTCTTCTACCTCGGTCCAACGCCCGCGCGAGGCGGCGCCCGCGGCGGTGACTCGTCGGCGAGCTCGCCGCCGGCTAAACCGACGGGCCAAACTTGCCCAAACTTGCCGCCTGGGGGTTTTTGGAGTTGCTAAGCACGACGGTGAGGTCAGTGGGACCAGAAACTTGCCGAAAATGGAAGTGCGATGGCGGCGGCGACGGTGAGCACTCGGGGAACCTGGAACTCGCTCCAGAGTAGCTCAAACCACTTGGGACCTTCTTCAAAACCTTCCTGGAACGATGCAGATCAAGGAAATGGACGTGGGAGAGGAAGAAACAATCGGAAACTATGAGCTCGACGGTGAACCGAGGTTTCCTCACCAGCGGCGAGCAAAACTCGATTTCCTCAGCCGTTGCTCGATAACTTTTAGGGGTTTTTGCTCAGGTAGGAGTGCTAGGACCTATAGAAACTATCTCTAAGCAATTTCATAGAATAATTACTTGTAGAAACGGAATTGAAACGGAAACCGAGCGAGCTTCCTCACATCGGCTGGAAAGAAGAAGAACAATAACTTGCTCATTTCTCAATGAAAAGGGAAACGGTTTGCACCGTGAGTTAGAGCTCGACTACGCGCACCTTTAAGCTTTTGGGATCGAGGATTGAAACTATGCGAAACGGCGGCGCACCACGGAGCAGAGGTGGGCGGCGACGATGGCGCGCGGCGGAGAAGGAATCGCGAGAGGGGGAACCACCGATCGGGGAAGGGGAAATACTGGGGCTGCGGCCGGCCTTTTATAGCGCCGCGGCAAGCAAGCAGCTCGCTGGAGCTTGCATGCGCGCGCGCTGTCGAGCGGGCGAGCGCTGGTGCAGAGATGGCAGGCGGCCGACCTGACCCATTCAGCAGAGGCTGACCTGTGGGGCCCACAGGTCAGTCAGACCCCAACAGTAAAGTTAATAATTCATTCAAAAATGGAAGATCAACTCCAAAAATCATGAAATTCTGTGGAGATGGTAAATGAATTATTCTGAACACAATGATGAACTGAAATCTTATGTTCAAAGAAGTTGGAAAAGAATTTAAAATTCAGATTTGAATTTGATTCAAATTTGCTAAGCGCCTCAAATAAAATAGCAAATGAGTTCCTAAAATCTTGAAATTATGCAGGCAAGCTATTGAGAATATTAGAAGGTCAAGGAAAAATTTAGAGCCTCTAATTTGAATATTTTTGGCAGGGCCAATTAGATCTGCACTTTAAATTGCCTTACTAAACTTCATCCAATTAATTCTGAAATCTGAAGAGGGGTGAATAGAATCATTCTAGAATTAGTGGTGAAGTCCAATACTCATGTTAATAAAATTTAACCATGAGTGCAAGAAAATTTTGGATGGTATTAAGTTCATGTGTACCACTATATTGGATCTTTAATATAGTTGATCACAAAACTCATAACTGAATTCACATGTCATAAAAGTGGGGTTTTACATTCCTCCCCCCTTAAAAGAATCTCGTCCCGAGATTACAAAAGAAGGCAAAAGGAAAAGATCTAACGAACATATGCCGCTAACAAGTCCAGATAGTTCGTTCTAAGATACTCCTCGCTTTCCCACGTGGCTTCTTCAGCACCGTGGTTGCTCCACAAGACCTTGTAGAAACGCAAGGTGCGGCTTCTTGTGGTGCGAGTCCTCTCATCGATGATCTGAGTTGGAAGCTCGGAATAAGTGAGATCTGGTTGGAGAACTTCCAAATCTTCTATACGTATATTCGCTGGGATTTTGAGACATTTCCGCAACTGAGAAATGTGAAACACATTATGGACCCCTGCCAGCGATGGCGGTAACTCCAATTGATATGCCACAGGTCCGCATCTTTTGATTATTGCGAACGGCCCAATAAAACTTGGAGCTAGCTTCCCTTTCACTCCGAATTGATGGATACCTTTACAGTAAATAGTAACTTTGCGGTATAAGAAGTGCATAAGTGTAAGGGGAGAGGAAGAAAGCGCAAACTCCCGAGGAGACACGAGGACACGGAGATTTATCCCGTGGTTCGGCAAGATCGTCAAGATCTTCCTACATCCACATTGTGGCACCCACCAAAGGGTATAGCCACTCCCAAGTCACCGAGACCAGGGATCTTCACTATACTTCTCCGTTCGCCAACCTCGGCAAGGTGGAGCTCAAGCCTTGCACAAGTTGGATCCTCCGGGCTTCCACAACCGTCTTGGCAAGCTCCGGAAGGCTCTCTCCAATACAATCACTAAGGGACACTCCCTTAGAGCTTTCACTACACTAGAGACTCCAATCACCAAGAATGGAGGCACACAAGCACTATCTCTAGTAAGTTCTAGCCTATCTCTTGGTGTACAAGTGGTGAAAAATGGTATGGAAGTGGTAGCTCAATGCCTTGAATGCTTGGTAATGTGTAGAGTAAGTCTAGGCTTCAAGTCATGTCGAATAGACTGGTTGAAGGGGTATAAATAGCCAGCCTCCACGAAATAGCCGTTGGAAAAGTAGACTGACATCACTGTTCTGCGAACACCGGATGATCCGATGTTCTCCCTTCAGTTATCATTGGTCGAATCCAAATTAGTTGATGTCACTGTGTCTGATATGACCGTTGTTAGACCGATGTTACACTCACCTTCTCATCGGATGATCCGGTGGCACTTCATCCAGAATTGGTTCAGAATTGATGCTTACTAGAGTGATTGACCGATGTGTTTATAGTTGTACATCAGATGGTCCGGTGGTACACTTGGTCCAAAGAGATTGCTTACTGTACTGATGGACTGATGTACCATCACCTTCATCATCGGATGATCCGGTGAGTACTTAGTTCTGAAGTCTTCTTCTTCTGCTGAACCAACTCGACCGATGTAGTGTTTTCTGGAAACATCAGTTCATCCGGTGAGTTGATTTTGTTTGATTCAAGTTGTTCTAAGTGATTCTTTTGGAATTTTCTCGATTGACATCTTATACATTGGTTTGAAATATTCTTCTGATGATTATCAAGCATTGAGTGCTGTCAATTTTGGTTGAATAAATTTGACATATGAGCTTTTACTTCTAATCTTCATAAAAGTCAATTGACCTCATAGAATGATTGTTTAGGGGTCTCCAATTATATCCAATGATATTCATATAGATTTCCTTTGATTGTGATGAGTGATATGGGAGACCTTGCATCCACAAATTCATTAGTAAAATCCAATGGTTGTCATTAATCACCAAAACCATACCTCATGGGGCCTAGATGCTTTCAACATTGCTACCCCATACCACACACAAACAAGTGGTCAAGCAGAAACATCTAATAAGAAAATTAAGAATATTTTGCAAAAGACCATCTTGGAAATGGAAACGGGATAGAAGCATAAGCTACCCGACGCACTGTGGGCATTCTGTACTGCCTACAAATCTCCCATCGGCATGTCTCCTTTCCAACTTGTCTATGGGAAGACTTTTCATCTTCCTGTAGAGTTGGAACATAGAGCCTATTGGGCCATCAAGCGGTGGAACATGGACCTTAAAGAAGCAGGAAAACACCGACTGAAGCAACTTTTTGAGTTGGAAGAGTGGATAGATAAGGCGTACCATCATGCCAAAATCTACAAGGAAAGAACCAAAAGATGACACGATAAAAGGATTATGCCTAAAAAGTTCAAACCTGGAGATAAAGTCCTAATCTTCAACTCTAGGATTAAACTCTTTGAACATGGGAAGCTTAGAAGTAAATGGGAAGGACCCTTCACTGTAGTAGAAACCTCATCCCATGGAGCAATCACACTCCAAGGTGATGATGATTTGCTATTTAAGGTGAATGGGCACTGACTCAAATTATTTCTTGAATCCCAGGAGGAGGCGGAAAAATAAATTAATGTGATAAATCTTATTGATTTTCATGTTGTTTCTTTAAATTTTATCTAAATTCTCCGCATCCAGTTGATAGGCCAATCCAATTATTCATCCATGCCCATTTAGCCAACCCACCAAAACTTAGCACCAACGGAGCCAGGAGGGTTCGGCCGAACCCTAGGGTTGGCCGACCTCCCCCTTGCGCTGTTGGCTTTCTGTTTTTTCTTGCGGACTCTACCAACGTATCACAACAAGACCCTTGGTGTTATTGTACCTTCCCTGCTTATATATTGATGGGACCAGAGAGGATAAACTTGCACCATGATGAAAAACCCATCTCGTGTTCCTCACATCCAAGTCATGGCCGACAAGAAAATTGTGCCTCATGTCTCCTCTAGCTCAACCTTCAACTTGAGCTGAGACATTGCCCTGGCCAATGACAAGTCCACCCTTTCTTTGGAGTCTGTCATGGCATTGGATGCCGTACCTCTCGCCTTGATCCCGCCGCCAACGACGACTCCGCGTGGGCGTCGCACCATGCCTCGTGGTGCTGCACGGTCGCTCTCCCCTAGAAGGACGCCCATAAAGTCGACAACACCTGCACATCGTCCGACTATGGCTGGCCTTAAGCTAGTCAAGACCCGTCTTTTTCATGAAAAAGATGAGTCTCTCCCAATGTTGCAGCCTGGCGAAGAGTTCATGTACACTCTAAAGACCAAGGACGGTGACATAGTGAGCCACCACTACAAGTCGCCTACATGTACCTCGCCTGAGCGTGTTGGAGACAACATCATTATCCATGGGGTGCGCAAGCCAGAAGGAGGCTATGCAAAAGGCTTTTTCAAGCAAATGGATAATGTGGCAGTCGAGGAATCGACGGGCTCATCACCCTCCAAGATTAGGCATCACCTCTCGCCACCTGCCATCAGAGGGCCACCTGGCCAATTTAAGGACAGCGACGGGAAATCTTCTCGTGCTCTTAAAGTGCCACAACATTCTAATGAGTAAGCTTCTCTCCATTTGGAAAACAAGGAGCTATCGAACTTAGTGGGTGAAGGGCGCATTGAGAGGGCGGAACTGAAGGATGAACTCATATCCCTGAAGGATGATATTGATGGTGTTCGTCATGTCATGGGCGCCAGGCTGTGGCGCGTATGCAATGCCGTCGGGAAGCTCAACATCTACAATGCTCCATAGTTTAGATGTTCCGACCGCATAGGATGCTTACTAGCTTAGTTAGTTTTATTCCAAATTTTTATTTCATTAAATTTAGATTGAATAATGTAAGCATCCCCATATTTTGAGTTCAATAAACTGAACTTACCGGTTCATCTAATCCGGTAAAGTTCTCCATTTAGTTTATTTGTGTTGAATAAAGAATTAAGGGAACAAAAGTGGGGGAGGAACCCCAAATTCGCGAAATCCCAACGTGCGAAAATAGCATTGCATCTCGAAACATGTGGCAACCAAACAAACAACTCAACATGTCGAAACAGAGCAACAGAGAGGCCAAATTGGGGTCGACCGAACCCCTTGGTCGGGCGACCTGGTGTGGGACCCACACGGCTCCATTTCACTTCACAAATTCCGTTTGGATCTTCTACCTCTGAATATGCATGCTACATTATTGTTTGAGTTGATTTATTACTGAATATTTGAAAGCAATTAAACTCAACAATTAAAAAGGTAAAACTTGGTAGTCAAAAGTTGCTTGAGCTGAAAATTTGAACCAAGTCTACGGTTGGTTCCCTACGGAGCTCTATATAATCTTGCTCTCATACCAACAATCCGAGAGGAGATTATTGCAGCTCAAAAGAAAGACAAGGCTATGTCCCACATTCGGAAGAGAATGAGAGATAGAGAGGTGAAATGTTTCTGGAAGATGAACAAGGAACTCTATGGTTCGACGATCGTATAGTAGTCCCCCAGAACATGAAACTCAGGAAGAGGATCTTGGATGAAGCTCCCTTGTCGAAGTATTCAATCCATCCAGGAAGCAATAAGATGTATCAAGATCTTAGGGTGAAATTCTGGTGGACACGAATGAAGAGAGAGATTGCAAAGTACGTGTCCGAGTGTGATACATGCAGAAGAGTGAAGGCTGACTATATGAGGAAAGTGGGACCACTACAACCTTTAAGTATTCCTGCATGGAAATGGGAGGATCTTAGTATGGACTTCATTGTTGGATTGCCTCTCACGTTCCACAAGCACAATTCTATTTGGATAATCGTAGACCGATTACCCAAGTCAGAACACTTTATTCCAGTGAACACAGTGTACAATGCAAAGAAGTATGCTGAGCTGTATATGTCACGGATCATGTTCTTACACGGAGTTCCCCGCACCATCGTCTCTGACAGAGGATCGTTGTTCGTTGCTCGTTTCTGGGAGCAACTACACGCATCAATGGGAACTAAGTTAATCCAAAGCTCGGCATACCACCCTCAAACTGATGGACAAACTGAAAGGGTGAACCAGATCCTAGAAGATATGCTAAGGGCATGTGCCATAGATCACGGAAAGAACTGGGATGATCAATTACCGTTGGCATAGTTCTCATACAACAACGGTTATCAGTCCAGTATCAAAATGGCACCTTTTGAAGCTCTCTACGGTCGGAAGTTCCGCACACCACTCAATTGGTGTGAGTCTAGAGAGAGAGTAATCTTCGGAGTGGATCTCACTAATGAAGCTGAAAAACGAGTTAAACTAGTTCAGGCAAACCTTAGAGCAGCTCAGTCTCGGCAGAAGAGTTATGCTGACAAGCGACATCGCCCCTTGAGCTTTAACGTCGGAGACCACGTGTATCTTCGTGTATCTTTGATGAAAGGAATTCATCGCTTTGGAGTAAAGGGAAAGTTAGCTCCAAGATTTATCGGGCCATTCCCCATCACAGAAAGATGTGGACCCGTAGCCTATCGGCTGGAGCTAACCGCGTCCTTGTCCGGAGTACACAACGTATTCCACGTGTCTCAGTTAGGGAAGTGTCTCAAAACTCCAACAGAAGTTGTATCTGAGGACATGGAAGAACTGAAGCCAGATCTGACCTATGTTGAACAACCGATCCGGATTATTGATGAGAAGACGAGAGAGACAAGAAACCAAACGTTGTGGTTCTATAAAGTGTTATGGAAGAACCACACCGTCGAGGAAGCTACCTGGGAGAGTGAAGGCTATCTTCGCTCCAACTATCCGGAGTTGCTATCATCGTATCAATGATGATACACTGCGACATTTCCTCTTCTTTTGTAATCTCGGGACGAGATTCTTTTAAGGGCGGAGGAATGTAATAGCCCAAACTTTTGGAAGCTTTTGTCTCCAATGTATGGCACATGAAATAATAGTTTTAAACATGTACATTGAAGACTAAGGTCATATGAGAGCCAATAAATTCATATGGACATGAGTAAAAATGTTAATGTGAAGCTCTAGATAAAACCTAGGATTCCTTTTGAATTCAGCTAAGCTCAAATTTCCAAAGGTCTTGAATTTTAAATTTAAACACCTAAAATTATGTGCTTTGCTCACAAGGGAAAAATCAAAAGAAATAAAGCAAACAAGTGTGAATAAAAGTATATATGGAAATGTACAAAATATTCAAATCAATGATCAAGGTACAAAAACATATTCTCCATTTGATCAGGTTAGTCAATTAAAAGCATAGGACATTATATACATTAATATTGGGGGAAAGAATTAAATGAACTGCATATAGACTTTAAAATTTTAATTTGAATATAATTCAAATTTGCAGGAAACCAAACATGTTACATGTGGAATAGAAATATATTCAAATTAAGTGTTCAATTTCAAATCTGTAATGGACTAATTATTGAGCACATTATTGGAAACCCATGGCCATTTAAAAAGGCAATAATTGAGAAGATTAAAATACATACATAAAATGTATAAATATGAATTTGAATCTAATTCAAATTTCAAATTGGCCAATTCAGATATTCAAATTGTCAAACCATTCAAATATAACAGGACCAATTCTCTTATGAATTTGGAGTCCTTATCACATCTAGGCTTGGGTAACAAAAAGAAATGAAAGAATTAAGGGGATAAGAGCAGAGTGGGGCCCACCTCTAAGAAGAACCCAAAGGCTGTTTGCTCTGTTTCACCTCACGAGCGCACGCGTGCTAGCGCTGAGCCGCAGGGCGGCAAGCAGCTCTCCAGCGCGACCTCCAGCGCGATGGTCGCCACGTGAATGCGCGCCACGAAGGGCCACGACGCCACCCTGCCCCGCTCTGTCGTTCAGGTATAAAAAGGAACCGAGCGCTCGGTGTTTCTTTGTCCTCCCGCATCGCTCCAACGTCACTCCACACGGCCGCCCAAATCATAGCAGCCCCTGCTCAAGCAAAAGCCCGTTTTGGTGCGCGCTCATAACCTCGCGACATCACGGAACCGAGGCTGCCGCCGGACCTAGCCTCCCGGAGGGAATCACGGTTATTCCTTCCGGTGCGCCGTCGACCTTCTCCGTCTACAACCCGAAGCCCATCCTCCTTGGTGAGTGTCTTAACAATTCCAGCCGCCCCCAGCATCTACACTTGTGTGCGCTCCTTCCTGAGTCATTAACTAGCCATAGCCCCACTCCGGCTAACCGGAATTCCAAATCTCGCCGCCGCCTAGAATCGGTTCCACGGTGCCCCCATCCGCCGGCCAATTTCAATCCAATTGGAGTCTTGGCCAATGATCAGGGCAGCACCACGAAGCTCCCAGTGCAAGAATCAGCTTCTCCCATGCCTTGTACACCATGAACGCTATTGCCGATCGTCGAGTTCCGCCGGTCGCCGGTGTAGGCAGTTTTCTAGGCCGTTTCAGTCCAAACCGAGGCCACCAATGAGTTCCTCGGGGTTGAAAACCCCGGGTGGCATGTTCCAGCCTCGGGAAAGGTGTCGTGGTGATTTTCGGCGAGTCGCCAGCCGGCCTCCGGCCATGGCGCCGCCACTGGCCGCCGGAGTCGGGGGGAAGAAGAAGACTCACCCTGTGGGATTTTCTGTGGCACCCGGATTCCATGTGGCAACACGGTTAAACTCTGTGGCCCCGGTGTGGCATCGGCTGGATGGAAAGAATTCAACCAGTGAAGGCCACGTGTCAGTTGATCAAAGGGTGTCCTTTTCCATGCAAAAAAAAAGAATTCCAGAAAATGCCTAAACTTTGAAATGCTATAACTTTGGCTAGGATTCTCCAAATTAGAGGAAACAAATTTTGTAATTCTCCTTAGGATCTGTAATTTCCAGTGGTCCATCCCAAACTTCATGAAAAGCCCTAGAGAATATTCTATAAATCAATTAGTATAAGGCATTGTGGAAATATAGAAAATAGGATTCTATTCAGAAAATTCTTGAAATTTACCCAACCAATCATTTTGTTATGTAGAAGCTCCAGTAAAAGTTTCAGGCATAACAAAGTTGTTTAAGAGGGTTTAATTCAAAGTCTTTGCCTAGGTTAATTATAATTCCAGAAAATAACAAATTAAATCCAGAAATTCATAAGGACTTGTAAATTCAATATCTTCCTGTAGGAAGCTTGAAAAATTGTGAAACCAATTTTGGTAGCTTCCTTTTGATCAGTACTATCTATCTGTGCCATTTATGGACATGATAAAACCTCAGGGTTTATCTGCAAATTCCTAAATGATGAAAGCTTGATAGAAATTTGTAGATCATTTTTATCCCATCAAATTCTCTGAATTTTTTTTTTGAGAATTTCTTCATCATATATGTATACCAGAGATAAATTATCAGAGCCAAAAAAACTCATCTGCATAAGAATTTAATTCTGTATAGTTTCCTTATATCCATGACTATATAGAAATTTCTTATGTACATTCTTATAATATAAAGTAATATCAAATTAACCTACCCAAATCCAATTTAATACCCAACAGTACACCTTATTCATTCTTGAATTACAAACATACTTCCTTTATGAGTATAACATTACATAAGGTGTGCATATTCATTAGTTAAGTTGTTAAAGTATATTATATGTTATATGCATATCCATTGCGATAGACGCCGTGACGGAAAGAAGTCGAAGAGGACCGGTTCATGAAGCATCAAGCCACTGACTCTTTGACTTAGCGCAAACTAAGGCAAGCCCCAGTTTGCATTTAAGAGCCTTTCAGAATTTTTCCAGTTTTATTCACTTACGTCTTTAGTTGATATTGTGCATTACGTATAAGGTGTTTGATACTCCACTTGCATGACCACAAATCCCAGGGGTTGGTTGGAACGGTTTACAGTTTGCCCTGTAGTAACTGCTTTGCTAATGTATAGGAAATCCGGTAGAAGTCGAGTAGTTGGAATCTACTCACGAGAGGGTCACATTTTATTGATCACAAGTCAAGTAGTTGAATTCTACTTGCGAGAGAAGTCGAGTAAGGGAAACCTACTCGCGAGATGTTACCAAAATGTTCACTCTTAATAATTGGAGATGTTGACGGGGATGTTCCAGTTGGACGGGACGCGCAAGGTTGTCTGATCCCAGATGAGGGGGACAATGCTTGCGACCACATTTGGGCTTGGGCCGGTAAGGGTAAGGCAAATGTGGAGGTTGGTTGTAGCCCCGTCTGTGTCGGTTAAGGACCGTCTCGTGTGCGGCCCTATTGAGCAAGTTTGAACAGTACCGGTTACATAATGGATTAATGGGGTCCATTAAACTGATGTAACTCGGGCACCCTCGTATCGAAACTTATACCGCCGTTCTTCGGGGGAAGATGGTCGTAAGGTGGAACCTCTAAGGAGCAACTTCGACGTGCTCGGTTAGGGACCTTACTTTTGGGACGGTGGAACTGGTTCGACATCGGGATGATGGGTGAAAGGTGGCCACATACGACGTGGGAGTAGAGTATAGTGAAAGGTACTTCCGAGCGGGTGTATGTGTCGTGTATTCCGGGTGTGTCCTGATTGCAATCACCGTCCCTCGCGGCAATAGAGTATCACTTGTTCACTGAGTTTTGACGTAGTAAATACTAAAGAAGTCAGACGAATATGATATATTGGTTTACAAATTGCTTGAACAACCTTGTTTGGCTTAGAGATAGTACAATTAAAAGTTTACAGTTTCCCCATACTTTAGCTGTAATAGCATTATGTGCCTTGGGCATGTCATATCATCGGCAAAGCGTTTCTTGTTTGATTGTGGAGTCTATGATGTGTCGTGCATGAAGAATATCATTTTCTACTTAAAACATGATTATAAGGATCCACTTGTAGGCGAGTCTTTTATGCTATTCCTTACCTATGCTTAGTACTTACCCCTGCATATGTCTAGTGAGACGGTTAAGTCTTGCTGAGCCTTATGCTCACGTTTGCGCTTTAACGATTTTTGCAGGTATTAGTTTTATTTCTATTGTTTAGGATGTACATGAGACTCGAGTTATCGAGATAAATCTCATGTGAACCACGCCACTGCTAAATGATCGTCATGTTGCTAGTGAGAAGCGTCCTAGGGCATGGACGTTTTCTCTTATGCTTAGATAGGTGAGAATATGAGTATGTAATTCTGTTGCGTGTGTACTTCTGATGTACACTGTTTTGTAAACTCTGAATATAATTATGGAATGAAAACTTTGTATATTTTGGTATTCTTTTCGTGTGTGTTGTTAGGTGCCGCATCGCACGGCACCACCCAATGAGATCCTTGGATGTGTGGACTCCGGTCCCCACAACTAGTCCTCACTAAAATCAGACTAGTCCGCACTTTTCAGCATTTTAAGTGTGGTTTTGTTTCAAATCAATTTTAAATGTTCCAAATCAATTTCAAACTCGTTCCTCTTGATGTGTATTAATTTTAAACATGTATATGAATGTTTGTAGGGCATGATGCATGAAAATGAGGGGGTTACAAACCTACCCCCCTTAAAATGAATCTCGCCCTCGAGATTCGACGCGGAAGAGAAGAGATGGGGAAATTCCTTCTTGAGATCATCCTCCAATTCCCACGTTGCTCCTTTTTCTATGTGGTGCTTCCATTGAACTTTACACCATCTAATAACCTTGTTCCTTGTGACCCTCTCCTTAGTTTTCAAGATTTTGATCGGTTTTTCGGCATAAGTCAAATCTTCCTCTAGTTCCAATCCTTCCATGGACACTTGTTCTTCTGGTACTCTCAAGCATTTCTTGAGCTGGGAAACATGAAACACATCATGGACGTCTGGAAGATGAGTTGGCATCTCCAACTTATACGCTACTTCTCCTCTTTTGTCCAAAATCTTGAAATGTCCAATGTAGCGAGGTGCTAGCTTGCCTCTTATGTTAAACCTCTTATGACCTCTCATTGGTGACACCTTAAGGTAAACGAAGTCTCCCACTTCAAAGGTTAATTTTGCTTCTCCTATTGTCCGCAGAGCCTTTTTGTCTTGATTGGGCAGCCCTCAAGTTTTCACGAATTATTTGGACTTGCTTTTTGGCTTCTTGCAACACATCCAGACCAAATACTTGAGTTTCTCCTGCTTCATTCCAGAATAAAGGTGTCCTACACTTCCTTCCATAAAGCGCTTCATATGGTGACATTTTCAAGCTTGCTTGGTAACTATTGTTGTATGAAAATTCTGCATATGGCAAGCTCTTGTCCCAACTTTTCCCATGCTTTAAAGCACAAGCTCTTAGCATGTCCTCCAAAATCTAATTGGTCCTCTCAGTTTGTCCATCCGTTTGAGGGTGATATGCTGAACTAAAATTCAACCTCGTTCCCAAAGCTTCATGCAACTTTTGCCAAAACCTAGAAGTGAATTGTGAACCTCTATCCGAGACTATCTTCTTTGTAACTCCATGCAAACATATTATTCTTCCCATGTACAGTTCCACCAATTTCTCTCCATTATAGGTGGTCTTGATGGAAATGAAGTGAGCCGACTTAGTTAACCGGTCCACAATTACAAAAATTGAGTCGTAACTGGACTGAGTACGTGGTAAACCAACTATGAAGTCCATACCGATCTCTTCCTACTTCCATTCCAGAATCTTTAATGGTTGCAATAATCTGGCTGGCCATTGAATTTCTTCCTTGACCCGTTAACACACATCACACATTGCTATGTATTCAGCTATGTCCTTCTTCATGCTAGCCCACCAATAGAGAGTCTTCAAGTCTTTGTATATCTTTGTGCAACCAGGATGAATTGAGTATGGTGAGTCATGTGCCTCTTTTAATTTTTAATATCGTCTCCTGAGTATGCTTTACATTAGTCACGACGATTTTTTTTCTCAGCCATAGGGTACCATGTTCATCTTCATCAAATCTGAATTCTCTCCCTTCCTCAGTCCTTTCCTTGATTTCCTTGATCTCCTCATCTGTGGTTTGTGCTTCTCGAATTTCTTGCTCCAAGGTTGGATTTAACTCCATTATTCCCATCTCATTCACAAATCCAAGATTCAACCATTCAAACTCCCTGTATAATTCGGATGGCAATTCTCGAACCGTGAGTTCATTGCTTACTCCTTTCCGGCTCAAGTCATCGGCCACTACATTGGCTTTTCCCGGATGATAGTTGATCCCCAAATCATAATCTTTGATGAGCTCCAACCATCTCTGTTGCCTCAAATTCAGATCCGTTTGTGTGAAAATATACTTAAGACTCTTATGATCCATATAAATTTCACACCTATGTCCAAGAATATAGTGTCTCCAAATCTTCAATGCATGTACCATGGCTGCTAGTTCAAGATCATGTGTAGGATAATTCTGCTCATGTTTCTTCAATTGTCTCGATGCATAGGCGACCACTTGACCTTCTTGCATCAGTACACATCCAAGTCCTTGTCTCGATGCATCGCAATAAATATCAAAACTCTTGCTTACACCCGGCAGTACCAAAACTGGGGTTGTTGTCAACCTCTTCTTTAACTCCTCAAAACTATTTTGGCAAGCTTGAGTCCATTGGAAAGCCTTTCCCTTCATTAGAAATTCCGTCATTGGCTTGGCTATCTTGGAAAAGTCCTTGATGAATCTACAGTAATATCCAGCCATCCCAAGAAAACTCCTTATTTCCTTTACATTTTGCGGTGGTTCCCACTTCAACACGTCTCTCACTTTTCCGAGGTCAACCGAAACTCCTCCTCCTGAAATTATATGACCCAAAAACGACACCTCTTTCAACCAAAACTAACACTTGTTGAACTTGGCATACAATTGATGCTCCCTCAATTTCTGCAACGTTAGCCTCAAGTGTTCCTCATGTTCCTTCTCATCCTTCAAGTAGATCATAATGTCATCAATAAACACCACAACGAACTTATCCATGTACTCCATGAAGACCTTATTCATGAGGTACATAAAGTACGCAGGTGCATTGGTCAAACCAAAGGACATCACGGTGTACTCATAAGATCCATACCGCGTCCTAAAAGCTGTCTTGGGTATGTCCGATGGTCTAATCTTCATTTGAAAGTATCCCGACCTCAAGTCAATCTTAGACACGATACAAGCACCCTTCATCTGATCAAACAAGTCCTCTATGCATGGCAAGGTGTACTTGTTCTTGATTGTCACCTCGTTGAGAGCTCGGTAATTTACGCACATCCTTTGCGATCCATCCTTCTTGTCCACAAATAGAATGGGCGCTCCCCAAGGTGAAGAGCTTGGGCGAATAAAACCCTTCTCTAGTTGCTCTTGAATCTGCTTCTTGAGCCCCGCTAATTCCATAGGAGGCATCCTATATGGCCTCCTAGCTATAGGTGCAGTTCCAGCTATTAAATCAATAACAAACTCAATGTCTCAATCAGGTGGCATACCTGGCAACTCGTCCGGAAAAACATCCAAAAATTCACACACCACTGGAATCTCCTCAATTGCGGCACCGTCCATATGATTCAGCTCCAATTGCTTCGGTGCGGTTTGAGATGCTTCAAATTCTATGGTGATCCCTTCCTCATTAGTCAACTTCACCGTCTTCGTGGCACACTCAATAACTCCATGGTGCTTCCTCAACCAATCCATACCAAGTATAATGTACAATCCTTGAGAATCCAAAACAATGAGGTTGGCGGAGAAGTCTACACCCCTTATTCTAAGGCTTACTTTTGTACATACTGTATTTGTCCTCATCTTTCCTCCAGGAGACTTAACCAATAGAGTAAACTTCATATGAGAGATATGTAAACAATACTTGGCAGCATACTTCGATGCAATGAATGAATGTGATGCTCCATAATCAAATAACATGGTCGCGGTGTTGGAGTTGGCGAGAAACATACCAATCACCACATCATCCGCTTGTAGAGCATCCTCCGTAGAGACATGGTTAATGTTGCCATGAGCAAAATTCTGCTGTCCACGATTCCCTTGTGGCTGTCCTCCATTAGGTCTTGGGTTTTGCCTCGGTGCATTGCTTCCTTGACCAAGGCCTGACTTAGGGCATTGATGCGCAAAGTGTCCAGCTACTCCACAAGTATAGCACTTCTTAACTCCACCAGAATTATTGGGACGAGCTTGGTTTTGAGCATTGGCACCAGGATAGTTGGCACGAGGTGCAAAAGACATTGGAGGCCTAGGTGCTTGCATAACAGGGCGTTGCTGCACAAACTGAGCTGGGCGCGGTGCAAATCCAGGGCGTTGAGCAGGAATAGAGGAGCCGTAATATGGTGCATTAGGAGGCGCAAAGCGAGGGCTCGCATTACTTCCTTGTTGCTATCCTTGATATGGCGCCTTCCTCTTGTTGTCTTGCTCCATCTCACGAATTTTGTTCTCAACCACAATTGCTTTGTCCACTAGCTTCTGGAAATTAGCATAATCACAGTTGAGCAATTGAACTTGGATCTCATTGTTCAAGACCCTCATGAACAAGTATTGTTTCCGGCTGTCCCGGCTCACATCCTCAGGCGCATACCTTGAGACTTGAGTGGATTTGTTGAGATATTCACCCACGCTCGATCTTCCTTGCCTCAAGTTCTCGAATTCTTGCCTCTTCAAGATCATAACACCCTCGGGCACATAATGAGAATGGAAGTTCTCCTTGAATTCCGCCCAAGTGATCCTCTCTTGATTCTCATGAGCATTGCAATAAGCATCCCACCAATCCGCAGCTGCCCCAACGAGTTGATGAGAAGCAAAAAGCACTTTCTCTTGGTCTATGCATTGGACAATAGCAAGCTTCTTCTCCACGGACTTGAGCCAATCATCTGCATTCATAGGGTCAGCGGCCTTAGCAAAGGTTGGCGGCCTAGTCCTCATAAACTCTCCCAACCAGTTATGAGGAGGCGGGGGTGGCGGTGGAGGCATGTGGGGGTGATTGTTTATGTTGCCAGCCTGCAGCTGTCCCATAGTTTGTATCATGGTCTGCATAAGCTGGTTTTGCATAGCTAATAGCTGCTCGATACTCATAGCTCCATGAGCAGGTCCTTGTCCATTGTTGTTCTGAGGTGCTCCATGGTTCTCCTCTTCATCATTGCCATCCCTCTGGTTGCGAGTCCTCACCATCTAAAGGAAAGCAAAAGGTAAGAATTAGAAAACGTCCCCAACTATATGCATCAAGGGATATGAAACTAAACAACAAACAAGCCTAGGTGGACTTGGCAATGCTAAAGCATCCCAAAATCCTCTATTAAGCACACAAGTGAACAATATATAGGAAACAGCACACCAAACAAAACACATCGGTTCCTAAGTGCTCCTATGTGCTCTAAAGTGTCCATTCTATCTAGGCTGCATCCTAGGGTCAACCTGTGGCTCTGATACCAATCTGTGACGCACGGTTCCGAAAAATGAACCAAGCTAACGCATATGTGTGCCCGGGACGTTAAACACACATACACGACTGCATTCACAAAAAAGTATACAGAAAATTACCACAGAACGGGATTAATTGACCAAATTTTATTAAACAAATCATATTATCCTCGAATACAAGCTCTAATGAATATTAATGACAAGTTCAACTAATGCAGCGGAAATAAACTGAATAAGCAAACTAAACAGCTAGGCAGCATAAGGATAGGGTATAGCGCAGCTCCATGCAACACACAGGCAAAGATGATGGTAGACACGGCCTAGAACTCCGCATTATTGCTATTAAACTCCCAATCCTGACCTGCAACTGTTGGGGGAGGGGGGATTGCAAGAGTGAGTACATGTCGTACTCAACAAGTGTGGAAAGTATGACATGTGGCTGATTCAAATGACGAATATAATAATGGTTAAGTGCTTAAAAGTACATAAAACATTTGAAAAGCGATATATTATATGTATGTGAAGTAAACCCATCATAAACCATAATTAAAATCATAGTACCATTCCATATTCCATGTCCATCATCATATGCCAATATCCATATTCAATACCAGAATTCAATTCATAACCATCCATAACCATAATACCAACCATAACCATTCCAAAATCCCAATTTTCCTATAATCATGTGAGGGTCCAGGTTGCTCATAACCGGGAGCACGGCTATCATGATAGTTTTAGACACACTCTGTAGAGGTTGTACCGCTTTACCCACGTGTTTGTTATTTCATCACCTTACAAAAGGACATGGAATATGGACTAGTACTATGATTTTAATTATGGTTTATGATGGGTTTACTTCACATACATATAATATATTGCTTTTCAAATGTTTTAATGTACTTTTCAGCACTCAGCCATTATTATTGTCGTCATTTGAATTAGCCACGTGTCATACTTTCCACACCTGCTGAGTACGATATGTAATCACTCTTGCAATCCTCCCCCCCCCCCCAACAGTTGCAGGTCAGGATTGGTAGTTTAATGGCGATAATGCGGAGTTCTAAGTTGTGTCTACCGTCAGCTTTGCCTGTGGTGTTGTATGGAGCTGCGCTATACCCTATTGCTTATGCTGCCTAGCTGTTTAGTTTGCTTATTTAGTTTATTTCCACTGCATTAGTTGAAACTTGTCATTAATATTCATTAGAGCTTGTATTTGAGGATACTATGGTTTGTGTAATAAAATTTGGTTAATTAATCTTGTGCTGTGGCAATTTTCTTTATACTCTTTTGTGAATGCACTCGTGTATATGTGTTGAACATCCTGGGCACACATATGTGTTAGCTTGGTTCATTTTTCGGAACCGGGCGTCACAGATAAGCATCCTGCCCAAAGTGACATATTTGACAAGGAGAAGATCAAATATGCACGTAGTGCATACTTGGTCACAAGACCTCCAAATGTCAAATATGCATTGGTTACTCTTATGGTGAAAAGCAACATGCTAGAAGCCATAAGAATAACAAGGAGAGGATTGCCTTTGTAAAGGGAAGACCCTCTCAAGCTGGAAAGTTCAAGATTAAAACATTCAACACGCATGACCGCCGGACTAGTCCGGTCAGGGTTTGGACAAGTCTGGTACTTCAGACAAGTCCAGCCTCCCAGACTAGTCCTGTGTATAAAAAACAAAAGTTACTTTTCAGCACTTTTGATGCATCCTATGTCTTAATGAAAAGTAATTGTGGAATGATTTATGCTCATTATGTTGGGCCACGCCATGAGAACACCAAGTCTCATGTGTGGGTGCCCAAATCCCTTGTGACTAACCTAAGAGGACCCAAGCAAGCTTGGGTACCTAAAACCAAGGCATAATTTGTTTTGCATGCCTATTTCTCTTGTGGATCTAAATTGGTGCTAGACAGTGGCTGCACCAACCATATGACCGGAGAAAGGAGAATGTTCGTTGAATATGAAGCAAATGAGGATCCAAGCGAGGGCATCTACTTCGGAGAAAACAGTCAAGGAAAGGTGCTCGGTACCAGTAAAATTGTCATATCATCTAAACACACACTTTCTCATGTATTACATGTTGATTCCTTAGATTATAACCAGCTGTCCATATCTCAATTATGTGACAAAGGTTATAATTGCTTGTTCACTAACGAGGGTGTGACCGTCTCTAGGAGGAGTGATGGTTCCATTGCATTCAAGGGTATGTTAAAGGGAAAACTTTATCTTGTTAACTTCAACAAGGATAAAGCTGAACTTGACACATGCTTGATTGCAAAGACCAACATGGGTTGGCTGTGGTATAGACGGATAGCGCATGTTGGTATGAGGAACCTTCAAAAACTACTCAAGGGCGATCACGTCCGAGGTTTGAAGGATGTACTTTTTGAGAAAGACAAGCCTTGTAGTGCGTGCCAAGCCGGGAAGCAAGTTGGAGCACCTCACCCCGCCAAGAACGTCATGACTACAACAAGACCGCTCGAGCTACTTCACATGGACTTATTTGGTCCAATTGCCTACATAAGCATCGGCAGTAACAAATATGGTTTAGTAGTTGTTGATGATTTTTTTCGCTTCACTTGGGTCTTCTTTTTGCATGACAAGTCAGAAACCCAAGGAATACTCAAGAAGTTCTTCAAGCGAGCTCAAAATGAATTCTCATTGACAATCAAGAACATTCGAAGAGACAACGGCACGGAGTTCAAGAACACACAAGTGGAGGAGTACCGAGATGAAGAAGGCATAAAGCACGAGTTTTCAGCTCTGTACTCCCCACAACAAAACGGAGTTGCCAAAAGAAAGAACTGAACACTCATAGAGATGGCAAGAACAATGCTCAATAAGTACAAGACCTCAGATTGATTTTGGGCGAAAGCGATTAACACCGCTTGGCACGCCATAAATCGACTTTATCTTCATCAACTACTCAAGAAGACATCCTATGAGCTACTTACCGGTAACAAGCCTAGTATTTCATATTTTCGAGTTTTTGGTTCTCCATGTTATATTTTAAACAAGAAGCCTAGGACTTCAAAGTTCGCTTCGAATTCCGATGAAGGTTTCTTGCTTGGTTATGATTCGAACACTTATGCCTTTCTTGTTTTCAACAAGACCTACGAACTTGTTGAAGTAGCACGTGACATAGTGTTCGGTGAAACTAATGGCTCCCAAAAGGAGCAAGTTGATCCATGTCTGCTAGATAAAGAAGAAGCTCCTTGCCAAGCATTGAGAAGAATGGCGTTAGGCGAAGTTCGACCACGAGAGCCACCTCTACATATCCATGAGGAAAACGAACCACAAGAGGAGACCAATGATCAAGGGGGAGCTTCCATACAAGATCAACCTCTAGAAAGTGAAGATGATTAACAAGTCAACGAAGGCAATCATTTAGGGGGAGAAGAATATGATTTTGAAGATTCGAGACAGCAAGTACCACACCCAAGAGTACACCAATGCATCCAAAGGGATCACCCAATCGACAACATCATCGGCGACATCCAAAAGGGAGTAACTACTAGATCTCGCATAGCTAATTTTTGTGAGCTTTACTCATTTGTGTCCTTTTTGGAACCATGCAGGGTTGAGGATGCATTGAAGGATCCGGATTTGGTAGTGAGAACTAGTCAAAAGAACTCAACAATTTCAAGAGAAACGAGGTGTGGGAACTAGTCGAAAGACCAAAATCCAATGTCGTCGGCACTAAATGGGTCTTACGCAACAAACAAGACGAACACGGGGTGGTGACAAGGAACAAGGTACGACTTGTGGCCAAAGGGTATTCACAAGTCGAAGGTTTGGATTTCGATGAGACCTTTGCTCCAGTAGCTAGACTTGAATCTATTATAATATTACTTGCATATGCTACTCACCATGATTTCAAGCTCTATCGAATGGATGTGAAAAGCGCCTTCCTCAACGGACAAATCAAGGAGGAGGTGTATGTGGAGCAACCCCCCGGGTTTGAAGACGAAGAGTTCTCCGACCATGTATTTAAATTGCGTAAGGCTCTCTACAGCCTCAAACAAGCTCCTAGAGCTTGGTATGAGTGTCTTAGAGATTTCTTAATTGAAAATGGCTTTAAGATTGGTAAAGTAGATTATACACTATTTACAACGACAATGATCTTTTTGTTTGTCAAATCTATGTTGATGATATAATCTTTGGTTCAACTAACCCATCTTTTTATGAGGAATTTAGTAAAATTATGACAGATAGGTTTGAGATGTCTATGATGGGAGAGCTAAAGTACTTTTTGGTATTCCAAGTGTGGCAACAAAAGGAAGGTATATTCATAAGCCAAACCAAGTACACACAAGACATACTCAAGAAGTTTGGAATGGACACGGAGAAGCCTATAAAGACTCCCATGGCAATAGATGGCCACTTGGATCTCAACGAAGATGGACCTAGCATCGACCAAAAGGTATATTGCTCCATGATTGGATCCCTACTCTATTTATGTGCATCTAGGCCAGACATTATGTTGAGTGTATGTTTGTGTGCAAGATTTCAAGCCAATCCTAAGGAGTGTCACTTGACAACCGTAAAAAGGATCTTGAGATATTTAGTTCATACACCTAACCTTGGTCTTTGGTATCCAAAAGGCTCCAAATTCAATCTTATTGGTTACTCTGATGCAGATTATGCCAGATGCAAAGTAGATAGAAAAAGTACCTCCAGCCCATGCCAATTCCTAGGTAGATCCCTAGTTTCTTGGTCCCCCAAGAAACAAAACTCCATTGCCTTATCCACAGCTGAAGCGGAGTACGTTGCAGCCGGGAGTTGTTGTGCACAGCTCCTTTGGATGCGGCAAACTCTAAGGGATTACGGTTACAATATGAATCGTATTCCACTCCTTTGTGATAATCAGAGTGCCATTAAAATTGCCTATAATCCAGTTGAGCACTCTAGAACCAAACACATAGACATAAGGCATAACTTCTTGAGAGACCACTCCATGAAAGGAGATATAGCCATTTCCCATGTCAACACCGAAAAACAATTGGCCGACATATTCACCAAGCCACTTGATGAAAAGCGCTTTTGTGAACTCCAAAATGAACTAAATATCCTTGATGCTCGTAGTGTGGCTTGAAATGTTGCATACCTGTATGAATTTTTCAATATATGTTGATTGGATTGTGAAAATCATCTCTCTCAATTTTCTCCGAAAAACTATGTCAATTACTAGATCTTGGTGAATTATGATCATTGCTTGATTGTTGTATGCTTACTGATCATATTCATCAAGATTAGTTGATTTGATTTGCCTCCCTATTTTTTAAATATGTACCTTCAAATATATATGAATGGGCTAAGAAGTTCTTGCCTGGTTGTGACGCCCGGTTCCGAAAATTGAACCAAGCTAACGCATATGTGTGCCCAGGATATTCAACACACATACACGAGTACAATCACAAATAGAGTATACAGAAAATTTCCACAGAACAAGATTAATTAACCAAATTTTATTACACAAACCAGATTATCCTCGAATACAAGCTCTAATGAATATTAATGACAAGTTCAACTAATGCAGCGGAAATAAACTAATTAAGCAAACTAAACAGCTAGACAGCATAAGCAATAGGGTATAGCGCAGCTCCAATAACATCACAGGCAAAGATGACGGTAGACACGGCCTAGAACTCCGCATTATCGCCATTAAACTCCCAATCCTGACCTGTAACTGTTGGGTGGGGGATTGCAAGAGTGAGTACATGTCGTACTCAGCAAGTGTGGAAAGTATGACATGTGGCTGATTCAAATGACGACAATAATAATGGCAAAGTGCTGAAAGGTACATAAAAACATTTGAAAAGTAATATATTATATTTATATGAATCAAACCCATCATAAACATAAGTAATATCATAATACCAGTCTGAATTCACTACCATCATCAATAATTCCAGATTTCACCATTTGTCGATAACCATATTCGATACCAGAAATTAATCCATAACCATAATACCAACCATAACCATCCCAAATACCAAGTACTCTCTAATCATGGAAGTTGTCCAGGTGCTCATAACCGAGAGCACGGCTATCATGATAGTTTTATTTAACTCTGCAGAGTTTGTACCTCTTTACCCACGTGTTTGTGATTTCATCACCTGTCGGCGACTAAGGAACCTCCCTTATGCCAATTACACTTCCTTTGGTGTATGGCCAAGAGATCACAAAATAGCCTTTACAAAGGGATTACTAGCCTATTTAGACCCCACTGAGGTTTCACAGGTGGCGATGTCTCCAATTGAGCACATCTTCAACCAAGGGCCCCCTCTTGAGCCATTCGGATCCCAGGGTAGTCCCACCAATCATCAACAAACCCAATCCGACTACCCCTCCCCCGAGCATCCACAATGGTCCAAATAGCACTAGCAAAGCCCTAATTAATCAGCTACGCCGCACCCATACTTGGCCTCGTGGTGGCATTGTAGTCCTGGCTTATTCTCGCATGAACCGGTCCTTAGATCTAAAACAAGCAAACCACCATATCATCCAACCTATCCACATACCAAGCTTGCTTAGATCACCCATCATTTAAATCAGTTCATGTTAACCATAGTATCATTAAAGCATAACTAATTTGAGTGGTATAGTTGTTCTCCCATCCCAATTAATTAAGCAAAGCAAAAAGGTAAAAAGCCCATCCCGACTCTCTACCATAATTCTAGGTGACAAGGGTGGTTAAACAAAACTAGTAAACTTCCTACCATAGGGTTCCCATCAAATTGACACAAGCATGCATTTTTGCAAACAAAGCATTTATTTTAAAAACAGGATCAATATGCTTCAAGGACACTTGCCTTGCTCTTGCTGTTGATTAGGATAAAAGCCTTCAAACTCTTGGTGCTGTAGATCCTCCGCGGCACTCTCTAGCGCAAATACGTCTAATCCACACAATAAACATACAAGACAAGAACACAATCAAAGAGTGCACAAATATTACTCAATATGACATGACATGCATGATTAATGATAACTAACTAGTTCTAATAGCTTTTAACAAGTTTATGCAGGTTTGGATTTGATTAGATCAAATTTTAGAATTAATTCAACACAATTTAACCTGAAAGATCGGACTAGTCCGCTAGGGACCGGACAAGTCCGCACTTTACAAGATCAGCAGATTAGGGTTTTCTAGATCAACGTAAATTCGGAGATTAGGGGTTGAATTCACGTAAGGAAAAGAGAATAGAAGGTATACTAGGTGTTTAAGACTCCAATGAATCAAGAAACTTGGAGGTAACACTTGGATCTTGGTGATCTAGGGTTGGTGATGAACTTGGGGATGAATTGGCGGTGAAGAACGAAAACTTGGTGGAGATCTTGATCCTCTTTCGTTTCCTCCTCTTCTTCTTCTTGCTTGGGATCTTCTCCTCCCTCCTTGATGGTGGCTCCCCACGAACTAGGGTTTGGGTGGGTGGAAAAGTGGCAAATAGATGTCAATCCAAGGGGTGGGCTGTTTATATAGATGTGGAGGCTAGGGTTAGTTGGATTTCGAGTTTGGGATTAGTAGAGGCCGGTTTAGAGTCCCTCATGGGCTCTAAAAGAGTTAGGAACGACGTCCCTAGGCCCACTTAACGTGAAACCAAAGAAAAAAGTCGTAAAACAAAAGATCAACTCGGAGTCACGAAATATCGGACAAGTCCGGAAAGGACCGGACTAGTTCGAAGTCGTCTAGAGAGAAAATCGGACAAGTCTGGCCAAAAATCAGACAAGTCCGACTTTAAACAGAGAGGAAAATGGACAAGTCCGCTGGAACACCGGACTAGTCTGGAAAAGTCCAAGGACATAGCAATTTTTCAAGGATTCTTGGAATATCGGACTAGTCCGCACAAAATCGGACAAGTCCGAAAGTTTCCAGAGCCAAAATCGGACTAGTCCGCACCAAAAACGGACAATTCCGTTTTTAGTCAGAGAGAAATCGGACTAGTCCTCAGTAAAATTGGACTAGTCCACACTTTCCTGTGTTTTAAGTGCGGTTTTGCTCCAATCAAATTTTAAATGCTCCAAATCAAATTTAAACTCGTTCCTCTTGTTGTGGGTTAATGTTAAACATGTATATGAGTGTATGTAGGGCATGATGCATGAAAATTAGGGTGTTATACTGGTGACCACGGACTAGTCTGTGGTTACCCGGACTAGTCCGCACATGCAGACTAGTCCGCAGAGCGCCGGTTAGGCCGGACTAGTCTGGTAGACCACGGACTAGTCCGATATAGCCTCTGGAAAAGTTCGGACTAGTCCGGTCTTCTCTGGACTTGTCCGATTTTTCGTGTCCATAACCCTAGCCGCCGCCAAACCCTAATTCCTTCACCTCCACTCTTGCCTCACGCGTTCTCTCTCTTCACGCTCGAGCTCCCAAGGCGATACCTTGCTCTCTCCACGAAAAAGCTCCGCATTTGGGTGGAAATCAAGCTCCCTTGCTTGAAGATTGAAGTTCACGGACTTGTCCGGACTTCATCACCCTCATCTCCAAGTTTCAAGCAAATTCTTTGGTAATTTTCGCCCAAACCCTAGAAATCCCTATTTTCTTTATTGTTGATCGAATAGCCTAGCTTCTTTCACCTAATACTAGTGTCCTTTATGTATTACATTGCTGTTAGGCTAATATTGCATTGAATAAGTCCATTTGTATCATAAGTTAGGTTTTTGGGGATGAATATCGGACTAGTCCGGTCCATGCACGGACAAGTCCGATAACTCGGACTGGTCTGTGCCTGTACACCGGACTTGTCCGATTTTTTTGAACTCAAAACCTAACCTTTCCATTCCTCAATGAAATTCCTTGTTACTCTTTCTCACCCATGCCTTGAATCATCAATTCTCATTCATGCCTTACACAATTCGTTCTCAGGACATGTCGAGCTCAAACGACGAGATTTCCGATTTCGAGGCCGAGATGGACCACGAGGTCGCACCTCAGCCCTCGACGAGCCTTGGCAAGAAACGCCAAGAGTGTCCTTCCGAGCCAGCTCCATCTCCTCCTCAGGCTCGTCGAAAGGCGCTGGCAAAGAAGCCAGCTTCCAAGGCTACTGCAGCAACAAGTGGCCCTCGCCAAGCTAAGGGCAAGGGCAAGGGAATAGCAACGGGCCCAGTTGGCCCCCTAAAGCTGCATGCTCCAAGGGAAGGGGTCAGGGACCCCACTGAAGAAAGATTCAATGGGAAGGGCAGCGACTAGGTAGCGAAATTCGGAAGTATTGATTGGTATGGCCGTCCGAAGCAAGCTGCCGACAGAAGATTTTGGTGCAATTTCCATGCAGATTTCTACAAGTCTGTGTACCTCCCCATGAAGACAGCGGTAGTGCACAGCCAAAGGATCTATTGGGTGCATTTTGAGAAGAAGGGCTGCTCCCAGTTCATTGAAGTAGTGGATGAGTTGAGAGGCATGGCCTAAAGGATCTTTTTGCCTTCAGGAACAACTGGAATGATGAAGTCATCGCGCAATTCTTTGCGACGTGCCATTTCTCAAGTGAAGATGAAGAGAGTGTTACTTGGATGACTCACGGATCCAAGTACAGTATCACTCATGAAGATTTTGCAAGCCTGCTCCACCTTGACACCTCAAGACCTGACTGCTTAATCATCCACAACATAGGTGTCATTGAGAAGGACAGGATGAAATTCCTCTATGAGCCCAACTCGAAGTTCAACCCTCCCTCCACGAAGAACATGAAGCCTTTCTTTGTGGTCCTAAATAGAGTTTTGAGGAAGACAATTGCCCCCAAGGATGGGGATGCTGGGAGTGTGCAGGGCTATATCTGGACCCTGATGAGAGTGATAAGAAAGGACCGTCAGTTTGATGTCGGGGACTACATTTGGAATGACATGGTGAACATTTCTTGCACGCCCAATAGGTCACGTGGATATGCTCCCTACCTTATGTTTATGATTGAGAAAGTCACTGGCATAGAGTTTGTGAAAGATGTGGAGCACCTCCCATTGAGGCCCCAAATGCCTCAGAAGCCAAGTATACAGGCTGCTCCTTTTCCGGCCTCCAGTCCAGAGGCTCCGGCAAGAAGAAGTGAGGATGTCAGGGCTGCCCCTACAACTAGGGCAGCTCCTCAAAAAGGATCTACAAGTGGCATCCTCAAGTACTTGACTTCTATCTTTGCTTCCTGCAAAAAAATTGAAGTGAGGGCCAACAAGCTGAACAAGAAGAGAAAGGAAGACATGAAGTATGTCAAGGCCAATGTGATGCAGATTTGCCAGAAACTGCAGATCGAGCCCATTGGATCTCCAGTGATCTCCGATGACTCCGACTCTAACTTCACCGAGCTCGAGCCCTTGACCCCCTCCGAGCTTGCCTACTTTGGTATTGGGGGCTCGAGCGGCTCCGCACCTCCTCCTCCTCCTCCTCCTCATCAGCCCGAAGATGAAGATGAAGACGATGAGAGGACCAACAGCGAGGCATGAAGACTTTAGGTCCCCCCTCTCCTTCTTTTTGGTGTCTTGATGCCAAAGGGGGAGAGATTGAGGGGGAGCCTTAGGTCTTAGGTCTTAGCTGTAGGATGCGAGGAGAGAGCTTCCTTTGTGCTTCTTTTTTTCGATTTTGTTGGTTGTAAAACTGCTTAATATGCTATTTTGTTACTTAATGGTTATGTGATGCAATGTCTTGATCTACTTGTGAATTAATCTATGAAATCTGTAATTTTGCTCCTAGAATGACATATATGCTTGTTATTGGTATGTTATTGTCAATTATGTCATTCTCTTCATAATTATTATTTCAATGCACTTAGTTATGCATCCCACTATAAAGAATCACATATGAATCATGTTTTCATTGCTTGATGTATTTTAACTCATATGTGCATACTTTATGAAAATCTCCACTTTTATCATATTTTGTGAAATCTCAATTGGTGGTCATCAATCACAAAAGGGGGAGAATGAAAGTGCATCTAGGAATCCCTTGTGGGTTTTGGATGATTTATGACAAGCAAATGAGATCCTAACCACTTTGTTTAGATGAGCACAGGTCTTAATGTGAAATAAGCAAAGTGCCAAAAAGAAGGGAGAATGAGGAGCAATGTGGAGAAGAGCTCAAGGAAAAAGAGTAGTAGATCACTGTGTGTGGAGTGTGTTAAGGAAACACACCCCAAGAGCTCAATCACAAATAAATACATACATTGCACAAATTCTCACAGGACCGGACTAGTCCAACTGACACCGGGCTAGTCCGATATCGTCTCTGCACAAGATCGGACAAGTCTGATATCCATCAGACTAGTCCGATATCTCTCTGACTAGAATCGGACTAGTCCTCCCCAGTGCGGATTAGTCCTCAAAACACTTCACAAGTCACACAAAATCGGACAAGTCCGATCACACACCGGACTAGTCCGATATCTTTCTGATGTCAATCGGACAAGTCCGATATTGGCACGGACTAGTCCAAAAAACTCTCTGACCTAAATTAAACAAGTCCTCCAAGCGCGGACTTGTCCTCATAACCACTATGGTTTCAGTGTCCAGACAAGTCCGATGTCTATCGGACTAGTCTGAAGATTTCTAGAAGCGAAATCAAACAAGTCCGCTCCTAGCCGGACTAGTCTGATATTTCGGGACACTTAAGGTTTGTTACACACAGCACACCGGACTAGTCCGGTGTCCACCATGGATTAGTCCAATCTTTCTAAACCCTAACGGTAGAAACCCCATATAAATAGAGGTGCACGGCCCAACTTTAAACACTCTCGAACCCTAGCGCCGTCACACCTCCCAGGAGCTTCAAAAACACATCTCTCCACGAAATTAAGTCCAACAAAGATCAATCCTTTGAGGATACACTCTAGATCATTGGAGAGACACGTTCAACACTCATTGAGCTCTTGGTTTTATTCTCTAACACACTCCTGTAATTTTCATTGTAATCTTTTGAGTGTGTTCTTGGTGGTGTTTCTTGTTGTAATCTAGGGGAGCCCTCAACGTGTGAGAATGTAAAAGCCCGCTTTTCGGGAGAACAAAAACGCAAAAATGCAAACTTAAAAATTTTGAATGTGGACATGGAAATCCAAACTCACATGAACCATATGAGTTAACCAATGTTCACTAAAAATAGGGACTTGTTAAAATTTTACATATAGAACATGTTTGCTAATGTATATTGGAACTTAAGGTGTAAAATCTTTAATTTCCAAGTATTCACATTTTCAATAAAAAAATTAAAGGAGAAAAGAAAACAAAATAGAGGGAAAGAAAAAGGAATTATTCCAACCCTAAAATGGGACATTCAAAAAAATTCAAATCTAAGGCTGTAAACTTTTCCATGACCTTCTAATATTCCAAATTGACTCTCGGTAAAGTTTCAAAAAATTTTGAAGCACGTTTTCAATTTATTGGACATGTACTGAGAGTTTAAGCAAATTGGACTTCAAATTTAAACTTTGTACTTAACCTTGTCCAAATCAAGTCCAAATTTTTCCTGAGGTCCCTTATGGTTCAAAAAGGGTAACTTCAAAGTTTCAGGATTTTTGAACCTAATCTACTATTTATTTCATTGAGTCAAGTATCACCACTTGAATTCAAATTCAAACGTGAGTAAAAATTTAACTTGCTCAGTTCAGAAATCTGATTGCACCATAAAATTCTTCATTTTATTTAGTCATTGGGCCAAAGTTGAATATTTTTGAAGCATATTTGCTAGCCCTATTTGAAATTGGAAAAAGAGAAGGGGGGGAGGTGGGTCCCACAAGTGGGTCCCATATGTCAGGTCGGCATAATCTCTCTTTCCTCCCCTGTCTCCACGCAGACGCACTACATGTGCCACCACAATGAAAACGTCGGTCCTTATCCATAGCGCCCGACTCCCTCCTCGCCTCCCAGCTCCGCCCAGCGCGCTCACCGCCGCCCAGTGCACGCCGGCCGCCCATGCTCCGCCTCCTCACCGGCCGCTGCTCGCCCTAACCGCTCCCAACGAGTGCCACTCGTCGTCTTCCATTCGCGCGCGCCTTCCCTGTCGTCTGCCTACCTCCTGTCCACGGTCGCGCTCCACCGACCCCTCCGGTGCCCAACCCCGGCCGCCGGCCCACACGCCCCTCAGCGTTCGTCCGTTCATCGCTCAGGCCGACGCCCGCGTGCATCACGCTCGCCCCCACCTTTGCTGTGCCGGTCACCTCTGCCGCGCGCCACGCTCGTCCTCTGTTGCCGACGGTGCCGAGACACCCTGCTACTCACCGGCACGAGTCGACGTCGTCGTCCCGCGATCCTATGCCTGTCGCCGGCCACCGAACGTCTCCAGGTGAGTTGCCTAGCCGTCGTCGTCCTTCCTCTCCACCTAACTCATTCCCTGCTCACCTCTCCTCCTCGCCGCAGCACGTGTTGTCGTGTGTCGCGCCGTAGTCGCTCACCTGCGCACTTTGCTTATCCAGGCAGGTGTTTTCCTCCACAACGTTGTGTCCTCGTGCGTTTTTCTGCTATTCACTAGCCTGCCGTCTCCAGCAGTGCGCCGCATTGTGTTGTTCCTCACTGCGCAGACCGCGGTGAGCACGTTCCATGTCGGCACCATGTTCGTCAACAGCCGAGCACACCTTGCCAGCAACAACCGCGTCATTACTCGACCTATGGGTCCTTCTTCATTTTATCGACCTCAGCTCCATGAATATCCCATGCTTCCATTACTCTATGCTCTATTTCCAGTCACACTCACCACCTGTTCGACGAAATACCGACACACACTGTTCACTTGGTTCCTCGCGCTCGCCTCACCTATTAGCCACAGTAACACATCACCGTGTCGTGGGCTCCTCCCGAGTGCAGATCCCGCACCATAGGTGCCTTGCTACTGGTTGCGTGTAACCCCGACCTTGGTCATTGTGTCATGTGTGCATTCCTACGCAACCGTGTCTGTGGTGACCACCACCTGCAGCGTATGCCTGCATGCCCTCACGGTCTAGGCACACCACTTGTTTATCACTACAGTGACATGTCGTGTTCAAACTACTACTGCTCTTGTTCCTCTAGTAGCTCCCATAATTCTTGCCACCATCGACAACAGTTTCGTCGATGGCTGTTCGCTGTGGGCGTTGTATTGACTTGAGCGACGTCGAGCCCTACGTCTGCGTTCTACCTTGAGGTCTAGCCAAAAGCAACCCCACATTGACCTTTCTCGCCTTTGTGTTGTGTTGGCATGTCCATACATGCTTGTTTTGCTTCACCTTGAGCCATGTCGACGTCGTTGACCACATGATGTCGTCGTGACGTTCCGAGCCATCATCGTGTCCTGGCATCGAGATGAAGGATGCCTGTAACGTACATGATGCTGGAACACAACCACGACACAACGGTCGAAGGTCGTTTAGCCAAATTAGGGTTTAGTCGAGGCGAGACTCGTCGAGTCCTGGGTGTAGCCAAGGTGCTCGATGAAATGCCTTCTAGGTCAAACCAGGTGTGTTGGTGATCACTGATGACCTGGAGTAGAGGTATGCAAGAACGTTTCGACCAACAAGGAGAACTAGACCAAGGGGAACATTGGATAAGAGTTCCTTGGTTGTGTCGAGGAGGTTCCCTAACCGATCACAGGATTGGTTAACTTGGTGTACCACTTCATCGACGGCAGGTTTGTCGAGTCACTTATCAACAACCGAGTTGACATCACTAGCCTTAAGACTCACAAGGTGGTGTTCGGGATTCTGCTCACCCCATTGACGAGTCCGGGTTGATGTGGATGTCGCTAAGACGATCTTCTCGAGATGGCAAAGCATGCCTTCAAGACAAGGTCTCACATCATGTTTAAGTCCCAAGATCTTACCGAGCTCACCTGGACAAGCTTGACGGAGACAATACATTAGTGTCGTCGTGTAAGCACCTGAACGATGCTTGCGATGTTAGTCGTAGCAACTGTTTCACCTAAAAGCGGTTTGAACATTGTCTTGGTACTCATGCTAGGTTAATAGTGCTTGTAATGACTTCTTAAGTCCAAGCCATGTTGATCTCAATTCAGTCCCAAGTGTCGTTAGGTTCCATCATGGTTCATCCTAAGTCAGGACCCTACGACAGCACTGCTCACTTAACTAGGTTTACTCCTTTATGAGTTAAGTAAAGTTCATTGGTCGACTGCTAAATCGTGACCTTCGTCTTGTACACTCCACTCATACTCAAGCTTTCAATGTCCCCCCTTGATTTTTGGGTCGTCCTTACACTTCTCTGCCCAACACTTCTTCACCATTCAGAATTTTCAATCTTGCATGGCATAGCTTGAAGTGTGGTATGCTAAGTTGCAATGTAGCTTTATGTTGTACCTTTCAGTTCATACTGACACTACTATGTCCAGCTTGACTCATCCTCTAGTTACCCACACAACAGAGGCATATCTGTCCTTCCTAGTCAAACTCCTCGTTCTTAAAGTTTACACAACCCCGTGGAGTCTATTATTAAATTACTTAATTACTTATATGCATATCATGTCGATAGGAACGTGCTGATAGGTGATCGACAAGAAACTTCGCTTGGAGGAGAAGGCCAAGGTGTTTCCACTTGAAGTTCCGTGGCAGACTCTTTGGAGGAAAGCACAAGACTTAACGACTGACATTAACTTAGCGCAAACTAAGGCATGCCCCGGTTTGCATTTAAGAGCTTTTCAAAGTTTTCCAGTTTTATTCATTTATGTCTTTAGTTGATATTGTGCATTACATTCATGATGCTTGAATATTCCAGATGCATGACCCACAATCCCATTTGTTAATTGGGTAGGTGGTTAATTGGGTAGGTTGATAGCTCGACGTGTAGAACTACTATGCTAATGTTGTAAGTGACCCAGTAGAAGTCGAGTAGCTGGAATCTACTCGCGAGAGATGTAGGACATATTCCACAGGATTGGTTAGATAGACAATGGCTTAATATAATGAATATGAGACCGGGCAGGGGATAGATAGGAAGCGACGAGAATTGGAGTCTCGGTCGCATAGCCCTGCCTGTGTCGATTAAGTCCCGTCTGTATGCGGCCCCTTCAAACAAGCTTGACTTGTACCGGTGACATACTGGATATATGGGCTCCGGTAAACTGACGTAACTCCATAAATGGGATGTCGAGGCCATTAACTCACCATCGATAGGGGTGGGTTGAGGACAGCAGGGTGTAAATCGGTCGGCGGGCACAGAGTTGTTCCGTGCGGAGACCTTCTATTCGCGGAGGTGAGACGGGTTCAACGTTCGAGTTTCTTGTGAAAGGTGGCCATATACGACTAGTATTGAAGTGTTATGTAGGTACTGATGTACTCGCTAACACTTTCGAACGTGTGTATGTGTCGTGTTGTGCGGGTGTGTCCTGATTGCAATCACCGTCCCACGCGGTAATAGGGTACCACTTGTTCACTGAGCTGTGACGTAGTAAATACTAAAGAAGCCAGAAGAATACGTTGTATCGAATCATAATTGCTTTGCAACCTTGTATGGCTTAGAGATAGTACAATTAAAAGTTTACAGTTTCCCCACACTTTACCTATAATAGCATTATGTGCTTTGGGAATGTCATATCATCGGCAAAGCATTTCTTGTTTGATTGTGGAGTCTATGTGAATGTGGCCGAGAGGGGGGTGAATAGGCCTTTTGAATTTCCTGCACACTTATTAGAATCGTCAAAACTTGGTTGGCCGGACTAGTCCAGTCGTGTGGGCGGACTTGTCCGGTGTGCTAAAAATATGTGTGTTGATCAGGTGTTATTTGGGAAACTAAATTTCTTTAGCAGCGGAAATGAGAACAACTAATATTTTTATTTGAGATTAATATAAGAATGCAGGTAAAACTTATAATTGCCTTAGGTTGATGTTTAGCACTCAAGTGATCTAATAAACAAAATTTAAAGGAAATAAGGCGCAAGACACACGAATTTTTCTCGAGGTTCGATCTCACCACGAGATCTACGTCCTCGTTGAGGAAGCTCACACAGAGCCGGGTCTCCAACCCTTTCCCTCTTCAAGTCACCACGAAGGCCGACTTGATTCCACTATCACGGGTAATCACCAAGTTTGTGGGGAAACCTCACACGTTGAGGGTCCCACGAGAATTACAATGAAAGAAGTGATCAAATACACTCAAAAGTATTACAATGCAGAGTATGAGTGTAGAAATATCAAACCCCAAGAGCTCGCAATGAAAGAACGACGATCTCCCAATCCCGAATCCAAGTGTTCAATTGATTTCACTCTTTTTGCACTTTAGATGTGTGGGGAGATGTGTTTTGGGCTCTTGGGATGAAGTGGCGGCGCTAAGGTTTCTTCTTTGATCAGTATTCGACGTGTATTCCCATAGGAAAGCCGTGGACTCTCTATTTATAGGGTTTCCAAAAAGGTAGCCGTTGAAAAACCCTAACACCGGACTAGTCCGGTGCAAGTCCGGACTTGTCCGGTCTCAGTGTATTTTGAAGTCCAGAAAGTCTGCCGGACTAGTTCGGTCCAAGCTCGGACTAGTCCGGTGTTGTGTGAAGGTGAACTCCAGAAAGTTCAACGGACTAGTCCGATCTCCACATATGGGAGACTCCAGAAAGGTCAACGGACTAGTCCAATGGTCAACGGACTAGTCCGGTCCCTCAATATGAGAGACTCCAGAAAGATCAACGGACTAGTCCGGTGGATGCACGGACTAGTCCGGTCTTCCAATAAGTGAGATTCCAGAAAGATAAACTGACTAGTCCGGTCCATGATCGGACTAGTCCGGTGCTTTGTGAAAGTTAGGTTAATTTTAATCCCTTACCCTCGCGCAAAGTTGTGAGCTCTTGGAGTGTGTCTTTCATACACTCCCTATACATTCAAAATCTAATTTGGTCTTCCAAGCTTAATCAAAGTATCTCTCTTTGAACACCACTTCATTTTTCACCTTTTTGTGTGCACCGAGCTATTTCACTTGTTTGTCCTGCAATCATCTCAGTAGTTTCATTAGGATCTCATATGTTTGTCATCAATTAGCCAAAACCCACAAGGGATATCCTAGATGCACTTACAATCTCCCCATTTTTGGTGATTGATGACAACCATTTGAGATATCACAATTGAGAATAAAATCTTGATTTTCATCAGGTGTGCACATATGAGAATAACGATAAGTCCACAAAAAGCTTCTCACATATGCGCAGACCTCATGGTGGGGTGCCTAACAGGTGTGTGATCAACAAGGTGTGATGAAGTAAAGGTAATCAATAATGAGCATAGAGATAATCATTCAAGCAACAATAAGCATCACACATAAGAGAAGAAATAGTGCATTACAAGGTTTTAAAAATAAGTACACGTCCTTGATCAGAAAAACATAAAGACATTGCCTACTAGTCTCAAACTCTCCCCCTTTGGCATCAAGGCACCAAAAAGGGAAAAATTGAGGGGAATCACTCATCGCCACTCTCTTCTTCAGTCTCGGTCCGGTCTTCATCTTCACCACCATCATCATTCTCTGGAGCAGGCTCTTCCTCGGAGTCCTCGAAGGCGGGCGGGGATCCCACCGGCTCAATCTCCAGCTTGTCACAGATGGCTTTGATGTTGGCATTGACATATTGTTGATGCTTCTTCTGCCTGACTTCAATCTTGCGGCAGCAGGCAAAGATAGAGGTGAGCATTTTGAGCACACCACCGGAGGGTTCATGGGCAGGTGCAGAGCTAGGAGGAGCAGCTGGAGATCTTGTGCATTCACATCCCGAGTTTGTTTAGTCCTCCTCTCAGCTTCAGGGGAGGGAGGTGCATCAGGAGCCGAAGGTAGAGTGTACTCGGTGGGCTTTTGCGGTTTCAACCCCGTATGGTGAACATCCTTGACGAACTCAAGTCCAGTCACCTTCTCAATCATGTACATGATGTACGGGGCATACCCGCAAGATCTGTTTGGAGTGATTGAGATGTTCACAATGTCAATGTAGATGTATTCAAAGACATTGAACGGTCTCCTCCCACCAATGACCTTCATTAGGGTCCGCAAGGTTCCTTGAATAGTCCTCGCATCTCCATCTTTCGGGGCTATTGCCTTCCTCAAAATTCTGTTGAGGACCACATAGAAGGGCTTCAAATATTTGATATTGGGAGGGACATAAGGCATCCTTGTGTCATAGAGAAATTTGAGCTCATCCTTCTCCAAGGGTTGCAGATTGTGGATGACAAGATCATGATCCAAAGTGTGTTCAAGGTGGAGGATTCTTGCAAATTCATCATAGGTGACACTGTACTTGGAACCATGAGTCATCCAAGTCAGATTGTCTCCATCACCACGAGCAAAGTAGAGGGTAGAGTAAAATTGGGTGATGACCTCATTGTTCCAGTTACACTTAAAGGCAAACAGATCCTTCAAGTTGTGCCTCTCCAGGGCCTCAACCACCTCACGAAAGGCAGGATATCTCTTCGATTGTAAGTATCCAACATTCACCCATTGACTCTCTACAACGGGATTCTTCATCTTCATATACACATGCTTGTAGTAGTCGGCATGGAAGTTGCTCCAAAATCTTGGGTCTGAGCATTGCCGATGTTGATCATACACATTAACCTGCTTGAAGCTATCGGCAAGCTCACCCCCTTTTCTGGTGAAAATTTTACTCGAGCGCTACCTGTTGCGGTGACTTGGGTTCTTCATCTTCAGGGGTCCAATGGGACCACTAGCAAGCCCCTTTCCTTTGTTGAGAGTCCTCTTTGGCCCTGAGGAGCTCTCGCCAGCTTTTCCTTGGGCCTTCTTAACAACCACCCTCCTTTTCTTGGGCAAGTTGTCGTTGGAGGGTGGAGAGTGCACATTTACATCATGTCTTTTCTTCATGTACCTCTCCTTGGCTCTCTTCACTTTTTCACGTTCAACTTCTTCATCAACATGGAAGGAGCTGTCATCTGAGCTTGAAGACATCATGCCTAATAAGGAGTTCATGATTTAGATGAGAATGAACTAAGAATGAAGGAGATGTGAGGATTCAAATGTCAGAGACCAGACTTGTTCGGTTTTAGAGTGCGGACTTGTCCGGTGTACTGGACTAGTCCGTATCGGGGAGCCGGACTAGTCCGGCCTGGCACAAGAACCCTAATAAAAACTATGAATAACAACTACTATCTAAGGATGCAAAGGAGCATGAAGGTGAAAGGAATACATCTCTGAAGCTAATGTACTTCCTTGGAATCAAGAGAAATAAGCTAGAACTAGAAAAGTTGAGAGTTTGATTTTAGGGAGAAATTTACCGAGATTTGAAGATTCGCGTTGAAGGAGCACGAATCTGTCCGGATGAGTTTGGAGTGGAGTATCAACTTGTCGAGGGGAGGATTTCCCACGGAGAAAACTTGGATTTTGAGGGCTCAACTCGAAAATCACTTTTGGGGGCTAGGGTTTGAGAGGTGAGGGTTCAACTCAAAGTGGAGGGAGGTTTGAAATGGTTTTGGGCCGGCCAGCTGCTTATATACGCGGCCGACCGGACTAGTCCGGTGCCCCTGGAAAACCTAGGAAAGAGAGACTGTCCGTACTAGTCTGGTGGCAAACCTGACTAGTCCGGTGTCCCTGGAATAACTGAGTATTTAGAGATAACTAATAGTGATCCAAGGACAATTTTTGCAAATAATCTTGGTAATTATGACCAGAAAGAAATCAACAATAAAAAATTGGTCATAAATTCCAAGATTTCTTCATTAAAATTAGTTTTCTTAGGAGAAAAAAGAGGTGAGGGGCAATTTTAGCAATAAAATGTAACATTTGAAGTTTCAACCAGGTGTGCAACATTTCAAGCCACATTTCGAGAGTCAAGAATATTAAGTTCATTCCTAAGTTCACAAAACCTTTTCTCATCCAATGGTTTGGTAAAAATATCTGCAAGTTGTTTTTCAGTTCTAACATGTGAAATAGCAATGTCACCTTTTAATGAATGATCTTTAAGAAAATGATGACGGATATCTTGAGTGCTCTACCGGGTTGTGTGCAATTTTTATAGAACTTTCATTGTCACATAGAAGCGGGATATGGTTAAGATTGTAGCCGTAGTCCCTAAGGGTTTGTCGCATCCAAAGTAGTTGTGCGCAACAGCTACCGGCTGCAACATATTCTGCTTCTGCTGTGGAAAGAGCAATGGAGTTTTGCTTTTTAGATGACCAAGAGACCAGGGACCTACCAAGAAACTGACAAGTCCCTAACGTGCTCTTTCTATCGACTTTGCATCCTGCATAGTTGGCATTGGAATACCCTATCAAGTTAAATTTGGATCCTTTGGGATACCAAAGGCCCAAGTTGGGTGTGTGCACAAGGTACCTTAGGATTCTTTTTACCGCAAGTAAGTGACACTCTTTAGGTGCGGCATGAAACCTTGCACACAAGCAAACAATAAGCATAATATCTGGCCTAGATGCACATAAATAAAGTAAGGAGCCAATCATGGACCGATATACCTTTTGGTCCACATTTGGACCGTCTTCATTGAGGTCGAGGTGTCCATTAGTGGCCATGGGTGTCTTGATGGGCTTGGCTTTGTCCATATTGAATTTCTTGAGAATGTCTTGTGTATATTTGGTTTGGCTTATAAATGTACCTTCTCTTAGTTGCTTCACTTGGAATCCCAAGAAGAACTTCAATTCGCCCATCATTGACATCTCGAACCTATCTGTCATAATTTTGCTAAATTCTTCACAGAAGGATTTGTTAGTGGATCCAAAGATAATGTCATCAACGTAAATTTGACATACAAATAAATGATCATCACAATGTTTAGTGAAAAGTGTATAGTCAGCTTTACCAATTTTGAATCCATTCTGAATTAGAAAATCTCTAAGACACTCATACCAAGCTCGAGGAGCTTGTTTGAGGCCATAGAGAGCCTTACGCAGTTTGTAGACATGGTTGGGATACTTCTAGTCTTCGAATCCTGGTGGCTGCTCCACATAAACTTCCTCCTTGATTGGGCCGTTTAAGAAAGCGCTTTTGACGTCCATTTGATACAGCTTAAAATTATGGTGAGTAGCATATGCTAATAAAATACGAATGGACTCAAGTCTAGCTAGAGGAGCGAAAGTTTTATCGAAGTCCAAACCTTCGACTTGAGAATAATCTTTGGCCACCAATCTAGCCTTATTTCTTGTTACTACTCCATGTTCATCTTGCTTGTTTCGAAAGACCCATTTGGTTCCAACTATGTTCGCCTTTGGTCTCTCCACCAGCTCCCATACTTCATTTCTCTTAAAGTTGTTCAGCTCCTCTTGCATTGCAATCACCCAGTCTGGATCCCTTAAGGCTTCTTCTACCCTGTATGGTTCCAGAAAAGACACAAAAGAATAGGATTCACAGAAATTTGTAACTCAAGATCTAGTAGTTACTCCCTTAGCAATATCTCCAATGATATTGTTGACAGGGTGGTCTCTTTGCACGCTCTAGTGTACTATTGGGTGTGGAGCTTGTGTAGTTGCTTGTTCTTCATTATCTTCATGTGCATTGTCTCCCCCTAGATCATTGTTTCCATGATTGTCTTGATCTTCTTGATCTTCCTCCTCTTGATCTTGTGCAAGAGCTCCCCCTTGATCATTGCCTCCGTGTTGAGGTTCATCTTGTGCATTTGAGTCGAATGTTTGCTCTTGTGGTAAGATATCACCAAGTCCCATTTTCTTCAATGCTTCATATGGAGCTTCCTCTTTATCTAACACACACTTATCAACTTGCTCCACTTGTGAGCCTTTAGATTCATCGAACACTATGTCACGTGCTACTTCAACAAGGTCGGACACCTTGTTGAAGACACGATAGGCGTAGGCATTCGATTCATAACCGAGCAAGAATCCTTCACGAGACTTTGAAGCAAACTTCGAGGCCCTCTGTTTCTTGTTCAGAATAAAACATTTGCAACCAAAAACTTTAAAAATAAGAAATATTAGGCTTTTTACCGGTAAGTAGCTCATATGGAGTTTTCTTCAGTAGTCAATGGAGATATAGTCGATTTATGGCATGGCAAGCGGTGTTCACTGCTTCTGCCCAAAATCGATCTGATGTCTTGTATTCATCCAACATAGTTCTCCCCATTTCGATCAATGTTCTCGGCCACTCCATTTTGTTGAGGGGAGTAGGGTGCCGAGAATTCATGCTTTATCCCTTCTTCATCGAGAAACTCTTCAACTTGGAGGTTCTTGAATTCTGTCCCGTTGTCACTTCTGATGTTCTTTATGGTTGATGAGAATTCGTTCCAAGCTCTTTTCAAGAACTTCTTGAGGATCCCCTGAGTTTCTGATTTATTATACAAGAAAAATACCCAGGTAAATCTTGAAAAATCATCAACAATTACTAAACCGTATTTGTTACCGCCGATGCTGATGTACGAAACTGGACCAAAGAGATCCATGTGGAGGAGTTCCAGCGGTCTTGCGGTAGTCATCACATTCTTGGCGGGGTGTGGTGCTCCGACTTGTTTTCCTACTTGACAAGCGCTGCACGAGCATCCTTAAGACCACGGATGTGACCACCTTTTAGAAGTTTCTGCAGATTTTTCATCCCAACATGGGGTAGCCGTCTATGCCACAGCCATCCCATGTTGGTCTTAGCAACCAAGCAAGTGTTGAGTTCGGCTTTATCTTTGTTGAAGTCAACTAGATAAAGCTTGCCCTTCAACATTCCCTTGAATGCAATCGAGCCATCGCTTCTTCTAAAAACAGTCACACCCTCATTAGTGAATAAACAGTTGTAACCTTTGTCGCATAGTTGGGATATTGACAAAAGGTTATAATCTAGAGAATCTACATGTAAAACATTTGATAAGGTATGTTGAGAGGATATTTCAATGTTACCGCTACCAAGGACCTTTCCTTGGCTGTTGTCTCCGAAGTGTATGCCTTCACCTGGATCCTTGTTGTACTCGTATTCTACAAACATACCTCTCTCTCTGGTCATGTGATATGTGCATCCGCTATCAAGTACCCATTTTGTTCCACCGGAGGAGTAAGCCTGCAAAAAGAATTATTACTTGGTTTTAGGTACCCAAGCTTGCTTGGGTCCTCTCAGGTTAGTCACAAGAGTCTTGGGCACCCACACACAAGTTTTCAAGTTCTTGTGGCGTGGCCCTGTATATTTGGCAATGACTTTTCCATATTTGGCTTTCATAAGAACATAAAAAGCGTCAAATGTACGAAACAATATTTGTGGTTCAGATTCATTGGATTTTTCCTTAACAAAGACAATTCTATTATTAGCATGATTAGAAGTAGACATGTGTTTGTTCTTATCAAAACCAAGGCCATCTTTGACATTAGGAGGTCATGTGACCATATATGCACTGCGTGCATATTTGATCTTCTTCTTGTCAAAGATGCCGCTTGGAGGGGCATGCATATTATGAGAAGTTGAAGTATTATAAATAATATTATTCTTACTAGAGCAAGTGCAAGTTCCGATTGTTGTCGAACTTATATCTTTGGAGGAAGAGCTCTTGGAGGACGAGGAGTCACTTTGCTTGAGTGTCTCAACTTGCACCTCAAGGATCTTGTTAGCTTTTGACAAGTTAGCAAGTTCTTCCTTGATTGCAATATGCGAGTCTTCTAGCTTTGAGTAAGTTTCCTTACTCAAGGCTAGCTCAACTTCAAGCGACTCATTCTTCTCTCTTTCAAGCTCGAGAAGCTTTTCAACTTCTTGATATCTCTTCCTTTCATGGATGAGCATATCTTCTTGTCGGTCAAGAAGTTCCTCCTTTTCAAAAATTTCGTTCGACAACATTTCCATTTTCTTTAGAGCAATTTTACTTAGTCCTCTAAACATTTCTTCATGATCACTAGAGCTGTCAAAGTCATCAATAGAGGAATTTAGTGTAGGAGGAGTGAGTCGTACCTTTTTCTTGCCTTCCTTAGCCATAAGGCAAGTGTGGTTGTTCATGTCCCATCCTCCCATGTTTGGAAAGAGTGTGGCCTTCATAGTAGGTTTCTTGATTGCGATAGTGGCCATCTCTTCTTCTTTATCGGAGGAGGACTCGTCGTTTGAGTCCCACTCCTTGCCAATGTGAGCTTGATGGGTTTGTCTTCTTTTTCTGAAATTTTTCTTTTCTTGAGGTCTTGTTTCCTTCTTCTTTTTGTTTTCTTCATAAGGGCAGTCCACCATGAAGTGACCATACTCTCCGCAGTTGTAGCAAGTGCGTCGAGCCTTGGATTTTCCTTTATCCTTGCTTTTGCCTTCATTTGAGTTGTGTCGTGTCTTCTTTTCATCATTCGCTTGAACTTCTTGATAAAGAGTACCATTTCTTCATCATCAAGTTCGGTTCTCTCATCACTTGTATGCCCATTGTCTTGATCTTCACGAGCTTCTTTGAGTTTGGGTCGGCATGTTGCTTTGGGAGCAACCTCTTTCTTTTTGGAGGAAGTGAGTTCGGCCAAGTCTTTGACGTATTGTGCCTCTTTCTCCATCATTTCATGATTTATGATCTTCCCCAACAACTCATCGGGAGTCATTTTGTGAAACCTGGGGCTTTCTCTAATCATTGAGCAAAGTGTGACATTTCTTGGCATGAAGGCTCTAATCATTCTCTTGACTACCTCGTGATCCGTCCATTTCTTACTTCCATAGGCACGTATTTTGTTGATGAGTGCCTTCATCCGGTTGTACATGTCTTAAGGTGATTCGCCTTCTTCAATAGAAAAACTCCCCAACTCTCCTTCAAGCATTTCGATTTTAGCTTCACGAACCGATCTATTTCCTTCATGAGCTGTCTTGAGTGTATCCCAGATTTCCTTTGCACTTTCTAAGCCATCAATCTTGGTGAATTCCTCTCTGTTTAGTGATGATGTGATCACGGCGACGGCTTGTGCATTTCTGTGAGTCTCTTGTTCTTGTTCTGGGGTGAGTTCTTCATCCGTGTCCGGGATATCTATGCCAGTGCAAACAATGTGCCATAGAATAGGATTTAGGGATATTAGATGCATCTTCATGTTGTACTTCCACATTGTATAGTCGCTTCCGTCAAACTGTGGAGGTTTTCCCATAGGAATGGAAAGATAGTGATTGTTTGAATTGAGACAGTTGTAGTTGTAAGGGTGTTGGGAGTAGTCGTGATGACCACTCCCCATCATCTTCTCTTCTTCTTTTCCCTTTTGTCCTAGCAGTTTCTTTCACAGAAGTGCCTTTAATTGTCGCACTTCTTCATCATCGTGTGGGCTCTCTTTCAGCACAACAAAAGTTTTAGTTTCTTGTTCCTCCTCATTAATGTTCATCTTCGAGATATCGTTGTTCTTCTCAGAGGCCATTGATCTCTCCGAGATGTGAGTCTTGTTGGTGGAGAACCTTGCTCTGATACCAATTGAATGTGGCCTAGAGGGGGGTGAATAGGCCTTTTGAATTTCCTGCACACTTAATAGAATCGTCAAAACTTGGTTGGCCGGACTAGTCCGGTCGTGTGGGCGGACTTGTCCGGTGTGCTAAAAATATGTGTGTTGATCAGGTGTTATTTGGGAAACTAAATTTCTTTAGCAGCGGAAATGAGAACAACTGATATTTTTATTTGAGATTAATATAAGAATGCAGGTAAAACTTATAATTGCCTTAGGTTGATGTTTAGCACTCAAGTGATCTAATAAACAAAATTTAAAGGAAATAAGGCGCAAGACACACGAATTTTTCCCGAGGTTCGATCTCACCACGAGATCTACGTCCTCGTTGAGGAAGCTCACACAGAGTCGGGTCTCCAACCCTTTCCCTCTTCAAGTCACCACGAAGGCCGACTTGATTCCACTATCATGGGTAATCACCAAGTTTGTCGGGCAACCTCACACGTTGAGGGCTCCCACGAGAATTACAACGAAAGAAGTGATCAAATACACTCAAAAGTATTACAATGCAGAGTATGAGTGTAGAAAGATCAAACCCCAAGAGCTCGCAATGAAAGAACGATGATCTCCCAATCCCGAATCCAAGTGTTCAATTGATTTCACTCTTTTTGCACTTTAGATGTGTGGGGAGATGTGTTTTGGGCTCTTGGGACAAAGTGGCGGCGCTAGGGTTTGTTCTTTGATCAGTATTCGACATGTATTCCCATAGGAAAGCCGTGGACTCTCTATTTATAGGGTTTCCAAAAAGGTAGCCGTTGAAAAACCCTAACACCAGACTAGTCTGGTGCAAGTCCGGACTTGTCCAGTCTCAGTGTATTTTGAAGTCCAGAAAGTCTTCCGGACTAGTCTGGTCCAAGCTCGGACTAGTCCGGTGCTGTGTGAAGGTGAACTCCAGAAAGTTCAATGGACTAGTCCGCGGACTAGTCCGATCTCCACATATGGGAGACTCCAGAAAGGTCAACGGACTTGTCCGGTCCCTCAATATGAGAGACTCCAGAAAGATCAACGGACTTGTCCGGTGGACGCACGGACTAGTCCGGTCTCCCAATAAATGAGATTCCAAAAAGATAAACGGACTAGTCCGGTCCATGATCGGACTAGTCCGGTGCTTTGTGAAAGTTAGGTTAATTTTAATCCCTTACTCTCGCGCAAAGTTGTGAGCTCTTGGAGTGTGTCTTTCATACACTCCCTATACATTCAGAATCTAATTTGGTCTTCCAAGCTTCATCAAAGTATCTCTCTTTGAACACCACTTCATTTTTCACCTTTTTGTGCGCACCAAGCTGTTTCACTTGTTTGTCCTGCAATCATCTTAGTAGTTTCATTAGGATCTCATATGTTTGTCATCAATTAGCCAAAACCCACAAGGGATATCCTAGATGCACTTACACTATGATGTGTCATGCCTGAAGAATGTCATTTGCTACTTAAAACATGATTATAAGGATCCACTTGTAGGCGAGTCGTTTATGCTTTACCTTACCTATGCTTAGTATTCAACCCTGCATAGGTCTAGTCAGACGGGTCAGTCTTGCTGAGCCTTATGCTCACGTTTGCGCTTTAACGATTTTTGCAGGTATTAGGTTTATTTCTGCTGTTCAGGTTGTACATGAGATCTCGAGGTATCGAGATAAATCTCATGTGAACCACGCCGCTGCTGAATGTTCTTCTTGTTGCTAGTGAGAAGCGTCCTAGGGCATGGACGCCTTCTCTCCTGCTTAGTTAGGTGAGATTATGAGTATGTATTTTCCGCTATGTGTGTACCCCTATGGTACAATCTTTTGTAAACTCTTCTTATTATGAAATGAAAACTTTATATGTTTTGGTATCCTTTTCGTGTGTGTTGTTAGGTGCCGCATCGCACGGCACCACCCAATGAGATCCTCGTATGTGTGGACTCTGGTCCCCACAGACATGGTATTAGAGCTTCATTGGGAATAGCACGCTCGAAAAGAGCCTATTTTTGAAAACTTTGAAGTAGTCGAGTGAGGATTAGCTATATTCCCATTATGGACTATTACTAGTATAAGTTATAAAGGTGGTGAACTAACTTGTTATATTATTCTGTAACGACGCTCCGTCTTCAAGGTAAGAGGTAAGGTACGCCACCGAGAGCGGATCAATCTCGGTAAACTCTGCATACGAGATATGGTATGTGAAATTTTTGTGGCTTAGCACGGAAAGTCAATATGAGTCTCTGAAACTATTCATGTTTCTGAGAACATATGACACGCGTCACCCCAGCGTGACACAAAATTAGTGGGAGCCCCCATCGGGTGGTGTATAACCCGATAGTATGCATCTCTAGAACTGTTCATGTTCTATGGGATCATGCGAAACACGTATGCCTGAGCGTGTATAAGCCGGTTCGTGCGGGATTCTTTGCTGTACAGACGTAGTACAGCCATGTACCTCGAGACATGACTTCGCTTGAGGGCGACTCACACCAGAGTCGTATGCATTTACTTTTGATTATATCTTATTGTGACTGCCTGTCGTGTTTCCCCGTGCCGCCCTTCAGGTGTGAAGGTGTGAAAGGGGATTGTTTATCTTTTGCAGGTACACTAACTCCGGTAGCGACCCGTGTAGCAAACGTTTGTGAGTGATCGATATTAGAACCACCTATAGACGTATCCGGATATACCGGGTTAGACTTTTCTTTGGTAAGGAACGTAGTACCGTCGGTATCACATTTGATACTTTGACTATCCCCCATGAAAGAATGGCTTCATCATCATCTTGTAAGATCCAACTACCAGTTGCTGGTAAGTTTTGGGTCAAAGTTTTGACATGGATAGTGCAATGCGAAGAAGGATGAAGATTAAGGCTTTTGCGTACTCTTGACGGAATCTAGCTCGATTTTGTCAAGAGGTGCTTCTAGTTAAACATCATAGAACCTAATAGTATTCCTTATGAATGGAGAAGTTCTTCAAGTCCTCTACGACATATTCTTTGACAATTTGGACCGGAAAGCACTTTGAACCGGTCCGAATCCTTGGAAACCAACAATTATTCACCTCCTTGATCTAATGAGCCCTTATCCATTTTGATCATAACTCCTTGTAGATTTCATCTCTACGGGCCTATCTTATATGGTGGGAAAGTGTAGAAAGTCATATACAACTTTTCATTTGAACTTCAAGTCTGAATCTTCAAGTAACTCAATGAAAAACTCGAAGTTACCTACTCTTCACCAATATGGACCAGCTGGCGACAGATCTGTGTACAGTCACGATTTCGACCATAACTCTTTGTAGAGTCGTCGAATAACTTCGTATAATACATTTCCGTAAACCTTGAGACCTGTGAGACAAGTTTGTAATGAAACTTGTTGTCAAATTGTGAGGTTATCCATCTGAAAATCAGTGATGAAATCAGCAATAAACCAACCAAGTTCTGTCAAATTAATTTCTGAAACATGAACACCTTGTTCCACTTCAAAAATCCATATCTCTTCCACCTGGAGGGATATGGATGCAAATGAATACTTTTTGGAAATCTTTTGAAGTCTTCTATAAGTTTTCTATTGACCCCAAAGCCAAAAGACCACTGTAAGATTGTGAAAATCCTCTCTAACTAACTCAGCTGCTATTCTGAAACTATGTAAGACAGCATCTGAATTTTTGCCATAACTCTTTGTAAAAAGATCTTATATTCCATTATAATACATTTCTGGCAAGGGAAAGAGCTATTCTACAACTTTGTTATTCAATGTTACCTCAAATTCAGTTTAGAACTAATTAGAAACTAGAGTTGAAGATAGTACATGTATATAGGTGCTATCTGAAACAGCCAGAAAAATTCTGAATTTATAACAGCCATAACTCTTAAACTAGAAATGCAACCTAGGCATATTTATACATGCCTGGAAGGCTTAAAGAGTCCTCTATCAACTTCCTATTCAACACGAAGGCTAAAACTCGCAATAACCAAGTCTAAATCGAAGTATCGTTTAAGGTGTTGAAACAGTCCAGAATATGGACCGCTATATATTCAGTTACTGTTCGGATTGTAATTTCTAGTAGACTCATCGATTGGCTTTGGGTTTTACATTTCTGGAATCCTGAGAATGTATGCAACCAGTTTTCTATGTGTTATTTTTGCAAATGTTGGTAATTGTATATCTGAAAATTGTGGACAAAATCAGCCTTAAACAAAGGAGGTGCTGTCCAAATTTTCAGAAAAACGGTCAACTTGCAAATGCCATATCTTCTCACCCAGAAGTGCTACGAGGGCAAGTAAGTACTCCTTAGAAATTTTTGGAAGTACTTTACAAGTTCTCTATGAAGCTCAAGACCAAAATCCTTTTCTAAGTGGGTGAAATTTGGGTAATCGCAGAGACTGTCCAGGCACACCCAAACTGGACAGCAATATGTACACCTCTGAATTTAATCTATAACTCGCAGACCCTTGATCCAATGGTGTCGCGCGAGTAACCATTGGAAAGTTTAGAGAGTCAGCTACAATTTTTGCAATTGGCTCCAGACCTGAATCGGTCATCTACCTATTCCAAATCGAGATTGAATGCAGAGTGGTCAATCTGAACTGAATTCAAATGCTGAATGCTGAAATTTTACCCAACTTCAAAAATTCATATATTTTGAAACAGGTCTGATATGCATACAAATAAATACATTCTGGAAATATTATTACATTGACTACAACTTTGTCAATAATAATATTTCCAGATTTCTAACAGAACAGTCTGAAAACTTAGATCAGAAATGCTACTTTTTAAGCAGGTTCTGCTGAAAGTGCAGAAAATTCTGCTGACTTTAAAATAGCATAACTTGCAAACCAGAGATGATCTAGAGGTAAATCAATACTTTTAGGAATGGTCTTGAAGTTTACTTTAACTTTGTTATTCACCTCGAGATCTGATTTTGCCATTAACTGAATCAAAATCGAGTTTGCGTCCAGGCTGGTCGTTTGTCACCATAGCCTGGCCAGTTTGAACCTTTTGGTTTTTATTAGGCATTCGGCTCTCGATATCAATTCAAGGAGTGTCGTAACCAACCAAGAGTTAGGACTCAAGTATTTACCAAGTTGAATAGAGTGTTTAACTCATTTGAAGTCCTTTTTCCTTGGATAGGCATACTAGTGTCTGATTTATGTGACTTGCCACATCACATCTTGTGATGTTGAACGCAGGTCGCAATTACTCGAGTTGTATCTCATCTTCCCATGAGGATTGTTTGAAGTACGCTTTGACATCCTGGATCGAAACTTTAAGGGGGAAGGCGAGCACTCAAGTAATGGTGGTGTTCAACCATCAACCTTGGTTACAACGAGTCGTGTCAACAAGAAGACGATCAATTAAGATTACATCTTCAAGAGGATCCAACATCCACCACCAGATTGAGTTACTATAAGAAGAGTGTGACTTCAACTCCACTAAAGTGATCGAGAAGGATATCCGTTCCTCCTAACTGATTGAAGCGAAGGTTAAGTGAAGTATCACTAGAGCTGTGTCTAGTGATCTCGATCAGGTGTCTAGGGATAACCTTCGACATATAGTTAGTTGTTTTTCTTCTGATGAAGGTACTCCTCAAGTCAACTGGTAACCTTAAGACCTAGTTGAAGATACAATCAATTTGAGTAACACATGAACAAGCTTTCAAAAGGTCTAGGTAACGTGGTATATTTTCTACATTCCTTATCAGTCATTCTGTTATGAATTCCTTAACTATGGTCGAGTCATGAAAGGAACGCTACTCATCGAGTGTCTTTCACGACCACGGTATCCAATTTTTGCAAATCATGAGACAGTACTTGAGTTTTGTGTGTGGTTCATTTAGTCTTGCTCAAACTATAAAAGCTACTGCACCATGCATATGCACCATTTGCACCATACATATACATCATTTGCACCATACCTATGCACCATTTGCATCATACCATGTGCATAGGCATTGCACCATAACCCATGCGATGCATCATGAAGCATCATTACCAATGAAACACCAATGATAGAATGCATCGTAATACTAAAATTTAGAGCAAGATTGTGTACCCCATTCCAACTATTCTAAGGTGTCTAATGACTACGATCATTTCACCATGTTCATTTGACTTCTTACATTGTTGATCTCCTTTCCATTGAGTAATACTTGAGAAACCAATTACTCAACCTCACTTGCAACTAAACAAACACTTGGACTTCCATCCTTGACTTGTTAGGTTCAAGTACCTTGATTGTTGCAACTATACCGTTCGTCATCGAGTGGTCATCAGTTTGATGATCAACCTTGTAAAATCCATGAAATCTCTTACTCGCGAGGATACCGTTCGATTATCAACCTCGTGAAACTCTTAGGGTCCATCTAAGTCCTTGCATTGTTAGATGGTAACCTTGCTACACTAATTACCTTGTAGTTACCATATGATTGAGTTCTTTGCTGTGTTGGAAACATATGAGGATGCTGAATCTTTAAATCCTCGAGTGCCACCACAAAGGGTCTTCATCTTCTATTTCTATTGTTTGAAGATGTTGATATACCCAAAAACCTTGTAGTCACCATATCTTTAGTATTCCTGTTGTTTTGCCCACATAAGAATGTTGAGTGCCTTGCTACTCTTATACTACAGCTAAGGAATCCTATGGTTGACTAAACATCAAACGAGGTTAATGATTATTGTTTAACCTCATAAACTATCTTAACTCATGTCAGGGGAAATACCACATTAAGTTATAAGGACCTATGCAAAACCAAGCGAGCAACCAAGAATCCATGCAAGAATAGTTTCAAACTATCGAGGTGACCCAGCGAAGCAAAGAACAAATCCTGATTCTTCTAGTCAAGACTAGGACAGGACAAGATGTCATGTCAGTGTAAGAGTACAACAATAAAGGGTCAGTAACAGACGTGAAAGTTTTACGATGTGATATTGTCATGTCGAGCATCCTGTCAAGGTTATCAACCTAAAGACTGGAATCACTTGAAGCAAACTTTAGAATTTCTTAAGATGCCTAAAGATAATCATTATTTCTTAGAACCCAGGTCTTTAAGGGCATTGTCATTTTCCTTAGTCAATGACCCTCTTTTACGGATCGTTCCCTCATCGTTTCTGTTATTCTACTTGTTAGAATCTTGGGACGAGATTCCTTTAAGGGGGGAGGATTTTAAAAGCTCGCTCTTCGGGAGAACAAAAACGCAAAAATGCAAACTTAAAAATTTTGAAAGTGGACTTGGAAATCCAAACTCACATGAACCATACGAGTTAACTAATGTTCACTAAAAATAGGGACTTGTTAAAATTTTACATATAGAACATGTTTGCTAATGTATATTGGAACTTAATGTGTAAAATCTTTAATTTCCAAGTATTCACATTTTCAATAAAAAAATTAAAGGAGAAAAGAAAACAAAATAGAGAGAAAGAAAAAGGAATTATTCCAACCCTACAATGGGACATTCAAAAAAATTCAAATCTAAGGCTGTAAATTTTTCCGTGACCTTCTAATATTCCAAATTGACTCTTGGTAAAGTTTCAAAAAATTTTGAAGCACGTTTTTCATTTATTGGACACGTACTGAGAGTTTAATCAAATTCGACTTCAAATTTAAACTTTGTACTTAACCTTGTCCAAATCAACTCCAATTCTTTCCTGAGGTCCCTTATGGTTCAAAAAGGGAAAATTCAAAGTTTTAGGATTTTTGGACCTAATCTACTTTTTATTTCATTGAGTCAAGTATCACCACTTGAATTCAAGTTCAAACCTGAGTAAAAATTTAACTTGCTCAGTTCTGAAATCTGATTGCACCATAAAATTCTTCACATTTTATTTAGTCATTGGGCCAAAGTTGAATATTTTTGAAGCATATTTGCTAGCCCTATTTGAAATTGGAAAAAGAGAAGGGAGGGAGGTGGGTCCCACAAGTGGGTCCCATATGTCAGGCCGGCATGCTCTCTCTTTCCTCCCCTGCCTCCACGCAGATGCATTGCATGTGCCACCGCGATGAAAACGTCGGTCCCTATCCACAGCGCCTGACTCCCTCCTTGCCTCCCAGCTCCGCCCAGCGCGCTCACCGTCGCCCAGCGCACGCCGGCCGCCCATGCTCCGCCTCCTCACTGGCCGCCGCTCGCCCTGACCGCTCTCGACGAGTGCCGCTCGTCGCCTTCCATTCGCGCGCGCCTTCCCCGTCGCCCGCCTTCCTCCTATCCACGGTCGCGCTCCACCGACCCCTCCGGTGCCCAACCTCCGCCGCCGGCCCACGCGCCCCTCAGCGTCTGTCCGTTCATCGCCCAGGCCGACGCCCGCGCGCGTCACGCTCGCCCCCACCTTTGCCGCACCGGTCACCTCCGCCGCGCGCCACACTCGTCCCCTGTTGCCGACGGCGCCCAGTCACCCTGCTGCTCGCCGACACGAGTCGACGTCACCGTCCCGCGCTCCTACACCTGTCGCCGGCCACCGAACGTCTCCAGGTGAGTTGCCTAGCTGTCGCCTTCCTTCCTCTCCGCCTAACTCGTTCCCTGCTCGCCTCTCCTCCTCGCCGCAGCATGTGTTGCCGTGCGCCGCGCCGTAGGCCGCTCACCTGTGCACTTTGCTCATCCACGCTGGTGTTTCCCTCCACAGCGCTGCGTCCTCGTGCATTTTTCCACTATTCACTAGCCTGCCGTCTCCAGCAGTGCGCTGCGTTGTGCCGTTCCTCGCTGCGCAGACCGCGGTGAGCACGTTCCTTGTCGGCACCATGTTCGTCAACGGCCGAGCACACCTTGCCAGCAACAACCGCGTCATTACTCGACCTAAGGGTCCTTCTTCATTTTATCGACCTCAGCTCCATGAATATCCCATGCTTCCACTACTCTATGCTCTGTTTCCAGTCACGCTCACCACCTGTTCGATGAAATACCGACACACACTGTTCACTTGGTTCCTCGCGCTCGCCTCACCTATCAGCCACAGTAACACATCATCGTGTCGTGGGCTCCTCCCAAGTGCAGATCCCGCACCATGGGTGCCTTTCTACTTGTTGAGTGGTAACCCCAACCTTGGTCATTATGTCATGTGTGCGTTCCTACGCAGCCGTGTCCGTGGTGACCACCACCTGCAGCGTATGCCTACATGCCCTCACGGCGTAGGCACACCACTTGTTTATCACTACAGTGACATGTCGTGTTCAAACTACTACTGCTCTTGTTCCTCTTGTAGCTCCCATAATGCTTGCCACCATCGACAACAGTTTCGTCGATGGCTATTCGCGGTGGGTGTTGTATTGACTTGAGCGACGTCGAGCCCTACATCCGCGTTCTACCTTGAGGTCTAGCCAAAAGCAACCCCACATTGACCTTTCTCGCCTTTGTGTTGTGTTGGCATGTGCATACATGCTTGTGTTGCTTCACATTGAGTCGTGTCGACGTCGTTGACCACATGACGTCGTCGTGACGTTCCGAGCCATCATCGTGTCCTGGCATCGAGATGAAGGATGCCTGTAACGTACATGATGCTGGAACACAACCACGACACAACGGTCGACGGTCGTTTAGCCAAATTAGGGTTTAGTCGAGGCGAGACTCGTCGAGTCCTGGGTGTAGCCAAGGTGCTCGATGAAATGCCTTCTAGGTCAAACCAGGTGTGTCGGTGATCACCAATGACCTGGGGTAGAGGTATGCAAGAACATTGCGACCAACAAGGAGAACTAGACCAAGGGGAACCTTGGATAAGAGTTCCTTGGTTGTGTCGAGGATGTTCCCTAACCGATCACAGGATTGGTTAACTTGGTGTACCACTTCATCGACGGCAGGTTCGTCGAGTCGCTTATAAACAACTGAGTTTACATCACTAGCCTTAAGACTCACAAGGTGGTGTTCGGGATTCCGCTCACCCCATTGATGAGTCCAGGTTGATGTGGATGTCGCTAAGACGATCTTCTCGAGATGGCAAAGTATGCCTTCACGGCAAGGTCTCGCATCATGTTTAAGTCCCAAGAGCTTACCGAGCTCACCTGGACGAGCTTGCGGTAGACACTACATTAGTGTCATCGTGTAAGCGCCTGAACGATGCTTGCAACGTTAGTCGTAGCAACTGGTTTACCTAAAAGCAGTTTGAACGTTGTCTTGGTACTCATGCTAGGTTAACAGTGCTTGTAATGACTTCTTAAGTCCAAGCCATGTTGATCTCAATTCAGTCCCAAGTGTCGTTAGGTTCCATCATGGTTCATCCTAAGTCAGGACCCTACGACAGCACTGCTCACTTAACTAGGTTTACTCCTTTATGAGTTAAGTCAAGTTCATTGGTCGACTGCTAAATCGCGACCTTCGTCTTGTACACTCCACTCATACTCAAGCTTTCAATGTCCCCCCTTGATTTTTGGGTCGTCCTTACACTTCTCCGCCCAATACTTCTTCACCAATCAGCATTTTCAATCTCGCGTGGCATAGCTTGAAGTGTGGTATGCTAAGTTGCAGTGTAGCTTTATGTTGTACCTTTCAGTTCATACCTACACTACTATGTCCACCTTGACTCATCCTCTGGTTACCCACACAACAGAGGCATATCTTTCCTTCCTAGTCAAACTCCTCATTCTTAAAGTTACAAAACCTCGTGGAGTCTATTATTAAATTACTTAATTACTTATATGCATATCATGTCGATAGGAACGTGCTGGTAGGTGATCGACAAGAAACTTTGCTTGGAGGAGAAGGCCAAGGTGTTTCCACTTGAAGTTACGTGGCAGACTCTTTGGAGGAAAGCACAAGACTTAACGACTGACATTAACTTAGCGCAAACTAAGGCAAGCCCCGGTTTGCATTTAAGAGCTTTTCAAAGTTTTCCAATTTTATTCATTTACATCTTTAGTTGATATTGTGCATTACGTTCAGGATGCTTGAATACTCCAGATGCATGACCCACAATCCCATTGGTTAGTTGGGTAGGTGGTTAATTGGGTAGGTTGATAGCTCGACGTGTAGAATTGTTATGCTAAAGTTGTAAGTGACCCAGTAGAAGTCGAGTAGATGGAATCTACTTGCGAGAGATGTAGGACATATTTCACAGGATTGATTAGGTAGAAAATGGCTTAATATAATGAATTTGAGACCGGGCAGGGGATGGATAGGAAGCGACGAGAATTGGAGTCTCGGTCGCATAGCCCTGCCTGTGTCGATTAAGGCCCGTCTTTATGCGGCCCCTTCGAACAAGCTTGACTTGTACCGGCGACATACTGGATATATGGGCTCCAGAAAACTGACGTAACTCGATAATTGGGTTGTCGAGGCCATTAACTCACCATCGATACGGGTGGGTTGAGGTCAGCAAGGTGTAAATCGGTCGGCGGGCATAGAGTTGTTCCGTGCAGAGACCTTCTGTTTGTGAAGGTGAGACGGGTTCGGCGTTCGATTTTCTTGTGAAAGGTGGCCATATACGACTAGTACTGAAGTTGTAAGACCTATGTGTGCTGAATACATTGGCTTGTCGTGAATATACTTGCTTTGATGATAAAAGTTTTGAATATCACCAAAACACCTTTTTATCAAGGTCCGACTCTAGCTCTGAGCTACAGCAAGGTCCGACGGTAGGCCCGACTTGTTTTGGGTAGCTCCGCTTATGTTCGATGCTAGGTCCGACTAGCTTTGGTCAGCTCTGATGAGTTTTGTCTTTAGCTCCGACATGTCTTTGATAGCTCCGGTGTGTTTTTGCTAAGCTCCAAGTTGATTTTTCTAGCTCCGGCTTTTGGGTTTACTAGTTCTGACTAGTTCTGGTTAGCTCCAGCGCTAGGTCCTGCTAGTTTTGTAAGCTCCGGTGGGAGCTTGGTTATACTAGTTCTGGTAAGTTCCGGCGCTAGGTTCTACTAGCTTTTGTAAGCTCCGGCTCAAGGTCCAGTTTTCTCCGGCAATGTCCGGAACTTGACCGTAGTGCTTCTGCTTTTCATTTACAATGTTTCATACTTGCTTTACATTGTTGGAAAGATTGCTTAGTATTCATTTGCTAAGTTTTTGGTGCGTTTTGGTTGATATGGATGATATCGTGTTACTGTGGTTTTGCAACATGCTTATGTGAGGTTCTCATGTAGGGTGTTGTGTTCGGAACTAACTTGAGTCAAGTCAAGAACTTGGGCTCGTATGGATTGGTTGTTTATTCATGTGCAGGTGTTGCTTGAGTTCAAGACATGGCTGGTGACGGGATCCATTGGACTAGTCTCAGGGAGGAGATGAGATTCCAACAACCAAATTCAGGAGGAATTGTGGTTGAGCTGATCAGGAGGTTGCGCAGCATGATTGAATCAAGAACAATGCATCTGAAGGTATCGTGGACGTCATTGGAAGATGTTTGCACATGTGCAAGAAGTGCATTGACGTGGCTACATGGTTCCGAGACGTGATGAAGAGATGTGGACGTAAAGAGTTGGTCGGAAAGGTCCAACCGACTAGGTTATGGACTCAGGCTGCGGCTGAGTCGGGTTTGACTCAAATATAGAAAGATTTGAGTTGGTTATGATAGGATTTCGGATGGGTCACGAATTTGAGTTGTTTAGGAATGTGGGATACGTTCCTAAGGTGTTTGTAAGTCTTAAGATTGCTTCTATCTGCGTATAGAAGAATCCTAAGCAATTATGGAAAGTTACGATTCGTGAACAGAGTAGGATTAGGTTCCTGATCCGAGTTGAGTTGGCTTTCGAGCTGGTTATATAAGCAAGGGAGCCCAGAGCTCGTTGTGCACGACTTTGGGGCTGTTCCTCTTGTGTTCTATTGAATAAAATTCGTAGTTTGAAGGAACTTTTGTGCCTTGTTCGTCCGACTTGTTCCAGACAAGTTTTACTCATCGAGTTTCTGGACAGCACTACCTTTCGTCAGTGGTTTTATCATAACTCGAGTTTTACAGATCCAATTGACGTGATTCTTTTTGGGTTGTCTTCACAACTTGATTATCTATCATATCTCAAAATTTCACGGTCATTGGATTTGTGTTTTATGATCTACACGAGTTTCTTTACAGCATTCCAGAACTGTTTTTTTCTCGGGTAGAACAGATTGACCTTTGTTCGATCTTTCGATCATAACTTGAGTTTTTCTCAAAGGATTTGAGTGATTCTTATTGTGTTGTTCTCTTGACCTGATTCTATCTGATATCTATCATTTTTGTCATGGTGAAACATGTTTAGATTAGTCTCACACACGATTTCTTTAACAGATTGTTTTTCTGCCGAAAGGGTTGGGATTTAATTGTTTCCGTTGCGTAAGATTTTTAAATCTACCATTCACCCCCCCCCCCCCACTGGTAGATTTTCACGTGCTCTTCGATCCTACAGAAGTGTTATGTAGGTACTAATGTACTCGCTGACACTTCCGAACGTGCGTATGTGTCGTGTTGTCCGGGTGTATCTTGATTGCAATCACCGTCCCTCGCGGTAATAGAGTACCACTTGTTCACTGAACCGTGACGTAGTAAATACTAAAGAAGCCAGAAGAATACGTTGTATCGAATCATAATTGCTTTGCAACCTTGTATGTCTTAGAGATAGTACAATTAAAAGTTTACAGTTTCCCCATACTTTACCTGTAATAGCATTATGTGCTTTGGGCCATTCATATCATCGGCAAAGTGTTTCTTGTTTGATTGTGGAGTCTATGATGTGCCGTGCCTGAAGAATGTCATTTGCTACTTAAAACATAATTATAATGATCCACTTGTAGGCGAGTCGTTTATGCTTTACCTTACCTATGCTTAGTATTCACCCCTGCATATGTCTAGTGAGACGGGTTAGTCTTGCTGAGCCTTATGCTAACGTTTGCGCTTTAACGATTTTTACAGGTATTAGGTTTATTTCTGCTGTTCAGGTTGTACATGAGATCTCGAGGTATCGAGATAAATTTCATGTGAACCACGCCGCTGCTGAATGTTCTTCTTGTTGCTAGTGAGAAGCGTCCTAGGGCATGGACGCCTTCTCTCCTGCTTAGTTAGGTGAGATTATGAGTATGTATTTTCCACTGCGTGTGTACCCCTGTGGTACACTCTTTTGTAAACTCTTCTTATTATGAAATGAAAACTTTATATGTTTTGGTATCCTTTTCGTGTGTGTTGGTAGGTGCCGCATCGCACGGCACCACCCAATGAGATCCTTGGATATGTGGACTCCGGTCCCCATAGAGAAGGCCCCTTGAATTCGGTTATTCACCCCTTTGTGATAAGTGGAAGAGGATTGGCCTTCGTGGTGATCCGACGAGGGTAGGGTTGGAGAAGTACCGGTCTTTTTGTGGACTCCTCAATGTGGATGTAGGTTGCCTCTGTGGGAGCCGAACCACGAGATAAATCATTTGTGTTCTTGCTTTCTGTTCATCGTTCTTATTCATCACACAATCTAGGGTTTGAATCAATATTGTTACTTTACGTTGACTCATGAAGTATAAGATTGAATTGTGATATATCCTAATCCATAATCTTGCAACACTTCAATTAACTGTATATTTCCGCTACATACATCGTAGAATCAAATTAATCGATCAAACTTAATCAACCTAGTTGGTACTCACCGGACTAGTCCGCACTTTATCGGACTAGTCCGATATCTCAAGTTTTGATCTGGTGGTTAAGAGTTGCAGGTTCCGACAAATTTCAAAAAGGCCTATTCACCCCCCCCCCCCTCTAGGCCACATTCAAATACAAATAAGAATATGAGAGCCATACCTTTCCCAATTAGGAAGAGACTCCTTCTACTCCTTTCCTACTTTGACTATGGACTAGCGGCTCTCCTCTCTATAGCCTCAACTAGTATAAACCTATGGAGGGTAGTGGATACAGTAGAATGAATACTCAAGTGGTGTGTCAGTGAAGTGAGGGTAGAGGGTCCTATTTATAGCTGGAGAAGGGTCGGTTCCTGCCACCAAAAGCGTGTGAATCAGTCTCCATCATGATCAGGGCACCACACGGAGTCGACACGTGAAAGTTGATCGACTTTGGCGCCAAGAAGGGGTCGGTCGAACCCTCTAGTCGGTTGAACGGAAAGTTGGACCAATTCTAGTGTGCTTCCTCGAGGTGACTTTCAGGTGGGTCCCATTGACTGATATGGGTGATACACTGTTAGATGGCCTCGGATACTTCTGTTTGTGGGCCATTTGATCCATGGATGCCACATGTCGGCGCTTGATTGGCTGGAATGATATTTTATAGGATTGCTCCCCCTCTTTTACCTCATTTCCTGCAATAAATGCATGCATGCACTATTTCTCCAAGGACAAGTGGAAATAGGTTAAATAAAAAGGTGATGTGTGCAAGAAGTGGTATTTCCTTCACATAATTGAGTTATATTAATGGGTGAAATTGGTATATAACAGTCATCAACACTCATTAGTATATAACTTAGGCTATGTATATGTATACTAGAAGCATTGTAGGAGCAACTCACCAACTCTTAGACTAATATCCATTAGGACCCATTTACCCTTTAGAATAGATTGCTTAGGTGTGTGTCCCACTACCCATATTATCAACTTACCCCTGTTATGATAATTTATTAGTATCCTATAGCTTGATCATAAGAGTAGTGTACACTTTACTCTATTGCCTTCCTTTGGGATAAATACGATACCCTTTGGGAACACTCATGGGTGAAATGCTACAGTGGTATCTTCCGTGTGCTTGCGGATCTCATCTCTTACCCAAGATGACATGTGGTGTTAATAAATACCAACAAGCATTTCTAGTGTCATTGCTGGGGAAGGCAAAGGATGTGAAGGATAACTATCATTTGTGATTAAGTTATAGGTACTAAAAGTTATTAGACGGGATTACCCTTGTTTGTTTTCTCCTTTTTTGTGAAAATAGGGTAGTGTTGGCTAACCCATAACATGGGATAGCCAACGAGTACGCAAGTGCTCAACTGTAAGATGATTCAAGGCGTACCTCGACAAATTTTTGTTAGGCAACACCATTGCCTTTCATGAAAGAATTTCAGCTTCCAGTAGGAGCCAAGGACATCTATCCCCAAGCTTAGGGAAGGCTCCAAGAGTTCTTCTTGGTTTGCCTCTACCATGGGGTGGGCAGTTGGCTCTCCATCCAACACTCATGTCATGGGTTGACTTCATCAATCCATGATCACATTCATGTTGGAGCTGAAGGAGCTCTACTCTCATTCATCATGGATGAGAAAATGGTCTCCACTCACAGGTGGATTGAAGAATGCTCCAGTTCCCTTAGCTTGGCATGCACACCATTTAGCAAGGTGGACATGGTAGCTATGGAACTACACCTCCCCTTGAAGCATCATGAAGATCAAGCCAATGGAGAAGTGTTTGGATGATCCAAGCCACGGATATTCATATTGTTTGTGAAGATCCATGTCAACATGGGACACTTGGCTGATTATTTCCCTAAAACCCATGAGGATTCTTCCTTTCAAACAACAACTCAAATGGCTATCACGTACAAGGAGGTCAAGGGTGGAATCAACACTGCTCTTGTAATCAAGGAGGTTATGGGAATTCCAAGGAATTAAAATTCAACTAGCCTTCCTTGAAATATCTTGTCCATGACCAAGAAGAAATCAAGACAACATCCACAAGAAGCACTTGGCCAAGGACAAGAAACTTAAAGAGCATTCAAGATCTAACATGTATCACAATCATTTATTGGGATTCCTACGCTTTGACCAAGCATGTACAACCTAGGGCAAGAGACATTGTGGATAAAGCGATTCTTTTTTTTTGTGGAATCCACATGTCATCATTCCCAAGGTGTGACACCCGGTTCCGAAATTGAACCAAGTGAACGCATATGTGTGCCCAGGATGTTCAACACACATATACGAGTGCACTCAGAAAAGGATATACAAAAAATTACCACAGAACAAGATTAATTAACCAAATTTTATTACACAATTCATATTATCCTCGAATATAAGATCTAATGAATATTAATAACAAGTTCAACTAATGCAGCGGAAATAAACTAAATAAGCAAACTAAGCAGCATAAGCAAAAGGGATATATGTGCAGCTCCATGCAACACCACAGGCAAAGCTGATGGTAGACACGGCCTAGAACTCCGCATTATCAACGTTATAATCCCAATCCTGACCTGCAACTGTTGGGGGGGGGGGGGTTGTAAGAGTGAGTACATGTCGTACTCAGCAAGTGTGAAAAGTATGACATGTGGCTGATTCAAATGACGAATATAATAATGGCTAAGTGCTGAAAAGTACATTAAAAACATTTGAAAAGCAATACATTACGTGTATATGAAATAAACCCATCATAAGCCATGTAGTTATCATAATACCAGCCCATATACCATATCCATCATCATATACCAATATCCATATTCAATACCAGAATTCAATTCAAAACCATCCATAACTATAATACCAACCATAAACATAATACCATCCCAAGCCAATATCAGACCATCCCAAATCCCAATTTTCCTCTAATCATGTGAGGGTCCAGGTTGCTCATAACCGGGAGCACGTCTATCATGATAGTTTTAGACACACTCTGCAGAGATTGTACCGCTTTTACCCACGTGTTTGTGATTTCATCACCTTTCGATGACTAGAACCTCTATTATGTCGTCTCACACTTCCGTCGGTGTGTGGCCAAGAGATCACAAAGTAGCCTTTACAAATTGATTACTAGCCTATTTAGAAACCACTGAGGTTTCACCGGTGGCGATGTCTCCAAATGAGCACATCTTCGACCAAGGGCCCCCTCTTGAGCCATTTGGATCACAGGGTAGTCCCACCAATAATCAACAAACCCAATCCGACTACCCCTTCCCCGAGCATCCTTAATGGTCCAAATAGCACTAGCAAAGCCCTAATTAATCAGCTACGCCGCATCCATACTTGGCCTCATGGTGGCACTTTAAATCTTGGATGGTCGCTCCATTAACTGGTCCTTAGATCTAAAGCAAGCAAAACCACTATAACATCCAACCCATCCACATACCAGGCTTGCTTAGATCACCCATTACCATATCAGATTTAACCAGTTCATGTCAACCACAATCTCATTAATGCATAATTAAATTAAGTAGTGTAGTTGTTCTTCCATCCCAATTAATTAAGCAAAGCAAAAAGGTAAAAATCTCATCCCGACTCTCTACCATATATCTTAGGTGACAAGGGTGGTCAACAAAACTAGTAAACTTCCTACCATAGGATTTCCCATCAAATTGACACAAGCATGCAGTTTTGCAAACAAAACATTTATTTCAAAACAGGATCAATATGCTTCAAGGACACTTGCCTTGCTCTTGCGGTTGATTCGGGTCAACTTCTTCAAACTCTTGGTGTTGAAGATCCTTCGCGACACTCTCTAGCGCAAATCCGCCTAATCCACACAATAAACATACAAGACAAGAGACACAATCAAAGAGTGCACATATATTACTCAATATGACATGACATGCATGATTAATGCAAATGTAAGGTAGAACTTGTTAATAGATTGATTTTAAATGATCACTATCTAGTTCTAATAGATTTTAACAAGTTTATACAGGTTTGGATTTGATTAGATCTACTTTTAGAATCAATTCAACACAATTTAGTCAGCAAAATCGGACTAGTCTGCAGAAGGTCGGACTAGTCCGCACTTCGCAGAACTAGCGAACTAGGGTTTTCTAGATCAACGTAAATTTGGAGATTAGGGGACGAATTCACGTAAGGAAAAGGAAATAGAAGGTATACCAGGTGTTTAGGACTCCAATGAATCAAGAAACTTGGAGGCAACACTTGGATCTTGGCGATCTAGGGTTGATGATGAACTTAGAGATGAATTGGTGATTAAGAAGGAAAGCTTGATGGAGATCTTGATCCTCTTTCATTTCGTCCTCTTCTTCTTGCTTGGGATCTCCTCCTCCCTCCTTGATGGTGGCTCTCCACGAACTAGGGTTTGGGTGGGGTGGAAAAGTGGCAAATAGATGTCAAGCCAAGGGGTGGGGTTGTTTATATAGAGGTGGAGGCTGGGGTTAGATGGATTTCGAGTTTGAGATGAGTAGAGGCCGGTTTAGAGTCCCACATGGGCTCTAAAAGAGTTAGGCACGACGTCCCTAGGCCCACTCCACATGAAACCCAAGAAACAAGTCGTAAAACGAAAGATCAATCTAGAGTCGTGAAATATCGGACAAGTACAACAAGGACCGGACTAGTTCGAAGTTAGTCAGAAAGAAATCGGACAAGTCTGGCCAAAAATCGGACAAGTCTGACTTTAGTCAGAGAGGAAAATGGACAAGTCCACTGGAACACCGGACTAGTCCGGATAAGTCCAGGGACTTAGCAACTTTTCAAGGATTCTTGGAATATCGGACTAGTCCGCACAAAATTGGACAAGTCCGAAAGTGTCCAGAGGCAAAATCGGACTAGTCCGCAGCAAAAACGGACAAGTCTGATTTTAGTCAGAGAGAAATCGGACTAGTCCTCACCAAAATCGGACTAGTCTGCACTTTTTAGCATTTTAAGTGCGGTTTTGATCCAAATCAATTTTAAACTCATTCCTCTTGATTTGGATTAATGTTAAACATGTATATGAATGTAAGTAGGGTATGATGCATGAAAATGAAGGTGTGACAAACCTACCACCCTTAAAATGAATCTCGCCCTTGAGATTCAACGCAGAAGAGAAGAGATGGGGAAATTCCTTCTTGAGATCATCCTCCAATTCCCACGTTGCTTCTCTTTCTGTGTGGTGCTTCCATTGAACTTTACACCATCTAATAACCTTGTTCCTTGTGACCCTCTCCTTAGTTTCCAAGATTTTGACCGGTTGTTCGGCATAAGTCAAATCTGCCTCTAATTCCAATTCTTCTACTGACACTTGTTCTTTTGGTACTCTCGGGCACTTCTTGAGCTCAGAAACATGATAGACATCATGGACATCCAAAAGATGAGCTGGCACCTCCAACTTATATGCTACTTCTCCTCTTTTGTCCAAAATCTTGAATGGTCTAATATAGCGAGGTGCTAGCTTGCCTCTTATGTTAAACCTCTTATGACCTCTCATTGGTGACACCTTGAGGTAAACAAAATCTGCCACTTCAAAGGCTAATTTCCTTCTCCTATTGTCCGCATAGCCCTTTTGTCTTGATTGGGCAGCCCTCAAGTTTTCACGAATTATTTAGACTTGCTTTTCAGCTTCTTGCAACACATCTGGACCAAATACTTGAGTTTCTTCTGCCTCATTCTAGAATAAAGGTGTCCTACACTTCCTTCCATAAAGCGCTTCATATGGTGACATTTTCAAGCTTGCTTGGTAACTATTGTTGTATGAAAATTCTGCATATGGCAAGCTCTTGTCCCAACTTTTCCCATGCTTTAAAGTACAAGCTCTTAACATGTCCTCTAAAATTTGATTGGTCCTCTCGGTTTGTCCATCCATTTGAGGGTGATATGCTGAACTAAAATTCAACCTCGTACCCAAAGCTTCATGCAATTTTTGCCAAAACCTGGAAGTGAATTGTGAACCTCTATTCGAGACTATCTTCTTTGGAACTCAATGCAAACATACTATTCTTCCCATATATAGTTCCGCCAATTTCTCTCCATTATAGGTGGTCTTGACGGGAATAAAGTGAGCTGACTTAGTTAATCGATCTACAATTAACCAAATTGAGTCGTAACTGGACTGAGTACGTGGTAAACCAACTATGAAGTCCATACCAATTTCTTCCCACTTCCATTCCGCAATCTTTAATGGTTGTAATAGTCCCGCTGGCCTTTGATGTTCTGCCTTGACTCGTTGGCACACATCACACAATGCTACGTATTCAGCTATGTCCTTCTTCATGCTAGCCCACCAATAACACGTCTTCAAGTCTTTGTACATCTTTGTACAACCAGGATGAATTGAGTATGGTGTTGACGGCTCCTAAGATATACTAACAAATCATCCCCGGCAAAGGCGCCAAAAATGCTTGTTGGTATTTTTTAACACCACAGATCATCTCTGGTAAAGAGATGAGATCTGCAAGCGCACGGAAGATACCGTTGTAGCATTTCACCCATGAGTATTCCCAAGGGTATCGTATTTATCCCAAAGGAAGGCAATGGAGTAAAGTATATACTACTCTTATGGTCAAGCTATGGGATACTAATCCATTATCCGGATAGGGGTAAGTTGATAATAGGGGTAGTGTGACACACACCTAGGCAATCTATTCTAAAGGGTAAAATGGGTCCTAGAGGGAGATTGGATTGAGAGTTAGAGAGTTGCTCCTACAATGCTCCTAATACATATACATAGCCTAAGGTAGATACTAATGGTCATGTCAATGATGAATTCCTATGCAATGTTATTCAACACATCGGGCACGGGCTTACCCCTAGCAATACTAGGGCGACTCCCGCCAAGAGCCTGTGGCATAGCCGAACATGGAGGATTACAAAGGACAGATAGGGCTGTCACCACTACTACCTACCTCTTCAATCCGTGGGTCTACGAGACATCCAACGCTACTTAAATATCCTAGCACCATGCTAGCATACTAAGCAAATACCTTAGGAGCCATGGCACAAGCCATCCTAAGGCAATGACTAACCTAAACATCGTTGAACCAATGTTGAAGCATAGCATAAGTCATTCATATTAACATAATCATATGATAACTACATAGACTATAGTGAGGGTCTATAGTGTTTATGACCATAAGATGTGATCATGAGAGTGAAATCATAAAGACTATACCTTCCACATACATGGACTCCACAATCAAACAAGAAACGCTTTGTCCATGTATACGTATAAAAGAAGACTAAAGATAGTATCTTTATTGAGCACAAAGTCACAAATACATGAAGGAATACATGAGTCATACCTTTACCAATGTGGAATTGGGAAGAGAGACTCCTTCTACTCCTTTCCTAATTCGGACTTGGGACTAGAGGCTCTCCTCTCTACATCCTAACTCCTCTAAGGACTATGGAAGATAGTGTATACAATAGAATGATGCCCAAGTGGTGTGTGTTGAAGTGAGGGGTAGGGGGTCCTATTTATACTAGTGTTGAGGTCAGTTCCCGCCACCAAAAGCGTGCAAATCAGTCACCATTGACTCCAAGGAGCCGGGAGAAGCCAACACGTGGAGGCTAACCGAGTTTGGTGCAAAGATCTGGTCGGCCGACCCCCTGGTTAGGTCGACCTGATCATTGCACCGTTTCTCATGTGCTTTCTCCAGGTGGCTGCCAGGTGGGTCTCATTGATGTATATGGGTGATACACCGTTGGATCTCCTCAGATACTTCTGTTTGTCGGCATTTGATCCATGGGATGCCACGTGTCGTCGCCTGATTGGCTGGAATGATATTTTATAGGATCGGTCCCTCTATATTTCCTCATTTCCTGCATAAAATGTTGCATACACATATTTCTCCAAGTCCAAGTGGAATTGGGTCAGATAGAAAGGTGATGTGTGCAAGAAATGACAAATCCTTCACATAATCGAGTTAAATTGACGGATGAAATTGGTATATAACAGCCGTCAACAAACTCCCCAAAGCTTATCCTTTGCTCGTCTCGAGCAAAGTCAAGACTTTAGGTTGATGATCAGGAGATGCTACAATGTCTTATTTTCAAAAGTATCTAATGCACAACAAGATACTCTACCTAGTATTGCAGAAATTGGCTATGATATCCTACCTTTCATAAGTTATCATGGGGCTTATGCTTTTTCATATTCATGACTAGTTGAAAGGTAGAATAGCAAATGGAGCAAACATAGCCTAGAAATCAAGTTCCACTTAAATCCCAGAAAATTCAATTTAGATATTAAGTACATCAATTTGATTCTCTCAATAACTCCTTTGTGCATTGTGGAAATATTTCCTCACCAAAGCATTGTGCGTCTACTATTCCTACTCATTGAATATGACTTGTATGTGGAGCTTGGTAAGGAAAGTAAGTAGGCATATTTGCATCACATATATTGCTAAGTCAAAAGAGTAAGCCTTAGGAGAATTCAAATCAAAACTTTTTGATTCAAGACTAGTGCATGTGTGATGGCGTGGAAGTGGATGTGGATATTTGACATAACTCCTTTTTGGTATATTCTCTCTTTCTTTTGCGGGGATGAAACATGGCTACTTTTCTTTTCTCTCTTTTTTTTTCTCATGCTTATGATGTAACCATGCTCTTTCTTTTTTTTTCATTTTCTTTTTGTAGCCATGTCTTCTACTCCCTTTCTTTGCAATGAATTTTGAAGAGAGTGCTAAACATGAATAACATGGAGTTTCTCTTTTTGTTGTGCTAAGGTGGATATGATGGATGTTTTGCTTACTTCTAGTGTAGAAGTATAGCATGTGCAAGTGAAGTCTTGAATTCAAAAAGAGTTGAATGATTTCTCACATAGGTCTATATTAGTTTGACTAGGCTCAATGTGAATGCAAATAGCATATGCATAAGGTTTTATCTATGTATGAACATCATATGGCTTTCGTAGGTATTTCCAATCAATTGAGGGAAACTTAAATCTTTTTAGAATTTCTCCGGAAATCTAAGTTTTACTTTCAAACTAGGACTAGCAGCCCTATTACCAATTCTAGTCTTGCAACAACCTAGAATTAGATTAAGCTTTTGCTACCCAGAACTTCCAAATTAAGGTAAAAGTATTTCAAACCAATGAAATCAATATTCAGAGAGTAGCAAGTTGTAAACTAGAGACTTAGGAAAATAAAACAGAGCAACTATTCATCATTTCATCTATGTGAATTTTAAATTATTCTTACCGCACATCTTTATTTGATGAAAGCAAATCTAACCTATTTAAATATATATATATATATTTATATTTAAATGCAAGGTGGATGATGGATGGATGGAAAATAAATATGCAATGGATGATTTGAAATAAAAATGTAGTGGGTGTGATACAAGTTACCTCAAGTGGGGGTTATCCCCCAAGCTTATTCTTGATCAAGGTCCGTGATAGGGGTTGAAACCCTAACGACGGAGGTAGGCCATGAGTTGGCCTATCCGTGTTGCAGTGTGGCTTTGTCAATGGAGGGTTGAGTGTTGATTGTTGTGTTGCCTGCCATGGACACCATGAGTGTGGTTGAATAGAGTGTTTTTTGATGTTGATCATCCGCACATCATGGTCTCCATGTGTTGGGTGTGATTTATCATTCCTTGGCTAGGATAATGATAACCTTTAGATCCAAAAGAATGACATGCACTCAACATACATTGAGTATGTTTCTTCATTCTTTGGCTAAGCTGTATCATATCTTTTTGCCATAAGGGAGTGACATGTGCCCAACATGCATTGGGTATGATCAGTTGTTCCTTGGGTAAGGTACAACATACCTAGAACCACAAATGAATGACATGCACTCAACATGGGTTGAGTGTGATCTGTTGTTCCTTGGCTAAGGCATGACATACCTTCTAACCACATAGGAACAACTTGCACCCAATATAAATTGGGTGTGATTTTGTCATTCCTTGGTCATGGTACATCATAACTCTTAGCCACATAGGAATAACTTGTACCCAATGATGGTGGCAAATCCCTTGAGCTTGAATGAGTGTTTAAAATAGTTGAGAGCATAATGCTCTCGCCCATTCGTGGCAGCTGATTGGTTGCTCATGGAGGGTTCCCATTTCAAATCTCTAGCCTCGTATAGTTATGATTGACCTTCGAGCATAATTTCCGATAGGTAGCAACCATCCTCACTTACTCCTTGGCCAAGAGATGTTGAAATGGGATCCTCTAGGGATCCCAACAATCATCTTCTTGAATGCCTGCATACTAATATTACTCCTGCAAACTTCCTCTCTTGAATGGAGAGGGATGGTTAGCTCCCGAGACTTGTACAAATGAATGTTTGAGTTAGGTAACCGAACTTTCATTTGTACATACGGGGAAGAACAAAATCAAATATGCATTGGATCCAATGTCAAGTGTATCTATGATCAATGTGTTATTCATTGATAAGAGTGGAGCTTTATGGATAATTCATGTTACATATTTTCTAAAGCTCCTACTCATAGCAATGCATGTGATAGAAATACACTATATGGATCCCTACACCTTTTAAAGTTTCTAACCATCTTAGCTTTCAAGAGCAAATGTTTATCATTTAGACCATGACAAACAAGATTCTCAATTTTATCCTCCTGAACCTCACTAGGAATTTGAAATTTAGTGACTCCTCCTAAAAATGTGATTCAATTTTAGAGCAAGGATATCACTTATTCCTAGGAGTTTGAAATCTAGTGACACCATCTATGCATGAAGCTCAATTGAAAATTATGGTTGTCACTATGCCCAAGTTCATATATGCCAATTCACCAATTAAGTCATGCCCAAAAGTTTTGTTTTCTAAACCTCGACAAAAATGACTAAGTTTACAAAAACAATTCTTAAAGGATTTTAAGTACTTGTTTGAGATTTTTCCAAGTAAGGTGGGGTTTCCTTTTGGAGATCCAAAAGTCAATACCCACACTTACTCTTGTGAGGATGCTTGAGAATTGAATGGTGAGGAAGTGTCAACCTTCCTCACAAATGCAAGCAAATACATTCAATTCTATGGCAAACTAGACAATGGAAAATTCTAAACCCATACCTCATTTGGGGATTAGTTGGTGACGAAGGTCTTTGTGTGAGAAACTAACAACCTTGATTTTTGGCGTAGGCTTGATGGTTGATGTCAAATGCCAAGTTGAGGTTGGATTTGGCAATGGATTTGGTTCTGGCTCCTCCATTGGGTCATCATCTTGAACATTTCTCTTCCTCAAACTCAAATTGAGTTTGAAGGAGATAAATGTTCTCAAATCCTCCCAATGGTGACTTGAGCTTGATGAAACCTTCCACTTTCTTGCCAAACCACCTCTTCACAATTTTGACCTAGCAGCACTTTAATCAAGAACACACAAAACAACTCGAAAACGGGTTACGTTAGCCAAAAGCAAATTGAACCCAATTTTCAAATTGTCTTGCCCAACTTGAAATAACATGTAAATGTAATGAGGGTCAAAGAAAATCTATTTGGTTTGAACAAGTAAGATAAATTCAAGTGGTCATGCACGTAGTTCATATCCAATTAAATTTCTCCCCTAATTCAAATTTTTAGTTTTATGATGGTTGGAAATTTTACTTTCCAACATGCAAGTGTGGAATTTCTAACATGCAAATGCAAGGGTTGATGCAATTTGGAAAACAAATATGAGATAACTACCAATTAACCTATTAGCGAGGACTCACAAAATTTTTGAAGTCCGATGAGTAGGACTTACCTCCGTTTTGTTCAGTGCAATGATTTGTTGTCCAATCCCAGAGTTGAAGATGTGGACGATTTCTCCTGTTTTGACATGCCAAACTCATTTGGACATGTGGTCCACATGGTGGCCCTAGCCTCTCCCCGTTGTATTGATATAGACATGTTGTTGTAGCGATGGGTTCTCCCTCTTGAATGTATTCCTTCATGATCATGGTGAGGCTTTGTCCTTCTTCAGGGTGCCACTCTGACCATATTGCTATTCCATTGAATCAACCCATACCTTGATCATGGATCAAAGGCTTCCTTGGGCATGATTACATGTGGACTCCACAATCAAACAAGAAACGCTTCATCCACAATGTCACCTTCCCTAGGTTGAATGGGTTTGGTCGGAGTGTGGGAATCCCAACAAGTGATGTGGGGTATCTTGGACTTTGAATGCTCCTTAAGTTCTTGTCCTTGGCCAAGATCTTCATGTGAATGTTGTCTTGATTTCTGCTTGGCCAAGATACTTCAAGGTATGCTAGTTGAACTTAAATCCCTTGGAGAGCCATATCCTCCATGAATACAAGGGTGATGTTAATTCCACCCTTGACCTCCTTGTGAATGGTAGCCATTGGAGTTGTTGTTTGAAAAAGGTCCTCATGGGTCTTAGGGAAATAATTCCCAGGCGTCCCATGTTGACATGGATTTTCACAAATCATGTGAATATCCATGACTTGGATTATCCAAACAAATCTCCATTGACTTGGTATTCATGATACTTCAATGGGAGGTGTAGTTCCATAACTAGCATGTCCACCTTGTGAAGTGGTGTGCATGAAAAGCTATGGGAACTCGAGCATTCTTCAATTCACCCCTTGAGTGGAGACCTTCTTCTCATCCATGATCGATGAGAATAGGGCTCCTTCAGCTCCAGCACGCATGTGTTCATGGATTGGTGGAGTCAACCCATGACACGAGTGGTGGATGAAGAGCCAACTATCAACTGAAAGCTGAAATTCCCCAAGCTTGGGTATGGATGACTTTGGCTCCTACTGAAAGCTGAAATTCTCCCGCAAAAGGCAATGGTGTTGTCTAGCAGACATTTGTTGAGGTACGCCTTGAATCATCTTGCGTTTAGCACTTGTGTCCTTGTTGGCCATCCCATACAAGGGTTTTGCCAACACTACCCTGTTTTCACACAAAAGAGAAAACAAACAAGGGTAATCCTGTCTAATAACTATTAGTACCTATAGCTTAATCACAAGTGATAGCTATCCTTCACTTCCTTTTCCTTCCCCGGCAATGGCGCCAGAAATGCTTGTTGACGGCTCCTAAGATATACTAACAAATCATCCCTGGCAAATGCACCAGAAATGCTTGTTGGTATTTCTTAACACCACAGATCATCTCCGGTAAAGAGATGAGATCCGCAGGCGCACGGAAGATACCGTTGTAGCATTTCACCCATGAGTATTCCCAAGGGTATCGTATTTATCCCAAAGGAAGGCAATGAAGTAAAGTATATACTACTCTTATGGTCAAGCTATGGGATACTAATCCATTATCCGGACAGGGGTAAGTTGATAATAGGGGTAGTGTGACACACACCTAGGCAATCTATTCTAAAGGGTAAAATGGGTCCTAGAGGGAGATTGGATTGAGAGTTACAGAGTTGCTCCTACAATGCTCCTAATACATATACAAAGCCTAAGGTAGATACTAATGGTCATGTCAATGATGAATTCCTATGCAATGCTATTCAACACATCGGGCACGGGCTTACGCCTAGCAATACTAGGGTGACTCCCACCAAGAGCCTGTGGCATAGCCGAACGTGGAGGATTACAAAGGACACATAGGGTTGTCATCACCTACTGCCTACCTCTTCAATCTGTGGGTCTACGAGACATCCAACGCTACTTAAATATCCTAGCACCATGCTAGCATACTAAGCAAATACCTTAGGAGCCATGGCACAAGCCATCCTAAGGCAATGACTAACCTAAACATCGTTGAACCAATGTTGAAGCATAGCATAAGTCATTCATATTAACATAATCATATCATAACTACATAGACTATAGTGGGGGTCTATAGTGTTTATGACCATAAGATGTGATCATTAGAGTGAAATCATAAAGACTATACCTTCCACGTACATGGACTCCACAATCAAACAAGAAACGCTTTGTCCAAGTATACGTATAAAAGAAGACTAAAGATAATATCTTTATTGAGCACAAAGTCACAAATACAAGAAGGGATACATGAGCCATACCTTTCCCAATGTGGAATCGGGAAGAGAGACTCCTTCTACTCCTTTCTCAATTTGGACTTGAGACTAGAGGCTCTCCTCTCTACATCCTAACTCCTCTAACGACTATGGAAGATAGTGTATACAATAGAATGATGCCCAAGTGGTGAGTGTTGAAGTGAGGAGTAGGGGGTCCTATTTATACTAGTGTTGAGGTCGGTTTCTGCCACCAAAATCATGTGAACATTGACTCCAGGGAGCCGGGAGGAGCCAACACGTGGAGGTTGACCGAGTTTGGTGCAAAGACCAGGTTAGCTGACCCCCTGGTTCGGCCGACCTGGTCATTGCACCGTTTCTCATGTGCTTTCTCCAGGTGGCTGCCAGGTGGGTCCCATTGATGTATATGGGTGATACACCGTTGGATCTCCTCGGATATTTCTGTTTGTGGGCCATTTGATCCATGGGATGCCACGTGTCGTCACCTGATTGGCTTGGATGATATTTTATAGGATTGGTCCCTCTACATTTCCTCATTTCCTGCATAAAATGCTGCATACACATATTTCTCCAAGTCCAAGTGGAATTGGGTTAGATAGAAAGGTGATGTGTGCAAGAAATGACAAATCCTTCACATAATCGAGTTAAATTGACGGATGAAATTGGTATATAACAGCCGTCAACATATGGTGAGTCATGTGCCTCTTTTATTATTGTCTCCAGAATATGCTTCACGTTAGGCAAAACAATCCTCTTACTAAGCCATAGGGTACCATGTTCATCCTCATCAAATCTGTATTCTCTCCCCTCTTGGGTCCTTTCCTTGATTTCCTGAATTTCATCATCCTTAGTTTGGCCTTCCCGAATTTCTTGCTCTAGTGTTGGGTTTAACTCCATCATCTCCATCTCATTTATGAATCCAAGGTTCAACCGTTCGAACTCCTTACATAACTCAGATGACAACTCTCAAACTGTGAGCTCATTACTTACTCCTTTTGTAGGATCGAAGAGCACATGAGAAGCTACCAGAGGGGGGTGAATGGTAGATTTAAAAATCTTATGCAACGGAAACAAATAAACCCCAACCCCTTCGGCAGAAAAATGATATGTTAAAGAAATCATGTGTGAGACTAATCTAAACGTGTTTCACCGTGACAAAGTGATAGATATCAGAGAGAATCAAGTCACGAAGAAAACACAAGAAGAATCACTCAATTCCATCGAGAGAAACTCAAGTTATGATCAAAAGATCGAACAAAGGTCAATCTGACCTACCCGAGAAAAACAGTTTCTGGAATGCTGCAAAGAAACTCGTGTAAATAAAAAACCACAAATCCAATGACCGTGAAATTTTTACATATGATACATAATCTAGTTTTGAAGACAACCCAAAAATAATCACGTCAATTGGATCTGTAAAACTCGAGTTATGATAAAACCACCGACAAAAGGTAGTGCTGTCCAAAAACTCGACGAGTAAAACTTGTCTGAAACAAGTCGGACGAACAAGATACAAAAGTTCCTTCAAACTACGAACTTTATTCAATAGAACACAAGAGGAACAGCCCCAAAGTCGTGCACCACGAGCTCTTGGCTCCCTTGCTTATATAACCAGCTCGAAAGCCAACTCAGATCAGGAACCTAATCCTACTCTGTTTACGAATCGTAACTTTCCATAACTGCTTAGGATTCTTCTATACGCAGATAGAAGCAATCTTAAGACTTCCAAACACCTTAGGAACATATACCACATTCCTAAACAACTCAAATTCGTGACCCACACGAAATCCTATCATAACCAACTCAAATCTTTCCATACTTGAGTCAAACCCGACTCAGCCACAGCCTGAGTCCATAACCTAGTCGGTTGGACCTTTCCGACCAAGTCTTTACGTCCACATCTCTTCATCACGTCTCGGAACCATGTAGCCACGTCCATGCACTCCTTGCACACGTGCAGACATCTTCCAATGACGTCCATGATACCTTCACATGCATTGTTCTTGATTCAATCATGTTGTGCAACCTCCTGATCAGCTCAACCACAATTCCTCCTGAATTTGGTTGTTGGAACCTCATCTCCTCCCTGAGACTAGACCAATGGATCCCATCACCAGCCATGTCCTGAACTCAAGCAACACCTGTACATGAATAAACAACCAATCCATACGAGCCCAAGTCCTCGACTTGACTCAAGTTAGTTCCAAACACAACACCTTACGTGAGAACCTCACATAAGCATGTTGCAAAACCACAGTAACACGATATCATCCTTGTCAACCAAAAACGCACAAAAGACTTAGCAAATGAATACTAAGCAATCTTTCCAGAGATGTAAAGCAAGTACGAAACATTGCAAATGAAAAACAGAAGCATTGTGGTCAAGTTCTGGACCTTGCCAGAGCAACCCGGACCTTCAGCCATAGCTAACAAAAGCTAGTAGAACCTAGCGCCGGAACTTACCAAAACTAGTCGGACCTTAATAAAAAGGTGTTTTGGTGATATTCAAAACTTTTATCATCAAAGCAAGTGTTTTCACTACAAGCCAATGTATTCAGCACACATAGGTCTTACAATCTCCCCCTTGACGAATGCATTGGCAACACCATTTAAAATCCGAACATTGTCTTATTCACATAAAAGTTTTGAAGGCAATTTCTCCCCCTTTATTATCTCTCCTTATGCACATATTCTCTTTCTCTTCATGCTTATCTCTCCCTTTTTGACAATGTATTCAGCAAGTCATGAGCATATAAACAAATTATCTCTCCCCCTTTAGTTGTTATGAGCATATTATAACATATACATATAAACAAAGCTCATCCAAGTCATACTATCAAGTACCTTACATTATCACATCAATGAAATACATAAAGTAGTGTAAGCCATGCTAGAGATCAAATGTAATTTTCAATTTAAGTAAGTCATGATCTCACAAACTTAACTATTTCAAAACCTGAAATCATGACACTAGTTGTTGCATTTTATTATTTTTCAAAGCATAACTTTAGATCATATGATATTTGCAAGAGATTATATGTGCATCTGCCTTATTCTAACCAACCAAACCAAGCCTATGTCATTTGACAATCAGAAGCTTAAGGATATGGTTTTAGTCATACACAACTTCTTCCAAGTTCATATCTAAGTGCAATGATAAGCCATCTCAAAAGAAGAAGTGCGATGCATGCATATTCTCTTGATCTTTTCTCAATTTATATTTGTTCATAAAAACTCAATATGTGAGTTGATTACTTGATTAATTCTTAATGATTAAAAACACTTGTGAACATGTAACAAGTTCAAAACAGCAAGAAAGTTCGATCATGACCAGTTTTAGTGTAAGTAATTATTCCAATTACTAGACATGGCAAAAACTACAAAATGTATAACACGAGTAATGTAGTAAGAACTTTCAACATGTAAAAGGAATCACAAAGTCATATATGTATGAAATACTATGCTCATATTATTTTAATTTCAGATTCACACATAGACTTCCCAAGTTTCAAAACTCCCCCTCAATTTAAGTCATGAGGATGCATAACCCCTATTTCACTAAGAATGTAACAAAAATGAGTGAAATCCAATGGTTTTGTAAAAATGTCAGCCAATTGTTGTTCGATATCTACATGGTGAAGCACAATGTTCCCTTTTTCAACATTATCTCAGAGAAAGTGATACCTAATTTCAATGTGCTTAGTTCTAGAATGTTGCACGGGGTTTTTAGCAATTCAAATGGCACTAGTGTTATCACAGAACAGTGGAACACTATCTAGATCAACCCTATAGTCCTTAAGTGTTTGAACAATCCAAAGAATTTGTGAGCAAGCACTAGCAGCAGCTACATATTCAGATTCGGCTGTGAATTGTGCAACTGAATTTTGTTTTCTAGAGGACCAAGCAACAAAAGAATTACTAAGAAAATGACAAGCACCGGAAGTACTTTTCCTATCAATTCTACAACCCCCAAAATCAGCATCTGAAAAAGCTTTCAAAGTAACGGTTGAGGAAGAAGGAAGAAAAATTCCAAATTCTTGAGTTCCATGTAAGTACCTGAGAATCCTTTTGACGGCTTGATGATGTGAAGCACGTGGGGAGACTTAAAACCGTGCACAAAGACATACGCTGAATTGTATGTCTGGTCTTGATGCCGTGAGGTACAAAAGTGATCTGATCATGCTTCTATATTCTTTTTGATCCACGAGTTCACCATCTTCATCAAGTCCAAGTGTTGTTGCTGTTCCCATTGGTGTCCGAAGAGGCTTGCTTTTATCCATGTTGAAGCGCCTTAGGAGATCTTTTGTATACTCCATTTGATGCACAAAGGTACCCTCCTTAGTTTGCTTGATTTGCAGCCCCAAGAAGTAAGTGAGTTCACCCATCATACTCATTTCAAATTCGGAACTCATCATTGCTGAAAACTTGGACACAAGATCATGAGAAGCACAACCAAAGATAATATCATCCACATACACTTGAATGAATAATGAGTCATTGCCATGCTTAAGCACAAAAAGAGTTTTATCAACCTTGCCCATTGTAAACCATTTTTCAAGTAAGAATGTTTTTAACCTATTATATCATGCTCTAGGGGCTTGTTTGAGACCGTACAAGGCTTTGGACAGTTTGTAAACATGATTAGGAAAATCTGGATTTTCAAAACTCGGTGGTTGTTTCACATAAACCTCCTCATCTATGTAGCCATTAAGAAAAGAACTTCTAACATCTATTTGATATATCTTAAAACCAATAGATGCAGCAAAAGCTAACAAAATTCTTATGGCTTCTAATCTAGCAACAGGAGCAAAAGTTTCATCAAAATCTAGACCTTCAACTTGAGTGAAACCTTGAGCAACCAACCTAGCCTTATTCCAAATCACAACCCCATCCTCACTTTGTTTATTTTTAAATAACCATTTAGTTCCAATTAAAGTGTGACCTTGAGGTGGAGGTACAAGTTTCCAAACATTATTTCTTTCAAAATTTTCTAACTCTTCTTGCATGGCAATAATCGAAGATTCATTAGTGAGTGTGTGTGATATATCTTTGGTTTCAAAAGATGCAACAAAAGAATAATGAGCATAAGAGTTTGGATCGCAAAACCTGGACCGTGTGACTCGTTCGTACAAGCTTCCAATCATCTGTTGTGGGGGGTGATCTTTGTAAAACTGTAGGGGAACAGATATCTCACAAGCTTCTTCTTCTTCTTCATGTTCATCACAAATCGATGAGCTTGTGACTTGAGGATGATTTGAATCGGCATTGATGGTTGTCGGTGCTAGTTGAGAATTAACATCCGGAGCTGAACCAAAGTCTTTAGCTGCTGAATTTTCGGGCAGCAGCTCCAATTCTTCCTCATCTTCAACGAAAATGCTCCCCCTCTGCGGATATGGATCTGGACCTGCAATGTTTGAGCTAGTACCTGGGCTAGATTCATCAAAAGACACTTCACAAGTCTCCACAATTTTGTTAGTGTCAAGTAAAAGCACACGGTAGCCTCTAGTATGAGATGGATAACCAAGAAACATGCCATCAATGGATCTAGGTTCAAATTTAACAAGATTACCATGTTTCTTAACAAAGCATTTGCAACCAAAGACTCGAAAGTGTGTAACACTAGGCCTATGTCCAAACCGGAGCTCATATGGTGTTTTACCTAGCTTAGCACGCAAGAAAACACGATTTGAGACAAAACAAGCGGTTGCTAACGCATCAGCCCAAAATTTCCTAGGAGTTTGATATTCATCAAGCATAGTCCTAGCCATCTCAACTAAGGTTCTGTTCTTTCTTTCTACAACACCGTTTTGTTGAGGTACATATGGTGAAGAAAATTGATGATCTATTCTATTTTCAGCACAAAAGTGATCAAAAGATTTATTTTTAAATTCAGTTCCATTATCACTTCTAATTGCTTTTAAAGATCCTGGGTAATCAATTGATAATCTAAGAAATAAAGTTCTAAAGTGACTAAAAACTTCATTCTTAGACGCCATAAAGTAAACTAAAGAGTATCTAGAATAATCATCAACAATCACAAGTGCATACCATTTACCTCCTAAGGATTGAACATGTGAAGGTCCTACGGTGTCAAGATGCAAAAGTTGAAATGGTTCAATTGTCATGATCATTGTGAGAAGAGTATGTGAACCTGCAACCATCTTAGCATGTCTACAAGAAGAGCACACAATTTCTTTGTCCCCTTTAAGCTTAGGCAGCCCACGTATGCGATCAAGAGCACTAACACGAGTTAGGTGATCAAAGCCTATGTGACCAAGTCTACGATGCCAAAAATATAGGTCCTTTGAATCATTAGCAACTAGACACCTATGCTTAGAGGAAGACATATCAAAATTAGCTTTAAAAACTCTTCCAAACTGAGACATGTTAAAAATAAGCTCACTATTTGAACTTACAACTTTGCAGCAATTTTTATTGAAAATAATTTCCAGATTTTCATCTAGCAATTGTGAAACAGAAAGCAAGTTGTATTTCAAATTTTTGACAAGTGCCACATCCTTCAAAGTGTAGTGATCATTTACTCTAACTGAACCCTTAGCAATTATAGGAGTTGAAGAATTATCGGCAAAAGTAACATTCTCTACACATGACACAAATGAGAGGGAGGAGAACCAATCTTTGTTACCGTTCATGTGGCGTGAGCAACCTGAATCCACAATCCAAATGTTCTCCTTCCTCAAATGTGTAACCTACATAGAAGCATAATACGTCGATGACTCAATACTGGGATTAGTCAAAAGGCATTAAGGAATCCAGTACTGAATCACGCGACGTGCAGCAGGAAAAACACGTGAAAGCTGAGACAAAATAGCAGGTTTATGAGTCAAAGTTTGAGATTTTTTATTCTTAACTACTGACCTATAAGGTGTTACTTGTGTAGCACAAAAATTAGTAGCTCCGGAGGCAAAAACAGAAGGTCTGGAGGTAAACTTTGAATGTTTTTGACTAAAAACGGCAGGTTGTACATTTGGTTCAATATGTGCAGCAAATTTTGCATGAATGTTATGAGATCTAGCAACCATTCTTTCCCTTTTCTGTTGTTTAGCTAGTCTATAACAAAAATCTATGATATGACCATCTCTACCACAGTAGGTACAATGAAATTTAACTTTGTGTTCATGTCTAGATGAGTAAACAACATTTTTATTTGAAACCGAATGAGACAATACTCCTGCAGATTTGAAAATCACTTCTTTTTGTTTAGGAACTGTTTGAATCAAACCACTTCCTAATGACTTTACAATTTTATGTGAATGTGCCTTAGCATGAGCATGAGAATTAAAAACCAAACCAGTTTTATCATTGCAAGACTTGGATGAATTCAGTAGCAAGTTTAGGTTCTTATTCCCATTACAAAACCGATCAAATGTCTCATGCATGTTATCAAGTTTATTGGACAGATCAAGGCAATTTTCACATGAAGTTTTTCCTTTTAATTTTCAATTGGAACAATATTTAACTTAAGACAACATAAAGCATTGTTCAATATAGAGATTTCATTCATAGCATCTTGCAGTTTCTTATCAAGATCATCACAACTAGAACAATGCAAATCAATTGTAGAACAAGAAGCATCTTTTAAGTTTCCAATATTAAGTGCAGCAAGCTTTTTGTTCTTTTCAATTTCAAGTTCAAGTTTATCAAGTGTGGAGGTATGTGCACTTCTTAGGGAGGACAATTGTTCATATATTAAGTCACATGAGGAACAAAAATCATCACTAGGAATCAAGGATTTCAAACGATTAATTTCAGATTCTAGTGACTCAATTTTAATAGCATTGTCACTAAACTTTTTGTCCTTTTTCTTAACAATAACAGTGACACGAGAAATAGCATCACACATTTCTTTGCAAGTAGGACATACCTCTTCATTGTCGCTATTGTGTTCTGCCTCCTCCATACTTGATCTTGACTTGCCCGCCATGAAGCACAACTTTGCCAAATCATCTTCATCTTCATCACTTCCAATGTCCACGTCGCTTGAGCCAAGTTCCCGGAGTGCTGAGATAAAAATGCTAACCAATTGACGTCCTGTAAAACCATTCTTTTTCTTCGTATCTTTTGTAGAGGAGTGCTTCGTTCTTGTTTTCTTTTCATCCCGGGAAATAGGATCTGAAAGGTTAGGGCAATCTGAACAAAAATGTCATGTCTTACCACATTCAAAGCATCATTAAGGTCTGGAGCTTCCTCTCCTTCTAGTTCTCACATTTTGCAATGCTTTTGAGAACCGGGTAGAGATGAGCGCTTAGCTCCTCCTCTGGAAACTCCTCAATCTGTTCAAGGGTTAGAGAGAACAGCAAAGCAAGTGTACCACAAGATGATGTTTGACCGGAACTAGGCATGTCACGTTGAGAAACAAAAGTGATAGACTTGTTGGGGTTCTTACGTGAGATTATGTCAATTTCATGAGTTTTTAACTTGGAATATAGCACATCTAAAGTAAGTGAACTCATGACAGTAGATTCACGAATAGATGTGACTTTAATCTCCCAAATTGACATATTTAATGCACTTAGCAATTGCCTAGCATTTTCAGCATCTGAAAAATTAACATTGACACTATGCAAGTTGCTGAGAATCTTATTAAAGCGAGCAAAAAGGTCATCAATAGACTCACCAGATTGCATCTCGAAGCGCATGTATTCTTTCTTGAACATGTCTTGCCTTACTTCTTTGATCGTGTTGGATCCTTCGTGGTAGTCACAAAGTGCTTTCCACACATCATATGCAGATCGGAGGTGTGCAACACGGTCGAAGTCGCTTTGTGTTAATCCTTGTATGATCAAGTTCCGAGCCTTGTTGTTGTTGTCGACATCTCTCAGATTTGTAGCTGTAACTTGATCGTTTGATGGCACTTCGTAAGGCTTGTATACCTTCTCCCATATTTCAAAGCCTTGTGCCTGGATGAAAGCCTCCATGCGTGCCTTCCAAACCTGAAAATCAATACCAACGAACACACAAGGTTTGGCAGAGTACTTCTCCATGATGATTAGTCAAAAACACACGCAAATCACAAAGATTAGAGCACCGTGGCTTTGATACCAATTGTAGGATCGAAGAGCACGTGAGAAGCTACCAGAGGGGGGTGAATGGTAGATTTAAAAATCTTCACAGCGGAAACAATTAAACCCCAACCCCTTCGGCAGAAAAACGATTTGTTTAAGAAATCGTGTGTGAGACTAATCTAACGATCTGTTAAAAGTGATAGATATCAGAGAGAATCAATTCACGAATAAAACACAAGAAGAATCACTCAATTCCGTTGAGAGAAACTCAAGTTATGATCAAAAGATCGAACAAAAGTCAATCTGACCTACCCGAGAAAAACAGTTTCTGGAATGCTGCAAAGAAACTCGTGTAGATCAAAAACCACAAATCCAATGACCGTGAAATTTTGACATATGATATATAATAAAGTTTTGAAGACAACCCAAAAAGAATCACGTCAATTGGATCTGTAAAACTCGAGTTATGATAAAACCACCGATGAAAGGTAGTGCTGTCTAGAAACTCAACGAGTAAAACTTGTCTGAAACAAGTCGGACGAACAAGACACAAAAGTTCCTTCAAACTATGAATTTTATTTAATATAACACAAGAGGAATAGCCCCAAAGTCGTGCACCATGAGCTCTGGGCTCCCTTGCTTATATAACCAGCTCGAAAGCCAACTCAACTCAGATCAGGAACCTAATCCTACTCTGTTCACGAATCGTAACTTTCCATAACTGCTTAGGATTCTTCTATACTCATATAGAAGCAATTTTAAGACTTATAAATACCTTAGGAATGTATCCCACATTCCTAAACAACTCAAATTCGTGACCCACACGAAATCCTATCATAATCAACTCAAATCTTTTCATACTTGAGTCAAACCCGACTCAGCCGCAGCCTGAGTCTATAACCTAGTAGGTTGGACCTTTCCGACCAACTCTTTACGTCCACATCTCTTCATCACGTCTCGGAACCATGTAGCCACGTCCATGCACTCCTTGCACACGTGCAAAAATCTTCCAATGACATCCACGATACCTTCACATGCATTGTTCTTGATTCAATCATGCTGTGCAACCTCCTGATCAGCTCAACCACAATTCCTCCTGAATTTGGTTGTTGGAACCTCATCTCCTCCCTGAGACTAGTCCAATGGATCCCATCACCAGCCATGTCCTGAACTCAAGCAACACCTGCACATGAATAAACAACCAATCCATACGAGCCCAAGTCCTCAACTTGACTCAAGTTAGTTCCAAACAAAACACCTTACGTGAGAACCTCACATAAGCATGTTGCAAAACCACAGTAACACGATATCATCCTTGTCAACCAAAAACGCACCAAAGACTTAGCAAATGAATACTAAGCAATCTTTCCACAGATGTAAAGCAAGTACGAAACATTGCAAATGAAAAACAGAAGCATTGCGGTCAAGTTCCGGACCTTGCCAGAGCAACCCGGACCTTGAGCCGGAGCTTACAAAAGCTAGTAGAACCTAGCGCCGGAACTTACCAAAACTAGTCAGACCTTAATAAAAAGGTGTTTAGGTGATATTCAAAACTTTTATCGTCAAAGCAAGTGTTTTCACTACAAGCCAATGTATTCAGCACACATAGGTCTTACACCTTTTCTACTCAAAGCATCGGCGACTACATTAGCTTTCCCCGGATGATAGTTGATCCCCAAATCATAATCTTTGATGAGCTCCAACCATCTCCGTTGCCTCAAATTCAGATCCATTTGTGTGAAAATATACTTAAGACTCTTGTGATTCATATAAATCTCACACCTATGTCCAAGGATGTAGTGTCTCCAAATTTTCAATGTGTGTATCACGGCTGCAAGTTCCAAATCATGTGTTGGATAATTCTGATCATGTTTCTTCAATTGTCTTGATGCATAGGCGACCACTTGACCTTCTTGCATGAGCACACATCCAAGTCCTTGTCTCGAGGCATCACAATATATGTCAAAACTCTTGCTTACATCCAGCAATATCAAAATTGGGGTTGTAGTTAACCTCTTCTTCAACTCCTCAAAACTATTTTGACAAGCTTGAGTCCATTGGAATGCCTTTCCCTTCATTAGCAGTTCTGTCATTGGCTTGGCTATCTTGGAAAAGTCCTTGATGAATCGACAGTAATATCCAGCCATTCCAAGAAAACTCCTTATTTCCTTGACATTTTACGGCGGTTCCCACTTCAACACGTCTCTCACTTTTCCGGGGTCAACTGATACTCCTCCTCCTGAGATGATATGACCCAAAAACGACACCTCTTTCAACCAAAACTGACACTTGTTGAACTTGGCATACAATTGATGCTCCCTTAATTTCTGCAGCGTAAGCCTCAAGTGTTCCTCATGTTCCTTCTCATCCTTCGAGTAGATCATAATGTCATCAATAAATACCACAACAAATTTATCCAAGTACTCCATGGAGACCTTATTCATGAGGTACATAAAGTAGGCAGGCGTATTTGTCAATCCAAAAGACATCACGGTATACTCATAAGATCCATATTGTGTCCTAAAAGTTGTCTTGTGTATGTCCAATGGTCTAATCTTCATTTGAAAGTATCCCGACCTCAAATCAATCTTAGAGAAGACACAAGCACCCTTCATCTGATCAAACAAGTCCTCTATGTGTGGCAAGGTGTACTTGTTTTTGATTTTCACCTCGTTGAGAGCTTGGTAATCCACACACATCCTTTGGGTTCCATCCTTCTTGTCCACAAACAGCACAGGCGCCCCCAAGGTGAAGAACTAGGGCGAATAAAACCTTTCTCTAGTTGATCTTGAATTTGTTTCTTGAGCTCCGCTAATTCCATAGGAGGCATCCTATACGGCCTCTTAGCTATAGGTGCAATTTCAGGTATTAAATCAATAACATACTCAATGTCTCGATCAGGTGGCATACCTGGCAACTCTTCCGGAAAAACATCCAAAAATTCACACACCACTGGAATCTCCTCAATTGCAGCACCGTCCATATGATTCCGCTCCAATTGCTTCGATGCGGTTTGAGATGCTTCAAATTCTATGGTGATCCCTTCCGAATTGGTCAACTTCACCATCTTCGTGGCACACTCAATAACTCCATTATACTTCCTCAACCAGTTCATACCAAGTATAATGTCCAATCCTTGAGAGTCCAAAACAATGAGGTTGGCGGAGAAATCTACCCCCCTTATTCTAAGGCTTACTTTTGGACATACTATATTTGTCCACATCTCTCCTCCAGGAGACTTAACCAATAGAGTAAACTTCATATGAGAGATAGGCAAACTATACTTGGTGACATACTTCGATGCAATGAATGAATGTGATGCTCCAGAATCAAACAACATAGTCGCGGGGTTGGAGTTGGCGAGAAACATACCAATGACCACGTCATCCGCTTGTTGAGCATCCTCCGTAGAGACATGGTTGACGTTGCCACGAGCAAAATTCTTCTGTCCACGATTCCCTTGCGGTTGTCCTCCATTGGGTCTTGGGTTTTGCCTCGGTGCATTGCTTCCTTGACCAAGGCCTAACTTAGGACATTGATGCGCAAAGTGTCTAGCTTCTCCGCAAGTATAGAACTTCTTAACTCCACCAGAATTATTGGGACGAGCTTGGTTCTAAGCATTGGCACCAGGATAGTTGGCACGAGGTGCATAAGGTATTGGAGGCCTAGGTGCTTGCATGATAGGGCACTGCTGCACAAATTGAGCTGGGCGCGGTGCGAATCCGGGGCGCTGTACAGGAGCAGAGGAGCTGTAATATGGCGCATTGGGTGGTGCAAAGCGAGGGTGCACATTACTTCCTTGCTGTTGTCCTTGATATGGCGCCTTCCTCTTATTGTCTTGCTCCATCTCACGGACCTTATTCTCCACCACAATTGCTTAGTCCACAAGCTTCTGGAAGTTGGCATAATCGCAGTTGAGCAATTGCACTTGGATCTCATTGTTGAGGCCTCTCATGAACAAATATTGCTTCCGGCTGTCCTGACTAACATCCTCAGGTGCATATCTTGAGAGTTGAGTGAATTTGTTGAGATATTCACCCACACTCGATCTTTCTTGCCTCAAATTCTCAAATTCTTTCCTTTTCAGAATCATAACACCTTCCAACACATAATGAGAACGGAAGCTCTCTTTGAATTCGGCTCAAGTAATCCTCTCTTGGTTCTCATGAGAATTGAAATATGAATCCCACCAATCCGCAGCTGCTCCAACTAGTTGATGAGAAGCAAATAAGACCTTCTCCCGGTCACTGCATTGGACAATAGCAAGCTTCTTCTCCACGGACTTGAGCCAATCATCTGCATCCATAGGGTCAACGGCTTGAGCAAAGGTTGGCGGCCTAGTCCTCATAAACTCTCCCAACCGGTTATGAGGAGGTGGGGTGGCGGTGGAGGCATGTGGGGCTGATTATTGATATTGCCAGCCTGCAGCTGTCCCATAGTTTGTATCATGGTCTGCATGAGCTAGTTTTGCATAGCCAATAGCTGCTCAATATTAATAGCTCCTTGGGCAGGTCCTTGTCCATTGTTGTTCTGAGGTGCTCCATGGTTCTCCTCCTCATCATTGCCATCCCTCTGGTTGCGAGTCCTCACCATCTAAAGAAAAGCAAGAGATAAGAATTTAGAAAACGTTCCCAACTATATGCATCAAGGGATGTGAAACTAGACAACTAACTAGCCTACGCGGATATGGCAATGGTAAAGCATCCCAAAATCCTCTATTAAGCACACAAGCAAACGATATATAGCAAACAGCACACCAACCAAAACACGTCGACTCCTGAGTGCTCCTATGTGCTCTAAAGTGTCTATTCAATCTAGGTTGCGTCCTACGATCAACCTGTGGCTCTGATATCAATCTATGACACCAGGTTCCAAAATTGAACCAAGTGAAGGCATATGCGTGCCCAGGATGTTCAACACACATACACGAGTGCACTCACAAAAGGATATATAGAAAATTACCACAGAACAAGATTAATTAACCAAATTTTATTACACAATTCATATTATCCTTGAATACAAGATCTAATAAATATTAATAACAAGTTCAACTAATGCAGCGGAAATAAACTAAATAAGCAAACTAAGCAGCATAAGCAAAAGGGATATATGCGCAGCTCCAAGCAACACCACAGGCAAAGCTGACGGTAGACACGGCCTAGAACTTCGCATTACCAACGTTATAATCCCAATCCTGACCTGCAACTGTTGGGGGGGGGGGGGGTGCAAGAGTGAGTACATGTCGTACTTAGCAAGTGTGGAAAGTATGACATGTGGCTAATTCAAATGACGAATATAATAATGGCTAAGTGCTGAAAAGTACATTAAAAACATTTGAAAAGCAATACATTACGTGTATATGAAATAAACCCATCATAAGCCATGTAGTTATCATAATACCAGTCCATATTCCATATCCATCATCATATACCAATATCCATATTCAATACCAGAATTCAATTCACAACCATCCATAACCATAATACCAACCATAACCATAATACCATCCCAAATCCCAATTTTCCTCTAATCATGTGAGGGTCCAGGTTGCTCATAACTGGGAGCACGGCTATCATGATAGTTTTAGACACACTCTGCAGAGGTTGTACCGCTTTACCCACGTGTTTGTGATTTCATCACCTTTCGATGACTGGAACCTCTATTATGTCGTCTCATACTTCCGTTGGTGTGTGGCCAAGAGATCACAAAGTAGCCTTTACAAAGGGATTACTAGCCTATTTAGACCCCACTGAGGTTTCACCGGTGGTGATGTCTCTAACTGAGCACATCTTCAACCAAGGGCCCCCTCTTGAGCCATACAGATCCCAGGGTGGTCCCACCAATCATCAACAAAACCAATCCGACTAACCCTTCCCCGAGCATCCTTAATGGTCCAAATAGCACTGGGAAAGCCCTAATTAATCAGCTATGTCGCACCCATACTTGGCCTCGTGGTGGCACTGTAAATCCTGGATGGTCGCTCCACGAACCGGTCCTTAGATCTAAAGCAAGCAAAACCACCATAACATCCAACCCATCCACATACCAGGCTTGCTTAGATCACCCATTACCATATTATATTTAACCAGTTCATGTCAACCACAATCTCATTAATGCATAATTAAATTAAGTATTGTAATTGTTCTTCCATCTCAATTAATTAAGCGAAGCAAAAAGGTAAAAATCTCATCCCGACTCTCTACCATATATCCCAGGTGACAAGGGTGGTCAACAAAACTAGTAAACTTCCTACCATAGGATTTCCCATCAAATTGACAAAAGCATGCAGTTTTGCAAACAAAACATTTATTTCAAAACAGGATCAATATGCTTCAAGGACACTTGCCTTGCTCTTGCGGTTGATTCGGATCAACTTCTTCAAACTCTTGGTGCTGAAGATCCTCTGCGACACTCTCTAGCACAAATCCGCTTAGTCCACACAATAAACATACAAGACAAGAGACACAATCAAAGAGTGCACATATATTACTCAATATGACATGACATGCATGATTAATGCAAATGTAAGGTACAACTTGTTAATAGATTGCTTTTAAATGATCACTATCTAGTTCTAATAGATTTTAACAAGTTTATACATGTTTGGATTTGATTAGATCTACTTTTATAATCAATTCAACATTATTTAGTCAGCAAAATCGGACTAGTCTGCAGAAGGTCGGAGTAGTCCGCACTTCACAGAACTAGCAAACTAGGTTTTTCTATATCGATGTGAATTTGGAGATTAGGGGTCGAATTCACGTAAGGAAAAGGAAATAGAAGGTATACCAGGTGTTTAGGACTCAATGAATCAAGAAAATTGGAGGCAACACTTGGATCTTGGCGATCTAGGTTTGATGATGAACTTGGAGATGAATTGGTGATGAAGAACGAAAGCTTGGTGGAGATCTTGATCCTCTTTTGTTTCGTCCTCTTCTTCTTGCTTGGGATCTCCTCCTCCCTCCTTGATGGTGGCTCTCCACGAACTAGGGATTGGGTGGGGTGGAAAAGTGGCTAATAGATGTCAAGCCAAGGGGTGGGGTTGTTTATATAGAGGTGGAGGCTAGGGTTAGATGGATTTCGAGTTTTAGATGAGTAGAGGCCAGTTTAGAGTCCCACATGGGCTCTAAAAGAGTTAGGCATGACGTCTCTAGGCCCACTTAACATGAAACCCAAGAAACAAGTCGTAAAATAAAAGATCAATTCGGAGTCTCGAAATATCGGACAAGTCCGACAAGGACCGGACTAGTCCAAAGTTAGTCAGAAAGAAATTGGGCAAGTCTGGCCGAAAATCGGACAAGTCCGACTTTAGTCGGAGAGGAAAACGGACAAGTCCGCTGGAACACCGGACAAGTCCACTGGAACACCGGACTTGTCCGGACAAGTCCATGGACTTAGCAAATTTTCAAGGATTCTTAGAATATTGGACTAGTCCGCACAAAATTGGACAAGTCCGAAAGTGTCCAGAGGCAAAATCAGACTAGTCCGCAGCAAAAACAGACAAGTCTGATTTTAGTCAGAGAGAAATCGGACCAGTCCTCACCAAAATCGGACTAGTCAGCACTTTTCAGCATTTTAAGTGCAGTTTTGTTCCAAATCAATTTTAAACTCATTCCTCTTGATGTGGATTAATGTTAAACATGTATATAAATGTAAGTAGGGCATGATGCATGAAAATGAGGGTGTTACACAAGGAAACCAGATAAGTATGTTGTACATTGGCTAAGTAACAATAGATCATACCCAACACATGTTGGGTACATGTCACTCCTTTGTGGCTAAAGGTTATCATTAACTTAGCCAAGGAATGACGGATCACACCCAATGCATGAGAGGTACAAGTTATTCCTTTATGGCAATAAGGTATGATACAGTTAGCCAAAGAATGACAGAACACACTCAAGGCATGTTGAGTGCACGTCTTTCCTTTGCTTCTAAAGGTTATCATTACCTTAACCATGGCATAACAAAGTACAATAAACGCATGGGATACCTTGAGGTGCGGATAAGCGACATCAACAACACTTTCTTCAACCACACTCAGGATACCCGAGGGAGGCAACACAACATTGACACTCAACCCTCCATTGTCAAAGCCACGCTGCAAAAAGGATAGGACAACCTCATGGCCTACCTCCATCATTAGGGATTCAACCCCAATCACGGACCTTGATCAAGAATAAGCTTGGGGGAGGACCCTCACTTGAGGTAACTTGTATCACACTCATTGCATTTTAATTTCCATCCATTCATCCACCTTGCATCTAAAAAATTGAAAATATAAAAGTAGTAGTGTAGATTTGCTTTCCATCAAATAAAGATGTGCAGTAAGAATGATTTAGAATTCACATAGATGAAATGATGAATAGTTGCTCTGTTTTATTCTTCCTAAGTTCCTACTTTACAAATTGCTACTCTCCAAATATTGCATTCATTGCCTTAAATTAACTTTGTCTTAATTTAGAAATTGTGGATAGCGAAAGATTAATCTAATTATATGTTGTTGTGAGATTTGAAATAATAATAGAGCTGCTATTCCTAGTTTGAAAGTGAAACTTAGATTTTCGGAGTAAATTCTAAAAAGAATTAAGTTTCCCTCATTTGATTGGAAATACCTACCAAAGTCATATGATGTTTTACATTGATAAACCTTATGCATATGTTGTTTGCTTTCACATTGAGCCTAGTCAAACTAGTATAGTCATATGTGAGAATTAATTCATTTACTTCTAGATTAGATGTTAGCAAAATTCTATCATACCATCCTTCCACAAGAAAAAAAGCGAATCTCCATGCTTTTCATGAATAGTACTCTCTTCAAGTTTACTGCAGGAAAAGGGAGTAGAAGACATGGCTACAAGAAAAAGAAAAAAGAAAATGCATGCTTACATCATAAGCATGAGAAAAAAAAGAGTAGATAAGAAAAGTAGCCATGTTTCATCCCTGCAATAAAGAGAGTCTACATCAAAAGGAGTCATCTCAACATTTCCACATCCACTTCCACTTCCATCACACATGCACAAGTCTTGATTCAAAAGTTTTGAATAAATTTCTCCTAAGGCTTACTCTTTTGACTTAGCAATATTATGTGTTGCAAATATGCCTACATACATTCCCTACCAAGCTCCACATATAAGCCATATTTAGTGGTAGGATCAGTATAGGCAAATGCCTTGGTGAGGATATATTTCCACTACGCAAAAAGAAATGATTAAAAGAATCAAATTTAGGTACTTAGAATCCAAATTGAAACTCTCCAAAATTTAAGTGGAACTTGACATCTAGGCTATGTTTGCTCCAGTTACTGTTCTATCTTTCAACTACCCATGAATATGAAAAGCATAAGCCTCATAATGACTTAAGAAGGGTATAGTATCATAGCCAATTTTTGTAATACAATGTAGAGTATTTTGTTGTTCACTTGGTACTTTTGAATGGTAGAACAATGTAGCAACTCCTGATCATCAACCTAAATTCTTGACTTTGCTCGGGACGAGCAAGGGATAAGCTTGGGGTAGTTTGTTGACAGTTGTTATATACCAATTTCACTCGTCAATATAACTCAATTTTGAAGGAAAGATCATTTCTTGCACACATCACCTTTCTACTTCACCTATTTCCCCTTGTTGTTGGAAAACTAGTGCATGCAGACTTTTTATATAGGAATTGAGGTGAAAGAGGGGAAGAAATCCTAAAAATTACCATGCCAACCAATCAAGCGATGACACGTGGCATCACATGGATCAAATGGCCCACAAACAGACGTATCCGAGGAGATCCAACGGTGTACCACACATATCAGTAAATAGGACCCACCTGGAAGTCATCTTGAGGAAGCACACGCGGAGTGGCACAAAGACCAGGTTGGTCGAATAGGTGGTTCGGTCGACCTCTTCCTGGCGCCAAACACGATCAACATCCACATGTCGACTCCCTGTGGTGTCTTGATAACGATGAAGTTTGATTCATGCGCTTTTGGTTGCGGGAACCGACCCTTCTCCAGCTATAAATAGGACCCCATGCCCCTCACTTCAACACACACCACTTGAGCATCATTCTATTGTATACACTACTTTTCTTAGTCCTTAGAAGAGTTAGGTTGTAGAGAGGAGAGTCTCTAGTCCCAAGTCCAAATTGGGAAAGGAGTAGAGGGAGTCTCTCTTTCCAATTCCAAATTCGGAAAGGTATAGCTCATGTATTCCTTCTTGTATTTGTGACTTTATGCATAATAAAGATATTATCTTTAGTCTTTCTTTATACATATGCTTGGATGAAGTGTTTCTTGTTTGATTGTGGAACTTAGGCTGTGTATATGTATACTAGAAGCATTATAAGAGCAACTCACCAACTCTTAGACTAATCTCCATTAGGACCTATTTACCCTTTAGAATAGATTGCTTAGGTGTGTGTCACACTACCCATATTATCAACTTACCCATGTTATAATAATTGATTTGTATCCCATAGCTTGATCATAAGAGTAGTGTTAACTTTACTCCATTGCCTTCCTTTGGGATAAATATGATACCCTTGGGAATACACATGGGTGAAATTCTACAACGGTATCTTCCGTGCGCTTGTGGATCTCACCTCTTACTGGAGATGACCTGTGGTTTTAAGAAATACCAACAATTACCCTTTGTGATAGTGGAGATCGAGTCGGCCTTCGTGGTGACTTGGTGAGGGAACGGTTGGTGAAGACTCGACTCTTTGTGGGCTCCTCAATGAGGACATAAATCGATTGTGTGGGATTGAACCTCAGTAAAAACTGCTTGTGTCTTCTATTCTCTGTTCGTCATTTTCATAATCATCACTAGCTAGGGAATAACTTGATCTTAATCATAGTTCATATTAATCTTGTGATCCACGTGCAATTATGTATGTAATGCATACTTGTTAAAGTTATTAGAGTAGTTTAATAGCTTCTTCTACAATAAATTCGAAGAAAACACAAAAAGATTTAAGACTTGATCGTTGTGTTGTCTAAACCCGGGCTAGTCCGCACTCACATCGGACTAGTCCGGTCTTTGGAATTTAACGAGTGTGTATTAAGTGTTTCAAGAGATCAAAAGGCATATTCACCCCCCCCCCCCCTCTAAGCACATTCAATTGGTATTAGAAAAACTCTCCATCAAGAGACTAATCGCTCAGAGAGACGGTGACCAATGAGAAGGAACCACAAACCTTTGGAAAGTCCACCTATGAAGAAACTCAAGACACTATCAGGATGATCGATGTTCTTAAAGACTATGAGCATGATGATGAAGAAGTACGCCAGCTCAATGCACTTCTTAGAAAGAAGCTCTTGAAACAAAAGGAGAAAAATGATGACGACAAGCTGATGTGGAGTGGTCACCAAGACTACTCCTGATATCCTCTTAATTACGAGTGTCTTAATTCTAACAATCACTAACTTTCTATTCCAATAGGAAAGCATCCACACTTTGATGGAAATGATTACAAGATGGGGAAGCATAATACGAAGATGCATCTGATTTTCTTAAATCCAAGTCTTTGGCATATTGTGTGTACAGGTTTAGATATTCTGGACACCGACGGGGAACTCACTCCGAAGCAAGCACAAGCCTTCCACTACAACGCACAAGCTACCGCTATGATCACCTCATCTTTGAGCCGGGAGGAGTTCAACAAGGTTGATGGACTCAAGGTTGCTAAGGACATATGGGATACCCTCAAGACGGCGCATGAAAGAAATCACTCCATCCGAGAAGCAAAAATTGAGATGATTGGGGGGGAGCTAGGGAGATCTGCCATCAAGGATGATGAAACTCCTCAAGAGATGTACAATCGGATGAAGGTGCTAATCAACAAGAGTAGAGCATATGGAAGCAAGAAGTGGACTAACCATGAAGTGGTCAAAAGGATCTTAAGATTATTTACACTAAGCAATACCACCTTGTGCTCTATGATCCGATAAAGCACGATGTTACACAAAGTGACTCCGGATGAGCTTCTAGGCAAAATCATCAATCATGAGATGATGGAAAAGGAAGCGCAATATGTGAAGAATCTTGTCGAGCTCACCTCTTCTAAGAAGAAGAAGGTTGCCCTCAAGGCGACTTGCAAGCCAAGGGGCAAGAAAGTCCATGAGATGCAAGACGACGAAGATAGTGACGATGTGAGCACCAACATGGATGACGAAGAGATGATCCTCTTAATAAAAAAAGTTTCAAAGAATGATGAGGAGGAGAAAAGGTGAGAACTACAATGAGGGCAAGATCAAGGACAAAGACAAGTCCAGAGCTAGGCGGTCTTGCTACAACTGTGGCGAATATGGGCACTTCATAATTGATTGCCCATTTGAAGAAGATGACAAGATAAATAATGAAGCAAAGCCACAATACAAGGAAATATTCAAGAAGAAGAATCAAGTGGGCCAAGCACACATCGGCAAGGAGTGGGACTCAAACGACAAGTCCTCCTCCAGTGATGAAGATGGGATGGCAACCATTGCCATCAGAAGCCTTTTTTGAAGACCACTCTATTTCCAAACTAGGGAGGATGGAAGGACTCGAACCACACTTGCCTTATGGCTAAGGAATACAAGAAAATGGTTAAATCTAGACCTTCGTCTTTAAATTCTTTTCATGATGATGATTTTGATAGCAGTGATGAAAATGAACACATGCTTAAGGACTTAAGCAGAAGTGCATTAGCTAAAATGAAAATGTTGACAGATGAGATATTTGAGAATGAAGATCATATCAACCGACAAGAATACATGCTCATTCTTCACAAGGAGAGATATTTTGAGGTTGAAAAGCTTCTTGAGCTTGAAAAAGGAAAAAAGAGAAGCACTTGAGTATGAGCTAGCTTTGAGCAAGGAAACTTGTTCAAGTCTTAATGATTTAAATGTTGTACTTAAGGATGAACTTATTAACTTGACAAAAGTTAACAAGAATCTTCAAGTACAAGTTGAATGACTCAGTCAAAGTGCTCCCTCCACCTCCAAGAGCTCATCCTCCTCAAGCATCGAGCCCATTCCACTTAAAACTTGCAATTGTGCAAGTTTGGTTCTCGACTTGAAAATGATCTTAAGGTGGCACAAAGTAGACATTCACCTAAAGGTGGCATCTTTGAGAAGGAGAATATCAAGTATGCACTTAGTGCACACTCGATTACTAGAGTTCCCAATGTCAAGGATAGTCTTCGGTGAAAAGCAAAATGCTAGAAACCCCAAGAATAACAAGCAATGGTTTGCTTTTGTCAAGTAAGGCTCAAATCAAGTTGAGAATACCAAACATATTCCTTCCTTACATGAAAAAGCTAAAAATGGACCAAACGTCTTGTTTCATGACTTTAATGCATTGTATGTTCTTATGAAAAACAAGTTTAGTCATATTTAAGCTAAATATGTTGGGCCACTCCATAAGAGTCCAAAATCTTTTGTGTGGGTGCCCAAGTGTCTTGTAACTAACATCAAAGGACCCAACCAAACTTGGGTACCTAGAACCAAGGCACAATTCTATTTTATAGGTGTACTCCTCTGATGGATCCAAATGGGTGTTTGATAGGCACCAACCAAATTACCGGAGAGAGGAAAATATGTGTGGAGTATGAAAGTAATGAAGATCCAAAGTGAACCAACACCATCGCAACCGGAGCCACCTATGCAAGTTCAAGCGCAAAACTTGCAAGATCAACCTCAACAAGATCAAGATGACCAAAATCAACATGGAGGCAATGATCAAGGGGCTTTTCACATCCATTTGATAAAGCTTGAAATCATGGTGAGTAGCATAGGCAAGTAATATACGAATCGATTCAAGCCTAGCTACAGGAGCAAAAGTCTCATCGAAATCCAAACCTTCGACTTGTGAATACCCTTTGGCCACAAGTCGTGCCTTGTTCCTTATCACCACCCCGTGTTCGTCTTGCTTGTTGCGGAAGACCCATTTAGTACCAGCGAAGTTGGACTTGGGTCTTTAAACAATCTCTCACACTTTGTTCCTTTTGAAGTTTACGTTTTCTTGCTCCTTTCTATATGCAAATTCCTGACTGAACCTCAGTCCACAGTTTGACCTATCTTTCTGGAGTCGGGGTGAACTCGTTCACCTTACGTCTTTGGTGGAATGGAATCCCCTACCCTGTGTTAAGCATGTAGCTAGCGTTTCTGGTGAACTTCACTTCACACCTAAAAATCCAGATTGGAAAGAGAGAAACTTGACACGCTATAGTGACAGGCGAGGGCGAGCGAACCCCGTTAGCTACAATTCTATATTGGGATGGCGCTTAGGCCAGGCCAGTACCCCACCAATATGAATAACAAGAACCTACACAAGACTCCAAGTTCCTCACCCAAGAGTGCACCAAAGTTTCCAACGGGATCACCTCGTCGACAACATTCTTGGAGACATCTCCAAGGAGGGTTGAATTACGAGATCCAGATTGGCTGATGGCAATGCAAGAACTCATCAACTTCAAGAGAAATCAATTCTTTCTATGATTTCAACCAAGCCCATAAAAACTCCAATGGGAACCAATGGACATCTCAACCTCAACAAAGATGGTCCAAGTGTAGACAAAAAGGTATACCATTCTATGATTGGCTCTCTATTTTATTTTCGTGCATTTAGACTTGATATCATGTTGAGTGTATGTATTTGTGCAAGGTTTCAAGCTGCTGCGATTCTTGAAATGTGGCTTGAAATGTTGCATATCTGGTTGCTAGTAGCATAGAACTTCAAAATACCAACATGTTGCGAAGATTTATCTCTTATCTCATTTTACTCTAGAACTATTTAATAATATTAGTTTTTACTGAGTTATGGTCATAGTATGATTGTTGTTCGCTCACTGACCATGTTCATCAAGAATATCTTTGAAAACTATGTACTTATGATCAACAAAAGCGCTAATGCCCATTTCATATCGAAAATCTTACCTCAACTCTCTGTTTCACCGGACAAGTTCCCACCTATAGCAGACTAGTTCGATATCCCTGTCATTCTTGGTGAGTTATGATCATAAGGTTATGGTTATTTGTTCATTGATCATGTCCATCAAGGATATCCTCTAACACCATGTCCTTAAGATCCACAATTTGTTTAATCACCGTTTCTCATAAAAAATCTTACATAAATTCTCTGTTTAATCGAACTTGTCCGCAACCATAGCAGACAAGTCTGGGGTCTTAGTGAATTATGATCCTAGTTCCATTGTTGTTTACTTTCTAATCGTGTCCACAAAGGATAACTTCTAAAACAATGTCCTCATCAATTGGTTTAATCACCATTTTACATCAAATTTCTTACCTAAATTCTCTGTTTGATCGAACTAGTCCGTTCTCCTACAGGACAAGTCCAGTATCTCGACTAGTTCGGCCTCTGTCCACAACACCGGAAAAGTCTGGGGTTGCACCGGACTAGTCCGGCCTCCCCGTGACTTAACCGTCTAGTGACCCCTGAGCCCTCTCTCTTCCTCCTCACTTCAGCCCTCAAGTTTCTCTCTCTCTTCCACCCAAGCTCCCAAGGGGATCTTTCGATTCCTCCAACAAAACCTCAATTTCTCGAAGTTTGAAGCATGAAGCATCGAAGGGGAGTCCACTGCGGACTTCTCCGCACTTGGAAGCTTCTTTCCTCGTTGAATCGATTGACTCTTTGGTATTCCCTTGACCTAACCCTAGTTACCCATGTTTCTTAGTTTTTGGTCAAGTTTCATAGGGCTATGTGACTCCATTTCACTTCGTATATTCTAAATTTTCATTCCCCCACATCTTGCTCCATTTTTTCAAAGATTTGATGAATTTCTAGAAGTTAGGTTTTTTGATGATGAACACCAAACTAGTTCGGAGTTTCATGCGGACAAGTCTGGTATGCCAGACTAGTCCGCATAAACGACGAACAAGTCCATTTGTTAACAGCATTTAACCCTAAAACGTCGATTTCATTGAATTCTTTGAACCATTCCTTGTTCCTCTGTTCTCATATACACCAATCATGTCAGGGACAATGTCAAGCTTAGAGGATAGTGTTTTTAGTGAGCCAGAGCTTAAGGCGGCGCGTCTTGCCTCTAAGCGACAGTCGGAGATAGCACATCAAAAAAGGACAAAGAAGAGGCATGACAGAGATGCAAATGAAGTGTTGGCAGCCTCAAAATGCAAGGTTGTAGCCAAGAAGCCAAGTGACAAGGGCAAGGAAGTTGTTGGTAAAAGTTCAAAGGCAAGAAAAAGTCAAGAGAAATGTAAGGGTCCTGCTAGACCCTCAGGGCCAATTGGTCCATTGAAGATGGCCCCTTTGATGCATGACAGCAATCGTTGACCCACCGATGATCCCTTCAATGGCAAGGGGAGCGACAAAGCAAAGAAGCTAAGGGAGATAAATGTTTATAGACATGACAAGATGGCGGCGAATCCACGGTTTTGGAGTGACTTCCATTATTACCATTACAAAATCGTGTATCTCCACCTCAAGACGCATGCGGCAAAGAATCAGTGGATTGACTGGGAGTACATGGAAGGCAAGGACGATGAAGCATTTCACCAAGTCATTGCGGCAATTGAGCGTTATGGTCTGAAAGACCTTATGGCCTTCAAATATGACTGGAATAATAAGGTCATAGCTCTATTTTACTCCACATGCTACTTCTCAAGGACCGGGTGCTTGGAAATAACATGCATGGAACATGGCAAACAATACTCAGTCGGCTATGAAGAGACTGCCAGGATGCTTGATTTCTGATGGTCCTTGAAGAATGAAATCTCAATCCACAATGTCAAGGCTTTGGATAAGGATGAGCTTCACTTCCTTTATGACAGTAACTATCCATACAAGCCTCCTTCAAATAATTACATGAAGCCATTCTATGTGGTTCTGAATAGGGTGCTCAGGAAGACAATAGCTCCAAAGGATGGTGATGCGAGAAGCATCGAAGGCTTCTTCCGAAACTTGATGCATATTATCGATGGGTCAGAGCAATTCAATGTCTTTGACTATATCTACAATGACATATTCAACATTGCTCATACTCCAAACAGCTCATGTGGCTATGCTCCTTATATCATGTACAAGATAAAGTAATTCACCTGGTTTGAGTTTGTCAAAGATGTCTCCCACTCAAGCCTTCGCCCCAGATTCCTACAGCTCCACCTCTGTTGCCTTCCTCTTTGTGGCAGCGCTCTACTCGAGCCATTGTAGACCTAGCGGGCCCCTCCTCCACCTCAGCTCAGTCATCCTCCAGGGGCTTCAACACTGGTATCTTGAAGATGCCTCGCTCCATTTCTCCTCTTGCCGCAAAGTGGAGGTGAAGCAACACAATGAGAGTCTAGCAAGGAAGCACCAAGCTCGCTACATGAAGGAGACTGTGATGGCTATATGTCAGAAGCTTGAGATTTGTCCTACTGGCTCTCTGGAGATTTCGGAAGATCTGATGAGGGTACATGGAGATGCCTCAATTGACCAATGACGAGCTTGCTTTCTTTGGCATTGGTTCCTCCATCCGTACTTGTGATCCTCAAGAAAGTGTTGATGAAGAAGATGATGAAGAGGAGCAAGACAGCGAGAAGACCAAGAGTGATGGAAGCAAGGACCGCAACGATGAAGACGACGAGTAGTTTTCCTAGTTTTTTCCCTTTTTGGTGTCTTGATGCCAAAGGGGGAGAGATTTAGGAGCACTAGTCATAGTCGTGCCTCTCTTTATTTTTTGTTGGTCATGGACATGTACTATTTCAAACTTGTTAAGCGTTATGTAGAACTTGTTATGTTTTATGCAAGACCATGTAATACTTATGCACACCATGTTATCTTAATGGTCATGCTCTATTATTCATAATGTGACGCTTTCATGGTTATTTTTCTCGGAACACATTACTTGTATCACATTACTTGTTCACACTCACATTGCTAGGAACCCCACCATAAAGAATGCACATATGAGATTGTTATCCGTGTTTTATGTATCTTTTCTCCTTATATGCACATACTTTATGAAAATCAAATTTATTTATTCTCCTGTGTTTAAACTTTACTTAGTCGTCATCAATCACCAAAAGGGGGAGATTGTAAGTGCATCTAGGCACCTCCATGTAGGTTTTGGATAATCGATGACAAACAAGTAAAGAGGTAATAAAATTTCTTAAGTGAGAGCATGTCACAATGGAGAAAAAGGTGAATAACACAAAAAGGGAAAAATAAAACTTTGATGGAAAAAGGATAAATTGAAGGAGAAGACTTAGAATAGGTCCTAATATTTTTGTGTGTGTGAATTATCCTCTCAAGAGCTTAGTTGTTGCATTGGACGAATGAGAGGTATAGTCATAATCAAAATTGATATACACACCAGAGGTCTGTTGTACATCCGACTAGTCCGTTAGCCCGTACTATAACACATAGGACTTGTTTGTTCCACCACAGACTAGTCAATTGCACCTTACTGTACAACATGGGACAAGTCTGGCCCATTTGCGGACTAGTACGAACCACTAGGGTTTGAACACTTACACTTAGAACAATGGCGACATTTGACCTAGTTTGCACACTTCACGACACCGGACTAGTTCGGACATGCAAAAATATAACGGTCACTTTTCATGACTTCTATAAAAAGGAGACCCACGACTTATTTCACACTGCTTAAAAATCTTAGCACCACCACTGCATCCAAGAGCACAAAAACACTCATCTCCACACATTATAAGACTCTAAGAGTCAAATTTTTTGGAGTTGGAATTGGGAAGGGAGAGTGACGATGATCTAATCGACAACTGAGGTCTTGGATTTGATTTCTCACACTCTTGTTAATTCTTGTGTAATTTTTTAGTGTGTTGATAATCTTTTCGCCTGTAATCTTGTGGGAGCCCTCAACTTGTGAGAAAGATCCAAAAACTCGGTAATACCCTTTGTGATAGTGGAGGTCAAGTTGGCATTCGTGGTGACTTGGTGAGGGAAGGGTTGATGAAGATCCGACTCTTTGTGGGCTCCTCAATGAGGACGTAGATCCCTTCGATGGGATTGAACCTCGATAAAAAATGCTTGTCTTGCGTTCTTAGTTAATCATTTTCATAATCATCACTAGCTAGGGAACAACTTGATCTTAATCATAATTCATATTAATCTTGTGATCCACATGCAATCTAGTCTTTATACATACTTGTTAAAGTTATTAGAGTAGTCTAATACCTTCTGCTGCAACAAATTCCAAGAAAACAAAAAAGATTTAAAATTGATCGTTGTGTTGTCTCACACCGGACTAGTCCGATCTCTGGAATTTAACGAGTTTGTATTAAAGGCCCCTTTGGCAGAGCTTCACAGAGCTGATTCTCAAGCAGAACCAGGGAAGCTGTGTCAAACATTGTTTTTCAGAAGAAGTGATTCTGTGCTGATTTTGTGAAGTGATTCTCTGAAATGAACTGAGGAGCTAGAAGCTGAAAAAGTAGCTTCTCCTAATTCTGTGAAGTGATTCTCTGTCCTAATTCTTAGAGTTTATTCTAGGAAATCATAGAGAATCATTTTCAGCCACAGAAAAAGCAAGTACCTTACATGTCATCCAAGTTTTGCCTCCCACTCCAGTCGCTAGCTGGGATCTAGTCGTTCGCGCTGCTGGCATCCCTGGCCATCGTCGTCGACCCCGCGCCTGCGGCTCTGCATTCCTTTTGTAACTTCAAGAGGTGTCCCTGTGCTAGCAGCGGTGTTGTAGGCCACGTACATCACCTCCTCCCTGCGCATAGCCAGGGTGTCAACGATCGCATGCGCGGCGGCCTGATCCTCCTACTAGTCTATTTTTTGTTTTGATTTTCTCTTGTTCATTGATGTTGCATGCCAAAAAGCTACATTTCTTTTTGTTCAAGTTCATCTCCTTCATGGTTTATCTGCAAATCACTTGAAGTTATAATTGTTCATATGTTGATATTTCTTGTGTCACAGATAAAAATTCACAAGCGCATGGAAACTATCGATGTAGCATTTCCCCTTAAAAGAGTATTCCAAGGGTGTCATTTATATTCTCCCAAAAGATGGCTAGGTGGAAGAATAGCAATCATCAAATGGAAGGGATAGGTTGGTCTAGGTAGGGTTATAGTGAGGATAGATAAGAGATATGTGGAGGTAGTGTGACACACACAAGAGTATCCTATTCTATGGGGGGTAAATGGGTCAAAGAGGGATTAGGCTAAGATTTAAGTAGATACTCCTACTATGCTTCTAGTATATATATACATATCTTAATTTAGTTACTAATGATCATATCAATGGTGAATTCTCATGCTAAGTTGTTCAACATATCGGGCACGGGTTTGTGGCGTAACCGAACGTGGAGGATTACAAGAACAAATAGGGTTGTCACCACCTACTGCCTACCTCTTCAATCTGTGGGTCTACGAGACATCCAACACTACTTAACTATCTTAGCACCATGCTAGCATATTAAGTAAATACCTTAAGAGCTGCAGCACAAGCCATCCTAAGGCAATGATTAACCTAAACATAGCATAAGTCATTCATATTAACATTATCATGTCATAACTATTTAGACTACAGTGGGGGGTTTGTAGTGTTTATGATGATATAATAAGAATGGTATAGCATAATTATAAATACTATTCCTACCACATACATGGAATCTATAATCAAACAAGAAACGCTTCATCCAAGTGTATGAATAAAAGAAGACTAAAGATAGGATCTTTATTAAGAGCAAAGTCACAAATACAAATAGGAATATGAGAGTCATACCTTTCCCAATTGGAAAGAGACTCCTTCTACTCCTTTCCTACTTGACTATGGACTAGAGGCTCTCATCTCTACAGCCTAAACTCCTCTAAACCTATAGAGAGTAGTAGATACAATGGAATGAATACTCAAGTGGTGTGTGTATGAAGTAGGTGGAGAAGGGTCGGTTTCCGCCACCAAATACGCGTGAATCAGTCACCATCATCTTTAAGAAGGCGGGAGGAGCCAACACGTGGCGATTGACCGAGTTTGGTGTCAGGACCAAGTCGGACCACTAGCGGGTCGGCCGACCTGGTCCTTGCACTGTTTTATGTGTGCTTTCTTCAGGTCACTACCAGGTGGGTCCTATCTCTTGATATGGGTGTTACACCGTTGGATGGCCTCGAATACTTCTGTTTGTGGGCCACTTGATCCATGTGGTACCACATGTCAGCGCATGATTGGTTGCGATGATATTTTATAGGATTTCTCTCCCTCTTTTACCTCATTTCCTGTAATAATTCTCTGCATGCACTATTTCTCTAAGAACAAGTAGAAATATGTTAAATAGAAAGGTTATATGTGCAAGAAATGATAATTACTTCATATAATTAAGTTGTATTGACAGGTAAAATTGGTATATAACAGCTGTCAACACCCGACAGGCACCCGAGACCCGCCCACAACATCTCTAGAGTCAGGCGGGTGCGGGTATGGAAATCCACCCACAACATCTCTAGAGTCGGGTGGGTTTTTGGTTCACCCAACTCGAATCCGACCCATTGACATCCTAGTGCAAGTTTCCATTGCCGTATGTTGGACCTCGCTCTGGCGACGAGAAAAACCATAAAACTTTACAAGTGTTGCCCTGATCCGAAAACTGGGACTGCAGTACTAATTGTCTGCACAAAAAAAATGGAACTGGAAACGTCGTACTAGCTTCATGCACTCCTCGAGAATTTTTCCTCAAGATGCACAAGCTTCGTCTTCATGCACCCTTTGCGGAGAAAATGTTCAGTGCAGACCGCTTTCATCAGTGGAATTATAAAAATCATATTGAAAGACGTTTTTAAAACATTATTCAAATCAGCACACATGTAGATGACATGGTGAAAAACATATGCACAAAATTTTAAGTCTAAGTTCAACATTATTTAAAAGATAAAAAATAACAAAACATAGAGAAGAGTGAGGGAAAAGATAAAATAGTGTATGTGCTGTATTTTTGTCCTCTTCCTCCATGATTTTTATTGATATATCTTTTTAAAACAAATTGAGTTCGGTATTGGAAAGTTTTATGCATGTGTTCACATGTCATCTACACGTATGCCTACAACTTCCACAGTTCTTCAAACTTTTAGGTACGTTTTTAGATGATTTTTATGATTTCACCAAAAGGGTGGTGTCCACTAGATATTCACCCTCTTTGAGAATCAACCATTTGAGTTTATTTCCTTAACAGAATAAGTTCATTTCGCCTGAACCTTCACTACAAAATTAAAAGGTGTAAGCTTCATAACCATTACAGTTGGAAACTTCAAAAGTATGAATGTTTTTGTGATTGAATGAGAATCATGAATGTGACTAACATGATCTCGATGATTGGATACCCCGACGACTCAAAGTTTTATTCATAGAGATAGATTGCAGGCTTGAGGGTTTTTGATGGAAGTCTAGGTCAAAGAATGGATCAAGGTTAAGGGTGAGCTAGTGCCAAGTGCGGATGAACAAATAAAGTAGTTTGTAGGCTTGAATTCATAGGAAAGAAACTGTACTGACAAGAGGATTGAGTTCTAGTTGGAAGAGTTTGAATGCTCCGTGAGCCTCTTAAGATCTAGAGTGGTAGTGGAGATGAAGGGGAGCGAAATTAAAAAAAAATGTAAGAGGATTTAATTGAGAATCATAAGTTTCAACTTAGAGTAATCGTAGAAAATGGTGAGTGAAGATGAAATCATACAGAGCAAATCTTTGGAGTCACTGTAGTATATGGTGAAATCAACGTATGTTAGGATGAGAGCAGTGGATTTTATATAGAGGGGATTTTTCTTCTGAATGGATAATATTAGAGTCACAGTAAGATATGGTCTCAGAGACACCACTACAGCAAATGCGACCATTTGCGATGGCTGGCTTAACTTGCGACGGCCGGCCGTCGCAAATAAGTCAATTTGCAACGGCCCGCAACTGGTCGTCGCAAATAAACGTTGCTGTCGCAAATAGACGGTTAAATCGTGATGGCTGGACTTCAGGCCGTCGCAAATAAGCCCACCGTTGCAAATAAACTCTATTTGTGACGGCCTTCTCCGGAGGCCGTCGCAAACAAGGTTAATTTTGATGGCCAACCCTAGGGCGGTCGCAATTTACTTGACCGTCGTAAATTAATGTCTATACTACGTCAGGACCTCTCTTTTCTAACCCGAGCGTCGCTTGCATCTTCTCTGCTGCCGCCGACTGCCGCTGCCGCCGCCGCCTCAAGGTATGGCCGGCTCCTTTATTTCTCCCTCCCCTCCATGGTTGTCCCCTTCCTCTTCTCCCTCCCCTCTATGGCCGCCCCCTCCCTCTTCCCCCATCCATGGCCGCCCCCCCCCCCCCACTTTCAATGGCCGCCCTCACCTCCTAACCTCGCCCTACCTCCCCTCACGTCCATGGCCGCCCCTCCCCCCTCACCTTCCTCCTAGCCGACCCCCTCCCCACCTTCCATGGCCGTCCCCCTCCATGGCCCCCCTCCCTCCCTCCCCTCCTCCATAGTTTAATTTGTTTAATTATGGTGAATTATGTGTAGATTTTTTGCTTAATGTGTTGAATTAGGGAAGTCAATTGGTGATTAGTTGATTAGAGGATTGAATTGTGTAATTTATTGGTTAAATTGGTGATTAGTTGATTGAATTGTGTAATCCTTAGATTAAATTGTTGATTAGTAGAAGAATTGTTCTATTAAATTGGTAGTGCTTATGTCTATGTTAATCATGCTTAGCTAGGTTTAGATTTAATTATGTTTATGTTTATTTATGCCTATGTTCAATTTTTCGTTAATTGAGATTAAGTTTGCTAAGCTAGGTTTAGGTGAATGCTTATGTCTGTGTTTATAATAAAATTGTTTATCTTTAAGTTTATGTTTGAAATTTGTTACATTTAATTTAATTACTTTGTTTTCTAAATTATGGTTATAAACTTTAATTTGATTGCTTGAGTGTTAGTATATATAACAAAATAGGATTTGGGATAGGGGGTGTAGTGTTAAATAGGCGGATGAGTGGTTGTTTGGATTCAACTTTGGTGTCTCGTCAGAAGAAGGATAAATCCTGCATATATTAACGATAATTTCTTCCGCTTTAAACTGCAAAGTCAAACATGAGTGAAGATCGCAGTTGGATGTATACTGGCTGGAAAAGCAGAACTGGTGGTCACTCGGATGAGTGGTACATCAAGTTAGGTGAATTTTCGGATCGAGCATTTTCATTGTCAAATGATGATATGGTGCGGTGCCCATGTACAAAATGCCAGAACATCAAGTTTTTCAGAAGATTGGATCTTTCGTTTCACTTATGTCGAAACGGTTTCACCCCACATGATGAGGTGTGGACCATCCACGGCGAGACTAAATCTTGAGTCGTAGAAGAAGTGGATGAGGATGATGATATAACAGGGGTTGATAGGATGGATGAGATGCTAGAAGCTCTGGAAGCGGAGGATCCTCTTACAAATAAGGCAGAGGAGTTCTTTGAGGGGTTGAAGAAATCACAAGAGCCGTTGCATGAACACACGGCTATGACCGTCCTTGCTTTCTTGACCAGTTTATGGAAATTAAGTCCAAGTACTTTTTTCCATCAACTTTCTTGACCAGACATCGAGATGCAGTCCCTCTGACAAATTATAGAAGAGAACATCAGGCAACAGGAGGAGGAAAGGAGGGAGGCAGAACGACAAAGGATCACGGCGGAACAACAAAGGATCACGTTGCAGGCTACGATCTCTTCCCAGGCAGCCTGGATGGCGCAAATGCAGGAGGCAATGGAGGTAACAAAATGAAAACTGAAGTTCTCTTTAATTCAGCGTAAATGACTTACTAATAGGTAATATCTAATGTTTGCAATGACAGGTCATGGCTCGGGCGCAAGGTTTGGGGATCCAGCTACCGCCACTTCCGGTCTTTCCAGGCGATCCTTCTTCTGTGGGTCAGGTAATTTTCTATGTCAACTTAATAATTCTAGTTTTACTTCAACTTTACCAAAAATAAATCAAGGAAATAGAGTGAGAGTGAGAGATAGTTAGATAGAGTGAGAGATAGAGTTAGAAGAGGGAGGAAGATAGAGAGAAAAGGATTGAGATAGAAGAAAGAGGGAGATAGTTAGATAGAAGAAAAGGATTGAGATAGAAGAAAGAGGAAGATAGAAGAAAGAGTGAGAGGTAGCTAGATAGAGTGGGAGAGGAATGAAGAGAAGAGTGAGATGTATATGGATATAGAGGGAGACGAAGATAGAGGGTGAGAGAGATGTAGATGGAGGTAGAGGGAGGAAGATAGAGGGAAAAGGATAGTAGGGAGATAGAGTGTCAGAGAGAGATAGATTGAGATAGAGAGAGGAATGAAAAGAGAGAGGAGGGAGATGTAGATGGAGATAGAGGGAGAGAGTGATATGTAGATGAAGATAGAGGGAGGAAGATAGCGGGAAAATGATAGCAATAGAGAGATAGAGTAAGAGAGAGAGAGATAGATTGAGATAGAGAGAAAGGAATGAAAAGAGAGAGGGAGAGAGGGGGATCTAGATGGAGATAGAGTGAGAGGAAGGGAGGGAGAGAGATGTTAATGCATTTATATTCTAACTCTAAGTTTCATTAATTGCAGGGATCTGCGATGGGTGCTCAAACTCCGTCGCCGTCGTTACCGCCACCTGGAATGAGGCGCGACGACGACTTCGACTTCGGAGGTGGCTTCGAAGGTCAGACGGGCGAGTGAGCTCTTGTTTGCTTTGTTGATGGTGTTGTGTGATGTATCGACGATGCAGTTTGTGATTGTGATATATTGTGATGTTGTTTGTGATAGTGATATATTGTGTTATTATGGCCATCGAGCCGGGTAGCATTTTCAGTTTTTTTAAAAAAATAGAAAACCTTATTCGCGATGACTTTTTATACAGTACCGTCGCAAATAAGGCTCCAGGTCGTCGCAAACTAGCCTCGGTTATTTGCGACGGCCAGGCCGTCGCTATTAAGTCCCTATTTGCGATGGCCGAGCTATAGCAAATGGCCGCGTGGGTCCCATCGGCTGAACTTATTTGTGACGGCTTGGTCGTCGCAAATAGGTCGTTAATTGCGACGGTCAGGCTGTTGCAAATATACACGTGGGGCCCGCCTGCCCCTGGCAATAACTTGCGACGGCTTCCGCCAGTCGTCGCAAATAAGCTTAATTGCGATGAGTAACTTGTGATGGACAAAAAACATCACAAATAACCGATGTCGTCGCAAATAGCTTATTTGTGACGGTTTTCCACTTATTTGCGATGGCCCTGGCCATCACATATCATCAGGATTCCTGTAGTGCACAGTAGTATACAACACATTGTATGGCGACCAAGTCATTAAACATTGTTGGAAGTTGGCCTGTTACAATAGCTAATTTATGGGCTGATGTGTGTGGGCCAAATATCTTAGTGGAAAAGTCAAAGATGGTGTGGAGAGGTGGTTGGAAAGTTTAGTTCCACATTGTCCATCTAAATAAGTATACTCCAATATATATAGTGGCCCTTTGTGTGGTTCTCAATATGAGAATAATTGAGAAAATAGAGGCTGCTGCTATGAACATTAACACGCACGTGCGCACGCATTTCATGATATTACGCGTGTTTATCGTAAGACTTGTTACTTGCGATGTTGCGCATAGGCGTCGTCATGAGTTGTGTTCTACCAAACGGTTTTATTTTTCTATAACGTGTATAAAAGGGGTACTCCATCAACACCTAGAATGCGATGTCAACATGAGGAGTAATTTGAAGCATAACTGTAGACGCACTTTTACCGTGCGTAATGCCTTATAACTGCTCCTATTAGTTGCACGTTAAGAGGTTTTAAGAGGTAGTTTCCTGGAATTATGGCAAATCGAATGTGAGACGGTTGATAGACTCAAGTATAAGGAGTGCCCTGTATATTGGAGGCGACAGACACAGAAACTCGCCTTTTGAACAACTGTGTTTTGTGCCGCCATTTTCCGCCTTGCCATTCCTTCATCCGTAGTGCAGCAAGATTGAGGGAGAGCAGTATCTCCGAGCCGATGTCCGTGATCTGAAGACCTACATGGGTGTTGACGATCGAGTTTCTTGAAAGTGCACTCGCATGACTACTCGAGACACTTCCTTCTTCCTTGACATCTTCATCAAGTTCATCGTTTCATCCTCTACTTCACAATAGGACAATATGTAAGTGCATCTCTCGATCTATGGTGATTTCGATGATTCGGTTACACGATCTGTCATTTCATGTCACACATTATCATACATGTTTTTTAATTAATCTTTATGTGGTGCTAGCACTGGTTATGTTAACTACTATTAGATCTATTCTTGTTATTTCATTGTCATGGTCTATCAAATTAATTGCATGTCGTGTGAATTTTCTAACAATCTAGAAACATGTGAGAATTAATACGGATGGACTTATTGATGCGTTGAAATCCGAGCGATTTGCCGGGAGTGATAACTTTAAGAGGTGGCTTACACGGGTCAAGTTCCAACTCATGTCGATGAAGATCTGGTGGGTGATTTTTCTGGTTCTTCTTCTCACTGAGAAGCAGAACCATGACTATGACCTGGACAACTCCACTTTTCTTGGTTGCTTGTTGTCGTTCTTGTTGGATCAGCTCTATGATATTTACATGAGCCACACCTCAGCTAAGGAATTATGGGAGACCCTAGACCACGAATATGCGGAGTCAAATGCTGGATGTGAACTGTATGCTAATGACCAGTACCACAAATACAATATGGTCGATGACGGATTTATCGTGAAATAGACTCATGAGATCCAGTTTCTGGTGTGGGAACATGCACATTTTGATATTGTCTTGCCTGACAAGTTCATGTCTTTCCTGACAAGTTCATGGTTGGTGGAATTATTTCCAAACTACCTCCATATTGTAGTAGTTTTTCACAAGCCATAAACACAAGAAAGAGGCTATAACTGTAGAAAGTTTGATATGAACTCTTGATGTTGAGGATAAGGCAAGATCCAAGTATGTGCCTCATTCTGTTCCGCAGAAAGGGACTCTCTCTAATGCCAATGTGGTTGAAGGTAAATTTAGTGATAGCAATAAGAACAACAAGAACTGGAAAGGAAAAGCCAAACAAAACACTAGCTTTAAGAAGAAGAAAAAGAAGAAGGAAGACTTGACTTGCTTTGTCTGTGGTGAGCTTGGCCACATAGCCAGGAAATGTTGCGATAGAAAATACAAGAAAGGAAGTGGTCAAAAATATGTGAATGTCACTATTAGGGATGGTGGGAGAGCAACTGGATCAGGGTATGTTCCAAAAGTTCTTCTAACATGTCATTCCACCGATTGGTGGTTAGACACAGGAGCTAATGTGCATGTGTGTTCTGACTATAAATTATTATCTTCTTATCAGGCTACCAATAGTTGCTCTGTATTGATAGGCAATGGATCTTGAACTGTTGTACATAGATTGGAAGAGTTGATCCAAAGTTAACCTTCGGAAAGACTCTATCTTTGAAGAATGTGCAACACATCTCTGGAATTAATAACAACTTGATTAGTGGCTCCCTTTTATATCATGATGGCTTTAAGTTAGTGTTTGAGTCAAACAAATTTATTGTTTCAAAGTTTGGTTTATTTATCGGAAAAGACTATGATAGCAGAGGTCTATTTCGCCTTCCAGTTGTTTAACATTGTAATAATCCTGTGAACTCGGTTGCTTGTTCTAGTTCTGAATGCAATGGGAGAGAGGTCATTGTTTGGCACTCTCGACTTTGTCACATTAATTTGATCGTATCATTTGATTGTCCAAACTTAATTCGATTTCGAAAATTTTCATTGAAAGGAGATCTAAGTGTCATGCGTGTGTGCAAGCTAAGCAGCCACGTAAACCTTTTAAAAGTGTGGAAGAGAAAAGCTTGTCAGCACTAGATCTTATTCTCTCATATTTGTGTAAAATAAACAGAATTTGGACTAGAGTCGGGAAAAAATATTTCATATCTTTTATTTATGATGCTACAGGATATTATCAACTCTATCTTATTAAAATGAAAGATGAGATACTATATTGTTTTAAAATCTATAAAGCTGAGGTAGAAAACCAACTAGAAAGAATATCAAACGTGTTAGATCCCATAGAAGAGGAGAGTATCTTTCTAATGATTTCATCAAATATTGTACAGAGAATGGAATTATCCATGAGACAACAGCTCCCTACTCACCCCAATCTAATGGGTGGCATAGCGGAGAAAATGAACACTTACAAACTTAGTTAATGCTGTATTGGACTGTTTTGGTTTATCCAACTCATGATGGGTGGAAGCTATTTTGACCACATTTTTTGTGTTGAATAGAGTTCCATCATCCAAGGGTGAAATAATTCCTTATGAAGGATGGAAAGAAAGAAAGAAAGAAAGAAAGTTTGCTTTCGGTTTCTTACGTGCATTAGGTTGTTTGGCTAAAGTTAATGTGCATGCATGTACGAAACAAAAATTGGGACAAGAAATCGTAGACTGTGTCTTTCTAGGATATGTACAACATAGTGCACCCTATAGATTTTTTGTGATTAAATCTAAGGTTCCTGATATGCACGTTAACAATACGATTGAATCTAGTGATGCCACATTTTTTGAAGATATTTTTCTAATGAAGGATAATGTTGCAACTCGTAGCGAAGCATCAACAAGTTTTACTTTTGATTCCTTACTAATATCCTACCTTATTCTTACATTGAAAAACCTACTGAGGATGACAGTACAAATATTGCACCTTGAAGGAGGAAGAGGCAAGGAATTAAAAAATCCTTTAGTGATGATTTTACTGTCTACATAATTGATGATACAAATAAAACACTTTTAGAGTCATATGCATCGCCAGATGCAGAGAGCTGGAAGAAGGCAATACATAATGAAATGGAGCCCATTTTAACAAATAGAACTTGAGAAATATGTGACTGTCCTGTTGGATGCAAACCTGTTGGATGTAAGTGGATATTAAAAAAAAAAACTCAAACCAGATGGTATAGTCAATAAATATAAGGTTAGACTTGTAGCCAAGCGATTTACTCAAAAGGAATGTGACAATTTTTTATACTTATTCGCCTGTTGCTAGGCTAACCACAATTTTGTGCTTGTTGCCTTTGCTACGTGTCATGATTTTCTCATCCATCAAGTGGATGTGAAGACATTTTTTCCTAAATGACGAGCTTGACGAAAAGATCTATATAAAGCATCCTGATGGTTTTGTGGTGCGTGGGTCAGATAACAAAGTGGAAGTTACAAATATCCTTGTATGGCTTCAAGCAGACATCAAAGCAGTGGCATGAGAAGTTGGATATAACTATGACCTTAGCAGGCTTCGTGGTAAATGAAACTGACACGTGTACTATCGATTTGGTGGAGGTAAAAGAGTAATACTATACTTGTATGTAAATGACATATTAATTTTTAGGACTAGTATCGACGTGATAAATGATGTGAAATCATTATTGTCCAAAAATTTTGATATGAAGGAGAAGTCGATGTTATTTTAAACATAAAATTGATTAAGGGTGAGAATGGGGTTATTTTAAAAAACCTCGTTATATGGAGATTATTCTGAGTCACTTTGGGTACTTAGAGTCTAAAGCTTCTCCAACGCTGAACAATTCGAGTCTAAAGCTTTGTAAGAACAGAGGACAATATATTAATCAATTAAGATACTCCCAAATTATTAGTTCTCTCATGTATTTTGCTAGTACAACCATACCTGACATCTCATTTGCTCTAAGCAAGTTGAACCAATTTACTTCTAATTCTGGAAGACATCACTGGTTCATCAGAACGTGTAATGAGATACATGAGGTACCTTCACATATAGACTTCACTATATTGGGTACCCTCCTGTACTAGAATGGTATAGTTATTAAAATTGGATCTCAGATACATAGAATGGTATAGTTATTAAAATTGGATCTCAGATACAGATGAGATCAAGGCAACTGATATATACATATTCACTATTGGTGGTACTGTAGTTTTATGGAGGTCTCGCAAGCAGACTATATTGATAAAGTCTACGATAGAGGCTGAACTTGTAGCACTCGAGATAGCCACGACTAAGGCAGAGTGGCTGAAACAGCTCTTGATGGACTTGTCATTGATCGATAAACTTATGCCGACCATTCTTTTGCGTTGTAAGAATCAAAGTGGTCACAACTATTGGCAATGCTACAAAAATTTAAAATCCTCAAAACATGTGAAACGGCAAATCAAATTCTTGAGACATTTGAGTAATATTGAAGAGATTATCGGTGAGTACATTAACACTACGAGAAATCTTGCAGATCCTTTTACTAAGGTATTAACACGTGCTGTAATTGATGAAATATCAAAGTAAATGGGTCTGAAATCCACGTGAAGTTATCTATAATGATAACCCAAACTATTTAATCGGAGATCCCGTGAAGTAGACTTTGGGAAAAACAAGGCATATGGATAATTGGAGAGTACTTGTTTATTACTCATTTCCCACTATCAGGTGTGTACTCTCAGTACTACAAGGAAGGATGACTTTATAGTCTTAATGTGTTCTATGACCTATATAGGCAAGGTACGGTCCTGCCAGATATATTTGTAAGAATACATATGTGAGTTTGACTGTGAGATCGCAGTATATGAGATGTGAGTAATCTCACACACACGAGAGCAAGACCGTAATGCTCCAATCATGGGCATGGCTATTGACGACTTAGTATCAGCCATGCTTCCATGTGAAACTTGATTACACAAAACTAGTAATTCAAGGTTATATCTATTGCAATGTTGTGAGTATGTGAATCATGGAATGGTAAGAGCAGCTTAACACGTAATGGGTCTGCACTGCAAAACTGGTATATAAAAGCGCAAAAATGTTACTTGTAGAGCTTGCTTTTTCATGTGGATTGTTAGAACTTAGTCTGTTACCATAGCCAATTTATGGGCTGATATGTGTGGGCTAAGTATCCTAGTAGAAAAGCCAAGAGTCATATGAAGAGATGGATGGAAAGTTTAGTCCAACATTGCTCACCTAGATAGGTGTACTGCGTGACTCTTTGTGTGGTCCTCAACATGAGAATAATTTTGAAAATAGAGGTTGATCCTACGAACACAACACTCACACTCAAGCGTGAACGCGTTTTACGATTTTACGTGTGTAACCACAGCGTGTTTGTGTAAGAAGCTTCCCGAGGACTAACGGTTCATCTGAAATGTGCGCGCACCAACATGAAAAGGCCATTCTTCATCAGGTGAACCGAGATAAGCTGGTACGTGGTTGTACATAAAGTATCGTCTGCCGTGGGCCGAGAAAACGCAATGGATGAAAGAGGACGAAACAGCTTGTGCAGTAGGAAGTACAAGTGTATAACCGCTGAAGTTCATCTCCAGACAAACCATGACGACCCAAGATTGCATCCTAGAAGTACGAACATTGAAACCGCAATCACAAAATGATCATAGATCTGGTGTCAAGAGTAACAGAAATTGGAACAAATTACGAATATCTAGTGTCATCAACAAGGCTGAAAACGTATCAACTACTAGAATGCCAACAGCTGCAGGCTGCCAATGTACACTTTTATTTTAATATAAGGTCTGCTGCACCAAGGAAATATTGGACTAATTCTATTTGTCAAAAGAAACGCTGCCAAGATTTCTCTCAAGGGTCGAGTTCGTTCGCCAATTATCAACTGCTCTTCTTACAGTGGTTCTGGCCTCCAGGATCTCAGCATCAGTGAATTTGTGCTCCACTATACCTATTGGACCAGGCTGTAGAACATGGATTACAGTCTCGACATCTTGCTCCATCTGCCTAAGACCATCAAGAAAGCAGATGAAAACATAATGGATAATCTCCATCCCACTTCCACAGTATTGTGGACCTAAATATGGTATACTAATCAATAGCAGGTTATTGCTGAAAATGTCCATGTATCTTGTACCTGACAAGTTGGGGTAGCCTTTGAGGTAACAGCCTCAGAAAAGACATCACGATAAATTTTCTTGATTCAGATTTCTGTAAAAAAGGTGCCACAATATCAGAAAGAAGATTACCTGATTCTGAAGGAGATGCTAGGCCTGCTAGTTGGATGAAACCCACCCCATTCCAAATTTGAATAAAACCCAACTACACCCATTAGATTGATTTCCCCAAACCAACCCACAATAGGGGTTGAACCGTGGGTTTTCCACAGGTTAAACTTGGGTTCTCCTGCTTTTAGGGATAGTTTTGATGCTACCATGAGAATGAAACCTAAGAAAAAAGGGTGCCTGATCAGGCATGTTGCAATTTTGTTGTTTGGATGCTACCACATGTGCCTGAGGAAGGAATACTAACCAAATAGCACTTTCTAACAAACCAGATGTACATACAGCAGGGCGTCTCCACCACATAGCAGTGAATTGGCCAACCTATGGAGATTGCTAGTGGAGTGGCTCTGATCCGAAGACCACTAAAACAGAATAAGTGCTCTACCCTGCTTCTCCTCCGCCACTCCACAATCGAGCAGATCGCTCTGAGGCCACCTCTGCCATGAGATCTCATCATCCGCGAGCAGGCCGACCATGAGTCCCACAGACAAAGCTTATGTACATTAGCTTACTGCCACTGCTTGCATCCGGAGTGTAGAGGATTGGGGTACGACTGATGCATCACTGCTCCGACACGCCCCAGCCCCAAATCATCTTCAAATGCCGCGCGGTCGTTGAGCATTGGCTCACCAGAACAGATGAATCTCATGGCAGATGGGCAAAGGGTCACTGCAGCCTGCTCCAGCTTGTTGTCAGTGTCCTGATCATTATCATCAACGAACAGGGGACGGCGGTTGTCGGTATCCTGGATACCAGAGACCCCTGATACCGCACTTAAAACCAAATAGTTCATATGTCCGAGTTGAAGGCTTCCGAAGGCAACACACGTCTGACAGCACTGGGCCCGCATCCCTCGTTTGGGTAGCTTCGGTGCTACCACGTGTCCTACGGGACCTGACCTACCTCCATTCACAGGGAAGCTCTAGTTCCGCCACGTGTCTAGCAACTCCGGACCTAACCCCTAGCAGAGGGAAGCTCCGGTGCCACCACTTGTCAAAAGGCTTCGGACCTACCTCTCCACAGAGGGAAGCTCCGGAGCTGTCACATAGCGGACCTCCGGACCTAAGCCCCCAATGGGAAGACTACAAAATCTCCAATGGTACGGACATTCAAGAGGCTATTAAACAGCCGTTACAAGACCTGATTAACGTGTCATTAATTCAACATTAATGACAAACGATCAGAGGACCATCAAGACCGGTAACGCCGCCATTAAGGCACGTTATTACACTGTTAATCACGATTATGTATGTGGATCGTGTATAGGTGAGTTATTACAGCAGGGACCACCTGTCGGGTCAGGCACATACTGTAATGGCCAGCCCTTAACATATAAAAGAGTTGTGTCACATGGTAAAGGACAACTAAGCTCACACGCATACATGCAACTACTGACACTCGCCACAGACACACATACTCAATCAATAACCATCCCGTAGAGTAGAATATTACGCTCAGGCGGCCCAAACCATGTAAAAACTTCTATGTCATCATCTTGTTCTTGATCTTACGCGCCCCATCCGAATACGAACCTCCGCAGACTACGCTTTAGTAGTACTGGGGGAAGTGTCGTTGCTACATTTCGACAGCGGTGTAGACGGCTCAGGCACGCATCGCTTTGTGCTGTGAGTTCTCAAGCAAAAAGTGCCTGAGCTCCTTGCCTGAGTCAGGCAAGGTATCAAGGGAGCAAGAGCAACCAAACACCACTTGCATGAAGCCAGCCGTTCCAGGCAGAAAGATAATTTCTCTCAGGGCACCAACAAAACAACCCCTAAGAAGCTCATTATGCAGTTAGCGCTTTTGTGGTCCAAACCTGCTGCCATGTGCGTGTTGGCTGGTTTATATGAGTTTGTTAGTCTATGACGAGTACTGCTCTATTGTATAAATGATGTACATAAATATGAAGAATACGACACAAAGTTGCATTCCATGCTTCTTTGCTGCTAACATATAAGGGTACCTCAACTTGTACATGTACATAGCTACATAAAGTTTGGTTTCAATAAAGATATCAGAGCACCAAACAACAAGAAAATTTAACAAGCCAAGAGAACTAGAGAATAACACTGCAGTCGAAGTGGGATCAACTCTACAGTCTACACATAATCAGAAGAAACAACGTAACATGGCATTATGCTTGGGGAACAACAAGCTACTGCAGTGCCTCCTGTGATCAAAATATCATCTAAATCCAAAATAAGTAATGCCAAATATGGTTTCTTCAAATTGTTCCATGCAAAATAGGAAATAACTGGAGTTTCCCAGTTCCATGCGTGAAGAAAGGCAAAAGGTTTATGACTTTGGAGAACTTAATAAAGTAAAAGGCGGCTAGACATGTCCCACTAGTCACCATCCCTAATCATAAACAAAATTATCAGCGCAATTTACACTGATTTTACAGTAAAAAACAAACAAACTAGCTGGTAACCAGAACATGATGAAGTACATGTAATTGGAATATAAACATGATGCAGCAAAAGAATCAGAATCTGAACATGAATAGAAATATTATTTAAACCACCAATCACACTGTATGAAATCCATTGTTATCCTAAACAGTAAAAAGTGTTTAAACGGTGGAGGTCTGTTTACTGTTTAGACGGTGTTTAAATGGATTAAACGGTATGTATTGTAGCAACAAGTACATTTTTTACTTCAACGTTCTGCGATAGATGTTCAAATCAAGTTTAGAGTAATGTTTGGAAAGAGGAAACAATTTAACTTTGACGTCATATAAAGATTAAAGAGAATCACAATATTGTACTGTCACAGGTGAAGCTCCATGCCGCACTGCCAAATCATAATATTCAGAGTGAAAACAAGACATCTAAGAAACCTAAATAAATATTTTAACCTTCAACTGCTAATGGTTGTTTTATTATGCTTTTCTGAAACGCAACAAGTATCGTGGAAAATACCACTTCAGATGTGTACAAATGAGTTTAGAAAATGCTCAGTTGACACTAAGTTAAAAATTTATAACAATACTCAATGTACTAGATTTAATCGATTTGATGACATTAATTCAAAATTTAAAATTACAGGACAACCTGTAGAGTTTGACCGGCAAACTAATCAGGTCAGAACGAGCGGGGTGCACCTTATCCTCAGGTTCAACCAGATCAGGGTGCATACCAACCTCTGGGTCGCAGACGCTACGACCAGATATGCAATCTCAGCCTCTGCGCAGGTGCTAAAACCAGATGTGTGTGTGTGTGTGTGTGGGTGGGTGGGTGGGGGGGTGGCAGCGAACCTGGCAGCAGTTCTGTTCGCCCGATGTACGCCCGCAGGAGCGACGCACGGGAGGCACCTCGGCGGCAGCGGTGCGCCGGTGCGGGCGGAAGCACCTCGGCGGCGCGATGTGTGCTCGATTTTAGGGCGGAGGGCGCGGCGCTTAACGGGCACAAAAAGCAGATAAGGGTCCGATTTCTAAAATTTGTTTAAACCCGAATCGATGCCGTTTCGGTTAATCCGTATACACCGTTTAGACGCCGTTAAAAAGAGGTTAACCGTTTACAGGTCCGTTTAGGACCTAAAGTACGCATCAACTCATTGTTTACCGTTTAAAGGTGCATTTAGAATAACACCGATGCAGTCTAGTTCAAACGCCGAGCATCCACTGGAACCGGATCGTCGAACGGCTGCAGCCTGCAGGGCAAACCAGATTCCCAGTTCTGCTGTGGAAGTTACCCAACAACGAACGGTGAAGCTCCAACTAGAGGCCATGGTTAATACAGCAGTTTGAAGATGTTCTGAATGCCAGCGCTTTAAACAGAAGTGGACACATGCTCACAAATTGTATCTTTCGTACCAGCAGGAAAAGATTTCAATCAAAACATTCATGAAGTAAATGAGACAAATGTGGCGAGTTCTTGTATCTTCCGTGACATCCAACCTGATCAATACATGGCGATAAGCATGGAAAATTAAATCACCACCATTTAAAGCCCGTTTGGTTTCGCTTTTCTGATACCCTATTGTCTTATGAGCATGATTTTGTGATAAGCCATTCTCTAAATAATCGATTGGCTGGAGTACTGAGATATTTGGCAAACTTGATTTTCTCAATGGATTATCACCGATTTGTCTGTAAAATGACTTTTATGCCACTAGAGCTCATTAAAACTAATTTTATCATTTTTCTGTATTATCTAATTATGCATATAATATTATGTGCTCTATTTAGGGGTGGGCAAAAAAACCGAAACCGAAAAACCGAAACCGAAATAACCGAGACCGGAACCGAAAAAACCGATATAACGGGTATCGGGTACCTGTTCGGGTAACAACTTTGGATAACCGGAAAAAAAATTCGGGTTCGGGTAAGACTCCCGGGTACCCGAATACCCGAACAAAAGTTGACCTGCTCTGCACTGCGAGTCTGCAACCAAACCCACTAATAGTGACCCTTCGTGAATCGTGCTCAGCTTTTAACCTGCAGGCTGCAGCAATGAATCAGTGCAGTCCTCATCAAGTCATCCCTCACTCCTCACGACTCTTCATCTTCACTCCTCATCTCCTCACTTACTCACAGTTCAAGCCTCACGCCTCAGCCCCCAGGCAAAGAAAATCAACTCTTCTCCTCATTCCTCCACACTCCACGTCTAGGCAGCAGGCACAGATAGGCAATCAGTTCAACATCTGCTTTTAAAATTGTAAGTCACTTCTAGCTTCTCAACATATCTACAAATTCAGCAGTAATTTTCGGAGAGATTTAAAAATTGGAGTGCTCTGATAGAATTGTAAATTGATAGACTCATTTCCTTGTTTTTTGTTGGTAGATGTCCACTGAACTAGGGCCTGATGGTGTTACTGGGGTGCTAAATGGTGACACTAATGCAGAAAATAACAACAATAAGGTGGTTGAAATTTGGTATGAAGAAAATGGCATGACTGAGAAAGGGAAGAGAAAAGAGAAGGCGAAAGAAAATATGAATTTGCTGATTTTTGTTGGTGCAGTCCTTGATCCAAGATATAAACTATCCGAGTACACTATGTTAGCTATTGAGGAGATATTCGGTGTGGATGTTGGGCAGAAAATTGAGGCTGCTGTAAAAGCGTGTATTCATGAGTTATATGAAGAATATAGGAAGATATATGCTCCACAAGATGCCACAACAGATGTCAGTGACTCCCAGCAACCAAAAGAAACGCAAGGCAGTATGATGAAGTCCCTAATTGCTAAAAGATTAAGGTTGGGAAGTGGTGCAAGTGGTAATATTAAATCTGAACTTGACAAGTACCTTTCTGAAGATACTGAGGATCATGAAAATAAAATTAACATTCTAATATGGTGGAAGATAAATTCAACAAGATTTCCCATTTTGGTGCGCTTAGCTCGTGATGTGCTAGCAATTCCAACATCAACGGTGGCTTCAGAATCAGCATTTAGCACAAGTGGCCGTATACTTGATGACTTTAGAACCTCACTAACTCCATTTATGTTGCAAGCACTTATTTGTACACAAGACTGGTTGCGAAGGACCACCCCTATCGATATACAGGAGAACATGGAACAACTAGCTGAATTAGAAAAAGGTAACAAACCATTTTTCTTGCTTGCAATCTAATAGCTTTTACTGTATATACATTGTTACAAAAAACATGATTGTTTTTCTGTGTTTTGCTTGGTTTTTGTTTCAGAATTGATTGAAGAATACAATGATAAAGGGAAAGGTAAACGCAAGATTGATGACCCCATTTCTCCGCCAGTGCCACAAGCTAGCAAATCCAAGAAGATTTAACTTAAATCATGGTCTACAAGCTACGAATGATTCAAATCTTGTATTTTATTTATGAGTTGTAATGTGTGAAGTTGTTATATTGAATCACTTATTTATGAAGTTATTAGTAAACTCGTAACTTATTATCTTGTAAGATTACTTTCATGAACGATATTGGGTATTTCGGGTAAGACCGAAGACCGAACCGAAATTTAGGTACTCAATTTTTTCGGGTACCTAATATTTTGATAAGATTTCGGGTAGCGAATTTAAATAATCGAATTTTGAAGAAAACCGAAAAAACCGAACCGAAATATCGAGTAGACCGAACGCCCACCCCTAGCTCTATTATGGTTGGTGCGGTAAATTTTTTTCGAAAGAGTAATTCAGTGACCAAAATAACAAATCAAAGATGGAGTTTGGAACTCGAACTTCAACCCATGATGAAGTTCAGAACTCGAAGAACAACCCAGAACTCACACCAGGATTTAAGAATTCGAAGAACAATCCAGAACTCGCACCCAGAACTTCCATTTAAGAGTGGCAGCTCAGGCTCAGCTACGCTTCCCGTCTCCCACACATAATCACGCAAGCGGATAAAGGGAGGGGAGGGCGTGCCATGGGGTGCTTCAAGATGGCCCGGATCTCGGAGGGCCGGGTAAAGCCAGCGTCGGGGACGCCCGACGAGACGCTGCCGCTATCGTTCGTTGGTGCAGCGACAGGCTCTGAGGCGGCCAACGCGGGAATGGCAGGTGTTACGGCGGCGCCTGGAGACTGGGTGCTGACAACGGTTCAGACAGCTGATGGAGCCAACGGCGGCAGAGGAACGAGTCAGGTGAAAGGGCAGCGAAAGAAAAAGGACCTCGATTCTTCAGTTCGCGGGATATCAGCCGCGATACAGGTAATCTAAGTTGCTGTTGTTTTCTAGCTTTTCTAATGAGCCGCTTAGAAAATAAGCAAACAATAAATTAGATTGTTTGAATAGAATTCTCGTTTATTTTCTCTGATAAGCTGATTTTAATTGGAACCAAACAGGGCCTAGAGCAGCCCAAATAGGAAATAAAAGTTGCACGGTTGGCATTTTACACTTATTACAGACGAAAATGCACTGGCCCTGGACTGCTGTGCAGTACCTAACTTGTATGCCTCTGATGTCTGCCAGATTTTTAAACAACATAAATAAATGAACAGCCAAGGTGGTAGAATAAGTGACAAATAAGAATGTCTGGCGGATGACAAACCTGTGATGTCTGTGTAGGAGATCCATTCGATGGTACAGTAGAAAACCAACGAGGTAGAACTTGTGTTCCACTGAAGTGAGATCTTGGCCTATATGCCAGAACCTAATGAACACATACATACCAATGATACAAGTTAGAGCAGAACGAACTTTCATTCTTCTAAAGCAAAATAAATCCAATACATGAACATATAAATGGTGTTTCCAGAATATATCCACATAAGAAGGAAAACCGCTAGCTAAACATAATTCCTGAATTGATGTTCTCGAAGGAAGGACAACTATACAACCACAAAACATCAATCGGGATTTACCTTCTTGCTAAAATATGATACTGGTGCCATTCTAAGAGACAGATAGTCAGCATTCTTCCTAATTTTATCCGAGCCCCCAATGTAATAATTTGCTAGATATTGTTCTCCATTAAATTGAATGGAACCAAGCAGCAATAACACCTCATGTGAGGTCAATGGTTTCAAGGAACAGAAGCTAATGAAAGACAAATGTATCAAAAGCAGAACTCATCTATATTGAGGATTCATCACCAGAGATATAAGAAAATTTTGTGTCTGAGCCACTGAAAAGTCGCACCTATCCTTCATTATGAGAAAAAAACACGCCTAAAAAATTACAACAGAAAAGATTGGGGTACAATTCAATACCACCAAAAAACTGCTAGCAGTCTCTTGGAGCAATTAGTGTCATGTGTTATTCAGCCCTGAAAGAGGAATAGAAGAGTGTGACAGATCAGAAATACCCTGAGCTGAACAAACAGCCAGCATCAAACACATCACTTCCATCAAAAAATCCCTCTAGCATAGAGCTGATGCATCATTATCTAAGTCTCAGATATACATCCAACATTTCTTTTCCAGGCTGAGCATATCCAGCGGAGACCTCCAGAAGCACCGGTAAACAGTGGGATTATAAAGACCAAGGTTGACATGGCAGGAAGCAATGAAGCGAGACTTAAAAGAGTGAGTCATTGCTAGAGATTTGGCTCATGATAGGACTGCATGGAAATTAGCAATTTATGTACCAAAATCTTAATTTATCCGTATTTTGTTACTCTTATCTTCTTTATTATTAATTCATTTCTAAAATAAATAAAATTTTGAGACAAAGACTTAGTTGTTGTTGTTGCTGCTGCAATATACTTCTTTCCTTACATCATGTTCATCGATGAGGCTAAGAGATCGCACACAACTAAGTGAGGACGGTACCAAAAACTCCCACGGCGGTACTAAAAACGAGATACCAAAACAGACGCAAACCGAACCACCAGGGCCAGATTAGGCCGCCGGGAGCCAGGTCATCTATCACGCACGGCAGATTACCTGACCACAACGAGGCCAAATGATCTCGCGCGGAAGAAACACATCACAGGTAGCAGCCACATGCCAGGAGAGAGAGCGCGCCGGGATACGAGACGAACGAACCTGGCCGATGCCGAGGGGGGGAAGCGTCACGGCGGGATGGCGAGGGAGGGAGGAGAGCGCGCGGGCTCCGGCGAGCGGTTGCGCGGCGTCGGCGCTTGAGCGGGAGAGGGCGGCGACGAGGGGTAGGGCCTTGGATCGCGCCAGGATTCGCGACGCCATGGCGAGGTCCGATTTCTGTCAGAGGCTCGCACTCGCACGCCTGTGGAAGAAGTGGCGCACCAGAAACCAGAGAGGACAGCGCCGCTTATGACTAGGATTCCGGGTCGCCTGACCACACGGCCCATCACTGGCCCAGTCAGCACACCAAAGAGCAGCCCATTCAACTGCATTCCAACCGTAGCCCGTCACCATTAGAGATAGGCAAAGCGTTTACAATTTTTTTGGAAAGACCCGGCAAAGTCGGTGGTTATATTATGTTCGAACAAGTATATTTTCTGGGAGAATGACTACAATGCAATCAGGTGTTTGGTGCAATCGTGCAATCAAACACTCTCTTATTTAACCCCCTCCACCACCCCTCCATCTAATAGAGGGAGTTAAATAAAAATAGACAATGACCGTAAGATACAGATCCGACGGTTGTGGATGCTTGATTGCACGATTGCACCAAATCTTTGATTGCATAGTAGTCATTGCCATTTTCTGGTGTACCGCGGTATACATAAGACATAAGAAAGACATTAGGATGTGGAAGACGTGCTGGCGCAGGTGCTCCCGCTGTGGTCCAGAGGGAGATCAAATCTCGGATCTCTCTTCTAAGTTGTTCTATAGATCTTTCCTTATCCCCAAAATTTATTTTATTCCGTTCACACCAAAGGACTCAGCATTCCAGGATGACCAGGGTTCGGCTACTCTTGTGTTGCGCCGATGTACCAGGGGGCATGTTTTGAAACTACGTACAACCTCTCTGACCAGCTGTCCACAAGGCCGGAGTCCGCAGCCCCACTCCAAAGTCTTGAATGACACGACTCCAGATTTGCAGAAACACTGGACATTCAGCGAACAAGTATTCAGCGATCTTCAGATTTCTGTAGCAGAGAACACAGAAATAAGAGTTTGGCTATCCTTTATTTTGCAGGCACGCCAAGGTCCACAGACGATTTTGTGCAAGCAGCCAAGCAAAGGTTTTGCATTTCGGCGGTGCCCAGACTGTCCATATCTTGGCAGGGAACCAGGACACAAGACCTCCCTCAAACTGTATCCTATACCCAAACTTAACATTGTATGTTCTATTTTCTATCAAGGCCAAGGTCAGTTCATCTTGTTGTTCGTTGTCCAACTCTACCTCTTCCAATTCCTGCCATATCAGTGCAAACTCGTGCAAAGCCTGAACAGTGAGCTGCCTAGCTAGATCTCTGGGCCACTGATTCGCTTGTAAAGCCTGAGCAACGATACGTTGTTTGTGCGTGGTACAGTCAAACAGCAGGGGATATCTTGCCGCTAGTGCCTTGCCGTTGAGCCAGTTCGATGTCTAGAAGTGTGCGAGTTTTCCATCCAAGTGACACCCTTGTGCATACTGCAAATATCTGTGTTTTGATGTCATCCATCTCCAGGTCTATGGATCCCCCAAGCCTATTGGGGAGCGCCATCTAAGCTAGTGCTATCGCAGCCGCATGGCCAACCCCAGCCGCTGGTAGTCTGTGATGCCAAGTCCTCCTCTATCCAACGGCCAGCAAACAACAGACCATGCCACTTTGCACTTTCCGCCTGTCACGTCCAGAGTGCCAGCCCATAGGAATCGTTGTCACACTTTGTCAAAATCTTTTATGAATTGTTTGGGAGGCTTTAAGACAACAAGGGTATTGTTGATATTCCTTACACACCACTAACAATTCATCTCCGGCTAGTGTACCAGAAATGCTTGTTGATAGTTCCTTAGGATTACAGAATAAATTACGCAAGCGCACAGAAATATTGATGTAACATTTCCTCTCAAAAGAGTATTCTAAAAGTGTCATTTATTTTATCCCAAGGATGGCTAGGTGGAAGTGTAGCAATCATCAAATGGAAAGTGTAGAATAGTCTAGGTAGGGTTCTAGTGAGGATGGATAATAGATAATTGGAGGTAGTGTGACACACACAAGATAATTCTATTCTAAGGGGGATAAATGAATTCTAGAGAGATATTAAACTAAGTGATAGTGAGTTACTCCTACAATGCTTCTATTGTACATATAGATAGTCTAAGTCAATTACTAATGAATCATGTTAATGTTAAATTCCTATCTATGTTGTTCAACACATCGAGCACGGGTTTACCTCTAGCAATACTAGGATGATTCTCGTATAGAGCCTGTAGCATAGCCGAACGTGGAGGATTACAAAGGAAAGATAGGGCTGTCAGCACCTACTGCCTACCTCTTCAATCCGTGGGTCTACGAGACATTCAACACTACTTAACTATCCTAGCACCATGCTAGCATATTAAGTAAATACCTTCAGAGGCTAGGCACAAGCCATCCTAAGACAATGAACTAAATCATCATTGAAACCAATGTTCATACAAAGCATAGTTATTAATATTAATATAATCATATAATAATTAGTTTGACTATAGTGGGGGTTTATAGTGTTTATGATGATAAGATGAGATCAATATAGTGCAATTATAAAGACTATACCTACCACATACTTGGATTCCAAAATCAAACAAGAAACGCGTCATCCAAGCATACGTATAATGGAAGACTAAAGATAATATCTTTATTATGAATAAAGTCACAAATACAGGAAGGAATACATGGGCCATATTGTAGAAGTGTTCTTGTGACACTTTCCCCGAACCTGCTATGAGAGCAGCCCGCGGAGGTTCTTGATCGGCAGGGCTTAGTCCTAAATGGAGGGATTGCGCGTATGAGAGTGGTGAAACAGTGGTTTTACGTGGTTCAGGTCCTCGAAGCGTAATATCCTACTCCACGGCGAGGTTGTATTGCTAGTGTGTACGAGTGTGTAGCGTGTGTATGCATTAGATTGGGGATCTTTTGTAACGGTGGCAGTTCGGTCCTTTTATAACAAGGCCGGACGCCTTACAAGTGGGGTTTGGGACCTGACAGGTGGCCCCAAAGTGATCTTATCCTAAAAATCTAAGGCTTCTTGCATAAGCCTCCTCTGATTGTGGCTTGAAGACCTGTCGTCTTGCCGCCTCCTAGGCCAGTGGCCCAAGCATGGGGTAGGCCTGTGGCGTCTTCACTGGTATGTGATTGGGTGCAGCGGTCCCTGACCGTTGGCATGCTCTGTGTTATCCGTCGAAGGTGGGTACATGTCTTCAATACTTGATTTAGATGGGGCGCACCATCCCTTAACTCCCGCACCCCACTGTCCGGGCAAGTTGCAGGACACGTGGCAGCTCCGGGGCTGGCGACTGCTGGGGAGGCCAAGTCCTGTACTTCGAGACACGTGGCAACTCCTGAGCCCTTCTCTACAGGAGATGTCCGACCTGGTGCTTCGATCCACGTGGTTGCACCAGAGCCAACTCCTATAGTGGAGTGAGGTCCCGTCCAACCAAACACGTGGCAGCTTGGGAGCCCATCTCACCGGAGGAGCTGGGTCTCGTCTTTGAGGTCCAGGTGGTAGTGCCGAATCCCGTACATGAGGAAGGTTGGGGTTCGACACCTTTTGGACATGAGGCGCCACTAGACGTACTTAGAAACTTCCAGCCTGTGTGCGAGGGTACCCCATATGCAGGGTACCGACAGTGGCTCCTGGGTCCACCTTGGGGGGAGGTGATGAGCTCGAGGGTGGGGCCCTATCCATGTTTTTCCGCACTGCTTTTTGAATTTTATCTTGCTCAGCTGAAGCGGTGGGCGCTTCTGCCAATGCAACCCCGCGTCCTCTCCTGGTCGAGAGACTATGTCGACGTGATCGTTGCTTGCGGTAGTATCTTTGCCCTCTGCGATGCCTTTAATTGCGATGGTTCCCAATGTAGTTATAGCACTTACGCTTGTTCTGCCTTTATGGAAACCGCTCCAGCTGTCTTCTCAGGTTGCTGACCGCTCGAGCCAGCTCTTCTGACAAAGGACCTAGGCCCCATTGTCATTGATGTTGTGGGTTGAGTAGTGCGAGTCGGGCCCTTGCGATCCGCACGATGTTCTCAGGTGTTGCAGGGGTGACAAAAAAGGAAACTATTGCTAGAGGGGATAGTTCCTTCCTTACTCACACCCTGTCGCACAAGCTTTCGCCTTCTTCCTTGAGCGCCCGAACCTTCACCACTTAGCAAAATCTCTTATTCTTGCTTGCTCCAATGGCCTCCAAGTTGCCTCCTTCTCGTTTCCATATGGCAGAGGATCTGGTGCCAATGAGACGACTACTTGGCTGGGTGGCAGCAGAGCAAGGATGGATGATCCGCTGTAGATCTCCTGCTCTTCAAGACCTGCACGAAGACGAGATTGTTCTCTTCATCGCATTTGTGTTTGCGGGGCTTGGGATCCCGTTGTCTGGGTTCTTCCTCGCATTGCTGGAGGACTACGGGCTGCAGCTGCACCACCTGTCGCCGAACTCCATCGCCATGGTTGCCGTGTTCATCCACTTTTGTGAGGCATTCGTGGGCATCCCACCAATGGTACAGTTGTTTCGATTCTTCTTCATGATAAATACCACTGGAAGGAGCACGACGAGCCAAGTGGGAGCCTACTACTTCCGTCATCGGGACAAGACCTCCCGGATCTACATTGCTTCCCTCAAAGGGGGCAAGTGGGGCTGCTGGAAGGAAGACTGGGTGATCGTGAGGACCGAGGCCCATGCCTTGCTGATGATGCCCTCTCAAGACCTGGCCTCTGATCCCACCACCTGGGATGCATACCAAAGGTTAAAGAAGGAGTACAAGCCGGTGCCGAAGAGGATCCATTTCATGGCGGACAAGGGCTTGACCTCCCTGATGGTGCTGGTAGACTTCTTGTGCTGCCGCATCGTTCCCCTTCAGGGGCACCTGTACGGAGCCTGGATCTACTCTAGCAAGTATGACCAGTGTCGGTTGGATTAGAGCGATCCAACCCCCAAGATGCTGGAGGAGATATTGAAGGTGGTGACTTGCGACATTGTCGATGATGAGCACATCTCCATCCCATATGTCTGTCAGCCGCTCTTCATGACCCGTGGCATATAAGTGTGGAGCTTGATGCCGAACGTCAACGTGTTCGGCCTTGTTCGGCTGCACCCTGAAGAGACAACTGGGGCTTCAGCGTTCCTGGAGTGGTGTTGTGCTATGACGTAACAAGGGTTGGAGTCTACCCCACGTCCTTCGGAAAGGGCGGAGGTAGGGCCCTCAACAACCTCCGACAGGGTGGAGGACAACCAACCAGCGCTAGCTCCTACGCTGGGGAAGCGTTCCTGTATCCTGGTCGCGGGTGCCGCCGCGCCCGTGCCGAAGAGGCGAAAGCTGACGCGGGGGGACGATTCTCTAATCTCCCATCGCGAGGGAGCTAGAGCGACTGAAGCCTCCGTCTTCAACCTGGTCTTTGATTCCAGCGGCTGCTCTGGTTTTGGAGGAGGTGCAGAGGAGTCTACACCGATTGTCGCATCGATGCAAGTCATCCCAAAGTAGGTGCCAGAGGCTGTGGTGCCAGCCTTGTCGTCGGGTCCAGGGGGCCTCGATCCGCCATGCGAGCTGGAAGGCCAGGGTCTCTAGAGTAGCTCGACAAGCATGTAAGGCGCAATTTCTTCCTCTGCTATTTTATTTGTTGTTTCTTCGCTCCAACGGAGTCGGTTTTGCTTTTCAGAGCATCGTCGGCCAACATAGTTTAAAAGCCCTAATTTTTAGAGGATCATCTCAGCTAGGAGACCCAAGTGTAGAAAAGAAATCACAATAGCAAGTGCCAAAAATCAAATCAGTTTCAAACCTATTGGAAGGATTCAAAAATTTAAACTTACCTAGCATTCAAACTTGAACAAGATACAAATATGAGTTTACCATTGGATTCCTAATATTTCAAATAGTCTCCCAGCAAATTTTCATAATATTTGAAGCATGTTTGATATTTAATTCAATGGCTACACTGAATTCCACTCAAATTCGAATTCAAGTTTAAATTCAAATGAAACTTGGTCAAATTAATTATCTGAACTCATAATTTAATTCTCCATATTTAAGTTGGACTTCCCACAAATATCTAGCAATTAATGGATGAATCTAGGTGGGGAAAATTGACTGTCCGGTGAAGATAAGGATGAAATCAGTGGGACTCACCTGTCATGGACTTCTCTGTTTTCCCCTGTTTCATCACAGAGCAACACCTCATGGCATGCAAAATCCACCCAGCTGCCTGTGTGCTTGGTTCATGCCTTGGTTGTGAAGCCAGCTGAGCTGCAGATAAGGGGAGAGTTGATCCTTCCACTTGCTCACGGTGCAATACAGCAGCAAGCTTTCTCCTCATATGTTTTTCTTTTTCCCCAGTAACCACCTCACTTGTGCTTCCTTGCAGCAGCTGTTCCTGGCCGATTCTCACCTCAATCCCTGAAGCAAAAAGGTGTGCCGGCACTCCTAGATTCCTCTCGTAAAGTTTCAGGTCAAGCTATGGCTCCTAGCTCGCTAGTTTCAAATTTCATCGAAGCTAGTTCATACCTATGTCGCTAGGTCATCGATTCAATTTTGTTTTTAGTCGTTCACCACCTCTTGACGCACATCTCAGTCAAATTTTAGTAGCATCTATTGAGGAATTGCTGAGTTCCATGAGTTTTCCCCAACACCTTCTAAAATGGCGCTGTTCTCCGTCGAGACCCAACCTTCGGCCAATTTATCCACGATTTTGATCCATAATCATGTTCTCATTGTTTCCAAGGTTAATTTGGTGAAAATCCCGTTCGATTTGGCGCAAAAATGAGTGAAATCGAGATCACCCTAGGTGCTTCAGCCGCTGGTCGAGCGCCCCTGCTGGAGGTTGAAGACAACCCTGCCAAAATGGCCCACGGTTAAATGAGTTAGACCATTTTCTCTGTGCTGGTTCTATGCTGAACTTATAAAATCTATATCTCTTCGATTACTTGTCCAAAAATTCCCAAATAAATTTTTTTGGAACCAACATGATCTGTACTTTCAAGTGGTGCTCTTGGATCTGTATAACAAATCCCTAAATGGACGTCAATAATTCCATGAAGCAAAATGTTATTGGGATTAATTCTTGACTCTCAATTAATTCAAAAATTCCCAAACTTGACCAGATCATTCCACATAATTTCCTTAAGTTCCAGTAAAAGTTTTAGGTCCATTTGAGTTGATTTGTATTGCCAAATTATGTTTCCAATCTGTATGTGCCTAACAATTCCAAAATGCCCAGAAACTTTTCAGCAAATTGTCCAACTTTGTAAATTCAGTATCTCCCAGTATAATGCCTATAAAATTATGAAACCATTTTTGTTGAGTCACTATTGACCTCCTATAAATAGAACACCAACTTTTGGCCATGTTAAAGTCCCAGATTGCCCATGAAAATTCTGGGAATGGTTTATCTGCATTGAATTTGTACAACAGAGACTTCCATGAACTTAGCCCAATTTTGGCCAGAACCTCACTCATATCACCTAATTTCCACTATAAAATTTACAGAACCAGTGGCCATCTTTTAATATACTTAACTCTCTTTCCTTTAAGCTATGCAATAATACCAATATTGATTCACTTGCATTGTTCTTTTCATATCGAATAGTTGCCGAGCTCGAGGAGATCCCGGAGCCACTGGAAGTCATCAATCCAGAGACTAACTTTAACCTCGTCTCACAACCAGGCAAGCCCCGGTTTGTATTTAACAGCGTTTTAAACTTTAATTTGTATCACACTATATGGGTTAGCATGTATGTGCATTAAGTCTAAGTTTTCTTGGAGTTTTCCACATGCATGACCAGAGAACCAATGAGAGAAGGGTAATTGGTTAAGTCCTCGATGAGTCCATGCTATGCTTCATGTTATAGTTGCTTCGGTAGAAGTCGATTAGTTGGAATCTACTCGTGAGTTCGGGATTTGGGTTCACACGGGATTGGTCTAGTGAGAGATTCACCATTTGGTTAAATATGAGACCGGGCATGGAGTAGGAGCAGCAGGACATAGGGGCCTGTCAGCTGTAGCTGTGCTTGTGTCAGCCATTGATCGATCCATGTGCGACCCTATTGAGCAAGTTTGAATGTACCAAAGGCATACTGGATATATAGAACCCGGTAAACCAATGTAAATTGTCCACCTTAGTGTCGAGACATACCCTACCGCCTTATAGGTGCGGGTTGAGAGCAGGTGTAAACCTGCCAGCGGGTACGTCGTACTCCGTGTGGGGGCCTCTTGCTTGTAGCAGTGGGACCGGTCCGGCGTGTAGGTAGCGGGTGAAAGTTTGCCGCATACAACATCAATGGAGTGTGCCTTCGCAGCTCCGAGTGTGGGTGTATGTGTCATGCTATTCAGGTATCCCTGCAGGTGTATATCCATTCGAGTCGCCGCCCCTCGCGGTTATTGAGTACCGCTTGTTCACTGAGTCATGACGTAGTTAATTATTTGGAGCTTAATATTATTGAATCATGCTTTATGGATTAAATAATGTATTGATACTTTTATGTTTAGAACAGGTTGCTCACTAAATTTCAGATTCATGAAGCCTTAATTTGCTGCTAAAAGCTGAAAGTAAGGACTTACATTTAGGCGAGTCTTTTATTGAAAACTGATGTCCTATATTACGTATATCTTGCATATAGAGTTTCATGCTTAGTGGAGATGGTTAAGTATTGCTGAGCCTTTGTGCTCACGGTTGCTATTTTAAGTTTTTACTGCAGATGATGACTTTTTGTGATGAAGGGTTCTCTAGTGAGGCGTTGCCCTCGTCGGGGTACACGGCCGAGTTGGAACCTTGCACGCCGCCGTGATGTGTTGTGTGTGCTGCTAGTGTGATTCTGTTCTAGGGTTGAACGGAATAACGTTTGCATAGCTTAGGCTTGAGTGTCGAGAGCTATGAACTTATCTTCCATTATAGTGTATTTTACTGTACATTATTTGTAAAAGACAAAACTTGTATAACACTATGTTGTTCTATGTAATATGATGTACCTTTTTTGTGTGCTGTTGGGTGCCGCATCGCACGACACCATCCAATTGTGATTCCTGGAATGTAGGGACTCCGGTCCCCACAGCCTGGTATTAGAGCCGCATTGGGAATATCACGCTTAAAAAGGATCGTATTACGAGAAAAAAAATTAGGTTTACGGTGAGGAATCGGTAGTAGCCCACATAAGGACTATTAATAGCATAGTTACTTAAGGTGGCAAAGCTAACATATGTGTTATAATATTCTTTAACGATGTTCCGATGTTAGGTAAGAGGTAAGGTACACCACCGCAAGCGGATCAATTGCGATAAGCTCACCATGCGAGAGGTAGCATGTGATGGTTTCCGTGGCTTAGCACGGAAAGTCAATATGAGTCTCTGAAACTCTCCATGTTTCTGAGAACATATGACACGCGGTATCTCAGCGTGCTTCAAAATTAGTGGGAGCCCCCGTCGGGTGGGACATAACCTGATGCGCCTTCTACTGGTGCAGCATTATGCAAAGATGTGGGACCCTGTTGGGTGGTAGAAAACCCGATCATGTACCTCGAGACGTGACTTAGCGCGGGGCGGCCCGTATGGAATGATACGGGACAAATGTCTTACTTTTACATACATTATTGTGACTGTCTGAAATGATCGTCCATGCGGGCTGTGCCGTACGACACCATCATGTGTGTTTTGTAAATCTTGTGTCTTATACAGCTACACTGACCGCGTCATCGTATTGCGCTTAGAAATTGTTTGCTTGTGAGCGTCATTAAGGCAACCGTTGAGACGTATGCTGGAATACCGGCTTAGAATTTTCACTTTTGTGAGGCACGTAGTACCGGCATATATCCCATTGATGCATTAACCACCTTAATACTTATATTATCTATCGATCTCTGATTTTGAACTAAGTTTTCAAAATTGCAGTAGGTTTTGAAGTCACCAATTCTAAAACAGAGTGTTCTGTTTTCTGCCAGAAAAGACCTGACTTTGAGAAACCATATCTCCCAGTATAAAATTCCAATGAAGGTGTATCTTACATGGATGGAAAGTTTAGGAAGTCCTTTAAAATTGTTATGTGCATATCCAGGACTGAATTTCCCTTTAAACTGTTCAAAATTTCAAAGTTCCAAAATCTGCCAAACTGGACAGAAACCGGAACCCTCTCTGGACTCCTTACTGTTTTCACCATATCTCACTCTAGAAAAATTGAGCAGGACCATGCATGACATTTCTTAAATCCTTGTAATATGTATTACAATTTTGTAATCTGTGGCTGTTGTAAATTTTGAAGTTTTATATCTGGAAATTGTGGTCCAAAATCAGCATAAACAAAAGAGATGCTGTCAAAATTTACAGAAAAACTGTCAAGTTTACAATGCCATATCTTCTCAACCAAAAACGATCCAAAGGCAAACAAATACTTTTTGGAAAAGTACTAAAGTGTACTTCAACTTTGTAGTTCACCTCAAGAGCTTATTCTGCCATTTACTCGGTTAAATTTGTGTTTGAGTACAAGCTGGTCAGATTTCAATAGAAACTTCATCAGTTTGACATATTTTGGTTTTTTATGAATCTGGTCCTCGATTTCACTTTGAGAAGTGTCGTAACAGACCATGTGTCGATACTCAACCATTTACCACTGGAATTAGGGTTTGACCCACTCGAACCACTTTTCTTTTTTGTGACCATGTTTGTATCATATTGAAGATAAGAGAGCGTATTCGCATGATAACACGCATAACGTCCCGTCGTGACCAACAATAGTCAATATGAACTTCAATCCATGGAGTTCATTATTTAGGATCTCGCTATTGTAACTTTGGTCCAGGGATGATGTATTTTATATAAAGTTTGTACTTTATCAATATATGTTACCGTTATGCAAGTTTGGTTATTAATATGCACACTATTGTTTTTATCCTTGAGTTATCTTACAGTATCACGTCTTATGTTGGATTCATAGTTATGACTGCAGAATGGTGTGCACCCGTAACACGGTTGAGATCGATGGCTCAAGCCAGGGAGGTGATGACTCCCAGTGACAGAGAACTCAAGATCAGCAACAACCGACACCACCACCGCCACCTCCTCCTCCGCTTACATTGGCGTACGTGATTGCAGCAATGGTGGGTTCACGCGATGAGCAGATCGAGCTGTTGTGAACCCTCGTGCAGAATACGTCCCGTAAGTGTGGACGTCCAGACGGAGGCAATCATCAGCCTCAACAAAGCACTTACTCGGATTTCTTAGCGACTCATCCACCGGTCTTCACGGAGGCTGACAAACCACTTGAGGCAGACAACTGGATCCGCACATCTGAAGCAAAGTTCAGGTTGCTCCAATGCACCAAACAACAGAAGGCGCTCTTCGCGGCGCAGCAGCTTCATGGCCCCGCTGGTGCATGGTGGGCGAATTACGTCGCCTCTCTGCCGGCTGGTCACGCCGTGTCATGGACTAAATTCCGTTTGCGCCTATCACATACCTCCCGTGATTATGAAATGCAAGCTTCAAGAATTTCTTGAACTCAAGCAAGGCGGGATGAGTGCTCACGAGTACTCCAAGGCTTTCAACCATTTGGCATAGTACGCGCCAGATCATGTGAACACGGAGGAGAAGAAACGGGACTGCTTCTATAGAGGCTTAAATGCTAAAATGAAGGACAAGCTCGCTTTGTTCAATCGCGGCACATTCAATGAATTTGTCAATTCAGCGATTGTACAAGGAGATGCAACACGTGAGCGGGTGACTGAGAAGAAGAGGAGTGCTCCGCAGGGCAGCAGTGGTGGAGCTCCACAAAAGTACTGTATGGTGTACCGATCACCGTCCGGTCAAAGGTGGCAGCCACCGGCACGACCGCCAATGTTCCGTGGCCGCCCGTTCAATGCACCAAGCTTCTGACCACCCCTGCCATAGAAGCAACAGCAGCAGCAACAGAGGATGATACCTCATGCACCCCCACAGCAGCAGCGTGCACCGGGTTTCCGTCCTCCGGTCTATGGCGGTCCGACCCAATATATGTGCTACAATTGTGGGCGTGTTGGACATCTTTCCTACAACTGTCCGGACAAGCAAACCAGCGGACAAGATTCGTATCAGGGTGCCAATCAACCATGCAACCAGCCCAAGAAACCAAATCCCAAACCTGGCAACATCCACCACATCGCCATTGAGGACGTACCGGAAGGCGAACCCGTACTCACGGGTACGTTCACTCTCATCGATCACCCCATTATCATACTTTTTGATTCTGGAGCCACCCACAATTTCATTAGTAGTTCATATGTTGTCAAGCACCAACTACAAATATTTCCTACAAAATATACATAAATGATTTGTTCTCCGGGCGGGAAAATATCAGCTCATGGTGTGATTCCTAAAGCACCACTGTGCACGGGTGGAAAAATATATCCAACTACTCTCATTATCTTAGATGGCCAAAAGATTGATGTCATATTAGGTATGTCGGGGTTACATCACCACGGTGCTGTTTTAAACATCGCTCCTCGACTCGTTCATTTGGATTCACCACTACACAGTCCACATACTCTCATTCTTGATCGGTCCGTTCAAGAAGTTGCAGCAGCGTACCACTCTGAATCAATTAAGTTGGAAGACATTCCGGTGGTCGTGAATATCCCGATGTGTTTCCCGATGATCTACTAGATGAATTAAAGGAACATATCAAGGACCTGCTGGATAAAAGTTTTATTCGCCCAAGCTCCTCACCTTGGGGCTGCTCCGCGCTGTTCGTTAAGAAGAAGGATGAAACGTTGCGGCTATGTTTGGACTGTCGTCCGCCAAATGCTGTGACTATCAAGAACAAGTATCCACTACCTCGCATCAACATTCTTTTTGATCAATTAGTGGGTGCTAAGGTATTTTACAACATGGATCTTTCGTCCCTATATCATCAAATCAAAATTCGAACGGAAGATATACCGAAGACTGCATTCTCGACGCGATATGGACTATATGAATATCTCGTCATGTCCTTTGGTCTCACCAATGCTCCGGCCCACTTTATGTGTCTTATGAACTCAGTTTTCATGCCGGAGTTGGATAAATTTGTTGTGGTCTTCATCGACGACATCTTGGTTTATTCCAAATCGGAGGAAGAACACGCCGAACACTTGCATATCATGCTCCAACAATTGCGAGACCATAAGCTCTATGCAAAATTCAGCAAGTGTGAATTTTGGATCAGTCAATTTGGGACACATTATTTCAGCTATGGGCATCGCCGTGGACCCAAGTAAAATTGTTCAAGTTCTGAAATGGCAATCTCCAAAGTCCGTACATGAAGTCTGAAGCTTCCTCGGTTTAGCCGGATATTATCGGAGGTTCATCCCAAACCTCTCAAAAATTGCTAAAACTATGATGGAGTTGTTGAAGAAAGGCACCAAAAATATTTGGAGTGAAGCTTGTGAGAAGGAATTTCAAACATTGGCGAAGTATCTCACAACAACCCTGGTTTTAGCTCAACCAGATACGACGAAACCATTTGGCTGTGTTCTTTTGCAAGAAGGACGTGTGGTCGCTTATGGATTACAGCAGCTCCACAATCATGAACATCACTATCCTACTCACGACTTGGAGCTCGCTGCCGTGGTGCTTGCTCTAAAAATGTGGAGGCATTATTTGCTTAGAAATCTTGTTCACCTCTACATTGACCATAAAAGTTTGAAGTATATCTTCACTCAGAAGGAGCTGAACATGAGGCAATGAAGGTGGCTTGAGTTGATCAAGGATTATGAGATTGAGATCCATTATCATCCCGACAAAGCTAACGTGGTTGCCGATGCGCTTAGCCGCAAATCTCATATCAATAACTTGACCATCACACCTATGGAAGAGGATGAACCGAGTCTATACTTAGTTCCATATGGAGCTTTATACAATCTTGCTCTCATTCCCACAATTCGAGATGAGATTATTGAAGCTCAAAAGAAGTACAAGGGAATGTCTCACATACTCAGAGAATGGACAATGGTGAGATGAAGTGTTTTCGAAGAGATGAACATGGTGCTCTATGGTTCAAGAATCGGATTGTAGTGCCTCGTGACATGGACCTTCGAAAGAAAATCTTAGACGAGGCTCACTTGTCCAAATATTCTATTCATCCAGGCAGCAATAAAATGCATCAAGACTTGAAGACTAAGTTTTGGTGGACACGGATGAAGCGCGAGATTGCAAAGTACATATCCGAGTGTGATACGTGTCGACGAGTGAAGACCGACCATATGAAGAAAGCGGGACAGCTGCAACCACTGAATATTCCGGTATGGAAATGGGAGGATGTGAGTATGTATTTCATTGTCGGATTGCCACTCACATTCTAGAAGCATGATTAGATTTGGGTGATAGTCGATCGACTAACCAAGTCAGCACACTTCATTCCGATAAATGTCGAATTCAATGCCAGGAAATGTGCAGAGTTGTACATATGAAGAATTGTGTGCCTACACAGCATTCCTCGCACGATTATTTCAGATCCAGACTCGCTGTTTGTTGCTCGTTTCTGGGAGCATCTGCACGCCTCGTTGTGTACTAAATTGATTAGAAGCTCCGCCTATCACCCGCAGACCGATGGACAAACTGAGCGGGTGAATCAAATACTTGAGGACATGTTGCGAGCGTGTAACATCCACCATGGTAAAAATTGGGATGATCATTTACCGTTGGCGGAATTCTCGTACAACAATGGTTATCAAGCGAGTATCAAGATGGCACCATATGAAGCTCTCTATGGCCGGAAATGCCGCACACTGCTGAATTGGTGTGAGTCTGGCGAAAGAGTGACATTCGAGATTGATCTAGTCAACGAAGCCGATGAACAAGTTCGAATCATTCAAGCAAACTTGAGAGCGGCTCAATCTCGACAGAAGAATTATGCGTACAAGCGGCGTCGTCCGCTGTAATTCAATGTCGGGGATCACGTATACCTACGCGTGTCTCCGATGAAAGGAATTCACCGATTCGGAGTAAAAGGAAAGCTAGCTCCCCAGGTTACTGGTTCATTTGCTATTACGGAGAAGTGTGGACCTGTGGCTTATAGATTGGAATTGTCGGCATCTCTCGCTGGTATCCACAACATTTTCCACGTATCTCAGCTCTGGAAATGTCTCAAATTCACAGCTGCAGTCCACCCGGATGAAATCGGCGAGTTGCAATAGGATCTCACATACTCCGAACATCCAATTCAGATTCTTGATGAGAAGGCTCAAACAACGCGGAACTGCACGCTGTGGTTCTATAAAGTGTTATGGATCAACTATACTGCTGAAGAAGTGACATGGGAATCCGAAGAATATCTCCGCTCCAACTATCCAGATTTCTTATTATCTCATATCCGGTAATTTTTCTCTTAGTTTTGTCTCTTATTTGTAATCTCAGGACGAGATTCCTTTAAGGGGGGAGGAATGTAAAAGCCATAATTTTTAGAGGATCATGTCAGCTGTAACACCCTCATTTTCACCCGTCATGCATTGCATACATTCCAATACATGTTTTAAAATTTAGTAACATAAAAAAGAACAAGTTTAAAATGAATTTAGAGTAAAACCACACTCAAAAGTTCTGGGAAATGCGGACTAGTCCGTTTTTGGTGCGAACTAGTCCGATTTTTATCTAACCTCCATCAGACTTGTCCGTTTTGCTGCGGACTAGTCAGTTTTTGCCTCTGTATAGTTTTGGACTTGTCCGGTCTGTTGCGGACTAGTCCAGTATTCCAGTAATCCTTGAAATTTTGCTAAGTCCCTGGACTTGTCCGGTAATCTAGTGGACTTGTCCGTTTACCCTATGACTAAAATCGGACTTGTCCGGTTTTGGTTGGACTTGACTATTTTTCTTCTGACCAAGCTCAGACTTGTCCGATATAGTCTGAACTTGTCTGATATCTCTCTGTCCAACTTCGGACTAGTCTGGCCTTTTTTGGACTTGTGCGATAAATCATGACTCCGAGTTGATCCTCTGTTTCGCAACTTGTTTTTGAGTTTTACCTTAAGTGGGCCTAAGGATGTCGTGTCTAACTCTTTTTGGAGCCCATGTGAGACCCACTGGCCTCAACCCTCCCCAAACATGAATTCGTTGAATCCCTAGACTCCACCTCTATATAAACAACCCAACACCTTGACTTAACATCCTTTTGCCACTGGGACTAGTCCGACCTTTTTCGGACTTCTCCGATAAATCGTGACTCCGAGTTGATCCTCTTTTTTGCGACTTGTTTTTGAGTTTTACCTTAAGTGGGCCTAAGGACATCGTGTCTAACTCTTTTTGGAGCCCATGTGGGACCCACCGGCCTCAACCCTCCCCAAACTCGAATTCACTGAATCCCTAACCTCCACCTCTATATAAACAACCCCACCCCTTGACTTAATATCCTTTTGCCTCAATTGTAGTCCACCGAAACCCTAGCTCGTGGGAGCCGCCATCAAGGAGGGAGAAGGAGATCCCGAACAAGAAGAAGAAGAGGAGGAAACGAAAGAGGATCAAGATCTGCATCAAGCTTTCGTTCTCCATCAACAAGCCACCATCAAGATCTTCATCAACCCTAGATTGTCAAGATCCAAGTGTTGCATCCAAAAACCTTGATTCACTGGAGTTCTAAACACCTGGTATACCTTCTACTTCCTTTTTCTCACGTGAATTCAACCCCGTTCCTACAAATTCATGTCGATCTAGAAAACCCTAGTTCGCTGTTCCTGTGAAGGGCAGACTAGTCCGACCCCCAACGGACTAGTCCGATTTTACTGACCATTTTCTGCTAAATTAAATCTAAATTGATTTGAATCAATTCCAAACCTGAACAAACTTGTTAAAAGCTATTATAATTAGATATTAAACATCATTAACAACTCATTAACTAGTTTTGCTTTGCAATTGCATTAATCATGCATGTTATGACATATTGAGTAATATATGTGCACTTATTAATTGTGATTCTTGTCTTGTATGTTTATTATGCCTATTAGACAGATTTGCACTAGAGAGTCTCGCGGAGGATCTCCAGCACCAAGAATTTGAAGTCTTTGATCCCATCAAGCCCAAGAGCAAAGCAAGTGTCCTTGAACATATTGATCATGTTTGATAATAAATGTTTTTTTTTCAAAACTGCATGCTTGTGTCAATTTGATGGGAATCCTATGGTAGGAAGTTTACTAGATTTGTTTAACCACCCTTGTCACATGGAATATATGGTACAGAGTCAGGAAGGGCTTTTTACCTTTTTGCTTCGCTTTATTAATTAGGATTGGAAAACAACTATACGATTTAATATGCATTAATGATATTATGGTTAATATGAACTGGTTAATATGACATGGTAATGGGTGATCTAAGCAAGCCTGGTATGTGGATGGGTTGGAAGACATGGTGGTTGCTTGCTTTAGATCTAAGGACCGGTTCATGCTAGAATAAGCCAGGACTACAGTGCCACCACGAGGCCAAATATGGGTGCGGCGTAGCTGATTAATTAGGGTATTGCTAGTATTGCATGGATCATTTGGCGCACCGGGGAAGGGGAGTAGGATTGGGTTTGGATATGGTTGGCGGGACTCCCTGGGATCCGAATGCCACAAGAGGGGGCCCTTCGTTGAAGATGTGCTCAGTTAGAGACATCGCCACTAGTGAAACCTTAGTGGGCCCGTACATGCTAGTAGTCCCTTTGTAAAGGCTATTTTGTGATCTCTTGGCCATAAAAATATGGTAGTGTTTTGGCATTATGGAGGTTTTCTTTAGTCACCGACGGGTGATGAAATCGCAAACAAGTGGGTAAAGTGGCACAAACTCTGCAGAGTCTTAAAACTATCATAATAGCCGTGCTCCCAGTTAAGAGCACCTGGATGACCTACATGATTAGAGGGGTTTTGATATTGGGATGGTTTGGTACTGGTTATGGGATGGTATTATGGTTGATGGCAATGGATATGGTTATTGGTAATGAGAAATCTGGTATACGGATGATGGTAATGGAATATGGACTGGTACTATGGTAACTACATAGATCATGATGGGTTTACTTCACATACATATAATATATTATTTTTTCAAATGTTTTAATGTCCTTTTTAGCACTTAGCCGTGATTATATTCGTCATTTGTATCAGCTACATGTCATACTTTCCACACTTGCTAAGTACGACATGTACTCACTCTTGCAATTCCCCCACCAACAGTTGCGGGTCATGATTGGGAGTATAATGATGATAATGCGGAGTTCTAGGTCGTGTCTGCCATCAGCTTTGCCTGTGGTGTTGATTGGAGCTGTGCTATACCCTATTTGCTTATGTTGCTTAGTTGCTCAGTTGGGTTTATTTCTGCTGCATTAGTTCGAACTTGTTATTAATAATCATTAGAGCTTGTATTCGAGGATATTATGAATTGTGTAATAAAAGTGCTTAATTAGTTTTGTTCTGTGGTAATTTTCTGTATATCCTTTTGTGATTGCACTCGTGTATGTGTGTTGAACATCCTGGGCACACATATGCATTCACTTGGTTCATTTTCGGAATTGAGTGTCACAAATTGGTATCAGAGCCACAGGTTGACCGTAGGATGCAACCTAGATAGAATGGACACTTTAGAGCACATAGGAGCACTCAGGAATCGATTTGTTTTTGTTTGGTGTGTTGTTTGCTATATATTGATTGCTTGTGTCCTTAATAGAGGATTTTAGGATGTTGTAGCATTGCCACATCCATGTAGGCTAGTATAATTAGTTGTTTAGTTTCATATCCCTTGATGCATATAGTTGGGGACGTTTTCTAAATTCTTATCTCTTGCTTTTCGTAAATGGAAGAAGGACACAACCAGAAGATTCACTATCTCAGACGAAGCTGTATTGAAGATGAGAATAGAGATAGTATGTCCAAAAGTAAGCTTAGAATAAGGGGGGGGGGGTAGAATTCCTTGTCACCCTTATTGCTTTGGATCCGTAAGGATAGGACAAGAGGGGATGTTTCTAGCTTGAAGGTTGACCGACGAGGACGTCGGTGTTCTAAGGGGGGAGGATTGGCTACAGAAGCACGATGGAGTAATTTAGTATGCCACCAAGACCGTGCAAATGACAATGATGAGGGAGTCAACCTTGAAGTTAATGCATCACAGTAGAACATCGAAGGACATAAAGCTGCATATTCAACCATGTGTTCAACAATGTAGCATTGTGTGATGTGTGCCAACGAGTCAAGGCGGAACATCAAAGGCCAGCGGGATTATTGCAGCATTGAAGATCCCGAAATGGAAGTGGGAAGAGATCGGTATGGACTTTATAGTTGGATAGCCATGTACACAGTCTGGTTATGACTCAATTTGTGTAATCATGGATTGATTGACCAAGTTAGCTCATTTTGTTCCTGTCAAGACCACCTATACCACCGCGAAGCTAGCAGAGCTATACATGGAGCACATTGTGTGCCAACATGGGTTCCAAAAAAGATAGTCTCGAATAGAGGTTCTCAATTTACCTCCAGGTTCTGGCAAAAATTGCATGAAGCTTTGGGAACAAGGTTGAATTTCAGCTCAACATATCACCCTCAAATGAATGGACAAACTGAGAGAACCAATCAGATTTTGGAGAAAATGTTAAGAGCTTGTGCTTTGAAGCATGGAAGAAGTTGGGACAAGAGCTTCCCATATGCAGAATTCTCATACAATGGTAGTTACCAAGCAAGTTTGAAGATGCCACCTAATGAAGCACTATATGGAAGGAAGTGTAGGACACCTTTGTTATGAAATGAGACAGGAGAAACTCAAGTATTTGGTCCGGATGTGTTGCTAGAAGCTGAAAAACAAGTCCAGACTATTCGCGAGAACTTGAGGGCTGCTCAATCAAGGCAAAAGGCTATGCGGAAAATAGGAGAAGGAAACTAGCCTTTGAAGTGGGAGATTTTGTTTACCTTAAGGTGTCACCTATGTGGGGTCATAAGAGGTTTAACATAAGAGGCAAGCTATCACCTCGATACATTGGACCATTCAAGATTTTGGACAAAAGAGGAGAAGTAGCATATAAGTTGGAGATTCCAGCTCATCTTTCCGATGTACATGATGTATTTCATGTTTCCCAGCTCAAGAAGTGTGTAAGGGTACCAGAAGAACAAGTGCCAAAGGAAGAATTGGAGCTAGAGGCAGATTTGACTTATGCCGAGCAACCAATAAAAATCTTGGAAACTAAGGAGAGAGTCACAAGGAACAAGGTTACTCGATGGTGCAAAGTACAATCGAAGCATCTTACGGAATCAGAGGCAACTTGGGAGCTGGAGGATGATGTCAAGAAGGAATTTCACTATCTCTTCTATTCCGCGTCGAATCTCGAGGGCGATGTTCATTTTAAGGGGGGTAGGTTTGTAACACCATCATTTTCATCCATCATGCATTGCATACATTCCAATACATATTTTAAAATTTAGTAACATAAAAAGGAACAAGTTTAGAATGAATTTATAGTAAAGCTGCACTCAAAAGTTCTCGGAAGTGCGAACTAGTCCAATTTCTCTCTGACCTCCATCGGACTTGTCCGGTTTGCTGCGAACTAGTTAGTTTTCGCCTCTGTATAGTTTCGGACTTGTACGGTCCGTTGCGGACTAGTCCGGTATTCTAGAAATCCTTGAAATTTCGCTAAGTCCCTGGACTTGTCTGGTAATCCAACAGACTTGTCCGTTTCCCTCTGACTAAAATTGGACTTGTCTGGTTTTGGTCGGACTTGTCTGTTTTTCTTCTGACCAAGCTCGGACTTGTTCGATATCTCTGTCCAACTTCAGACTAGTCCGACCTTTTTTGGACTTGTCCGATAAATCGTTACTCCGAGTTGATCCTCTGTTTCATGACTTTTTTGGGTTTACCTTAAGTGGGCCTAAAGATGTCATGTTTAACTCTTTTTGGAGCCCATGGAACCCCACACTAGCCTCAACCCTCCCCAAACTCGAATTCATTGAAACCCTAGCCTCCACCTCTATATAAACAACCCCACCCCTTGACATAACATCCTTTTGCCTCAATTGAAGTACACCGAAACCCTAGCTCGTAGGAGCCGCCAACAAGGAGGGAGAAGGAGATCCTGAACAAGAAGAAGAAGAAGAGGAGGAAACGAAAGAGGATCAAGATCTCCATCAAGCTTTTGTTCTCTATCAACAAGCCACCATCAAGATCTTCATGAACCCTAGATCGTCAAGATCCAAGTGTTGCCTCCAAAAACCTTGATTCATTTGAGTTCTAAACACCTGGTATACCTTCTACTTCCGTTTTCTCACGTGAATTAAACCCCATTCCTCCAAATTCATGTCAATCTAGAAAACCCTAGTTCGCTGCTCCTGCGAAGGGCAGACTAGTCCAGCCCCCAATAGACTAGTCCGATTTTACTGACTGTTTTCTGCTAAATTAAATCTAAATTGATTTGAATCAATTACAAACCTGTTCAAACTTGTTAAAAGCTATTAGAACTAGATATTAAACATCATTAATAACTCATTAACTAGTTTTTCTTTGCAATTGCATTAATCTTGCATGTCATGACATATTGAGTAATATATGTGCACTTATTAATTGTGATTCTTGTCTTGTATTTTTATTGTGCCTATTAGACGGATTTGCGCTAGAGAGTGCCACAGAGGATCTCCAGCACCAAGAATTTGAAGTATTTGATCCCAGTCAAGCCCAAGAGCAAGGCAAGTGTCCTTGAACATATTGATCCTGTTTGACAATAAATGTTTTGTTTTCAAAACTGCATGCTTGTGTCAATTTGATGGGAATCCTATAGTAGGAAGTTTACTAGATTTGTTTAACCACCCTTGTCGCCTGGAATATATGGTAGAGAGTCAGGATGGGCCTTTTACCTTTTTGCTTCGCTTAATTAATTGGGATGGGAAAACAACTATACTATTTAATTATGCATTAACGAGATTATGGTTAATATGAACTGGTTAATATGACATGGTAATGGGAGATCTAAGCAAGCCTGGCATGTGGATGGGTTGAAAGACATGGTGGTTGCTTGCTTTAGATCTAAGGACCGATTCATGCGAGAATAAGCCAGGACTACAGTGCCATCACGAGGCCAAGTATGGGTGCAGCATAGTTGATTAATTAGGGTATTGCTAGTATTGAATGGATCATTTGACGAACCGGGGAAAGGGAGTCAGATTGGGTTTGTATATGGTTGGCAGGACTCCCTGGGATCCAAATGGCATAAGAGGGGGCCCTAGGTTGAAGATGTGCTCAGTTGGAGACATCGCCACCGGTGAAACCTTAGTGGGTCCGTACATGCTAGTAGTCCCTTTCTAAAGGCTATTTTGTGATCTCTTGGCCATACACCTATGGTAGTGTTTTGGCATAATGGAGGTTTTCTTTAGTCACTGATGGGTGATGAAATCGCAAACATATGAGTAAAGTGGCTTAAACTCTGCAGAGTCTTAAAACTATCATGATAGCCGTGCTCCCGGTTAAGAGAACCTGGATGACCTACATGATTAGAGGGGTTTTGGTATTGGGATGGTTTGGTACTGGTTATGGGATGGTATTATGGTCGATGGCAATGGATATGGTTATTGGTAATAAGAAATTTGGTATATGGATGATGGTAATGGAATATGGACTGATATTATGGTAACTACATGGATTATGATGGGTTTACTTCACATACATATAATATATTGTTTTTCCAAATGTTTTAATGTACTTTTCAGCACTTAGCCATGATTATATTCGTCATTTGTATCTGCTACATGTCATACTTTCCACACTTGCCGAGTATGACATGTACTCACTCTTGCAATTCCCCCACCAACAGTTGTAGGTAAGGATTGGGAGTATAACATTATAATGCAGAGTTCTAGGCCATGTCCGCCATCAGCTTTGCTTGTGTTGTTGATTGGAGTTGCGCTATACCCTATTTGCATATGTTGGTTAGTTGCTCAGTTGGGTTTATTTCCGCTGCATTAGTTCGAACTTGTCATTAATAATCATTAGAGATTGTATTCGAGGATATTATGAATTGTGTAATAAAAGTGCTTAATTAATTTTGTTCTATGGTAATTTTCTGTATATCCTTTTGTGATTGCACTCGTGTATGTGTGTTGAACGTCCTGGCCACACATATGCGGTTACTTGGTTCATTTTCGGAACCGGGTCTCACAAATTGGTATCAGAGCCACAAGTTGACCGTAGGATGCATCCTAGATAGAATGGACACTTTAGAGCACATATGAGCACTCAGGAATCGATGTGTTTTTGTTTGGTGTGCTGTTTGCTATATATTGGTTGCTTGTGTCCTTAATAGAGGATTTTGGAATGCTGTAGCATTGCCATATCCATGTAGGCTAGTATAGTTAGTTGTTTAGTTTCATATCCCTTGATGCATATAGTTGGGGACGTTTTCTAAATTCTTATATCTTGCTTTTTGTCAATGGAAGACAGACACAACCAGAAGATTCACTGTCTCAGATGAAGCTGTATTGAAGATGAGAACAGAGACAGTATGTCCAAAAGTAAGCGTAGAATAAGGGGGTAGAATTCCTCGTCACCCTTATTGCTTTGGATTCATAAGGATTGGACAAGAGGGGATGTTTCTAGCTTGAAGGTTGACAGACGAGGACATCAGTATTCTAAGGGGGGAGGATTGGCTATACAAGCACAATGGAGTAATTTAGTATGCCACCTAGACCGTGCAAATGACAATGATGAGGGAGTCAAACTTGAAGTTAATGTGTCAAAGTAAAACATCAAAGAACATAACACTACATATTCAACTATGTGTTCAACAATGTAGCGTTGTGTGATGTGTGCCAACGAGTCAAGGCGGAACATCAAAGGCCAGCGAGATTATTGCAACCATTGAAGATCCCGGTATGAAAGTGGGAAGATATCGGTATCGACTTTATAGTTGGACTGCCACGTACACAGTCTGGTTATGACAATTTGGGTAATCGTGGATTGATTGAACTAGTCAGCTCATTTTGTTCCTGTCAAGATCACCTATACCACCGCGAAGCTAGCAGAGCTATACATGGAGCACATTGTGTGCCGACATGGGTTCCAAAGAATATAGTCTCGGATAGAGGTTCTCAATTTACCTCCAGGTTTCTGGCAAAAATTGCATGAAGCTTTGGGAACAAGGTTGAATTTCAGCTCAACATATCACCCTCAAACGGATGGACAAACTGAGAGGACCAACCAGATTTTGGAGGACATGTTAAGAGCTTGTGCTTTGAAGCATGGACGAAGTTGGGACAAGATCTTGCCATATGACGAATTCTCATACAACAATAGTTACCAAGCAAGTTTGAAGATGTCACCTTATGAAGCACTATATGGAAGGAAGTGTAGGACACCTTTGTTCTGGAATGAGATAGGAGAAACTCAAGTATTTGGTTCGGATGTGTTGCTAGAAGCTGAAAAACAAGTCCAGGTTATTCTCGAGAACTTGAGGGCTCCTCAATAAGGCAAAAAGGCTATGTGGACAATAGGAGAAGGAAACTAGCCTTTGAAGTGGGAGATTTTTTTTTACCTTAAGGTGTCACCTATGCGATGTCATAAGAGGTTTAACATAAGAGGCAAGCTAGCACTTCGATACATTGGACCATTCAAGACTTTGGACAAAAGAGGAGAAGTATCATATAAGTTGGAGATGCTAGCTCAACTTTCCAATGTACATGATGTCTTTCATGTTTCCCAGCTCAAGAAGTGTTTAAGGGTACCGGAAGAAAAAGTGTCAATGGAAGAATTGGAGCTAGAGGCAGATTTGACTTGTGCTGAGCAACCGGTCAAAATCTTGGAAACTAAGGAGAGAGTCACAAGGAACAAGGCTATTCGATGGTGCAAAGTACAATGGAAGCATCATACAAAATCAGAGGTAACTTGACAGTTGGAGGATGATCTCAAGAAGGAATTTTTCCTCGTCGAATCTCGTGGGTGAGATTCATTTTAAGGGGGTAGGTTTGTAACACCCTCATTTTCATCCATCATGCATTGCATACATTCCAATACATGTTTTAAAATTTAGTAACATAAAAAGGAACAGGTTTAAAATGAATTTACAGTAAAATCACACTCAAAATTTCTGGGAAGTGCGGGCTAGTCCGTTCTTGGTGCGGACTAGTCTGATTTTCTCTGACCTCCATCAGACTTGTCCGTTTTGCTGCAGACTAGTAAGTTTTTGCCTATGTATAGTTTTGGACTTGTCCGGTCCCTTGCGGAATAGTCCGGTATTCCAGGAACCCTTGAAATTTCGCTAAGTCCCTGGACTTGTCCGGACATGGCCGGTAATCCAGCAGACTTGTCCGTTTTCCCCTGACTAAAATCCGACTTGTCTGGTTTTGGTCAGACTTGTCTGTTTTTCTTCTGACCAAGATCGAACTTGTACGATATAGTCCGGACTTGTCCGACATCTTTCTGTCCATCTTTGGACTAGTCCGGCCTTTTTTGGACTTGTTCGATATGTGACGCCCGGTTCCGAAAATGAACCAAGCTAACGCATATGTGTGCCCAGGATGTTCAACACACATACACGAGTGATTCACAAATGATAACCAGATAATTACCACAGCTCAAATTATTAAATAAGTACTCTTATTACATAATTCATTATATCCTCGAATACAAGCTCTAATAGATATTAATGACAAGTTCAACTAATGCAGCGGAAATAAACTAATTAAGCAACTAAGCAAACTAAGCAAAAGGGATAGCGCAGCTCCATGCAACACCACAGGCAAAGCTGACGGTAGACACGACCTAGAACTCCGCATTATCACCATTAAACTCACAATCCTGACCTGCAACTGTTGGGGGGGATTGCAAGAGTGAGTACATGTCGTACTCAGCAAGTGTGGAAAGTATGACATGTGGCTGATTCAAATGCCGATAATAATAATGGCTAAGTGCTGAAAAGTACAGTAAAACCATTTGGAAAAGCAACACATTATATTTATGTGAAGTAAACCTGTCATAAACCATGTAACCATAATAATACCAGTCCATAATTCACCATTACCAATAACCATAATCAATGTCATAAACCATAATTCCATCCATAACCATAACCATAATCATAATATCAACCATAACCATTACCAAACCATAACCATCCCAATAACCATCCCATTACCAAATTCCCTCTAATCATGTAGGTCATCCAGGCGCTCATAACCGGGAGCACGACTATCATGATAGTTTTTAACACTCTGCAGAGGTTGTACCACTTTACCCACATGTTCGTGATTTCATCACCTTTCGGTGACTAAGAAACCTCCATTATGCCATCTCACACTTCCGTAGGTGTGTGGCCAAGAGATCACAAAATAGCCTTTCAAAAGGGACTACTAGTATGTACGGGCCCACTAAGGTTTCACCGGCAGGCTTGAATCTCCATTCTCCCACCCACGGGCCCCCTCGTGTGCCATGCGGATCCCAGGGCAGTCCTCCTCGACTGCCATTTCCCGCGCCATCCAATGGTCCATACAATACTAGCAGCGCTCCTAATTATTCAGCTACGCCGCACCCATACTTGGCCTTGTGGTGACACTGTTGACCTGGCATATTCTCGCATGAACCGGTCCTTAGATCTAAAGCAAGCAAACCACCATAACATCCAACCCATCCACATACCAGGCTTGCTTAGATCACCCATCGTATTGGCCAGTTCACATTAACCATAATATCATTGATGCATAATTAAATGTGTAGTGTTGTTTGTCATCCCAATTAATTAAGCGAAGCAAAAAGGTAAAAACCCTTCCCGACTCTCTACCATATATTCCAGGTGACAAGGGTGGTCAAACAAAACTAGTAAACTTCCTACCATAGGATTCCCATCAATTTGACACAAGCATGCAGTTTGCAAACAAAACATTTATTTTAAAAACAGGATCAATATGCTTCAAGGACACTTGCCTTGCTCCGACGGATGGGGTTGCTCAAGCGCTTCAAAGTCTTGATTTTGGAAATCCTCGTATGCGGCCTCTTGAGCACGTTCCTCTACGCGTGATCATACATACAAGAGAACATATACAATCAACATGATGCACACACATTAATCAACATGCGATGATATGCATGCATGCAAAGATCAATTATTAATTAACTATGGTTGTTTATTAATTAGATGCAACTAGTTCATACGTGTTCATATGAGTTTACGGGGGTTTTAACGGGGATTAATACTGCTGAAAATAAATTCATGGTGCAACTAAAATCAATTTATGTCTATCAGATCTAATACATCGCTAAAACTCGCATCGGAAAAACGAACCTACCGTAGATGTGATGGCTTGACGATCGCGGAACGAAGGCAACGTAGACGAAGTGGACGGCGCAGCAGTCCTTCGGCGGCACGACGACGGCGACGATCTCCGGCGGACGGTGGGGCCCTCCTCTTTTTCTTCCTCTCCTTCCCCTCTTTTTTCTTCCCTTTTTCCCCTGGGCACAACCTCTGGCCTCCTCTGTTTCTTCTCCCTACCGGCGGCTAGGGCTCCTCCCTGGGCGTCTCTGGCGGCGTGGCTTTCTGGGATGGCGGCGGTGGTTTTTTTTTCTGGGATCGGGTGGAAAAATACGATGCCTCCGTGGCTTTTATACCGGGCGGCTAGGGCCGGCGCTGCGCGGTCGCGGAACGCGCGCTGGGGCTCGGCACGCGGTGCGAGGCCGGCCAAGTGCGGCGTGGGGCTACGTGGCGTCGGGTGTGCGGGCGGCGCGCCAGGGCGCTGCAGGCGGGTGGGGCCAGGGCGACGCGGTAAAGCGCGTGGGAGGCTACGCGCGGGAAGGCGGCGGGGTGGGGCCGGTCGCGCGGGACATGGGCGCGGGAGCGAGGCCGCGTGGGCGCGCGGGGCTGCGCTGCAGCGTGCGGCAGGCGGGGTGCGTGGCCGGCTGGGCCGGTCGGGCGGCCTGGCCGGCGATTAGTTTTCTTTTTTTTTAATATTTTTATTATTATAATATATTTTATTATTTATATTTTATTTATTTTATTTATCTTATTCATTTTATTTATTTATTATTATTATATATATATTTATTATTATATAATTTATTTATATATATTTCTTTTTATCCATTATTATTATTATTTTATATTTATTCCCTAATACATGTTTTAGGCTATAATTATTATTTTCTATTTCTTCTTTTGCTACATACATTTGTATATATATATGCTCCATTTTTTTATGTTTTATTATTTTTCTTTTATCCTACTAATGTTTAATGCATGATCATGTATGCAATGCATGATGCGAAAATTTAGGGTGTTACAAACCTACCCCCTTAAAGTGAATCTCGCCCTCGAGATTCGACAGCGTGGAGAAAAGATGCGGGAATTCTGCCTTCAGGTCTTCTTCACGTTCCCACGTAGCTTCGGCTTCTGTATGGTGTTTCCATTGCACTTTACACCAACGAATCCTCTTATTTCTCGTGACCCTTTCCTTCACGTCCAAGATCTTGATAGGTTGCTCGACATAAGACAAATCCTCTTGAAGTTCTAATTCGTCCATCGGCACTTGTTCTTCCGGTAACCTGAGACACTTCTTGAGTTGAGACATGTGAAACACGTCATGTACATCGGAGAGATACGCCGGCAGCTCAAGTCGATATGCTACTTCTCCTCGCTTGTCCAAAATCTTGAACGGTCTGATGTAACGTGGTGCCAGCTTGCCTCTTATGTTAAACCTCTTATGACCTCTCATAGGTGACACCTTGAGGTAAACAAAATCTCCTATTTCAAAGGCTAATTTCCTTCTCCTATTGTCCGCATAGCCTTTTTGTCTTGATTGGGCAGCCCTCAAGTTTTCCCGTATTAATTGGACTTGCCTTTCAGCTTCTTGTAACACGTCCGGACCAAATACTTGAGTTTCTCCTGCCTCATTCCAAAATAAAGGCGTCCTACACTTCCTCCCATAAAGCGCTTCATATGGTGACATCTTCAAACTTGCTTGGTAACTATTGTTGTATAAAAATTCCGCGTATGGCAAGCTTTTGTCCCAACTTTTCCCATGCTTTAAAGCACAAGCTCTTAACATGTCCTCCAAAATCTGATTTGTCCTCTCGGTTTGTCCATCTGTTTGAGGATGATATGCTGAACTAAAATTCAACCTCGTTCCCAAAGCTTCATACAATTTTTGCCAAAATCTGGAGGTAAATTGAGAACCTCTATCCGAGACTATCTTCTTAGGGACTCCATGTCGACACACAATATGCTCTATGTATATTTCGGCCAATCGTGCAACTGTATATTTGGTCTTTATAGGGACAAAATGAGCTGACTTGGTTAAGCGATCCACAATTACCTAAATTGAGTCATACCCGGACTGAGTACGTGGTAACCCAACTATGAAGTCCATTCCAATTTCTTCCCACTTCCATTCCGGAATCTTCAACGGTTGCAATAATCCGGCTGGCCTTTGATGTTCCGCCTTGACTCGTTGGCACACATCACACAGTGCTACGTATTCAGCTATGTCCTTTTTCATGCTATCCCACCAATAGCAAGTCTTCAAGTCTTTGTACATCTTCGTACATCCGGGGTGAATCGAGTATGGCGAGTCATGTGCCTTCTTTAATATTGTCTTCCGAATATGCTTTACATTAGGCACAACAATTCTCTTTCCAAGCCATAAGGTACCCTGTTCGTCCTCATCAAATCTGAATTCTCTCCCTTCCTCGATCCTTTCCTTGATTTCCTTCATCTCCTCATCCGTGGTTTGTGCTTCTCGAATTTCTTGCTCCAAGGTTGGGTTTAACTCCATCATCTCCATCTCATTTACAAACCCGAGGTTCAACCGTTCAAACTCCTTACATAACTCGAATGGTAACTCTCGAACCGTGAGTTGATGACTTACTCCTTTTCTACTCAAAGCATCGACCACTACATTGGCTTTTCCCGGATGATAGTTAATTCCCAAATCATAATCTTTGATGAGCTCCAACCATCTTCGTTGCCTTAAGTTCAGATCCGTTTGTGTGAAAATATACTTCAAACTCTTATGGTCCGTGTAAATTTCACACCTATGTCCAAGAATATAGTGTCTCCAAATCTTCAATGCATGTACCACGGCTGCAAGTTCTAAATCGTGTGTCGGGTAATTATGCTCATGTTTCTTCAATTGTCTTGACGCATAGGCGACCACTTGACCTTCTTGCATAAGCACGCATACGAGTCCTTGTCTTGATGCATCACAATAAATATCGAAGCTCTTGCTCACATCTGGCAGTACCAAAACTGGGGCTGTTGTCAGCCTCTTCTTCAACTCCTCAAAACTGTTTTGACAAGCTTCAGTCGATCCAAAAGCCTTTCCCTTCATTATCAATTCCGTCATTGGCTTGGATATTTTGGAGAAGTCCTTGATGAATCGACGGTAATATCCAGCCATTCCAAGAAAACTCCTTATTTCCTTGACGTTCTGTGGCGGTTCCCACTTAAGCACATCTCTCACCTTCCCTGGGTCAACTGATACTCCTCCTCCGGAAATAATGTGGCCTAAGAAAGAAACTTCCCGTAACCAGAATTGACATTTACTGAACTTGGCATACAATTGGTGTTCCCGTAGCTTCTGCAATGTAAGCCTCAAGTGTTCCTCATGTTCCTTCTCATCCTTCGAGTAGATCATAATATCATCGATGAACACTACAACGAACTTATCCAGATATTCCATGAAGACCTTATTCATGAGATACATAAAGTACGCAGGCACGTTCGTCAATCCAAATGACATGACGATGTACTCATAAGATCCATATCGTGTCCGAAATGCTGTCTTAGGTATATCTGATGGTCTAATCTTCATTTGGAAGTATCCTGACCGCAAGTCAATCTTGGAGAAGATACAGGCGCCCTTCATTTGGTTGAACAAATCCTCTATACGGGGTAGTGAGTACTTGTTCTTAATCGTCACTTCATTGAGAGACCTATAGTCCACACACATCCTATGGGTTCCATCCTTCTTATCTACGAAGAGCACTGGGGCTCCCCACGGGGATGAACTTGGGCGTATAAAACCCTTCTCTAGCTGCTCTTGAATTTGCTTCTTGAGCTATGCTAATTCCTTAGGAGGCATCCTATACGGCCTCTTAGCTATAGGTGCAGTTCCGGGTATCAACTCAATGACGAATTCTATGTCACGATCAGGTGGCATACCTGGCAACTCATCTGGAAACACGTCCGGGTACTCGCGAACGATCGGAATGCTTTCCAATGTCACTTCTTCCACGTGATTCAGCATCGCTTTCTCTCTTGCAGGTTGGGCTGCCTCAACTTCGATGCGTGTACCATGTTCACTTGTCAACTGCACAATCCTCTCGGCACATTGAATGACTCCATTATACTTGCTCAGCCAGTCCATTCCAAGTATTATGTCTATTCCTTGGGAGTCCAAGACTATGAGGTTTGCGAGAAAGTCTACCCCCCTTATTTTAATGCTTACTTTCGGACATACTATATTTGTCCTCATCTCTCCGCCAGGAGAACTTACTAGCATAGTTTGCTTCATATGAGATATAGGCAAATTGTACTTGGCAACATACTTTGACGAGATGAATGAATGAGATGCTCCTGAATCAAATATGACAGTCGCGGGGTTGGAGTTGGCAAGAAACATACCAATCACGACGTCATCAACTTGCTGGGCTTCCTCAGTAGAGACATGATTCACATTGCCATGAGCAAAATTCTACTGTCCACGGTTGCCTTGTGGTGCTCCTCCATTTGGTCGCGGGTGATTTGGCCTTGGTGCATTGTTCATAGGTCCATAGTTTCTCCTGGGGCATTGACTTGCAAAGTGTCCGGGCTCTTCACACACATAGCATGTCTTACCGCCCGTAGCATTAGGGAGGTTTGGGCGCAACTGGTTTTGAGCGTTTGCCGCCATGTTAGGACGCGACGCAGGTGGCACAGGATAGCGAGGCGCTTGCATGGCGGGTCGTTGCTGCGGTGGCTGATTTGGGCGGGGCGGATAAGCAACGCGGTATGCAGGAGCAGATGGGTTGTAGTGTGGTGCAGTAGGTGGTGCATAGCGGGGGCGAACATTGCTTCCTTGCTGCGGTCCATGATGTGGCATCTTCCTCTTGTTGTCCTGCTCCATCTCACGAATCTTGTTCTCAACCACAATAGCCTTGTCAACCAGCTTTGGAAGTTTGGATAATCAGTATTGAGCAACTGGACTTGAATTTCATTATTGAGACCCCTCATAAACAGATACTGCTTCCTACTATCCGTGTTGATGTCTTCTGGAGCATATCTTGATAACTGAGTGAATTTGTTGAGATACTCACTCACGCTCATCCTTCCTTGCCTGAGATTTTCAAAATCTTGTCTTCCCAGTATCATAACTCCTTCAGGTACATAGTGGGAACGGAAACTCTGCTTAAACTCATCCCAAGTGATTGCCTCTTGATTATCATGAGTGTTGCAAAGAGCTTCCCACCAGTCAGCGGCTGCTCCAACTAGTTGATGTGATGCAAAGAGAACCTTCTCCCTATCAGTGCACTGGACAATAGAAAGTTTCTTCTCAACGGACTTCAGCCAATCATCAGCTTCCATTGGGTCTGTGGCTTGTGCAAAGGTAGGCGGTCTGGTCCTCATGAACTCCCCCAAACGGTTATGAGGAGGCGGGGGTAGCGGTGGAGGTATATGAGGCTGATTGTTGTTGCCAGCTTGCAGCTATCCCATGGTCTGTATCATGGTCTGCATGAGCTGGTTCTGCATAGCTAACAGTTGTTCAATATTGATAGCTCCATGAGCATGTCCCTGGTTGTTCTGAGGTACTTCATTGCGCTCCTCCTCATCGTCGACATCCCTCTGATTGCGAGTTCTCACCATCTGTTGGCGAAATAAGGGTGGAGACGGAAGGATTTGGAATTTGGAAAGAACATCCCAACTATATGCATCAAGGGATATGAAGCTAACCAACTAGCTATACTAGCCTAGGTGGACATGGCAATGCTAAAGCATCCCAAAATCCTCTATTAAGCACACAAGCAAACAATATATATATATATATCAAACAGCAAGCCAACAAAATCAAATCGATTCCTAAGTGCTCCTATGTGCTCTAAAGTGTCCATTCTATCTAGGCTGCGTCCTACGATCAACCTGTGGCTCTGATACCAATCTGTGATGCCCGGTTCCGAAAATGAACCAAGCTAACGCATATGTGTGCCCAGGATGTTCAACACACATACACGAGTGATTCACAAATGATAACCAGATAATTACCACAGCTCAAATTATTAAATAAGTACTCTTATTACATAATTCATTATATCCTCGAATACAAGCTCTAATAGATATTAATGACAAGTTCAACTAATGCAGCGGAAATAAACTAATTAAGCAACTAAGCAAACTAAGCAAAAGGGATAGCGCAGCTCCATGCAACACCACAGGCAAAGCTGACAGTAGACACGGCCTAGAACTCCGCATTATCACCATTAAACTCTCAATCCTGACCTGCAACTGTTGGGGGGGGATTGCAAGAGTGAGTACATGTCGTACTCAGCAAGTGTGGAAAGTATGACATGTGGCTGATTCAAATGCCAATAATAATAATGGCTAAGTGCTGAAAAGTACAGTAAAACCAAGCAACATATTATATTTATGTGAAGTAAACCCATCATAAACCATGTAACCATAATAATACCAGTCCATAATTCACCATTACCAATAACCATAATCAATGTCATAAACCATAATTCCATCCATAACCATAACCATAATCATAATATCAACCATAACCACTACCAAACCATAACCATCCCAATAACCATCCCATTACCAAATTCCCTCTAATCATGTAGGTCATCCAGGCGCTCATAACCGGGAGCACGGCTATCATAATAGTTTTTAACACTCTGTAGAGGTTGTACCACTTTACCCACATGTTCGTGATTTCATCACCTTTCGATGACTAAGAAACCTCCATTATGCCATCTCACACTTCCGTAGGTGTGTGGCCAAGAGATCACAAAATAGCCTTTCAAAAGGGATTACTAGTATGTACGGGCCGACTAAGGTTTCACCGGCAGGCTTGAATCTCCATTCTCCCACCCACGGGCCCCCTCGTGTGCCATGCGGATCCCAGGGCAGTCCTCCTCGACTCCCATTCCCCGCGCCATCCAATGGTCCATACAATACTAGCGGCGCTCCTAATTATTCAGCTACGCCGCACCCATACTTGGCCTTGTGGTGGCACTGTTGACCTGACATATTCTCGCATGAACCGGTCCTTAGATCTAAAGCAAGCAAACCACCATAACATCCAACCCATCCACATACCAGGCTTGCTTAGATCACCCATCGTATTGGCCAGTTCACATTAACCATAATATCATTGATGCATAATTAAATGTGTAGTGTTGTTTGTCATCCCAATTAATTAAGCAAAGCAAAAAGGTAAAAACCCTTCCCGACTCTCTACCATATATTCCAGGTGACAAGGGTGGTCAAACAAAACTAGTAAACTTCCTACCATGGGATTCCCATCAATTTGACACAAGCATGCAGTTTGCAAACAAAACATTTATTTTAAAAACAGGATCAATATGCTTCAAGGACACTTGCCTTGCTCCGGCGGATGGGGTTGCTCAAGCGCTTCAAAGTCTTGATTTTGGAAATCCTCGTATGCGGCCTCTTGAGCACGTTCCTCTACGCGTGATCATACATACAAGAGAACATATACAATCAACATGATGCACACACATTAATCAACATGCGATGATATGCATGCATGCAAAGATCAATTATTAATTAACTATGGTTGTTTATTAATTAGATGCAACTAGTTCATACGTGCTCATATGAGTTTACGGGGGTTTTAACGGGGATTAATACTGCTGAAAATAAATTCATGGTGCAACTAAAATCAATTTACGTCTATCAGATCTAATACGTCGCTAAAATTCGCATCGGAAAAACGAACCTACCGTAGATGTGACGGCTTGACGATCGCAGAACGAAGGCAACGTAGACGAAGTGGATGGCGCAGCAGTCCTTCGGCGGCACGACGACGGCGACAATCTCCGGCGGACGGTGGGGCCCTCCTCTTTTTCTTCCTCTCCTTCCCCTCTTTTTTCTTCCCTTTTTCCCCTGGGCGCAACCTCTGGTCTCCTCTGTTTCTTCTCCCTACCGGCGGCTAGGGCTCCTCCCTGGGCGTCTCTGGCGGCGTGGCTTTCTGGGATGGCGGTAGTGGTTTTTTTTTTCTGGGATCGGGAGGAAAAATACGATGCCTCCGTGGCTTTTATACCGGGCGGCTAGGGCCGGCGCTACGCGGTCACGGAACGCGCGCTGGGGCTCGGCACGCGGTGCGAGGCCGGCCAAGTGCGGCGTGGGGCTGCGTGGCGTCGGGTGTGCGGGCGGCGTGCCAGGGCGCTGCAGGCGGGTGGGGCCCGGGGCGACGCGGTAACGCGCGTGGGAGGCTACGCGCGGGAAGGCGGCAGGGTGGGGCCGGTCGCGCGGGACAGGGGCACGAGAGCGAGGCCGCGTGGGCGCGCGGGGCTGCGCTGCAGCGTGCGGCAGGTGGGGTGCGTGGTCGGCTGGGCCGGTCGGGCGGCCTGGCCGGCGATTAGTTTTTCTTTTTCTTTTTTTTTAATATTTTTATTATTATAATATATTTTATTATTTATATTTTATTTGTTTTATTTATCTTATTCATTTTATTTATTTATTATTATATATATATTTATTATTATATAATTTATTTATATATATATTTCTTTTTATCTATTATTATTATTATTTTATATTTATTCCCTAATACATGTTTTAGGCTATAATTATTATTTTCTATTTCTTCTTTTGCTACATACATTTGTATATATATGCTCCATTTTTTTTATGTTTTATTATTTTTCTTTTATCCTACTAATGTTTAATGCATGATCATGTATGCAATGCATCATGCGAAAATTTAGAGTGTTACACGATAAATCGTGACTCTGAGTTGATCCTCTATTTTATGACTTGTTTATGGGTTTTACCTTAAGTGGGCCTAAGGACGTCGTGTCTAACTCTTTTTGGAGCCCATATGGGACCCCACACCAGCCTCAACCCTCCCCAAACTCGAATTCATTGAAACCCTAGCCTCCACCTCTATATGAACGACCCCACCCCTTGACTTATCATCCTTTTGCTTCAATTGAAGTACACCGAAACCCTAGCTCGTGGGACCCGCCATCAATGAGGGACAAGGAAATTCTAAACAAGAAGAAGAAGAGGAGGAAACGAAAGAGGATCAAGATCTCCATCAAGCTTTCGTTCTCCATCAACAAGCCACCATCAAGATCTTCATCAACCCTAGATCGTCAAGATCCAAGTGTTGCCTCAAAAAACCTTGATTCATTGGAGTTCTAAACACCTGGTATACCTTCTACTTCCTTTTTCTCACGTGAATTCAACCCCGTTCCTCCAAATTCACGCCGATCTAGAATACCCTAGTTCGTTGTTCCTGCGAAGGGCGGGCTAGTCCGATTTTACTGACCGTTTTCTGCTAAATTAATTCTAAATTGATTTGAATCAATTCCAAATCTATTCAAACTTGTTAAAAGCTATTAGAACTAGATTTAAACATCATTAACAAATCATTAACTAGTTTTGCTTTGCAATTGCATTAATCATGCATGTCATGACATATTGAGTAATATATGTGCACTTATTAATTGTGATTCTTGTCTTGTATGTTTATTGTGTGGATTAGACGGATTTGCGCTAGAGAGTGCCGTGGAGGATCGCCAACACCAAGAATTTGAAGTCTTTGATCCCAGTCAAGCCCAAGAGTAAGGCAAGTGTCCTTGAACATATTGATCCTGTTTCACAATAAATGTTTTGTTTTCAAAACTGCATGCTTGTGTCAATTTGATAGGAATCCTATGGTAGGAGGTTTACTAGATTTGTTTAACCACCCTTGTCACCTGGAATATATGGTAGAGAGTCAGGAAGGACTTTTTACCTTTTTGCTTCGCTTAATTAATTGGGATGGGAAAACAACTATACTATTTAATTATGGATTAATAAGATTATGGTTAATATGAACTGGTTAATATGACATGGTAATGGGTGATCTAAGCAAGCCTGGTATGTGGATGTTTGGAAGACATGGTTGTTGCTTGCTTTAGATCTAAGGACCGGTTCATGCGAGAATAAGCCAGGACTATAATACCACCACGATGCCAAGTATGGGTGCGGCATAGCTATTTATTTAGGTATTTCTAGTATTGTGATGAGTAAGTTTAGGCCCGATCTTCTGAAAGGTAAGTCAATTGGAGTGGAGAACTCGACATTGATGATCTGCGGCACTCGAGCAGGTCGAATACCCCTGCAATCACTACACCACTGCCCCGTTGGTTATGAACCGTGCGGCACACGCTTGAGCTCGCCAAGAAGGCTAATCCCTGCAAGTGAACCGAGAACACAAGCAAGAACATAAATGACACGATCTGAAATTGAGAAGTTGAGGTCTCACAAACCGTAGAATGGCAAAATTGTTATTCTAAGCAAAACCCACTGAATATGACCGGCGTCTGCAGTATTTAAAGGCTAGGGTTCGACCAAAACAAGATTAGACGCCTCCCTAATGGACTCTTACGAGATACAAGGCCCAAAGGCCCGATTTGGTTGCGCAGCACTGGACAGAAATCTGGACTCGACTTGTTACGATGATTCCCTACGACTCCGGAGGAATTTTGAGGTGGGACCAGAACCATTGAAAATTTTATCTTCTCCTCTTTCTGTGCATATGTAGAACATCAAAAACGGAGTCCGTATGCCTCCAGGGCGTCTGTTTTAAGGTGGACTGCTCCTGGATTCCGAGTTGAACTCGAGTCCGAGTTGTAAAGTGTTTCCATCAACTTGTGGACGTCCCAGCTGGTTCTCCATGCTCCCAAGGCCTATTTACTTTACTTGTTGATCTTCTCCATTATTCCTAATAACAATTAAATCATCACATAGAAATCTATTCTCAAACTCACATGCAAAAGAAGTTAGGAACGAATTCATCTGCTGATTTATTAACTGTGCTCGTGCTCTTGTGATTGGTCCTTGCAGTTCAATGTGCGTCTCCGCTATTGTGATGTCCTCATTATCCTCTCCCTCTTGAATTGGAGTCGTCCTCGACTCAAGTTCATCTTCTTCTCCCAAGTACGGTCGCAAATCTGAAAGTTAAATGTAGGACTAACCCCAAAATCGGGAGGCAATTCAAGCTTATATGCATTATCATTAATCTTTTCGACAATCTTAAAAGGACCAGCAGCTCGTGGTATAAGTTTAGATTTTCTCAAGTCAGGGAATCGCTCTTTTCTCAAGTGTAACCACACCAAATCACCAGGTTCAAGTTTTACTTCCTTTCTACCTTTACTACCTGCAATCCTATACTTCTCATTCATCTTTTCAATATTTTTCTTTGTAGTTTCATGCATCTTAAGAATGAATTTAGATCGTTGTGTAGCATCCAAATTTATAGTTTCAGAAGGAGGCAAAGATAGTAAATCAATAGGAGCACGGGGATTGAAACCATACACTACCTAGAATGGACTTACCTTTGTCGTGGGGTGAACGGATCTGTTGTAAGCAAATTCTATATGTGGTAAACACTCCCCCCACAACATCAAATTTGTTTTTAAGACAGCCCGCAACATAGTGGATAAAGTACGATTAAATACCTCGGTTTATCCATCTGTTTGTGGGTGACATGTAGTTGAAAACAGCAACTTGGTTCCCAATTTATACCTCCAAAAATGACTTAATTTTTTTGCATCACGATCAGAAACAATGGTATTTGGCACACCATGTAAACGAACAATTTCCGTCATAAATAAATCAGCAATGTGTGATGCATTATCATTCTTATGACAAGGTATAAAGTGTGCCATTTTGGAAAAATGATCAACAACTACAAAAATACTATCCCTCCTCCTCTTAGTCCTAGGCAATCCCAAAACAAAGTCCATAGAAATATCCTCCCAAGGTACACTAGGAATAGGAAGAGGCATATAAAGACCATGTGGGTTAAGGCGAGACTTGGCTTTGTTGCAAGTAGTGCATCGTGACATGTAGTGCTCGACATCACACCTCATCTTTGGCCAAAAGAAGTGTGTGGAAAGCACGTCTTCAGTTTTCTTCACTCCAAAATGTCCCATCAAACCTCCTCCATGTGCTTCCTGCAAAAGTAATAGATGAACGAAGCTAGCTGGAACGCATAGCTTGTTAGCACGATAGAGGAGACCCTCTCGCAACACATATTTATTCCAAGTTCTTCCTTCTCTACAATTTTCAAAAGCATCTTTGAAGTCCAAATCAGTAGGATATAATGCTTTTATTGTTTCCAAACCAAAGATTTTATGATCAAGTTGGGACAGCATGGTATAACGCCTAGCTAATGCATCACTAATGATATTTTCCTTCCCTTTCTTATGCTTAATGATGTATGGAAACGACTCTATGAACTCAATCCATTTAGCATGTCATTTATTCAGATTGGTTTGTGTAGGATCGAAGAGCACGTGGAAAGCTAACAGGGGGGGGGGGGTGAATGGTAGATTTAAAAATCTTATGCAGCGGAAACAGTTAAATCCCAACCCCTTTCGGCAGAAAAACGATCTGTTAAAGAAATCGTATGTGAGACTAATCTAAAAGTGTTTTACCATGAAAAAAGTGATATATATCAGAGATAATTAAGTCACTAAGAATACACAAAAAGAATCACTCAAATCCGTCAAGAGAAACTCAAGTTATGATTGAAAGATCGAACAAAGGTCAATCTGTCCTACCTGAGAAAAACAGTTCTAGAACACTGCAAAGAATATCGTGTAGATCAGAAACCAAAAATCCAATGACTGTGAAATTTTGAAAGATGATAGATAATCAAGTTGTGAAGACAAACCAAAAAGAATCACATCAATTGGATCTGTAAAACTCGAGTTATGATAAAACTACCGACAAAAGGTAGTGCTGTCCAGAAACTTGACGAGTAAAACTTGTCTGGAACAAGTTGGACGAACAAGGCACAAAAGTTCCTTCAAACTACGAATTTTATTCAATAGAACATAAGAGGAACAGCCCCCAAAGTCGTCTGCCACGAGCTATGGGCTCCCTTACTTATATAACCAGCCCTTAGGCCAACCCCAATCTCAACTAGGATTCCAATCCTACTCCGATCACGAATAGAAACTTTCCATAACTGCTTATGACTCTTCTATATGCAGATATAAGCAATATTAAGACTTCTAACCACCTTAGGAACGTATCCCACATTCCTAAAACAACTCAAATTTGTTATCCACACAAAATCCTATCATAACCAACTCGATACTTTTCATACCGAGCCATAACCGACTCTGCCGCAGCCGAAGTCATCAACCGATATGATCCGATCCTTCCAACCAGATATTCCCATCCTTAACCCATCTTCCGGGACCATGTTGCCATGTCATGCACCACATGCATATGTGCGAACATCTTCCTTCGACGTCCAGTAACCTTCATATGCACTGCCCTTGATTCAATCATCCTGCACGACCTCCTGACCCGTTCAACCACAATTCCTCCTGAATTTGGTTGTTGGAACCTCATCTCCTCCCTGAGACTAGTCCAAAGGATCCTGTCACCAGCCATGACTTGAACTCAAGCAACACCTACACATGAATAAACAACCAATCCATACGAGCCCAAGTCCGCGACTTGACTCAAGTCAGTTCCGAACACAACACCTTACGTGAGCACCTCACATAAGCATGTTGCAAAGCATATCAAAATGATATCAGCCATATCAACCAAAACGCACCAGAAACTTAGTAAAAGAATACTAAGCAACCTTTCCATAAGTGTAAAGCAAGTTCGAAACATTTCACATGAAAAATTGGAATATTACGATCAAGCCCCGAACCTTGCCAAAGCTAACCAGAGCTTGAGTTGGAGCTTACTAAAGCTAGTATAACCTAGCGCTGAAGCTTACCAAAGCTAGTCGGACCTAGCGCCGGAGCTAACCAAAACTAGTCGGAACTAGTCATCCCAAAAGTCGGAGCTAGAAAAACATGTCGGAGCTAACCAACATAAGTCAGACCTAGCAAAACATATCGGAGCTTAACAAAGACATGCTGGAGCTATCAAAGACATGCCGGAGCTAAAGACAAAGCTCACCGGAGCTACCCAAACACATGTCGGACCTAGACAAAGCAAGTCGGACCTTACGTCGGACCTTAATAAAAAGATGTTATGGCAGCATTCAAAACTTTTATTGTCAAAGCCAATGTATTCAGCACACATGGGTCTCACAATCTCCCCCTTGATGAATGCATTGGCAACACCATTTAAATCCGAACATTGGCATGAAAAGTTTCGAGAACAATTTCCCCCCTTTTTGAAAATAAATGAGATAGAAATAAATTTCTCTCCCCCTATACATATTTCTCCCCCTTGCATAATTCACCATATTATCTCCCCTCCTTTGACAATGTATTCAGCAAGGTTCAAAAGAGAAACTTTAATTGTTATGAGCATATTATAACATATACATATAAAGCAAAGCTCATCCAAGTCATACTATCAAGTAACTTACACTATCACAACAATGAGATACATAAAGTAGCGTAAGCCATGCTAGAGATCAAATGTAATTTTCAATTTAAGCAAGTCATGATCTCACAAACTTAACTATTTCAATACCTGAAAGCATGACACTTGTTGCTGTATTTTATTATTTTTCAAAGAACAAATTTAGATCATGTGATATTTGCAAGAGATTATATGCGCATCTGCCTTATTCTAACCAACCAAGCCAAGCCTATGTCATTTGACAATCAGAAGCTTAAGGCCATGGTTTTAGTCATACACAACTTCTTCCAAGTTCATATCTAAGTGCAATGATAAGCCATCTCAAAAGAAGAAGTGCGATGCATGCATATTCTCTTGATATTTTCTCAATTTATATTTGTACATAAAAACTCAACATGTGAGTTGATTACTTGATTAATTCTTTATGATTAAAAGCACTTGTGAGCATGCAACAAGTTCAAAACAGCAAGAAAGTCCGACCATGACCAGATTTAGTGTAAGTAATTATTCCAATTACTAGACATGGCAAAAACTACAAAATGTATAACACGAGTAATGTAGTAAGAACTTTCAGCATGTAAAAGGAATCACAAAGTCATATATGTATGAAATACTATGCTCATATTATTTTAATTTCAGATTCACATATAGACTTCCCAAGTTTCAAAACTCCCCCTCAATTTAAGCCATGAGGATGCATAACCCCTATTTCACTACGAATATAACAAAAACGAGTGAAATCCAAAGGTTTTGTAAAAATGTCAGCCAATTGTTGTTCGGTATCTGCATGGTGAAGCACAAAGTTTCCTTTTTCAACATTATCACAGAGAAAGTGATACCTAATGTCAATGTGCTTAGTTCTATAATGTTACACAGGGTTTTTAGCAATGCAAATAGCACTAGTGTTGTCACAAAACAGTGGAACACTATCTAGATCAACCCCATAGTCCTTAAGTGTTTGAACAATCCAAAGAATTTGTGAACAAGTGCTAGCAGCAGCTACATATTCAGATTTGGTGGTGGATTGTGCAACTGAACTTTGTTTTCTGGATGACCATGCAACAAGTGAATTACCAAGAAAATGACAAGCACCAGAAGTACTTTTCCTATCAATCCTACAACCTCCAAAATCAGCATCGGAAAAAGCTTTCAAAGTAACGGTTGAGAAAGAAGGAAGAAAAATGCCAAATTCTTGAGTTCCATGTAAGTACCTGAGAATCCTTTTGACGGCTTGACGATGTGAAGCACGTGGGGAGGCTTGAAACCGTGCACAAAGATATACGTTGAATTGTATGTCCGGTCTTGATGCCATGAGGTACAAAAGTGATCCGATCATGCTTCTATATTCTTTTTGATCCACGGATTAACCATCTTCATCAAGTTCAAGTGTTGTTGTTGTTCCCATTGGTGTCTGAAGAGGCTTGATTTTGTACATGTTGAAGCGCCTTAGGAGGTCTTTTGTATACTTTGTTTGATGCACAAAGGTACCCTCCTTGGTTTGCTTGATTTGTAGCCCCAAAAAGTATGTGAGTTCTCCCATCATACTCATCTCAAATTCTGAACTCATCATAGATGAAAACTTGGACACAAGATCATGAGAAACACAACCAAAGATAATATCATCCACATACACTTGAACGAATAATGAGTCATTGCCATGCTTAAGCACAAAAAGAGTTTTATCAACCTTGCCCATGGTAAACCCATTTTCAAGTAAGAATGTTTTTAACCTATCATACCATGCTCTAGGGGCTTGTTTGAGACCGTACAAGGCTTTGGACAGTTTGTAAACATGATTAGGAAAATCTGGATTTTCAAAACCATGTGGTTGCTTAACATAAACCTCCTCATCTATGTAGCCATTAACAAAAGCACTTTTAACATCCATTTGATATAGCTTAAAACCTTTAGATGTAGCAAAAGCTAACAAAATTCTTATGACTTCTAATCTAGCAACAGGAGCAAAAGTTTCATCAAAATCTAGACCTTCAACTTGAGTGAAACCTTGAGCAACTAACCTAGCCTTATTCCTAACCACAACCCCATCCTCACTTTGTTTATTTTTAAACACCCATTTAGTTCCAATTAAAGTGTTACCTTGAGGAGGAGGTACAAGTTTCCAAACATTGTTTCTTTCAAAATTTTCTAACTCTTCTTGCATGGCAATAATCCAAGATTCATTAGTGATTGCGTGTGATATATCTTTGGGTTCAAAAGAAGCAACAAAAGCAGAATGAGCATGAGAGTTTGGATCGCAAAACCTGGACCGTGTGACCCATTCATGCAAGCTTCCAATAATCTGTTGTGGGGGGTGATTCTTGACGATCGTAGGGGAACAAATGTCTCACAAGCTTCTTCTTCATCAGGTTCATTGCATATTGATGAGCTTGTGGCTTGTGGACAATCAGGACTAGCAGAGGTGGTAGTCGGAGCTTGTTCACAGTTCGGAGCTGGACACGTGTCAGCTTCAGAACTATCATGCAGTATCACCAGCTGTTCTTCTTCTTCGAAAATATCCTCCCCCTGAGGATATAGATCTGGTCCTGCAATACTGGAGCTAGTATCTGGGCTAGCTTCATCAAAAGAAACTTCACAAGTCTCCACAATTTTGTTAGTGTCAAGTAAAAACACACGGTAGCCTCTAGTATGAGATGGATAACCAAGAAACATGCCATCTTCGGATCTAGCTTCAAATTTATCAAGATTACCATATTTCTTAACAAAGCATTTGCAACCAAAGACCCTAAAGTGTGTGACACTAGGCCCATGTCCAAACCGAAGTTCATATGGTGTTTTACCTAGATTAGCGTGCAAGAAAACATGATTTGAGACATAACAAGTGGTTGCAATTGCATCGGCCCAAATTTCCTAGGTGTTTGATATTCATCAAGCATAGTCCTAGCCATCTCAACTAAGGTTCTATTCTTTCTTTCTACCAAACCGTTTTGTTGAGGTACATATGGTGAAGAAAATTGATGATCTACTCCATTTTCAGCACAAAAGTGATCAAAAGATTGATTTTTAAATTTAGTTCCGTTATCACTTCTAATCGCTTTTAAAAATCCTGGGTGATCAATTGATAATCTAAGAAATAAAGTTCTAAAGTGACTAAAAGCTTCATTCTTAGACGCCATAAAGTAAACCCAAGAGTATCTAGAATAATCATCAACAATAACAAGAACATACCATTTACCTCTGAAGGATTGAACGTGCGAAGGTCCTACGGTGTCAAGGTGCAAAAGTTGACCCGGTTCAATTGTCATGATCATTGTGAGAGGAGTATGTGAACCTGCAACCATCTTAGCATGTCAGTCATATGGCGTGAGCATCCTGAATCCAAAATCCATATGTTCTCCTTCCTCAAGCATGAAACCTACACAAAAGGACAGTTCGTCGTTGACTCAATACTGGGGTTAGTCAATAAACATTTTGGAATCCAGTACTGAGCCATGCGACGTCCAGTAGGAACAACACGCGAAAGCTGTGATAAAACAGCAGGTTTATGATTCAAAGGTTGAGGTTTTTTGTTCTTAACAATTGATTTAGAAGTTGTTACTCGTTTAGAGCGAAAACCAGTAGCTCCAGAGGTGTGGACATTTCGAAAGAAATAGCTGAAGCTCTGGATGCACAAACCGAAGGTCCGAAAGCAAAAACTGAAGCTCCGGAGGGAACAACAGAAGGTTTGGGAGCTTTCGGAGCTATCGGAACTATCGGAGCTGTCTTTGCAAGTCTCTTATCAGAAGGTCCAAAAGCTACCTTTTCAAATTTCTGACTCATTAAAGCAGATTACATGTTTCTAATTTTAGGTTTAGCATGAAAGTTATGAGATCTAGCAGACATTTTATCCTTTTTAATTTGTTTAGCTAGTCTATAACAAAAATCTACAACATGACCATTTTTATCACAATAAGTATAATGAAATTTAATTTTGTAATCATGTCTAGATGAGCACCCATCATTAGAAACAAAATTAGAAAGCACTCCTGCAGATTCAAAGATCACATCCTTTTGTTTAGGGACAATTTTGATTAAACCTCTTCCAAATGATTTTACAATTTGAGGTGGATGTGTTTTAGAATAAGCATGAGAATCAAAACCTAAACCAGTTTTATCATTACAAGATTTGGATGAACTCAGTAGCAAGTTTAGAATTTTGTTCCCAACACAAAACTGCTCTAGCGCCCTATTCATGCCATCAAGCTTTTTAGACAATTCTAGGCAGTTTTCATATGAAGTTTTTCCTTTTAATTTGCAATTTGAACAATAATTAACTTCATGAGAACGTAAAGAATTATTCAATATTAAAATTTCATTCATAGCATCTTTTAGTTTCTTATCAAGATTGTCACATGCAGAACAATGCAAATCATCAGTTGAACAGGAAGCATCTTTTAAGTTTTTATCATGAAGTTCAGCAAGCTCTCTGTTCTTTTCAATTTCTTCATCAAGTCTATCTAGAGTGGAGGAGTGTGCACTTCTTAGTGTGGACAATTGTTCATAGATTGAGTCACATGAGGGACATGCATCATCACTAGGAATCAAAGTTTTTAAACGGTTGATTTCAGATTCTAGTGATTCAATTTTAGTAGCATTATCCCTAAGCTTTTTGTCCTTTTTCTTGACAATAATAGTTGCACGAGAAATAGCATCACACATTTCATTGCAGGTAGAACATACCTCATCGTCGTCACTGTTGTGTTATGCATCCTCCTGACTTGATCTTGGTCTCGTTTTGCCCGCCATGAAGCATAAGTTAGCCAGATCATCATCATCTTCATCACTTTCAAAGTCTACATCACTTGAACTGAGTTCTTGAAGTGCGGTGATGAAGTTGTTAATCATCTTGCGTCCTATGGTGCCCTTCTTTTTCTTGTTGGGATTTCCAGAGGTGGTCTTAACCTTGTTCTGTTTTTCTTCACGGGTAGTAGGACCTGAAAGGTTAGGGCATTCTGTACGAAAGTGTCCTGTCTTACCACATTCAAAACAGCGTTGGGGTCCAGAGCTTCCTCTCCTTCTAGTTCTCATATTTTGCAATGCTTTTGAGAATCTAGTAGAGATTAGTGCTAACTCCTCTTCTGGAAATTACTCGATCTGGTCCAGGGTTAGTGAGAACAATAAAGAAAGAGTATTGCAAGATGATGAATGGCCGGAGCTAGGCATATCACGTTGTGAGACAAATGCAATATACTTATTTGGGTTCTTACGTGATAAGATGTCAATTTCATGAGTTTTTAGTTTAGAGTAAAGAACATCTAATGTAAGAGAACTCATGACAGTTGATTCATGAATATATGTTACTTTCATCTCCCAAATTGACATGTCTATTGCACTAAGAAGTTGCCTAGCATTCTCAGCATCAGAAAAGTTAACATTGACACTACGTAAGTTGTTGAGAATTTTATTGAAGCGAGCAAAGAGGTCATTGATAGACTCACCGGGTTGCATCTCAAAACGCATATATTCCTTTTTGAACATATCTTGTTTCACCTCCTTGATTGTGTTGGAGCCTTCATGATAATCACAAAGAGCTCTCCAAACATCGTATGCTAATAAGAGGTGCGCGACACGATCAAAGTCGCTTTGAGTGAGTCCCTGTATGATCAAGTTGCGAGCCTTGTTGTTGTTGTCGACATCCTGTAGGCTTGTAGCCATAACTTGATCGTTAGGTGGCACTTCGTAAGGCTTGTACATCTTTTCCCATATTTCGAAGCCTTGCGCTTGGATGAAAGCCTCCATGCGTGCCTTCCAAAACTTAAAATCAATACCAGCAAACACACAAGGTTTGGCGGATTATTTCTCTATGATGATTAGTCAAAAACACGTGCAAATCTCAATGATTGGAGCACCGTGGCTCTGATACCAATTGTAGGATCGAAGAGCACGTGAAAATCTACCAGAGGGGGGGGGGGTGAATGGTAGATTTAAAAATATTACGCAGCAGAAACAGTTAAATCCCAACCCCTTCAGCAGAAAAATGATCTATTAAAGAAATCGTATGTGAGACTAATATAAACGTGTTTCACCATGACAAAAGTGATAGATATCAGAGAGAATAAAGTCACTAAGAAGACACAAAAAGAATCACTCAAATCCGTCGAGAGAAACTCAAGTTATGATTGAAAGATCGAACAATGGTCAATCTGTCCTATCCGAGAAAAACAGTTCTAGAACGCTGCAATGAAACTCATGTAGATCAGAAACCACAAATCCAATGACCGTGAAATTTTGAAAAATTATATATAATCAAGTTGTGAAGACAACTCAAAAAGAATCATGTAAATTGGATCTGTAAAACTCGAGTTATGATAAAACCACCGATGAAAGGTAGTGCTGTCCAGAAACTCGATGAGTAAAACTTGTCTGGAACAAGTCGGACGAACAAGGCACAAAAGATCCTTCAAACTATGAATTTTATTCAATAAAACACAAGAGGAACATCCCCCAATGTTTTCTCCCACGAGCTCTGGGCTCCCTTGCTTATATAATCAGCCCTTAGGCCAATCCCAATCTCAACTAGGACTCCAATCCTACTCCGATCACGAATCAAAACTTTCCATAACTGCTTAGGACTCTTCTATACGCAGATAGAAGCAATCTTAAGACTTCCAACCACCTTAGGAACGTATCCCACATTCCTAAAACAACTCAAATTCGTGATCCACACGAAATCCTATCATAACCAACTCGATACTTTCCATACCGAGCCATAACTGACTCCGCCACAGCCGAAGTCATCAACCGATATGATCCGATCCTTCCAACTAGATCTTCCCATCCATAACCTATCTTCCGGAACCATGTTTCCACGTCATGCACCACATGCATACGTGCGAACATCTTCCTTCGACGTCCAGTAACTTTCATATGCACTGCCCTTGATTCAATCATCCTGCACGACCTCCTGACCCGCTCAACCACAATTCCTCCTGAATTTGGTTGTTGGAACCTCATCTCCTCCCTGAGACTAGTCCAAAGGATCCTGTCACCAGCCATGACTTGAACTCAAGAAAAACCTGCACATGAATAAACAACCAATCCGTACGAGCCCAAGTCCGCGACTTGACTCAAGTCAGTTCCGAACACAACACCTTACGTGAGCACCTCACATAAGCATGTTGCAAAGCATATCAAAATGATATCAGCCATATCAACCAAAATGCACCAAAAACTTAGTAAAAGAATACTAAGCAACCTTTCCATAAGTGTAAAGCAAGTTCGAAACATTTCACATGAAAATTTGGAACATTACGATCAAGCTCCGAACCTTGCCAAAGCTAATCGGAGCTTGAGCCGGAGCTTACTAAAACTAGTATAACCTAGCGTCGGAGCTTACCAAAGCTAGTCGGACCTAGCGCCGGAGCTAACCAAAACTAGTCGGAACTAGTCATCCCAAAAGTACGAGCTAGAAAAACATGTCGGAGCTAACCAACATAAGTCGGACCTAGCAAAACATATTGGAGCTTAACAAAGACATGTCGGAGCTATCAAAGACATGATAGAGCTAAAGACAAAGCTCACCAGAGCTACCCAAACACATGTCAGACCTAGACAAAGCAAGACGGACCTTACGTCGGACCTTAATAAAAAGATATTATGGCAGCATTCAAAACTTTTATTGTCAAAGCCAATGTATTCAACACACATAGGTCTCACAATTTGACACTTAATACTTCAATGATTCATGATTGGAATGTATGAAAAACCCCTTAGACCAAAGATAATGTTGCCAAGTTTGTAATACTCGCACTAAGGTATACAATTCCTTATCATAAGTGGAATAATGAGAGGGACCATGAAGTTTTTCACTAAAGAAAGCAACGGGTTTACCTCCTTGTATGAGAATGCCTCCAATACCAATGCCGCTTGCATCACATTCTAGCTCAAAGGTCCTGTCAAAATCAGGAAGTTGTAGCAATTGTGCTTGTGTAAGCTTCGATTTGAGAGCATCAAAAGCTTGTTGCTGCTGTTCGCCCAATCGAAATGGCACTCCCTTCTTCGTGAGCTCATGTAGAGGTGCTGCAATAGTGCTGAAATCCCGCACAAAACGCCGATAAAAACCTACAAGACCAAGAAAACTACGAACCTGCGTGATGGTTGTTGGGGCTGGCCAGCAGGTGATTGCTTCAATTTTGGCCTCATTTATCTCAATTCCCTGCGAGGAAACGACGTAGCCAAGAAACGAGACTCGATTGGTGCAAAAGACGCACTTTTCGAGGTTACCAAACAAACATGCATCTCTCAAAACAGTAAAAACAACACGTAAATGATCAAGATGTTCATCATATGACTTGCTGTAAATGAGGATATCATCGAAGTAAACCATCACAAATTGTCCAATGAAAGCACGTAAAACCTTGTTCATTAAACGCATAAAGGTGCTTTGTGCATTAGTTAAACCAAAAGGCATGACTAACCACTCATAAAGTCCAAACTTAGTTTTAAATGCAGTTTTCCATTCATCTCCTAGTGCCATTCTAATTTGGTTGTAACCACTACGCAAGTCAATTTTTGTGAAGATGATAGCACCACTCAATTCATCAAGCATGTCATCTAAGCGAGGAATATGATAACAATATCGAATGGTGATGTTATTAATCGCTCAACAATCAACACACATGCACCAACTACCATCTTTCTTAGGAACCAAAAGAACAGGAACGTAACAAGGGCTAAACCTTTCACGAATGTACCCGCAGTCCAAAAGATCTTGGACTTGTCGCTGAATTTCCTTAGTTTCCTGCTGATTCGCCCTGTATGCTGCGCGATTTGGCAAACTTGCTCCTGGAATCAAATCAATCTTGTGTTCAATGCCTCTCATCGGTGGTAAACCAGGGGGTATCTTGGAGGGAAACACATCCTCAAACTCCTGCAAAAGGTTAGCAACAGCAGGGGGCAATGCAATAGACAATTCATGAAGTGAAAACATGGCTTCTTTGCAAACTAAAGCATAGCACATCCCCTTAGCATCGAATAAATCAGCAAGGTCAGATTTAGTTGCGAGCAACGATAGTGATTTTAACTCAATGACTTGCCGTTTTTCAGATTCTAATTTTGTTGCTTTGCCATCACGAATTTTACTCTTCTCAAAATGCACAATTTCAGCAGGAGTCATGGGGAGCAAAGTGATTTTCTTTCCCTTATGCATGGCAGTATATTTATTGGTTCTACCATGATAAATAGCATCTGTACCAAATTCTCAAGGACGACCCAATAAAAGAGAACAAGCATCCATAGGAACAACATCAAAATCAGCAAAATCATGGTAAGAATCAATTGAAAAATGTATTCTCGCTGTTTGTGTTACCCGAACCTTACTGCTGTTGTTGAACCATTGAATGTGGTACGGATGAGGGTGTGCTCTTGTTGTCAAACCAAGTTTCTTGACGACGTCCGTGTTCACCAAGTTATTGCAGCTACCTCCATAAATTATAGTGTGTACACGGCAGTCCTTGACGAAGAGAAACATGTGGAAGAGGTTGTGTCATTGTAGCTTGTCGTCGGTCTCCACTTTGGAGCTCAAGGCACGTTGCACAATGATGCTCCTATAGTTCTCCGTCACCGCTGTACCAAGTACCTCTTCTTCGGTGTGTTCATCATTTGGATCTGTAAAGTCAGTTGCAAGAGAATATTCATCTTCAACATCTGAAGTACTATCATACCCGCCATCGTCGCGTACTATGTATGCTCGTTTGCTTGGGCAATCTCTCATCATATGACCAAGTCCCTGGCAGCAGTGACACTTAATGTCGGAAGTACAACCTGTAGAAGTAGCGGACGACGAAGGCTTGAATGATGTCGCCTTGCTGCCTTCCGGTACGCGAGAAGGTGGAGCAGCAGGTATAGTTCATTGGCCGCCATTGGATGGTGTAGTCGCTGCACGGGGGGTCGAAGATGGTGCTGTTTTGGATGGTGTAGACGTCGAACGCAGCGTGAAGTTGCTCCTTGTGAGTTGTTGCTGTTGTTGTCGGCCCTACAATTTTTTCTGCAGTATCATATTCCTTGTAATCAACAATGTCCTGAATTTCATGTCTCAACCCCCCATAAAATGAGTTATTTTGTCATCCATGTCCTCTACTACCCCACAACGCAGCATACCCTTTTGTAACTCTTGATAATACTCCTCTACGGACATGTTACCTTGGTCTAAGTGCTGCAATTTTTTGCGAAGGTCCCGCTGAAAAGATGGAGGAACAAATCAAACATGCATAGCTTATTTTAATCTATCCCATGTTGGAGGATCAGTTATAGTTTTAACAAGTTCATTCCACCATATGATAGCAAAGTCCTTAAACTCACTAGTGGCTTGACGAACTCTATGTTGTTCAGGAACAAGATGGACATTAAATTTTTGCTCTACTGTCATCCCCCAATCAATATAAGCCTTAGCATCATAAGCACCAGAAAAAGGGGGTATAGTAAATTTCACTTTAGCAAAAGGATCATCAGGAGGACGATTGTAATTGTTATGATGATTATTACCTCCCATACCTCAACGATAAAGTGGAAATCTTGGCTGATTGTTGTGATTTTCCATATCATCATAAGCATTGTCTTAATGTCTTCCAGCGAGAGGCAACTGAGCCTCAAAAGTATTCTTCCGAAGAGCAAGGTCATCAAGTTGGCGAGTCAAGTTCGCCAATGACTCCTCCGTTGCTGCGTTGTATTTGGCGAACATATCTGTCATGGTCTTCATCATATCACGTAACTCAGCATGTTGAACACATTCATCATTATTGTCTTCTCCTGCCATTGTTAGTAGGAAACAAAAGACAACAAAAATATGTTATCCCTATCAACTACAGTGACAATGTGAAATTTGGAAGAAAAACAATCTCTCTTGCTCAAGCGTCTTACCACACTCTTACAAGTGTTCTTACCGACACAGCAGGTGGTGTGCGATGATTCAAGGATGAGTGGCACAAGGGTTTGTCACCTAATCTAGGGCTGGCGATGCGGGAGTTCACGCAAGGCGGCTAGCTAGGGCAAACCGATGAACGTGGTGGATCGGTTTGTTATATAGGGATTGTGGCATAGGTGTCGAACAACAAGAAAACAAGGACGAAACACGATAACTAGGACCCAAAACACAAAGCTAAACCAGCAACAATACTCGACCAAACTAATGCAAACTCAACAATGCAAACTGAAAAACGAAACTGCAGACACTATAGTCTAGGAAGCGGGAAAAACGATCTAATTTTTTTGTGGCTTTTCTGTGGACTCTAGGTACAAAACAAAATCGATCTAATGGAAGGAAAACAAAGATACCTCACGGGAAACCTAGGAATCTGATACCATTTGATGAGTAAGTTTAGGCTCGATCTTCCGAAAGGTAAGTCGATCGGAGTGGAGAACTCGACGTTGATGATCCGCGACACTCAAGCAGGTCGAATACCCCTGCAATCACTACACCACTGCTCCGTTGGTTATCAACCATGCGGCACACACTTGACCTCGCCAAGAAGGCTAATCCATGCAAGTGAACCGAGAACACAAGCAAGAATGTAGAAGACACGATCTGAAATTGAGAAGTTGGGGTCTCACAAACCGTAGAACGGCGAAATTGTTATTCTAAGCAAAACCCACCGAATATGACCGGCGGCTCCAGTATTTAAAGTCTAGGTTTCGAACAAAACACGATTAGACGCGTCCCTAATGGACTCTTATGGGATACAAGGCCCAAAGGCCCGATTCTGTGGCGCAGCACCGGACAGAAATCTGGATTCGACTTGTTTCGACGATTCCCAATGACTCCAGAGGAATTTTGAGGTGGGACCAGAACCATTGGAAATTTTATCTTCTCCTCTTTATGTTAATATGTAGAATGTCAAAAACGGAGTCCGTATGCTTCCTGGGCATCCGTTTTAAGGTGGACTGCTCCTGGATTCCGAGTTGAACTCGAGTCCGAGTTGTAAACTGTTTCCATCAACTTGTGAATGTCCCAACTGGTTCTCCATGCTCCCAAGGCCTCTTTCCTTTACTTGTTGATCTTCTCCATTATTCCTAATAACAATTAAATCATCACATAGCAATCTATTCTCAAACTCACATGCAAAAGAAGTTAGGAACAAATTCGCCTACTGATTTATTAACCGTGGTCATGCTCTTTTGATTGGTCCTTGTAGTTCAATGTGCTTCTCCGCTGTTGTGATGTCCTCATCATATTGCATGGATCATTTGGCGCACTGGGGAAGGGGAGTCGGATTGGGTTTGGATATGGATGGCGGGACTCCCTGGGATCTGGATGGCATAAGAGGGGGCCCTTGGTTAAAGATGTGCTCAGTTGGAGACATCGCCACCGGTGAAACCTTAGTGGGTCCATACATGCTAGTAGTATTTTTGTAAAGGCTATTTTGTGATCTCTTGGCCATACACCTATGGTAGTGTTTTGACATAATGGAGGTTTTATTTAGTCACCGACGGGTGATGAAATCACAAACACATGGGTAAAGTGGCATAAACTCTGTAGAGTCTTAAAACTATCATGATAGCCGTGCTCCCGGTTAAGAGCAGCTGGATGACCTACATGGTTAGAGGGGTTTTGGTATTGGGATGTTTTGGTACTGGTTATGGGATGGTATTATGGTGGATGGCAATGGATATGGTTATTGGTAATGAGAAATTTGGTATATGGATGATGGTAATGGAATATGGACTGGTATTATGGTAACTATATCGATTAGGATGGGTTTACTTCACATACATATAATATATTGTTTTTCAAATGTTTTAATGTACTTTTCAGCACTTAGCTGTGATTATATTCGTCACTTGTATCAGCTGCATGTCATACTTTCTAAACATGCCGAGTACGACATGTACTCACTCTTGCAATTCCTCCACCAACAATTGCAGGTCAGGATTGGGAGTATAACGATAATAATGCTGAGTTCTAGGCCATGTCCGCTGTTAGCTTTGCCTGTGGTGTTGATTGGAGCTGCACTATAACCTATTTTCTTATGTTGCTTAGTTGCTCAGTTGGGTTTATTTCCGCTGCATTAGTTCGAACTTGTCATTAATAATCATTAGAGCTTGTATTCGAGGATATTATGAATTGTTTAATAAAAGTGCTTAATTAATTTTGTTCTTTGGTAATTTTTTGTATATCCTTTTGTGGTTGCACTCGTGTATGTGTGTTGAACGTCCTGTGCACACATATGCGGTTACTTGGTTCATTTTCGGAACCGGGTGTCACAAATTGGTATCAGAGCCACAGGTTGACCGTAGGATGCAACCTAGATAGAATGGACACTTTAGAGCACATAGGAGCAATCAGGAATCGATGTGTTTTTGTTTGGTGTGTTGTTTGCTATATATTGGATGCATATGCCCAATATGCATCCGGTACTGTTCAAACTTGTCCAGCAGGGCCGCACACGGATCGGTCCTCAATTGACACAAGCAGGACTACACACGTGAGACCACGTCTCTCTGCATCCTACCCGCTGCTCGGTCTCAATTTCACATTTCTAAACCCTTCTTTGATTCAATTCATCCCGTGTGATAAAATCCTATCTCGCGAGTAGATTCCAACTACTCAACTTCTACCGGATTCCTATGAATATAAACATAGCATTTTCTACTCATCGGGCTGTAGACCTACCCAATACTCCATGGGATTTGTGGATCATGCAAGTTGAGTAACAAGCACCTTAGCCTTAATGCACAAAATTCATGCTAGACATAAGTGATACAAATAGAAAATTTGAAATAGCACTTAAATGCAAATCGGGGCTTGCCTGGCTGTGAGTCAGAGGGGAAGTTAGCTTCTGGAAGTAAAGTCTCCAAGGGCTCCGGGTCCTCCTCGATCTCAGTCACTATATGATATGGAATATATAAAGTACATGAGTGATATTGAAACTATAGAAAAGATCTTATAAACATTGATCAGGTGTGTAAATGATTTTAATTGGCTTTGGTATTTTTACAGTGGACACTAGGTTCTATGAGGAATATCTGGACCAATAATTGGAGATGTTCAAGGAAGCTTGTTGTCTCTAAAATTCCAACATTAAAAGGTTTCTCTGAATTTTGGTTTTAATTCTGGAGCTTTGTCATGGTTAACAGTGGATGATATTGGTAGAGAAGGTTCTCTTGGTTCTGGGAAAATTTGTTTCACATTTTTCTGAGCTTTGTACAAGGAGAAACTGATTTTACAAGTTTGGAGAAAATGTTGAAAATGTTTCTGGACATTTGTCATTTTTCAATTGACATAGGTGATTTGAACACTGTTTGGTCCAGTAAATTAAGTCCAATGAACTTGAAATTTTTACTGGAAATCAAGTGTATTTTTTAGAGTGTTCTGACCAAAATTTGGAATTTTCCAATTAGCATAACAGGGATGATTAATTTCCCAAGCAGTTATATTAAAGGAATTAATTATGAAAATTCTGAGAGTGTCATGTCCAACAAATTGCACCACTTCAACTCTGAGAACAAGATGAGTGTACCAGAATTTATTTGGAATTTTTCGAGCAAATATACTAGGAGTAATGGATTTTTGAAGTTTGAATTAAATCTGGAATTATTTTCTAATTGGAAACTATAAATAATCCGCTGGCCCCACTTCATTTAAACGGACCAATCCGAGCTGGGCCGCACTGAGGGCCACGGAGTTAACTGCGCAGCCGCACCGGATCAAACAGCCACAGCCGATCCTGCCCTGTGATTCAGTCGCTGACATGCGGGGCCCTCCCCCTTCGTCGATCTCGCGTCAGGGCGGCGCTCCTCGCCGGAGCAGCGGCGGTGCGTGCCGGACTTGCTGCGTCGACCTCCTCCCGGCACGGATTTGACCACCTGACCCTATAATCGACCGCACAATAGGATGGTGGGGTCCAATCGTGGCGACGACGGCCAGAGATGGTGGTGCGACGACAGCAGCAGCGGCTAGGGTTTCAGCTATGTCGAACTCGCTCGGAAATGGCTCAAGCACATCGGCAAAAATCTGGTAATGTTCCTAGGAGCATGAGGATGATGATTTGGATGTGCAAACGGGGTGGAATAGTCAGCAAAGTTGCCTTCGATGGTGAACCGCGACACTTTTCAACGGCGGTGGGGAAAACTCGAAATACTTAGACCGTGGTCGATTATTCTCATCGGCACTTGATCTAGATGATGCGCCCTGACGTATAGAAGCTATCTCTCAACTTGATTAAACTATAACCATCCATAGAAATAGAATCGCATCGATGACCTAGCTCAAAGTGAAAACCTGAGCCGAGACAAAAATGAAGAATACTTGCTCGATAAAGGAGGAAAAGGTTTGCGGTTTTCACCATGAGAACCGTGGTATCCCGGTGCTCCTTTATTCTGTTGAAGTCGAGGCTTGCAACCGCCTAGTTCATCGGCTTCACGGTGGACAGAGGTGATGTCCACGGCGGCTCAACAATGGCGTCCGTGGAACGTCAAACTACGAGCAAAATAATGAGCAACACGATGAGCCAATTGGTGTAGATGATAGAGCGTAGACTTGGCACCATCTTTGCTGTTTTCATCGAAGAGAAACAAGGCAAGACCAAGATGCTCACCAGGGAGGAAAAGGAGGCGGCAAAAATGGCGATGGGATTTTGTTTTTGGTGAAACAGAGGCGAGGTACTCGTCGGGGAGGTGCCGTAAGGCCTTAAGAAGGTGGAGGAGTCACCTAGCCACGCAGCTGCTTGCATCTGCATGTCTTTGTCGCGGTGGCGCGCCCTTCCAGCGTTGAACAGCGGGGACAGCCATGAAACAGAGCACTCACGTCTGTGTTTCACTGACTACATAGCCCCGCTGCCCCTTTCATCCTAATCCTCCTCTGTTCCTTTAATTCACCCACCAATACTTGTCCAAAATTGCTAGACTTTTGTGGAGATGCCAATTTAAATATGGATATTCAGATTCTGAAATTGGATTTAAAATTTGGACAGGTTTCATATGAAATTCAAATTCAAATTTGAATTTGAATGGAATTTAATGTACCCATTGAATTAAATCGGTAGTGCTCCAAATATTATGAAAATTTGCAGGGATGCTATTTGGAATATTTGGAAGCTAATGGTGAACTCAAATTTTTATTTTGGCAAAGTTTGAACAGGAGCTAAATTTGAATTTTTGAATCCCTTCTATTGAAGTTTGAATTGGTTTAATTTCTTCATTGCCATTTGATTTTCTTTCCCCAACCAGACTTTAAATTGTCCTTTCTGAACTTTGCACCATGAAACATTTGGGCTTTTACATTCCTCCCACCTTAAATGAATCTCGTCCCGAGATTACAAATAAAAGAGAGGGAGGTAAAAGGATTACCGGATATGAGATGATAATAAATCCGGATAGTTTGATCGGAGATAATCCTCGCTTTCCCATGTCACTTCCTCAGCGGCATGGTTGCTCCACAAGACTTTGTAGAAGTAGAAAGGTCCGGTTTCCTGTGGTGCGAGTCTCTTCATCGATAATCTGGATCGGATACTCCGAATAAGTGAGATCCGGTTGGAGAGCTTCAATGTCTTCGGTGCGGATTTCAACTAACGATTTAAGATACTTTCGCAGCTGAGAAATGTGGAATACATTATGAACTCCATAGAGTGACGCCGGTAACTCCAAACAGTAGGCCACGGGTCTGCATTTTTCCATGACGGTGAATAGACCAATGAATCTTGGAGCAAGTTTTCCCTTCACTCCGAAACAATGAATCCCTTTCATTGGAGAGACACAGAGATAAACGTGGTCTCCGATGTCGAAGTGGAGAGGTTGCCGTCTTTTATCCACATAGCTTTTCTGCCGAGATTGAGCAGCTTGAGATTGGCTTGGATCACTCGCACTCGTTCTTCGGCTTCATTTACAAGATCAATACCATATATCACCCGCTCGCCGGATTCACACCAGTTGAGTGGTGTGCGACATTTCCTACTGTAGAGAGCTTCATACGGCACCATCTTGATGCTAGCTTGATAGCCATTGTTATAAGATAACTCCGCCAACAGTAAATGATAATCCCAATTTTTACCGTGGTGGATGGCACAAGCGCGTAGCATATCTTCCAGAACTTGATTCACCTGCTCAGTTTGGCCATTCATCTGCGGGTGATATGCGGAGCTTCAGATCAGTTTCGTCCCCAATGATGCGTGCATCTGCTCCCAAAAAAGAGCAACGAACAGCACACCGCGATCTGAAATAATCGTCCGGGGAACTTCGTGCAAGCAGATGATTCTTGCAATATATAACTCCGCATATTTCTTGGCAATGTACTTTGTATGTACCGGAATAAAATGAGCTGATTTGGTTAGTCGATCGACTATCACCCAAATCGAATCATGCTTGTGGAATGTGAGAGGTAACCCGACAATAAAATCCATACTAATGTCCTCCCATTTCCAAGCCGAAATTTTCAATTTGCAGCTGTCCGGCCTTTCTCATGTGGTCGGTTTCATCCGCCGACACGTATCGCACTCAGATACGTACTTTGCAATATCTCTTTTCATCCGTGTCCACCAAAATCTGGTTTTTAAATCTTGGTACATCTTGTTGCTGCCCGGATGAATAGAATACTTGGACAAGTGGTCTTCGTCCAAGATTTTCTTCCGAAGTGTCATGTCATGGGGTACCACGATACGGTCTTTGAACCACAGGGTACCATGTTCATCACTTCAGAAGCACTTCATTTCTTCATTCTTCATTCTCCTCCGAATGTGTGACATACCCACATCTTTTTTTTTGAGCTTCCATAATCTCCTCTCGTATGGAGGAATGAGAGCAAGATTATATAAAGCTCCATATGGAACCAAGTATAGACTCGGCTCGTCCTCTTCCATCGGAGTGATGGACAGATTATTAACATGAGACTTGCGGCTCAGTGCATCGGCAACTACATTCGCCTTGCCGGAATGGTAATGAATTTCAATCTCATAATCTTTGATCAGTTCTAACCATCTTTGCTGCCGCATATTAAGCTCCTTCTGAGTGAAGATATATTTTAGAATCTTGTGATCGGTGTAGAGTTGCACTAGATTTCCGAGCAAATAATGCCTCCACATTTTCAAAGTGAGTACCACGGCAGCGAGCTCAGGGTCATGAGTTGGATAATTCTGCTCATGATTTTGGAGCTGCTGTGAGCCATATGCGATCACGCGGCCGTCTTGCATTAATGCGCAGCCGAGACCAATGCCAAACACATCACAATAAACGTCGAAAGATTTGGTCGTATCCGGCTGAGCTAACACTGGGGCTGTTGTGAGATGTTTCACCAGTGCTTGGAATGCATCCTCAAATGCCTTGCTCCAAATATATTTAGTCCCATTTTTCAGCAGCTCTGTCATTGGTTTAGCGATTTTTGAGAAGCTTGGAATGAACCTCTGATAATATCCCGCTAACCCGATGAAACTGCAAACTTCGTGGACGGACTTTGGAGACTCCCATTTCAGCACTTGTACAATTTTGCTTGGATCTACAGCGATGCCCTCCACTGAAATAATGTGACAAAGAAATGGTACTTGTTTGATCCAAAACTCACACTTGCTTAATTTTGCATAAAGCTTGTGATCTCGCAATCGTTGGAGCACAATATGTAAGTGTTTGGCGTGTTCTTCCTCTGATTTTGAATAAACCAAATTTTCGTCGATGAAGACCATGACAAACTTGTCCAACTCTGGCATGAATATTGAATTCATTAAATACATGAAGTAAGCCGGCGCGTTGGTAAGTCCGAACGACATAACGAGATATTCATAGAGCCCGTATCTCGTTGAGAATGTCGTCTTCGGTATATCCTCCGGTCGGATTTTTATTTGATGATACCCGGACCGAAGATCCATCTTCGAGAATACTTTAGCACCAACTAAATGATCGAATAAAATATCGATGCGCGGTAGTGGATACTTGTTATTGATCGTCACGGTGTTGAGCGGACGATAGTCCACACATAGACGTAATGTCTTGTCCTTCTTCTTTACAAATAATGCGGAGCAGCCCCAAGGTGATGAACTTGGGTGGATGAGACCTTTGTCCAGCAGGTCCTTCAAATGCTCCTTTAATTCCGCCAATTCATTTGGGGCCATCTTGTACGGCCTTCGAGAAATAGGCGTGGTTCCCGGAATGAGTTCAATCTTGAACACGATGTCCCTATCCGGTGGCATACCTGAAAGGTCGTCGGGAAACACGTCTGGATATTCACGAACCACACGAATGCCCTCAAGCTTTGTGGCTTCCGTGTTGTATGTGGCTGGAATTTTCTGGAGAAGGCGGTCTAGAATGAGAGTGTGTGGTTCATATAGTAGAGAGTTCAAATGGACCACATGTGGAACAATGTCAAGAACAGCACCATGAAGGTGCAGCCATGACATTCCTAAGATGACATCGAGCTTTTGACCCTCTAATATAATTAGAGAAGTCGGATAGATATTCCCAACCATCTTAAGTTGTGCTTTATGGACTTTCATGTCCGCTGCTATTTTCCCACCCGGGGAGCAAATCAGATATGAATATTTTGTGGGAATGATAGGTAATTGATGCTTGAGAACATAAGATTGGCTAATGAAATTATGGGTGGCACCGGAGTCAAATAATATGACTACGGGATTTTGGAGTAGAGAAAACGTACCCGCAAGAATGGGTTCGCCTTCCGGCACGTCTTCGATATCTAAGTGGTGGACGTGACGGGTTTTGGTGCTGGTTTCTTGGGCTGGTTGAGGGGTTGAACAGCACCCCAATATGGTGCTTGCCCGCTGCCTTGATGCTGCTCGGGGCAGTCCCTCGCAAAATGCCCAGCACGGCCACACGTATAGCACGTGTACTGTGTCGGGTTCCCTCCAATCTGCGAACGGAATCCCGGTGGACGTGGTGGAGGTGGATATGCACGCGGGACCATTCTTTGCTGCTGCTGCTGTTGTGGAGATGGAAGTTGAAAATGCGGCGCGTTGAAAGATAAACCGCGGAATTGCTGCGGCTGCGCTGGTGGCTGCCATCGCTGACCGGATGGTGAGCGATACACCACATGGTACTTCTACGGACCACCCCCACTGCTGCTCGACGGTGCGCTCCGTTTCCTCTTATCAGAAAGGAGCTCATGCTGAGCATCTTCCTGTACAATCGCGGCATTGACGATGTCGTTGAAGGTGCCGCGGTTGCATTGTGCGAGTTGGACCTTCATCTTTGGATTAAGGCCCCAGAAGAACATATCTCTCTTCCTATCTTCCGTCCCCACATATTCGGGCGCGTACTGTGCCAAGTGGTTGAATGCGCGGGAGTATTTTTGGGCACTCCTCCCGCCTTGCTTTAGCTCCAAAAATTCTCGAAGCTTCCTCTTCATTATCCCGGGAGGTATATAGTAAGCGCGGAACACCTCCCAGAATTCGGTCCAGGTGATCGCATGACTGGCCTGCAGTGAGGCAATGAAGTTCGCCCACCAAGCACCGGCGGATCCTTGAAGCTGTTGCGCTGCAAACAGCGCCTTCTGCTGTTTGGTGAATCGCAGCAAACTGAACTTCGCCTCAAGAGTGCGGATAAAGTTGTCCGCTTCCAGAGGCTCCTCGGCCTCCGTAAAGACCGGTGGATGCGTCGCCAAGAAATCCGAATACGATCTTTGTTGGGACTGGCATTGCCCATTGTCTTGTCGTTCCCCTTGACGGGATGAATTTTGCACCAACATACGCAGTAACTTGGTTTGCTCGTCACGCGAGCCGAGTACTGCAGCCAGAATCTCCGCAAGCGTCCTCAGAGGTTCAGGTGGTGGTGGTGGAGGGACTTGTTACTGTGGTGTCGCGGTTTGCTCCCGGGTCGGAGATTCATCCTCACGACCATGGCTAGATCCTCCCATCTCGGGCGTAGAGCGTGTACGCACCATTCTGCATCCACATGATTTAAAAATCAGCAACATGTTTGTTTTCTTCATCCATTCCACACCATAGTAGTTCGGTTATTGACAATGTGATAATTGCATAACATTCACATATATTGGTAAGTACAAACTTTATACAAGATATATTATCTCATGACCAAGTTTACAGTAGTGAACTCCAAAGTGACGGACTCCCTCTATGGAAGTGTATCTCAACTATACTTGGTCTCCATGAGTCGTCATACACACCTTGTCGTCTTCTACACACCCACTACTATTTGTAATATGACACAAACATGGCAACAAAATAAACACGAGCAACCACTAACTATACGTTGCCCCATGATGGCAGTAGTGCTGCCCCATCCTACTCCGATGCATCGTCATTGGCGAACTCAATTATATCTGGATCTTCCTCCTCCTCTGGATCTGAAGGTACTTGCTCACCCATGTTCAGCGGTATGTCATGAGCCGGTGGATACACAACTGGTTGCAATTGTGCTTCGGCCTCAATCAAATAATCCGAAGTTGCTCTGCCTCAAACTCCCAATTCTGAGCTTCCTCGATGGCTTCGTCTCGTGCCTCAGTGACTACCAACAGCTGCTCTTGCTGTTGTTGCACTTCCAACTGACTCACCTGCAGTCCATCACGAGCTTGCTGCAGTTCCGTGTGAGTTTGCCGCAGTTCGGCGCAAGCTTTTCGCAGTCTAGTGCGAGTGTGATTCAGCTGATCCTCGCATTGATTTAGCCAGTGATTCGTCGGAGCCAGGAACGAACGTAGGTTCTCATTGATATAATCAAGAGTTTCACCCCGTTCCATAGCTTGCCTCAAGGCTTTGATCTGCTCCCGAAGAATTGCACCCTGTGCGAGAACCACCATGCTGGATGCAGCGGCATAAGTCCCAAGTGTTGTCGAGGTTGTATCGCCATATGGTTGATAGGCCGCAACCATACGATGTTGCCACTCAAAACCAGCAGCACCACGGACTGGGAGATGAGCAAATTGTGTCCCAGCCATGGCATCTTGATGAAGCTCACAAAGCTTTATAAGTGCTTCGCCTGCTGCAATGGCCCACGTGTCCGCCAAACGAGCTCCAGGGATCGTGACCGTAAAAGGAGCCCATCCATGAAAACGCGGACTGGCCGGAATGTCGACCAGGACGGTACATGACAGTACGCCCCTGTCAAATGCCTCTTGAACCCAATAGCATGGCATCTCGATAAAGCCAAACTGTTGGAGCACCTCTCGCAGCATGCTCGGGAAGCCCGGACAGTTAGCGCACATGGAGAACACCCATCCGTTTGATAATAGCATCACATCCGTCATTTATAAAAGAAGTACTTGAATGAGTCAAATACTCAAGTTCAAAAATTTTTTTTGATACACAGATCATGGATGTGAAAATTGGATTATGAAATTGAATTCAAATTCAAATGCAAAATGAAACATAACACTGGAATTCTGTCTCAGTTTCTGTTCATTCTGACCAGTCTGGAGAAATTCAAAATTTTCATCCAGTTAGAGGCACATTCAGGACTCGAGTTAAAATACAAAATTGTATCACACTCAAATATATTTCCATAATGTATTTATTTGCCTCCAGATCATTTCTGTATAAGGAGATATCATTTTTGCAATTTGACAGTTTTCTGGAAAACTTTTGACAGCACCTCCTCTGTTTAAGGCTGATTTTGTCCACATTTTTCCAGATACAAAACATCAAGATATGCAAAAATCATAAGTTACAACATTGTTGTATACATCCTCAGGATAACAGAAATGCATTATATGAAGTCATTCGTTGATTCTACAAGGAGATATGACCAAGACAGTGACAGGGTATAGGAACTATCCAGTCTCTGTCCAGATTTAACAGAGTTTGGAAATTCGAATTTTTCATTAGTTTAAAGGGGGATTCTGATCTGGATTTGAACATAAGAGTTTTATAGGACTATCTAAAATTTCCAACCATGTATGGTAGACCTTCAGGGGTGAAATATACTGGAAGTTATGCTGTTCGAAACTTAGTCAATTTTCTGTCCAGTTTACAGTTTGAACCAGGAACTGGGCAATTTAAGTTGAAATGAAGTTTTCAAGTTTTAAATCTGGAAATCTGTCTTGGAGCTGAAAATGAAACTTGTGAATGACTTACTCAAGTTCCCAAACCACATTTCTGCTTATTGCAGCGACCACACGGTTAATTGTAAATCTGACCAGCACGCTCCGAAACAGAGATTACAAATTCAAACTTAACCCTAAGTTGGAAGTTTTTATTTATTGTCGAGTAACAACACCAGCACGGATAGCATCGTCGATGTGCCTGATGAAACTCGAATGCAATGCCGGTACTACGCCTTCACCAAAGAAAATCCTAAGCCGGTATCCCGGCATACGTCTCAATGGTGGCAGTAATGACGTTCACTCGTAAACGTTTTCTACTCGAGCTACTTAAATGTGGTTAGCGTACTGCATCTACACACAAATGATTGATCAAACATATGGTGCCGTACGGCACAGATCGCACGGGTGAACAATTCACAGTAATATATATGAAAGTAAAAACATTCATCCCGTATCATTCCATACGGGCCGCCCCGAGTTAAGCCACGTCTCGAGGTACATGGCCGGGTTTTCTACCACCCGACGAGGTCCCACGTCTTTGCATAGTGCTGCACCAGTACGGGGCACATCGGGTTATGTCCCACCCGACGGGGGCTCCCACTAATTTTGTAGCACGCTGGGGTACCGCATGTCATATGTTCTTAGAAACATGGAAAGTTTCAGAGACTCATATTAACATTTCTGTACCAGGCCACATAAACAACCACATGCTACCTCTCGCATGGTGAGCTTACCACAATTAATCCACTTGCGGTGGCGTACCTTACCTCTTACCTAACATCAGAACGTCATTACAAAATAAAATAACATATAAGTTAGCTTGCCACCTTAAGTAACTAATACTATAATAGACCTTATGTGGGCATAGTACTAATCCTCACTCGACTACTCTTAAGTTTTCAAAATAGGCCCTTTTCGAGCGTGCTATTCCCAATGCGGCTTTGATACCAGGCTGTGGAGATCGGGTCCACACATTCCAGGAATCGCAGAGGGTGGTGCCGTGCGATGCGGCAACCAACAACACACACGAAAAGAATACGACAAAATACAAAGTTTTATTTATATAAACAACAGAAGTCTTTTACAATACTTAATATACAGCAGAAGATAACATTCATAGCTAAACTCTCAGCCTAGCTATGCAAAAGTGCAGCCGTCCAGCCCGCGGACGCTACACACTAGCCACACAAAAATTTACTGCAGCGTGCAGAGCTCCCACTCGACAGTATACCCCGACGGGGGCATCACCTCATCCACGGGCCCTTCCTCATACATCTCACCTGCAAACAACTTAATATCGCAACCATGAGTATGAAGGCTCAGCAAGACTTAACTGTCTCACCTAAACATGAAACTCTACATGCAGGGATACTTAATATAGGGATGGAAATAGCAGTAAATGACTCACATATAAATTGATCATCATTTTACAAGTTAATAGCAGCAGCTTAAATGTTTAATAACAGTAACTTTAGTGAGCCCAATCTATAGAAATCATAGTTGCAAAGCAATTATAATTCAATACATCATATTCTCCTGACTTATTCAGTATTTACTACGTCAGAGTGCAGTGAACAAGTGGTACTCAAATAATCGCGAGGGACGGTGATTGCAATCAGGACACACCCGAATAACACATCACGTACACCCGTTCCTAAGGAGCGTGCCGTGCTCCTCACCACGTCATACGCATCAACCTTTCACAAGACAACTCAAACGCCGAACTGGTCCCACCATCGCGGGCATAAGGTTACCGCACAGAGCGTGTCTATGCCCGCCGGTGAATTTACACCTTACTACCCTCAGCCCACCCTTATTGACAATGGGCTATGCCTCAACATCCAAGTTATCAAGTTACATCGGTTTCCTGGGTTCCATATGCCCAGTATGCATCTGGTACTGTTCAAACTTGTCTAGCAGGGCCGCACACAGATCAGTCCTCAATCGACACAAGCATGGCTAAGCACGTGAGACCACGTCTCGCTGCATCCTACTTGCTGCTCGGTCTCAATTTCACATTTCTAAACCCTTCTTTGATTCAATTCATCCCGTGTGATAAAATCCTATCTCGCGAGTAGATTCCAACTACTTGACTTCTACAGGATTCCTATGAACATAAGCATAGCATTTTCTACTCGTCGGGCTGTATACCTACCCAATACTCCATGTGATTTGTGGGTCATGCAAGTGGAGTAACAAGCACCTTAGCCCTAATGCACAAAATTCATCCTAGACATAAGTGATACAAATAGAAATTTTGAAATAGCACTTAAATGCAAACCGGGGCTTGCCTGGCTGCAAGTCAGAGGGGAAGTTAGCTTCTGGAAGTAGAGTCTCCAAGGGCTCCGGGTCCTTTTCGATCTCGGTCACTATATGATATGCAATATATAAAGTACATGAGTGATAGTGAAACTATAGAAAAAATCTTATAAACATTGATCAGGTGTGTAAATTATTTTAATTGGCTTTGGGATTTTTACAGTTGACACTAAGGTCTATGAGGAAGATCTGGACCAAAAATTGGAGATGTTCAAGAAAGCTTGTTGTCTCTAAAATTCCAACAAGTAAAAGGCTTCTCTGAATTTTGGTTTAATTCTGGAGCTTTGTCATGGTTAACAGCAGATGATCTTGGTAGAGGAGGTCCTACTGGTTCTGGGAAAATTTGTTTCACATTTTTCCGAGCTTTATACAAGGATAAACTGATTTTACAAGTTCGGGGAAAATGTTGAAAAGGTTTCTGGACATTTTTCATTTTTCAATTGACATATTTGATTTGAACACTGTTTGGTATATTAAATGAAGTCCAATGAACTTGAAATTTTTACTGGGAATCAAGTGTATTTTTAGGAGTGTTCTGACCAAAATTGGTAATTTTCCAATTAGCTTAACAGGGGTAATTAATTTCCCTAGCAGTTAGGTTAAAGGAATTAATTGTGAAAAATCTTTGAGTTTCATGTCCAACAAATTGCACCACTGCAAATTTGAGAACAATATGAGTCTACCAGAATTTATTTGGAAATTTTTGAGCAAATATACTAGGAGTAATGGATTTTTGAAATTTGAATGAAATCTGGAATTATTTTCCAATTGGAAAGTTTAAATAATCCGCTGGCCCCACTTCATTTAAACGGACCAATCAGAGCTGGGCCGCACCAAAGGCCACGGAGTTAACCGCGCAGCCGCATTGGATCAAACAGCCACAGCCGATCCTACCCTATGATTCAGTCGCTGACATGCGGGGCCCTCCCCCTTCGTCTACCTCGCGCCAGGGCGGCGCTCCTCGCGGGAGCAGTGGTGGCGCGTGCCGGACTTGCTGCGTCGACCTCCTCCCGGCACGGATTTGACCGCCTAACCCTATAATCGACCATGCAATACGTTGGTGGGGTCCAATCATGGCAACGACGGCCGGAGATGGCGGTGCGACGACGGCAGCAACGGCTAGGGTTTTGGCTATGTCGAACTCGCTTGGAAATGGCTCAAGCACATCGGGAAAAAGCTGGGAATGTTCCTGGGAGCATGAGGATGACGATTTGGAGGTGCAAACGGGGTGGAATAGTCGGCAAAGTTGCCTTCGATGGTGAACTGCGGCGCTTTTCAACGGCGGTGGGGAAAACTCGAAATACTCAGACCGTGGTCAATTATTCTCATTGGCACTTGATCTAGATGATGCGCCCCGACGTATAGAAGCTATCTCTCAACTGGATTAAACTATAACCATGCATAGAAATAGAATCGCATCGATGACCTAGCTCAAAGTGAAAATCTGAGCCGAGAAAAAAATGTAGAATACTCGCTCGATAAAGGAGGAAAAGGTTTGCGGTTTTCACCGTGAGAACCATGGTATCCCGGTGCTCTTTTCTTCTGTTGAAGTCGAGGCTTGCAACCGCCTAGTTCGTCGGCTTCATGGTGGACTGAGTTGATTTCCACGACGGCTCAACAATGGCGTCCACGGAACGTCAAACTACGGGCAAAATAATGAGCAGCACGATGAGCCAATTGGTGTAGATGATAGAGGGTAGCCTTGGCACCATCTTTGCTGTTTGCATCGAAGAGAAACGAGGCAAGACCAAGATTCTCACCAGGGAGGAAAAGGAGGCGGCAAAAATGGTGACGGGATTTTGTTTTTGGTGAAACAGAGGCGAGGTACTCGTCGGGGAGGCGCCGTAAGGCCTTAAGAAGGTGGAGGAATCACCTAGCCACACAGCTGCTTGCCTCTGCATGTCATTGTCGCGGTGGCGCACCCTCCTGGCGTTGAACGGCGGGGACAGCCGTAAAACAGAGCACTCACGGCTGTGTTTCACTGACTACATAGCCCCGCTGCCCCTTTCATCATAATCCTCCACTGTTCCTTTAGTTCACCCACCAATACTTGTCCGAAATTGCTAGATTTTTGTGGAGAGGCCAGTTCAAATATGTAGATTCATATTCTGAAATTGGATTTCAAATTTGGACAAGTTTCATGTGAAATTCAAATTCAATTTTGAATTTGAATAGAATGTAATGTACCCATTGAATTAAATAGAATTAGTGCTCCAAATATTATGAAAATTTGCAGGGATGCTATTTGGAATATTTGGAAGCTAATGGCGAACTCAGATTTTTGTTTTGACAAAGTTTGAACAGGAGCTAAATTTGAATTTTTGAATCCCTTCTATTGAAGCTTGAATTTGTTTAATTTCTTCATTGCTATTTGATTTCTTTTCCCCAATCAAATTTTAAATTTTCCTTTCTGAACTTTGCACCATGAAACATTTGGGCTTTTACAGAAGACATGGTGGTTGCTTGCTTTAGATTTAAGGACCGGTTCATGCGAGAATAAGCCAGGACTTCAGTGCCACCACGAGGCCATGTATGGGTGCGGCGTAGCTGATTAATTAGGGTATTGCTAGTATTGCATGGATCATTTGGCGCACCGGGGAAGGGGAGTCAGATTGGGTTTGGATATGGTTGGCGGGATTCCTTGGGATCCGAATGGCACAAGAGGGGCCCTTGGTTGAAGATGTGCTTAGTTGGAGACTTTGCCACCGGTGAAACCTCAGTTGGTCCGTACATGCTAGTAGTCCCTTTGTAAAAGCTATTTTGTGATCTCTTGGCCTATGAGACCTATGTGTGCTGAATACATTGGCTTTGACGATAAAAGTTTTGAATACTACCAAAACATCTTTTTATCAAGATTCGACGATAGGTCCGACATGTTTTGGTTAGCTTTGGCAAGGTTCGAAGCTTGATCGCAGTGGTTCTGTTTTTATCTTGCAATTTTTCAAGTCGAGGACTTGTGCTCGAAAGTTTTGGTTGTTTATTCATGTGTAGGTGTTGCTTGATTTCAAGACATGGCTGGTGACAGGATCCATTGAACTAGTCTTAGGGAAAAGATGAGGTTCAACAACCAAGTTTGGGAGGAATTGTAGTTGAGTTGATCAGGAGGTCGCACAACATGTATGAATCAAGAACAATGCATATGAAGGTATCGTGGACGTCGTTGGAAGATGTTTGCATGTGTGCAAGGAGTGCATGGACGTGGCTACATGGTTCTGAGGTGTGATGAAGAGACGTGGACGTAAAAAATTGGTCGGAAAGGTCCAACCGACTAGGTTATGGACTCAGGCTGCAGCTGAGTTGTGTTTGACTCAAATATGGAAAATTTTGAGTTGGTTATGATAGGATTTCATGTGGGTCACGAATTTGAGTTGTTTTAGGAATATGGGATATGTTCCTAATATGTTTGGAAGTCTTAAGATTGCTTCTATCTGCGTATAGAAGAGTCTTGAGCAGTTATGGAAAGTTTCGATTCGTGAATTGAGTAGGACTAGAGTCCTAGTTAGGTTTGGGTTGGCCTAAGGGCTGGTTATATAAGCAAGGGAGGACAGAGCTTGTGGTGCACTACTTTGGGGCTGTTCCTCTTGTATTGTATTCAATAAAGATCATAGTTTAAAGGAACTTTTGTGCCTTGTTCGTCTGACTTATTTCTATCAAGTCCTTCTCGTCGAGTTTCTGCACAGCACTACCTTGGTTTGGTGGTTTTATCATAACTCAAGTTTTACAGATCCTATTGATGTCGTTCTTTTTGGTTTTTCTTCACAACTTAATTTTATATCGTCTGTCAAAATTTCACGGTCATTGGATTTGTGGTTTCTGATCTACACGAGTTTCTTTGCTGTGTTCCAGAACTGTTTTTCTTGGGTAGGATATATTGACCTTTGTTCAATCTTCGATCGTAACTTGAGTTTCTCTTGACGGATTTTCATGATTCTTATTGGGATGTCTTCGAGACTTGATTATCTACAATCTATACTAGATTTGTCACAGTTGAACACGTTTAGATTAGTCGCACACATGATTTCTCTAACATATCTATTTTCTGTCGAGTGGTGTTTTCGTTGCTTTCGCTGAAAACTTTTAATCTACCATTCACCCCCTCTGGTAGCTTTACACGTCCTCTTTGATCCTACAACTGGTATCAGAGCCACAGTGCTATAATTTTTGTGATTTGCACATGTTTTGACTAATCATCATGGAGAAATACTCCGCAAAACCTTATGTCTTTAGTGGTATTGATTTTCAGGTTTGGAAGGCACGTATGGAAGCCTTCATCCAAGATCAAGGCTTCGCAATATGGGAGAAGGTGTACAATCCTTACAAAGTGCCGTCAAACGATCAAGTTACAACTACAAATCTGAGAGATGTCGATAACAACAACAAGGCTCGGAACTTGATCATACAAGGATTAAATCAAAGCGACTTTGACCATGTTGCACACCTACGATCTACATACGATGTGTGGAAAGCACTTTGCGACTACTATGAAAGATCTAACACGATCAAGGAGGTAAAACAAGATATGTTAAAAAAGGAATAGATGCATTTTTAGATGCAACCCGGTGAGTCCATTAATGACCTCTTTGCTCGCTTTAATAAAACTCTCAGCAACTTGCGTAGCGTCAATGTTAATTTTTCAGATGCTGAAAATGCTAGGCAATTACTAAGTGCATTAGACATGTCAATTTGGGAGATGAAAGTCACGTCCAATCGTGAATCTACTGTCATGAGTACACTTCTATTAGATGTTCTTTATTCTAAATTGAAAACTCAAGAAATTGACATAATTTCACGTAAGAACCCCAACAAGTCTCTTGCATTTGTTTCTCAATGTGATATGCCTAGCTCCGGCCATTCTTCATCTTGTGGTACACTTGCTTTGTTGTCCTCTCTAACCCTTGAACAGATTGAGGAGTTTCCAGGGGAGGAGCTAGTACTTCTCTCTACTAGTTTCTCAAAAGCATTGCAAAATGTGAGAACTAGAAGTAGAGGAAGCTCCGGACCTCAACGATGTTTCGAATGTGGTAAGACATGACATTTTCGTTCAGATTGCCCTAACCTTTCAGGTCCTACTTCCCGGGATGAAAAGCAAACAAGGACAAAGCACTCCTCTACAAAAGATACGAAGAAAAAGAAGGGTTTTACATGACATCAATTGGTGAGAAGTTTTATCTCCGCACTTCAAGAACTTGGCTCAAGCGATGTGGACATCGGAAGTGATGAAGATGAAGATGATTTGACAAACTTGTGCTCCATGGCGGGAAAGTCAAGACCAAATATGGACAAGGCTGAACACAACAGTGACAATGAAGAGGTATGTCCTACTTGCGAAGAAATGTGTTTCTTGTGCCACTGTTATAGTTAAGAAAAAGGACAAAAAGCTTAGGGATAATGCTATTATAATTGAGTCACTAGAATATGAAATTAATCATTTGAAATCCTTGATTCCTTGTGATGATTCTTGTTCCTCATGTGATTTAATATATGAACAATTGTCCTCATTAAGAAGTGCGCACACCTCCACACTTGATAAGCTTGAGTTAGAAATTGAAAAGAACAGAGAGCTTGCTGCACTTAATGATAAAAACTTGAAAGATGCTAGCTGTTCTATAATTGATTTGCGTTGTTCTACTTGTGATGATCTTGATAAGAAACTACAAGATGCTATGAATGAAATTTCTATATTGAACAATGCTTTACGTTCTCATGAAGTTAAATATTGTTCCAATTGTAAACTAAAAGGAAAAACTTCATTTCAAAACTGCCTAGACTTGTCCAAGAAACTTCATAATATGCATTGGACATTAGATCAGTTTTATAATGGGAATAAGAATCTAAACTTGCTATTGAATTCTTCCAAGTCTTGCAATGATAAATCTGGTTTAGGTTTTGATTCTCATGCTCATGCTAAGGCACATCCTATAATTGCTAAGGTCTCAATTAGAGTAAATGATCACTACACTTTGAAGGATATGGCACTTGTTAAAAATTTGAAATACAACTTGCTTCCAGTGTCACAACTACTAGATGAAAATCTGAAAATTAATTTCTCTAAAATTGCTGCAAAGTTGTAAATTCAAACAGTGAGCTTATTTTTAACATGTCACGGTTTGGAAGAGTTTTTAAAGCTGATTTTGATATGTCTTCCTTTAAGCATAGGTGTCTAGTTGCTAATGATTCAAAGGACTATGTTTTTGACATTGTAGACTTGGTCACGTAGGCTTTGATCATCTAACGCATGTTAGTGCTCTTGATCGCATACATAGGCTGCCTAAGATTAAAGGGGACGAAGAAATTGAGTGCTCTTCTTGTAGACATGCTAAGATGGTTGCAGGTTCACATACTCCTCTCACAATGATCATGACAACTAAACCGGGTCAACTTTTGCACCTTGACACCGTATGACCTTCATGTGTTCAACCTTCAGAGGTAAATGGTATGTTCTTGTGATTGTTGATGATTATTCTAGATACTCTTGGGTTTACTTTATGGCATCTAAGAATGAAGCTTTTGGTCACTTTAGAACTTTATTTCTTAGATTATCAATTGATCACCCAGGACCTTTAAAATCAATTAGAAGTGATAACAGAACAAAATTTTAAAATCAATCTTTTGGCTGAAAATGGATTAGATCATCAATTTTCTTCACCATATGTACCTCAACAAAACGGTGTTGTAGAAAGAAAGAACAAAACCTTAGTTGAGATGGCTAGGACAGTGCTTGATGAATATCAAACTCCTAGGAAATTTTCGGCTGATGCGATTGTAACTGCTTGCTATGTCTCAAATCGTGTTTTCTTGCGCATTAAGCTAGGTAAAACACCATATTAGCTTTGGTTTGGACATAGGCCTAGTGTTACACATTTTTGGGTCTTTGGTTGCAAATGGTTTGTTAAGAAAAATGGTCATCTTGATAAATATGAACCTAGATCCATTGATGGCATGTTTCATGGTTATCCATCTCATACTTGAGGCTACCGTGTGCTTTTACTTGACACTAACAAAATTGTGGAGACTTGTGAAGTGTCTTTTGATGAAGCTAGCACAGGTACTAGCTCAAACATTGCAGGTCCGGATCCATATCTGCAGGGGGAGAGCATTTTCATTGAAGATGAGGAAGAAGTGGTGCTGTTGCCTAAAAATTCAGGAGCTAATGACAATGTTCCAGCTCCTGATTTTGATTCACAGCGAGCACCGACAACCACTATTGATGGTCCAGATCCTCCTCAAGTCACAAGATCATCGATTTGTTATGAACATGAAGAAGAAGAAGCTTGTGAAGTGTCCACTCCCTTCCGGGTTCTCAAAAGTCATCCTCCACAACAAATTATTGGAAGCTTGCACGAACGAGTCACACGGTCCAGGTTTTGCAATCCAAACTCTCATGCTCATTCTGCTTTTGTTGCTTCCTTTGAACCCAAAGATATATCACACGCAGTCACTAATGAATCTTGGATTATTGCCATGCAAGAAGAGTTATAAAATTTTGAAAGAAATAAGGTTTGGAAACTTGTACCCCCATCTCAAGGTCACACTTTAATTGGAACTAAATGGGTGTTTAAAAATAAACAAAGTGAGGATGGGGTTGTGGTTAGGAATAAGGCTAGGTTGGTTCCTCAAGGTTTCACTCAAGTTGAAGATCTAGATTTTGATGAAACTTTTGCTTCTGTTGCTAGATTAGAAGCTATAAGAATATTGTTAGCTTTTGCTGCATCTAAAGGTTTAAGATTTATCAAATGGATGTTAAAAGTGCTTTTCTTAATGGCTACATAGATGAGGAGGTTTATGTCAAAAAACCACTGTGTTTTGAAAATCCAGATTTCCCTAATCATGTTTACAAACCGTCCAAAGCCTTGTACGGTCTCAAACAAGCCACTAGAGCATGGTATGATAGGTTAAAAACATTCTTACTTGAAAAGGGGTTTACCATGGGCAAGGTTGATAAAAATCTTTTTGTGCTTAAGCATGGCAATGACTCATTATTCATTCAAGTGTATGTGGATGATATTATCTTTGGTTGTCCTTCTCATGATCTTCTGTCCAAGTTTTTAGCTATGATGAGTTCAAAATTGAGATGAGTATGATGGGCGAACTCACGTACTTTTTGGGGTTGCAAATCAAGCAAACCAAGGAGGGTACCTTTGTGCATCAAACGAAGTATACAAAAGACCTCCTAAGGCGTTTCAACATGGACAAAAGCAAGCCTCTTCAAACACCAATGGGAACAGCAACAACACTTGAACTTGATGAAGATGGTGAACCCGTGGATCAAAAAGAATACAGAAGCATGATTGGATTACTTTTGTACCTCACGGCATCAGGACTGGACATACAATTCAGCGTATGTCTTTGTGCACAGTTTCAAGCCTCCACACGTGCTTCACATCGTCAAGCCATCAAAAGAATTCTTAGGTACTTACATGGAACTCAAGAATTTGGCATTTTTCTTCTTTCTTCCTCATCTGTTACTTTGAAATCTTTTTCGGATGCTGATTTTGAGGGTTGTAGGGTTGATAGGAAAAGTACTTCCGGTGTTTATCATTTTCTTGGTAATTCACTTGTTGCTTGGTCCTCTAGAAAACAAAACTCAGTTGCACAATCCATAGCCGAATCTGAATATGTAGCTACTGCTAGTGCTTGTTCACAAATTCTATGGGTTGTTCAAACACTTAAGGACTATGCGGTTGATCTAGATAGTGTTCCACTGTTTTGTGATAACACTAGTGCCATTTACATTGCTAAAAACCCCGTGCAACATTCTAGAACTAAGCACATTGACATTAGTTATCACTTTCTCCGTAATAATGTTGAAAAAGGAAACACTGTGCTTCACCATGTAGATACAGAACAACAATTGACTGGAATTTTTACAAAACCTTTGGATTTCACTCGTTTTTGTTTCATTCGTAGTGAAATAGGGGTTATGCATCCTCATGGCTTACATTGATGGGGAGTTTTGAAACTTGAGAAGTCTATGTGTGAATCTGAAATTAAAATAATATGAGCATAGTATTTCATACATATATGACTTTGTGATTCCTTTTACATGCTGAAAGTTCTTACTACATTACTCGTGTTATACATTTTCTAGTTTTTGCCATGTCTAGTAATTGGAATAATTACTTACACTAAATCTGGTCATGGTCAAACTTTCTTGTTGTTTTGAACTTGTTGCATGCTCACAAGTGATTTTAATCATAAATAATTAATCAAGTAATCAACTCACATGTTGAGTTTTTATGAACAAATATAAATTGAGAGAAGATCAAGAGAATATGCATGCATCGCACTTCTTCTTTTGAGATGGCCTATCATTGCACTTAGATATGAACTTGGAAGAAGTTGTGTGTGACTAAAATCATGTCCTTAATCCTTTGATTGTCAAATGACATAGGCTTGGCTTGGTTGGTTAGAATAAGACAGATGCGGCATATAATCTCTTGCAAATGTCATATGTTAAAAATTTGTGCTTTAAAGAAAAAAATTGCAGCAACAAGTGTCATGCATTCATCTATTGAAATAGTTAAGTTTGTGAGATCATGACTTGCTTAAATTGAAAATTACATTTGATCTCTAGCATGGCTTACACTACTTTATCTATCTCATTGTTATGATAGTGTAAGTTACTTGATAGTATGACTTGGATGAGGTTTGTTTTATATGTATATGTTATAATATGCTCATAACAATTAAAATTTCTCTTTTGTACCTTGCTGAATACATTGTCAAAGGGGGAGAAATTGATCACACGTTGCACATATTCACAAGTGTTTTCGGCACGATTGCACGATTCTTCTCAGGGGGAGAAGTATGCAAGGGGGATAAATACGTATAAAGGAGAGAAATTGTTTCTATCTCATTTGGTTTTCAAAAGGAGAGAAATTGTTTTGAAAACTTGTCATGTGGATAAGCCAAATGTTCGGGATTTTAAATGGTGTTGCCAATGCATTCATCAAGGGGGAGATTGTGAGACCTATGTGTGCTGAATACATTGGCTTTGACGATAAAGTTTTGAATACTACCAAAACATCTTTTTATCAAGATTCGACGATATGTCCGACACCTTTTGGTTAGCTTTGGCAAGGTTTGAAGCTTGATCGCAGTGGTTCTGTTTTTATCTTGCAATGTTTCAAACTTGCTTTACACTTATGGAAAGTTTGCTTAGTATTCTTTTACTAAGTTTTTGGTGTGTTTTGGTGGTTATGGTTGATATCATTTTACTACGGTTTGCAACATGCTTATGTGAGGTGCCCACGTAAGATGTTGTAGTTTCGGAACTAACGAGAGTCAAGTCGAGGACTTGTGCTCGGAAGTATTGGTTGTTTATTCATGTGCATGTGTTGCTTGATTTCAAGACATGGCTGGTGACGGGATCCATTGAACTAGTCTTAGGGAAAATATGAGGTTCAACAACCAAGTTCGGGAGGAATTGTGGTTGAGTTGATCGGGAGGTCGCACAACATGTATGAATCAAGAATAATGCATATGAAGGTATCATGGACGTCGTTGGAAGATGTTTGCACGTGTGCAAGGAGGGCATGAACGTGGCTACATGGTTCTGAGGCATGATGAAGAGATGTGGACATAAAAAATTAGTCGGAATGGTCCAACCGACTAGGTTATGGACTCAGGCTGCGGCTGAGTCGTGTTTGACTCCAATATGGAAAGTTTTGAGTTGGTTATGATAGGATTTTGTGTGGGTCAAGAATTTGAGTTGTTTTAGGAATATGGGATACATTCCTAATATGTTTGGAAGTCTTAAGATTACTTCTATCTGCGTATAGAAGAGTCTTGAGTAGTTATGGAAAGTTTCAATTTGTGAATTGAGTAGGATTAGAGTCCTCGTTTGGTTCGGGTTGGCCTAAGGGCTGGTTATATAAGCAAGGGAGGACAGAGCTCGTGGTGCATGACTTTGGGGCTGTTCCTCTTATATTCTATTGAATAAATATCATATTTTAAAGGAACTTTTGTGCCTTGTTCGTCTGACTTATTTCTGTCAAGTCCTTCTCGTCGAGTTTTTGCACAACACTACCTTGGTTCGATGGTTTTATAATAACTCGAGTTTTACAGATCCGATTGACATGATTCTTTTTGGTTTGTCTTCGAACTTAATTTTCTATCGCCTGTCGAAATTTCATGGTCATTGGATTTTTGGTTTCTGATCTACACGAGTTTCTTTGCAGTGTTCCAGAACTATTTTTCCCGGGTAGGACATATTGACCATTGTTCGATCTTTTGATCGTAACTTGAGTTTCTCATGACGGATTTTCGTGATCCTTGTTGTGAAGTCTTCGTGACTTGATTTTCTACAATCTATACTAGATTTTTCATACTTGAACACGTTTAGATTAGTTGCACACACGGTTTCTTTAACAGATCTATTTTCTGCAGAGTGGTGTTTTCGTTGCTTCTGCTGAAAAGTTTTAATCTACCATTCACCCCCCTCTGGTAGCTTTACATGTGCTCTCCGATCCTACATGGCCATACACCTATGGTAGTGTTTTGGCATAATGGAGGTTTTCTTTAGTCATCGACGGGTGATGAAATCACAAACACGTGGGTAAAGTGGCACAAACTCTGTAGAGTCTTAAAACTATCATGATAGCCATGCTTCCGGTTAAGAGCACCTGGATGACCTACATGATTAGAGGGGTTTTGGTATTGGGATTGTTTGGTACTGTTTAAGGGATGGTATTATGGTTGATGGCAATGGATATGGTTTTTTGTAATGAGAAATCTGGTATATGGATGATGGTAATGGAATATGGACTGGTATTATGGTAACTCCATGGATTATGATGGGTTTACTTCACATACATATAATATATCGTTTTTTCAAATGTTTTAATGTACTTTTCAGCACTTAGCCGTGATTATATTCGTCATTTGTATCAGCTACATGTCATACTTTCCACACTTGCCGAGAACGACATGTACTCACTCATGCGATTCCCCCACCAGCAGTTGCAGGTCAGGATTGGGAGTGTAACGATGATAATGCGGTGTTCTAGGCCGTGTGTGCCGTTAGCTTTGCCTGTGGTGTTAATTGGAGCTGCGCTATACCCTATTTGCTTATGCTGCTTAGTAGCTCAGTTGGGTTTATTTCCGCAGCATTAGTTCGAACTTGTCATTAGCAATCATTAGATCTTGTATTCGAGGATATTATGAATTGTTTAATAAAAGTGCTTAATTAATTTTGTTCTGTGGTAATTTCCTGTATATCCTTTTGTGATTGCACTCGTGTATGTGTGTTTAACATCCTGGGCACACATATGCGTTCACTCGGTTCATTTTCGGAATCGGGTGTCACATCAGCTAGGAGACCCAAGTGTATAAAAGAAATCACAATAGCAAGTGCCAAAAATCTAGTCATTCAAACCTATTGGAAGGAATTCAAAAATTTAAACTTAGCTACTATTCAAACTTGAACAAAATACAAATCTGAGTTTACTATTGGATTCCTAATATTTCAAATAGTCTCCCAGCAAATTTTTAAAATTTTGTGAAGCATGTTTGCTATTTAGTTCAATGGCTACACTGAATTCCACTCAAATTCAAATTCAAGTTTAAATTCAAATCAAACTTGGTCAAATTAATTATCCGAACTCAAATTTAATTCTTCATATTTAAGTTGGACTTCCGACAAATATCTAGCAATTTATGGATGAATCTATGTAAAAGCCCTAATTTCCATAATGCAAACTTTAGTTGGGACCCACTGGTCAGCTTCTACCCAAGTGCAGCCGCAAAACAGAGCTCGCTGCTCGCGCCAGCGTGAGTGCTGCATGCTCCAGCGTGACAGCGCGCGAGCTGCCACCTCCAGCTACCTACAACCTAGCCCAGACTCCTCCTTATCATCTTCCCAGTCTCCAAGTCGATCACTTCACCCTGGTGAGCTCCCTGGCGCAAGAACTTCAATCCCGGCGAGTTTTTCCCCTCCCCCCTCGGAATCCGGCAAGATCATCGGTATGGCTCCAGTTTTTTCGCACTAGGTTACTCCTCAATCTTTGGCGCATCTCCTTGGTCATTCTCTTTCACAGTTTGAGTCTCCCCATCGACGAGCTTGACGATTTTCGGGACACCGGAAAAGCTCCCCTGCTTCCCGCTTCTCTGATCATCATCGACCCGACGCTACACCGGAAAAGCAAAAAGGTTCGCCTACTCATGTTCTAGCTGCTCGTAAAGTTTCAGACCATGATATGCCTGCTAGCCCCCGTATTTCTATTTCTTCCAACGAGCTTCGGGTATGAGTAGACTTGCTTCGTGCGCGAAATTCCTTTTATACGGTCAGTTATTCCTTGTGCACTTGAGCTATGTGGTTCTATATAACCAGATGACTCACCTCGAAGAAGATCGATCTAGTTTCATTGGGTAGTCACATCAAAATACCATTTTTCCCCAACTGCCAGTTTTCCCCTCCTCGGTCCATCATCGCCACTGTCGGTGGTTTGGAACCGGCAGATCTCCCGACACTACTAAAGTGTTAAAGGAGTTTGATGTTCGGTGTGGGCACGCGGAGATTCAAGAAGGTGAATTGTAAATGACACAGGAGACACAAGAGTTTACGTGGTTCGGGCCGCCTGAGCGTAATACCCTACTCCACGGGATGTGTTGATGTTGTATCGGATGTAGCAAGTGTGTCAGTGTGTCTGAACGTCTCTCGAGCGTGTCTCAACGTCTATCTCGCGTGTGTGTAAACGTCGTTGGCCTGTCCTTTTATAGTATAAGGGCAGGCCGTTACAAATTAGCCTGGCCTGACATGTGGCCCCGGCGTTTACTAGTGTTGATACCTCTTCAACACGTTTAATTGTCCTTAATGACCGTGTAATGGGCTTTGACAGCACCGTTACTGGTATTAAGGTCGTCCGATTAAGTGTCATTAATATGGTATTAATGACACTTAATCGGGTCTTGAAGTCCTCGATTCCCCTTTGAAGATCCGGAGCCGTTGCGGGGTCTTCTGGAGGTTAGAGGGTGAAGATCTGACGGTTGGACATGTGGCAGCACAGGAGCACGCTGTGGAGAGCAGATAGTTCCGGGGTTAGCTGACACGTGTCAGCACCGGAGCTTCCCTCGGTCTGGGGTTAGGTCCGGGGATGCCACTTCGGTACATAGTTCGGAGCTTCCTCCCTTGCGGGCGGTAGCTCCGGTTTGATATGAAACATGGCGACCCTGGGGCTAACCATGTTGGAGAAGCGGGTCCGGACATGTCTGACATGTGTGCCTCGGAAGGTCTTCAAATCAAATGGGTGACTTTTCCTTGATATCTTTGCAATCCCAAAGGTTATATGGTACCCAGGGTACTGACAGTGGCCCCCTGGGCCCACCTCCGGGGAAGACCCCTTGGATGAAGTTGTTCCGCCAGAGGTGGGTCCATCCTTCGACTTTTGAACTGAGTCTTCAAAGGTCTTCGATGTGCCATTGGCGATGGTCCGGAGTTAAATCTTCGCCGCATGGCATATCCCATGTGCGTCATGTGAGATCTTTGGCGTGCGGATCTCACGCAATTGAAGGTCGCCGGTTCCCGATACGAAAATCGTATCGGTTCCGCGCGCCTTGTCAGGCCGCCGCCTTCGGGCTTCCCGCCTCATGATGGCAACCGTTCGCCTGGGTAAGAACCTCGACTTGATCGTCGGGGTAGTCTCGGGCCCTCTTGTCATCGGCTGGGTGGAATTTTTGAGTGGTATCTTCGACTTCTCTGCGGTTTCCATCCAAGCGTCGCGAGGGTTTACTTAAGAAGGAAAGCGCGCACCGTTTGGGGCTCTTTACGCCTCCCATCTAATCTTGCGCTCAAACTCCCAACTTGTGCTTCACTTTTCTTCTCTTGCCTAGCCGTGCCGCGATGGAGTTGGGTCTCCGCAAGAGTCGCTTGAAGATCGACGGCGACCTGAAGAAGGTCCGGGCCCTCATGGGATGGTCCTCGGACTTCTTCAACCACTCAGTCCGCACCGGTGGAGAGTTCCCATTTGAGAAGGAGCACGCCGGCGAAATGGTGTACTTCTCCTCGTACGCCATGGTGGGGTTGATCCCACCTTTTTCTTCCTTTTTCTTGATGCTGCTAGACTTCTATGGTCTGCAGTTGTATCATCTCGGCCCCCACTCCATTCTTCTTGTGTCCATTTTCGTCCACTTCTGTGAGATGTGGGTGGGCATCCCCCCTGCATTGAACTCTTCCGAACCTTCTTCACCGTCCATATCATCGGCAGGAGCAATGAGTACCTTGGCTTCTACTACTTCGTGAAGCGCAAGAAGTGCCCATTCAAGTACCTCCGGTCATTTCCCTCTGGGAAGTGGGATGACTGGAAGAAGGACTGGATAGTCGTCCGGGTGGAGGAGCACGAGAGGCTGGAGCTGCCCGAAGGCCTTCCCAGATCGACACGACAATCTGGAGTGAAGCTCCGGTGCTGGTGGAAGCCTTCAACCCTGCTTTGATAAGGATCCGCCAATGCGTGGAGGGAGGATTGACTCCTCAGGCGGTGTTTTGCAACTTCTTGGTCAACAGGTGGGTGCCGCTGAAGAGGAGAGAGAAACTCGCATGGGCCCTCAACAGCGTGATGGACGACGACCGGGTCGAGACCGGGCTGAAGTCCAACATGGTGGGGAAAACCTTGGAGTTCCACCTCAAGAAGTTCTAGCACGGTATCGACGTCGATGGTGATGACTTGACTCCGCCATCAGCTTTTCTTCCTCTGAACGTGGAAGTGGAGTTCAGCAGGGAGCTCCGGCGAAAGATGCCCGTGCTTGACGACCTTGGTGTCATCGAGAGAAGATCAACCACCAGGGTAGCGATCCCCGGAATGCCCGAGGATGGCTCCGACCCTGCTCCGAAGCCGAGGGAAGAGGTCGTCGGCAAGGGCAAGGAGCTGGCAGATGAACCCATGAGCCAGAAGAGGAAGCTGCAGTACGCCGACGGAAGGTCCGTCAGGCCCGCTACTTCTGCGTCGGCTCCTTCTCCCCGGAGGGGAAGGTCTTCTACAACTGCGGTGACTGTTCCCGTAGTGGGATCCTCCCGGGGCGCGACTGTTCCCGCAGTGGGGTCCTCCCGGGGTGTTAGCTCTGGGCATGCGACTCCAGCACCTGAGCCGGTGGAGGCCTCTAGGTCCGGGGGTTCTTCCCGATCGTGGGGGGCCTCGACTCGGGAAACACCCGTGGCCGCGACGAGTTCTGGGGGGCCTTCTGGAGCTTCCTTGCCGGCTATGACCAGCCCAGAACGCCCGGGAAAAAGATTCCGCGCAAGCTGGTGCGGAAGCCTCCCAAGGTAATTTTTAATCTTTACCTTGGATAGTTGTTTTAATTGTAGTAACTATTTTTTAAGTTTCTTCGTTCATCATCTGCATTGTCCCCAAGAAGGGGAGTGAGGCTCCACCCTCAGCCACAGCGGCTGAAGCCGTGAGGGTGGAAGCTTCTGCTCCTGTCCTGGTGCCGTCCCAAGTGGTGGCTGAAGCTGCGACAGCTCCGGCGCCGGGTGTCGTGGTCATGGACCTCGACTCATCCCCAGAGGCTCCCGTTGTAGCGCCGGACCGCGGGAGTGAAGATGCGCTAGCGGCACCTGTCCCGGAGGTTGAAGCTTCGGGTCCTGGTGCTGAGATGATGGAAGCTCCGGCCGTTGAGCCGGAAGAAGCTGTGATTCCGGCCCTAGAGCCGGAAAGTGTCGAAGCTCCGGCGGTCGAGCCGGAGGTGATTGAAGTCCCGGTGTGTGCACCGGATGTTGAGGAAGCCCTAGCGGTTGGGCCGGCTACCTCAGGAGCACCGGCCGCAGAGCTGGTAGTTGTTGGAGCTCCGACTGCAGGGCCGATTGAAGATGAAGATCTTCCGACTCCCGAGCCGGTTGATACAGAAGTGTAGGAGCTCGAGCCCCCATCGAAGGAGGTGCCAAGGCCGGAGCCAAAAGCGGCCCCTGCTCCGGAAGTGATGACGTCGGAGGTACCCACGGCTGAGCCGGAGTGCCCTGGTGAAGTCGCTGGCCCCCTTTCTGAGGGGGTGAATGAAGACCTGGCGGCGGGGCCCCCCTCGATGGCGACTGAGGCCATCTCGGGGGACGGCCCTAGTGCCATGGAGACACAGGGGACCATTCTTGTGGAGTGGGACTCAATTTTTGTATCTGAAAACCCGCTAGAACCAGCAGAGGAGACCCCAGCAGGTCCGAAACCTATCCCATTGTCACTGTCCATTGACAACGCATGTTCGAGTCTGCGTCAAGTTCAACTGGCCTTCTTCCATGACAGCAAGGCTCTTGAAGAGGAGCGCCAAACCCTTAGGAGGTGGCGTAACCGGCTCTACTTCGAGACCAAGCTGGCGCAGTCAAGGCTAGCGGATGACAAAGAGTGGATCAAACGGGAGAAAGTCCGCCTGGAGTATTGGGGTAAATTATTGGATGACAGGGAGAGTATGACTCGCGCCCTCGACGCTCAATCCCGGGGGATCTACGATCAGGCCAAAGCAGCCAATAGTGCGGCCGATGAATGCCACAAAAGGCTTGAGGCCATTAACACTACACTCATCAAGCGCCGAGAGGCACTTGAAGAGAGGGAGAAACGGCTCGAAGATGAAGAGCAAAAACTCCTAGAGCTGAGGGATGACGTCCTGAGGAGGGAGGAGGAGCTCTCCGAGAAGGTGGCTCTGGCTGACAAGGGCCTTGAGGAGCACGCCAAGAAATTGGAAGAGCACTGCGTAGAGGAGGAGAAGAAGGCCTGGGTGCGAGGACAGGAGCTCCATGAACGGGAGTGTGCCCTCATTGCCAGGGAAAAGAAAGTAAGGGGCAGGGAGAAGGACCTGGTCGACCGCCAGAACAAGATCCACCTTCGGGAGGAGGAGCTCGGAAAACTCGAGAAGAGGGTTGCTGAGAAGATTCAGCAAAATGCCAAAGAAGTTGAGCGCCTCGCCCGTGAGAATTCCGAACTGGTGGCGGCCAGAAGATATTTGGAAGAATTGAAAGGCTTGAGGACTGCGGACTCCCTACAAATTTGGGAGTTCCTGGGCAAGGCCAACGACGCGCTGACACCAATGGGCTTCAGTCCCGTGCGCCCGGATGATCTGGAGCCGGAGCCGGACCTAGCGCTGCAGGCATTGAGCTCGGCAGGTAGCAAGCTCTCCAAGGTGGGCGATGTCATCGCGGACCAATTGGAGGTTGAGGGGCAATCCCTGGCGAAGAACGTCGCAGAGTACGTGCTGACGTGCTACACCAGCCGAAACTCCCAATTTCCTCTGGACCCGGTGCTTGAAGGTCCCGTCGAAGGAGAAGGGGAAGCTGCCCGAGCCAACATGTCGGAGGTTGCCCAGAAAGTCGCTCAATTCTTCCATAGGGTCTAGGACCATCTCCGTAGTTCCCACTTGTATCCTCTCTTCTTCTTCCTCAATTTTGTAATCCCTTGTCTCCAGATGAATGAAATCTCCAAATTTTTGTGAATTTCACTTTTTGTCTTCAACACTTTTGTCTTCACTTGGCCCCCTGGTAGATGCACACAATTTGATTGTGAACATGTACCAAGAGGATATTATGTTTTGTTGAAGACTCGTTTTCTTCGAACTTGTAGAGCGTAGGTCCGAAGTCTTTGATGGTGAAGGCCCCTTGAGGTCAAACCAACTACCGTCGGAGCTTAGTAGCTCCGGTAATAGTCCCTATCAACGCATAGAGCATCGACAGTTAGTCCTCCGGGGTGTCGGAGCTTAGCAGCTCAGGCACTGACCTTTGCCAACACGTAACTTGTCGACAGCAGACTCCACTTGTGGGGTCTTCTCACCATCTTTTACGTCGACGGCTGACCCCCCTAGCTTTACCGGGGCTTGGTTGCTCCGGTGATGCTTGTTAACATCGGTTACAAGCCATCTAGAGGGGTCGGAGCTTTGTTAGCTCCGGCTTTTCTCCATCAACGTGTATTTTATTTTTCCTGCACACTGAAGTCAAGAAAAATAGTAAAATTCATTTCTTGCCTATAACTTCGTCGCAACTTATGATTCTCGAGAAAGTTTTAGGTCAAACGCAATTCTAAACATAATCGAATGCGTTGCCTTTTCTTCCGGATTCAATTGTATTTGGACTCGCCTTACTTCGGCCTGCCGGGGTGTAGGTAGAGTGGCGTACTTAGGGTGCTTGACCAGGCTATGTCGATAGCACACTCTGGCCCTAGATTGGCTTGGCGGCATTCAGGCGAGAGAGCCATGAACAATATTTGAATTCAAAAGAATAGACAATACAACTCAAATCGTATATGAACCGGTCGAACTAAATTTTTTTTAAGAATTGCGCGTCTTGGTTATAGTCAAGAAAGAGAAAAATAAAAATGTTGAGCCTGTACAAAATGAATGCACGTGGAGTATGTTTCACCTGAAGATGTCTTTCATTATAGATCCGGGGTACAAGGGAAACAAGTACACTCTTAGGGTACGGAACCAAGCTAAGCGTGTTTAATTTCTTGTTTGTCCCAGGGTAGCTAGCCACACTTTTAGTTCTGAGACTGTGACAAGTGTTGCATGAACTTTGTGGACCTTCCGGGGAAGGTCCGGCTGTTCTCCCGGAGGAACTACCCGACTTTGTACAATGACTCTATAACATACACCTCAAGTTACTCAAGACTCACCTCCGTGGTATTAAGTGTAGAACTTACGGAGGTGCTCGATGTTCCAAGGATTTGGGAGAGGTGTCCCATCCTTGGTAGCCAAGTGAATGCTTCCGGGACGGAATACTTTAATCACTCGAAAGGGTCCCTCCCAGCCAGGGGAGAGTTTATTTAACCCTTCTCTGGATTGTATTCTCCATAGCACCAGATCGCCTTCCTCAAGCTGTCGGTTGTGTACATGCCGCTGATGATAACGCCGTAGGGCTTGGCGATATCGGGCATTCCAAACAGCTGCTTGGCACCTTCCCTCCTCAAGGAGGTCTAGGTCTTCACGACGGAGCTGGTCCTGCGTGGCTTCATCGAAGGTCCGGACCCGGAGTGAACCCAAGGTGATTTCTGGAGGAAGGATTGCTTCCGCTCCGTACACCAGAAAGAAGGTGTCTCTCTAGTTGACCGGTTTGGAGATGTCCTGTTGGCCCATAAAGTGGGCGGAAGCTCTTCAATCCAGTTAGCTCCATGTTTTTTTAAGCGCTCATATGTGCGCGTCTTGAGTCCTTTAAGGATTTCAGCATTTGCTATCTCTACTTGGCCATTGCTTGCTGGGTGAGCTACGGAGGCGTAGCAAACTTGTATGCCGAGGTCTTCGCAAAATCCTTGGAATGCAGAGCTTGTGAATTGGGTCCCATTATCAGTGATGATTTTGTTTGGGACTCCATATCTGCATACAATGGACTGCAAAAAGTTGATAGCAGATTGCTTGTTGATTGTCACAACTGGAGTTGCTTCCGGCCACTTGGTGAACTTATCAATGGCGACGTACAGGAACTTGTAACCTCCGACGGCTCTTGGGAAAGGTCCCAAGATGTCCATCCCCCACACAGCGAAGGGCCATGTAGGAGGTATCATTTGTAGGGGCTGAGCTGGTGTGTGAATTTGCTTTGCATGGAATTGACATGCTTCACATTTCTTCACCAGCTCAGTTGCATCCTGGAGTGCTGTAGGCCAGTAGAAACCATGCCGAAAGGCTTTACCAACCAGCGTGCGGGAAGACGCGTGGTTCCCACACTCGCCTCCATGGATTTCTGCGAGGAGTTCGTAGCCTTCTTTCCTTGTGATGCGCCGCATTAGGATGCCATTGGCACTACGCCGGTAGAGATCCCCTTCTACCAGCGTGTATCTTTTAGCCAATCTGACTACCCGGTCAGCGGATACATCATCGTCAGGAAGGATGTTGTCTTTCAAGTAGCTCCGGATCTCCGAGATCCATGCATCGGAACTAGCTTGAGCTTTTGATTCTTGCGTGCTGGGTTGCTCGGAGCTCCCAGCAGCACCTACGACCCTTGATGGCTACCATGGTAACAGGGCCATCGGGACCATCAGCTTCGGGATGCTGATCTCGCCCCCTTCGCTCAGTTCGGAAGGCTGAGCTGTTGGCTTTGACAACCTCCAGACAAAAATTCCGTCAGGAGCCGGAGCTCCGGTTGATTCTTTCGTCGAGAGTTCGTCAGCTTCAGTGTTATGGGCACACTGAACATGGTGGAGATCTAGGACTTCGAAGTCCTTCTGAAGCCTCTGGACTTCAAGGAGGTAAGCATCTAGCTGGAGATTATTGCAGGAACATTCACCCTTCACCTGCTTAATGATGAGCTGCGAATCTCCCTTGACCAGCAAATGCTTGACACCATATGACAGTGCCACCTTTAGTCCGTAGATGAGCGCTTCGTACTCTGCCATGTTGTTGGTCGCCTTGAAGTCAAAGTGTACCATGTATTTCACCTTCTCCCCGGTCGGTGCAAGGAGAAGGATTCCAGCTCCGGCCCCCTGCTTCTGCATGGAGTCGTCGAAGTAGAGGGTCCAGTGAGGCTCGGTGAAGGCTGGAGCTTGATGCTCTGTCTTCTGCTCACTGGGGCCCCCAGGGTTTGATGGAGAGGGAGTCCATTCTGCCACAAAATCTGCCAATGCTTGACTCTTGACTGCTTGCCTTGAAATAAGTTCAAGATCAAATTCAGCCAATTCCGCTGCCCACTTTGCAATATCCCCAGTTGAATTGGGATTATGCAAGATTGCTCGAAGTGGGTAAGAGGTCACCACTGAGACTTTGTGAGCTTGGAAGTAATGGCGAAGCTTCCTGGAGGCAATAAGAACTGCATAGAGCAACTTATGCACCTCTAGGTATCGAGTCTTGGCATAATGTAGTACTTCACTAATGAAGTATACTGGGCGCTGAATGGTCCGGACCCTACCGGAGGGGTCCGAAGCTTCCTCTTCACTAACCCGGATCCTCTCGGAGGAATCCAGATTTTCTTTGGGGACCTCTGGGTCCTGGCTGGAGGAACCCAGTGCTTCTTCAGAAGCGACCTGGACCCTCCCGGAGGGGTCTGGGTCTCCTGAAGTGACTTCTTGTGGATTCGAGTCGTGGGAACTGGGACCCAGACTCACTTTCAGGTACCTCCGGACCCTCCCGAAGGGGTCTAGATTCCTGAGTATGAGGTAGCTCTGATCTCTCCGCAACGAGAACCATACTGACGACTTCATCACTTGCTGAAATGTAAAGCAACAAAGGCTCACCAGGGTTCGGAGCTACCAGAATTGGTAGGGTGGTGAGGAACTGTTTCAGCTCCTGGAATGCCTTCTCTGCTTCTTCGGACCATTGGAATGGTCCAGACTTCCTCAATAACTTGAAGAAGGGGAGTGCCCGTTCCGCCAGTCTTGAAATGAACCGGCTGAGGGCTGCTAGACATCCAGTTAACTTTTGGACGTCTTTGATGCGGATTGGTGGCCGCATGTCTTCAATGGCCTTAATCTTCGCCGGATTAGCTTCTATGCCCCGGTGACTTACCAGGAAACCGAGAAGTTTTCCGGAGCTAACCCCGAAGACACACTTGTCTTGGTTTAGCTTTGTGCGGGTGGTCCGCAGCTTGTCGAAGATAGCCTGCAAGGTGTCAAGGAGTGACTCCTTGTCCCTGACCTTGACCACGATGTCATCGACGTACACTTCCACTATGTCTCTAATGAGTTCTTCAAAAGTTTTGTACATAGCTCGTACAAAAGTTGAAGCTGCATTCTTGGGACCAAAGGGCATGGCTGTATAACAGTACAATCCATCTACTGTGATGAATGAGGTATGACTCCTTGTCCCTGACCTTGACCACGATGTCATCGACGTACACTTCCACTATGTCTCTAATGAGTTCTTCAAAAGTTTTGTACATAGCTCGTACAAAAGTTGAAGTTGCATTCTTGAGACCAAAGGGCATGGCTGTATAACAGTACAATCCATCTACTGTGATGAATGAGGTATGCTCTTCATCTTCCCTAGACATCCTGATTTGATGATACCCGGAATATGCGTCTAGGAAACACAGTAATTCACACCTGGAGGTGGAATCCACTATCTGATCTATTCTAGGTAGTGGGAATGGATCTTTTGGACATGCCTTATTTAGTGTGGTGTAGTCCATGCACATCCGAAGCTTCCCGTCGGCCTTGGGCACAATGACTGGGTTTGCCAGCCATTTTGGATAGAAGACTTCTCGGATGAATCCAGCTTCGAGTAACTTCACTTCTTGTCGGATGAAGTTATGTTGCTCTACGGATTGCTTCTGAGGCTTCTGATGCACAGGCCGGGCGTCGGGGTAGATCTTCAGATTGTGCTCAATCACTTCCTTGGGGATCCCAGGCATTTGTGACGGTTGCCAGGCAAACACGTCGACGTTAGCCCGGAGGAAAGTGATGAGCGCGAGTTCCTATTTGTTGGTCAGTCCCCCCGATATACGGGTGGTCTGAGCGGCATCGGAACCTGGATGACTTTGACGGGAATGTCGGTGTCGTCACTTGGCTGCACACGAGGTGCAGAAGTCGAGCCTCGTTGACGAATGCTCGGGGGTTTTGGAGCTTGCTCCTGCCTGGAGTCCTTCTCTTGCACCGCGGTGAGTGCATGGAGTTCTTCCAGAGCAGTTACTCCGGCAGTACGATCTCTGCAGATCCGGAGAACGCCTACTGGCGTTGGCATCTTCAACACCAGATAGCCATAATGAGCAGCTGCAATGAATTTGTACAGGGCAGGCCTACCCAAGATGGCATTGAAGGGTAAGTTGATCTGAGCGACGTCGAAGACCAACTTCTCGGTGCGGTACTTCTCCCATGTCCCGAAGGTAACGTGGAGAGTAATAGCTCCGAGTGGGGTAATGGCCCCCGGACCTACTCCGGAGAAAGGTCGAGAGGGGTGGAGATCCGAAGGTCGGAGTTGAAGCTTAGTAAAAGCTTTGAAGCTTATGAGGTTAAGCCCCGAACCTCCGTCTACCATGACGTGGTGGAGCTGGATGTTGTTGATGGTCGAAGATACCATCAAAGGTAACTAACCTGCTCCAACCATGCTCCGAGGGCAATCCGAAGCATCAAAAGTGATGGCTGTGTCCATCCACTTCCGATGAGGTTCCGGTCTGACTGTAGGAGCTACAGCAGCCATATCCTGACGCATAGTCTTGATGACGCGGCGGGAGGTGATGTCCCATGATCCACCAAAAATGGTGTTCATGGTCTTCCGACGCTCGTTGTCAGAGACGTCTGAATCATCATCGACGGAGGTGTAAACGGCCTTCAGGACCTTTTTGGGATCCTGAAAACCTAACTCCTCTTCAGCTGGAGCTTCGTCGACTTTTTGCTTTCCTTCCCTCTATTGGAAAGGAGATTCTTCTCGGCACTTGTTGTAGCGCTCGACAAGGTTTTGGACCTCCCGACAGTCTTCCAAACTGTGGCTGCCCGTTTTGTGAATTGGGCACCACACCTTGGGCTTGCTACCGTCTTAAGAAGACGGTCGAGGTCGCTTTTCGGTGCGTGGCCCCTGGCCACCCGGAGCTGCAGCAGCTGCAACATTGGATGTACCGGCCGACGACTTCTTCTTGCCGTTGGTCTTTTTCTTCTTCTTGTCGTTCCTGGAGGTAGCGGCCTCTTCTTTGGAGGATTTCTTGTGACCCTCCGGGGTTGGTTTGGAGTGCATCTCACGACCCTCCGCAGCTCTGGCACATTTGTCAGCCAAGCTGAAGAGTTCCGTGACGCTGGTGATCTCCTTGATCGCCAGTTTCTCCAGCATCTTCTTGTCCCGTACACCCTGTCGGAATGCCACAATGACAGAGGCGCTAGAGATAGAAAGGATAGTGTTTCGTACCTGAGAGAACCTCTGGATGAATGATCGCATGGATTCTCCCCCTTTTTGCACGACTGCAAAAAGGTCTAGTTCAGTGCCTGGTCGGGTGTATGAACTCCCGAAGTTGGCAGTGAACTACCGACACAGCTCCTCCCAACTGTTGATAGAGTTGGGTGGAAGGCTCATAAACCAGGACCTGGCGGAACCAGTTAAGGCCACTGGAAAATAATTGGCCATCACGGCCTCGTTTCCTCCAGCTGCCAAGATTGCAGTGGAGTAGATCTGAAGAAATTCGGCGGGATTGACAGTCCCGTCAAATTTTTTCGGCAGATGAGGCCGGAACTTTTGTGGCCATCTGACCATACCCAGATGTATGTCCAGAGCTGAACAGCCTCCTCCTACTCCTTCAGGAGCAGAAAGGTCCTGAGCTTCCCGTCTTTCACGAGCACGCTCAATATGGACTCGGCCGTCTTGTTGGCGGTATCGGCGATCAAGCTCCGCCCGGAGGTCATGAGTTGAGAGCCTGGATACCGTGTGAGTGCATCGTGCCCCGGAGGGCAATGACGTCACTTGTTGTGATGCAGCACGTCTCCTGCTATTGGAAACGTGCGGACCAAGTATACCAGACAAAGTCCGCCGCTGCGACGGGGCTCGTCCTGAAGGAGGAGGACCCTGGTTGCTGAGGTGTTTGGCTGCTGCTGCAACCAAATGTTCCACATCGACCCTCCACTGTTCCAGTGCATCCTGGGATGCATCCGGAGGTGGTGGGCATTGGAGAAGAGCACGCGCTGCATGGAGCGCGTGTTCCGGGTTGTCATAATTTGCCGACGCAGTGATTGACGCCGGCGCACCATCGCGTTGCCCAGCTTGATTTGCTGGTGGAGGCGGTGGTGGTGGGAGTGTGACTCCTACTGGTGCTGAGGCTCCTGCTGGTGGCTGCATATTGGAGGGATTGCCCCCAACATCCTGAGCAGCAGGTTGACCGTTGGATGATCCAGCAGCTGAGTTCACCATTCTCAAAATCTCAGGCGCCCCTACCTGGCGCGCCAACTGTCGGTGGTTTGGAACTGGCAGATCTCCCGACACTACTAAAGTGTTAAAGGAGTTTGATGTTCGGTGTGGGCGCGCGGAGATTCAAGAAGGTGAATTGTAAATGACACAGGAGACACAAGAGTTTACGTGGTTCAGGCCGCCTGAGCGTAATACCCTACTCCAAGGGATGTGTTGATGTTGTATCGGATGTAGCAAGTGTGTCAGTGTGTCTGAACGTCTCTCGAGCGTGTCTCAACGTCTATCTCACGTGTGTGTAAACGTCGTTGGCCTGTCCTTTTATAGTATAAGGGCAGGCCGTTACAAATTAGCCTGGCCCGACATGTGGCCCCGGCGTTTACTAGTGTTGATACCTCTTCAACAGGTTTAGTTGCCCTTAATGACCGTGTAATGGGCTTTGACAGCATCGTTACTGGTATTAAGGTCGTCCGATTAAGTGTCATTCATATGGTATTAATGACACTTAATCGGGTCTTGAAGTCCTCGATTCCCCTTTGAAGATCCGGAGCCGTTGCGGGGTCTTCTGGAGGTTAGAGGGTGAAGATCTGACGGTTGGACATGTGGCAGCACAGGAGCACACTATGGAGAGCAGATAGTTCTGGTGTTAGCTGACACGTGTCAGCACCGGAGCTTCCCTCGGTCTGGGGTTAGGTCCGGGGATGCCACTTCGGTACATAGTTCGGAGCTTCCTCCCTTGTGGGCGGTAGCTCCGGTTTGATAGTACACGTGGCGAACCTGGGGCTAACCATGTTGGAGAAGCGGGTCCGGACATGTCTGACATGTGTGCCTCCGAAGGTCATCAAATCAAATGGGTGACTTTTCCTTGATATCTTTGCAATCCCAAAGGGTATATGGTACCCAGGGTACCGACAACCACCATCTTCCAATCTCTTCCTTTTCTTCTTATGGCCATAATCTTGTTCCCCATGCTTCCATGAAGCTTCCCAAAGTCTTCTGATCGATTTCACCCACCGTAGGGCTCGGCGACATGGCCGAAACACTAATCGCCGCTGCCGCCGTCGCGCAACCTTTTTCGGCCATCGCCAGCGTGCGCTGACCTCACCGACGTGCTCAGCACCTCAAAATATGGTTAGGCGGCATGTTTGGGGAGTAACCGTGCCATAGATCGACGGGCGGCAAGGAGTCCGACGAGGCGCCGCCGCGGTCGCTGACACGGCTGGAGGTAGACGACGACCGGGTGGGCCCTGGTCATCAGTGAAACAACATCGCGCCAGTTCTGGTGCGACCCGTGGATCACATGTGGCTACTTCCTTTAATTCTGCGGCCCCGTGTTGCTTCAACCCGATTGGGTGATTTTAAACCAGTGGGCCCAGCGGGTTTATTTAAACTTTCCCATTGGAAAATAATTTCAGAATAAAATCAAATTTCAAAAATCCATTATTCCTAGTAGAATTGCTCAAATAATTCCAATTAAATTCTGGTAGACTCATCTCAATCTAAACTTTTCAGTGGTGCAATTTATTGGACATGAAACTCCCAGAATTTTTATAATTAAGTTTTTTGAGCTAACTGCTTGGGAAATTAATTACTCATGTTCTGTAAATGGGAAAATTCGAAATTTTGGTCACGACACTCTTAATAATACACTTGACCTCCAGTAAAAATTTCAACTTCACGGGACTTCATTTACTTGGTTGATCAGTGTTCCAAATCTCATTGTAATTGAAAAATTAGGAAAAGTACAGTAACCTTTTCAGAATTTCTCCCAAACTTGTAAAATCAAATTCTCCCTATAGGAAGCTTAGAAAATTGTGAAACAAAATTTCCTAGAACCAGTGAGACCCCCTCTATTTGGTACAACCCCTGGTAGCCATGATAGACCTCTAGAATTACAACCAAAATTCTGAGAAGGCTAAACACTTAGGTTGTGTTTGGTTTGTGGGATAAAATGGGATGGGACAGGGCGAATCCACTTTAAGTGGTGTTTGTTTCAGGGACAAGTGGGATGAAGTCATCCCTGAAAGGGAATATTTCACTGAGATCCAAAATGGACTGGTCCCTCCAAAATCGAGCCGATCAACCCATCCCACTTCAACGGTGTCTTCCTCCGTTGCCTCCCGTGTGCCATCCTCCAACTCCCATGCTTGCACTCGCTCTGGAGCTTCGCTGCGCCAGGGAGCTCCCCGCACCTTCACCGTCCCGTCTTCATTGCACCTCCCGCTCATGCTATGTCGCACGGCTGCTATCTCCGTGCTCAGCTCCACAATGAGGTCGCAAGAGCCAATGGTGCGTGGGGAGGTCGGGTAGCTCGCGGAGGAAGGGCGTGGTCTGTGCGGACGAGGCAGGAGGGCACAACAAGGTGGTTCTCCAGCACGCAAAGCGGGAAGGCGCGGCGAGGCGACACTCTGACACATGACGCGGGAGTGCACGACGAGGCGGTGCTCCAACGCGCGATGCTCCGTCAGACGATGCGAGAGGGCATGGCAAGGCGGCGCTCCAGCAAGCGACGTGGGAGGGCGTGGCGAGGAGACACTCTGGCGCGCAATGCGGGAGGGCGCTCTGGCTGTCCGAGGGATGCTGTTGTCCTCGCGCCACACGCCCGCGGTGCTCACCGACATTATGGTAGCACTTGCGAACCTTGCGCTGGAGCCGGAAAACACCGTCCTTGCCGCTTGGTATGACTGCAAACCCTCCCCACGTGCTTGGCACGACGTCTCTGTACCACATCTCCCTCGCTTCCGTTTACCGGTCCAAGATTGCGTCGGGCAATGCTGAGCCGCACTGATGGATGCCAGCGATGTGGCTATGGTGTCCGCCATCCTGTCTGACGATGATCAGATCTTGCGTGCGGAGCCATAGGTGTCTGGCGCGGTGGCGATGGTGTGTGCAGTGGCTTGCCGGTGGCGGAGGAAGGAGGCAGTGCATCGTTAGTCACAGTCGTGCTGAGGATCTGCAGCAGGAGTGTTCCATGAACTGCACAGGCCAGTAGGTGTTGAAAGTGTTCGATGAAATGGCTAAGTCACGAGCAGTTAACAGACAGTTGACACCTCCATCCCATCCTCTCTTCATCCCTTCAATCAAATTAAAAACTGGATTCATTCCATCCCTCTTAAACAAACATAAAATGGGACCATTCCATTCTTAAAAATTGGGACGGATCCAACCCATCCCACTTTGTCCCCGAACCAAACACACCCTTAAGAAATTTTGTAGACCAATATATTCAATTGTTTGAATCTGAAACTTACCTAGTTATTCCTCCATGATCATATGAACTCCCTGTAATTTTCTCAAGCTCAGATCATCTGTTGAACCTGTATAAATTGAGATCACATCTCTATGTACAACACAATATCTATTTCACTTCATATGTCTATTGCCTACGTTCATCTTGTTACCTTTCTGTTGCTGTCCAGTCTAGGAACATAACTTCAAGTCCTAACTAATATTAATCTTTCTTGAGTTATAATCAACTTCAATTGTTATACTAATAAATTTCAATCTCTTATTTTCATATCATTTTGATAGTGTTCACGACGAAGGTGGCCGGCAAGAAGCACAACCCGGAGCTGAGGATTTCTATAGTAATTCTGGTGTGGCGTGATTTCTCAATGAAGAATACTAACTGATCATCACTGTTTTTTATTCCAATATAAAGGAAAGCCCCATATTGCATTTAAGTGCCTTTTTAAAGTTTTGCTTTATACACACCGTATTGAATAGTCTTGATATGTGCATTAGGTCTATGTTGATTGAATACTCCACATGCATGACCAAATAAACCTTGGAGTCGATGGGTAGTATAAGACTCCATCGCATTATTATTGCTACGCTTAATGTTAAGTTAGAATATTTGTAGAAGTCGAGTATATTGGACACTACTCTCGAGATTGGTCACATTTTATCGACCACAAGTCAAGTAGTTGAATTCTACTTAGGAGAGAAGTCGAGTGAGGGAAACCTACTGGTGAGAGGTTACTATAACATTCAATATCTAATATGAGACGTGGACGGGGATTTGTATAGGTTGGTTTGCCCACATCGTGCCTGGGTCGGTAATGGCGAGGCAAGTGTTAGGAGGTGGATTGGTAGCCCCGTCTGTGTCGGTTAAGGTCCGTCTTGTACTTGGCCCTGTTGACCAAGTTTGAACTGTACCGGAATGCATACTGGCTATATGGGACCCAGGAAACCGATGTACCTTGAGGATCCTATGTTGGAACCTTTTCAATCGGCTTAAGCTGTCGGCTGTTAGTACAGTGGGAGTAAACTTACTCAAGAACATCTCACAGCAGAGGTGCAGCTTGAGGGGAGCTTGCTATTCGGGTCGATCAAACTGTTTCGATGTGGTTGAATCGGGTGAAAAGTGGCTACGTGCGACATCAGTGGAGTGTGACGATGCAACTCCGAGTATGGGTGTACGTGTCATGCAGTACGGGTGTTCTGATTCGAATCACTGTCGCTCGCGGTTATGGATTCAGCATACTTGGTCACTGAGTCTTGACGTAGTAAGAAAGAGTAATGGATATATTATGAATATATTGCTATGAATAATTCCCTTTATTGCAATCTTGGCTGCTATAGAGATAGCATAATTAAAGTTACAATTTCCAAACATTTAACTTGGATAAGGCTTATGCAACCTTGAGCAAGTATCATCGTGAATGAAGCGTTTCTTGTTTGATTTTGGAATTCACAATGATTCTATGCCCATGGATCATGTATGCTACTTTAAAACTGACCACTAAGGATTTACTTTCGGCAAGTCCATTTCTGCAAATTCAGCTTTCCAGTCTTTAGAGTTTCCAGCATGTAGAGTTCCATGTTTTAGGTGAGACAGTTAAGTCTTGTTGAGCCTTGTGCTCACGGTTGTTATATTGTGGTTTTTGCAGGTATTAGTAGCTTATGCTTATGTTGTGGTTGTCCGTGAGACCTCAATCTTGTTGAGATGTATCTCTCACAGAAACTTTGCCGCTGCTCTTTGCTTCGTGTTGCTTGTGAGAAGCGTCCGCGGTCATATAAGACTTCTCTTATGCATAGCTAGTTGAGAGTATGAGTATGTATCTTCTGCTGCGTTGTATATTATGTTGTAAAAGAGAATCACCTTGTGAAATAAAATATTTGTGTTGGTTATTTTGTATGGATTTTCTTGTGTTCTATTGGGTGCCGCATCGCACGACACCACCCAATGCGGTTCCTGGAACGTGTGGACCTCGGTCCCCACAGCTTGGTATTAGAGCGGTTTTGGGAATAACACGCTTGAAAAGCGCCTATTTTTGAAAACTACGAAGTAGTCGAGTGAGGATTAGTTATTATGCCCTCATAAGGTATATTATAGTGTTAGTTACTTAAGGTGGCAAGCTAACATATGTGTTATTATATTCCATAATGATGCTCCAACGTCAGGTAAGAGGTAAGGTACGCCATGACAAGCGGATCAATTGCGGTAAGCTCACCATGCGAGAGGTAGCATGTGTTTGTTTCCGGGGCTTGGCACGGAAATGTCAATATGATTCTCTGAAACTTTCCATGTTTCTGAGAACATATGACACGTGGTACCCCAGCGTGCTTCAAAGTTAGTGGGAGCCCCTGTCGGGCGAGACATAACCCGATGCGCCTCCTACTGGTGCAGCACTATGCAAAGACGTGGGACCCCGTTGGGTGGTAGAAAACTTGGTCATGTACCTCGAGACGTGGCTTAGCTTGGGGCGGCCCATATGGAATGATACGGTACAAATGTTTTTACCTTCATATATATTATTGTGAATTGATCGCTCGTGCGGGCTGTGCCGTAGGGCACCATATGATTGATCAGTAATTTGTGTGTAGTGGCAGGTACACTAACCGCGTTATTCGTAGATCGAGTAGAAAACCTTTGCGAGTGAACATCATTAGCGCCACCGTTGAGACATATGCCGGAATACCGGCTTAGGATTTTATTTGGTAAGGACATAGTACCGGCATTGCATTCGGGTTATATTGGCACATCGACGGTTAAAATCCGTGCCGAAGGTGTAGCTCGCAACACCAGTGTCATGTTAATATCCATAGCAGATTCCTATCTTGAAATCATAAATATGAAATTTGAACCAAAACTGTCAATCTCAGTTCTTCTCTGTGTTATTCAGGCAGAAACTTAGCTCCAGTTTGAAAAGTCATATCTCCTGATAGAATTATCCCATGAAGGTGTTCCATACATGGTTGGAAATGTATGGGAGTCTTCTAAATAATTTCTGTTCATGACTAGAGCAGAATCCCCATGGATCATAGTTAAAATTTGAAAATTCCAAAACCTGTTAAAACTAGACAGAAACTGGAATAGTTTCTGTACTTCTCACCATTTTGATCATAACTCTCAGTAGAAACGTCAAATGAGGGCATATGATATATTCCTGGAAACTAGATGAGATATGTGACAATGTTGTAATTTACATTTTTGGAAAATTTGGATATTTTGTATATGAAAAACGGTGGACAAAACAGTCATATACAAAGGAGGTGCTGTCAAAATTTCTCAGAAAATCTGGGAACATTGTCAACTTTGGAAATTCATATATCATTAACCAGAACTGATATTGATGCAAATAAATACATTTTGGAAAGGCCAGGAAGTTAAATACAATTTCGTTGTTCACCTCAAGGCATGATTCTGTTTCTAACTGGATAAAATTCTCGAATTACTCCATACTGGTCATTTCTGGCAGAACAGTTCATCAATGAAGCATAAGTTCGAAAATTTGCGCGAACATGAATATTGTTATACTTTCACAAAGTTCTTGACATGTTCATGTTTTCCTTATCTTCACTTATTTCTTAGATCGAACTTTGACTCATCCCAAATTCATTTGTGCAGTATGGTTTGTACTCGCTCATCGAGTAAGGTCGGAAGTTCTCGTCGAGATGGTGATGATTTGAATCCACCGCAGGCATCACCATCAACGGTATTGGTGGATGTCATGTCAAAAATGTTTGAGTCTCACCAAGAGAACACTACATTACTCCAGGCATTGGTGCAGCAAGGCCTAATTCATCAAACGCAGCAAGTTATTCCACCTCGAAACAGTTATTTGGATTTCTTGGCAACGCAACCGCCAATCTTCGTGGAAGCAACTGAACCATTAGAATCAGATCATTGGCTTCGTGTAATGGAATCCAAATTTGGTGTGTTTCCCTGTGACGATTATCAGAAGACATTGTTCGCTGCTCAACAACTCCATGGAGCTGCCGGAGCTTGGTGGGCAGAATATAGTGCAACTCGCCTTGAAGGTCATCGGATAGCATGGAATGAGTTCCGTGAGGCTTTCTGTGCTCGTCATATTCCGACAGGGATTATAAAGACCAAGTATGTGGAATTCGTTGAACTCAAGCAAGGGGACATGAGTGTCCATGAGTATTTTAAGGAGTTCAACCGTTTGGCACAATATGCGCCCGACTATGTGAATAAAGAAAAGTTGAGATGTGATCACTTCTTCAGAGGGCTAAGAGTCAAATTTCGAGCTAGGTTGGCGTTGTTCAATCACGGCAAGTACAACGAATTAGTCATTGCCGCTATCCTACAAGAAAAGGAAGATCTTTGTCTTCAAGCAGAGAAGAGAAAGTGGAGTATTCCGCATGACAACACTAGTGTTGTTGCTCAGAAATATCGGTTGGTATATCGTTCACCATCCGATCAAGAATGGCAGCCATCTGTCCGACCATCATATCAAAGTCGCCCGCTTCTTGCATCAAGTTTTGAATCACCCCCACAGCAGCAGCACATAAATTCTTATCCATCTCCACCGCAGCCAGAGATACCAAGTTTTCATCCACAAGTCAGCGCTGAACCGACTAAATATCCATGCTTCACTTGTGGTCCTGTGGGTCACTTTACTAGATATTATCCAGAGAGAAATCAAAGCTGCAGCCAGACATCATTTCAACATTCAAGTCAGTTTCCCAACCAGCAGCTAAAGAAATCAAAACTTGGCAGTGTCCACTATACTACCATTGAGGGTGTACCGGAAGGAGAACCCTGTTAGCGGGAATGTTCACTCTCAACCATATACCTATATTGATTCTCTTTGATTCCGGTGCTACACATAATTTCACAAGTCAATCCTTTGTGTTCAAGCACCAGCTTCCAATCACTACCACAAAACATAGCTATCTTAGATCTTCATCCGGAGGTAATATTACCGCAAGTGATGTTATCTCTCAAGCACCATTATGTCTGGGTGGTAGAATATATCCCATTACTCTTATCATCCTTCAAGGTAAAGATTGATGTAATCTTGGGAATGTCATAGTTAAGCAACCACGAAGCGTTTCTAAACATCAGTCCTCGCACCATTGAGCTCAACTCTTCAACTCACGACCACCACACCTTCATTCATGAGAACATGGTTCAAGAAAATGCAGCTGTGAATCATTCTGAAACAAGTACGTTGGGAGACATTCCAGTGCTCCGTGATTTCTCGGATGTGTTCCCTGATGATCTGTTGGGTATGCCGCCCGACCGAGATGTGGAATTCAAGATTGAATTAATACTGAGAACTACACCTATCTCTCGACGACCATATAGAATGGAACCCAAGGAGTTAGCTGAATTAAAGGAGCAGCTGAAAGATTTATTGAGTAAAGGTTTCATTCGCCCGAGCTCATCACCTTGGGGATGCTCGGCTCTCTTTGTCAAAAAGAAGGGCAAAACATTGCGACTATGCATGGATTACCCATTCGCTTAATGTCGTGACTATCAAGAACAAGTATCCACTACCACGTATTGATCTGCTCTTCGATCAATTAGTGGGTGCTAAGGTATTCTCTAAAATGGATCTTCGGTCTGGTTATCATCAGATTAAGATACAACTAGAGGATATACCGAAGATAGCATTCTCAAATAGATATGGACTTTATGAGTATTTGGTTATGTCTTTTGGTCTCACAAATGTCCCAACGCATTTCATGTACTTTATGAATTCAGTATTCATGCTATAGTTAGACAAGTTCGTCATGGTGTTCATTGTCAATATTTTGGTCTACTCCAAGTCAGAAGTGGAACATACCGAACATCTCAAGATCGTGCTTCAACGACTACGTCATCACAAGCTATATGCAAAATTCAGTAAATATGAGTTCTGGATTAATCAAGTTCCATTCCTTCGTCATATTATTTCAGCAGAAGGCATAGCTGTGGATCCGAGTAAAGTGGTACAAGTGCTGAAATGGCAATCTCCCACCTCCGTACATGAAGTACGTAGTTTCTTTTGCTTAGCAGGCTATTATCAGAGATTTGTTCCATGTTTCTCAAAAATTGCAAAGCCTATGACGGACTTATTAAAGTAGGGCAGCAAGTATGTATGGAGTGAATCATGTGAGGAAGCCTTCAAAACTCTAGTGAAGCATCTCACAACAGCCCTGATCTTGGCTCAACCCGATACGATGAAATCTTTTGATGTTTATTGTGATGCATCCGCCATCGGATTGGGCTGCGTACTCATGCAAGATGGAAGAGTAATTGCATATGGATCAAGGCAACTCCGAAATCATGAACACAATTATCTGACACATGATTTAGAGTTGGCAGTAGTAGTTCTTGCACTGAAGATGTGGAGGCAGTACTTAATGGGAAATCTAGTGCATCTCTACACAGATCATAAAAGTTTGAAGTACATATGGACTCAGAAGGAACTAAATATGAGACAACGGAGATGGTTAGAGTTAATCAAAGACTATGAACTTGAGATTCATTATCATCCCCGCAAGGCCAATGTGGTTGCTGATGCACTTAGTCGAATGTCTCACATTCATAATTTGACCATCGGTCCTATGGAAGAAGATGAACCAAGTCTACATGTGATTCCTTATGGAGCTTTGTATAACCTTGCTCTCATACCTACAATAAGAGAGGAGATTGTAGAGGCTCAGAAGAAAGACAAGGGAATGTCTCATATTCAGAGGAGACTGAAAAGTGGAGAAATGAAATGTTTCCAGGAAGACGAACAAGGAACTTTATGGTTCAAAAATCGAATAGTGGTACCCTGGGACATGGAACTACGGAAAAAGATTTTGGATGAGGCTCACTTGTCCAAGTATTCCATCCACCTAGGAAGCAATAAAATGTATCAAGATCTCAATACTAAATTTTGGTGGACACTTATGAAGAGAGAAATAGCAAAGTATGTGTCCGAGTGTGACACATGTCCGATAGTGAAAGCTGACCACATGAGGAAAAGCGGACTGCTGCAATCACTGAAAATACCGGCATGGAAATAGGAGGATCTGAGTATGGATTTCAATGTCGGATTGCCTCTCACCTTTCATAAGAACGATTCCACTTGGGTGATCGTTGACTGGTTAGTAAGTCAGCACATTTTATTCCATTGCATATGGCGTACAACGTGAAGAAATATGCAGATTTATACATATCAAGAATTATGTGCTTACATGGAGTTCCCCACACCATTGTATCGGATAGAGGACCGCTGTTTGTTGCTCGTTTCTGGGAGCAGCTGCATGCATCATTGGGGACAAAGTTAATTCGTAGTTCCGCATATCACCCTCAAACTGAAGGACAAACTGAGAGGGTAAATCAAATACTTGAGGATATGTTAAGAGCATGTGCCATACACCATGGTAAAAATTGGGATGATCATTTACCATTGGCAGAATTCTCGTATAACGACGGATATCAATCTAGTATCAAAATGGCACCCTATGAAGCTCTATACAGCCAGAAGTGCCGCACACCACTTAACTGGTGTGAATCTGGTGAAGGAGTGATATATAGAGTTGATCTGGTAAATGAAGCCGAAGAGCAAGTAAAAGTTATTCAAGCTAATCTCAAAGACGCTCAGTCTCGGCAAAAGAGTTATGCGATAAAAGGCATCGTCCTTTATACTTTAACATCGAATACCACGTGTATCTCCGTGTCTCTCCGATGAAAGGAATTCATCGATTTGGAGTAAAAGGAAAGTTGGCTCCATGATTCATCGATCCATTTGATATCACTGAAAGATGTTGTCCTGTTGCTTACAGATTGGAGTTACCAATAACTCTAGTTGGTGTTCATGACATTTTCCACATATCCCAATTACAGAAATGTCTCGAACCATCTAGCGACATCCGCATTGAAGAATTGGAAGAATTGAAACAGGACCTCACTTACGTCGAGCATCCAATCCGAATTATCGATGAAAAGTCTCGTGTCACAAGGAATCAGATGATGTGGTTTTATAAAGTTCTATGGAGTAACCACACCGTCGAGGAAGCAACATGGGAGAGTGAATATTATCTCCGCACAAAGTATCCTGACATGTTATCGTCATATATCCGGTAATCTTTTACTTCCGTCTCTTTCATTTGTAATCTCGGGATGAGATTCTTTTATGGGGGAGGAATGTAAAAGGCCTAATTTCCATAGTGCAAACTTCAGTTTGGACTAAAAATTTTGAATGATGAAAAGAATTAAAAAGGAAATGAGAAAAACAAATTTATTCAAACTCCAAATGAGGGAATTTAAAAAAATAAACTTAACTAATGTTCAAATGAAGTTTTCATGATGATTTGAGTTTGCCAATATTTCCCAATATTACAAATACTCTCTATGCAAAGTTTCAAGATTTTTTAGCTTCATTTGCTATTTTATTTGAGACGCATAGCAAATTCAAGCCATATATAAATTCAAATTTTGAATTTCTGTTCAAAATTATTTGAACATAAGATTTGAACACACCATCTGGATCAGCATGACTTGCTTGACTTATCCACGAAGTTTCACAATTTTTAGAGCTCATTTACCATTTTAAATTGAATTTACAAGTGAGCTGTATATTGAGGTGGCTGGTGGGACCCACTGGTCAGCTTCTACCCACGTGCAGCCACAAAACAGAGCTCGCTGCTCGCGCGAGCGCTGCATCAGCTACATGTCATACTTTTCACACTTGCTGAGTACGACATGTACTTACTCATGCAATTCCCCCACCAGCAGTTGCAGGTCAGGATTGGGAGTATAACGATGATAATGTGGAGTTCTAGGCCGTGTCCGCCGTCAGCTTTGCCTGTGGTGTTGATTGGAGCTGCGCTATACCCTATTTGCTTATGCTGCTTAGTTGCTCAGTTGGGTTTATTTCCGCTGCATTAGTTCGAACTTGTCATTAGTAATCATTAGAGCTTGTATTCGAGGATATTATGAATTGTGTAATAAAAATGCTTAATTAATTTTGTTCTATGGTAATTTTCTGTATATCTTTTTGTGATTGCACTCGTGTATGTGTGTTGAACATCCTAGGCATACATATGCGTTCACTCAGTTCATTTTCGGAACTAGGTGTCACATCAGCTAGGAGACCCAAGTGTAGAAAAGAAATCACAATAGCAAGTGCCAAAAATCAAGTCATTCAAACCTATTGGAAGGAATTCAAAATTTTAAACTTAGCTACTGTTCAAACTTGAACAAAATACAAATCTGAGTTTACCATTGGATTTCTAATATTTCAAATAGTCTCCCAGTAATTTTTTATAATTTTGTAAAGCATGTTTTCTATTTAATTCAATGGCTACACTGAATTCCACTCAAATTCAAATTCAATTTTAAATTCAAATGAAACTTGGTCAAATTAATTATGTGAACTCAAAATTTAATTCTCCATATTTAAGTTGGACTTCCCACAAATATCTAGCAATTTATGGATGAATATATGTAAAATCCCTAATTTCCATAATGCAAACTTTAGTTTGGACTAAAAATTTTGAACGATGAAAAGAATTAAAAAGGAAATGAGAAAAACAAATTTATTCAAACTCCAAATGAGGGAATTCAAAAAAATAAAATTAACTAAAGTTCAAATGAAGTTAAAATGAATATTTGAGTTCACCAATAGTTTCCCAATATTCCAAATACTCTTGCTGCAAAGTTTCAAGATTTTTGAACTTCATTTACTATTTTATTTGAGAGGCATAGCAAATTCAAGCCATATTTAAATTCAAAATTTGAATTTCTGTTCAAATTTATTTGAACATAAGATTTGAACACACCATCTGGATCAGCATGACTTGCTTGACTTATCCACGAAGTTTCACAATTTTTAGAGCTCATTTACTATTTTAAATTGAATTTACAAGTGAGCTGTACATTGAGGTGGCTGGTGGGACCCACTGGTCAGCTTCTACCCACGTGCAGCCGCAAAACAGAGCTCGCTGCTCGCGCCAGCGCGAGCGCTGCATGCTCCAGCGCGACAGCGCATGAGCTGCTGCCTCCAGCTGCCTACAACCCACCCCAGACTCCTCCTTATCATCTTCCCAGTCTCCAAGTCGATCAGTTCACCCTGGTGAGCTCCCTGGCGCAAGAACTTCAATCCCGGCGAGTTTTTCCCCTCCCCCCTCGGAATCCAGCAAGTTTCTTTGCACTGGGTTACTCCAGTTTCTTTGCACTGGGTTACTCAACCTTTGGCGCAGCTCCTTGATCATTCTCTTTCACAGTTTGAGCCTCCCCATCGACGAGCTTGACGATTTTCGGGCCGCCATAAAAGCTCCCCTGCTTCCTGCTTCTCTGATCATCATCGACCCGACGCTACAGCCGTCGTATCACCTCAGTCCTAAAAGCAAAAAGGTTTGCCTACTCATGTTCTAGCTGCTCGTAAAGTTTCAGACAATGACATGCCTCCTCGCCCCCGTATTTCTATTTCTTCCGACAAACTTCGGATATGAGTAGACTTGCTTCGCGCGCAAAATTCCTTTTATACGGTCGATTATTCCTTGTGCACTTGATCTATGTGGTTCAATATGACTAGGCGAATCACCTCGAAGAAGATCCATCGAGTTTCATCGGGTATTCATGCCAGAATACCATTTTTCCTCAACCGCCCGTTTTCCCCTCCTCAGTCCATCGTCGCCACCATCTTCCAAGCTCTTCCTTTTCTTCTTATGGACATAATCTTGTTCCCCATGCTCCCATGAAGCTTCCCGAAGTTTCCGATTGATTTCACCCACCGTAGGGCTCGGTCGACATGGCCAAAATCCTAATCACCGCCGCCGCCATCGCGCAAGCTTTTCCGGCCATCGCCGGCATGTGCTGGCCCCACCGACGTGCTCAGCACCTCGAAATAGGGTTAGGCGGCGAGTTTGGGGAGTAACCGTGCCATAGATCGACGAGCGGCGAGGAGTCCGGCGAGGCGCCGCCGCGGTCGCTCGCGCGGCTGGAGGTAGACGATGAACGGGTGGGCCCCGGTCGTCAGTGAAACAACTGCGTGCCCCGGATCTGGTGCAGCCCGTGGATCGCGTGTGGCTATGCCCTTTAATTCTGCGGCCCCATGTTGCTTCAACCCGGTTGGGTTATTTTAAACCATTAGGCCCAACGGGTTTATTTAAACTTTCCCATTGGAAAATAATTTCAGAATTCAATCAAACTTCAAAAATCCATTATTCCTAGTAGAATTGCTCAAATAATTCCAAATAAATTCTTGTAGACTCATCTCAATCTCAACTTTTCAGTGGCATAATTTATAGGACATGAAACTCCCAGAATTTTTATAATTAATTCCCTTGAGCTAACTGCTTGGGAAATTAATTACTCATGTCTGTAAATGGGAAAATTCCCAATTTTGGTCAGGACACTCTTAATAATACACTTGACCTCCCGTAAAAATTTCAATATCATGGGACTTTATTTACTGGGTTGATCAGTGTTCCAAATCTTGATGTAATTGAAAAATTAGGAAAAGTACAGTAACCATTTAAGAATTTCTCCCAAACTTGTAAAATAAAATTCTCCCTATAGGAAGTTTAGAAAATTCTGAAACAAATTTTCCTAGAAGTAGTGAGACCCCCTCTGTTTGGTACAACCCCTGGTAGCCATAATAGACCTCTAGAATTACAACCAAAATTCTGAGAAGGCTAAACACTTAAGAAATTTTGTAGACCAATATATTCAATTGCTGTATCTGAAACTTACCTGTTATTCCTCCATGGTCATATGAACTCCCTGTAATTTTCTCAGGCACAAAGCATTTGTTGAACCTGTATAAATTGAGATCACATCTCTATGTACAACACAATATCTATTTCACTTCATATGTCCATTGTCTATGTTCATCTTGTTTCCTTTCTATTGCTGTCCAGTCTAGCAACAGAACTTTAAGTCCTAACTAATATTAATCCTTCTTGAGTTATAATCAACTTCAATTGTTATACTAATAAATTGCAATCTCTTATTTGCATATCATTTCGATAATGTTCGTGACAAAGGTGGCTGACAAGAAGCACAACCCGGAGCAGAGGATTTCTATAGTAATTCTGGTGTGGCATGATTTCTCAATGAAGGATACTAACTCATTGTCGCTGACTTTTATTCCAATCGAAAGGAAAACCCCAGTTTGCATTTAAGTGCCTTTTTAATGTTTTGCTTTATACACACTGTATTGAATAGTCATGATATGTGCATTAGGTCTATGTTGATTGAATACTCCACATGCATGACCAAATAATCCTTGGAGTGGATGGGTTGTATAAGACTCCATCATATTATTATTGCTATGCTTAATGTTAAATTAGAAGATCGGTAGAAGTCGAGTATGTTGGACACTACTCGCGAGATTGGTCACATTTTATCGACCACAAGTCAAGTAGTTGAATTCTACTTGCGAGAGAAGTCGAGTGAGGGAAACCTATTCCCGAGAGGTTACTATAACATTCACTCTTTAATATGATACATGGACGGGGATTTGTATAGGCTGGTTTGCCCACATCGTGCCTGGGTCAGTAATGGCGAGGCAGGTGTTAGGAGATGGATTGGTAGCCCTGTCTGTGTCGGTTAAGGACCGTCTTGTACTTGGCCCTATTGAGCAAGTTTGAACTGTACCGAAAAGCATACTGGCTATATGGGACCCAGGAAACCGATGCACCTTGAGGATCCTATGTTGGAACCTTTTCAATCGGCTTAAGATGTCAGCTGTTAGTACAGTGGGAGTAAACTTACTCAAGAACATCTCACAGCAGAGATGCACCTTGAGGGGAGCTCGCTATTCCGGTCGATCAAACAATTTCGATGTGGTTGGATCTGGGGAAAGGTGGCCACGTGCGACAGCAGTGGAGTGTGCCGATGCAACTTCGAGTATGGGCGTACGTGTCATGCAGTCCGAGTGTTTTGATTCGAATCACCGTCGCTCGCGGTTATGGATTGAGCATACTTGGTCGCTGAGTCTTGACGTAGTAAGAAAGAGTAATGGAAAGATTATGAATATGCTGCTATGAATAATTCTTTGTATTGCAATCTTGGCTGCTATAGAGATAGCATAATTAAAGTTACAATTTCCAAACATTTAACTTGGATAAGGCTTATGCAACCTTGAGCAAGTATCATAGTGAATGAAGCGTTTCTTGTTTGATTGTGGAATTCACAATGATGCGATGCCCATGGATCACAATGCTACTTTAAAATGATGACTAAGGATTTACTTTTGGCGAGTCTATTTCTGCAAATTCAGCTTTCCAGTCTTTAGAGTTTCCAGCATGTAGAGTTTCATGTTTTAGGCGAGACAGTTAAGTCTTGCTGAGCCTTATGCTCACGGTTGCTATATTGTGGTTTTTGTAGGTATTATTAGCTTATGCTTATGTTGTGGTTGTCTGTGAGACCTCGAGCTTGTCGATATGTATCTCTCACGAAAACCTTGATGCTGCTCTTTGCTTTGTGTTGCTAGTGAGATGCGTCCGCGGACAGGGACGACTTCTCTTGTGCATAGCTAGTTGAGAGTATGAGTATGTATATTCCGCTGCGTTGTATATTATGTTGTAAAAGAGAATCACCTTGTGAAATAATATATTTGTGTTTGTTATTTTGTATGGCTTTTCTTGTGTGTTGTTGGGTGCCGCATCGCACGACACCACCCAATGCGATTCCTGGAATGTGTGGACCCCGGTCCCCACAATCTAGGTGGGGTAAATTGACTGTCCAGTGAAGATAAGGATAAAATCAGTGGGACCCACCTCTCATGAACCTCTCCTCTATTTTCGTCTGTTTCATCACAGAGCAACACCTCACGGCATGCAAAACCCACCCAGCTGCCTGTGTGCTTGGTTCATGCTAGGGTTGTGATGCCAGCTAAGCTGCAGACAAGAGGAGAGCTGATCCTTTCAGTTGCTCATGGTGCAACACAGCAGCAAGCTTTCTCCTCCTCTGTTTTTCTTTTTCCCCAGTAACCACCTCACTTGTGCTTCCTTGCAATAGCTGTTCCTGGCCGATTCTCACCTTAATCCTTGAAGCAAAAAGGTGTGCCAACACTCCTAGATTCTGGTCGCAAAGTTTCAGGTCAAGCTATGGCTCCTATCTCGCTAGTTTCAAATTTTATCGAAGCTAGTTCATACCTATGTCACTAAGTCGTCGATTTAATTTTGTTTCTAGGTGCAACGAATTTCCAATTCGTTCATGAATGTTGTTCACCACCTCTTGATGCACATATCAGTCAAATTTCAGTAGCATCCATCGAGGAATTGCTGAGTTCCACGAGTTTTCCCCAATGCCTTCTAAAATAGTGTTGTTCTCCGTCGAGACCCAACCTTCGGCCAATTTATCCACCATTCTGATCCATAATCATGTTCTCCTTGTTTCCAAGGTTAATTTGGTGAAGATCCCATTCGATTTGGCACAAAAATGAGTGAAATCGAGCTCACCCTAGGTGCTTCAGCTGCTGGTCGAGCGCCCCTGTTGGAGGTTGAAGACATCCCTGCCACTAGGGCCCACGGTTAAATGAGTTAGACCATTTTCTCTGTGCGGGTTCTATGCTGAATTTAGAAAATCTATATCTCTTCGAATACTTGTCCAAAAATTCCCAAATAAATTTTGTTGGAACCAGCATGATCTATACTTTCAAGTGGTGCTCTTGGATCTGTATGAAAATCCCTAATTGGACCTCAATAATTCTATGAAGAAAAATGCAATTGGGATTAATTCCTGACTCTCAATTAATTCAAAAATTCCCAAACATTTCCAGATCATTCCAAATAACTTCCCTAAGTTCCAGTAAAATTTTCAGGTCCATTTGAGTTGATTTGTATAGCCAAATTAAGTTTCCAATTTGTATGTGCCTAACAATTCCATAATGTCCAGAAATTTTTCAGCAAATTGTCCAACTTTGCAAATTCAGTATCTCCTAGTATAATGCCTAAAAATTATGAAACCAATTTTGTTGAGTCACTATTGACCTAAACAGAACACCAACTTTTGGCCATGTAAAGTCCCAGATTGCCCATGAAAATTCTGGGAAGGGTTTATCTGCGTTGAATTTTGTACAACAGAGACTTCCATGAACTTAGCCCAATTTTGGCCAGAACCTCACTCATATCACCTAATGTTCATTGTAATATTTACAGAACCAGTGGCCATCCTTTAATATACTTAACTATCTTTCCTTTAAGATATGCAATAATATCAATATTGACTCACTTGCATTATTCTTTGCATATCGAATAGTTGCCGAGCTCGAGGAGACCCCGGAGCCACCGAAAGTCATCAATCCAGAGACTAACTTTAACCCTGTCTCACGGCCAGGCAAGCCCCGATTTGCATTTAACAACGTTTTAAACTTTAATTTGTATCACACTATATTGGTTAGCATGTATGTGCATTAAGTCGAAGTTTTCTTGGAGTTTTCCACATGCATGACCAAAGAACCCATGAGAGAAGGGTAGTTGGTTAAGTCCTTGATGTGTCCATGCTATGCTTAATGTTATAGTTGCTTTGGTAGAAGTCCAGTAGTTGTAATCTACTCGCGAGTTCAGGATTTGGGTTCACACGGGATTGGTCGAGTGAGAGATTCACAATTTGGTTAAATATGATACCGGGCATGGAGTAGAAGCAGCAGGACATAGGGCCTATGAGCTGTGGTTGAGCCTGTGTCGGTCAAGAACCGATCTGTGTGGACCCTGTTGAGCAAGTTTGAATGTACCGAAGGCATACTGGATATATGGGACCCAGTAAACCGATATAACTTGTCCACCTTAGGGTTGATGCATATCCTACCGCCTTATAGGTGCGGGTTGAGAGCAGCAAGGTGTAAACTTGCCAGCGGGTACGTCGTACTCCATGTGGGGGCCTCCTGCTTGTAGCGGTGGGACCGGTCCGGCGTGTAGGCAGCAGGTGAAAGGTTGCCGCATACAACATCAGTGGAGTGTGCCTTCGCCGCTCCAAGTTTGGGTGTATGTGTCGTGCTATTCGGGTATCCCTGCAGGTGTATATCGATTCGAGTCGCCGCCCCTCGCGGTTATTGAGTACCGCTTGTTCACTGAGTCATGATGTAGTTAATTATTTGGAGCTGAATATTATTGAATCATGCTTTATGGATTAATAAGGTATTAATAATTGTATGTTTAGAACAGGTTGCTCACTAAATTTCAGATTCATGAAGCCTTAATTTGCTGCTAAAACCCGAAAGTAAGGACTAATATTTAGGCGAGTCTTTTATTGCAAACTGTTGTCCTATATTACGTATATCTTGCATATAGAGTTTCATACTTAGTGGAGACGGTTATTTCTTGCTGAGCCATCGTGCTCACGGTTTCTATTTTAAGTTTTTGCTGCAGATGATGACGTTTGTGATGAAGGGTTCTCCGGTGAGGCGTTGCCCCCGTCGGGGTACACGATTGAGTTGGAACCTTGCACGCCGCCGTGATGTGTTATGTGTGCTACTAGTGTGATTCTGATCTAGGGCTGAACGGAATAACTTTTGCATAGCTTAGGCTTGAGTTTCAAGAGCTATGAACGTATCTTCCGCTGTAATGTATTTTATGGTACATTATTTGTAAAAGACAAAGCTTGTATAACACTATGTTGTTCTATGTAATATGATGTACCTTTTTCTGTGTGCTATTGGGTGCCGCATCGCACGGCTCCACCCAATTGCGATTCCTGGAATGTCGGGACTCCAGTCCTCACACATAGTGCCCTTGGTGCTTCCACGGGTGGGCTTGATAGCTCCTACTCCTCCCCAGAACTGAAATGGGGTCCGTTGTGCAGCATCCTACGCCTGAAGGTGCACCGGCTTCTGGTGATGCCGTTGTTCATGCTCCTTTGTCCGTAGGAGCGGATGGGGCTGAGGCAGTGCCAGGTGAGGAGGTGGCAACCTTGGCCGTTGTGGTTACCCCTAGTGGGGCGGACCCGCCTGCCGCTGATACTGCACTGTTGCCCAATGTCATTGGTGCACAAGATGGCTACTCGCCACCGGCGGTCGGCAATACCCTTGTGGCAGGGCAGAGTACTTTGGCGTTGGGCAACAACACGCGGATTCTAGGAGTTCCAACCGGGAAGCCATATAGTCCATAGGTGCTGACGACTGCTACAGAGTCGGCAGAAGAGGCAGAGAGGCAGCCGTTTGTGGCGACGGCCATGCTGATCCCCCTCTCTGATGCTGTTGCCGTAGCCCAGTCCATCTTGCAGCACACGCAGGCTGCTCTCACCTGGTAGTGGGATCGGCTTGCTGAAGAGTGGCACCTGGTGAAGATGGTTGACGCCAAGACAAAGGAGCTCTAGGCGAAGGCCCTGAAGTCCCATGCCAATGCCGACACTCGCCTTAGGTCGTGCGAGGATAGGCGGCTGGAGATGGTCCGCCGTGAGGTTGTCGTTGTCGATCGGGAACGAGACTTCGCGGCGAGGGAAGAAGAGGTCTCCCGGAGTCTCGGCATGCTGGAGGAGAGGCGCTGAGACGTGAAAGACTCAGAGCTCGCCATCCAAAGCCGGGAGGATGACTTGGAGCGTCATGCTCATGAGCTTGCCAATCAGGACGAAGCGGCATGGAGAGATGTAGAATACCTCCAGGCCTCCCGCAACCAAGGCGCAAGAGATCTAGGACTTCCTGGCCCGTGCCGGGGCGGTGTTGAAACCCCTCGGACTTGGTCCTATGTTGTGCGGGGAGCCATCTCGTGGGGTGGCCCAGCTGCTTCCAGCCTTGGACTCCTTCTGCTCGACGTTGAGGCCGGTGAACACTATCCTTGCAAGGCGGCTGGAGGTCGAAGGGAGGGAGCTAGCAGAGCAAATGGCCTCCCCATGTCTTGGTGTGCTTCTGAAGATGGTATTCTACGATCCCGCTGGATCTGGTAGAGAAGGGCCCCTTTGATGAGCAGGAGGAGGAGGCGAGGGTTGAAGTCCAGGACCTTGACAAACAGGTGGCTTCTTCGTTCCAGCGGACTTGAGACCAGCGACCCCCGGGTGGAACACCTTTGTAACCGGGGATGGGTCCTTTGTAAAAATAACTCTTAATGAAATTGAATTCATGTTTCACTTTTTGGCTTTTCTTGTGCTTCTCAATCTGTCGCTTCGAGTCCTTAGTTGCGTGACGGCTTGAAGAATTTTGCCGAGTATGTTAGTTTTTGAGGAACCAATGATCGCACAATTGACATGGACGATTTGTCATCAGTCGACGTCCTGCCTATGGAAGCCCCTTAGAGGCCCCCTGGTAGATGTGGCCAGGTGGCTGGGCACACCTACCACTTGATCGCAGGATGTCTCCAACGGGCTCCCAACGGAGCGGGGGGTTTTGTAAGACCTTTGTGTGCTAAATACATTGGCTTGTAGTGAATACACTTGCTTTGACGATAAAAGTTTTGAATATCACCAAAACACCTTTTTATTAAGGTCCGACTAGTTTTGGTTAGCTCCGGTGAGTTTTGTCTTTAGCACCGACATGTCTTTGTTAGCTCCGGCGGGAGCTTGGTTATACTAGTTTTGGTAAGTTCCGGCGCTAGGTTCTACTAGCTTTTGTTAGCTCTGGCTCAAGGTCCGGGTTGCTCTGGCAAGGTCCGGAACTTGACCGCAATGCTTTTGTTTTTCATTTGCAATGTTTCGTACTTGCTTTACATCTCTGGAAAGATTGCTTGGTATTTATTTGCTAAGTCCTTGGTGCGTTTTTGGTTGATATAAATGATATTGTGTTACTGTGGTTTTGCAACATGCTTATGTGAGGTTCTCATGTAAGGTGTGGTCTTTGGAACTAACTTGAGTCAAGTCGAGGACTTGGACTCGTATGGATTGGTTGTTTATTCATGTGCAGGTGTTGCTTGAGTTCAAGACATGGCTGGTGATGGGATCCATTGGACTAGTCTTAGGGAGGAGATGAGGTTCCAACAACCAAATTTAGGAGGAATTGTGGTTGAGCTGATCAGGAGGTTGCGCAACATGATTGAATCAAGAACAATGCATGTGAAGGTATCGTGGACATCATTGGAAGATGTTTGCACGTGTGAAAGGAGTGCATGGACGTGGCTGCATGGTTCCGAGACATGATGAAGAGATGTGGACGTAAAGAATTTGTCGGAAAGGTCCAACCGACTAGGTTATGGACTCCGGCTGCGGCTGAGTCGGGTTTGACTCAAATATGGAAAGATTTGAGTCGGTTATGATAGAATTTCGTGTGGGTCACGAATTTGAGTTGTTTAGGAATGTGGGATACGCTCCTAAGGTGTTTGGAAGTCTTAAGATTGCTTCTATTTGAGTATAGAAGAATCCTAAGTAGTTATGGAAAGTTACGATTCGTGAACAGAGTAGGATTAGGTTCCTGATCTAAGTTGAGTTGGCTTTCGAGCTGGTTATATAAGCAAGGGAGCCTAGAGCTCGTGGTGCAGGACTTTGGGGCTGTTCTTCTTGTGTTCCTATTGAATAAAATTCGTAGTTTGAAGGAACTTTTGTGCCTTGTTCGTCAGACTTGTTCCAGACAAGTTTTACTCGTCGAGTTTCTGGACAGTACTACCTTTCATTGATGGTTTTATCATAACTCGAGTTTTACAGATCCAATTGACGTGATTCTTTATGGGTTGTCTTCACAACTTGATTATCTATCATATGTCAAAATTTCACGGTCATTGGATTTGTGGTCTATGATCTACACGAGTTTCTTTGCAGTGTTCCAGAACTGTTTTTCTCGGGTAGGACAGATTGACCTTTGTTTGATCTTTCGATCATAACTTGAATTTTTCTCGACGGATTTGTGTGATTCTTGTTGTGTTGTATTCGTCACTTGATTCTCTCTGATATCTATCACTTTTGTCACAGTGAAACACGTTTATATTAGTCTCACACACGATTTCTTTAACAGATCATTTTTCTGCCGAAGGGGTTGGGGTTTAATTGTTTCCGCTGCGTAAGATTTTGAAATCTACCATTCACCCCCCTCTGGTACCTTTTCACGTGCTCTTCGATCCTACAATTGGTATCAGAGCTGCGGTGCTCTAATCATTGTGATTTGCGCGTGTTTTTGACTAATCATCATGGAGAAGTACTCTGCCAAACCTTGTGTGTTCGTTGGTATTGATTTTCAGGTTTGGAAGGCACGCATGGAGGCTTTCATCTAGGCACAAGACTTTGCAATATGGGAGAAGGTATACAAGCCTTATGAAGTGCCATCAAACGATCAAGTTACAACTACAAATCTTAGAGATGTCGACAACAACAACAAGGCTCGGAACCTGATCATACAAGGATTAACACAAAGCGACTTCGACCGTGTTGCACACCTCCGATCTGCATACGATGTGTGGAAAGCACTTTGTGACTACCACGAAGGATCCAACACGATCAAAGAGGTAAGGCCAGACATGTTCAAGAAAGAATACATGCGCTTCGAGATGCAACCCGGTGAGTCTATTGATGACCTTTTTGCTCGCTTTAATAAGATTTTCAGCAACTTGCGTAGTGTCAATGTTAATTTTTTAGATGCTGAAAATGCTAGGCAATTGCTAAGTGCATTAGATATGTCAATTTGGGAGATGAAAGTCACATCTATTCATGAATCTACTTTCATGAGTTCACTTACTTTAGATGTGCTATATTTCAAGTTAAAAACTCATGAAATTGACATAATCTCACGCAAGAACCCCAACAAGTCTATTGCTTTTGTTTCTCAACGTGACATGCCTAGTTCTGGTCAAACATCATCTTGTGGTACACTTGCTTTGCTGTCCTCTCTAACCCTTGAACAGATTGAGGAGTTTCCAGAGAGGGAGCTAGCGCTCATCTCTACCCGATTCTCAAAAGCATTGCAAAATGTGAGAACTAGAAGGAGAGGAAGCTCCAGACCTCAACGATGCTTTGAATGTGGTAAGACAGGACATTTTTGTTCAGATTGCCCTAACCTTTCAGGTCCTACTTCACGGGATGCAAAGAAAACAAGAACGAAGCACTCCTCTGCAAAAGATACGAAGAAAAAGAAGGGTTTTACAGGACGTCAATTGGTGAGCAGTTTTATCTCAGCACTCCAGGAACTTGGCTCAAGCGACGTGGACATTGGAAGTGATGAAGATGAAGATGATTTGGCAAACTTGTGCTTCATGGCAGGCAAGTCAAGATCAAGTATGGAGGAGGCAGAACACAACAGCGACAATGAAGAGGTATGTCCTACTTGCGAAGAAATGTGTGATGCTATTTCTCGTGCCACTGTTATTGTTAAGAAAAAGGACAAAAATCTTAGGGACAATGCTGTTAAAATTGAGTCACTAGAATCTGAAATTAATCGTTTGAAATCCTTGATTCCTAGTGATGATTCTTGTTCCTCATGTGACTTAATATATGAACAATTGTCCTCCCTAAGAAGTGCACATACCTCCACACTTGATAAACTTGAACTTGAAATTGAAAAGAACAATAAGCTTGTTGCACTTAATATTGGAAACTTAAAAGATGCTTCTTGTTCTACAATTGATTTGCATTGTTCTAGTTGTGATGATCTTGATAAGAAACTACAAGATGCTATGAATGAAATCTCTATATTGAACAATTCTTTACGTTGTCATGAAGTTAAATATTGTTCCAATTGCAAATTAAAAGGAAAAACTTCATGTGAAAATTGCCTTGATCTGTCCAATAAACTTGATAACATGCATAGGACACTAGATCGGTTTTGTAATGGGAATAAGAACCTAAACTTGTTGCTGAATTCTTCCAAGTCTTGCAAAGATAAAACTGGTTTAGGTTTTGATTCTCATGCTCATGCTAAGGCACATCCACCTAAAATTGTAAATTCATTAGGAAGTGGTTTGATTCAAACAGTTCCTAAACAAAAAGAAGTGGTTTTCAAATCTGCAGGAGTATTGTCTCATTCGGTTTCAAATAAAAATTGTTTGCTCATCTAGACATGAACACAAAATTAAATTTCATTGTACCTACTGTGGTAGAGATGGTCATGTCATAGATTTTTGTTATAGACTAGCTAAACAACAGAAAAGGGAAAGAAAGGTTGCTAGATCTCATATCTCTCATGCAAAATTTGCTGCACATATTGAACCGAATGTACAACCTGCTGTTTTGAGTCAAAAACATTCAAAGTTTACCTCCGGACCTTCTGTTTTTGCCTCCGGAGCTACTGATTTTTGTGCTACACAAGTGACACCTTATAGGTTAGTAGTTAAGAATAAAAAATCTCAAACTTTGACTCATAAACCTGCTGTTTTGTCTCAGCTTTCGTGTGTTTTTCCTGCTGCACGTCGCGTGACTCAGTACTGGATTCCTAAATGCCTTTTGACTAACCCCAGTATTGAGTCATCGATGTATTGTGATTCTATGTAGGTTACACGTTTGAGAAAGGAGAACATTTGGATTGTGGATTCAGGTTGCTCACGCCACATGACCGGTAACAAAGATTGGTTCTCCTCCCTCTCTTTTGTGGCATGTGTAGAGAATGTTAATTTTGCCGATAATTCTTCAACTCCTATAATTGCTAAGGGTTCAGTTAGAGTAAATGATCACTACACTTTGAAGGATGTGGCACTTGTCAAAAATTTGAAATACAACTTGCTTTTCGTTTCACAATTGCTAGATGAAAATCTGGAAATTATTTTCAATAAAAACTTCTGCAAAGTTGAAAGTTCAAATAGTGAGCTTATTTTTAACATGTCTCAATTTGGAAGAGTTTTTAAAGCTGATTTTGATATGTCTTCCTCTAAGCATAGGTGTCTAGTTGCTAATGATTCAAAGGACCTATATTTTTGGCATCGTAGACTTGGTCACGTAGGCTTTGATCACCTAACGCGTGTTAGTGCTCTTAATCGCATACTTGGGCTGCCTAAGCTTAAAGGGGACAAAGAAATTGTGTGCTCTTCTTGTAGACATGCTAAGATGGTTGCAGGTTCACATACTCCTCTCACAATGATCATGACAATTGAACCATGTCCACTTTTGCACCTTGACACCATAGGACCTTCACGTGTTCAATCCTTCAGAGGTAAATGGTATGTTCTTGTTATTGTTGATGATTATTCTAGATACTCTTGGGTTTACTTTATGGCGTCTAAGAATGAAGCTTTTAGTCACTTTAGGACTTTATTTCTTAGATTATCAATTGATCACACAGGATCTTTAAAGGCAATTAGAAGTGATAACGGAACTGAATTTAAAAATCAATCTTTTGATCACTTTTGTGCTGAAAATGGAATAGATCATCAATTTTTTTCACCATATGTACCTCAACAAAACGGTGTTGTGGAAATAAAGAACATAACCTTAGTTGAGATGGCTAGGACTATGCTTGATGAATATCCAACTCCTAGGAAATTTTGGACTGATGCGATTGCAACTGCTTGTTATATCTCAAATCGTGTTTTCTTGCGCGCTAAGCTAGGTAAAACACCATATGAGCTCCGGTTTGGACATAGGCCTAGTGTTACGCACTTTCGGGTCTTTGGTTGCAAATGCTTTGTTAAGAAACATGGTAATCTTGATAAATTTGGACCTCGATCCATTGATGGCATGTTTCTTGGTTATCCATCTCATACTAGAGGCTACCGTGTGCTTTTACTTGACACTAACAAAATTGTGGAGACTTGTGAAGTGTATTTTGATGAATCTAGCCTAGATACTAGTTCAAACATTGCAGGTCCAGATCCATATCTGCAGGGGGAGAGCATTTTCGTTGAAGATGAGGAAGAGGCGGAACTGCTGCCCGAAAATTCAGCAGCTAATGACATTGTTCGAGCTCCTGATATTGATCGACAGCCAGCACCGACGACCACCATTGCTGGTCCAGATCCTCCTCAAGTCACAAGCTCATCGATTTGTGATGAACATGAAGAAGAAGAAGCTTGTGAAGTGTCCACTCCCCTCCGGGTTCTCAAAATTCATCCTCCACAACAAATTATTGGAAGCTTGCACGAATGAGTTACACGGTCCAGGTTTTGCGATCCAAACTCTTATGCTCATTCTGCTTTTGTTGCTTCTTTTGAACCCAAAGATATATCACACGCACTCACTAATGAATCTTCGATTATTGCCATGCAAGAAGAGTCAGAAAATTTTGAAAGAAATAATGTTTGGAAACTTGTACCTCCACCTCAAGGTCACACTTTAATTGGAACTAAATGGGTATTTAAAAATAAACAAAGTGAGGATGGGGTTGTGGTTAGGAATAAGGCTAGGTTGGTTGCTCAAGGTTTCACTCAAGTTGAAGGTCTAGATTTTGATGAAACTTTTGCTCCTGTTGCTAGATTAGAAGCCATAAGAATTTTCTTAGCTTTTGCTGCATCTATTGGTTTTAAGCTATATCAAATGGATGTTAAAAGTGCTTTTCTTAATGGCTACATAGATGAGGAGGTTTATGTGAAACAACCACCGGTTTTCGAAAATCCATATTTTCCTAATCAAGTTTACAAGCTGTCCAAAGCCTTGTACGGTCTCAAACAAGCCCCTAGAGCATGGTATGATAGGTTAAAAACATTCTTACTTGAAAAAGGGTTTACCATGGGCAAGGTTGATAAATTTTTTTTTTTGTGCTTAAGCATGGCAATGACTCATTATTCGTTCAAGTGTATGTGGATGATATTATCTTTGGCTGTGCTTCTCATGATCTTGTGTCCAAGTTTTCAGCTATGATGAGTTCAGAATTTGAGATGAGCATGATGGGTGAACTCACGTACTTTTTGGGGCTACAAATCAAGCAAACCAAGGAGGGTACCTTTTCGGACACCAATGGGAACAGCAACAACACTTGAACTTGATGAAGATGGTGAACCCGTGGATCAAAAAGAATATAGAAGCATGATCGGATCACTTTTGTATCTCACGGCTTCAAGACCAGACATACAATTCAGCGTATGTCTTTGTGCATGGTTTCAAGCCTCCCCACGTGCTTCACATCGTCAAGCCGTCAAAAGGATTCTCAGGTACTTACATGGAACTCAAGAATTTGGAATTTTTCTCCCTTCTTCCTCAATCGTTACTTTGAAAGCATTTTCAGATGCTGATATTGGGGGTTGTAGGATTGATAGGAAAAGTACTTCCGGTGCTTGTCATTTTCTTGGTAATTCTCTTGTTGCTTGGTCCTCTAGAAAAAAAATTCAGTTGCACAATCCACAGCCAAATCTGAATATGTAGCTGCTGCTAGTGCTTGCTCACAAATTCTTTGGATTGTTCAAACACTTAAGGACTATGGGGTTGATCTAGATAGTGTTCCACTGTTTTGTGATAACACTAGTGCCATTTGCATTGCTAAAAACCCCATGCAACATTCTAGAACTAATCACATTGACATTAGGTATCACTTTCTCCAAGATAATGTTGAAAAAGGAAACATTGTGCTTCACCATGTAGATACCGAACAACAATTGGCTGACATTTTTACCAAACCTTTGGATTTCACTCGTTTTTGTTACATTCGTAGTGAAATAGGGGTTACGCATCCTCATGGCTTAAACTGAGGGGGAGTTTTGAAACTTGGGAAGTCTATGTGTGAATCTAAAATTAAAATAATATGAGCATAGTATTTCATATATTTATATGACTTTGTAATTCCTTTTACATGCTGAAAGTTCTTACTACGTTACTCGTGTTATACATTTTGTAGTTTTTGCCATGTCTAGTAATTGGAATAATTACTTACACTAAAACTGGTCATGGTCGAACTTTCTTGCTGTTTTGAACTTGTTACATGTTCACAAGTGCTTTTAATCATTAAGAATTAATCAAGTAATCAACTCACATGTTGAGTTTTTTGAACAAATATAAATTGAGAAAATATCAAGAGAATATGCATGCATCACACTTCTTCTTTTGAGATGGCTTATCATTGCACTTAGATATTAACTTGGAAGAAGTTGTGTATGAAAAACATGTCCTTAAGCTTCTGATTGTCAAATGACATAGGCTTGGCTAGGTTGGTTAGAATAAGGCAGATGCGCATATAATCTCTTGCTAATATCATATGATCTAAATTTATGCCTTGAAAAATAATAAAATGCAGCAACTAGTGTCATGCTTTCAGGTTTTGAAATAGTTAAGTTTGTGAGATCATGACTTGCTTAAATTGAAAATTACATTTGATCTCTAGCATGGCTTACACTACTTTATGTATCTCATTGATGTGATAATGTAAGGTACCTCATAGTATGACTTGAATGAGCTTTGTTTATATGTATATGTTATAATATGCTCATAACAACTAAAGAAGGAGAGATAATTTGTTTTTATGATCATGACTTGCTGAATACATTGTCAAAGGGGGAGAGATAAGCATGAAGAGAAAGAGAATATGTGCATAAGGCGAGATAATAAAGGGGGAGAGATAATATGGGATAATTTTTGGATTTTCTTCTCAATTTACTTTTGATTTACAAAGGGGGAGAAATTGCCTTCAAAACTTCTATGTGAATAAGCCAATGTTCGAATTTTAAATGGTGTTGCCAATGCATTCATCAAGGGGGAGATTGTAAGACCTATGTGTGCTGAATACATTGGCTTGTAGTGAATACACTTGCTTTGACGATAAAAGTTTTGAATATCACCAAAACACCTTTTTATTAAGGTCCGACTAGTTTTGGTTAGCTCCGGTGAGTTTTGTCTTTAGCTCTGACATGTCTTTGTTAGCTCCGGCGGGAGCTTGGTTATACTAGTTTTGGTAAGTTCCGGCGCTAGGTTCTACTAGATTTTGTTAGCTCCGGCTCAAGGTCCGAGTTGCTCTGGCAAGGTCCGGAACTTGACCACAATGCTTCTGTTTTTCATTTGCAATGTTTCGTACTTGCTTTACATCTCTGGAAAGATTGCTTGGTATTCATTTGCTAAGTTTTTGGTGCGTTTTTAGTTAATATGGATGATATCGTGTTACTGTGGTTTTGCAACATGCTTATGTGAGGTTCTCACGTAAGGTGTGGTGTTCGGAACTAACTTGAGTCAAGTCGAGGACTTGGGCTCGTATGGATTGGTTGTTTATTCATGTGCAGGTGTTGCTTGAGTTCAAGACATGGCTCATGATGGGATCTATTGGACTATTCTCAGGGAGGAGATGAGGTTCCAACAACCAAATTTAGGAGGAATTGTGGTTGAGCTGATCAGGAGGTTGCGCAGCATGATCGAATCAAGAACAATGCATGTAAAGGTATCGTGGACGTAATTGGAAGATGTTTGCACGTGTGCAAGGATTGCATGGACGTGGCTGCATGGTTCCGAGACGTGATGAAGAGATGTGGACGTAAGGAATTGGTCGGAAAGGTCCAACCGACTAGGTTATGGACTTAGGCTGCGGCTGAGTCAGGTTTGACTCAAATATGGAAAGATTTGAGTTGGTTATGATAGGATTTCGTGTGGGTCACGAATTTGAGTTTTTTAGGAATGTGGGATACGTTCCTAAGGTGTTTGGAAGTCTTAAGATTGCTTCTATCTGCGTATAGAAGAATCCTAAGCAGTTATGGAAAGTTACGATTCGTGAACAGAGTAGGATTAGGTTCCTGATCTGAGTTGAGTTGGCTTTCGAGCTGGTTATATTATCAAGGGAGCCCAGAGATCATGGTGAAGGACTTTGGGGCTGTTCCTCTTGTGTTTCTATTGAATAAAATTCGTAGTTTGAAGGAACTTTTGTGCCTTGTTCGTCAGACTTGTTCCAGAGAAGTTTTACTCGTCGAGTTTCTGGACAGCACTACCTTTCGTCGGTGGTTTTATCATAACTCGAGTTTTACAGATCCAATTGACGTTATTCTTTTTGGGTTGTCTTCACAACTTTATTATCTATCATCTGTCAAATTTCACGGTCATTGGATTTGTGTTCTATGATCTACACGAGTTTCTTTGCAGTGTTCAAGAACTGTTTTTCTTGGGTAGGACAGATTGACCTTTGTTTGATCTTTTGATCATAACTTGAGTTTTTCTCGACGGATTTGAGTGATTCTTGTTGTGTTGTCTTCGTGACTTGATTCTCTCTGATATCTATCACTTTTGTCATGGTGAAACACGTTTAGATTAGTCTCACACACGATTTCTTTAACAGATTGTTTTTCTGCCGAAGGGGTTGGGGTTTAATTGTTTCCGCTGCGTAAGATTTTTAAAGCTACCAGTCACCCCCTCTGGTAGCTTTTCACGTGCTCTAGGTGGTGCTAGAGCTAGCTGCTCTGGTGTCGCCCAACATCATCACAGAAACATTGATGGCAGGACCCCTCGGTGGTGCAGGAGCTGGCTGCTCTGATGTCTCCCACCATCATCATAGAGTCGTTGACGGTAGGCCCCTTGGGTGGTGTCGGAGCTAGCTGCTCCAGTATCGCCCACCATCACTGCAGAGTCATTGAAGGCAGACCCCTTAGGTGGTGCCAGAGCTGGTTGCTCTGGTGTCGCCCAACATGGTTGTAGAAACATCGACGGCAGGCCCCCTTGGTGGTGCCAGAGCTTGCTTATTCGGCATCGCCCATCTTCATCATAGAGTCCCCGACGGCAGGCCCCTTTGGTGGTGTTAGAGCTAGCTGCTTTGGGGTCGCCCACCATCATCACTGAGTCATCGACAGCAGGCCCCTTTGGTGGTGCTGGAGCTGGCTGGTCTAGTGTCACCCACCATCATCGCAGAGTCTTTCATGGCAAGCCCCTTGGGTGGTGCCAGAGTTGGGTGCTCTGGCATCACCCACTATCGTCACAGAGTCATCAACGACAGGCCCCTTGGGTGGTGCCGGAGCTGGTCGCTCCGGCATCACCCACCATCACTATATAAACATCAGCAGAAGGCCCCTTGCTGGTAGGAAACTAAAGAAACCTTGTTAGAAACAAAAGCAGATGAGGGAGCGTACTCACAAATCAGCACTTGTTGCCATTATGTAGAATAGCATCAACAACAGATCCCTTGGGAGGTGTCGGAGATGGATGCTCTCGTGTCATCTACCATCAACATGTAGAAACATCGACGGCGGGACCCCTGTGTGATGTGTACCTTGCCGGTGCTGCTGCTGGTTGTGCCAGAACTGTACTGCTTTGTATGTCCTGCACACATGATAGAGGGGGCATTACTTTGCTCGTCGGCCATCTTTCCCTACACTTTAGTTTTGCTATGTCTTATAGGCCTGGGTTGGTACGCGGGGCTTGGGTAATTCAGTGCGTTAGCGCCTAGGATCTGGCTCCCTCCATAATCAGGGTGTTAGCCTCCTGGCCCTCAGTACTTAGCCGCAACTCTAGGAGGCAAAGTGCGCATGCTTAGGGTACAAGACTAGAAAAAGCAGGTTGCGCACTCTGGACCTCTAGCTCGGTGTATGCCTTTCGTGGGGGACCATCTGGCGCCATAGGGCCCCAAGTAAGAGAGCAGCCGCGACATCTCGAAACACTTTGCAGGTACCTCACACAAGTCCGCCTTCAGCACGGTTGCATAACTCCACCAAGAGTGTTATAGAGAAAAATTCACCAGGTATATGAAGATAATATACGAGAAACGAGAATAGGTTGATGATCACAAAATTAGTGGATAATTAGATGACCATAAGAGAAAGCACAGGGTAAGACAATTATTCGTTCAAATTGGCATTCATAGGAGGAGACTGTCTTTACAATAAGGCAACGAACAACTCTGATGGCAAGCTAGGCAGAGTGTTCATGCTTAGGGTACATGACCAAGCTTAGTGGATGAACACTCTGGACCTGTCCCTCTCAGAGCTTGGTTGCCCTAAGTGCCGTTCCATGGCACCATGACACCTTACACTATCCTACCATTATGCTTAAGGGTAGAACTAACGGAGATGCTCTATGTTCCAAGGGTTGGGGAGGGGCTCTCCTTCTTCTGTTGCCAGGCGGATGCACCCGGGGCGGGATACCTGTGTCACTCAGAAGGGGCCCTCCCAGCTGGTGGATAGTTTGTGTGACCCTTCTCGAGAAAGTATTCACACAACACCAGATCACCCATCTGGAGTTCTCTACTCCGCATGAACTGTTCCTGATAGCGCCGGAGCGCCTGCCGGTACCATGCATTTCGGCTGGTAGCATGCCACCTTGCTTCATCGACGAGGTCAACATCTTCACGTCGGAGCTGGTCCTGTGCAGTTTTGTCGAATGTCCGGACCCGGAGGGAGCCCACTGCAATCTTTGGGGGAGGACGGCCTCGGCCCCATACACTAGGAAGAAAGGTGTTTTCTTTGTGGCCCGACTGAGTGATGTACAGCTCGCCCATAGCACACACGGAAGCTCATCAACCCACTTGGCACCATGCTTATCCAAGCTGTCATACGTTCATGTCTTGAGTCCCTTGAGGGTCTCAGTGTTGGCCTTCTTAACTTGACCATTGCTCTTTGGCTGAGCCACGAACGCATAACAAACTTGGACATCGAGGTCTTTGCAGTAGTCTAGGAATGCTGCACTGGTGAACCGAGTCTTGTTGTTAGTGATGATCCTGTTCGGGACCCCGAACCTGCAGACAATCGAATTGAGGAACTTGACTATGGACTCCTTGTTGATGTTGATCACTAGAGATGCCTCCAGCCACTTGGTGCACTTGTCTACAGCGATGTAGAGGAACCGATACCCTACGTCCGCCCTGGGGAAAGGTCCTAGGGTATCCACCCCCCAGACCGTGAACAATCAGAAGGGTGGGATCATCTGCAGTGTTTGCGCCGGAGTGTGAATCTGCTTGGTGTGAAACTAGCATGCCTTGTGCCTTTTCACCAGCTTGACATGCAGCGGTACACCGCGAGCTGAGGATCGTTGCAGCAACATTCTCCCTAGAACTGCTTGATGATCAGCTAGGAGTCTCCCTTGACCAGCATCTGCTGGACACCGAGACCCTGCGCAACTATTAGTACGAAGATGAGAGCTTCATACTCCACCATGTTGTTGGTCACCTTGAAGTCAAGGCGCACCGCGTACTTGGACTACTCCCCTATTGGCAAGGTGAGCAATACGCCGACTCTGGCCCCTTGCTTCCGCGAGGAACTGTCGAAGAAGAGTGTCTAGTGGGGTCGTATGAGTAACGGTGCCCTGGGCTCCAACTCGCCGATTTCCTGCCCCCTTGGGTTGCTTGGTGAGGGAGTCCACTCAGCAACGAATCCACCAGTGCTTGGCTCTTGATTGCATGCCGCGACAAGAAGTTGAGCTCTAACTCCGCTAGTTCCGCCGCCCATTTGGCGATGTTGCCGATCACATTGGGGATGCAGAGCACCGTCCCTAGTGGGAACAAGGTCACCACTAAAATTCTGTGTGCCTGAAAGTAATGGCGTAGCTTTCTTGACGTGATTAGCACTGCATACAGCAACTTGTGTACTTCAAGGTACCTTGTTTTTGCTTCATGTAGGACTTCGCTGATTAAGTAGACTGGGCGTTGGATGGTTCAGACCCTCCTTGGGGAATCCACCACATCCTCTTCCATCTGCTCCAGGCCCTGAGACTTTGTGTTCCCTGAACCCGGAGCGTCCTCTGGGGGTTGGGACCCAGAGGCTTCTTGATCTCTGGGGCCCCTTGGGGGGACACGGGCGCCCTCCAGGTGCTGGGACCCGGAGGCAACTTGGTTATCGAGGCCCCCTGCTGGTTCCAAACCCTGGGGCTCAGAATGAGTGGCAAGGGACCCGTCCGTCCCGTGGGGCTGCTGGGGGCAAACCCGTTCTGCAACCAACACCACACTTACCACCTCTGTCGTGGCAGCAATGTAGAGGTACATAGGCTCCCTGGACTCTGGTACCACCAATATGGGTAGCAACGTAAGTTGCTGCTTTAGCTCGTGGAACGCCTTCTCAGCCTCAGTCCAGGCGAACGGTCCAAACTGACGCAACTGTTTGAAGAACGGGAGGGTCCGTTCAGCCAGTCTTAAGATAAACTAGCTGAGCGCTGCCAAGCAACCTGCAAGCTTATGCACATCCTTGATGCGGGCTGGAGGCTGCATCAGCTCCACCGACTTGATCTTCTCTCGGTCTGCCTCTTTCCCTCGATGTGAGACAAAGAAACGAAGGAGCTTCGCACCTTTGACTCCAAACACACACTTGTCCGGGTTGAGCTTTGTGCGTGTGGTCCACAACCTGTCAAGAACTAGGGCGATGTTGTCCAGCAATGATGTATGTGTTTGAATTTTAACAATGATATCATCGACATACACCTCTACTAGGTCCCGGATAAGATCCCCAAATGTTTTATGCATGGCACGTACAAAGGTAGGGAGGGCATTCTTAAGACCGTAAGGCATGGAGACATAGCAGTAAAGGTCATCTACGGTTATAAATGTGCTATGCTCTCCGTGTTCTCTAGACATAGGGATTTGGTGGAACCCTTAGTAATCGTCTAGAAAGCAGAGTAGATCGCATCCTGAGGTTGAATCTACAATTTGATCTATCCTAAGTAGAGGCAAAGGATCTTTAGGACATTCCTTGTTGAGGTTGTTGTAGTCGATGCACATCCGAAGCTTTCCGTCAGCTTTGGTGACGACAACAGGGTTGGCCAGCCATCTGGGATGGTGGACTTCCCATATGAAACCAGCATCGACCAGCTTCTTGATCTCTTCACGGATGAAGTTCTGCCACTCGATGGACTGCTTTCATGGCCACTGTTGTGCTGGCTGGGTTTCTGGGTAGGTCTTCAGATGGTGCTCGATCACTTCCCTAGGGATGTCGGGCATCTGCGACGGTTGCCAGGCAAACACATCAAAATTAGCTCACAGGAAAGCGACGAGCGCTGATTCCTGCTTGCTACCTAGACTCCCTGCAATACAGGTGGTCTGGGTAGCATCAGAGCTGATCTAGTTAGTCTTCATGTGTACGTCATCGTTGTCGGAGGGCTGCACCCGTGGTGTAGCATCGTGATTGTGCTCGCGCGAGCTTGGCGAGGGCTGGCTTGGTCCAGCATCATCTGGGGCAGGTACTGGGGCTGCTGCCAGCGCATGGAGCTTCTCTAAAGCTGACACTGCAGCAGCACGAACTCCGCAGATTTTGAGGACGCCAGTGGGAGTCGGCATCTTGAGGACGATGTAGCCATAGTGGGCTACAACCATGAATACGTACAGGGATGGCCTACCGATTATGGCATAGGGGAGGATGAACCCCGCAACGTCGAATAGGATGTTCTCCATCCTGAAGTTCTCGGGTGTCCCGAGGGTCACCCGGAAATGGATGTTGCCGTACGGGATAATAATCCCAAGGACTACTCCCGAGAATGGTGGCAATGGGGCGATCTTCGACAAAGGGATCCTCAACTTGTCGAAGGACGCACGATTAATGAGGTTGAGATCGGCCCCACCATCTATCAAGGCGTGGTAGAACTTGATGATCGTGATGGTTGGGGGTGACGAGTAGGGGCAGAAGCCCGGCTCCTGACATGTTATAGGGGCAGTCGGGTGCATCGAAGCTAATCGGCATCTCCATCCATTTGTGATGCAACGCCAGTGCGTGAGTTGGATCTAGCAATACCACCGCCCGACGCAGGGTCTTGACCGCTGTCGAAGTGGTAATGTGACACTTCCCCTAGATCTTCTAAGGAGCAGCCCGCAGAGGTTCTTTGATCGCCAAGGCTTAGTCGTCTATCGAGTGATCGTGCTTATGAGAGTATGAGACAATGGTTTTTATGTGGTTCGGGCCGCAAGAGCGTAACACCCTACTCCACGGTGAGGTTGTATTGCTGGTGTGTGTGTTGTGTGTGTGTGGGATTGATTGGCCGTCCTTTGTAACGGTGGCAGTGTAATCCTTTTATATACAAGGCCAGATGTATTACAAGTGGGGTTCGGTGCCCGACAGGTGGCCCCGGGGCCATCTTATCCTAAAGATCTAAGGCTTCTCGCATAAGCTTCCTCTGACTGTGGCTTGAAGACTCACCGTCTTACTACCTCAGTCGCTAGTGGCCCATGCATAGTCGTTGATGATGGCAGGGAATCCCCTCCATCTGTCCCTTGCACCATAAGCTACCCACTTGGTGGAGTGGGGTAGGCCTGTTGCGCCTTCATTGCGATCCGATTGGGCATAATAGTACCTGACAGCAGGCATGCACCACGTCATGCGCTTGGGGCAGACGTGAGTCTTCAATGCCTGATCTGGACAAGGTGCACCACCCTCTTAACTCTTGCAAACCACAACCCAGGGAAAATTGCAGGGTACGTGGCAGCTCCGGAGCTAGCCACTTCTGTGGTGGCCGGGTCCCGACCCACTGACCATGTGGTAGCCCTAGAGCCCGCTCCTGAGTAGAGCAGGGGTTCTAGGGTCGAGGGACACGCGACAGAGCCGGATCATGCCTCTTTGGGGAGGTGGCCTGTCTGTTGTCTTGAGCCACGTTGCAGCTCCGGAGCCCAATCCCATGGGGGGAGCAGGACCCCGTCTTGCTAGACACGTGGCCGCTTGGGAGCTCATCCCTGAGGGGGAGCTGGACTCCTCCTTGAGGTTCATGTGAGTACTCCAGACCCCATATTTGAGGTAGAGGGTTCGGGTCTTTTGGGCACGTGCCCTCAGACCCTGCCTTGGCTGGAGGTAGGGAACCTATGTGGCTTTAGCCTGTGCGTGAGGGTACCCGGTATGCCGTGTAGTGACAGTGGCCCCTGGGTCCACCCTGGGGGAGGTGATGAGCCCGAGGGTGAAGCCCTATCCCAGCTTTCCGCCGCTGTCTTTTGATTTTGTCTTGATCAGCCGAAATGGTGTGCGCCTTTGCCATCGTGGCCACACGTCCCTCTCTGGTTGAGGGCTCGTGGCAACAGGATCTTAGCTTGTTGCAGCTTCTTTACTACGACGGTTCCCAATGCGACTACTGCACTTTTGCTGCACCCGCTCTCTGCTTTATGGGAACCGCTGAGTTGCCTTCTCGGGTCGAACTCCCCTCAGGCCAATCTCTCTAACAAGGGACCTGGGCCCCACTGTTAGGGACGCTATGGATTGAGCAGCGGGTTCTGGCCCCGAGCGATTTGCTCGGTGCACTCAAACGCCAACAGGGTGTTAAAAAGGAAACCTTTGTGTGGAAAGGTGGCACCTCCTTATGCACACACCAACGTTTGAGCCTTTTCTTCCTCCTTGAGTACCCACTCTCTCCCCACCTTCAAGGTTCTCGAATTTTACTCCATGTGACTCAACCTTGCCTCCTTCCCGCATAGAGGACGTAGCACCCGTGAGGCGACTATTCGGCTGGGAGGACGAGGAGTGGCGGGATCTGATCTGTCCTGGCTCCCTGCCTCTGGAGTTGGGGGAGAAGGATATTGTCTTCTTCAAGGCGTATGCATACTCCGAGTTCATTCCTCCCGTTTCCTCGTTCTTGGTGACGCTCCTGGAGGTCCTCGGGCTCCAGCTTCACCACATGTCGCTGAACTCTCTGGTGGTGGCAGTGGTGTTCTCGCACTTCTGCAAGATGTTTGTCGGGGCGCACCCGTCTGTGCTGGTGTTTTGACAGTTCTTCGTGCTGAAGCAGACCGGGAAGAATAGCAAGACAAGCTTCCTCGGCGGCTACTACTTCTAGCATTGGGACAACAACCTCTTCAAGTACATCACCCTGCTCTCCATAGCGAAGTGGGCCGACTAGAGGAGTGTCTGGTTGATCGTACAGGTCGATTCCCACGGTCCCATGGTCCTGCCCACTGATTGGCCAGTACTCAAGAAGAACACCTGGGAGGAGCGTCCGGAGTTGGAGCATGCGTACACCCCAGTTGTGGAGAGGATCCGATTCTTGGCGGATCATGGTTTGTCAGAGCTAATGGTGATGGCAAACTTCGTGCGTCGATGCCTGGCCCCCCTCCAGCATCATAGCCGCCTTGCATGGCTTTACTTCGGACCATAGGATGGCACCCGGCTGGTGCGAGGTCACAACACAAAGACGACCTCGCAGGAGGTGCTTGACGTAATGACCAAGGAGTGTGACGGCCCGCTAACTTCCGACGTCTTCAACCTTACGGGGTCTTGTCCGCCGCTTTGCTCGGATCGGAACCTTTGTATAAAGATCCTGAGGGAGATGTCGATCATGTACACGCTCGGTCTTGCACGGCGTAAGGTTGGTGATGTGGACAGTGGATTGGCCATTGTCAACTTGCCACAGGAGTCTAAACCTGCCCCCCAGGCTCCGAGGCGTCAAGGGTGGATGCACCCTCCGATGGAGGGAAAGGCAAGGTGCTGGTCCAGACACAGGGAAGGGGAAAGCACCGTCCCCTGACATAGGGAAGGGGAAGTCGCCAGTGATCGAGGATGCGAAGGAGAAATGCCCTCGGTTGCCGCCAAAGGCACCGTCGAGGGCGGTCCTCACTCCAAATGAATGTTCACCGACGCGCCCCTCCTCATCATCAGGTTTCGGCAATTCTTTGGGGGGAGGACCAGTCTGTCAAGCGGTGGTTCTGCCATCATTTGCGGCCAGCACACCATCCAGTATCTCTGCCGCCAGTGTCGTCCGAGGCACCACATAGGGCTTCGGGAGCGCTACACTTACAGAGCCTCAGGCTAAGAGGCCTCGGGCCTACGTCGGCGGCAGCTCGGGAGGAGGCTCCGAGAGTGGCACCGTAGGAGTCGGTGGAGATACACCAATGCAGGGTGGTAGAATCATCGGCGGTTCCGGTGGAGGTCCGGCCGGAGCGACCACACCCGCTGTTAACGACTAATATATACCAATTTCACCCGTCAATATAACTCAATTACGTGAAGGAAATATCATTTCTTGCACACACCACCTTTCTATTTTACCTATTTCTACTTGTACTCGGAGAAATTGATGCAGACACGTATTTTATATAGAATTGAAGTGAAACAAGAGGATGGATACTATAAAATATCATCCCAACCAATCAAGCACCGACATGTGGCACCACATGGATCAAATGGCCACAAACAGAAGTATCTGAGGCCATTCAACGGTGCAGCATCCATATCAAGGGATGGGACCCACCTGGAAGTCACAAAGAGAAAGCAAAAACCGTTTGGAGGACCTACCAGGTCAGCCGACACCCCTAGTCGGCCGACCTATCTTTTCTCCAAACTCGATCAGCATCCTCCTGGCTTGAAGAATTCAGTAGTGACTGATTCACGCACTTTTGGTGGTGGGAACCGACCCTTCTCCGAGCTATAAATAGGACCCCTTACCCCTCACTTCAACACACACCACTTGAGCATCATTCTATTGTATACACTAGTTCTCTTAGTCCTTAGTGGAGTTAGGCTATGGAGAGGAGAACCTCTAGTCCCAAGTCCAAGTTGGGAAAGGTATGGCTCATGTATCTTTTCTTATATTTGCGACTTTATGCATAATAAAGATATTTTCTTTAGTCTTATTTTATTCATATACTTGGATAACACGTTTCTTGTTTGATTGTGGATTCCATGTATGTGGTAGGAGGAGTGTTTATGATTATTCCATATCACTTTTAATCTATCATCATAAACACTACAAACCCCCACTATAGCCTAATTAGTTATGATATGATCATGTTAATATGAATCACTTGTGCTATGTATCAACATTGGTTCAACGATGATTTAGTTCATTTCCTTAGGATGGTTTGTGCCCGGGCTCTTAAGGTAATTAGTTAATATGATAGCATGGTGCTAGGATAGAAAGTAGCATTGAGTGTCTCGTAGACCCACATATTGAAGAGGTAGGCAATAGGTGGTGACAGCCCTATGTGTCCTTTGTAATCCTCCACGTTCGGCTATGCCATATGCTCTTGGCGGGAGTTGCCTAGTGTTGCTAGGGGTAAACCCGTGCCCGATGTGTTGAATAACTTAGGATAGGTATTTACTATTGACATGCTCATTAGTATCTAACCTAGGCTATTTATATGTATGTTAGAAGCATTGTAGGAGCAACTCCCCAACTCTTAGTCTAACCTCCATTAGGACCCATCTACCCCTTAGAATAGATTGCTTAGGTGTGTGTCACACTACCCATATATTATCAACTTACCTCTGTCATGATAATTGATTAGTATCCCATAGCTTGATCATAAGAGTAGTGTTTACCTTACTCCATTGCCTTCCTTTGGGATAAATACGATACCCTTGGGAATACTCTTGGGTGAAATGCTACACAACAGTTTCTGTGCGCTTTGCGGACCTCATCTCTTTCGAGAGTTGATCTGTGATGTTAGTAACCGTCAACAAGCATTTCTGGTGCCGTTGCCGGGGAAGGCAAAGGAAGTGAAGGATAGCTATAACTTGTGATTAAGCTATAGTTACTAATAGTTATTAAACAGGATAACCCTTGTTTGTTTTCTCCTTTTGTGGTGAAAACAGGGTAGTGTTGGCTACCCCATTCCATGGGATGGCCAACGAGGACGCTAGTGCTCAACTGCAAGATGATTGAAGGTGTACCTCAACAAATGTCCGCCTGGCAACACCATTGCCCTTCGAGGAAGAATTTCAGCTTCCAGTAGGAGCCCAAGTCATCCACCCCTAAGCTTGGGGGAGGATCCAAGAGTTCTTCTTTGTTTGCATCCACCATAGGGTGGATAGTTAGCTCCTCATCCAACATTCATGTCATGGGTTGGTCCACCAATCCATGACTACATTGTGTTGGAGCTGAAGGAGTCCTATTCTCATTCATCATGGATTAGAATATGGTCTCTACTCAAGGGGTGGATTGAAGAATTCTCTTGTTCCTTTAGCTCGGCATGCACACCACTTAACAAGGTGGACATGCTAGCTATGTAACTACACCACCCATTTAAGTATCATGAAGATCATGCCAATGGAGAACTGTTTGGAACTATCCAAGCCATGGATATTCACATGATTTGTGAAAATCCATTTCAAACATGGGCCACTTGGGGAATCATTTCCCTAAGACCCATGAGGATTCTTCCTTGCAAACACAACTCCAATGGCTATCACCTACAAGGAGGTCAAGAGTGGAATCAACATCACCCTTGCAATCAAGGAGGCTATGCGGATTTCAAGTGATTCAAGTTCAACTAGCCTACCTTGAAGTATCTTGTCCATGGCCAAGCAAGAAATCAAGACAACATTTACATGAAGCTCTTGACCAAGGACAAGAAATTTAATGAGCATTCAAGATCCAAGATATTCCACAATCACTTGTTGGGATTCCTACCCTTCGACCAAGCCCATGCAACCTAGGGAAAGTGACATTGTGGAAGAAGCGTTTCTTGTTTGATTGTGGAATCCACATGTCATCATGCCCAATGAAGCTTTTGATCAACAATCAAGGTATGGGTAGACCTTAATGAATATCAAGAAGGTCAAAGTGACACTCCTAAAAGAAGGACAAGCCTCACCATGCTCATGATAGAATATCTTCAAGAGGAAAAAGCCGTCACTACATCAACAAGTCTTCATCAAGATGACGGAGAGGCTCGGGCCACCATGTGGCCCACATGTCCAAATGACATGCCAAAGGAGATTTGGCATGACAAGCAAGAGAAGTTGTCCACATCTTCAACTCTAGGGTTGGACAACAAATAGTCGCACTAAACAGGATGGAGGTAAGTCCCACTCATCGAACTTTAAAATTCGGTGAGTCCTGGCCGATAGGTTAATTGGTAGTTATCTCATATTTGGGAAATGCATATTTGAATTTCCCATCAAATCTTGCATTTGTATTTAGCATGTTTGAATTTTCACGCTTGCATATTGGAAAGTAAAATTTCCAACCTTCACAAAACTAAAATTTTGAATTAGGAAATAAAATTATTTGGATATGAACCTTGGGCGTAACCACTTGAATTCATCTTCCTAATTCAAACCCAAAAAATATTTCCCTTAAATATTCATTGCATTTGCAAGTTGTTTCAAGTTGGGCAAAACAATTTGACAAAGGTAAATATGATTTTTAGCTAACGTAACCCGTTTTTGAGTTGTTTTGTTTGTTCTTGATTTAAGTGCAGCCAGTAAAAATTTCTAAAGAGGTTGGAAGGCCCCGTCAAGCGCATATCCCTCCATCGATCTCATTTTGAGTTCATGGTGGATGAACGCTCAAGATGGTGTTCCAATGGAGGAACAAGATGAAGCTCATTCAACTCCAACCTCAACTTGGCTGAAGACATTGAATATGAAGGCTACACCAAAATGCATGGTCGTGAGTTTCTCACACAACGACCTTCAACTCAAGCTGCTCATCAATTGAGGTACAAGTTCAAATTTTCCGTCGTTTGAATTGTATTAGGATTGAATTTTTTTTTGCTTACATTGGCAAGGAAGGTTTACACCTTCTTATCATTCGATTCTTATACATTCTCACGGGAGTAAGTGTTGGCATTACTCTTTTTGATTCTTCAAAAAAGAATGTCACCTTACTTAGGAATAAATTTAAACAAGTACCTAGAATTTCATAAGCATTGCTTAAATTGACTTAGACATTTTCTGCCTAGGTAATGCTTATGGAATTAGTTAATGGTTGAATTGGTATGTAGCAACCTAGGAATAGTGATGTCCATAATTTTGATTTTAAACTCATTCATGCATGGATCACTAAATTTCAAATTCCTAGGCAAGAAATTAAAAATTTTCAGGAGGATAAAATTTAGAATCTTGTTTGCCATGACCCAAATGATAAATATATGCTCTTGAGTAAAAAGCCATGATTGTTAGAAAATTTACAAATAAAGGGATCCATATAGTGTGTTTATATCACTTGCATTACTATGAGTTGGAGCTTTAGAAAATGTTCAACCGGATTTATCTATAAAGCCCTTTTCCTAGCAATGATTCACACATTGTTCATGGATAAACTTGGAAGACCCAATGCATCTTTGGTTTTTTGTCTTCCCCGTATGTACAAATGAAAATTCGGTTACCTAACCGGAAAATTCATTTGCACAAATATCAGGAGCTAACCATCCCTCTATATCATAGAGAGGAAGTTTGCAAGAGTAAGATATTTATGTAGGCATTAAAAGATCCGATTGTTGGAAATCCTAAGAGGATTCCATTTCAATATCTCTTGGCCAAGGAGTAAATTAGGATGGTTGCTACGTATCATAAATTAAGCCTGAAGGTCAATCATAACTATACGAGGGCGGAGATTTGACATGGAGACCCTCCGTGAGCAACCAATGGGCTGCTACAAAATGTGAGAGCATTATGCTCTCAACTATTCCAAGCACTCATTCAAGCTCAAGGGAATTGCCACCATAATTAGGTGTAAGTTATTCCTTTGTGGCAAAAAGGTATGATGCACCTTAACCAAGGAATGACAAGATCACATCCAATGTATATTGGGTGCAAGTTGTTCCTATGTGGCCAAAAGGTATTTTATACCTTAGCCAAGGAACAACGGATCACACTGAACCCATGTTGAGTGCACGTCATCCCTTTTGGTTATAGGTATGTTGTACCTTAGCCAAGGAATAACAGGATCGTACTCGACACATGTTTGGTACATGTCACTCCTTTGTGGCTAAAGGGTATCATTACACTAGCCAAGGAATGACAGATCACACTCAATGCATAAAGGGTACAATTATTCCTTTATGGCAAGAAGGTATGATACACCTTAGTCAAAGAATGACGGAATACACTCAACACATGTTGAGTGCATGTCATCCATTTATGCAAAGGGTTATCACTACCTTAGCCAAGGAATAACAAGGTAAATCCAACCTATGGAAACCTGGAGGTGTGGATGTGCGACATCGACAACACTCTCCTTGACCACACTCATGGAATCCATGGAAGGCAACCCAACATCGACACTCAACCCTCCAATGTCAAAGCCATGCTGCAACAAGGTTAGGCCAACCTCATGGCCTACATCGGTCGCTAGGTGTTCAACCCCTAGCGCGGACCTTGAACAAGAACAAGCTTGGGGGAGGACCCCCACTTGAGGTAACTTGTATCACATCACATTTGCATCCCCTTATTTTATTTATTTCTTTCCACCACATTTGCATCCAAAGAAAAGAAAAAGAAAAAGAAAAAAAGAGATTAATAATAATGTAGTATATGTTAGTTTAACAAAATAAAAGACGTGCGGTAAGAATGATTTGGAATTCACATAGATGAAATGATGAATAGTTACTCTGTTTTAATTTTTCTAAGTCCCTAGTTTACAACTTACTACTCTCGAAAATGTTGCTTTTATTTGCTAGAATTACTTTTGCCTTGATTTAGAAATTGTGGGTAGCAAAAGCTTAATCCATTCTAAGTTGTTGTGGGATATGATATAGTGATAGGGCTGCTATACCTAGTTTGAAAGTGAAACTTAGATTTCTGGAGAAATTCTAAAAAGATTTAAGTTATCTTCATTTGATTGGAAATACCTACCAAAGCCATATGATACATTACATTGATAGACCTTATGCATATGCTATTTGCCTTCACATTAAGCTTTGTCAAACTAGTATAGACCTATGTGAGATTTCATTCGTTACATTTGAATTCAAGACTTCACTTGCACATGCTATACTTCTACACTAGAAGTAATCAAATTCCCATCATACCACCATTCTACAATAAAAAGAGAAACTCCATACCATTCATGTGTAGTACTCTCTCCAAAATTCATTGCATAAAAAGGGAGTAGAAGACATGGCTACAAGAAAAAGAAGAAAAAAAAGAAAATGCATGCTTACATCATAAGCATGAGAAAAAAAGTAAAAAAAGAAAAAGAGCCATGTTTCATCCGTGCAAAATAAGGGAGTCCACTCAAAAAGGAGTCATCTCAAATATCCACATCCACTCCATTCCATCACACATGCACAAGTCTTGAATCAAATTGTTTTGAAGTGATTTCTCCTATGGCTTGCTGTATTGAATTAGCAATATTATGTGCTGCAAATGTGCCTACAATATTCCCTACCAAGCTCTACATACAAGCCTTATGTAGAGGTAGGATAAATTTAGGCAAAATACCTTGGTGAGGATACATTTCCATTACACATAAAGGATAGACTTGAGAGAATCAAATTGAGGCACTTAAAATCTAAATTGAACTCTCCAGAATTTGAGTGGAACTTTATTTCTAGGATATGTGTGCTCCATTTGCTATTCTATCTTTCAACCACCCATGAATAGGAGATGGCATAAGCCCCATAATAACTTAAGATGGGTGAAGTATCATGCCTTTTTTTGCAATACTGGGTAGAGTATTTTGTTGTGCACATGGTACTTTTGAAAAGTAGAACATAGTAGCAACTCCTGATCATCAACCTAAAGTCTTGACTTTGCTCAGGACGAGCAAAGGATAAGCATGGGGGAGTTTGTTGATGGCTGTTATATACCAAATTCACCCTCAATATAACTCAATTACGTGAAGGAAATATCATTTCTTGCACACATCACCTTTCTGTTTAACCTATTTCCACTTGTACTTGGAGAAATTGGTGCAGGCAGATATTTTATACAGAATTGAAGTGAAACAAGAGGATGGATCCTATAAAATATCATCCCAGCAAATCAAGGGCCGACAGGTGGCACCACATGTATCAAATGGCCCACAAACAGAAGTATCCGAGGCCATCCAATGGTGTAGGACCCATATAAAGGGACGGGACCCACCTTGAAGTCACCTAGAGAAAGCACAAGTCGTTTGGAGGACATACCAGGTCGGCCAACACCCCTAGTCGGCCGACCTGGTCTTTCCTCCAAACTCGGTCAGCTTCCACATGTTGGCTCCTCCCAGCTTGAAGAAGTCAGTGGTGACTGGTTCACGCGCTTTTGGTGGCGGGAACCGACCCTTCTCCAAGCTATAAATAGGACCCCTCACCCCTCACTTCAACACACACCACTTGAGCATCATTCTACTGTATACACTAGTTCTCTTAGTCCTTAGTGGAGTTAGGCTATAGAGAGAAGAGCCTCTAGTCCCAAGTCCAAGTTGGAAATGGTATGGATCATGTATCTTTTCTTATATTTGTGACTTTATGCATAATAAAGATATTATCTTTAGTCTTCTTTTATTTATATACTTGGGTGAATCGTTTTTTGTTTGATTGTGGATTCCATGTATGTGGTAATTAATTAATGATGAGTAGTTTAGGCCCGATCTCCCGAAAGGTAAGTCGATTGGGGTGGAGAACTTGACGTTGATGATCTGCGGCGCTTGAGCAATTCGAGTACCCTTGCAATAACTACACCACTGCTCTGTTGGTTATAAACCATGCTGCACACGCTTGACCTTGCCAAGAAGGCTAATCCCTGCAAGTGCAACCGAGAACACAAGCAAGAATGTCGAAGACACGATCTGAAATCGCGAAGTTGGGGTCTCACAAACCGTAGAACGGCGATATTATTGATCTAAGCAAAACCCACCGAATATGACCGGCAGATGCAGTATTTAAAGGCTAGGGTTCAGACAAAACACTCTTAACGCGTCCCTAATGGACTCATACGGGATACAAGGCCCAAAGGCCCGATTCGGTGGCGAATCACCGGTTAGAAATCTGGACTCAATTTGTTTTGATGATTTATTATAACTCCAGAAGTATTTTGAGGTGGAACCAGAGCCATTGGAAACTTTGTCTTCTCCTCTTTCCGTGCATACATAGAATGTCGAAAACGGAGTCCGTATGCATCCTGGGCATCCATTTTAAGATGGACTGCTCCGGGACTCTGAGTTGAACTCGAGTCCGAGTTGTGACTTGCTTCCATCAACTTGTGGACGTCCCAGCTGGTTCTCCACGCTCCCAACACCTCTTTCCTTCACTTGCTGATCTTCTCCATTGTTCCTAATAACAATTAAATCATCACATAGCAATCTATTCTCAAACTCACATGCAAAGGAAGTTAGGAGCGAGTTCACCTGCTGATTTATTAACCGCGCTCGTGCTCTCATGATTGGTCCTTGCAGTTCAATGTGCGTCTCGACTATTGTGATGTCCTCATCATCCTCCCCTCTTGAATTGGATTCGTCCTCGACTCAAGTTCATCTTCTTCTCCCAAGTATGGTCGCAAATCTGAAATGTTAAATGTGGGACTAACCCTAAAACCGGGAGGCAACTCAAGCGTATATGCATTATCATTAATCTTTTCAACAATCTTAAAAGGACCAGCAGCTCGTGGCATAAGTTTAGATTTTCTCAACTCAGAGAATCACTCTTTTCTCAAATGTAACCACACCAAATCACCCGGTTCAAGTTTTACTTCTTTTCTACCTTTACTACCTGCAATCCTGTACTTCTCATTCATCTTTTCAATATTTTTCTTCGTAGTTTCATGCATCCTAAGAATGAATTCAGATCGTTGTGTAGCATCCAAATATATAGTTTCAGAAGGAGGCAAAGGTACTAAATCAATAGGAGCACGGGGATTAAAACCATACACTACCAGGAATGGACTTACCTTCGTCGTGGAGTGAACGGATCTGTTGTAAGCAAATTCTATATGTGTTAAGCACCCCTCCCACAACATTAAATTTGTTTTCAAGATAGGCCGCAACATAGTGGATAAAGTATATTAACTACTTCGGTTTGTTCATCCGTTTGTGGGTGACATGTAGATGAAAACAGCAACTTGGTTCCCAATTTATAACACAAGGTTCTCCAAAAATGACTTAAAAAATTTGCATCACAATCAGAAACAATGGTATTTGGCACACCATGTAAACGAACAATTTTCGTCATAAACAAATCAGCAATGTGTGAGGCATTATCATTTTATGACAAGGTAGAAAGTGTGCCATTTTGGAGAAACGATCAACAACTACAAAAATACTATCCCTCCCCCTCTTAGTCCCAGGAAATACCAAAACAAAGTCCATAGAAATATCCTCCCAAGGTACACTAAGAACAGGAAGAGGAGTATAAAGACCATGTGGGTTAAGGCGAGGCTTAGCTTTATTGCAAGTAGTGCATCGTGACACGTAGCGCTCGACTTCACGCCTCATCTTCGGCCAAAAGAAGTGTGTGAACAGCACGTCTTTAGTTTTATTCACTCTAAAATGTCCCATCAAACCTCCTCCGCGTGCTTCCTGCAAAAGTAATAGACAAACGGAGCTAGCTGGAATGCATAGCTTGTTAGCACGATAGAGGAGACCCTCTCGCAGCACATATTTATTCCATGTTCTTCCTTCTCTACAATTTTCAAAAGCATCTTTGAAGTCCAAATCAATACGATATAATTATTTTATTGTTTCAAACCAAAGATTTTATGATCATGTTGGGATAGCATGGTATAACGTCTAGATAATGCATCGGCAATGACATTTTCCTTCCCTTTCTTATGCTTAGTGATGTATGGAAACGACTCTATGAACTCAATCTATTTAGCATGTTGTTTATTCAGATTGGTTTGACACTTAAGATACTTCAATTATTTATGATCGAAATGTATGACAAACTCCTTAGACCTAAGATAATGTTGCCAAGTTTGTAATACTCGCACTAAGGCATACAATTCCTTATCATAAGTAGAATAATTCAGAGAAGGACCATGCAGTTTTTCACTAAAGAAAGCAACGGGTTTACCTCTTTGTATGAGAACGCCTCCAATACCAATGCCGCTTGCATCGCATTCTAGCTCAAAGGTCTTGTCAAAATCAGGAAGTTGTAGCAATGGTGCTTGTGTAAGCTTCGATTTGAGATCATCAAAAGCTTGTTGCTGCTGTTCGCCCAATCGAAACGGCACTCCCTTCTTTGTTAGATCATGTAGAGGTGCTGCAATGGTGCTCAAATCCCGCACAAAACGCTGATAAAAACCTGCAAGACCAATAAAACTACGAACCTGTGTGACGGTTGTTGGGGCTGGCCAGCTAGTGATTGCTTCAATTTTTGCCTCGTCCATCTCAATTCCCTGCGAGGAAACGACATAGCCAAGAAACAAGACTCGATTGGTGCAAAAGACGCACTTTTTGAGGTTACCAAACAAACGTGCATCTCTCAAAATAGTAAAAACGACACGTAAATGATCAAGATATTCATCATATGACTTGCTGTAAATGAGGATATCATCGAAGTAAACCACCACAAATTGTACAATGAAAGCACGTAAAACCTCATTCATTAATTGCATAAAGGTGATGGGTGCATTAAATAACCCAAAAGGCATGACTAACCACTCATAAAGTCCAAACTTGGTTTTAAATGCAATTTTCCATTCATCTCCTAGTGCCATTCTAATTTGGTGGTAACCACTACACAAGTCAATTTTTGTGAAGATGATAGCACCACTCAGTTCATCAAGCATGTCATCTGAGCGAGGAATAGGATAACGATATCGAATGGTGATGTTATTAATCGCTCGACAACACACATGCACCAACTACCATCTTTCTTAGGAACCAAAAGAATAGGAACGGAACAAGGGCTAAGGCTTTCACAAATGTACCCGCGGTCCAAAAGATCTTGGACTTGTCGCTGAATTTCCTTAGTTTCCTCTGGATTCACCATGTATGCTGCACGATTTGGCAAACTTGCTCCTGGAATCAAATCGATCTTGTGTTCAATGCCTCTCATGGGTGGTAAACCAGGGGGTATCTCAAAGGCAAACACATCCTCAAACTCATGCAAAAGGTTAGCAACAGCAGGGGGCACTGCAATAGACAATTCATGAAGTGAAAACATGGCTTCCTTGCATACTAAAGCATAGCACATCCCCTTAGCATCAAATAAATCAGCAAGGTCATATTAGTTGCAAGCAACATGGTGATTTTAACTTAATGACTTGCTGTTTTTCAGATTCTAGTTTTGTTGCTTTGCCATCACGAATTTTACTCTTCTCAAAATGCACAATTTCAGCAGGAGTCATGGGAAGCAAAGCGATTTTGTTTCCTTTCTGCATGATAGTATATTTATTAGTTCTATCATGATGAATAGCATCTGTATCAAATTCCCAAGTACGAACCAATAAAAGAGAACAAGCATCCTTAGGCACGAAATCAAAATCAGCAAAATTATGGTAAGAACCAATTGAAAAATCTATTTTCGCTGTTTGTGTCAACCGAACCTTACCGCTGTTGTTGAACCATTGAATGTGGTATGTACCATGTACCTGCACAATGATGCTCCTATAGTTCTCCGTCGCCACTGTACCAAGTACCTCTTCTTCGGTGTGTTCATCATTTGGATCTGTAAAGTCAGTAGCAAGAGAATATTCATCTTCAACATCCGAAGTACTATCATACCCGCCATCATCGTGTGCTATATATTCTCGTTTGCTCGGGCAATCTCTCATCATATGACCATGTCCCTTGCAGCGGTGACACTTAATGTCAGAAGTACGACTCATAGAAGGAGTGGACGACGAAGCCTTGAATGATGTCACCTTGCTGCCCTCAGGCACGCGAGAAGGTGGAGCAGCAGGTGTAGTTCATTGGCCGCCATTGCATGGTGTAGTCGCTGCACAGGGTGTCGAAAATGGTGCTGTTTTGGATGGTGTAGACGTCAAATGCGGCGTGAAGTTGCTCCTCGTGCGTTGTTGCTGTTGTTGTCGGCCCTATAGTTCTTTTTCTGCGAACATAGCAAGCTGAAACAATCTGTTAATAGTATCATATTCCTTGTAATCAACAATGTCCTGAATTTCACGCCTCAACACCCCATAAAAATGAGCTATTTTATCATCCATGTCCTCTACTACCCCACAACGCAACATACCCTTTTGTAACTCTTGATAATACTCCTCTACGGACATGTTACCTTGGTCTGAGCGCTGCGACTTTTTGCGAAGGTCCTGCTGAAAAGATGGAGGAACAAATCGAAACGCATAGCTTCCTTTAATCTATCCCATGTTGGAGGATCAGTTCTAGTTTTAACAAGTTAATTCCACCATATGATAGCAAAGTCCTTAAACTCACTAGTGGCTTGACGAACTCTATGTTGTTCAGGAACAAGATGGGCATTAAATTTTTGCTCTACTATCATCTCCCAATCAAGATAAGCCTCAGCATCTTAAGCACCAAAAAAGAGGGTATAGTAAATTTCACTTTAGCAAAAGGATCATTAGGACGACAATTATAATTGTTATGATGATTATTACCTCCCATACCTCGATGATAAAGTGGTAGTCTTGGGTGATTGTTGTGATCTTCCATATCATCATAATTATTGTCTTCATGTCTTGCAGTGAGAGGCAACCGAGCCTCAAAAGTATTTATCCGAAGAGCAAGGTCATCAAGTTGGAGAGTCAAGTTCTCCAATGACTCCTCCGTTGATGCGTTGTATTTGGCGAACATATCTGTCATGGTCTTCATCATATCACGTAACTCAGCATGTTGAACACATTCATCATCATTGTCTTCTCCTGCCATTGTTAGTAAGAAACAAAAGACAACAAAAATATGTTATCCCTATCAACTACAGTGACAATGTGAAAGGTGGAAGAAAACAACCTCTCTCGCTCAAGTGTCTTACCAAACTCTTACAAGTGTTCTTACTGACACAGCATGTGGTGTGGACGGTGAGATGAACCAATGAAGCGTGGGGTGATTGCAAAGGTACCTTTTATGCTCAAGATAAAGGTGGACCTTGGATGGCACAATATGGTGGCTAATAAGTAGAAAATCGTTAACATGTAAACAAAGTTGAATAAGTATTCAATGTAGGAAATTGTTGCTGGTTGTAACACCCTCATTTTCATGCATCATGCATTGCATACATTCTAATACATGTTTAAAATTTATTAACATAAAAAGGAACAAGTTTAAAATGAATTTAGAGTAAAATCACACTCAAAAGTTCTGGGAAGTGCGGACTAGTCCGATTTCTCTCTGACCTCCATCAGACTTGTCCATTTTGCTGCAGACTAGTCTCTTTTTCTCTCTGGACACTTTCGGACTTGTCCGGTCCTGTGCGGAATAGCCTAGTATTCCAATTCCTTGGAAATATTGCTAAGTCCCTGGACTTGTCCGATAATCTAGCAGACTTGTCCGTTTTTCCCTCAGACTAAAATTGGACTTGTCCGGTTTTGGCCAGACTTGTCTGATTTCTCTCTGACCAAGTTCGTACTTGTCCGATATAGTCCAAAATTGTCCGATATCTCTCTGTCTAACTTTGGACTAGTCCGTCCCTTTTTGGACTTGTCCGGTAAATCACGACTCCGAGTTGATCTTTTGTTTCATGTCATGTTTTTGGGTTTTACCTTAAGTGCTGGAGCCCACATGAGACCCCAAACCGGCCTCTACCCATCTCAAACTCGAACTCATTGAGACCCTAGCCTCCACCTCTATATAAACAACTCCACCCCTTGACTTTGCATCGTTTTGCCTCAATTGAAGTCCAACCAAACCCTAGTTCGTGGAGAGCCGCCTCCTAGGAGGAAGAAGGAGATCCCGAGCGAGAGGAAGAAGAGGAGGAAATGAAAGAGGATTGAGATCTCCATCAAGTTTCATTCTCCATTAACAATTCACCTTCAAGTTCTTCATCAACCCTAGATCGTCAAGATACAAGTGTTGCCCCAAAAAAATTTGGTTTATTGGAGTTCTAAACACCTGGTATACCTTCTACTTTCTTTTTCTCGCGTGAATTCAACCCCGTTTCTTAAAATTCACGTCGATCTAGAAAACCCTAGTTCGCTGGTTCTGCCACTGCCGAACTAGTCCAATTTTGCAATCTACTTCTTGCTGAATTAATTCTAAATCGTATCGAATCAGCTCCAAACCTGTGTAGACTTGTTAATGACCATTGTAATAGATTAGTAAACATTAAAAACAACTCATTAACTAGTTTTACCTTGCATTTGTATTAATCATGCATGTCATGTCATATTGAGTAATATATGTGCACTTATTGATTGAAATTCTTGTCTTGTATGTTTGTCGTGCGTGTTAGACGGATTTGCGCTAGAGAGTGCTGCGAAGGATCTCCAGCACTAGGAATTTGAAGTCTTTTATCCCAATCAAGCTCAAGAGCAAGGCAAGTGTCCTTGAACATATTGATCTTGTTTTTGATAATAAATGTTTTGTTTGCAAAACTGCATGCTCATGTCAATTTGATGGGAATCCTTTGATAGGAAGTTTACTAGTTTTGTTTAACCACCCTTGTCACCTGCAATACATGGTAGAGAGTCGGGAAGGGCTTTTTACCTTTTGCTTCGCTTAATTAATTGGGATGGGTAAACACCACTATACATTAATTATGCATTAATGAGATTATGGTTAATACAAACTAGTTAATATAATATGATAATGGGTGATTAAGCAAGCATGGTATGTGGATGGGTTGGATGCTATGGACTGGTAATGAATATGGACTGGTATTATTATGATTACATGGTTTATGATGGGTAATTTCACATATATACAATATATTGCTTTTCAAATGTTTTAATATACTTTTCAGCACTTAGCCATTATTATTGTCGTCATTTGAATCATCTACATGTCATATTTTCCACACTTGCTGAGTACGACATGTACTCACCCTTGCGATTCCCCCCACCAACAGTTGCAGGTCAGGATTGGGAGTTTAATGATGATAATGCGGAGTTCTAGGTCGTGTCTGCCGTCAGCTTTGCCTGTGGTGTTGATTGGAGATGCGATATACCCTTTGCTTATGCTGCTTAGTTGCTTAATTATTTTATTTCCACTGCGTTAGTTCAAACTTGTCATTAATATTCATTAGAGCTTGTATTCGAGGATAATATGATTGTGTAATAAAAGTACTAAATTAATCTTGTTCTGTGGTAATTTTCTGTATATCCTTTTGTGTATGCACTCGTGTATGTGTGTTGAACGTCCTGGGCACACATATGCGTTCATTGGTTCATTTTCAGAACCGCGTGTGAAAAATTGGTATCATAGCCACAGGTTGACCGTAGGACGCAGCCTAGATAGAATGGACACTTTAGAGCACATAGGAGCACTCAAGGATCAATGTGTTTTTGATTGGTGTTTGCTATATATTGGTTGCTTCTGTGCTTAATAGAGGATTTTGGGATGCTTTAGCATTGCCATGTCCACGTAGGCTAGTGTAGTTAGGTTCTTAGTTTCATATCCCTTGATGCATATAGTTGGCGACATTTTCTAAATTCTTATCTCTTGTTGTTCTTCAGATGGTGAGGACTTGCAACCAGAGGGATCGCAATGATGAGGAGGAGAACAAAGAGCACCTCAGAACAACAATGGACAAGAACCTGCTCATGGAGCTATCAACATTGAGCAGCTTTTGTCTATGCAAAACCAGTTCATGCAGACCATGATACAGACTATGGGACAACTGCAGGCTGGTAACATCAACAATCAGTCCCACATCCCTCCACTGCCAACCCCATGATGAGATCATGCACGTTATCATTGCATTGCACCTACAAACATGACACAATGTTTATTTGTTTGGGATCCTAGCTCAAGTGAATGTACACTCTTATTTGATGGACCAGATCAAGATGGCGCACTATGTCGTCCACCACCTTGGCCTCCTCCATTCATGCATACAAAAAGATTTGATGGCGTTGCATATTTGGACCAACACATGAGAGAAGATGAACTTGAGTCAAGGACGACTCCAATTCAAGAAGGGGAGGATGATGAGGACATCACTTCTATGGATACAAACAACACTCCATTGAACATACATGATCCAATCAATAGAGTTCACACACAACAATTAATTTCAGAGGTGAGCTCATTCTTATATGTTTCCTTATATGTTTTTTAGAATAGATTGCTAGCTAATGTTTTAATTGTGATTAGGATCCATGGAGAGGTTCAAGGAGTACTTGGAGGATGTCTTAGGAACGTGGAGGACCAGAGAATTCGTTCAAATAAGATGAAAACCGAGCCAAACTCAAAATCGTGTCCAATTCGGGGTCCAAGAGCAGTACGCACTAAAACGGACGCCCAGGACGCATACGAATTCCGTTTTATACGTTCTACAAATGCACAGAAAGGGGAGAGGATAAACTTTCCAATGGGGCTGGTCCCATGTAAAAATGCCGTCGGAGTCGACGGGAATTGTCGAAACAAAATCGAGTTCAGAATCTGTCATGGTGCTGCGCCACCATATTGGGCCATTGGGCCTTGTATCAAGTCTAAGTCCATTATTTTCGTATCTTAGGGTTAGGTCACGACTCCAAAACCCCCTTAGACGTCCTCCCACCTATATATACTCCATAGTAGCCGCTATGAACAATAAGGTTTTGGTTAGATTAATAATATCGCCGTTTATCGATTTGTGAAACCCCAATTCAGCAATTTCAGATTGTTTCTTCTACGTTCTTGCTTGTGTTCTCAGTTGCACTTGTAGGGAATAGCTTTCTTGGCGAGGGCAATCGTGTGCAGCATGGTTATAACCAATGGAGCGGTGGTGTAGTGATTGCAGGGGTTTTTCATGTTCTACTTGAGAGCCTCGGATCATCAACGTCGAGATCTTCATCAATCGACTTATCCATTAATTGATAGAAAATATTGGTCCGATCTTCCGAAAGGTAATGGATAAGTCGATTGATGGAGATCTCGACGTTGGTGATACGAGGCTCTCGAGTAGAACATGAAAAACCCCTGCAATCACTACACCACCGCTCTGTTGGTTATCAACCGTACTGCACACGATTGACCTTGCCAAGAAGGCTATTCCCTGCAAGTGCAACCGAGAACACAAGCAAGAACGTAGAAGAAGCAATCTGAAATTGCTGAATTGGGGTTTCACAAACCGATAAACGGCGATATTATTAATCTAAGCAAAACCCAATTGTTCATGGCGGCTACTATGGAGTATATATAGGTGGTAGGACGTCCAAGGGGGTTTAGGAGTCGTGACCTAACCCTAAGATATGAAAATAACGGACTTAGACTTGATACAAGGCCCAATGGCCCAATACGGTGGCGCAGCACCCTGACAAATTGTGAACTCAATTTTGTTTCGACGATTCCCGTCGACTCCAAATGAATTTTGACATGGAACCAGCCCCATTGGAAAGGTTATCCTCTACCCTTTCCTTGAATATGTAGAACGTCCGAAACGGAGTTCGTATGCGTCCTGGGCGTCCATTTTAGTGCGTACTACTCTTGGACTCCGAATTGGACACGATTTTGAGTTTGGCTCGGTTTCTATCTTCTTTGAACGAATTCTCTGGTCCTCCACGTTCCTAAGACTTCCTCCAAGTACTCCTTGAACCTCTCCATGGATACTAATCACAATTAAATCATTAGGTAGCAATCTATTCTCAACAACATATAAGGAAACATATAAGAGCGAGCTCACCTCTGAAATTAATTGTTGTGTGTGAACTCTATTGATTGGATCATGTATGTTCAATGGAGTGTTGTTTGTATACATAGAAGTCATGTCCCCATCATCCTCTCCTTCTTGAATTGGAGTCGTCCTCGACTCAAGTTCATCTTCTCTCATGTGTTGGTCCAAATATGCAACGCCATCAAATCTTTTTGTATGCATGAATGGAGGAGGCCAAGGTGGTGGACGACATAGTGCGCCATCTTGATCTTGTCCATCAAATAAGAGTGCACATTCACTTGAGCCAGGATCCCAAACAAATAAACATTGTGTCATGTTTGTAGGTGCAATGATAACGTGCATGATCTCATCACCCCACCTCCTCATAACTTGTGGGAGAGTGTATGAGGACTAGGCCACCAACCTTTGCTCATGTTGCTGACCCTATGGATGCTGATTATTGGCTCAAGTCTGTGGAGAAGAAGCTAGCTATTGTCCAATGCAGTGACCAGGAGAATGTCCTATTTGCACCTTATCAACTTGTTGGAGCAGCTACCGATTGGTGGGATTCACTATGCAACGCCCGTGAGAACCAAGAGAGGATTACTTGTGCTGAATTTAAGAAGAGTTTCCGTTCTCATTATGTGCTGGAAGGAGTTATGATCTTGAAGAGGCAAGAGTTTGAGAACTTGAGGCAAGGAAGATCGAGTGTTGGTCAATACCTCATTAAGTTCACTCAACTCTCAAGGTATGCGCCTGAGGATGTGAGTTGGGACAGTTGGAAGCAATACTTGTTCATGAGAGGCTCGAATAATGAGATCCAAGTGCAGTTGCTCAACTGCGACTATGCCAACTTTCACAAGCTTGTGGACAAAGCAATTGTGGTTGAAAACAAGGTCTGTGAGATGGAGCAAGACAACAAGAGGAAGACACCATATCAAGGACATCAACAAGGAGATAATGTGCGCCCTCGCTTTGCGCCACCAAATGTGCCATACTACAGTTCTTTTGCGCCTGCTCATCGCTCTAGATATGCACCGCGCCCAACTCAGTTTGTGCAGCAGTGCCCTGTTAGACAACACCTAGGCCTCCAATGCCTTTTGCACCTCGTGCTAATTTTCTTGGTGCAAATATTCAGAACCAAGCTCGTCCCAATAATTCTGGTGCAGTAAAGAAGTGCTATACTTGTCGAGAAGCTGGACACTTTGCACATCAATGTCCTAAGTCAGGCCTTGGTCAAGGAAGCAATGCGCCAAGACAGAACCCAAGACCCAATGGAGGTCAGCCACAAGGAAATCATGGACAGTAGAATTTTGCTCCTGGCAATGTGAAACATGTCTCCACGGAGGATGCGCAACAAGCGGATGACGTGGTGATTGGTATGTTTCTCGCAAACTCCAACCCGACGACTATGTTATTTGATTCTGGAGCATCACATTTATTCATTTCATCGAAGTATGTTGCCAAGTATAGTTTGCATATCTCTCATATGAAGTTTACTCTATTGGTTAAGTCTTCTGGAGGAGAGATGAGGACAAATATAGTATGTCCAAAAGTAAGCCTTAGAATAAGGGGGGTATATTTCTTCGCCAACCTCATCGTTTTGGATTCTCAAGGATTGGACATTACACTTGGTATGGACTGGTTGAGGAAGCACAATGGAGTCATTGAGTGTGCCACGAAGACGGTGATGTTAACCAATGAGGAAGGGATCACCGTAGAATTTGAAGAATCTCAACACGGACCGAAGCAATTGGTGCTGAATCACATGGACGGTGCCGCAATTAAGGAGATTCCAGTGGTGTGTGAATTCTTGGATGTTTTTTTCTAGACGAGTTGCCAGGTATGCCACCTGACTGAGACATTGAGTTTTTTATTGATTTAATACCTGGAACTGCACCTATAGCTAAGAGGCCATATAGGATGCCTCATGAGGAATTAGCAGAGCTCAAGAAGAAGATTCAGGAGCAACTAGAGAAAGATTTTATTCGCTCAAGCTCTTCACCTTGCGGAGCGCCCGTTCTTTTTATGGATAAGAAGGATGGATCACAAAGGATGTGTGTAGATTACCGTGCTCCCAACGAGGTGACCATCAAGAACAAGTACACCTTAGCACACATAGAAGACTTGTTTGATCAGATGAAGGGAGCTTGTGTTTTCTCCAAGATTGATTTGAGGTCGGGATACATTCAAATGAAGATCATACCGTTGGACATAGCCAAGACAGCTTTTAGGACAAGGTATGGATCTGATGAGTACACCGTGATGTCCTTTGGATTGACCAACGCACTTGCCTACTTTATGTACCTCATGAATAAGGTGTTCATGGAGTACTTGGACAAGTTTGTTGCGGTGTTTATTGATGACATTATGATCTACTCGAAGGATGAGAAGGAACATGAGGAACACTTGAGGCTTACGTTGCAGAAGTTGAGAGAGCATCAATTGTATGCTAAATTCAGCAAGTACCAGTTTTGATTGAAAGAGGTGTCGTTTTTGGGTCATATCATCTTAGGAGGAGGAGTATCGGTCGACCCCGGAAAAGTGAGGGACGTGTTAAAATGGGAGCCCCACATAATGTAAACGAGATCCGTAGTTTTCTTGGAATGGCTGGGTATTACCATCGATTCATCATGGACTTTTTGAAGATAGCCAATCCAATGACGGAGTTGATAATGAAGGGAAAAGCGTTCCAATGGACCCAAGCTTGTCAAGAAAGCTTTGATGAGTTGAAGAAAAGGTTAACGACATCCCAAGTTTTGATATTGTCAGACATAAGCAAGAGTTTTGACATATATTGTGATACATCGAGACAAGGACTTGGATGTGTATTGATGCAAGAAGGTCAAGTGGTCGCCTATGCATCGAGGCAATTGAAGAAGCATGAGATGAATTATCCAATGCATGATTTTGAACTCGCAACCGTGGTACACGCATTGAAAATTTGAAGACACTATATTCTTGGTCAAAGGTGTGAAATTTATACGGATCATAAGAGTCTCAAGTACATATTCACACAAACAGACCTGAATTTGAGGAAACAAAGATAGTTGGAGCTTATCAAGGATTATGATTTGGGAATCAATTATCACCCAGGAAAATCCAATGTAGTGGCCGATGCCTTTAGTAGAAAAGGAGTAAGTCATCAACTCACAGTTCAAGGGCTGCCATCCGAGTTATGTAAGGAGTTTGAACGATTGAAACTCGGATTCATCAACGAGATGGGGATGATGGAGTTAAATCTGACCTTGGAGCAAGAAATTCGAGAGGGCCAAACGAAGGATAAGGAAATCCAAGACATCGAGGAAAGAACCCATGAAGGGAGAGAATTCAGATTTGATGAGGACGAACATGGAACTCTATGGCCTGGTAAGAGGATTGTCGTGCCTAATGTGAAGCGTATTTGGGAGAAAATATTGAAAGAGGCACATGACTCGCCATACTCGATTCACCCGATTGTACAAAGATTCACAAAGACTTGAACACACGTTATTGGTGGGCTAGCATGAAAATTGACATAGCTGAATATGTAGCATTGTGTGACGTGTGCCAACGAGTGAAGGCGGAACATTAAAGGCCAGCAGGATTATTGCACCCATTAAAGATTTCAGAGTGGAAGTGGGAAGAGATCGGTATGCTCTTTATAGTTGGTTTACCGCGTACCCAATCTGATTATGACTCAATTTGGTTAATTGTAGATCGGTTAACCAAGTTAGCTCACTTTATTCCCGTCAAGACCAACTTTAATGGAGAGAAATTGGCGGAACTATATATGGGAAGAGTATTATGCTTGCATAGAGTTCCAAAGAGGATACTTTTGGATAGAGGTTCTCAGTTTACCTCCAGATTTTGGCAGAAATTGCATGAAGCATTGGGAACAAGGTCAAATTTCAGCACACCATATCACCCTCAAATGGATGGACAGACTGAGAGGACCAATCAGATTTTAGAGGATATGTTAAGAGCTTGTGCCTTGAAGCATGGGAAGAGTTGGGACAAGAGCTTGCCATATGCAGAATTTTCATATAACAATAGTTATCAAGCAAGCTTGAAGATGTCACCTTATGAAGCATTGTATGGAAGGAAGTGTAGGACACCTTTATTCTGGAATGAGACAGGAGAAACTCAAGTATTTGGTCCGGATGTGCTGCTAGAAGCTGAAAAACAAGTTCAGGTCATTCGCGAGAACTTGAGGGTTGGTCGATCAAGGCAAAAGGGCTATGAAGATAATAGGCGGATAAAAATAGCCTTTGAAGTGGGAGACTTCGTTTACCTCAAGGTGTCACCAATGAGAGGTCATAAGAGGTTTAACATAAGAGGCAAACTAGCACCTCGATACATTGGGCCATTCAAGATTTCGGACAAAAGAGGGGAAGTAGCATATAAGTTGGAGATGTCAGCTCATCTTTCAGATGTCCATGATGTGTTTCATGTTTTAATGAAGACATCTCTCCTTTGCATACAATGCAAGGACCGATCACTAGAGCACGTGCACAACAATTGGATCTCCAGGTACATTCTAACCTTCTCAATTGTTTTTCAGAACTTACGCTTGTTTCCATGCTTGTTTTATTGATTAGGAACAATGGAGATGACCAGCAAGGGCTTGGAGGAGTCCAAGGAATCAAGGAGGAGGAGATAGGACGTGCACACCAAGGAGGAACTTAAGTACAACTCGACTTCAACTCCACCTCGGGTTCCAGGAGCTGCCTTCACCAAAATTGACGTCCCGGACACATACGAAGTCGGATTTGGACGTTCTATATATGGATAGAACCATGATTTCATATATCTTCCAATAGAACAAGCCTCATCTCAAAATTATTTCTAAGTCTACGGGAATCAGCAAAACAATTGGGTGTCCAAAATCTGTCTGGTGCTGCGCCACTATCTTTTGGGCTGCTGGCCCGTGTATCGTGTGGAAGCCCATTAGGGTTGCGTCCAGGGGTCTTGCACGCCCCTAAAATCCTTTTTATACAGCAGCCGTCACCACATTAGGGTTGGGTTTTGATTAGATACAATCTGTCATTGAACAGTATCGCTGATCATCGGTTGTGAGACCCCAAATTCGTGATCAATTCAGTTTTGATTGCAACTTCTCTGTTCTTGCTTGTGTTCTTGATTGCGCTTGCAGGGATAAGCCTTCATGGCGAGGTCATTTGTTTGACACGGGTGATAACCAACGGAGCAGTGGTGTAGTGATTGTGGGGTTTCGTTCGTTTGGAGCCTTGGATCATCAACATCGAGATCTCCATCCAATCAAGTTTACCATACCTATCGGAAGATCGGGACTCATCCTCCTATCAAATTGTATCAGATTTCCAAGTTCACCGTAAGGTATACTTGTGTGCCCTTTAGATTTATTTTGTTTCAGTCCTATCATCCACAAAAAGCCACAAATTTTTTTTAATTTCCCTGACCTACAACCCCCGCTCAGCCTTTTGCACAATTTAGTTTCGGAGTCCGTAGTTCTGAGTTCGTGTTCTAGGTTGAGTCTGTGCTGGTTTAGACTTGTTTTGGTTCATTTTTGTTTCTTCCATACGCTTCCATCTACAAAAAAACCAATCTACAAAAAACTTCCATCCACCGATTCGTTTCTGTTGCAGTTTCTAGCACCACCAAAACCTTATTCGGGGTATCCTCCTTAAAACGGGCATAACTTTTCACTCGAAACTCCGATTGAGGCACATTTTTTTCCCGGAAAGGTCTCTAAAAAATACACATATGATACACCCGCTACACCAGTCACGGTGTTTTCAATAAAATTTAAAAAATTAAGAAGGCCCTCATTTCGAACCCCGAAGTTCTCGCACCAGTTTTTTAAGTCGCTCCTGAATTTGTACCGATCACATCTTTCATCAGTTTGAGCTAGTATTTGGTGATGCTTGTATTCTTGTGCCCCTGATTGAGAAAAAAATATCAAAAAAATAAAGAGAAAAAAAGATTTTTATTTCTACTAGTGCTTCAAGACAAAAACAGGAGGCTAAGGGGTTTTTCTAGTTGTGTTGTTCCTGTGTGAGTGTTGGATACTTGCTGATATTATCCTTGTTGTTAATCATCATTCATCCTTGTCCTTGCTTGTTGCCACAACTATTCTAATACATTCATAGGCCAGCAACTAGGTGAAATTCTTTGGACACTTATTCAACATTGCTATCTGTTACTAACTTATGTGCCACATACATATACTGCATTTGAGCCTTCCAAGCTCCACCTTCTCTCGAGCACAACAGGTAACCTTTGCAATCACACCCTCTCTCTGCTTGTTTCACACCGGTCACCGTTGGCCACCTACAGTGCTGGTAAGAAACTTGTAAGAGTGGGGTAAGACGCATCTTACTGATCGATTTTCCACTTCCACTTTAGAGAGCGTAGTAATAGGGTTTTTCGCGATCTTTTTGTCTTTGTTTGTGTTTTGGACTAACAATGATAGGAAAGAAGCCTATGGATAAGACCTCTAATTCTAGACCTCCGGATGATGATGATTGTGTGTCCCATATGGAACCAAGGGACATGATGCGGGCGATGATCGAAGCTTTCAACAATTACCAGACCACTACTACAACCACCTTTCAGAGGCTCCATACAAGTGTTGCTGGTCTGACCACACGGCTGGACGAGATGGAGACTCATCTTCCCCAACAAGCTACACCCTCTATCATCCTTGATGCTGATGCACATGCTCACTACGACAAAGAGGATGACTTCAATAACGATGAGGTTGATGCACAGCAGCGCTGTCGCCCTCGACGAAATCGTCAAGGTATGGGAGGTAGACCTCGTCCTCATGCTCCTGAACAAGATAATGATCCTTACGCTAAGATTAAGTTTTATATTCCACCATTTTATGGATCTTATGATGCTGAGACTTACTTGGATTGGGAGATGACGGTAGAACAAAAATTTAGCTCTCATCTTGTTCCTGAGCGACATAGAGTTAGACAAGACACTAGTGAATTTAAAGATTTTGCTATAATTTGGTGGAATGAACTTGTCAATACACCGTATGCACCACAAACATGGGCTGCGTTAAAAGAAAAGATGCGCGCTAGGTTTTTTCCTCCTTAATATAGACGTGATCTTCTTAAGAAATTGCAACGCTTTGATCAAGGTGACATGACTGTCCAAGAGTACTACCAAGAATTGCAGAAAGGTATGCTTCGTTGTGGGGTAGTTGAGGATCAGAAAGACCAAATTGTTATGTTTTATGGGGGCTTGCAGTGTGAGATCCAGGACATAGTTGACTACAAGGAATATCATTCTATTCAACGTTTATTTCAACTTGCTATGTTAGCAGAAAAAGAAGTGCATGGTCGCCAACAGCAGTGGCAGAACAACACCTTCACGCCACGACAGTTTCCGGTGCCATCATCTAAAGCAGCGCCCTCCTCAAGCGTACGTGCTTCTACACCACCCTCCACCGGTGTTGTACGCAGCAGCACCACACCTTCTACATCACGGGGACAAGATAATAGCAAGTCCCATATGCCTCAAGGTGTTGCAGCAAAGGCGGCTGCACCCAACGCTTCGACAAGTTGTGCCTCTGACATCAAGTGCCACCCCTGCCAGGGACTTGGCCATATGCAACGAGATTGCCCCAGCAAACGGGCGATCATTGCCACTGCTGATGGTGGGTATGTTAGTGCTTCTGATATTGAAGATGAAAATATTATTGCAACTAACATTTCAGGTTCGGATGATGGTGCTGAGGAGGTTCTTGGTACATCTGCGACCAACAACTATAGGACTTTGATTGTGCAGCGAGCTTTGAGTGCCACGATTTGAGAGGATGACAACCGCCAATGTCACAACCTTTTCAACATGTTTCTCATCGGCAAGGACTGCCATGTACATACCATCATTGATGGTGGTAGCTGCAACAATTTGGTGAACGTTGAGGTGGTCAAGAAGCTTGGCTTGACCACACGGGAGCATCCCCACCCTTATCACATTCAATGGTTTAACAACAATGGTAAGGTAAAGGTAACACAAACAGCAAGGATACAATTTTCTATTGGTTCTTATAATGATTTTGCTGATTTTGATGTGGTACCTATGCATGCTTGTTCTCTTTTGTTGGGTCGTCCTTGGGAGTTTGATACTGATGCTATTCACCATGGTCAATCTAATAAGTATACTCTCATGTATAAGGGCAAGAAAATTGTGTTGCTTCCTATGAGTCCCACTGAAATTGTGCAATTTGAGCAGGAGAAAAAGAATAATGCTAAGCAAAAGGGTGTTTTCAATTCTGAAATTCAGCAACCTATTAAGTTGAAAAAAATCCTATTTTGCTTGCAACTAAATCTGATCTTGAAGATTTATATGCCTCTAATGGAACTTGCTATGCTTTAGTGTGCAAACATGGCTTATATTCCATTGAGGATACATCCATTGTTGCCACCTGCTATTGCTAACCTTTTTCAGGAATATATGGATGTTTTTCCATCAGAGATACCCCCTGGATTACCACCTGTGCGAGGCATTGAGCCCAAGATTGATTTGATTCCAGGACGAGGTTGCCAAACCGTGCCGCCTACAGGACCAACCCCGACGAGACTAAGGAAATTCAGCGACAAGTCCAAGATATTCTGGACCGCAGCTACATTCGTGAGAGCCTTAGCCCTTGTTTTGTTCCTGTTCTTTTGGTTCCAAAAAAAGATGGCACTTGGCGCATATGTGTTGATTGTAGAGCCATCAATAACATTACCATTCATTATCGCTATCCTATTCCTAGATTGGATGACATGCTTGATGAGTTGAGTGGTTCTGTTATTTTCTCCAAGATTGTTTTGCCTAGTGGATATCATCAGATTCATATGGCTTTAGGTGATGAAGGGAAAACTGCTTTTAATACTAAATTCATACTTTATGAATGGTTAGTCATGCCATTTGGTTTAACTAATGCGCCCAGCACTTTCATGAGGTTGATGAATGAGGTTTTACGTGCTTTCATTGGTAAATTTGTGGTGGTTTACTTTGATGATATCCTTATATACAACAAGTCATATGATGAGCATCTTGAACATTTGCGAGCTGTTTTTAATGTCTTGCGCGATGCACGTTTATATGGTAACCTTGAGAAGTGCAACTTTTGCACCAATCGTCTGTCTTTTCTTGGTTATGTTGTTACTTCGTAGGGCATTGAGGTTGACGAGGCAAAGATTGTTGCCATCATGAGCTGGCCACTTCCAACTACGGTCACGCAGGTTCAGAGTTTTCTTGGTCTCGCAGGTTTCTACTGGCGTTTCGTGCGGGATTTCAGCACCATTGCGGCACCTCTCCACGAGTTGACAAAGCATGGAGTGCCGTTTCGATGGGGACCAGCACAACAACAAGCTTTTGATGTTCTCAAGTCAAAGCTCACACAAGCACCATTGCTGCAACTTCCTAATTTTGAGAAGACCTTCGAGCTTGAATGTGACGCGAGCGGCATTGGCATTGGAGGAGTGCTAATTCAAGGAGGTAAACATGTTGCCTTCTTTAGTGAAAAAATGCATGGGCCTTCGCTGAATTGTTCCACATATGACAAAGAACTTTATGCTTTAGTGCGTGTCTTGCAAACTTGGCCACATTACCTATGGTCTAAAGAATTTGTCATACATTCAGATCACGAGTCTTTGAAGTATCTTAAAGGAAAAGCTAATCTGAACAAACGTCATGCTAAATGGATTGAGTTCATAGAATCATTTCCTTACATCATTAAACATAAGAAAGAGAAACACAATGTGATTGTCGATGGTTTTTCTAGACGTTATACCATGCTGTCCCAACTTTGTCATAAAATCATTGGTTTGGAAACAATAAAGAGGTTATATGCTACTGATTTGGACTTTATGCCTTTGAAAATTGTAGAGAGGGAAGAACGTGGCAAAAATTCCTGCTGCGTGAAGGCCTTCTCTACCGTGCTAACAAGCTGTGTGTTCCAGCTAGCTCCGTTCGTCTTTTGTTGTTGCAGGAAGCACATGGAGGTGGTTTGATGGGACATTTTGGTGTTAAAAAGACAGAGGATGTGCTGGCCGCTCACTTCTTTTGGCCACGGATGAGGCGTGATGTGGAGCGCTACGTTTCACGTTGCACGACATGCAACAAAGCTAAGACTCGACTTAACCCACATGGTCTTTATATGCCTCTTCCGGTTCCTAGTGCGCCTTGGGAGGATATTTCTATGGACTTTGTTTTAAGATTTCCTAGAACAAAGAGGGGGAGGGATAGTGTCTTTGTGGATGTTGATCGTTTCTCTAAAATGGCTCATTTTATACCCTGCCACAAGACCGATAATGCTTCACATGTTGCTGATTTTTTCTTTAATGAGGTTGTGTGTTTGCATGATGTTCCCAATACTATTACTATTGTTTATGATAGGGATGCTATGTTTTTGAGTCACTTTTGGAGAACTTTATGGTATAAATCGGGAACAAAGTTTCTGTTTTCTACTACTTGTCATCCAAAAACTGATGGGCAAATGGAGGTAGTTAATCGTACCTTATCTACTATGTTGTGGGCTGCTTTGAAAGACAATTTGAGGTTGTGGGAGGAGTGTTTGCCACATATTGAGTTTGCTTATAACAGGTCTATTCACTCCACAACCAAGTTAAGTCCGTTTATGGTAGTCTATGGTTTCAATCCTCGTGCTCCAATTGATTCGCTATCTTTACCACATACTGAAATTGTGAACTTGGATGCTACACAACGTTCTGAATTTATTCTTAAGTTGCATGAAACTACTAAGTTACAAATTGAAAAAATGAAAGAAAAGTATTTCATTGCTGCTAGCAAAGGTAGGAAGGAGGTAAAATTGGAACCCAGTGATTTGGTGTGGGTTCATTTGAGAAAAGATAGGTTCCCGGATTTGAAAAAGTCCAAACTCATGCCACGTGCTGCTGGACCTTTTAAGGTTCTTGAGAAGGTAAATGACAATGCATATAAACTTGAGTTTCCTCCCAAGTTTGGGGTTAGTCTGACATTTAACATTTCAGATTTGAAGCCATACTTGGGTGAGGAAGATGAGCTTGAGTCGAGGACGACTCGAATTCAAGAGGGGGAGGATGATGAGGACATCTCTCCTTTGCATACAATGCAAGGACCGATCACCAGAGCCCGTGCACAACAATTGGATCTCCAGGTACATTCTAACCTTGTCAATTGTTTTTCAGAACTTACGCTTTTTTCCATGCATGTTTTATTGATTAGGAACAATGGAGAGGACCAGGAAGGGCTTGGAGGAGTCCAAGGAATGATGTAGGAGGAGATAGGACGTGCACACCAAGGAGGAACCCAAGTACAACTCGACTTCGACTCCACCTCGGGTTCCAGGAGCTGCCTTCTCCAAAACTGACGTTCCGGACACATACGGAGTCGGATTTGGACATTCTATATATGGATAGAACCAGGATTTCATAAGGCTTCCAATGGAACAAGCCTCACATCAAAATTCCTTCTAAGTTTACAGGAATCAGCAAAACAAGTGGGCGTCCAGAATCTGTCCGGTGCTGCGCCACTGTATTTTGGGCTGCTGGCCCGTGTATCGTGTGGAAGCCCATTAGGGTTGCGTCCAGGGGTCTTGCACGCCCCTAAAATCCTTTTTATACAGCAGCCTTCACCACATTAGGGTTTGGTTTTGCTTAGATACAATCTGTTGTGAGACCCCAAATTCGTGATCAATTCAGTTTTGATTGCAACTTCTCTGTTCTTGCTTGTGTTCTTGATTGCGCTTGCAGGGATAAGCGTTCGTGGCGAGGTCATTTGTGTGACACGGGTGATAACCAACAGAGCAGTGGTGTAGTGATTGTGGGGTTTCGTTTGTTCAGAGCCTTGGATCATCAACGTCGAGATCTCCACCCAATCAAGTTTACCATACATCTCGGAAGATCGGGACTCATCCTCCTATCATGTTTCCAAGCCCAAGAAGTGCTTGAGGGTACCGGGAGAACAAGTACCAATGGAAGAACTGGAATTAGAGGCAGATTTGACTTATGCCGAGCAACCGATCAAAATCATGGAAACCGAGGAGAGAGTCACAAGGAACAAGGTTATTCGATGGTGTAAAGTGCAATGGAAGCATCACACAGAATCGGAAGCAACATGGGCGTTGGAGGATGATCTTAAGAAGGATTTTCCTTATATGTTCTCATTCGCATCGAATCTCGAGGGCGAGATTCATTTTAAGGGGAGGTAGGTTTGTAACATCCTCATTTTCATGCATCATGCCCTGCATCCATCATTAAATATGATTAATATTAAGCAACATAATTAGGAACAAGATTAAAATGAATTTAGAGCAAAACCGCACTTAAGAATTCTGGGAAGTGCGGACTAGTCCGATTTTGGAGCAGACTAGTCCGATTTCTCTCTGACATCCATCGGACTTGTCCGTTTTTCTGCGGACTAGTCTGTTTTTGCCTTTGGACACCTTTGGACTTGTCCGGTCCTATGCGGACTAGTCCGATGTTCCAATTCCTTGGTAATTTTGCTAAGTCCCTGGACTTGTCCAAACTAGTCCGATGTTCTAGTGGACTTGTACGTTTTTCCCTCTGACTAAAGTCGGACTTGTCCGATTTTGGCCAGACTTGTCTGTTTTTCTCCTCTGGATAAGATCGGACTTGTCTGATGTCCAGTCCGGACTTGTCCAATATCTCTCTGTCCAACTTCGGACTAGTCCGGCCCTTTTCGGACTTGTCCGATAAATCGCGATGACGAGTTGATCTTTTGTTTCATGACTTGTTTCTTTGGTTTTACGTTAAGTGGGCCTAGGGACGTCATGCCTAACTCTTTTAGAGCCCATGTGGGACTCTAAACCGGCCCCTACTCATCTCAAACTCGAAATTCATCTAACCCTAGCCTCCACTTCTATATAAACAACCCCAGCCCTTCGCTTAATATCTATTTGCCACTTTTCCACCTCACCCAAACCCTAGCTCGTGAATAGCTGCCACCAAGGAGTGAGAAGGAGATCTAGAGCAAGATGAAGAAGATGAGGAAACGAAAGAGGATCAAGATCTCCATCAACTTCGCGTTCTTCATCAACAATTTACCATCAAGTTCTTCATCAACCCTAGATCATCAAGATCCAAGTGTTGCCTCCATGATCCTTGATTCATTAGAGTTCTAAACACCTGGTATACCTTCTAATCTCTTTTTCTCACATGAATTCGACCTTGTTTCCCCAAATTCACGTCGATCTAGAAAACCCTAGTTCTCCAGTTCTGCGAAGTGCGGACTTGTCCGGTCCCTAGCGGACTAGTCCGATTTTCCTGGTTAAATTGTGTTGAATTAATTCTAAAATTAGATCTAATCAACTCCAAACCTATATAAACTTGTTAAATGCTATTAGAACTAGTTAGTGATCATTAAAAGCAACTCATTAACAAGTTCCACCTTGCATTTGCATCAATCATGCATATAATGTCATATTGAGTAATGTTTGTGCACTTTTTGATTGTAATTCTTGTCTTGTATGTTTATTGTGCAGATTAGACGAATTTGCGCTAGTGAGTGCCGCGGAGGATCTCCAGCACCAAGAGTTTGAAGGCTTTGACCCGAATCAATCCCAAGAGCAAGGCAAGTGTCCTTGAAGCATATTGATCCCGTTTTGAAATAAATGTTTTGTTTGCAAAACTGCATGCTTGTGTCAATTTGATGGGAACCCTATGATAGGAAGTTTACTAGCGTTGTATAACCACCCCTGTCACCTGGAAATTTGTGGTAGAGAGTCGGGATGGGCTTTTTACCCTTTTTGCTTTGCTTAATTAATTGGGGTGGAAACAAAACTATACCACTTAACTTACTTATGCACTTATGAGATTATGATTATCATGAACTGGTTAATATAATATGATAATGGGTGATCTAAGCAAGCATCGTATGTGGATGGGTTGGATGCTATGGTGGTTTGCTTGCTTTAGATCTAAGGACCAGTTAATGGAGCGACCATCCAGGATTTATAGTGCCACCACGAGGCCAAGTATGGGTGCGGCGTGGCTGATTAATTAGGGTATTGCTAGTATTGAGCGGATCATTTGGCACACCGGGGAAGGGGAGTCGGATTGGGTTTGTATATGGTCAGCGGGACTCCCTGGGATCCGAACGGGACAAGAGGGGGCCCTTGGTTGAAGATGTGCTCAGTTGGAGACATCGCCACTGGTTAAACCTCAGTGGGTCCGTACGTACTAGTAATCCCTTTGTAAAGGCTATTTTGTGATCTCTTGGCCACACACCCAAGGAAGTGTGAGACGGTATAATTGAGATTCTATAGTCATCGAAGGGTGATGAAATCACAAACATGTGGGTAAAGCAGTACAACCTCTGCAGGGTGTCTAAAAACTATCATGATAGTCGTGCTCCTGGTCATGAGCAACCTGGAACCTCACATGATTAGAGGGAAATTTGGATTTGGGATGGTTTGGCACTGGTTATGGTTAATAATATGGTTATGACAGGTTATGAACTGAATTATTGTATTGGATATGGTTGATAGTAATGGAGAAATCTGGTATATGGATGATGGTTATAGAATATGGACTGGTATGATGATAACTATATGGTTTATGATGGGTTTACTTCACATACATATAATATATTTCTTTTCAAATGTTTTAATGTACTTTTTAGCACTTAGCCATTATTATATTCGTCATTTAAATCTGCTACATGTCATACTTTCCACACTCGTTGAGTATGATATATACTCACCCTTCCAATTTCCCCACCAACAGTTGCATGTCAGGATTGGGAGTTTAACAATGATAATGTGGAGTTATAGGCCGTATCTGCCGTCAGCTTTGCCCGTGGTGTTGTTGGAGCTGCGCTATACACTATTTGCTTATGCTGCTTAGTTTGCTCAGTTTAGTTTATTTCTGCTGCATTAGTTCAAACTTTTCATTAATATTCATTAGAACTTGTATTCGAGGATATTATGGATTGTATAATAAAAGTGTTTAATTAATCCTGTTCTGTGGTACTTTTCTGTATATTCTTTTGTGATTGCACTCGTGTATGTGTGTTGAACATTCTGGGCACACATATGCATTCATTTGGTTCATTTTCGGAACTGGGTGTCACACTGGTCAACCAAGTGCTCTAGGGCCTAGCACAACACAAGGAAGTAGCAAGGCAAAAGGAAGACATAATGATATAACCAACAATCACAACACAAGTAGTATAGGCCAATTGCTTTAATATGCGTGTTCTTTACGATTTTTTTTTCTTTTTTGTGATATTTTTTTGATATTTTTCTTTATGCAGGAGCACAAAAATATGAAGTACGCAAATTTGCAGCTCAATTGAACATAATATGCGGCCTATAGAAAATAAAGAAGATTCTTTAAAATTCGTGCTGAAACTTCAGAGGCCAGATAGCTTATCCTCCGAGGAGAATTTGGGCAATCTAATTTTCGCCAAACGCGGCAAAGTGGCAGAAATCCAGATGCGAAATTTTGCATCGTTCAATTTGAAAAAATAAATCGCCCGATGTTGATTTCGTATGCGAAAGTTATGGCGTTCTAAGGTAGGCTATTTGAGTTACGGTTTTTGGATGTTGATTCCAACTAGGTTTGAGAACAAAACTCACCATCAGATATGAAAACGATCGGTAATTTGCACAATAACTAATGGGGTGGTGTGTGTGATTCAAGGATGAGTGACACAAAGGTTTTTTACCTAATCTAGGCTAGCGATGAGGGAGTTCACGCAAGGTGGCTAGCTAGGGCAAATCGATGAACGTGGCAGATTGGTTTGTTGTTTAGGGATTGTGGAATAGGTGTCGAACAGCAAGAAAACAAGGACTTAACACGATAACTAGGACCCAAAACACAAAGCTAAACCAGCAACAAGACTCGACCACACGAATGCAAACTCAACAATGCAAATTGAAAAACGAAACTTCAGGAACTATAGTCTAGGAAGCGGTAAAAATGATTTAATTTTTTATGGCTTTTCTATGGACTCTAGGTACAAAACAAAACTGATCTAATGGAAGGAAAATAAAGATACCTCACGGGCAACCTGGAAATCTGATACCAATTGATGAGTAGTTTAGTCCTGATCTTCCGAAAGATAAGTCGATTGGGGTGGAGAACTCAGACTGTGACACATGGTTCTGAAAACGAACCAAGTGAACGCATATGTGTGACCAGGACATTCAACACACATATACGAGGGCACTCACGAAAGGATATACAGAAAATTACCACAGACAAGATTAATTAAGCACTTTTATTACACAATTCATAATATCCTCGAATACAAGCTCTAATGAATATTAATGATAGGTTTCAACTAATGCAGGGGAAATAAACTAAACTGAGCAAACTAAGCGGCATAAGCAAATAGGGTATAGCGCAGCTCCAACACTCCACAGGCAAAGCTGATGGTAGACACGGCCTAGAACTCCGCATTATCATCGTTATACTCCCAATCCTGACCTGCATTTGTTGGCGGGGGAATCGCAAGGGTGAGTACATGTCGTACTCAGCAAGTGTGGAAAGTATGATATGTAGCTGATTCAAATGATGAATGTAATAATGGTTAAGTGCTGAAAAGTACATTAAAACATTTGAAAAGCAACGTATCATATGTATGTGAAATAAACCCAACATTAACCGTAGAGTTTTCGTAATACCAGTCCATATTTCAATACCATCATCCATATACCAGATTTCACCATTACCATTAACCATAATCAATACAAGAATTTAATTCATAATCAGCCATAACCATATTATTAACCATGCCCATTACAAAACCATCCCGAATCCAAGTTTCTTCTAATCATGTGAGGGTCCAGATCGCTCATAACCGGGAGCAAGGCTATCATGATAGTTTTTAGACACACTCTGTAGAGGTTGTACCACTTTACCCACGTGTTTTTTGATTTTATCACCTTTTGATGACTATAAAATCTCAATTATGACGTCTCACACTTTCTTAGGTGTGTGGCAAAGAGATCACAAAATAGACTTTACAAATGGATTACTAGCCTATTTAGACCCCACTGAGGTTTCACCGGTGGAGATGCCACATCTTTAACCAGGGCCCCCTCTTGAGCCATTCGGATTCCAGGGTAGTCCCACCAATCATCAACAAACCCAATCTGACTACCTCTTCCCCGAGCATCCTTAATGATCCAAATAGCACTGGCAAAGTCCTAATTAATCAACTACGCCACACCCATACTTGGCCTCGTGGTGGCACTATAAATTCTGGATGGTCGCTCCACAAACCGGTCCTTAGATCTAAAGCAAGCAAAACCACCATAACATCCAACACATCCGCATACCAGGCTTGCTTAGATCACCCATTACCACATCATATTAACCAGTTCATGTTAATTATAATCTCATAAATGCATAATTAAGTTAAGTGGTATAGTTGTGTTCCCATCCCAATTAATTAAGCGAAGCAAAAAAGGTAAAAATCCCTTCTCGACTCTCTACCATGTATTCTAGGTGACAAGGGTGGTTAAACAAAGCTAGTAAACTTCCTACCATAGGATTTCCCATCAAATTGACACAACATGCAGTTTTGAAAACAAAACATTTATTTTAGAAACAGGATCAATATGCTTCAAGGACACTTGCTCTTGGGATTGGTTCGGATCAAAGCCTTCAAACTCTTGGTGCTAGAGATCCACTATGGCACTCTTTAGCGCAAATCCGTCTAATCCGCACAATAAACATACAAGACAAGAAACACAATCAAAGAGTGCACATACATTACTCAATATGACATGACATGCATGATTAATGCAATTGTGAAGTAAAACTAGTTAATGGGTTACCATCAATGTTTACTAACTAGTTCCAATAGTTATTTACATGATTGGTCAGGTTTGGAATTGATTCGAGTCAATTTATAATTAATTCAACATAAATTAACCAGCAAAATCGGACTAGTCCGCTAGGGACCGGACAAGTATGCACTTCACAAAACTGGCAAACTAGGGTTTTCTAGATTGATATGAATTTGTAGAAATGGGGTCAAATTCAGGTAAGGAAGAAGAAGTAGAAGGTATACTAGGTGTCTAAGACTCCAAAGAATCAAGGATTTTGGAGGCAACACTTGGATCTTGACGATCTAGGTTTGATGAAGAACTTGATGGTGAATTGTTGATGAAGAACGCGAAGTTGATGGAGATCTTGATCCTATTCCGTTTCCTCCTCTTCTTCTTCTTGCTCTAGATCTCCTTCTCACTCCTTGGTAGCAGCTATCCACGAACTAGGGTTTGGGTGTGGTGGAAAAGTGGCAAATAGATGTCAAGTCAAGGGGTTGGGTTGTTTATATAGAGGTGGAGGCTAGGGTTGGATGGATTTTGAGTTTGAGATGAGTAGGGGTCAATTTTAGGGTCTCACATGGGCTCTATTAGAGTTAGGCACGACGTCCCTAGGCCCACTTAAGGTAAACCCAAGAGACAAGTCGTGAAACAAAGATCAACTCGGAGTCACGATTTATCGCACAAGTCCGAAAAGGGCCAATTTAGTTCGAAGTTAGACAGAGGGAAATCGGACAAGTTCGGACTGGACATCAGACAAGTCCGAACTTATCCAGAGGGGAAAAACAGACAAGTCTGGCCAAAATCAGAGAAGTCCAACTTTAGTCGGAGGGGAAAACAGACAAGTCGTATGGAACACCGGACAAGTCCAGGGACTTAGCAAGATTTCCAAGGAATTGGAACACCGGATTAGTGCGCACAAGACCGGACAAGTCCGAAAGTGTCTAGAGGAAAAATAGATTAGTCCACAGCAAAACGGACAAGTCCGAGGGAAGTCAGAGTGAAATCGGACTAGTCCGCACCAAGACCGGACTAGTCCGCACTTCCCAAAATTCTTAAGTGCGGTTTTGTTTCTAATTCATTTTAAACTTATTCCTTTTTATGTTGCTCAATGTTAAACATGTATATGAATGTATTCAATGCATGATGGATGAAAATGAGGGTGTTACATCGACGTTGATGATCCGCGGTGCTGGAGAAATTTGAGTACCCCTACAATCACTACACCGCTGCTCTGTTGGTTATCAACCATTCTGCACACGCTTGACCTCGCTAATAAGGCTAATCCCTGCAAGTTCAAACGAGAACACAAGCAAGAACGTCAAAGACACGTTTTTAAATCACGAAGTTGGGGTCCCACAAACTGTAGAACGGAGATATTATTGATCTAATAAAAACCCACCGAATATGACTGGCGGCTGCAATATTTAAAGACTAGGGTTCGGCCAACACTCTTAGACGCGTCCCTAATGGACTCATATGGGAGACAAGGCCCAAAGGCACGATTCGGTGGTTTAGCACCGCACAGAAATCTAGACTCAAATTGTTTTGACGATTCTCGATGTCTCCGGAGGTATTTTGAGGTTAGACAAGAGCCATTTGAAATTTTTTCTTCTCCTCTTTCCATGCATATGTAGAACGTCAAAAATGGAGTCCGTATGCATCCTGGGCGTCTGTTTTAAGGTGGACTGCTCCTACACTCCGAGTTGAACTCGAGTCCGAGTTATAAACTGCTTCCATCAACTTGTGGACGTCCCAGCTGGTTCTCCACGCTCCCAAGGCCTTTTTCCTTCACTTGTTGATCTTCTCCATTGTTCCTAATAACAACTAAATCATCACATAGCAATCTATTCTCAAACTCACATGCAAAGGAAGTTAGGAGCAAGTTCACTTGCTGATTTATTAACCATGCTCGTGCTATTGTGATTGGTCCTTGTAGTTCAATGTGCATCTCTGCTGTTGTGATGTCCTCATCACTTAATATGCTAGCATAGTGCTAGGATAGAAAGTAGCTTTGAATGTCTCGTAGATCCACAAATTGAAGAGGTAGGGATTAGGTGGTGACAGTCCTATATGTCCTTTGTAATCCACCACGTTCAGCTATGCCACATGCTCTTGGCGGGAGTCACCTAGTGTTGCTAGGAGTAAACCTGTGCCCGATGTGTTAAACAACTTAGCATAAGTATTCACCGTTGATATGCTCATTAGTATCTAACCTAGGCTATGTATATGTATATTAGAAGCATTGTAGGAGCAACTCCCCAACTCTTACTCCATTAAGACCCATCTACCCCTTAGAATAGATTGCTTAGGTGTGTGTCACACTACCTATAACACCCTAATTTTCATCCATCATGCATTGCATTCATTCCAATACATGTTTAATATTGAGCAACATAAAAATAAACAAGTTTAAATTGAATTTAGAGTTAAACCGCACTGAAGAATTCTAGGAAGTGCGGACTAGTCCAATTTCTCTCTGACCTCGATTGGACTTGTCTGTTTTTCTACGGACTAGTCTGTTTTTGCCTTTGGACACTTTCAGACTTGTCCGGTCGTGTGTGGACTAGTCCGGTGTTCCAAATTCCTTGGAAATTTTGCTAAGTCATTGGACTTGTCAAGACTAGTCCGGTGTTCCAGCAGACTTGTCCATTTTCCTCTCTGACTAAAGTTGGACTTGTCCATTATTAGACCAGACTTGTCTATTTTTCCCCTCTGGAAAGTTCGGACTTGTCCGATCTCCAGTCCAGACTTGTCCGATTTCTCTTTGTCCAGCTTCGGACTAGTCCAACCCTTCTCGGACTTGTCCGATAAATCGTGACTCTGAGTTGACCTTTTGTTTCACAACTTGTTTCTTAGTTTTTACGTTAAGTGGGCGTAGGGATGTCGTGCCTAACTCTTTTAGAGCCCATCTGGGACTCTGAACTGACCCCTACTCTTCTCAAAACTCGAAATCCATCTAACCCTAGCCTCCACCTCTATATAAATGTAAGTGCATCTAGGATATCCCTTGTGGGTTTTGGCTAATTGATGACAAACATATGAGATCCTAATGAATCCACTGAGATGATTGCAGGACAAACAAGTGAAACAGCTCGGTGCACACAAAAAGGTGAAAAATGAAGTGGTGTTCAAAGAGAGATACTTTGATGAAGCTTAGAAGACTAAATTAGATTTTGAATGTATAGGGAGTGTATGAAAGACACACTCCAAGAGCTCAAAACTTTGCGCGAGGGTAAGGGATTAAAATTAACCTAACTTGCACAAAGCACCGGACTAGTCCGATCATGGATTGGACTAGTCCGTTCATCTTTCTGGAATCCCACTTATAGGGAGACCGGACTAGTCTGTGCATCCACCGGACTAGTCCGTTGATGTTTCTGGAGTCTCTCATATTGAGGGACCAGACTAGTCCGATCATGGACCGGACTAGTCCGTTGAACTTTCTGGAATCTCCCATTCGTGGAGATCGGACTAGTCTGTGGACTAGTCCGATGAACTTTCTGGAGTCACCTTCACATAGCACCGGACTAATCTGAGCTTGGACCGGACTAGTCTGGCAGACTTTCTGGACTTCAAAATGCACAGTGACCGGACAAGTCCGGACTTGCACCGGACTAATCCGGTGTTAGGGTTTTCAACGGCTACCTTTTGGAAACCCAATAAATAGAGAGTCCACAGCTTTCCTATTAACACACACGTTGAATACTGATCAAACAACAAACCCTAGCGCCGCCACTTCATCCCAAGAGCCCAAAACACATCTCCCCACACATCTAAAGTGCAAAAAGAGTGAAATCAATTGAACACTTGGATTCGAGATTGGGAGATCGTCGTTCTTTCACTACGAGCTCTTGGGGTTTGATCTTTCTACACTCATACTCTGCATTGTAATACTTTTGAGTGTATTCGATCACTTCTTTTGTTGTAATTCTCATGGGAGCCCTCAACGTGTGAGGTTGCCCCACAAACTTGGTGATTACCCGTGATAGTGAGATTAAGTCGGCCTTCGTGGTGACTTGAAGAGGGAAAGGGTTGGAGACCCGGTTCTCTGTGAGCTTCCTCAATGAGGACATAGATCTCGTGGTGAGATCGAACCTTTGGAAAAATTCGTGTGTCTTGTGCCTTATTTCATTTGAATTTTGTTCACTAGATCACTTAAGTGCTAAAACATCAACCTAAGGCAATTATAAGTTTTACTTGCATTCTTATACTAACCTCAAATAAAAATATCAGTTGTTCTCATTTTCGTGCTAAAGAAACTTAGATTCCCAATCAACACTTGATCAACACAAATATTTTTAGCACACCAGACAAGTCCGCCCACACGACCGGACTATTCTGGCCAACCAAGGTTTGACGATTCTATTAAGTGTGCAGAGAATTCAAAAGGCCTATTCACCCCCCCTCTAGGCCACATTCAATTGGTATCAGAGCAAGGTTCTCCAACAACGAGACTCACATCTCGGAGAGATCAATGGCCTCTGAGAAGAACAACAATATCTCGAAGATGAACATCAATGAGGAGGAACAAGAAACTAAAACTTTTGATGTGCTGAAAGAGAGCCCACACGATGATGAAGAAGTGCGACAATTAAAGGCACTTCTGAGAAAGAAACTGCTAGGACAAAAGGGAAAAGAAGAAGAGAAGACGACGGAGAGTGGTTATCACGACTACTCCCGACAGCCTTACAACTACAACCGTCTCAATTCAAACAACCATTATCTTTCCATTCCTATGGGAAAACCTCCATAGTTTGACGGAAGCGACTATACAATGTGGAAGTACAACATGAAGATGCATCTAATATCTCTAAATCCTAGTCTATAGCACATTGTTTGCACAAGCATAGACATCCCGTACACGGATGAAGAACTCACCCCAGAACAAGAACAAGAGATTCACTGAAATGCACAAGTCATCGCCGTGATCACATCATCACTAAGCAGAGAGGAATTCACTAAGATTGATTGCTTAGAAAGTGCAAAGGAAATCTGGGATACACTCAAGACAGCTCACAAAGGAAATAGATCGGTTCGTGAAGCAAAAAATTGAAATGATTGAAGGAGAGTTGGGGAGATTCGCTATTGAAGAAGGCGAATCACCTCAAGACATGTACAACCGGATGAAGGCACTCATCAACAAGATACGTGCCTATGGAAGTAAGAAATGGACGGATCACGAGGTAGTCAAGAGAATGATTAGACCCTTCATGGCAAGAAATGTCACACTTTGCTCAATGATTAGAGAAAGGCCCGGGTTTCACAAAATGACCCCCGATGAGTTGTTGGGAAAGATCATAAACCATGAAATGATGGAGAAAGAGGCACAATACGTCAAAGACTTGGCCGAACTCACTCCATCCAAAAAGAAGGAGATTGCTCTCAAAGCAACATGCTGACCCAAACTCAAAGATGCTCGTGAAGATCAAGACGATGGGCATACAAGTGACGAGAGCACCGATCTTGATGATGAAGAAATGGTACTCTTTATCAAGAAGTTCAAGCGAATGATGAAAAGAAGACACGGCAACAACTCAAATGAAAGCAAAAGCAAGGATAAAGGAAAATCCAAGGCTCGACGCACTTGCTACAACTGCGGAGAGTATGGTCACTTCATGGTGGACTGCCCTTATGAAGAAAACAAAAGAAGAAGGAAACAAGATCTCAAGAAAAGAAAAATTTCAGAAAAAGAAGACAAACCCATCAAGCTCACATTGGCAAGGAGTGGGACTCAAACGACGAGTCCTCCTCCGATGAAGAAGAAGAAATGGCCACTATCGCAATCAAGAAACCTGCTATGAAGGCCACACTCTTTCCAAACATGGGAGGATGGGACATGAACAACCATACTTGCCTTATGGCTAAGGAGGGCAAGAAAAAGGTACGACTCACTCCTCCTACGCTAAATTCCTCTATTGATGACTTAAATAGCTCTAGTGATAATGAAGAAATGTTTAGAGGACTAAATAAAATTGCTCTAAGGAAAATGGAAATGTTGTCAAACGAAATCTTTGAAAAGGAGGAACTTCTTGACCAACAAGAAGATATGCTCATCCGTGAAAGGAAGAGATATCAAGAAGTTGAAAAGCTTCTCGAGCTTGAAAGAGAGAAGAACGAGTCGCTTGAAGATGAGCTAGCCTTGAGTAAGGGAACTTACTCAAAGCTAGAAGACTCGCACATTGCAATCAAGGAAGAACTTGCTAACTTGCCAAAAGCTAACAAGATCCTTGAGGTGCAAGTTGAGTCGCTCAAGCAAAGTGACTCCTCTTCCTCCAAGAGCTCCTCCTCCAAAGATATAAGTTCGACAACAATCGGAACTTGCACTTTCTCTAGTAAGAAGAATATTATGTCTAATGCTTCAACATATCATAATATGCATGCCCCTCCAAGCGGCATCTTTGATAAGGAGAAGATCAAATATGAACGCAGTGCATATATGGTCACTAGACCTCCTAATGTCAAAGATGGCCTTGGTTTTGATAAGAGCAAACACATGTCTACTTCTAATCATGCTAAAAATAGAATTGTCTTTGTTAAGGAAAAATACCATGAATCTAAACCACAAATATTGTTTCATACATTTAACGCTTCTTATGTTCTTATGAAAGCCAAATATGGAAAAGTAATTGCCAAATATACAGGGCCACGCCACAAGAACTTGAAAACTTGTGTGTGGGTGCCCAAGACTCTTGTGACTAACTTGAGAGGACCCAAGCAAGCTTGGGTACCTAAAACCAAGGAATAATTCTTTTACAGGCTTACTCCTCCGGTGGAACAAAATGGGTACTTGATAGCGGATGCACAAATCACATGACCGAAGAAAGAGGTATGTTTGTAGAGTACGAGTACAACAAGGATCCAGGTGAAGGCATATACTTCAGAGACAACAGCCAAGGGAAGGTCCTTGGTAGCGGTAACATTGAAATATCCTCTCAACATACCTTATCAAATGTTTTATATGTAGATTCTCTAGATTATAACCTTTTGTCAATATCCCAACTATGCGACAAAGGTTACAACTATTTATTCACTAATGAGGGTGTGATCGTTTTTAGAAGAAGCGATGGCTCGATTGCATTCAAGGGAACGTTGAAGGACAAGCTTTATCTAGTTGACTTCAACAAAGATAAAGCCGGACTCAACACTTTCTTGGTTGCTAAGACCAACATGGGATGGTGGTGGCATAGACGGCTAGCCCATGTTGGGATGAGAAATCTGCAGAAACTTCTAAAAGGTGGTCACATCCGTGGTCTTAAGGATATGGCTTTTGAAAAAGACAGGCCGTGCAGCGCGTGTCAAGCAGGAAAACAAGTCGGAGCACCACACCCCGCCAAGAATGTGATGACTACCGCAAGACCGCTGGAACTTCTCCACATGGATCTCTTTGGTCCAGTTTCGTACATCAGCATCGGCGGTAACAAATACAGTTTAGTAATTGTTGATGATTTTTCAAGATTTACCTGGGTATTTTTCTTGTATGATAAATCAGAAACTCAGGGGATCCTCAAGAAGTTCTTGAAAAGAGCTCAGAACGAATTCTCATCAACCGTAAAGAATATCAGAAGTGACAACGGGACAGAATTCAAGAACCTCCAAGTTGAGGAGTTTCTCGATGAAGAAGGGATAAAGCATGAATTCTCGGCACCCTAATCCCCTCAACAAAATGGAGTGACCGAAAGGAAGAACAGAACATTAATCGAAATGGCGAGAACTATGTTGGATGAATACAAGACATCAGATCATTTTTGGGCAGAAGCAGTGAACACCGCTTGCCATGCCACAAATCGACTGTATCTCCATTGACTACTGAAGAAAACTCCATATGAGCTCCTTACCGGTAAAAAGCCCAATGTTTCTTATTTTAAAGTTTTTGGTTGCAAATGTTTTATTCTGAACAAGAAACCTAGGGCCTCGAAGTTCGCTTCAAAGTCTGATGAAGGATTCTTGCTCGGATATGAGTCGAATGCCTACGCCTATCGTGTCTTCAACAAGGTGTCCGACCTTGTTGAAGTAGCACGCGATGTAGTGTTCGATGAATCTAACGGCTCACAAGTGGAGCAAGTTGATAAGTGTGTGCTAGATAAAGAGGAAGCTCCATATGAAGCACTGAAGAAAATGGGACTTGGTGATATCTTACCACAAGAGCAAACATTCGACTCAAATGCACAAGATGAACCTCAACACGGAGGCAATGATCAAGGGCGAGCTCTTACACAAGATCAAGAGGAGGAAGATCAATAAGATCAGGACAATCATGGAAACAATGATCTAGGGGGAGACAATGCACATGAAGATAATGAAGAACAAGCAACTACACAAGCTCCACACCCAAGAGTACACCAGCGCGTGCAAAGAGACCACCCTGTCAACAATATCATTGGAGATATTGCTAAGGGAGTAACTAATAGATCTCGAGTTGCAAATTTCTGTGAATCCTATTCTTTTGTGTCTTTTCTGGAACCATACAGGGTAGAAGAAGCCTTAAGGGATCCATACTGGGTGATTGCAATGCAAGAGGAGCTGAACAACTTCAAGAGAAATGAAGTATGGGAGCCGGTGGAAAGACCAAAGGCGAACATAGTTGGAACCAAATGGGTCTTTCAAAACAAGCAAGATGAACATGGAGTAGTAACAAGAAATAAGGTAAGACTGGTGGCCAAAGGTTATTCTCAGGTTGAAGGTTTGGACTTCGATGAAACTTTCACTCCTGTAGCTAGATTTAAGTCCATTCGTATTTATTGGCATATGCTACTCACCATAATTTTAAGCTGTATGAAATGGACGTCAAGAGCGCTTTCTTAAACGGCCCAATCAAGGAGGAAGTTTACGTGGAGCAGCCACCAGGATTCAAAGACCAGAAATATTCCAACCATCTCTACAAACTGCGTAAGGCTCTCTATGGCCTCAAACAAGCTACTCGAGCTTGGCATGAGTGTCTTAGAGATTTTCTAATTCAGAATGGATTCAAAATTGGTAAAGCTGACTATACACTTTTCACTAAACATTGTGATGATCATTTATTTGTATGTCAATTTTACGTTGATGACATTATCTTTGGATCCACTAACAAATCCTTCTGTGAAGAATTTAGCAAAATTATGACAGATAGGTTCGAGATGTCAATGATGGGCGAATTAAAGTTGTTCTTGGGATTCCAAGTGAAGCAACTAAGAGAAGGTACATTTATAAGCCAAACCAAATATACACAAGACATTCTCAAGAAATTCAATATGGACAAAGCCAAGCCCATCAAGACACCCATGGCCACTAATGGACACCTCGACCTCAATGAAGATGGTCCAAATGTGGACCAAAAGGTATATCGGTGCATGATTGGCTCTTTACTTTATTTATGTGCATCTAGGCCAGATATTATGCTTAGTGTTTGCTTGTGTTCAAGGTTTCAAGCTGCACCTAAAGAGTGTCATTTAGTTGCTGTAAAAAGAATCCTAAGGTACCTTGTGCACACACCCAACTTGGGCCTTTGGTATCGCAAAGGATCCAAATTTAACTTGATACGGTATTTCGATGCCAACTATGCAGGATGCAAAGTCGATAGAAAGAGCACATCAGGGACTTGTTAGTTTCTTGGTAGGTTCCTGGTCTCTTGGTCATCTAAAAAGCAAAACTCCATTGCCCTTTCCACAGCAGAAGCAGAATATATTGCAGCCGGTAGCTGTTGCGCCCAATTACTTTTGATGCGGCAAACCCTTAGGGACTACGGCTAAAATCTTAACCATATCCCACTTCTATGTGACAATGAAAGTGCTATAAAAATTGTACACAGCCCAGTAGAGCACTCAAGAACTAAGCACATAGATATCCGTCATCATTCTCTTAGAGATCATTCATTAAAAGGTGACATTGCTATTTCACATGTTAGAACTGAAAAACAACTTGTGGATATTTTTACCAAACCATTGGATGAGAAAAGGTTTTGTGAACTTAGGAATGAACTTAACATTCTCGACTCTTGAAATGTGGCTTGAAACGTTGCACACCTAGTTGAAACTTCAAATGTTACACTTTATTGCTAAAACTGCCCCTCACCTCTTTTTCTCCTAAGAAAACTATTTTTAATGAAGAAATCTTGGAATTTATGACCATGTTTTTGTGTTGATTGCTTTCTGGTCATAATCACCAAGATTATTTGCAAAACTTGTCCTTGGATCACTATTAGTTATCTCTATATACTCAGCTTTTCCAGGGACACCGGACTAGTCAGGTTTGCCACCAGACTAGTCCGGACAGTCCCTCCTTCTAGGTTTTCTAGGGGCACTGGACTAGTCCGTCCTCTGACCGGACTAGTCCGGTCGGCCGCGTATATAAGCAGCTGGTCGGCCCAAAACCGTTTCAAACCTCCCTCCACTTTGAGTTGAACCCTCACCTCTCAAACCCTAGCCCCCAAAAGTAATTTTCGAGTTGAGCCCTCAAAATCCAAGCTTTCTCCGTGGGAAATCCTCCACTCGATGAGTTGATACTCCACTCCAAACTCATCAGGACAGATTCGTGCTCCTTCAACGCGAATCTTCAAATCTCGGTAAATTTCTCCCTAAAGTCAAACTCTCAACTTTTCTAGTTCTAGCTTATTTCTCTTGATTCCAAGGAAGTACATTAGCTTCAAAGATGTATTCCTTTCACCTTCATGCTCATTTGCACCCTTAGATAGAAGTTGTGATTCTAGTTTTGTTAAGGTTCTTGTGCCAGGCCGGACTAGTCCAGCTCACAGGTACAGACTAGTCCGGTACACCGGACAAGTCCGCACTCTAAAACCGGACAATTCCGGTCTCTGACATTTGAATCCTCACATCACCTTCATTATTAGTTCATTATCATCTAAATCATGAACTCCTTGTTAGGCACGATGTCTTCAAGCTCAGATGACAGCTCCTTTCATGTTGATGAAGAAGTTGAGCGTGAAAAGGTGAAGAGGGCCAAGGAGAGGTACATGAAGAAAAGGCATGATGTAAATGTGCACTCTCCACCCTCCGATGACAACTTGCCCAAGAAAAGGAGAGTAGTTGTGAAGAAGGCCCAAGGAAAGGCTGGTGAGAGCTCCTCAGGGCCAAAGAGGACTCTCAACAAAGGAAAGGGGCTTGCTAGTGGTCCCATTGGACCCCTGAAAATTAAGAACCCAAGTCACTGCAACAGGTAGCGCTCAAGTAAGGATTTCACTGGAAAAGAAGGTGAGCTTGCCGATAGCTTCAGGCAGGTTAATCTGTATGCTCAACGTCGGCAATGCTCAGACCCAAGATTTTGGAGCAACTTCCATGCCGACTACTATGAGCATGTGTACATGAAGATGAAGAATCCCGTTGTGAAGAGTCAATGGGTGAACATTGGGTACATGCAGTCGAAGAAGTATCCTGCCCTTCCGTGAGGTGGTTGAGTCCCTGGAGAGGCACGGACTGAAGGAACTATTTTCCTTTGAGAACGACTGGAACAATGAGGTCATCACCCAATTCTACTCCACCCTCTACTTTGCTCGTGGTGATGGAGACAATCTCACTTGGATGACTCATGGTTCCAAGTATAGTGTCACTTATGATGAGTTTGCAAGAATCCTCCACCTTGAACACACCTTGGATCATGATCTTGTTATCCACAATCTGCAACCCTTGGAGAAGGATGAGCTCAAATTTCCCTATGACACAAGGATGCCTTATGTCCCTCCAAATATCAATTATTTGAAGCCCTTCTATGTGGTCCTCAATAGAATTTTGAGGAAGACAATAGCCCCAAAAGATGGAGATGTGGGGACTATTCAAGGAACCTTGAGGACCCTAATGAAGGTCATTGGTGGGAGGAGACCGTTCAATGTCTTTGAATACATCTACAATGACATTGTGAACATCTCAATCACTCCAAACAGATCTTGCGGGTATGCCCCGTACATCATGTTCATGATTGAGAAGGTGACTGGACTTGAGTTTGTCAAGGATGTTCACCATACGGGGTTGAAACCGCAAAAGCCCACTGAGTACACTCTACCTTCGGCTCCTGATGCACCTCCATCCCCTGAAGCTGAGAGGAGGACTAAACAAACTTGGGATGTGAATGTCACTAGATCTTCAGCTGCTCCTCCTAGCTCTGCACCTGCTCATGAATCCTCCGGTGGTGTGCTCAAAATGCTCACCTCTATCTTTGCCTGCTGCCGCAAGATTGAAGTCAGGCAGAAGAAGCATCAGCAATATGTCAATGCCAACATCAAAGCTATCTGTGACAAGCTGGAAATTGAGCCGGTGGGATCCCCACCCGCCTTCGAGGACTCCAAGGAAGATTCTGCTCTGGCGAATGATGATGATGGTGGTGAAGATGAAGACCGGACCGAGACTGAAGAAGAGAGTGGCGATGAGTGATTCCCCTCAATTTTGCCCTTTTTTGGTGCCTTGATGCCAAAGGGGGAGAGATTGAGACTAGTAGCTTGAGACCATCTCTAGTTGGTGTCTTTATGTTTTTGTGATCAAGGACATGTACTTATTTTTAAAACATTGTAATGCACTATTTCTACTCTTATGTGTGATGCTTATTGTTGCTTGGATGATTATCTCAATGCTCATTATTGATTACCTTTACTTCATCACACCTTGTTGATCACACACCTGTTAGGCACCCCACCATAAGGTGTGTGCATATGTGAGAAGCTTTTTGTGGACTTATCATTACTCTCATATGTGCACACCTTATGAAAATCAAGATTTTATTCTCAATTGTGATATCTCAAATGGTTGTCACCAATCACCAAAAAGGGGGAGATTGTAAGTGCATCTAGGATATCCCTTGTGGGTATTGGCTAATTGATGACAAACATATGAGATCCTAATGAATCCACTGAGATGATTGCAGGACAAACAAGTGAAACAGCTCGGTGCACACAAAAAGGTGAAAAATGAAGTGGTGTTCAAAGAGAGATACTTTTATGAAGCTTGGAAGACTAAATGAGATTTTGAATGTATAGGGAGTGTATGAAAGACACACTCCAAGAGCTCACAACTTTGCACGAGGGTAAAGGATTAAAATTAACCTAACTTGCACAAAGCACCGGACTAGTCCGATCATGGACCGGACTAGTCCGTTCATCTTTCTGGAATCCCACTTATAGGGAGACCGAACTAGTCCGTGCATCCATTGGACTAGTCCATTGATGTTTCTGGAGTCTCTCATATTTAGGGACCGGACTAGTTCGATCATGGACTGGACTAGTCCGTTGAACTTTCTGGAATCTCCCATTCGTGGAGATCGGACTAGTCTGCGGACTAGTCCGATGAACTTTCTGGAGTCACCTTCACACAGCACCGGACTAATCTGAGCTTGGACCGGACTAGTCCGGCAGACTTTCTGGACTTCAAAATGCACAGTGACCGAGCAAGTCCGGACTTGCACCGGACTAGTCCGGTGTTAGGGTTTTTCAACGGCTACCTTTTGGAAACCCTATAAATAGAGAGTCCACAGCTTTCCTATTAACACACACGTCGAACACTGATCAAACAACAAACCCTAGCGCCGCCACTTCGTCCCAAGAGCCCAAAACACATCTCCCCACACATCTAAAGTGCAAAAAGAGTGAAATCAATTGAACACCTGGATTTGAGATTGGGATATTGTCGTTCTTTCACTGCGAGCTCTTGGGGTTTGATCTTTCGACACTCATACTCTGCATTGTAATACTTTTGAGTGTATTCGATCACTTCTTTTGTTGTAATTCTCGTGGGAGCCCTCAACGTGTGAGGTTGCCCCACAAACTTGGTGATTACCCGTGATAGTGAGATCAAGTCGGCCTTCGTGGTGACTTGAAGAGGGAAATGGTTGGAGACCCGGCTCTGTGTGAGCTTCCTCAATGAGGACGTAGATCTCGTGGTGAGATCGAACCTCGGGAAAAATTCGTGTGTCTTGCGCCTTATTTCATTTGAATTTTGTTCACTAGATCACTTAAGTGCTAAAACATCAACCTAAGGCAATTATAAGTTTTACATGCATTCTTATACTAATCTCAAATAAAAATATTAGTTGTTCTCATTTCCGCTGCTAAAGAAACTTAGAATCCCAATCAACACTTGATCAACACACATATTTTTAGCACACCGGGCAAGTCCGCCCACACGACCGGACTAGTTCGGCCAACCAAGGTTTGACGATTCTATTAAGTGTGCAGGTAATTCAAAAGGCCTATTCAACCCCCCCCCCCCCTCTAGGCCACATTCAATAAACAACCCCACCCCTTGGCTTGACATCTATTTGCCACTTTGCCACCCACACAAACCTTAGTTCGTGAATAGCCGTCACCAAGGAGGGAGAAAGAGATCTAGAACAAGAAGAAGAAGAGGAGGAAACGAAAGAGGATCAAGATCTCCATCAACTTCGCGTTCTTCTCAACAATTCACCATCAAGTTCTTCATCAACCCCAGATCATCAAGATCCAAGTGTTACCTCCAAGTTTCTTGATTCATTGGAGTTCTTAACACCTGGTATACCTTCTATTTCCTTTTCATACGTGAATTCAACACCAAATCTCCAAATTCACGTCGATCTAGAAAACCCTAGTTTGCCAGTTATGCGAAGTGCGCACTTGTTCGGTCCTTAGCGGACTAGTCTGATTTTTCCTCGCTAAATCGTGTTGAATTAATTATAGATTAGATCCAATCAACTCCAAACCTGTGTAGACTTCTTAATGGCCATTGTAATTGATTAATAAATATTATTAACAACTCATTAACTAGTTTTACATTACAATTGCATTAATCATGCAAGTAATGTCATGTTGAGTAATGTTTATGCACTCTTTGATTGTATTCTTGTCTTGTATGTTTATTTTGCAGATTAGACAGATTGGCGCTAGAGAGTGCCGCAGAGGATCTCCAGCACCAAGAGTTTGAAGTCTTTGATCTAAACCAATCCCAAGAGCAAGGCAAGTGTCCTTGAAGTATATTGATCATGTTTTAAAATAAATGTTTGGTTTGCAAAATTGCATGCTTGTGTCAATTTGATGGGAATCCTATGATAGGAAGTTTACTAGATTTTTTAACTACCCTTGTCAGCTGGAATACATGGTAGAGAGTCGGGAAAGGTTTTTTACCTTTATGCTTCGGTTAATTAATTGGGATGGGAAGACAACTACAATACTACACACTAATGATGCATTTATGAGATTATGATTAACATGAAATGGTTAATGTAATGTGGTAACGGGTGATCTAAGCAAGCCTGGTATGCAGATGGGTTGGATGTTATGGTGGTTTGCTTGCTTTAGATCTAAGGACCGGTTCATGCGAGAATAAGCCAGGACTACAGTGCCACCACGAGGCCAAGTATGAGTGCGGCATAGCTGATTAATTAGGGCTTTGCCAGTGCTATTTGGACCATTAAGGATGCTCGGGGAAGGGGTAGTCAGATTGGGTTTGTTGATGATTGGTGGGACTACCCTGGGATCCGAATGGCTCAAGAGGGGACCCTTTGTTGAAGATGTGCTTTGTAGGAGAAATCGCCACCGGTGAAACCTCTGTGGGGTCTAAATAGGCTAGTAATCCCTTTGTAAAGGCTAGTTTGTGATCTCTTGGCCACACACCGATGGAAGTGTGAGACGACATAAAAGAGGTTCTAGACACTGCAAGGTGTTGAAATCACAAACACATGGGTAAAGCTGTACAACCTCTGCAGAGTGTGTATAAAAACTATCATGATAGCCGTGCTCCCGATTATGAGCACCTGGACAACTTCCATGATTGGAGGGAACTTAGTATTGGGATGGTTTCCTGATGGATATGGTTTGGTAATGGTTATGGTTATTGTTGACAACGTGGTTATGGCTAGATAATGGATTAATTTCTGGTATGGATATGGTTATTGGTAATAAGAAATCTGGAATTTGGATGATGATAATGAATATGGACTAGTATCATGAGTATTATATGGTTATTATGGGTTTACTTCACATACATATGATATATTGCTTTTGAAATGTTTTAATGTACTTTTCAGCATTTAGCCATCATTATTGTCATCATTTGAATCAGCTACATGTCATACTTTCCACACTTGCTGAGTACGACATGTACTCACCCTTGCAATTCCCCCACCAATAGTTGCAGGTCGGGATTGGGAGTTTAATGATGATAATGTGGAGTTCTAGGCCGTGTCTACTGTCATCTTTACCTGTGGAGTGTTGGGAGCTGCGCATACATATATATCCCTTATGCTTAGTTTTCTTATTTAGTTATTTCCGCTGCATTAATTCAAACTTGTCATTAATATTCATTAGAGCTTGTATTAGAGGATAATATGGTTTTTTAATAAAAGTGCTTAATCAATATTATTCTTTGGTAATTTTATGTATAATCTTTTGTGATTGCACTCGTGAATGTGTGTTGAATGTCCTGGGCACACATATGCGTTCACTTGTTTCATTTTCGAAACCAGGTGTCACATATTGGTCTCAAAGGCACAGGTTGACCGTAGGACACTGCCTAGATAGAATGGACACTTTAGAGCACATAAGAACACTCAGGAATCGATGTGTTTTTGTTTGGTGTGCTGTTTGCTATATATTGTTTGCTTGTGTGCTTAATAGAGGATCTGGGGATGCTCTAGCATTGCCATGTCCACCTAGGCTAGTTAGTTGTTTAGTTTCATATCACTTGATGCATATAGTTGGGGACGTTTCTAAATTCTCATCTCTTGCTTTTTCTTCATATGGTGAGGACCCGCAACCAGAGGGATGGCAATGATGATGAGGAGAACCATGGAGCACCTCAGAACAACAATGGACAAGGACGTGCTCATGGAGCTATCAACATTGAGCAGCTTTTGGCTATGCAGAACCAGCTCATGCAGACCATGATACAGATAATGGGACAGCTGCAGGCTGGTAACGTCAACAATCAGCCCCACATGCCTCCACCGCCACCCCCACCTCTACATAACCGGTTGGGAGAGCTTATGAGGACTAAGCCACCAACCTTTGCTTAAGCCGCTGACCCTATGGAAGCTGATTATTGGCTCAAGTCTGTGGAGAAGAAGCTAGCTATTGTCCAATGCAGTGACCGAGGAGAAGGTTCTATTTGCTTCTCATCAACTAGTGGGAGCGGCTGCGGATTGGTGGGATTCCTTATGTAATGCTCATGAGAATCAAGAGAGGATCATCTGGGCGGAATTCAAGGAGAGTTTCCATTCTCATTATGTACCGGAAGGTGTTATTATTTTGAAGAGGCAAGAATTTGTGAACCTGAGGCAGGGAAGATCGAGTGTGGGTGAATATCTCAATACATTCACTCAACTTTCAAGGTATGCCCCTGAAGATGTTAGTCAAAACAGCCGAAAGCAATATCTGTTTACGAGGGTCCTTAACAATGGGATCCAAGTGCAATTGCTCAATTGTGATTATGCCAACTTCCAGAAGCTTGTGGACAAAGCGATTGTGGTTGAGAATAAGGTCCGTCAGATGGAGCAAGACAACAAGAGGAAGGCGCCATACCAAGGACAGCAACAAGGAAGTCATGTGTGCTCTTGCTTCGTGCCACCCAATGCGCCTTACTCCAGCTCCTCTGTGCCTACTCATCGCCCTGGATTTGCACCGCGCCCAGCTCAGTTTGTAAAGCAGCGCCCTGTTATGCAAGCACCTAGGCCTCCAGTGCCTTATGCACATCGTGCTAATTTTCCTAGCAAATGTTTAGAACCAAGCTCGCCCCAATAATTCTGGTGGAGTAAAGAAGTGCTATACTTGTGGAGAAGCTGGACACTTTGCACACCAATGTCCTAAGTCAGGCCTTGGTCAAGGAAGCAATGCGCCGAGGCAAAACCCAAGACCCAATGGAGGACACCCGCAAGGAAACCGTGGACAGCAGAATTTCGCTCGTAGAAACGTGAACCATGTCTCTACGGAGGATGCTCAACAAGCGGATGACGTGGTGATTGGTATGTTTCTCGCAAACTCCAACCCATCGACTATGTTATTTGAGTCTGGAGCATCGCATCCATTCGTTGCATCGAAATATGTTGCCAAGTATAGTTTGCCTATCTCTCATATGAAGTTTACTCTATTGGTTAAGTCTCCTGGAGGAGAGATGAGGACAAATATAGTATGTCCAAAAGTAAGCCATAGAATAAGGGGGGGGGGGGGGTAGATTTCTTCGCCAACCTCATTGTTTTGGATTCCCAAGGATTGGACATTATACTTGGTATGGGCTGGTTGAGGAAGCACAATGGAGTTATTGAATGTGCCACGAAGACGGTGAAGTTTACCAATGAGGAAGGGATCACCGTACAATTTGAAGCATCTCAAACCGCACCAAAGCAATTGGAGCTGAATCATATGGATGGTGCCGCAATTGAGGACATTCTGGTGGTGTGTGAATTTCTGGACATGTTTCCAGATGAGTTGCTAGGTATGCCACCTGATCGAGACATTGAGTTTTTTATTGATTTAATACCTGGAACTGCACCTATAGCTAAGAGGCCATATAGGATGCCTCCTAAGGAATTAGCGGAGCTCAAGAAGCAGATTCAAGAGCAACTAGAGAAGGGGTTCATTCGCCCTAGCTCTTCACCTTTTGGAGCACCCGTTCTATTTGTGGACAAGAAGGATGAGTCACAAAGGATGTGTGTAGATTATCGAGCTCTCAACGAGGTAACAATCAAGAACAAGTACACCTTGCCCCGTATAGAAGACTTGTTTGATCAGATGAATGGTGCTTGTGTCTTCTCTAAGATTGATTTGAGGTCGGGATACATTCAAATGAAGATTAGACCATCGGACATACCCAAGACAGCTTTTAGGACACAATATGGATCTTATGACTACACCGTGATGTCCTTTGGATTGACCAATGCGCCTTCCTAATTTATGTACCTCATGAACAAGGTCTTCATGGACTACATGGATAAGTTCGTTGTGGTGTTCATTGATGACATCATGATCTACTCAAAGGATGAGAAGGAACATGAGGAACACTTGAGGCTTACGTTGCAGAAATTCAGGGAGCATCAATTGTACGCCAAGTTCAGCAAGTGTCAGTTTTGGTTAAGGGAGGTGTCGTTTTTGGGTCATATCATCTCTGGAGGAGGAGTATCAGTCGACCCCGGAAAAGTGAGGGATGTGTTAAAATAGGAACCACCGCAAAAATGTAAGGGAAATAAGGAGTTTTCTTGGGACGGCTGGATATTACCGTCGATTTATCAAGGACTTTTCCAATATAGCCATGCCAATGACGGAATTTCTAATGAAGGGGAAAGCGTTTCAATGGACCCAATCATGTCAAGAGAGTTTTGAGGAATTGAAGAAAAGGTTAACTACAGCCCCAATTTTAGTATTGCTGGACGTGAGCAAGAGTTTTGATATTTATTGTGATGCATCGAGACAAGGACTCGGATGTGTGCTCATGGAAGAAGGTCAAGTGGTCGCCTATGCATCAAGACAATTGAAGAAACATGAGCAGAATTACCCAACATGTGATTTCGAACTTGAAGCCGTGGTACACACATTGAAAATTTGGAGACTCTACATCCTTGGACATAGGTGTGAATTTTATACAGATCACAAGAGTCTTAAGTATATTTTCACGCAAACGGATCTGAATTTGAGGCAACGAAGATGGTTGGAGCTCATCAAGGATTATGATTTGGGGATCAATTATCATCCAGAGAAGGCTAATGTAGTGGCTGATGCCTTGAGCCGGAAAGGAGTAAGAACCGACTTATGGTTCGAGAATTACCATCCGAGTTATGTAAGGAGTTTGAACGGTTGAAAATCGGATTCATCAATGGGGATGATGGAGTTAAATCTGACTTTGGAGCAAGAAATTCGAGAGGGTCAAACGAAGGATGAGAAAATCCAAGAAATCAAGAAAAGGACCCAAGAAGAGAGAGAATTCAGATTTGATGAGGATGAACGTGGTACTCTATATCTTGGTAAGAGGATTGTTGTGCCTAATGTGAAACATATTCAGGAGACAATACTAAAGGAGGCACATGACTCACCATACTCAATTCACCCTGGTTGTACGAAGATGTACAAGGACTTGAAGACATGCTATTGGTGGGATAGCATGAAAAAGGACATAGTTGAATATGTAGCATTGTGTGATGTGTGTCAACGAGTCAAGACGAAACATCAAAGGCTAGCTGGATTACTGCAACCAATTAAGATCCCGGAATGGAAATGGGAAGAGATCGGTATGGACTCTATAGTTGGATTGCCGCGTACTCAGTCCGGTTATGACTCAATTTGGGTAATTGTAGATCAGTTGACCAAATCAGCTCATTTCATCCCTGTGAAGACCAAGTATACAGCTGCACAATTGGCCGAAATAGACATGGAGCATATTGTGTGTCGACATGGGGTCCCAAAGAAGATAGTCTCGGATATAGGTTCTCAATTTACCTCCAGATTTTGGCAGAAATTGCATGAAGCATTGGGAACAAGGTTAAATTTTATCTCAACATATCACCCTCAAACGGATGGACAAACCAGGACGACCAATCAAATTTTGGAGGACATGTTAAGAGCTTGTGCTTTAAAGAATGGGAAAGGTTGGGACAAGAGCTTGCCATATGCAGAATTTTCCTATAACAATAGTTATCAAGAAAGCTCGAAGATGTCACCTTATGAAGCCCCATATGGAAGGAAGTGTAGGACACCCTTGTTTTGAAGTGAGACAGGGGAGAATCAAGTATTTGGACCCGATGTGTTGCTAGAAGCTGAAAACCAAGTTCAGGTTATTCGGGAATACTTGAGGGATGCTCAATCAAGACAAAAGGGCTATGCGGATAATAGGAGAAGAAAACTCACCTTTGAAGTGGGAGACTTTGTTTACAGGTTTCACCAATGAGAGGTCATAAGAGGTTTAACATAAGAGGCAAGCTAGCACCTCGGTACATTGGGCCATTAAAGATTTTGGACAAAAGAGGAGAAGTAGCATATAAGTTGGAGATGCTGGCTCATCTTTCAGATGTCCATGATTTGTTTCATGTTTCCCAGATCAAGAAGTGTTTAAGGGTACTGGAAGAACAAGTGCCAATGGAAGAATTGGAACTAGAGGAAGACTTGACTTATGCTGAGCAACCGGTCAAAATCTTGGAAACTAAGGAGAGAGTCACAAGGAACAAGGTGATTCGATGGTGTAAAGTGCAATGGAAGCACCACAAAGAAAAAGAAGCAACATGGGAGCTAGAAGATGATCTCAGGAAGGAATTTCCCTATCTTTTCTCTTCCACGTCAAATCTCGAGGGCAAGATTCATTTTAAGGGGGGTAGGTTTGTAAAACCCTCATTTTCATCCATCATGCATTGCATAGATTCCAATACATGTTTAATACTGAGCAACATAAAAAGAAACAAGTTTAAATTGAATTTAGAGTTAAACCGCACTTAAGAATTCTGGGAAGTGCGTACTAGTCCGATTTTGGTGCGGACTAGTCCGATTTCTCTCTAACCTCGATCAGACTTGTCCGTTTTTCTGTGGACTAGTCTGTTTTTGCCTCTCGACACTTTCGGACTTGTTCGGTCCTATGCGGACTAGTCCGTTGTTCCAATTCCCTTAGAAATTTCTTAAAGTCCCTGGACTTGTCCGGACTAGTTCGGTGTTCCAGAGGACTTGTCCATTTTCCTCTCTGACTAAAGTCGAAATTGTCCAATTTTAGACCAGACTTGTCTGTTTTCCCCTCCGGATAAGTTCGAACTTGTCCGATGTCCAGTACAGACTTCTCCGATTTCTCTCTGTCCAACTTCAAACTAGTCCGGCCCTTTTCGGACTTGTCCGTTAAATTGTGACTCTGAGTTGATCTTTTGTTTCACGATTTGTTTCTTAGGTTTTATATTAAGTGGGCCTAGGGACGTGGTGCCTAACTCTTTTAGAGCCCATGTGGGACTCTAAACCGACCCCTACTCATCTCAAAACTTGAAATCCATCTAACCCTAGCGTCCACCTCTATATAAACAACCCTACCCCTTGGCTTGACATGTATTTGCCACTTTTCCACCCCACACAAACCCTAGTTCGTGAATAGCCGCCACCAAGGAGGGAGAAAGAGATATAGAACAAGAATAAGAAGAGGAGGAAACGAAATAGGATCAAGATCTCCATCAACTTCGTTCCTCGTCAACAATTCACCATCAAGTTCTTTATCAACCCTAGATTGTCAAGATCCAAGTGTTACCTCCAAGTTTCTTGATTCATTAGAGTTCTAAACACCTGATATACCTTCTATTTCCTTTTCCTTACTTGAATTCAACCCCAAATCTCCAAATTCTCGTCGATCTAGAAAACCCTAGTTTGCCAGTTATGCGAAGTGCGGACTTGTCCAACCCCTAGTGGACTAGTATGTTTTTTCCTGGCTAAATTGTGTTTAAATAATTATAGATTAGATCCAATCAACTCCAAATCCGTGTAGACTTCTTAATATCCATTATAATTGATTAATAAACATTATTAACAACTCATTAACTAGTTTTACTTCACAATTGCATTAATCATGCATGTCATGTCATGTTGAGTAATATTTGCGCACTCTTTGATTGTATTCTTATCTTGTATGTTTATTGTGCGGATTAGACGGATTTGCGCTAGAGAGTGCCACGGAGGATCTCCAACACCAAGAGGTTGATGTCTTTGATTCGAACCAATCCCAAGAGCACGGCAAGTGTCCTTGAAGCATATTGATCCTATTTTAAAATAAATGTTTTGTTTGAAAAATTGCATGCTTGTGTCAAATTTGATGGGAATCCTATGATAGAAAGTTTACTAGATTTGTTAACCACCCTTGTCACCTGGAATACATGGTAGAGAGTCAGGAAGGGCTTTTTACCTTTTTGCTTCGCTTAATTAATTGGGATGGGAAGACAAATACAATACTACACATTAATGATGCATTTATGAGATTATGATTATTATGAACTGATTAATGTAATGTGGTAATGGGTGATCTAAGCAAGCTTTGTATGTGGATGGGTTGGATGTTATGGTGGTTTGCTTGCTTTAGATCGAAGGACCGGTTCATGCGAGAATAAGCCAGGACAACAGTGCCACCACGAGGCCAAGTATGGCTGCGGCGTAGCTGATTAATTAGGGCTTTGCCAGTGCTATTTGGACCATTAAGGATGCTCGGGGAAGGGGTAGTCGGATTGGGTTTGTTGATGATTGGTGGGGCTACCCTGGGATCCGAATGGCGCAAGAGGGGGCCCTTGGTTGAAGATGTGCTCTGTAGGAGACATCGCCACTGGTGAAACCTTAGTGGGGTCTAAACAAGCTAGTAATCCCTTTGTAAAGGCCATTTTGTGATCTCTTGGCCACACACCGATGGAAGTGTGAGATGGCATAATAGAGGTTCTAGTCACTACAAGGTGATGAAATCAAAAACATTGGGGTAAAGCGGTACAACCTGTGCAAAGTGTGCATAAAAACTATCATGATAGTCATGCTCCCGGTTATGAGCTCCTGAACAACTTCCATGATTAGAGAGAACTTGTTATTGGGATGGTTTTTGGGATGGATATGGTTTGGTAATGGTTATGGTTATGGTTGACAACATGGTTATGGCTGGATAATGGATTAATTTCTGGTATGGATATGGTTATTGGTAATGAGAAATCTGGAATTTGGATGATGATAATGAATATGGATTGGTATCATGATGATTATATGGTTTATGATGTGTTTACTTCACATACATATGATATATTGCTTTTCTAATGTTTTAATGTACTTTTTAGCACTTAGCCATCATTATTGTCGTCATTTGAATCAACTAGATGTGATACTTTAAACACTTGCTGAGTACGACATGTACTCACCCTTGCGATTCCCCCACCATCAGTTGCAGGTCAGGATTGGGAGTTTAATGATGATAATGCGGAGTTCTAGGTCGTGTCTACTGTCAGCTTTGCCTGTGGGGTGTTGGGAGTTGCGCATACAAATATATCCCGTATGCTTAGTTTCCTTATTTAGTTATTTCCGCTACATTAGTTCAAACTTGTCATTAAAATTCATTAGAGCTTGTATCGGAGGATAATATGGTTGTGTAATAAAATTACTTAATTCATCTTGTTCTGTGATAATTTTCTATATACTCTTTTGTGAATGCACTCATGTATGTGTGTTGAACGTCCTGGGCACACTTATGCGCTCACTTGGTTCATTTTTGGAACCTAGTGTCACACTACCCATATATTATCAACTTGCCCTTGTCTTGATAATTTATTAGTATCCCATAGCTTGATCATAAGAGTAGTGTTTATCTCACTCCATTTCCTTCCTTTGGGATAAATACGATACCCTTGGGAATACTCTAGGGTGAAATGCTACACGAAAGTTTCCGTGCGCTTACGGACCTCATCTCTTTCAAGAGATGATCTGTGATGTTAGTAACCATCAATACCCGCCACACTGTCGACAGGGCCCGAAGCCTCAGGGTTGCCGAAGGTCGAGGCCTGCTGGAGCTTTCGTGGGCTTCGGTAAGGCATTCTTACCAATGCTTTCTTCATTATCTCACCTGTTCTTATATCTTGGACAAATTTTGGTTTTGACCTGCAAGTCTATGTCAGCTGTTGTGATGCCTCTACCAACGGGGGTAGTGTCCTGGAGCGCTGCGATGTTGGCCCAGGAGGCTACAGCTGTACCGGCATAGCAGACCGCCAAGCCTGTACAAGAGAGCACTGCTCCGATGTCCGTACCTTGCGTGGTTAGTGAAGCATCTTTGGCTTCTATGCCGGAGGCACCTCCAGTCATCATGCCAGAGGCAATGTCGGAGTCGGCTCAGCGGGGTGAGGGTCTGGCCTCCGCGGCTGCTGATCTGACAGGTGGCTTCTGGTAGCACCGCAACTCCCGCTCAGTCCCCGGGGACAAGGTCCCAAGTACTGGTGGTCTCGCCTTCACCGCCGTGGGAGGAAGAGGTCCCCAAGATGATCATCGGGTGACCATCAATAACTTCAGCGCAGCCAGAGTGCCTCTCTGACCTCATGGACTCAGCGCACTCTAGCATCAACCTGGTGCAATCCAACCTCTGCCAGGCGCAGGGGGCTCTCGCCGCAGAGTGGGAGAAGCTACGTGCTAAGGGCGAGTGCCTCTAAGCCTGGGAGGACCTTCTAAGGTCTAGGATCACCGAGGCAAAGGCGAAGTACCAGAAGGAGCGTGAGGAGTTGGAGCTGAGGCACCGCTTGGCGAAGGCCATGGACGCAATGTCCCAAAAGATTCTAGCCGATGCTAAGGTAGCCAACGACACGGATGAGGGTCGCCTGCATGCCCTTGAAGAGGGTAAAGAGGCCCTAGGTCATCGCGAAGCCGCTGTTCCTGAGCAGGAGGCTGCTATCGCTGAGCAAGAGGTGGCAGCCCAGGCAATGATGGCTCGGGTTGAGGCAGTCGGGATAGGCTGTAGTCCCGCCTCGAAGACCTTGAGCTTCGGAAGAGCGACTTTGCGTGGGATTGGGTGCAACACTTAGCTGAGCATCAGGAACTCCTCCTGCAAGATCTTGACATCCAGGCCCGGGAGAACACACGGAGCGCTACGCCCTAGAGCTCGATCTGCAGGAGCGTCAACTGGCTCAGCGTCTGGAAGCTAAGGGTAGAGCGATGGTGGAGATAATGGCATCCCATGTCTTGGTGTGCTACCGGAGTCGGTACACTGAGATGCCACTGGAGTCGATTTTCGAAGGTCCTGTCGAGGAGCACGAGGAAACGGCGGCGACAGAGGTCAAGGATGCCACCAAACATGTCGTCGTGCAATTTTCCAGGGATTGAGGTTGGCTGCCCATCTTTGTATTCGGAGTTCGCTGCTTTGTAGATATTCTTCAATGAATTTGACTTTGTGTTTGTTTTCTTGGCTTGTCTTGTGCTTCCCAAATTGTTGCCCCATGTCCTTAGCTTCGTAAGGTCTTAAAGATCTTTAGTTGAGTTCATTAACTTTTGAGGGGCCAATGCTTGCACAGTTGACACGACTTATTTGTCGTCCGTTGACGTCCTACCTATGGAACCCTCTTAGAGCCCCCTTGGTAGGTGTTGCCAGGTGGCTGGGCACGCCTACCACTTCACCGCAGGATGTCTTCAACGGGCCCCTAGCGGAGCAGGGGAGTATGAGTGGTTGACCTCGGTGTGGCCCTTCCAGAGGCGCTGAGCTTTTTCTGAGTGGAGACGTCGACGGCAGGTCCCCTAGGTGGTGCTGGAGCTGGCTACTCCGGCGTTGCCCACCATCATCGCAAAAACGTCGATGGCAGGCCCCCTGGGTGGTGCCAGAGCTGGCTGCTCTGGCATCGCCCACCATCATCGTAGAGTCGTCGACGACAAGCCTCCTGGGTGGTGCGGGAGCTGGCTGCTCCAGCGTTACCCACCATCATCGTAATGTTTTTGACGGCAGGCCCCTTGGGAGGTTCCAGAGCTGGCTGCTCTGGCATCGCCCACCAAAGTCGCAGAAATATCGATGATAGGCCCCCTGGGTGGTGCCGAAGCTGGGTGCTCCGGCATCGCCCACCATAATCGTAGAGTTGTCGATGACAGGCCTATGAGAGGTGCTGGAGCTAGCTGCTCCGGTGTCACCTACCATCATCACAAAAACGTCGACGGCAGGCCCCCTAGGTGGTGTCGGAGCTTGGTGCTCCGGAGTCAGCCACCATCATTGTAGAGTTATCGACGGCAAGCTCCTTAGGAGGTGCCGGAGTTGGATACTATGGCGTCATCCACCACCAATATGTAGCACTTCGACGGCTGGCCCCTCGTGTACAGCCTAGCACAAGAGAACCCTGTTAGCAACAAGAGTGGGGCAGCAGAGTGTACTCACTTATCAGCGCTTGTTGTTGTCGTCAACATGATGAGACATCAATGGCAGGCCCCTTGGGTGGTGCTAGAGCTGGCTGTTCCAGCATCGCCCACCATTGTCATTAAGTCGTCGACGGCAGGCCCTTTGGGAAGTGCCGGAGCTGGCTTCTCTGGCGTCATCTACCACCAATGTGTAGCACTTTGATGGCAGGCCCTTTTCATCGCTTGTTGGTGTCGTCAACATGCTGAGACGTCGACGGTAGGCCCCTTGGGAGGTGTCGGAGCTGGATGCTCCGACGTCATCCACCACTGATGTATAGCACTTCGACGGTAGGCCCCGTGGGAGGTGCCGGAGCTGGCTGCTCCGGCATCATCCACCACTGATGTGTAGCATTTTGACGGCAGGTCCCTGGTGTACAGGCCATCACAAGAGAATCCTGTTAGCAACAAGAGCGGGGCAGGAGAGTGTACTCACTTATCAACGCTTGTTGCTATCGTCAACATGCTGAGATGTCGATGGCAGACCCCTTGGGAGGTGTCGGGGCTGGCTGCTTCGACGTTGCCCACCATCATCGCAGAAACATCGACGGCAGGGCCCCTAGGAGGTGCCGTAGCTGGCTGCTCTGGCGTTGCCCACCATCGTCACTGAAACGTTGACGACAGGCCCCCTGGGAGGTGCCGGAGCTGGCTGCTCTGGCGTTGTCCACCATCGTCATTGAGTCGTCGACGTCAGGCCCTTATCAAATATCCTCAACATGCTGAGGCGTCGACGGCAGGCCCCCTGGGTGGTGCTAGAGCTGGCTGCTCCTGCGTTGCCCACCATCATTGTTAATCGTCGATGGAAGACCCCTGGGGAGGTGTCGGAGCTTGCTGCTCCAGCATCATCCACCACCAATTTGTAGCACTTCGACAGCATCCCCCCCCCCCCCCCCCCCCAGGATGTGTCGGAGCTGGCTGCTCTGTTGTCATCCACCATCGATGTGTAGCACTTCAACGGCAGGCCCCTGGTGTACATGCCACCACAAGAGAACCTTGTTAGCAACAAGAGTGGGGCAAGAGAGTGTACTCACTTATCAGCACTTGTTGCTGTCGTCAACATGCTGAGACGTCAACAGTAGGCCCCTTGGGAGGTTCCAGAGCTAGCTGCTCTGGCATCACTCACCATCGTTGCATAAACATCGACGGCAGGCCCCATGGGAGGTGTCGGAGCTGGCTTCTCTAGCTTCACCCACCATCGTCATTGAATCATTGACGAGAAGCCCCTGGTGTACTGGTTACCACAAGAGAACCTTGTTAGCAACAAGAGTAGGGCAGGAGAATGTACTCATTTATTAGCGCTTGTTGTTGTCATCAATATGCTGGGACGTCAACGCCAGGCCCCTTGGGTGGTGCCGGAGCTGGCTGTCCTGCACACATTAAAGGAGAGACTAGTTTGCTTGCCAGTTTTACTTGTTCTTCTCTATTAGCTTTGTCATGTCTTACTGTCCTGAGTTGACAGGCGGGGCTTGGGTAATTCAATGTGTTAGGTTCGAGGTCTGGCTCCCGCAATTCTTAGGGTGCGATCCTTCCGGCCCCCTGTACTTGGCCGCATCGCTAAGAGGCAGGGTGTGCGTGTTTGGGGTACAGGACCAGGATAAGCAGTTTACATGCCCTAGACCTCCGACTTGGCTTAGGCCTTTCCTTGGAGGCCTTCCGACTTCACATAACTCCAAGGATGGGGGAAGCCACGAGAACCCTTCACACATCGCGGGTACCTCAAGCAAGCCCGCCTGTAGTAGGATTGCACGACTCCAACAAGGGTGGGAAATAGAGTGTACAACCGTGTACATGAAGGAAATATACAGTAAACGAGTCTAGCATGGTTGATCCTAAAATTAGCGCGTAATTTAAATGAACATTGTTGGGGAACACATGAAGTAATACATTGATTCTTTTAGGTCGATATTCATAGGAGGAGACGGGTAATAGCCTGCTTTCGAATGCCGAGGGAGGCAGGGTGCACAGGCTTAGGGTTTAGGACCAGGCTAAGCTAACTACTCACTCCGGATCTGACCCTCCCGGAGCTTGGTTGTCCTAAATGCTGCTCCTTGACACTATGAACACCTTCACACTATCCTATTGAGCTAATATATACATGGTGCCCAAAGCTCCGAGGGTAGCTGTGATGGTTTCCGGGCTACTTGTCGTCGATGGGTACAAGTGGGGCGTTGAGCAGGCGTTCCTACTTTCTGCCTTGGCCTCCCGCCTTGCAAGTGGTCTGAGCAGAGCCTAGAACTGATCTTGATAGCTTTGACGGGAGTGGCAGTGCTATCGGTAGGCTGCAGGCGGGGTGCAGCGGGTGAGCCGCGCTGGCACAGGCTCGACTGATGCTGACTCATCCCAGCGCCACCCCTGGCTCGTGCTGTGCCTGCTGTGAGGGCTTGGCGCTTCTCCAAGGCTAATACCACAGTAGTGCGATCTCCGCAGATCCTTAGGATGCCAGAGGGGGTTGGCATCTTCTGGATAAGATAGCCGTAGTGGGCTACGACCATGAATCGGTACAGGGTAGGCCTGCTGATGATGGCCTTGAAGGGGAGGCTGATGTCTGCGACGTGGAACAAGATGTTGTTGGCTGTCCCAAAGGTCACTCAGAGGTTGATGTTGCCGTACAGGATGATGTTCCCTGGCCCCACCCCCGAGAACAGGCTCGAGGTTGTGAGCTTCGACACGGGGATTTGCAGTTGGTTGAAGGTTGTATAGCTCATGATATTGAGGCTGGCCCCGCCATCGATCAAGACATAGTGGAGCTTGACGTTGGCAATGGTGGGGGCGACAAGGAGAGGTAGGATCCTAGCTCCTTCCATGTTCATGGGGCAGTCGGAGGCATCGAAGCTAATTGGTGTCTCCATCCATCGGTGATGCGGCTTCGTGGTGTCAGTTGGATCCAGCAACGCTACCACTCAGTGCAGGGTCTTGAACGCATTCTAGGACGTGGGTACCCAAGATCCCCCACAGATGATGTGGAATACTTTGCGATGCTCGTGGTCACCGTTGAGGTGAGGTTCTTATCCTTGTGTACCGTTTCAACGGCTCGTTCAGGATTTTAGAACACCATCTCCACGTCTTTGCCAACCTGGTGGTCGACTTTTTGTGGCCTGATCTTGCCGCCGCTCTCAATCTTGATGCTTGCCCTGTGATGAAAGCGCAACCACTTTTTTGAGGGAAAAATCCCCTACATGGCACGCATCAAAGTGTTAATGCGACACTTCCTCCGGATCTGCTAAGGAGCAGCCCGCGGAGGTTCTTTGATCAGTAGGGCTTAGTCCTTCATCAAGTGATTGCGTGTATCAGAGTATGAGATAGTGGTTTTTACATGGTTTGGGACGCAAGAGCATGACACCCTACTCCATAGTGAGGTGGTATTGCTGATGTGTGTTTGTGTGTGTGGGATTGATTGGCTGTCCTTTGTAATGGTGGCGGTCTAATCCATTTATAGACAGGGCCAGACGCCGTACAAGTGGGGTCCGGGGCTCGATAGGTGGCCTCGAAGTGATCTTATCCTAAAGATCTAAGGCTTCTCGCATAAGCTTCCTCTGACCGTGGCTTGAAGACTCGTCGTCTTGCTGCCTCAGTTGCCAGTAGCCCATGCGTAGTCATTGATGGTGGCAGGGAATGTCCCATCCATCTGTCCCTAGCGCCGTAAGCTACCCACTTGGTGGAGTGGGGTAGGCCTGTTGCACCTTCAATGCGATGCAATTGGGCGCAGCGGTACCTGACAGCAGGCGTGCGCCGCACCACGTGCCAGGGGTAGACTCAAGTCAAGGCGCACCAACCTCTTAACTATCGCAACCCACCACCTAGGGCAAATTGCAGGGTTCTTGATTGCGCGTATGACAGTGGTGAGATAGTGGTTTTACTTTGTTCAAGCCGTTGGAGCATAATACCCTACTCCACAGTGAGGTTGTATTGCTGGTGTGTACGAGTGTATAGCATGTGTATGCGTTAGATTGGGGATCCTTTGTAACGGTGGCGGTCGGGTCCTTTTATACACAAGGTAGGATGCCTTACAAGTGGGGTCTGGGGCCCAAAAGGTGGCATCGATGCAATATTATCCTAAAGATCTAAGATTTCTGCCATAAGCCTCCTTTGACCTGGCTTGAAGACCTGCCGTCCTGCCGCCTCCTATGCCATTGGTCCATGCATCGTTGCTGATGATGTCAGGGGATGTCCCGTTCGTCTGTCTTGTCACTATAAGTTGCCCACTTGGCAGAGCGACGTAGGCCTGTGGCGTCTTCACTTGTATGTGATTGGGCACAACAGTCCCCGACCATTGGCATGCTCTGTGTTATCCGCCAGAGGTGTGTGCATGTCTTCAATGCTTGATTTAGACAGAGTGTACCATCCCTTAACTCCCGCACCCCACCATCCAGCCAAGTTGCGGGACACGTGGCAGCTCCGGGGCTGGCGACTTCTGGGGAGGACAAGTCCGGTACTTCGAGGCATGTGGCAGCACCGTTTCCCTTCGGCGCACGTGAAAACTCCGGAGCCCTTCTCTCCAGGAGTTGTCCGGCCTGGTGCTTCGAGCCACGTGGTTGCACCGGAGCCCACTCGTAAAGTGGAGTGTGGCCCCGTCTAGCCAAACACATGGCAGCTTAGGAGCCCATTGTTGACGGTCCTTAAGTGCCATATTTAGACCGTCAATTCACCTCATAATGTGCACAAAAGAGAATCAAAATGTAGAGTTAGGGTTAAGAACTAACCAATTCCACAAGTGTTGGTGTTTATTTGTGTATAGGTAAATTTAGACTCAAAATAACAAGACATGTGGGGTGTAATCCATAAAAGGGTTTCGATGAATCAGACGATGCCACATGTCATCACTTGGATCAAATGACCCATAAATAGAAGTATGTGAGGTCATGCAACGGTGTAGCACCAATATGAGTCAAGGGGACCCACCTGGAAGAGACCTGGAGAAAGCATAGCCCCAACGGGGCCAAGACCAGGTCGGCCGACCCCCCTAGTCGGCCGACTTGTTCTTGCCCCAAAAACCGGTCAAACGTCACATGTTGGCTCCTCCCGGCTTGAAGAGGTCATGGGTGACTGATTCACGCGCATTTGGTGGCGGGAACCAACTCTACTCCCCCTATAAATAGAACCCCACACCTCACTTCACACACACACTCACACCAAAAGTTGCGAATAGAACACCAGTCCATAGGTTTAGAGTAGTCCTAGAGGCTGCTAAGTAGAAGGAGAGTGTGGTGAAGAGTTTGGGAGAAGGAGGCTTGGGCTTGTCAAGTCCCTCTTCTACACTTGTACCCCTACAAAGGTGTTATTCAAATCAAGTAAGCCATTGTGAATTCAATTCAAGTTTGATTCTCAATTCATAGTAGTTTTCACAAGTAGTTACTTGTGGGTTCATTGCTTTAATTCATTAGAGGATCTAGTTGTAGCTTTGTGTTCGAAACAACTAGAGTTGTGATTTAGAACGTAAGTGTGGTGCTTAGGTTAGAAATCACCAGTGAATATCTCGTAGACCCACGGGTTGAAGAGGTAGCAGTAGGTGGTGACAGCCCTATATGTTCTTTGTAATCCTCCATGTTTGGCTATGCCATAGGATCTTGGCGGGAGTCGCCTAGTGTTGCTAGGGGTAAACCCATGCCCGAAGCGAGCGGTTACCGCAAATTCCTTTGAATTAGAATCAATACTTTAAATTCCTCTCTCTTCCTTACCTACCAAACAACTTTGTGTCCTTGGGTGGATTAGCTCGTAATATTACAGACACGTTCCTTGGATTCGATACCCTTGGAAATACTCTCTTAAGGGGAACTGTAACATGGCATTTTCTGTGCGCTTGCGGATTTTCATTTGTGACGTACCAGCTGTCAACAAGCATTTCTAGTGTCATTGCCGGGGACGGTTGTAGTTAATCTTCGAACCTTGTGCACCCTTGTATCCATTTTCTTATCTTATCTTTTCTTTTCTTACCACCACCACCTTTATGGAGCAGCCCACCATTCTGTGGGGACCGGAGTCCACACTTTCCAGGGATCGCATTGGCTGGCGCCGTGCGATGCGACACCCAACAGCACACATGTAAAGGAATGCGTATTACATAAATCATTTGCTGAAATTTACAAAGATATTCAGTTTACAAATAGTTTATAAAAATAAACTACAGCGGAAGATAAGATTACAACTCTCGTACTCCAGTCTAATAAGCAAAAGAGAAGCCGTCGAGCCCACGGACGCTCCTCACTAGCAACAAAAACCAAACAACAGCGGCATGGTTCCCACATGAGTATATTACTCGGAGAGTCCCGAGTCTCATCAGACAACCATAAGCATAAGCACATAGGTTAGTACCTGCAAAACAACTAATATAGCAACCGTGAGCACGAAGGCTCAACGAGACTTAACGTCTCACCTAAACATGAAACTCTACATGAGGGTAAAGACATAACATAGGATGGCAGATTTGCGTAACGGACTCACCTAATTGTGGGTCCTTATTTTTCAGATTTATAGCATCAGCTTAAACCTTGTGCAGGGCAACAACATAACTCCACAATCAAACAAGAAACGCTTCATCACGATGCTGCATGCCCAAGGTGGAAATTAAATTTAGGGAGCACTATACTAATATGTACAACATAGCAATACCATGATAATATAATGTTCATAACAGAATCAATTAATTCTCATCTCAAGTGCAACTATTTAACTACATTACAACTCAGTGAACAAGTGGTACTCATAACCGCGAGGGACGGTGATTCGAATCAATGATACCCAAAAAACACGACACGTACGCCAGTACTAGAAGTCACATCGGTGCACTCCACGGACGTCATACGCAGCCACCTTTCTCAAGTTCCGCCCAAGTTGAATCGATTCAATCGTCTAGGACAGTATCCCCACTCACGGTGCACCCTTCCGCAGTGAAGATGTCGTGAGCGAGTTTTCGTCTATTGTGTTGCGGCCGAAAGCCTGAGACGATCGAAAAAGTCTCAACAAAAGCTTCCCAAGGTACATCGGTTTCCTGGACCCCATATATCCAGTAGTACTCTGGTACAGTTCAAACTTGCTCAGCAGGGCGGCATACAGATCGGTCCTTAACCGACACAGGCAGGGCAACGCACCCAAGACCACGTTTTGCTGCATCCTACGCCCCTGCCCAGTCTCATTTTCATATTACTACTTCATTCTCTTTGAACCAATCCCGTGTTAAAAATTCCTAGACATGCGAGTAGATTCCAACTACTCGACTTCTACCAAATCCTATACAACATTTAGCATAGCATAGTCTACACGATGACTTGACAACTATCCAAATACTCCATGGGTTGATCTAGTCATGCAAGTGGATTTTCAATTACCTTAGCCCTAATGCACAATACTCACCTTAGACATATGTGATACAAATAAAAATTTTGTAATAGCACTTAAATGCAAACTGGGGCTTGCCTGGTTGCAAGACGGTGTAAAAGTTAATCTCCAGAGGGATGACTTCAAGTAGCTGCGGGGTCCTCTTGAGGTCGGCAACTAATCGATATGCAAAGAATTATGCAAGTTAATCAATACCGGTATTATATTGTAGTTCAATGGAAAGACATTTAAGTATATGAATTTAAGCTTAATGGTTCTGGGAATTTTACAGGGGACATTAGGTGCCATGAGGAAGATCTGGACAAAAAATTGGAGATGTTCAAGGAAGTTTGTTGTCTATAAAATTCCAACAAGTAAAAGCATTCTCTGTGTTTTGATTGTAATTCTGGAGGTCTATCATGGCTACCAGTGGTTGTACCATACGGAGGGTTTTCACTGGTTCTAGGAAAATTTGTTTCATAATTTTCTAAGCTTCCTATTGGGAGATATTGAATTTAGAAGTTTGGATAAATTTCTGAAATAGTTCTGATGTTTTTGGGCATTCTATGACCTGCTAGGAAAATCTCCATATTGAACTAGGTTATTAAAGTCCAATGAAGCTGAAATTTTTACAGGAATTCAGAACCTACTAAAGAACATTTGAGCAAAATTTCATAGTTTTCTATGAATTGAATTATTAGATAAAAATCAAACATTATTTTACCTTAAAGGGCTCTACAGGAAAATCTAAGGATTTTCATGAAGTTTGGGCTGTAGTTTGGTTAGTGTGGATAAAGACAAAACCAACAAAGGTTGTTTGACAAGTTTTAAGCTTTATACTGAGAGATATTCAATTTAGAAGTTTGCACAAGTTTCTGTCCAAACTCTAAATGAATTTGACTATTTTTATGTGCATAGAGAATACACAGGTGATAAGACCATGTAAATGAAGTCTAATGACCCTGAAATGTTTACTGGGACTCAAGGATATTCAAATGAAGGCTCTGGAAAAAATTGGTATTTTTCCAAAGAGCAGAACTATAGGAATTAATTCTATAAGCATTTTTTATTTGAAATATGAAGAAATTCATATGGACTTTCATAAAATCCCAGTGCACCACTGGAAAGTATAATTCATGATGGTTCTAACAAAATTTATTTGGGAATTATTGGACAATTCTACTAGGAGTTATGGATTTTCCAAGTTGGGGGGAAAATCTGGAATTAAGTTTAAATGGGAAAGTTTAAATAATCCAGGGGGACCCACGGGTTTAAAATGGACCAATTGGGATTGAGCAACACCAGGGATCCTTGGCCACAGCTGATCCGGGGTGTGCGCTGCGCTTCCACTGACGACGCGGCCCCACGGGGTCGTCATCTACTTCCCTCCAGGCGCGCGACCCCGGCGGCGCCTCGCCGGAGCTCTCGCCGCCCGTCGATCCACGACACGTCTCCTCGCCAAACTTGCCGACTAACCTGATTTCGAGGTGTTGAGCACGCCGGTGAGGTCAGCGCACGCCGGTGATGGCCGGAAAGGCTTGCGTGACGGCAGCGGTGGTGATTAGGGTTTCAGCCATGTCGGCCGAGCCCTACAGTTGGTGAAACTAATCGGGAAGACCTCGGGAAGGTTCATGGAAGCATGGGGAACAAGAATCGTGCCATAAGAGGGAGAGCAAAGGCTGGGAAACTGGTGGCGACTACGGCCTGAGGAGGGAAAAATCTGCGGTTGGGGAAAAATAGGATTCCGGTGTGAATACCCGATGAAACTTGATGACTCTTGTTTGAGGTGATGCGCCTGGCCATATAGAACAACGTAGCACAGGTGCACAAGGAATAATCAACCGTGCAAAAAGAATTTTGCACGTGAACAGACTATACTCATACTCGAAGATCGTCGGAAGAAAAGCAAATACGGGATCTAGGAGGCATGGCATGGGCTGAAACTTTACGAGCATCTAGAACATGAGTAGGCAAACCTTTTTTCTTCTAGGACTGAGGCGAGATGATGGCTGTATCGACGATGAGCAGAGGCGCGGCAAAACAGGGCAGATTTCCGGTGGCCTCGGTTTCGAAGTTAACAGCTTTGGGGATGGCCTAGCTGTGCAAGAACTTGATCACAAAGCTGTGCAAGAGCTTGGGGAGTGAACAGAGGCAAAGAAAAGTGCTCAACACAGAGTACCTTTGCTACAAATCGGCTGGACAAAGAAGGAATCGGGAGACAAGTGAAAATTGTGCTGGAGACTTCAAGGTGAAGAAAGATCAAGCCAGGGGCATGGGAAGTATATAAGGAGGAGGCCTGGGCGAGCTGGGGGCAGCTGGAGGCGATCTCCACAGTGTAAGCATCTGCCTGGACATTGCATGCAATGTGATGTCACTTGGAGAGCCAAAGCAGCACTTTGCTTTGGATGACAAGTGGGTCCCCCCTTAAAAGAATCTCGTCCCGAGATTACAATGAAGAGACGAAAGTAGGAGAGAAATTACCGGATATGAGACGATAGGAAATCCGGATAGTTGGAGCGGAGATATTCTTCGGATTCCCAAGTCGCTTCTTCAACATTATGGTTGCTCCATAAAACTTTATAGAACCACAGCGTGCGGTTCCGCGTTGTTCGAGTCTTCTCATTGAGAATCTGAACCTGATGTTCAGAGTACGTCAAATCTGGTCGCAATTTGCCGATGTCATCGGTGTGGACTGCAGCTGTGAACTTGAGACATTTCCGGAGCTGAGATACATGGAAAATGTCATGTATACCAGCGAGAGATGCTGGTAATTCCAAAATATAAGCCACAGGTCCGCACTTCTCCGTGATAGCAAACGGGCCAATAAATCGGGGAGCTAGCTTTCCTTTTACTCCGAACCGGTGAATTCCTTTCATCAGTGACACGCGGAGGTACACGTGATCCCGGACATCGAAGTGCAGCGGGCGACACCGCTTGTCCGCAAAATTCTTCTGTCGAGATTGAGCTGCTCTTAGATTTGCTTGAATGATCCTAACTTGTTCCTCGGCTTCATTGACTAGATCAATCCCGAATGTCACTCTTTTGCCGGACTCGCACCAATTCAGTGGGGTGCGACATTTTCGACCATAGAGAGCTTCATATGGTGCCATCTTGATACTCGCTTGATAACCGTTGTTGTACGAGAATTCCACCAAAGGCAAATGATCGTCCCAAATTTTACCGCGGTGGATGGCACATGCACGCAACATGTCTTCAAGGACCTGGTCACCCTCTCGGTTTGTTCATCGGTCTGGGGGTGATATGCGGAGCTTCTAATCAGTTTGGTACCCAACGAGGCGTGCAGTTGCTCCCAGAAACAAGCAACGAACAGAGAGACTCGATCTGAAATAATCGTGCGAGGAATTCTGTGTAGGAACACGCTTCTTGATATGTACAACTCCGCATATTTCTTGGCATTGAATCCAACATTTACCGGAAGAAAGTGTGCTGATTTGATTAGTTGGTTGACTATCACCCAAATCGAATCATGCTTCCGGAATGTGAGTGGCAATCCGACTATGAAATCCATACTCACATCCTCCCATTTCCATGCCGAAATATTCAGCGGTTGCAGCTGTCCCGCTTTCTTCATATGGTCGGCCTTCACTCGCATACACGTATCACACTCGGATACGTACTTCGCTATTTCCCGCTTCATCCGTGTCCACAAAAATTTGGTCTTTAAATCTTGATAAATTTTATTGCTGCCCGGATGAATAGAAAGTTTTGACATTTGAGCTTCATCCAATATTTTCTTCCGAAGATTAACATCTCGGGGTACAACTATTCGGTCCTTGAACCATATTGTACCGTGATCATATTTCCGGAAACATTTTACCTCCCAGCTTTCCACTCTTTCTCGTATGTGTGACATGCCCTTGTCCTTCTGTTGAGCTTCAATAATATCATCTCAGATTGTTGGAATGAGAGCAAGATTGTATAAAGCTCCATATGGAACCAGGTATAGACTCGGTTCATCCTCTTCCATAGGCGTGTGGGTTAAGTTATTGACATGAGATTTGCGACTAAGCGCATCGGACACCACATTAGCTTTGCCGGGATGATAATGAATCTCAATCTCATAATCCTTGACCAACTCAAGCCACCTTCGTTGCCTCATGTTCAGTTCCTTCTGAGTGAAGATATACTTCAAACTTTTGTGGTCAGTGTAGAGGTGTACAAGATTTCCAAGCATGTAATGCCTCCACATTTTTTAATGCCAATACAACGGCAGCAAGCTCAAGGTCATGAGTCGGGTAGTGCTGCTCGTGGTTTCGGAGTTGGTGAGATCCATACGCGACCACACATCCTTCTTGCATAAGAACACAGCCAAGTACGATGTTGGATGCATTGCAATAAACGTCAAACGGTTTTGTCATGTCCGGCTGAGCAAGAACCGGGGCTGTTGTAAGGTGATGTACTAATGTCTTGAACGCTCCATTACAAGCTGAACTCCAAATATATTTGGTTCCCTTTTTCAGTAGCTCTGTCATCGGCTTAGCGGTTTTTGAAAAGCTCGGGATGAACCTCCGATAATATCCCGCTAAACCAAGGAAACTTCGGAATTCATGTACTGACTTCGGAGATTGCCATTTCAGTACTTGAACAATTTTACTTGGTTCCACAGCGATGCCCTCAGTTGAAATAATGTGTCCCAAGAATGGCACTTGGCTGATCCAAAATTCACACTTGCTGAATTTTGCGTATAACTTCTGATCTCTCAACCGTTGCAACACAATATGCAAATGTTCTGCATGCTCATCCTCTGACTTGGAATAAACCAATATGTCGTCGATGAAGACCACGACGAACTTATCCAACTCTGGCATGAATACCGAATTCATGAGATACATAAAGTGAGCCGGAGCATTGGTGAGACCAAAAGACATGACAAGATACTCGTATGATCCATATCGCGTTGAGAATGCCGTCTTTAGTATATCCTCCGGTCGGATTTTGACTTGATCATATCCAGACCGAAGATCCTTCTTTGAGAACACCCTCGCACCAACAAGTTGATCGAATAAAATGTCGATGCGGGACAGCGGGTACTTGTTCTTTATAGTCACGGCGTTGAGCAGTCGATAATCCACGCATAACCGCAATGTTTCATCCTTCTTCTTGACAAACAGCGTCGAGCAGCCCCAAGGTGACGAGCTTGGGCGAATAAAACCTTTGTCCAAAAGTTCATTCAAATGTTCCTTTAATTCAGCTAGCTCATTAGGCGCCATTCAATATGGTCTTCAAGAGATCGGTGTGGTTCCCAGTACAAGTTCAATCTTGAACTCAACGTCCCGTTCGGGCGGCATGCCCGGTAAGTCATCAGGAAACATGTCGGGATACTCACGGGCCACCGGAATATCTTCAAGATTAGTTGCTTCCGTGTTATATGCAGCTGCACTGTCCTGCTCCAAACTGTCCAAAAATAGCTCGTGTTGTCCGTGCATCGGAGAGTCAATTTGGATAGTCCGGGTACCGATATTAAGAACAGCACCGTGATGATTCAACCATGACATCCCCAATATTATGTCAATCTTCTGTCCATCCAATATAATCAGCGACGTTGGATATATTTTGCCCCCCAAACATAAATCTGCTCGGGGAACAATCTGACTAGCCGAGATACTTCCACCCGCTGAGCTTGTAAGATAACTTTTCTTGGAGTATTGGTGGACAATTAGTGCTGATCCACACATTATTTACTGATAAAATTGTGGGTAGCACCGGAATCAAAGAGTATGAGGACGGGTATGTCTTTGATAGCAAACATGCCCGCTAACACCGGTGCTCCCTCCGAAACACTCTCGGTTGCTATGTGTTGAACATTTCCGGTTTGCCGTGCTATCTTCTCTGGTTGAATACGGGACTGAATACACCGTTGTAGTGGTACTTCCCTGCTGCTCAAGAGCTTCTCTGGGGAATCCTTGGTATTGTGCCCAACACGGTCACATGTGGAACACCTATACTGATTCAACGTCCCACTGACTTGAGGCCTGAATTGTCCTGCATCTCGTTGTGGGATAAATGTCCCTGGAACAATTTGGGACAGTTCTTGCTGTTGATGTACTGCTGGTTGGAAATCTGATACTTCAAATGGCCGACTCCGATACGAACTCGGTTGTGCAGCTGGCTACCATATCTGACTGGACAGTGATCGGTACACCATACGGTATTTCTGAGGAACATTATGTGTGCTGTCCTGCACAACAAGTCTCTTCTTTGACTCCTCCATGATCCGCTCACATGTGGCATCCTCTTGCGTAATCGCGGCATTAAGCATAGTGTTGAACGAACCGTGATTGAACAATGCAAGCTTGTCGTTCAACATGGGGCTTAGACCCTGATAGAAATACTCTCGCTACTGATCCTCCATACTCACATACTCCAACACATATTGCGCTAGATTAACAAAAACTTTGGAGTATTCTTGAGCACTCATTTCTCCTTTGCTTCAAATCAAGAAATTCCTGAAGCTTCCTTCTCACAATGGCAGGAGGAACATGATTGGCACGGAATGCCTTCCGGAACTCTGTCCAAGTGACTTGCTGTCCGGCGGCCAAAGAGGCGAGCGATGTGGTTCGCCCACCAAGCACCAGCAATGCCATGTAGTTGTTGTGCCGCATATAAAACCTTCATAGGGTCACTGCACTGCAGCAGTCTGAACTTAGCTTCAATGGTGCGGATCTAATGGACTGCATCTAGAGGTTCACCATCACCACTGAACACGGGGGGTGCAGTTGCAAAGAATTCTTGATAGGTTGCTTGCTGAGGTTGACGATTGCCTTCGGCTTGACGTCCCCCTTGGTTGGACGTAATCTGCACGAGGGTTCGTAGCAGTTTGGTCCGCTCGTCGCGCGAACCCAGCATGGCTGCGATATCATCCGCCAATGTAAATGGAGATGGAGGTGGCTGTTGCGCCGGTTGTTCCGGCTCTCGGGAGTCATCTTCTCCTTGACATGAACCATGGACCTCGTATGTTGCACGAGTGTGCACCATTCTGCAGTTACAGTCATTAATGCAACATGAGACGTGATATTGCAAGATCACACTAGGATGAAAACAATAGTGTGTGTATTGATAACCAAATTTGCATAACGGTCATATATTGATAAAGTATAAACTTTATACACAATACATCATCCCTGGACCGATGTTACAATAGGGAGTTCCAAAATAATGAACTCCAGATCGAAGTTCATTTCGACTATTGTTGGTCGCGACAGGACGTTATGCGCGTTACCGTGCGAAAACACACTTTTATCTTTAATATGACACAAACATGGCCATAAAAGAAAAGAGGTTCGATTGAGTCAAACCATCAATTCCACTGGTAAATAGTTGAGTTTCCACAATTGGTCCGTTACGACACTTCTCGAAGTAAATTCGAGGACCAGATTCATAACAAGACCAAAATGTCAAACCGATAAAGTTTCTGTTGAAACCTTACCAGTTTGTACTCAAACACAAATTTAACCCAGTAAATGGCAGATTCAGATCTTGAGGTAAACTACAAAGTTGACATACACTTAGAGACCTTTCCAAAAAGTATTGGTATGCCTTCAGATCGTTTTCAGTTGAGATGATATGGTATTGTAAACCTGACAGTTTTTTTATGGAAAGTTTTGACAGCATCTCCTTTGTTTACGGTGAATTTGGGCCACAATTTCCAGATATAAACCAACAGAATTTACAAAAACCACAAACTACAAATTTGTAATAAATATTACAAGGATTACAGAAATGTCTTGCACGATCCGATTCGAATTTTCTAGAGTGAGATATGGTGAAAACAATCAGGAGTCCAGAAAGGGTTCCAGTTTCTGTCTAGTTTTGGCAGAGTTTGGAACTTTGAAATTTTGAACAGGTTAGAGGGAAATTTGGTTCTGGAGTTGAACATAACAGTTTTAAAGGACTTCCTACACTTTACATACATGTACGTTACACATTCATGTGAGTTTTCTACTGGGAGATATATTTTCTCAATGTCAGGTCTTTTTACGGTAGAAAACAGCACACTCTGTTTTTTAATTGGTGACTTCAAAACCTACTCCAAATTTGAAAAATTAGTTCAAACTCAGAGCTCGATATCTAATATAAGTATTTTTACATCTTCTCAGTTCCATTTTACAGAAAAAGTTGTTAATACATCAATGGAGTATATGTCGGTACTACGTGCCTCACAAAGTAAAAATTCTAAGCCGGTATTCTGGCACACGTCTCAATGGTGCCTTAATGACGTTCACTCACAAATGATTTCTAAACGCCATACGATCATGTGGTCAGTGTACCTGTCACTACACAAAAACTATTGATCAATCATATGGTGTCGTACGACACAGTCCACACGGGCGAACAATGCACAATAATATATATGAAAGTAAAAATATTCATCCCGTATCATTTCATACGGGCCCCCCGAGTTAAGCCACGTCTCGAGGTACATGACCGGGTTTTCTACCATCTGATGGGGTCCCACGTCTTTGCATAGTGCTGCACCAGTAGGAGGCGCATCGGGTTATGTCCCACCCGACGGGGGCTCCCACTAACTTTGAAGCACATTGGAGTACCGCGTGTCATATGTTCTCAGAAAACATGGAAAGTTTCAAAGACCCATATTGACTCTTCCGTGCAAAGCCACGGAAAGATTTCCATGCTACCTCTCGCATGGTGAGCTTACCGCAATTGATCCGCTTGCAGTGGCATACCTTACCTCTTACCTGACGTCGGGGCGTTGTTACAGAATATAATAACACATAAGTTTGTTTTGCCACCTTAATAACATATGCTAATATAGTCCTTATGTGGGCCTAGTATTGTATCCTCACCGTATCCTATGTTTTTCTTGTAATATGATCTTTTATAAGCATGCTATTCCCAACGCGGCTCTGATACCACGTAGTGGGGACCAGAGTCCACACTTTCTAGGGATCGCATTGGGTGGTGTCGTGTGATGCAACACCCAACAGCACACATGTAAAGGAACGCATATTACATAAATCATTTGCTGAAATTTACAAAGATATTCAGTTTAGAAATAGTTTATAAAAATAAACTACAGTGGAAGATAAGATTACAACTCTCGTACTCCAGTCTAATAAGCAAAAGAGAAGCCGTCTAGACCACGGACACTCCTCACTAGCCACGAAAACCAAACAGCAGCGGCATGGTTCCCACATGAGTATATTAGTCGAAGAGTCCCGAGTCTCATTGGACAACCATAAGCATAAGCACAGAGGTTAGTACCTGCAAAACAACTTATATAGCAACCGTGAGCACGAAGGCTCAGCAAGACTTAACTGCCTCACCTAAACATGAAACTCTACATGAGGGTAAAGACATAACATAGGATGGCAGATTTGCATAACGGACTCGCCTAATTGTGGGTCCTTATTTTTCAGATTTATAGCATCAGCTTAAACCTTGTGCAGGGCAACATCGTAACTCCACAATCAAACAAGAAACACTTCATCACAATGCTGCAAGCCCAAGGTAAAAAATAAATTTCATGAGCACTATACTAATACATACAACATAGCAATACCATTATAATATAATGTTGATAGCATCAGCAATTAATTCTCATCTCAAGTGCAAGTACTTAATTACATCACAACTCAGTGAACAAGTGGTACTCATAACCACGAGGGACTGTGATTCGAATCAATGATACCCGGAAAACACGACATGCACGCCCATACTAGAAGTCACATCGGTGCACTCCACGGACGTCGTACACAGCCACCTTTCTCAAGTTCTGCCCAAGTTGAATCGATTCAATCGTATAGGACAGTATCCCCACTGACGATGCACCGTTCCGCAGTGAAGATGTCGTGAGCGAGTTTCCGTCTACTGTGCTGCGGCCGAAAGCCTGAGGCGATCGAAAAAGTCTCAACAAAAGCTCCCCAAGGTACCTCGGTTTCCTGGACCCCATATATCCAGTATGACTCCGGTACAGCTCAAACTTGCTCAGCAGGGCGGCATAAGGATCGGTCCTTAACCGACACAGGCAGGGCTACGCACCCAAGACCACGTCTTGCTGCATCCTACGCCCCTGCCCGGTCTCATTTTCAGATTACTACTTCATTCTCTTTGAACAAATCCCGTGTGAAAAAGTCCTAGCCATACGAGTAGATTCCAACTACTCGACTTCTATCGAATCCTATACAACATTTAGCATAGTCTACACGATGACTTGACAACTATCCAAATACTCCATGGGTTGATCTGGTCATGCCAGTGGATTTTCAATCACCTTAGCCTTAATGCACAATACTCACCCTAGACATATGTGATACAAATCAAAATTTTGTAATAGCGCTTAAATGCAAATCGTGGCTTGCGTGGTTGTGAGACGTTGTCAAAGTTAATCTCCAGAGGGATGACTTCAAGTAGCTCCGGGGTCCTCTTGACCTCGGAAACTAATCGATATGCAAAGAATTATGCAAGTTAATCAATACCGGTATTATATTATAGTTCAAAGGAAAGACAATTAAGTATGAGGGGACATAAGGTGCTATGAGGAAGATCTGGACCAAAAATTGGAGATGTTCAAGGAAGCTTGTTGTCTATAAAATTCCAACAAGTAAATGCCTTCTCTGAATTTTGATTGTAATTCTGGAGGTCTATCATGGCTACCAGTGGTTGTACCATACGGAGGGGTTCTCACTGGTTTCTAGGAAAATTTGTTTCATAAATTTCTAAGCTTCCTATTGGGATATATTGAATTTAGAAGTTTGGATAAATTTCTGAAATAGTTCTGATGTTTTTGGGCATTCTATGACCTGTTAGGAAAATCTCCATATTGAACTATGTTCTTAAACTCCAATGAAGCTGAAATTTTTACAGGAATTGAGAAACTTACTCAAGAAAATTTGGGAAAAATTTCATAGTTTTCTATGAAGTGAATTATCAGATAAAAATCAAACTTGATTTTACCTTAAAGGGCTCTACAGGAAAATCTAAGGATTTTCATGAAGATTGGGTAGTTGTTCTGGTTAGTATGGATAAAGAAAAAAACAACAGATTTGGTTTGACAAATTTTGAATATTTATACTGAGAGATATTTAATTTAGAAGTTTGCACAAGTTTCTGTCCAAACTTTAAATGAATTTGACTATTTTTTATGTGCATAGAGAATACACAGGTGATACGACCATGTAAATTAAGTCCAATGACCCTGAAATTTTTATGGGGTTCAAGGATTTTCAAATGAAGGATCTGGAAAAATTGGTATTTTTCCAAAGAGCAGAACTATAGGAATTAATTCTATAAGCATTTTTCTTATTTGAATTATGGATAAATTCATATGGACTTTAATACAAATCCAAGTGGCACCAATGGAAAGTATTATTCATGCTGATTGTAACAAAATTTATTTGGGAATTGTTGGACAATTCTACTAGAAGTTATGGATTTTCCAAGTTGGGGCAAAATCTGGAATTAAGTTTAAATGGGAAAGTTTAAATAATACAATGGGCCCACGGGTTTAAAATGGACCAATCAGGATTAAGAAACACGGGGCCACAGAGAAAACATGCGTAGACACATGGGATCCTTGGCCGCAGCTGATCCAGGGCGCGCGCTGCGCTTCCACTGACGATGTGGCCCCACGGGGTCGTCGTCTACCTACCGCCAGGCGCGCGACCGCGGTGGCGCCCCGCCGGAGATCTCGCCGCCCATCGATCCACGGCACGTCTCCTCGCCAAACTCGCCGCCTAACCCTATTTCGAGGTACTGAGCACGCCGGTGGGGTCAGCGCACGCCGGCGATGGCCGAAAAGGCTTGCGCGACGGTGGCGGCGGCGATTAGGGTTTCGGCCATGTCGGCCGAGCCCTATGGTGGGTGAAACTGATCGGGAATACCTCGGAAAAATTCATGGAAGCATGGGGAACAAGAATCTGGCCATAAGAGGGAGAGCAAAGGCTTGCAAACTGGTGGCGACTATGGCCCAAGGAGGGAAAAATCCGCGGTTGGGGAAAAATAGGATTCCAGTGTGAATATCCGATGAAACTCGATGAATCTTGTTCAAGGTGATGCGCCTCACCATATAGAACAACGTAGCACAGGTGCACAAGGAATAATCAACCGTGCAAAAAGAATTTTGCACGCGAACAGACTATACTCATACTCGAAGATCGTCGGAAGAAAAGCAAATACGGGGGCTAGGAGGCATGGCATGGGCTGAAACTTTATGAGCAGCTATAACATGAGTAGGTTAACCATTTTTCTTCTAGGACCAAGGCGAGATGATGGCTGTATCGTCGGGTCGACAATGAGCAGAGGCGCGGCAAAACAGGGGAGATTTCCGGTGGCCTCGGTTCCGAAGTTAACAACTTTGGGGATGGCCTAGCTTTGCAAGAACTTGATCACAAATCTGTGCAAGAGCTTGGGGGGTGAATAGAGGCAAAGAAAAGTGCTCAACACGGAGTACCTTTGCTGCAAATCGGCTGGACAGAGAAGGAATCGGGAGAGAAGTGAAGATGGTGCTGCAGACTTCAAGGTGAAGAAAGATCAAGCCGGGGCATGGGGGGTATATAAGGAGGAGGACAGGGTGAGCTGGGGGCAGCTGGAGGCAACCTACACAGTGGAAGAAGCTGCCTGGACATTGCATGCAATGTGGTGTCACTTGGAGAGCCAAAACAACACTTTGCTTTGGATGACAAGTGGGTCCCACCTCATCCTCATCCTTGCCCCTTCAATTCTGCCACCTAATTCATTCCAAAATTTGCTAGATATTTGTGGGATGGCTTTATTAATCATATAGAATTTGATTTTGAATTCCCATAGTTGATTTGACAAAGTTTCATTTAAATTCAAATATGAATTTGAATTTGAGTTGAATTCAATGAAGCTATTGAATTAAATAGCAAACATGCTTCAAAAATTAGGAAACTTTGCAGGGATGCTATTTGGAATATTTGGAATCCATTGGTCAACTCAAATCTTCATGTTAAATTTATTTAAATAGAATCTAAGTTTATTATTTTGAATTTCCTCATTTGGAGTTTGAATTAATTTGTTTTTCTTAATTCCTTTTTAATGCTTTTTGTCATTCAAAAATTTTGTCCTAACTGAAATTTTAATTATGGAAATTAGGGATTTTACACATTCTTTCATATTCTGCCCCAAAGGGCAAGTTCTGTGAGCCACCGCCTTTGGCAGAACCCATTTGTTCCACTAGCTATGAACTTCGCCCTGGCTTTATAGCCATGGTTCGGGAGCAATCCTTCTTAGGAACGGATTGTGAAAACCCTTACCACTATGTAAGAGAGTTCGAACAATTGTGTTCATGCATCTAATCAATGGTATGACACAAGAGACTCTCAAATGGAAGTTGTTTCCTTTTTCCCTTAAGGAAAAAGCCAAACAATGGTACAACCATAACGCTGGGAATACAAAAGGAAATTGGAATGAATTATGATACATATTTTGTCTTGCTTTCTTTCCAATTGCCCGAATTGTGTCCTTATGGAAGGAAGTACTATGCTTCCAGCAGAAGGAAAAGGAATCCATAGATGCAACTTTGGATAGATTTTCTCCTTTGAGAAATCCCGGCCAAGATTTGTCTATCCCTAATCTGTTGCTCATGCAACACTTTTATATGGGATTGAACAAAGAGTCTGCCCTACATCTTGACATTACGGCTGGAGGATCTTTCCTCCATAAGACACCGGAAGAAGGCAAGGATATTCTAGACCGAGTTCTAGAGAATTTTTCCTTCATTATGGGTCTTAATGATCCCCCTCAAGAGGTGTAGGATCGAAGAGCACGTGAAAAACTACCAGAGGGGGGGGGGGTGAATGGTAGGTTTAAAAATCTTACGCAGCAGAAATAATTAAACCCCAACCCCTTCGGCAGAAAAACGATCTATTAAAGAAATCGTGTGTGAGACTAATCTAAACGTGTTTCACCGTGAAAAAAGTGATAGATATCATAGAGAATCAAGTCACGAAGACAACACAACAAGAATCACTCAAATCCGTCGAGAAAAACTCAAGTTATGATCGAAAGGTCAAACAAAGGTCAATCTGCCCTACCCGAGGAAAAACAGTTCTGGAACGCTACAAAGAAACTCGTGTACATCATAGACGACAAATCCAATGACCGTGAAATTTTGAAAGATGATAGATAATCAAGTTTTGAAGACAACCCAAAAAGAGTCACGTCAATTGGATCTGTAAAATTCGAGTTATGATAAAACCACCGACGAAAGGTAGTACTGTCTAGAAACTCGACGAGTAAAACTTGTCTGGAACAAGTCGAACGAACAAGGAACAAAAGTTCCTTCAAACTACAAATTTTATTCAATAGAAACACAAGAGGAACAGCCCCAAAGTCGTGCACCATGAGCTCTGGGCTCCTTGCTTATATAACCAGCTCGAAAGCCAACTCAACTCAGATGAGGAACCTAATCCTACTCTGTTCACGAATTGTAACTTTCCATAACTGCTTAGGATTCTTCTATACGCAGATAGAAGCAATCTTAAGACTTCCAAACACCTTAGGAATGTATACCACATTCCTAAACAACTCAAATTCGTGACCCACACGAAATCTTATCATAACCAACTCAAATCTTTCCATATTTGAGTCAAAACCCGACTCAGCCGCAGCCAGAGTCCATAACCTAGTTGGTTGGACCTTTCCGACCAACTCTTTACGTACACATTTCTTCATCACGTCTCGGAACCATGTAGCGACATCCATGCACTCCTTGCACACGTGCAAACATCTTCCAATGACCCCACGATACCTTCACATGCATTGTTCTTGATTCAATCATGATGTGCAACCTCCTGATCAGCTCAACCACAATTCCTCCTGAATTTGGTTGTTGGAACCTCATCTCCTCCCTGAGACTAGTCCAATGAATCCCATCACCAGCCATGTCTTGAACTCAAGCAACACCTGCACGTGAATAAACAACCAATCCATACGAGCCCAAGTCCTTGACTTGACTCAAGTTAGTTCTAAACACAGCACCTTACGTGAGAACCTCACATAAGCATGTTGCAAAACCACAGTAACACGATATCATCCATGTCAATCAAAAATACACCAAAGACTTAGCAAATGAATACTAATCAATCTTCCAGAGATGTAAAGCAAGTATGAAACATTGCAAATGAAAAACAGAAGCACTGCGGTCAAGTTCCGGAACTTGCCAGAGCAACCTGGACCTTGAGCTGGAGCTAACAAAAACATGTCAGAGCTATCAAAGACATGCTGAAGCTAAAGACAAAACTTCACCGGAGCTAACCAAAACTAGTCGTACCTTAATAAAAAGGTGTTTTGGTGATATTCAAAACTTTTATCGTCAAAGCAAGTGTATTCACTACAAGCCAATGTATTCAACACACATTGGTCTTACAATCTCCCCCTTGATGAATGCATTGGCAACACCATTTAAATCCGAACATTGGCTTATTCAGATAAAAGTTTTGAAGGCAATTTCTCCCCCTTTGTAAATAAAAAGTAAAATGAGAAGAAAATCCAAAAATTATCCCATATTATCTCTCCCCCTTTATTATCTCTCCTTATGCACATATTCTCTTTCTATTCATGCTTATCTCTCCCCCTTTGACAATGTATTCAACAAGTCATGAGCATATAAACAAATTATCTCCCCCCCCCCTTTAGTTTTTATGAGCATATTATAACATATACATATAAACAAAGCTCATCCAAGTCATACTATCAAGTACCTTACATTATCACATCAATGAAATACATAAAATAGTGTAAGCCATGCTAGTGGTCAAATGTAATTTTCAATTTAAGCAAGTCATGATCTCACAAACTTAACTATTTCAAAACCTGAAATCATGACACTAGTTGCTGCATTTTATTATTTTTCAAAGTATAAATTTAGATCATATGATATTTGCAAGAGATTATATGCGCATCTGTCTTATTCTAACCAGCCAAGCCAAGCCTATGTCATTTGACAATCAGAAGCTTAAGGACATGGTTTTAGTCATACACAACTTCTTCTAAGTTCATATCTAAGTGCAATGATAAGCCATCTCAAAAGAAGAAGTGCGATGCATGCATATTCTCTTGATATTTTATCAATTTATATTTGTTCATAAAAAACTCAACATGTGAGTTGATTACTTGATTAACTCTTAATGATTAAAAGCACTTGTGAACATGTAACAAGATCAAAACAGCAAGAAAGTTCGACCATGACCAGTTTTAGTGTAAGTAATTATTCCAATTACTAGACATGGCAAAAACTACAAAATCTATAACACGAGTAATGTAGTAAAAACTTTCAGCATGTAAAAGGAATCACAAAGTCATATATGTATGAAATACTATGCTCATATTATTTTAATTTCAGATTCACACATAGACTTCCCAAGTTTCAAAACTCCCCCTCAATTTAAGCCATGAGGATGCATAACCCCTATTTCACTACGAATATAATAAAAACGAGTGAAATCCAAAGGTTTTGTAAAAATGTCAGCCAATTGTTGTTCGGTATCTACATGGTGAAGCACAATGTTTCCTTTTTCAACATTATCTCAGAGAAAGTGATACCTAATGTCAATGTGCTTAGTTCTAGAATGTTGCACGGGGTTTTTAGCAATGCAAATGGCACTAGTGTTATCACAGAACAGTGGAACACTATCTAGATCAACCCCATAGTCCCTAAGTGTTTGAATAATCCAAAGAATTTGTGAGCAAGCACTAGCAGCAGCTACATATTCAGATTCGACTGTGGATTGTGCAACTGTATTTTATTTTCTAGAGGACCAAGCAACAAGTGAATTACCAAGAAAATGACAAGCACCGGAAGTACTTTTACTATCAATCCTACAACCCCCAAAATCAGCATCCGAAAAAGCTTTCAAAGTAACGATTGAGGAAGAAGGAAGAAAAATTCCAAATTCTCGAGTTCCATATAAGTACCTGAGAATCCTTTTGACGGCTTTACGATGTGAAGCACGTGGGGAGGCTTGAAACCGTGCACAAAGACATACGCTGAATTGTATGTCTAGTCTTGATGTCGTGAGGTACAAAAGTGATCCGATCATGCTTATATATTCTTTTTGATTCACGGGTTCACCATCTTCATCAAGTTCAAGTGTTGTTGCTGTTCCCATTGGTGTTCGAAGAGACTTTCTTTTGTCCATGTTGAAGTGCCTTAGGAGATATTTTGTATACTTCGTATGATGCACAAAGGTACCCTCCTTGATTTGCCTTATTTGCAGCCCCAAAAAGTAAGTGAGTTCACCCATCATACTCATTTCAAATTCGGAACTCATCATTGCTGGATTGTGTGACTCGTTCGTGCAAGCTTCCAATCATCTGTTGTGGGGGATGATCTTTGTAAACCGTAGGGGAACAGATGTCTCACAAGCTTCTTCTTCTTCATGTTCATCACAAATCGATTAGCTTGTGACTTGAGGATGATTTGAATCAGCATTGATAGTTGTTGGTGCTGGTTGAGAATTAACATCCGGAGCTGAACCAAAGTCTTTAGCTGCTGAATTTTCGGGCAGCAGCTCCAATTATTCCTCATCTTCAACAAAAATGCTCCCCCCTGCGGATATGGATCTGGACCTACAATGTTTGAGCTAGTACCTGGGCTAGCTTTATCAAAAGACACTTCACAAGTCTCCACAATTTTGTTAGTGTCAAGTAAAAGCACACGGTAGCCTCTAGTATGAGATGGATAACCAAGAAACATGCCATCAATGGATCTAGGTTCAAATTTATCAAGATTACCATGTTTCTTAACAAAGCATTTGCAACCAAAGACCCGAAAGTGTGTAACACTAGGCCTATGTCCAAACCGGAGCTCATATGGTGTTTTACCTAGCTTAGCATGCAAGAAAACACGATTTGAGACATAACAAGCAGTTGCTAACGCATCAGCCCAAAATTTCATAGGAGTTTGATATTCATCAAGCATAGTCCTAGCCATCTCAACTAAGGTTCTGTTCTTTCTTTCTTTCTACAACACCGTTTTGTTGAGGTACATATGGTGAAGAAAATTGATGATCTATTCTATTTTCAGCACAAAAGTGATCAAAAGATTGATTTTTAAATTCAGTTCCATTATCACTTCTAATTGCTTTTAAAGATCCTAGGTAATCAATTGATAATCTAAGAAATAAAGTTCTAAAGTGACTAAAAACTTCATTCTTAGACGCCATAAAGTAAACCCAAAAGTATCTAGAATAATCATCAACAATCACAAGTACATACCATTTACCTTCGAAGGATTGAACACATGAAGGTCCTACGGTGTCAAGATGCAAAAGTTGACATGGTTCAGTTGTCATGATCATTGTGAGAGGAGTATGTGAACCTGCAACCATCTTAGCATGTCTACAGGAATAGCACACAATTTCTTTGTCCCGTTTAAGCTTAGGCAGCCCACGTATGCGATCAAGAGCACTAACACGCGTTAGGTGATCAAAACCTACGTGACCAAGTCTACGATGCCAAAAATATAGGTCCTTTGAACCATTAGCAACTAGACACCTATGCTTAGAGGAAGACATATCAAAATCAGCTTTAAAAATTCTTCCAAACTGAGACATGTTAAAAATAAGCTCACTATTTGAACTTACAACTTTGCAGCAGTTTTTATTGAAAATAATTTCCAGATTTTCATCTAGCAATTGTGAAACAAAAAGAAAGTTGTTTTTCAAAATTTTGACAAGTGTCACATCCTTCAAAGTGTAGTGATCATTTACTCTAACCGAACCCTTAGCAATTATAGGAGTTGAAGAATTATCGGGAAAAGTAACATTCTCTACACATGACACAAAAGAGAGGGAGGAGAACCAATCTTTGTTACCGGTCATGTGGCGTGAGCAACCTGAATCCACAATCCAAATGTTCTGCTTCCTCAAACGTGTAACCTACATAGAAGCACAATACGTCGATGACTCAATACTGGGGTTAGTCAAAAGGCATTTAGGAATCCAGTACTGAGTCACGCGATGTGCAGCAGGAAAAACACGCGAAAGCTGAGAAAAAACAGCAGGTTTATGAGTCAAAGTTTGAGATTTTTTATTCTTAACTACTGACCTATAAGGTCTTACTTGTGTAGAACAAAAATCAGTAGCCCCGGAGGCAAAAACAGAAGGTCCGGAGGTAAACTTTGAATGTTTTTGACTCAAAACAGCAGGTTGTACATTCGGTTCAATATGTGCAGCAAATTTTCCATAAAAGTTATGAGATCTAGCAACCATTCTTTCCCTTTTCTGTTGTTTAGCTAGTCTATAACAAAAATCTATGACATGACCATCTCTACCACAATAGGTACAATGAAATTTAACTTTATGTTCATGTTTGGATGAGAAAACAACAATTTTATTTGAAGCCGAATGAGACAGCACTCCTGCAGATTTGAAAACTACTTCTTTTTGTTTAGGAACTATTTGAATCAAACCACTTCCTAATGACTTTACAATTTTAGGTGGATGTGCCTTAGCATGAGCATGAGAATCAAAACCTAAACCAGTTTTATCATTGCAAGACTTGGAAGAATTCAGTAGCAAGTTTAGGTTCTTATTCCCATTACAAAACCGATCAAATATCTTATGCATGTTATCAAGTTTATTGGACAGATCAAGGCAATTTTCAGATGAATTTTTTCCTTTTAATTTACAACTGGAACAATATTTAACTTCATGACAACGTAAAACATTGTTCAATATAGAGATTTCATTCATAGCATCTTGCAGTTTCTTATCAAGATCATCACAACCAAAACAATGCAAATCAATTGTAGAACAAGAAGCATCTTTTAAGTTTCCAATATTAAGTGCAGCAAGCTTTTTGTTCTTTTCAATTTCAAGTTCAAGTTTATCAAGTGTGGAGGTATGTGCACTTTTTAGGGAGGACAATTGTTCATATATTAAGTCACATGAGGAACAAGAATCATCACTAGGAATCAAGAATTTCAAACGATTAATTTCAGATTCTAGTGACTCAATTTTAACAGCATTGTCCCAAAGCTTTTTGTCCTTTTTCTTAACAAAAACAGTGGCACGATAAATAGCATCACACATTTCTTCGCAAGTAGGACATACCTCTTCATTGTCGCTGTTGTGTTCTGCCTCCTCCATACTTGATCTTGACTTGCCCGCCATGAAGCACAAGTTTGCCAAATCATCTTCATCTTCAACACTTCCAATGTCCACGTCGCTTGAGCCATGTTCCTGAAGTGCTGAGGTAAAACTGCTCACCAATTGACGTCCTATAAAACCCTTCTTTTTTTTCGTATCTTTTGCAAAGGAGTGCTTCGTTCTTGTTTTCTTTTCATCCCGGGAAGTAGGTCCTGAAAGGTTAGGGCAATCTGAATGAAAATGTCCTGTCTTACCACATTCAAAGCATTGTTGAGGTCCGGAGCTTCCTCTCCTTCTAGTTCTCACATTTTGCAATGCTTTTGAGAATCGGGTAGAGATGAGCGCTAGCTCCTCCTCTAGAAACTCCTCAATCTGTTCAAGGGTTAGAGAGGACAGCAAAGCAAGTGTACCAGAAGATGATGTTTGACCGGAACTAGGCATGTCAAGTTGAGAAACAAAAGCAATAGACTTGTTGGTGTTCTTACGTGAGATTATGTCAATTTCATGAGTTTTTACCTTGGAATATAGCACATCTAAAGTAAGTGAACTCATGACAGTAGATTCATGAATAGATGTGACTTTCATCTCCCAATTTGACATATCTAATGCACTTAGCAATTGCCTAGCATTTTCAGCATCTGGAAAATTAACATTGACACTACGCAAGTTGCTGAGAATCTTATTAAAACGAGCAAAAAGGTCATCAATAGACTCACCGGGTTGCATCTCGAAGTGCATGTATTCTTTCTTGAACATGTCTTGCCTTACCTCTTTGATCGTGTTGGATCCTTCGTGGTAGTCACAAAGTGCTTTCTACACATCGTATGCAGATCAGAGGTGTGCAACACGGTCGAAGTCGCTTTGTGTTAATCCTTGTATGATCAAGTTTTGAGCCTTGTTGTTGTTGTCGACATCTCTCAGATTTGTAGCTGTAACTTGATCGTTTGTTGGCACTTCGTAAGGCGTGTATACCTTCTCCCATATTGCAAAGCCTTGTGCCTGGATGAAAGCCTCCATGCATGCCTTACAAACCTGAAAATCAATACCAGCGAACAAACAAGGTTTAGCAGAGTACTTCTCTGTGATGATTAGTCAAAAACACACGCAAATCACAAATATTAGAGCAATGTGGCTCTGATACCAATTGTAGGATCGAAGAGAATGTGAAAAGCTACCAGAGGGGGGTGAATGGTAGATTTAAAAATCTTACGCAGCGGAAACAATTAAACCCCAACCCCTTCGGCTGAAAAACGATCTGTCAAAGAAATTGTGTGTGAGACTAATCTGAACGTTTTTCACCGTGACAAAAGTGATAGATATCAGAGAGAATCAAGTAACGAAGACAACACAACAAGAATCACTCAAATCCGTCGAGAAAAACTCAAGTTATGATCGAAAGGTCAAACAAAGGTCAATCTGCCCTACCGAGAAAAAACAGTTCTGGAACGCTGCAAAGAAACTCGTGTAGATCATAGAACACAAATCCAATGACCGTGAAATTTTTATAGATGATAGATAATCAAGTTTTTAAGACAACCAAAAAAGAATCACGTCAATTGGATCTGTAAAACTCGAGTTATGATAAAACCACCGACGAAAGGTAGTGCTGTCCAGAAACTCGACGAGTAAAACTTGTCTGGAACAAGTCGGACGAACAAGGCACAAAATTTCCTTCAAACTACGAATTTTATTCAATATAAATACAAGAGGAACAGCCCCAAAGTCGTGCACCATGAGATCTGGGCTCCCTTGCTTATATAACCAGCTCGAGAGTCAACTCAACTTAGATCAGGAACCTAATCCTACTCTGTTCACGAATCGTAACATTCCATAGCTGCTTAAGATTCTTCTATACACAGATATAAGCAACCTTAAGACTTCCAAACACCTTAGGAACGTATCCCACATTCCTAAACAACTCAAATTCGTGAGCCACACGAAATCCTATCATAACCAACACAAATCTTTCCATATTTGAGTCAAAACCCGACTCAGCCGCAGCCTGACTCCATAACCTAGTTGGTTGGACCTTTCCGACCAACTCTTTACGTCCACATTTCTTCATCACGTATTGGAACCATGTAGCCATGTCAATGCACTCCTTGCACACGTGCAAACATCTTCCAATGATGTCCACGATACCTTCACATGCATTGTTCATGATTCAATCATGTTGCACAACCTCCTGATCAGCTCAACCACAATTCCTCCTGAATTTGGTTGTTGGAACCTCATCTCCTCCCTGAGACTAGTCCAATGGATCCCATCACCATCCATGTCTTGAACTCAAGCAACACCTGCACATGAATAAACAACCAATCCATACGAGCCCAAGTCCTCGACTTGACTCAAGTTAGTTCCGAACACAACACCTTACGTGAGAACCTCACATAAGCATGTTGCAAAACCACAGTAACACGATATCATCCATGTCAATCAAAAACGCACCAAAGACTTAGCAAATGAATACTAAGCAATCTTCCCAGAGATGTAAAGCAACTATGAAACATTGCAAATGAAAAAAAGAAGCACTGCGGTCAAGTTCCGGATCTTTCCAGAGCAACCCGGACCTTGAGCCGGAGCTAACAAAAACATGTCGGAGCTATCAAAGACATGACGGAGATAAAGACAAAACTTCACTGGAGCTAACCAAAACTAGTCGGACCTTAATAAAAAGGTGTTTTGGTGATATTCAAAACTATTATCGTCAAAGCAAGTGTATTCACTATAAGCCAATGTATTCAACACACATAGGTCTTATAAGAGGAAGTAGTGTCAAGATTCGAGGATGAATCCATGGACAAGGAAGAACCCACATCTTGCTTATCCCACACCTTTTCGGAGGAATTCTCTCCCGAACCCAAAACTACAAAGGAAGAAGAAAATTCAACCTTCGGAGTTTCCCTTCTATTTCGAGGAAGAGATATTTGAAGATTTTGGAAATACCTCGAAGTACTGCCATAGGAAACCATCATTGCCTTTAACTCCACCTGACCCATTTGATGGAGTGTTCATCCAATAGACGGTCTAGTAGTTAACCGTTATTTTAAGCAGAGAATGGACTGCAGAAGTTGAGCTAGGAATGGACTGCAGAAGTTGAGCTGTGACCGGAAATCCTTTGGATGACCTCACCTTTGGCAACTATTCTATGTTACATTAGAGGGACACCAATGAAGGTCCTATACAACCCCAATATTGGAGCAAATCTCATTTTCGATTCTCGTGCTCTCGCCATTCCTGGTGATGTGCCATTGGCACCAACATGTAAATCATTCCGAGATTATTTTGGAAACATCCTTGAAGAATGCGGGTTTTTGCAATAGGTGTTTGTAAGACACGATGATATTGAGAAAATCCTAGATTTCCATGTGTTCAAAATCCAAGATTTCGACATCATAATTGGGATTCCCAATGAGAAATTTCTCATGGAAATTCCTTTGGAAGGAAACCTCAATGTCAACCTTGGAGGGAGAAAGTTTTGTACTCCTGTCCTGCATTCTAAGAACGCATTTGCAGAATCTCCCATCCAAGATGAACCATTAGAGGAGGTTAGAACTCTTCAATTCTTAGCTCCTCCCAAAATAGAAGGATAAGAAGATTTCATCCAAGAGGAGGATGAATTTCCGGAGGCAATTGAATTTCCAAAAGAAGAGTTCTTCCCAAAACCTCCTATTGAGTTAAAAATTCTACCTCCAGGCCTACGTTATGCTTTTCTAAATGGCGATTTGGAAGCCCCCGTCATCATAAGTGACAAGCTTACGGATGATGAGACACTCAAACTCATTGCCATTTTAGAAAAGCATAGAGCTATTTTTGGCTATTCCTTAGAGGATCTTAAGGGAATTAGTCCAGTGTTATGCACCCATCACATTTCCATTGACCCTGAGAGTGTCCCCTCAAGGGAACCTCAAAGGCGATTAAATAATGTGATGCGGGAAGTTGTCAAGAAGGATGTCTTGAAACTTCTGCATGCCGGGATTATCTATCCTATTCATCATAGTGAATGGGTAAGCCCAGTTCAAGCAGAGCCCAAGAAGGGAGGTATGACAGTCGTTCAAAATGATGAATTGATTCCTCAATGAACCATCACAGGATGGAGGATGTGCATTGATTACCAAAAACTTAACAAGGCTACAAGGAAGGATCATTTTCCACTGCCCTTCATCAATGAGATGTTAGAATGGTTGGCAAAACATTCCTACTTTTGTTTCCTTGATGGGTATTTAGGTTATCATCAAATCCCAATCCATCCCCACGATCAAAGTAAGACCAAATTCACATGTCCCTACGGGACTTATGCCTACCGCCGTATGTCTTTTGGACTGTGCAATGCTCCTTCTTATTTTCAAAGATGCATGATGTCTATCTTTTCGGACATGGTTGAGGAGATCATGGAACTTTTCATGGATGATTTATCCGTTTATGGAAAAACTTTTGATCGTTGTCTGGGTGACCCTGCTTCTTTTCAAAGAGTGTTTTCCCGTACGGCTGCATCCACCTCTGGGTGACCCTCGGGACACCCAAGAACTTCAGGATTGAGAATATCCTATTTGACATCGCGGAGGTTAGCCTCCCCTACCACATCATTATCGACAGGCCAGCCCTGTACCGATTTATGGTTGTGGCCCATTACGGCCACCTCGTCCTCAAGATGCCAACATCCTCCGACGTCCTCAAGATCTGCAGAGATCATGCTGCTGTGGTGACGGCTTTGGAGAAGCTCCGAGTGCTGGCAACGGCTTCAATGCCTATCTCGAGCAATGTTGGGTCGATAATGCCTTCGCCAGAACCACGCGTGCTCAATCACGCTGTTGCACCATGAGTGCAGCCCTTCGACAACGACGACGTGCCCATCAAGACAATCCAAATTGGCTCTGATGCTGCTCAGACCACCCGTATCACGGGGAGTCTGGACAGCAAGTAGGAATCGGCGCTTACTACTTTCCTCGACGTCTTCGCGTGGCAACCATCGCAGATGCCAGGCATCCACAGGGAAGTGATCGAGCACTGTATGAAGATCTACCCTGACGCACGGCCACAACAAAAGAGGCCCCGTAAGCAGTCCATCGAGTGGCAGAACTTCATCCGTGAAGAGATCAAGAAGCTACTCGATGTTGGCTTCATACGAGAGGTCTACCATCCCAGATGGTTGGCCAATCCTGTTGTTGTCCCAAGGCCGGCGGTAAGCTCCGGATGTGCATCGACTACACCAACCTCAACAATGCATGTCCTAAAGATCCTTTCCCTCTCTTTAAAATAGTTGAAATCATAGATTCAACCTCGGGATGCGATATGCTATGCTTTCTATATGCCTACTCAGGGTTTCACCAAATCCCAATGTCTAGAGAGGACGAAGAACATACCGCATTTATAATCAACGATGGCCTTTACTGCTATGTCTCCATGCCTTACGGTCTTAAGAATGCCCTCCCCACCTTTGTTCGTGCAATGCACAAAACATTTGGGAACCTCATTCGGGACCTGGTAGAGGTATATGTTGATGACATTGTACATAAGATCCAGACGCATACATCATTGCTAGAAAACCTCGCCCTAGTCTTTGATAGATTGCGAACCACACGCACGAAGCTCAATCCCAACAAGTGTAGGTTTGGGGCCAAAGATGGAAAGCTCCTCAGTTTCTTGGTCTGACACCGAGGGATTGAGGCCAACCCAGAGAAGATCAAGGATGTGCAGAAGCTTGCAGGGTGCTTGGCAGTGCTCAACTGGTTTATCTCTAGGCTGACTGAGTGGGCCCTCTCGTTCTTCAAGCTCTTGCGCCAGTCCGGACCATTCGTCCGGACCGAGGAAGCAGAGAAGGCGTTCCACGAGGTGAAGCAGCAGTTGACGACGCTGTTGATAATGGTGGCATCAGAGCCCAAGGAGCCCCTCTTCTTCTACAACCGCCACAATAGAGGTGGTGAGCATGGTTTTGGTTGCAGAGCGGGCCGGTCCACAATAGCCTCAATGGACGAGAGGGGCCCCTGCCGCTGATTCTGAGCCCCAGGGCTTGGAGCTTGCAGGGAGACCGACAATGAAGAAGCCTCTGGGTACCAGCCCCCAGAGGAGGTCCAGGTGAATGTAGCCTAGAGGGGGAGGGGGTGAATAGGCTTTTTGAACTATTGTTGAAACCTGAAACACTTAGAAACCTGATCAAACACAGAGAAATCAGACTAGTTTGGTAGGGTGCAAACCAGTCCAGTGTGTGCAGACTAGATCGATCAAGTTTGATCAATGATTTTAATCCAAGTACTCTATGCAGCGGAAATTGAGTTGTAACTAGAGTGTATTGCTTCAATGAAACTAGATATGGTACAAGTTAACTTTAGTTTCAAAGTTTTAACGTAAGTTGAAAAAGATCGAGCAAACCCAAGATTGCAATGAATAGTAAGAACAAAAGTAAAGACACAATAATTTTAACCCATGGTTTGATTCCACAGGGGAAATCTACGTCCATGTTGAGGAGTCCACGGAGGACCGGGTCTTCACCAACCCTACCCTCGTCGAATTGCCATGGAGGCTGATTCTCTTCCACTAATCACAAAGGGGGTAAATAATAGTGTTCAAAGGGCCTTCTCACAAGTTCAGGGCTCCCCAAGATTTGCAACTGAAAAAACCACCAAACACACTTGAAAGGTATGCAATAAAGCAGCGAGAGTGTGAGAGAGATTCAAAGCCAAGAGCTCAAGATGAGAAGAACATGTCTCTCCTTTGATCTATGGTTAATACTCAAGGATTTGATCTTTCTTGCGTTGGATTGTGTGCAGAGACATGTTTTCTGGGCTTTTGGAAGGTGTGACGACGCAGGGGGTCGAGAGCTATCGTAGTAGGGCCATGCACCTCTACTTATATGAGGGTTTCCAAAGGTTACTGTTAGGGTTTACAAAGTCCGGACTAGTCCGTGGTGGACATCGGACTAGTCCGGTGTGCGGAATTTGGAAAACCCTAAGTGTTCAGGAATATGAGACTTGTCCGAAAATATGCAGACTAGTCCGATCTGGGCACTGGAGATATTCGGACTAGTCCGACACATATTGGACTAGTCTGGCGTGGTAATCCCTTAGTGAAATGAGGACAAGTCCGCACTTGGAGGACTTGTCTGATTTTAGTCAGAGTGGTTATCGTACTAGTCTGGATAATATCAGACTAGTCCGGTGTCATAAAATTTTGAGGGGCTAAGGACAAGTACGAAATTGGGGACTTTGTCCGAAGTTGGCCAGTGAGGATTTCGGACTAGTCCATGGAATATCGAACTTGTTCGATGGTTATCAGAGGTATTATCGGACTAGTCCCGACGTTATCAGACTAGTCCGTTGCGGACAAGTCCGCACTGGGAGGACTTGTATGTTCCGGGACAGAGAGATTACAGACTACTCTGGGGTATAGCGGACTAGTTCGGACCTGTGTAAATTTGTGCAGTGAGAGTGTTTTCTTTTGCTTGAGCTCTTGGGGTGTGTTTCTCTAACACACTCCATACAAAAAGAGTATTCTATTCATCTCTTGAGCTCTTTTCAACTTGATTCCTCACTCTCCTTTATTTTTGCGCTTTCTTCGTAATTTCATTAAAACCTGCACTCATCTTAACAATTTGGTTAGGATCTCATTTGTTTGCCATAAATAAACCAAAATCCACAAGGGATGCCTAGATGCCCTTTCAATCTCCCCCTTTTTGGTGATTGATGGCACCCAATTGAGAGTTCACAAATTTGATTAAAAATTCAGATTTTCATAAAGTGTGCACATATGAGCTTTGAATTAATTAAGCAATGAAAACATAAGACATATGTGCACTCTTTATGATGGGGTGCAAAACTAAGTGTGTGTAGGCAATAATAGTGATGAGAATGAGATAATTGACATAATCATATCAACAGCAAGCATATATGTCAATTACAAAACATAAACATAGATTATAACAAAGTATCAACCCAAACTCCATAAATATAACTTAGAAGCATAATAAGAGTCTTACACCACCAAAAACAGTCTTACACTATTAAAAAACATAACAAAGATCAAAAGATACAAAAGGAGCTCTCATCTCTCATCTACGGCTACAACCTAATGAATAACCCTCAATCTCTCCCCCTTTGGCATCAAGGCACCAAAAAGAAGGAGAGGAGAGATCTAGAAGTCGCTGCAAGCTCATTCCTCGCTGTTGGTCCTCTTGTCATCTTCATTGTCGTCAGCCTGAGGAGGAGGAGGATAAGAACCACTCGTCGTGCCCCCAATGCCAAAATAGGCAAGTTCAGAAGGTGAAAGGTGGAAGCTCCGGGATGTCAGACGGAGAGTCCTCGGAGATTAGGGTTTGATGACCTTAGGGTTATGGAGTCGAAGAATCGGACTAGTCTGTGGTCAACCGGACTAGTCCGGACTACCGGATCTCTACGGACTAGTCTGTAGTGTGCGGACTAGTTCGGGTAACCACAGACTAGTCCGTGATCACCAGAACAGAAGCATTTAGCCCATTCTTATATATTCGAAGGTGCTTACCAAAAAAAGGGGCAAAACAAACAAATAATCTTGGTGAATATGATCAGCAAAAATCCAACAATCAAGCTATGACCTTAATTCACCAAGATCAAGTAATTAACATAGTTTTTTGGAGAAAATATAGAGAGATGATTTTCATAATACAATCGATAGATTTTAAAGATGTCATACAGGTATGCAAGTTTTCAAGCCACGTTCCGAGCATCAAGGATATTTAGTTCATTTTGGAGCTTGCAAGAACGTTTTTCATCAAGTGGCTTGGTAAATATATCAGCTAGTTGTTTTTTGGTATTGACATGGGAAAGGCTATGTCTCCTTTCATTGAGTGGTCTCTCAAAAAGTGATGTCGGATGTCTATGTGTTTTGTCCTAGAGTGCTCAACGGGGTTATGAGCAATTTTAATAGCACTCTCATTATCACAGAGGAGTGGAATACGACTCATATTGTAACTTTAATCCCTTATAGTTTGTCGCATCCAAAGGAGTTATGCACAACAACTCCCGGCTGCAACATACTCTGCTTCAGCCGTGGATAAGGCAATGGAGTTTTGTTTCTTGGAGGACCAAGAAACTAGGGATCTACCTAGGAATTGGCATGTATCGGAGGTACTTTTTCTATCTACTTTGCATCCGGCATAATCTGCATCGGAGTATCCAATGAGATTGAACTTGGAACCTTTAGGATACCAAAGGCCTAGGTTGGGTGTATGAACTAAATATTGCAAGATTCTTTTTACGGTTGTCAAATGACACTACTTAGGATTGGCTTGAAATCTTGCACATAAACATACACTCAACATAATATCAGGCCTAGATGCACATAAGTGAAGTAGGGATCCAATCATGGAGCGATATACCTTTTGATCCACGTTTGGTCCGTCTTCATTGAGATCCAAGTGTCCATTTGTTGCCATGGGAGTCTTTATAGGCTTCACCTTGTCCATTCAAAATTTCTTGAGTATGTCTTGAGTATACTTGGTTTGGCTTATGAACCTCCCTTCCTTTTGTTTCTTCATTTGGAATCTCAAGAAATATTTCAATTCACCCATCATAGACATCTCGAATCTATCTGTCATAATTTTACTAAATTCTTGACAAAAGGATCTGTTAGTTGAGCCAAATATAATGTCTTCAACATAAGTTTGACAGACAAATAGGTCATTGTCAAAATGCTTAGTAAACAATGTGTAATCGGCTTTACTAATCTTAAATCCATTTTTCAATTAAAAAATATCTAAGACACTCATACCAAGCTCTAGGAGCTTCTTTGAGGCCATATAGAGCCTTACGCAGATTGAACACATGGTCGGGGAACTCTGGGGGGTTGCTCTACGTACACCTCCTCTTTGATTGGTCCGTTGAGGAAGGCGCTTTTCACATCCATTTGATAGAGCTTCAAATCATGGTGAGTAGAATATGCAAGTAGTATTCAAATCGATTTAAGCCTAGCCACGGGAGCAAAAGTTTTGTCAAAATCCAAACCTTTGACTTGTGAATACCCTTTGGCCACAAGTCGCACCTTGTTTGTTGTCACCACTCCATGTTCGTCTTGCTTGTTGTGGAAGACCCACTTAGTGCCGGCGACGTTAAACTTGGGCCTTTCAACAAGTTCCAACATCTCGTTCTGTTTGAAGTTGTTCAATTCTTCTTGCATTGCCACCACCCAATCTACATCTTTCAATGCATCTTCAACCCTGTGTGGTTCCAAAGACGATACAAACGAGTAATGTTCAAAAAAAATTAGCAATTTGAGATCTAGTTGTTACTCCCTTTTGGATGTCACCGGTTATGTTGTCGACGGGGTGATCTCTTTGGATGCATTGGTGTACTCTTGATGAGGCACTTGTGGTCATGAATCTTCATGGTCATCTTCTTCTCCCCCTAGATGGTTGCCCCCATTGATTTGTTGGTCACCTTGATCTTCATGAGGTTGATATTGTGTAGAAGCTCCACCTTGATCATTTATCTCCACTTGTGGTTCATCTTATTCATTCGCATTTGGAGGTGGCGCTTGTGGTCGAACATCGCCCAGCGCTATTCCTCTCAACACTTGACATGGAGCTCCTTCTCTATCTAGCACACATTGGTCAACTTGCTCTTCTTGAGAGCCGTTAGTTTCATTGAACACTACGTCACGTGCTACTTCAACAAGTCTGAAGACCTTGTTGAAGACACGATAGGGCGTAAGTGTTCGAATCATAGCCAAGCAAGAAACCTTCATCGGACTTCGAAGCGAACTTTGAAGTCCTAGGCTTCTTGTTCAAAATATAACATTTAGAAACAAAAACTCGAAAATAGGAAACATTTGGCTTGTTATCGATGAGTAGATCATATGACGTTTTCTTGAGTAGGCGATGAAGATAGAGTCGGTTTATGGCGTGACAAGCGGTGTTAACTGCTTCAGTCCAAAACCAATCTGAAGTCTTGTACTCATCGAGCATTGTCCTCGCCATCTCTATGAGGGTTCGGTTCTTCCTTTCGACTACTCCATTTTGTTGAGGGGAATACGGTGCTGAAAATTCATGTTTTATCCCTTCTTCGTCTAGGTACTCCTCAACTTGGGTGTTATTGAATTCTGTGTCGTTGTCACTTCGTATCTTCTTGATCTTCAATGAGAATTCATTTTGGGCACGCTTCAAAATCTTCTTGAGGGTTCCTTGAGTTTTTGTCTTATCATGCAAAAAGAAAACCAACGTGAAGTGTGAAAAATCATCAACAATTACTAAGCCTTATCTGTTACCATCGATGCTTATGTAAGCAATTGGACCAAATAGATCCATATGAAGTAGCTCGAGCAGTCTCGTTGTTGTCATAACATTCTTCACTGGATTGGGTGCTCCTACTTGCTTCCCGGCATGGCATGCACTACAAGGCCTGTCTTTCTAAAAAACAACATCCTTCAGACCTTGGATGTGATCACCCTTAAGGAGTTTTTGAAGATTCCTCATACCAACATGTGCTAGCCGTCTATGCCGCAGCCAATCTAGTTGGTCTTTATAATCAAGCATGTGTCAAGTTTGGCTTTATCTTTGCTGAAGTCAACAAGATAAAGCTTTCCCTTTAACACAACCTTGAATGCAACCGAGTCATCACTCCTAGAGACGGCCACACCCTCATTAGTCAACAAGCAATTATAACCCTTGTCACATAATTGAGATATGGACAATAGGTTATAATCTAAGGAATCGACATGTAAAACATGAGAAAGAGTGTGTTGAGGCAAAATCGCAATTTTACCAGTACCGAGCACCCTTCCTTGACCGTTGCCTCCAAAATAGATACCTTCTCTTGGATCTTCATTTTCTTCATATTCAACAAACATCCTTCTTTCTTTGGTCATGTGGTTGGTGCATCCACTATCTAGCACCCACTTTGATCCACTGGGGGAATAGGCCTGCAAGAACAAAAAACGCCTTGGTCTTAGGTACCCAAGCTTGCTTGGGTCCTTTGAGGTTAGTCACAAGTGATTTTGGCACCCACACACGAGACTTGGTGTTCCCATGGCATGGCCCAACATGTTTAGCATAAACTCTACCAAGATTACTTTTCATGAGAACAGATGATGCATCAAAGGTTCTAAACAATAGTTGTTGTTCATATGTGTTAACTTCAAAGCGACTCATTTCTTCTTTGTCGAGGTAAGGTTGGAAATCTCTTTGACATGCTTTTCTTGTTTCTCTATCACCTAAAAATTGATAATCTTTCCAAGCAATTCATCCAGGGTCATTTTCCGATACCCTGGGCTTTCTCTAATCATCGAGCATAGAGTTACATTGCGAGGCATGAAGGCTTTGAGAATTAGCTTCACCACCTTGTGATCATTACACTTTTTGCTTCCATGGGCTCAAAATTTATTGATGAGATTCTTCAACCGATTATACATGTCTTGCGGTGACTCATCTTCTTCTATGGCGAATCTTTCCAATTTCTCTTCGATCATTTCAATCTTGGCCTCTCGCACATGACGATTGCCTTCATGTGCAGTTTGTAATGTGTCCCATATCTCTTTTGCAATTTTGAGTCCATCCACCTTGGTGAACTCGTCTCGACTCAATGATGATATTATTATAGCTGCAGCTTGAGCATTCCGATGAATAGCTTGCTCTTGACTTGGTGCGAGCTCTTCATCGTCATACGGGATATCTATCCCTGTACACACTATATGCCACAAGCTGGGGTTAAGTGATATTAGATGCATCTTCATATTTTTCCTCCACATTGAATAATCATTGCCATCAAAGTATGGGGCTTTCCCTAAAGGAATAGACAAGTAATGATTATTGTTTGAATTTAACCGGTCATAGATAAAAGGATATCGGGAGTAATCGGTGTGACTACTCCCCTTCTTCTTATTTTCATCCTCGATCTTTATCTTCCCATTGGAGAGTGCCTTCTTCCTTAGGGGTGCCTTGAGTTCAAGTATCTCCTTATCATCATCCTCAAAGTCTTGGATGGCGTCGAGGAGCTTCTTTAATTCTAAGTCTTTTCATCTTCAACCTTCTCTTGGTTGAAGTTCTTATGCGCATCTTTAATGTCCGACATCTTCAGCTCAAGCGATTAGTCTCTTTTGAAGAGCCTTGCTCTTATACCAATTGAATGTAGCCTAGAGGGGGGGGGGGTGAATAGGCTTTTTAAACTTTTGTCGGAACCTGAAACACTTAGCAACCTGATCAAACACAGAGAAATCGGACTAGTCCGATGTGTGCGGACTAGATCGATCAAATTTGATCCATGATTTTGATCCAAGTACTCTATGCAATGGAAATTGAGTTGTAACTAGAGTGTATTGCTTCAATGAAACTAGATATGGCACATGTTAACTTTAGTTTCAATGTTTTTACGTAAATTGAACAATATCGAGCAAACCCTAGATTGCAATGAATAGTAAGAACAAAAGTTAAGACACAATAATTTTATCCCATGTTTCGATTCCATAGAGGAAGTCTACATCTACGTTAAGGAGTCTACGAAGGACCGGGTCTTCACCAATCCTACCCTCGTCGAATCACAACGGAGGCCGATTCTCTTCCACTAATCACAAAGGGGGTACATAACCGTTTTCAAGGGGCCTTCTCACAAGTTGAGGGCTCCCCATGATTTACAAATGAAAACACCACCAAACACACTCGAAAGGTATGCAATAAAGCAGAGAGAGTGTGTGAGAGATTCAAACCCAAGAGCTCAAGACGTGAAGAACATGTCTCTCCTCTGATCTATGATTAATCTTCAAGGATTTGATCTTTATTGCATTGGATTGTGTGGAGAGACGTGTTTTCTATGCTCTTGTAGGTGTGACGGCGCAGGGGGTCGAGAGCTATCATAGTAGGGTCGTGAACCTCTATTTATATGAGGGTCTCCAAAGGTTACCGTTAGGGTTTGAGTCCAAAACCAACACCTACTGATCAGGTACTAGTAGTTGGAGTCTAGTACGTTTTTTTTTCACTAGTCAATTTCATTTTAACTTCCTATTTGACTCTTATCTTAAGGAATAGAGTTACGTAATTTCATCGGAATACAATCCATACACAAATTGTCTTCCTTAAAGTCCGGACTAGTCCGTGGTGGACTTCAGACTAGTATGGTGTGCGGCATGTGGAAAACAATAAGTGTTCTGGAATATCAGACTTGTTCGAAAATATGCGAACTAGTCCAATCTGGGCACTGGAGATATTCGGACTAGTCCGGCACATATCAGACTAGTCTGGCGTGGTGAATTCCTTAGTGAATTGAGAACAAGACCACACTTGGAGTACTTGTCCAATTTTAGTCAGAGAGGTCATCGAACTTTTTCGGATAATATTGGACTAGTCCGGTGTCGTGAAGTTTTGATGGGATAAGGACAAGTCTGAAATTGGGGACTTTGTTCGAAGTTGGTCAGTGAGGATTTTGGGCTAGTCCGTGGAATATCAGACTTGTCCGATGCTGATAAGAGGTATTATCGAACTAGTCCGGACGTTATCGGACTAGTATGTTGCGGACAAGTTCTCACATGGAGGACTTGTCCGTTCTGAGATAGAGAGATTATCGGACTAGTCTGGGGTATAGCGGACTAGTCCGGACCTGTGTAAATTGGTGCAGTGAGATTGTTTTCTTTTGCTTGAGCTCTTGGGGTGTGTTTCTCTGACACACTCCATACACAAAGAGTATTCTATTCATCTCTTGAGCTCTTTTCAACTTGATTCCTCACTCTCCATTCTTTTTGCGCTTTCTTCATAATTTCATTAAAACCTGCGCTCATCTCAACCATTTGGTTACCATCTCATTTGTTTGTCATAAATCAACCAAAACCCACAAGGGATGCCTAGATGCACTTTCACCGCGTCCCTCTAGAAGGCCCCAGAGAACATGAAGCCTTTGAGTCCCAGCACCCGGAGGAGGTCCGGGTCCCCCTAGGAGGCATCGGAGAACAAGAAGGCCATGGGTCCCAGCCCCCACAGGAGGTTCAGGTCCCCACATGAATTCTGGGAAGTGGGGACTAGTCTGTTTTTGGTGCGGACGAGTCCCATTTCTCTCTGACTTCTATCGGGCTTGTCCATTTTGCTGCGGGCTAGTCTATTTTTGCTTCTAAACAATGTCGGACTTGTCCGGTCCATTGCGGACTACTCCAGAATTCTAGGAATCCTTGAAAATTTGCTAAGTCCCTGGACTTGTCCGGTATTCTAGCGGACTTTTCCATTTTCCCCTCTGACTAAAGTCAGACTTGTCCGATTTTGGCCAGACTTGTCTGTTTTCCCCTCTAGATAAGTTCGGACTTGTCCGATGTCCAGTCCGGACTTGTCCGATTTCTCTCTATCTAACTTCGGACTAGTTCGGCCCTTTTCGGACTTGTCCGGTAAATCGCGACTTGGAGTTGATCTTTTGTTTCACGACTTGTTTGTTGGGTTTTACATTAGGTGGGCCTAGGGACGTCGCGCCGAACTCTTTTAGAGCCCATGTGGGACTCCAAACCGACCCCTACTCATCTCAAACTTGAAATGCACCCAACCCTAGCCCTCCACCTCTATATAGACAACCCCACCCTTTGGCTTGACATCTATTTGCCACTTTTCAACCACACCCAAACCCTAGCTCGTGAATAGCCGCCACCAAGGAGGTAGAAGGAGATCTAGATCAAGAAGAAGAAGAGGAGGAAATGAAAGAGGGTCAAGATCTACATCAAGTTATCGTTCTTCATCAACGATTCATCTCAAGTTCTTCATCAACCCTAGATCGTCAAGACCCAAATGTTGCCTCCAATACCCTTGATTCTTTGGAGTCTTGGACACCTGGTATACCTTCTACTTCATCTTCCTTACGTGAATTCAACCCCATATCTTCATATTCACATCGATCTAGAAAACCCTAGTTCGCTAGTTCGGTCCCTAGCGGACTAGTCCAATTTTCTTGGTTACATTGTGTTGAATTAATTCCAAAATTAGATCGAATCAACTCCAAACCTATGTAGACTTCATAATAACCATTGTAACTAATTAATAAATATTATTAACAACTTATTAACTAGTTTTTATTCGCATTTGCATTAATCATTCATGTCATATCATATTGAGTAATATTTGTGCACTCTTTGATTGGGTTTCTTGTCCTGTATGTTTATTGCGCAGTTTAGACGGATTGGCGCTAGAGGGTGTTGCAGAGGATCTCCAGCACCAGGAGTTTGAAGCCTTTGATCCCAATCGAGCACAAGAGCAAGGTAAGTGTCCCTGAACATATGGATCCAGTTTTGAAATAAATGTTTTGTTCACAAAATTGTATGCTTGTGTCAATTTGATAGGAAATCCTATGATATGAAGTTAACTAGCTTTGTTTGACCACCCTTGTCACCTGGAATACATGGTAGAGAGTCGAGAAGGTTTTTTTTACCTTTTTCTTCTCTTAATTAAATGAGATGGGAAAACAACTATATCATTTAATTATGCATTAATGAGATTATGGTTAGTATGAACTGGTTATTATGATGTGCTAACGGGTGATCTAAGCAAGCATGGTATGCGGATGGGTTGGATGTTATGGTGGTTTGCTTGCTTTAGATCTATGGACCGGTTCATGCGAGAATATGCTAGGACAATAGTGCCACCACGAGGCCATGTATGGGTGCGGCGTAGCTGATTAATTTGGACAATGCTAGTATTGCATGGATCATTTGGCACACTGGGGAAGCGGAGTCAGATTGGGTTTGGATATGGTTTGTGGGACTCCCTGGGATCCGAATGGCACAAGAGGGGGCCCTTGGTTGAAGATGTGCTCAGTTGGAGACATCGCCTCCGGTGAAACCTCAGTGAGTACGTACGTGCTAGTAATCCCTTTGTATAGGCTATTTTGTGATCTCTTGGCCATACACCTAAGGAAGTGTCATTGGCATAAGGGAGATTCTTTAGTCGCTGACGGGTGATGAAATCACAAACACGTGGGCAAAGTGGTACACACTCTGCAGATTATAAAACTATCATGATAGCCGTGCTCCCAGTTATGAGCACCTGGACAACTTCCATGTTTAGAGAAAAATTGGAATTTGGGATGCTTATGGTTTGGTACTGGTTATGGCTAGTTATGGAATAAATTCTGGTATTGGATATGATTAATGGTAATGGTGAAATCTTGTATATGGATGATGGTAAAAAATATGGACTAGTATTATGGCAACTTCATGGTTTATGATGGGTTTACTTCACAGACGTACAATATATTGCTTTTTAAATGTTTTAATGTACTTTTCAGCACTTAGCCATTATTATATTCATCATTTGAATTGGATACATGTCATACTTTCCACACTTGCTGAGTAAGACATATACTCACCCTTGCAATTCCCCCACCAATAGTTGCAGGCCAGGATTGGTACTTTCACGATGATAATGCGGAGTTCTAGGCCGTGCCTACCGTCAGCTTTGTCTGTGGTGTTGATTGGAGCTGCGCTATACCCTATTTGCTTTTGTTGCTTAGCTGCTTAGTTTGCTTATTTAGTTTTTTCTCCGCTGCATTAGTTGAAACTTGTCATTAATATTCATTAGAGCTTGTATTCGAGGATATTATGAATTGTGTAATAAATGTGGTTAATTAATCTTGTTATGTGGTAATTTTCTTTATATCCTCTTGTGAATGCACTCGTGTATGTGTGTTGAATGTCCTGGGCACACATATGCGTTCACTTGGTTCTTTTTTCGGAACCGTTTGTCACAAATTGGTATCAAAGCCACAGGTTGACCGTAGGACGCAGCCTAGATAGAATGGACACTTTAGAGCACATTCGAGCACTCAGGAATCGAGGTGTTTTGGTTGGTGTGCTGTTTGCTATATATTGTTGCTTGTGTGCTTAATAGAGGATTATGGGATGCTTTAGCATTGCCATATCCATGTAGGCTAGTATATCTAGTTGCTTAGTTTCATATCCCTTGATGCATATAGTTGGGGATGTCTTCTAAATTCTTATCTCTAGCTTTTCTTTATATGGTGAGGACTCGCAACTAGAGGGATGGCAATGATGAGGAGGAGAACAATGGAGCACCTCAAAACAACAATGGACAAGGACCTGCTCAGGGAGCTATCAATATTGAGCAGCTTTTAGCCATGCAAAACCAGCTCATGCAGACCATGGTACAGACTATGGGACAACTACAGGTTGGCAACGTCAACAATCAGCCCCACATGCCTCCACCGCTACCCCTACATCCTCCTAACCTATTGGGAGAGTTTATGAGGACCAGGCCACCCACCTTTGCTCAAGCCGTTGACCCTATGGATGCTGATGATTGGCTCATGTCTGTGGAAAAGAAGCTGGATATTGTCCAATGCAGTTACCGGAAGAAGGTGTTGTTCGCGTCCCATCAACTAGTTGGAGCAGCTGCTGATTGGTGGGATTCGCTATGCAACGCCCATGAGAATCAAGAGAGGATTACTTGGACTGAATTCAAGGAGAGTTTCCATTCTCATTATGTGCCCGAGGCTGTTATGATCCTGAAGAGGAAAAAATTTGAGAACTTGAGGCAAGGAAGATCGAGTGTGGGTGAATATCTCAACAAATTCACTCAACATTCAAGTTATGCGCCTGAGGATGTATGACGGGATAGCCGAAAGCAATATTTTTTCATGAGGGGCCTTAACAATGAGATCCAAGTGCAATTGCTGAATTGTGACTATGACAACTTACAGAAGCTTGTGGACGAAGCAATTGTTGAGGAGAACAAGGTCCATGAGATGGAGCAAGACAACAAGAGGAAGGCACCATATCAAGGACAGCAATAAGGAAGTAATGTGCGCCCTCGCTTTGCACCACCCAATGCGCCATATTTCAGCTCTTCTGCGCCTGCTCATCGCCCTTGTTATGCACCACGCCCAGCCCATTTGGTGCAGCAACGCCCTATCATGCAAGCACCTTGGCCTCCAATGCCTTTTGCGCCTCGTGCCAACTTTCCTGGTGCAAATATTCAAAATCAAGCTTGTTCCCATAATTCTAGTGCAGTTAGGAAGTGCTATACATGTGGAGAAGCTGGACACTTTGCACATCAATGTCCTAAGTTAGGCCTTGGTCAAGGAAGCAATGCTCAAAGATAGAACCCAAGACCCAAAGGTGGATAGCTACAAGGGAATCATGGACAGCAGAATTTTGCTCATGGCAACATGAACCATGTCTCTACGAAGGATACTCAACAAGTGGAGGACGTGGTGATTGGTATGTTTCTCGCAAACTCCAACCTGACGACTATGTTATTTGATTCTGGAGCATTGCATTCATTCATTGCATCAAATTATGTTGCCAAGTATAGTTTGCCTATCTCTCATATGAAGTTTACTCTATTGGTTAAGTCTCCTGAAGGAGAGATGAGGACAAATATAGTATGTCCAAAAGTAAGCCTTAGAATAAGGGGGGTAGACTTCTTCGCCAACCTCATCGTCATAGATTCTGAAGGATTGGACATTATACTTGGTATGTACTGATTGAGGAAGCACAATGGAGTCATTGAATGTGCCACGAAGATGGTGAAGCTGACCAATGAGGAAGGGATCACCATAGAGTTTGAAGCATCTCAACACGCACCGAAGCAATTGGAGCTGAATCACGTGGACGGTGCCACAATTGAGGAGATTTCAATGGTGTGTGGATTTTTGGACGTGTTTCTAGATGAGTTGCCAGGTATGCCACCTGATCGAGACATTGAGTTTGTTATTGATTTAATACCTGGAACTGCACCTATAGCTAAGAGGCCGTATAGGATGCCTCCTAAGGAATTAGCGAAGCTCAAAAAGCAGATTCAAGAGCAACTAGAGAAGTGTTTTATTCGCCCCAGTTCTTCAGCTTGGGGAGTGCCCGTTCTTTTTGTGGATAAGAAGGACGGGTAACAAAGGATGTGTGTGGATTACCGAGCTCTCAATGAGGTGACAATCAAGAACAAGTACACCTTGCCTGTAGAATCCCTGTTTTTCCTTAATATAAATTTCAGTTACCACTTTGTTATCAACCATAGTGGAGATCAATTATGGTTGTACACATGAACTTGATATCATCAAGAATCTTTCTTTCACTCATACTTAGATTTTATTAACATAAAGGATGGACTTCACCAATGACCCTAGGATAATTCAAGTGACATTTCTGCAAATTTTGGAATTTATTGAATTGAAATTTGCTAGGGCAAAACACTATGCAGTACTAAATATATTCAAATTATTTCAAAACTTGAATATAGCTACTGTATATTTAGGCCCTGTCAAAATATTCAAATCTGATGCTATACATTTTTCCATAGCCTCATAATATTCCAAATAGCCATACTGCAAAGTTTAAGGATTTTTGAATTCCAATTGCTATTTTATTTAAGACGATTAGCAAATTCAAGTCAAATTCAAATTTGAATTTGAATTTCACATGAAACCATTCCAAATTTGAAATCCAATTTCAGAATCTGAATTTCCATCTTTAAATTTGCCTCTCCACAAAAATCTAGGATTTTTGGATCAAGTTTGGTAGGTGAATTGAAGTTCCAGAGAGGATAGGCTTAAGGGGCAGTGGGACCCACTAGTCATAGACACATGTACGTGAATGCTCTGCCGCCGAAATCCGGTCGCCGCTCCGCTCGACGCTGCACGCATGCAAAGCTTCAGCGAGCTGCTTGCCAGTTTGATAGCACCCGGGCGTCCTCCTTATCCCCCCCTGGTCCCTTCTTCACGGCATCTACGAGGACAGCAGCGCCACCACTTTTTCTTCCCTCCCGTGAAGCAGAGCACCGCCGCCTCTGTTCCTCCCCAGTGAGCGCCTCCTGCTTGTCTTATTTCTCTTCGATGCAAATAGCAAACATGACACCAAGGCTATGCTCTACCATCCACACCCTTTGGCTCATCGTGGTGTTCCTTGTTTGGCCCGTATTTTGAAGTTCCGCCTCCGTCATCGTTGGGCTGCCGAGGACGTCGCTCTCTGCTCTACCGTCGCCATCGCGAGCTCTTTCTCACGGTAAAAGCCGTGCCTCTATCCATCCAGTATCGCACAATATATTCCTGTTTTTCTTCTAGCCATTGCCATTAAACTAGCTCACTTCTCGGTTTAATTCCGTTTCTACGTGTAATGATTCATCAATCCAAATAAGGATTATAATCCCTACCTCCTAGCGCACCCCTATGCCAAAAATCGGTGAAAACCATCGAGTAACAACCGAGCTATTCAAGTTATCCCCGCCATCAATGAAAATTCATCGATCCACCATCGAAGTCAACGTTGCCGGCGATTTCATCCCGTTTGCACCTCCTAGTTATCTTCCCCATGCATCCAGGAACGTTCCCAACCTTTCCCCGGGCTTCTTGCGCCATTCCCGAGCAATTCCGACGTTTGCTGAAACCCTAGCTCCGTTGCCGCCACGATTGGACCATTTTATGGTTAGGCGGTCAAGGCCAGGCCGGGAGGAGGTCAATGCAACCATTCCGGCGAGCTCGCCAGCGCAGCGCCGTCGCGGCCGCGTTGCGCGTTGGGAGGAAGACGAAGACCGCGGGTCCCGCATGTCAGCAACGTGTGCGAGCGTGCGGATCGGCTGCGACACTGGATCCGGTGCTGCTACATGGATTAACCCCGTGGCCCTCAGTGCGGCCCATCTATGATTGGTCCATTTTAAATGAGTGAGGCCAGGTTGATTATTTGAACTTTTTCAATTGGAAAATAATTCCAAATTTTGAACTAACTTCTAAATTCAATTTCTCCTAGTAGAGTTGCTCAAAAATTTCTAAATAAATTCTGGTAGACTCCCCTTGATCTCAACTTTGCAGTGGTGCGATTTGTTGGACATGAAACTTCCAGAATATTCATAATTAATTCTTTTGAGCTAACTGCTTGGGAAATTAATTACCCCTTGTTCTGTTATTTGGAAAATTCCCAATTTTAGGCTGAACACTCTACAAAATTCACTTGATCTCCAGTAAACATTTCGAGTTCATTGGACTTCATTTACTAGGTTGATCAATGTTCCAAATCCCTATGTAATTGAAAAATTGGGAAAAATACAGAAAACATTTCAGAAATTCTCCCAAACTTGTAAAATCAATTTCTCCCTGTAGTAAGCTTAGAAAATTGTGAAAGAAATTTCCCTAGAACCAGTGAGACCCCCTCTGCATGGTACAACCACTGGTAGCCATGATAGACCTCGAGAATTTCAACCAAAATTAAGAGAGCGTTATTGCTTGCCATACTTTTTAGAGACAACAAACTTCCTTGATCATCTCCTGTTCTTTGCAAGAGTCTCCATTATAGTCACTAGTGTCTACCATAAAAGTTCCAAAGCCAATTAAGATCATTGTCTTATTTTGATCATAAGATATTATCTTGTGACCTTAAACATATTATTTATTTTTAAAGTCATTCATATATAGTATATGCATATCATTTAGTAACTGAAGTCGAGGAGCAGCCGGAAGCCTTAGAAGTCCATCTACCAGAGACTAACTTGGATCCGGACTCGTTTCAGACAAGTCCCGGTTTGCATTTAAGTTCCTTATAGTGTCTTTACAGTTTTCATTCGCCTTACGTCTTCAAATGTTTGTGCATTACGTTTAAAGTGTTTGACATCCACTTGCTTGACCACAAATCCCATGGAGTATTGGGTAGGTCTACAGCATGATGAGTAGAAACTGCCATGCTTATGTTCATAGGAATTCAGTAGAAGTCGAGTAGTTGGAATCTACTCGCGAGATAGGATTTTACCACACGCGATGAATTGGATCAAAAATGGTTTATGAATATGAAATTGAAACCGAGTAGCGGGTAGGATGCAGCAAGACGTGGTCTCACGTGCGTAGCCCTGCTTGTGTCGATTGAGGACTGATCCATGTGCGGCCCTGCTAGACAAGCTTGAATTGTACCGACGACATATTGGAAAAATGGGCTCCAGCAAACTGACGTAGTGTGATACTTGTTTGTCGAGGCATACCGTTCCATTTTATAGGCGTAGGTTGAGGGCAGAAAGGTGTAAATCAGCTGTTGGGCACGTCAGAGTATGCCCTACGCAAGGACCTCCTGCCCGTGATGGATCGACCGGTTCGACATTCGAGTGTTGGGTGAAAGGAGACCATATACAACTAGTACTAAGGTGTTATGTAGGTACTACTGTAAGTACTCGCTAGCACTTCTGAAAGTGCGTATGTGTCGTGTTATCTGGGTGTGTCCTGATTGCAATCATCCTCCCTCACGGTAATAGAGTACCACTTGTTCACTATGCTATGACGTAGTAAATACTGAAGAAGTCAGGAGAATACGATGTATTGAATTATAATTGTTTTGGAAGTTTGATTGCTGTCCAATATGATCACTAAAGTTACTTTCATTAAACTAGTAAGCTGTTGATAATAACATGAAAGCTAAGGATACACTTGTAGGCGAGTCCTTTACTGCTTTACCTTACCTATGCTTAGTATTGACCCTGCATATGTATAGTGAGACGGGTTAGTCTTGCTGAGCCTTAAGCTCATGTTTGCAGTTAACAAGTTTTTGTAGATTACATAACTAATGACGGTTTCGACGACGAGGCTGCACCCCCTCCAGGGTTTACAGCCGAGTGGGAGCCCAGCACGCCACCGTAAGTTTGGTGTTGCTAGTGCGAAGCATCCAGGGCATGGATGACTTTGCTTTTGCATAACTAGTGCCGAGAGTGTAGCTATGATGTATAAGTCACTTTCCTTTTTGCTTAGTATTGTAAACTTTCCATTGTGTTTATAAATAAATACATGGTATCGTATTTTATTCTCGTTCTTTTCTTGTATACTATTGGGTGTCGCATCGCAAGACACCACCCAATGAGATCCTTGAATGTCGGGACCCCGGTCCCCACATTGCCATGCATATAAGACTTGTTTGATCAGATGAAGGGTGCTTGTGTGTTCTCCATGTTTGATTTGAGGTCGGGATACTTCCAAATGAAGATTAGGCCACCAGACATACCCAAGACAGCTTTTAGGACACGATATGGATCCTATGAGTACACCGTGATGTCCTTTTTATTGACCAATGCACCTGCCTATTTTATATACCTCATGAATAAGGTCTTCATGGAGTACTTGGATAAGTTTGTTGTGGTGTTCATTGATGACATTATGATCTACTTGAAGGATGAGAAGGAACATGAGGAATACTTGAGGCTCACATTGCAGAAATTGAGGGAGCATCAATTGTATGCCAAATTTAGCAAGTGCCAGTTTTGGTCAAAAGAGGTGTCATTTTTGGGTCATATCATCACTGCAGGAGGAGTATCAGTTGATCCTGGAAAAGTTAGGGACATGTTGAAATGGGAACCCCCGCAAAATATAAAGTAAATCCAGAGTTTTCTTGGAATGGCTGGATAGTACCGTCGGTTCATCAAGGATTTCTCCAAGATAGCCAAGCCCATGACCGAGTTGTTGATGAATGGGAAAGCTTTCCAATGGACTCAAGCTTGTCAAGAGAGTTTTGAGGAGTTGAAGAAGAGGTTAACTACAACCCCAATTTTGATATGCCGAACGTGAGCAAAAGCTTTGATATTTATTGTGATGCATCAATACAAGGACTTGGATGCGTGCTCATGCAAGAAGGTTAAGTGGTTGCATATGCATCGAGACAGTTGAAGAAACATGAGCAGAATTATCCAACGCATGATTTGGAACTTGCAGCCGTGGTACACGCATTGATAATTTGGAGACACTACATTCTTGGACATAGGTGTGTAATTTATATGGATCATAAGAGTCTCAAGTACATATTCACTAAAACGGACCTGAATTTGAGGCAACGAAGGTCGTTGGAGCTTATCAAAGATTATGATGTGGGAATCAATTATCATCCAGTGAAGGCTAATGTAATGGCTGATGCCTTGAGTAGAAAAGGAGTAAGTCACCAACTCACAGTTCGAGAGCTGCCATCCGAGCTATGTAAGGAGATTGAATGGTTGAATCTTGGATTTGTGAATGAGATGGGGATAATAGATTTAAATCTGACCTTGGAGCAAGAAATTCGAGAAGCCCAAACAAAGAACGAGGAGATTAAGGAAATCAAGGAAAGGACCCAAGAGGGGAGGGAATTCAGATTTGATGAGGATGACCATGGTACCTTATGGCTTGGAAAAAGGATTGTCATGCCTAATGTGAAGCATATTTGGGAGACAATATTAAAAGATGAACATGACTCGCCATACTCGATTCACCCCGGTTGTACGAAGATGTACAAGGACTTGAAGATGTGCTAATGGTGGGCTAGAATGAAAAAAAGAAATAGCTGAATATGTAGCGTTGTGTGATGTGTGCCAACGAGTCGGAACATCAAAGGCTAGCGGGATTAATGCAACCATTTAAGATCCTGGAATGGAAGTGGGAAGAGATCGGTATGGACTTTATAGTTGGATTGCCACGTACCGAGTCCGGTTATGACTCAATTTGGGTAATTGTTGATCTGTTGACCAAATCTGCTCATTTCATCACTGTGAAGACCAAGTATACCACTATACAATTGGCCAAATTATACATGGAGCATATTGTGTGTCGACGTGGAGTTCCAAAGAGGATAGTTTTGGATAGAGGTTCTCAGTTTACCTCTAGATTTTGGCAAACATTGCATGAAGCGTTGGGAACAAGGTTGAATTTCAGCTTAGCATATCACCCTCAAACGGATGGACAAACTTTTAGAGGACATGTTAAGAGCTTGCGCTTTGAAACATGGTAAAAGTTGGGACAAGATCTTGCCATATGTAGAATTTTCATACAACAATAGCAACCAAGCAAGCTTGAAGATGTCACCTTATGAAGCACTATATGGAAGGAAGTGTAGGACACCTTTATTCTAGAATTAGACAGTAGAAACTCAAGTATTTGGTCCAGGTATGTTGCAAGAATCTAAAAAACATGTTCAGATCATTCGCGAGAACTTGAGGGCTGCTCAATCAAGGCAAAAAGGATATGCAGACAATAGGAGAAGGAAATTAGCCTTTGAAATTGTAGACTTTGTTTACCTCAAGGTGTCACCAATGAGAGGTCATAAGAGGTTTAACATAAGAGGCAAGCTAGCACATCGATATATTGGACCATTCAAGATTTTGGATAAAAGAGGAGAAGTAGCGTATAAGTTGGAGATGCTAGCTCATTTGTCAGATGTTCATGATGTGTTTCATGTTTCCCAGCTCAAGAAGTGTTTGAGGTAATCGGGAGAACAAGTGCCAATGGAAGAGTTCGAACTAGAGGCAGATTGGACTTATGTCGAGCAACCGATCAAAATCTTGGAGACAAAGGAAAGAGTCACAAGAAACAAGGTCATCAGATGGTGTAAATTTCAATGGAAGCATCATACGGAATCAGAGGCAACTTGGGAACTGGAAGATGATCTCAAGAAGGAATTTCCCTATCTCTTCTCTTTCGCGTCGAATCTCGAGGGCGAGATTCATTTTCAGGGGGGGTAGGTTTGTAACACCCTCATTTTCATCCATCATGCATTGCATACATTCATATACATGTCTAACATTAACCCACATAAAAAAGAATAAGTTTAAAATGAATTAGAAACAAAAAACAACACTTAAGAATTCTAGGAAGTGCGGACAAGTCCGTTTCTGGTGCGGACTAGTCCGATTTCTCTCTGATTTCGATCGGGCTGGTCCGTATTGCTACAGACTAGTCTGTTTTTGCCTCTGAACAATGTCGGACTTGTCCGATCCATTGCAGACTAGTCCAGTATTCTAGGAATCCTTGAAAATTTGCTAAGTCCCTGGACTTGCCCGGACTTGTTCGGTATTCTAGCGGACTTGTCCGTTTTCCCCTCTGACTAAAGTCGAACTTGTCTGATTTTGGCAAGACTTGTCCATTTTTCCCATCTGGATAAGTTTGGACTTGTCTGATGTCCAGTCTGGACTTGTCCGATTTCTCTCTGTCTAACTTCGGAGTAGTCCAGCCCTTTTCAGACTTGTCCGGTAAATCATGACTCTGACGTGATCTTTTGTTTCATGACTTGTTTCTTGGGTTTTACATTAAGTGGGCCTAGGGATGTCATGCCAAACTCTTTTAGAGCCCATGTGGGACTCCAAACCGACCCCTACTCATCTCAAACTTGAAATCCATCCAACCCTTGCCCTCCACCTCTATATAAACAACCCCACCCCTTGGCTTGACATCTATTTGCCACTTTTCAACCACACCCAAACCCTAGCTCGTGAAACGCCGCCACCAAGGAGGGAGAAGTAGATCTAGAGCAAGAAGAAAAAGAGGAGGAAAATAAAGAGGGTCAAGATCTCCATCAAGTTCTCGTTGTTCATCAACGATTCATCTCAAGTTCTTCATCAACCCTAGATCGTCAAGATCCAAGTGTTGCCTCCAATACCCTTGATTCTTTGGAGTCTTGGACACCTGGTATACCTTCTACTTCCTCTTACTTACATGAATTCAACACCAAATCTCCATATTCACGTCGATCTAGAAAACCCTAGTTCGCTAGTTCCGCAAAGTGCGGACTAGTCCGGTCCCTAGCGGAGTAGTCCGATTTTCCTCGTTAAATTGTGTTGAATTGATTCCAAAATTAGATCGAATCAACTCCAAACCTGTGTAGACTTCTTAATAACCATTGTAAATGGTTAATAAATAGTATTAACAACTTATTAACAAGTTTTGCTTCGCATTTGCATTAATCATGCATGTCATATCATATTGAGTAATATTGTGAACTCTTTGATTGGGTTTCTTGTCCTGTATGTTTATTGCGCAGTTTAGACAGATTGGCGCTAGAGGGTGCTGCGGAGGATCTCCAGCACTAGAAGTTTGAAGTCTTTGATCCCAATCAAGCCCAAGAGTAAGGAAAGTGTCCATGAACATATTGATCATAAATGTTTTGTTTGCAAAACTACGTGCTTGTGTCAATTTGTGGGAAATCCTATGATAGAATGTTTACTAGCTTTGTTTGAGCACCCTTCTCACCTGGAATACATGGTAGAGAGTCGGGAAGGGCTTTTTACCTTTTTGCTTCGTTTAATTAATTGGGATGGAAAAATAACTATATCATTTAATTATGCATTAATGAGATTATGGTTAGTATGAACTAGTTAATGTGATGTGGTAACGAGTGATCTAAGCAAGCCTGGTATGCGAATGGGTTGGATGTTATGGTGGTTTGCTTGCTTTAGATCTAAGGACCGGTTCATGCAAGAATATGCCAGGACAACAGTGCCACCACGAGGCCCTGTATCGGTGCGGCATAGCTGATTAATTAGGGCATTGCTAGTATTGCGTGGATCATTTGGCGCACCGGGGAAGGGGGGTTGGATTGGGTTTGGATACGGTTGGTGGGACTCCCTGGGATTCAAATGGCACAATAGGGGGCCCTTGGTTGAAGATGTGCTCAGTTGTAGACATCACCTCTGGTGAAATCTCAATGAGTCCGTACATGCTAGTAATCCCTTTGTAAAGGCTATTTTGTGATCTCTTGGCAATACACCTATGGAAGTGTAATTGGCATAAGGGAGGTTCTTTAGTCGCCGAAGGGTGATGAAATCACAAACACGTGGCAAAGTGGTATAAACTCTACAGAGTATGAAAACTATCATGATAGCTGTACTCCCAGTTATGAGCACATGGACAACTTCCATGATTAAAGGGAAGTTGGAATTTGGGATGGTTATGGTTTTGTACTGGTTATGGCTGGTTATGCATTATATTCTTGTATTGGAAATGATTAATGGTAATGGTGAAATCTAGTATATGGATGATGGTAAGGAAATATGGACAGGTATTATGGCAACTTCATGGTTTATGATGGGTTTAATTCATAGACATACAATATATTGCTTTTCAAATAGTTTGATGTACTTTTTAGCACTTAGCCATTATTATATCCGTCATTTGAATCAGCTACATGTCATACTTTCCATACTTGCTGAGTACGACATGTACTCACCCTTGCAATTCTCCCAACAATAGTTGCAAGTCAGGATTGGGAGTTTAACGATGATAATGCAGAGTTCTAGGTCGTGTCTGTCGTCAGCTTTGCCTATGGTGTTGATTGGAGCTGCGTTATACCCTATTTGCTTATGCTGCTTAGCTGCTTAGTTTTCTTATTTAGTTTTGTTTTTCTGCTGCATTAGTTGAAACATGTCATTAATATTTATTAGAGCTTGTATTCGAGGATATTATGAATTGTGTAATAAATGTGGTTAATTAATCTTGTTTTGTGGCAATTTTATGTAAATCCTTTTGTGAATGCGCTCGTGTATGTGTGTTGAACGTACTAGGCACACATATGCGTTCACTTGGTTCTTTTTCAGAACCGGGTGTCACATCAGCGAAGTCCTACATGAAGCAAAAACAAGGTACCTTGAGGTGCAGAAGCTGCTCTACACGGTACTAATTGCGTCGAGGAAGCTCCACCATTAGTTTCAGGCACACAGAGTCTTAGTGGTGACTTTGTTCCCACTGGGGGCGGTGCTCCGCAACCCCAATGCAACAGGCAATATCGCCAAATGGGCTTCCGAATTGGCGGAGTTCGAGCTTGACTTCATACCACGACATGCAATCAAGAGCCAAGCTGTGGCAGACTTTGCTGAGTGGACTACTTCACCAAGCAATCCAGGGGTCCGGAAAATTAGCGAGCCAGAGCCCAGAGCAAGGGGGGCTGGAGCTGGTGTACTGCGGAAGCAGTCCAAGACAGCGGTGCGCCTCAAATTCAAGGCGACCAACAACATGGCATAGTACGAGGCCCTGATTTTTGAACTCATAGCTGTGCAGAGTCTCGGTGTCCACCAGATGTTGGTCAAGGGAGACTCCTAGCTGATCATCAAGCAGGTCTGGGGAGAGTGATGCTGCAACGACCTACAGCTCGCGGCCTACCTACTACACATCAAGAATTTGGAAGCTAGCTTTGAGCCCTTGTACCTCTGCCATGTACCACGCGCCGACAACTCCATCGCGGACGCCTTGTTAACCATGGCATCCACGGGAGCCCCGATCCCTGAAGGGGTCTTCGGAAGGAGGTTGGTGCGGCCAGCTGCAAGGCCTGTGGGGCCTAACAAAGAAGGCGAGCCCGCCACCATAGAGCCAGCGACCATGGCGGGCCCTACAAACATGGGCCCCCGAGGATCTTGTGCGTCACTAGGGAAACCATATTATCTAGCGCCCAAGATCCGGAAGCTTAGGAGAGTCCCGATGCGTCGATCACAGAGATCCGGGACTATCTAAAGGACAACATCCTCCTGGAGGATCCAGTATCCGCTGAGAGGATCGTAAGGATGGCGAAGCGTTACACACGAGTAGAAGGTGACCTCTGTCGGTGTGGCGCCAACGACGTGCTGCTACGGTGCATAACTCGGGAGGAAGGCTGCGGCATGCTTGCAGAGATCTACGAAGGAGAGTGTGGGAATCATGCAACCTCCCGCATGCTGGTTGGCAAAGCCTTTTGTCATGGCTTCTACAGGCCAGCAGCACTACAAGACACCGTCAAGCTGGTCAAGAAATGCAAGTCATGCCAGTTCCACGCCAAGCAAATTCACACTCCAGCGCAGATGCTGCAAATGATCCTGCCCTCCTGGCCTTTTGCGGTCTGGGGGCCGGATATCTCAGGACCATTTGCCAGGGCAGTCGGAGGGTACCGATTCCCCTACGTCGTTGTAGACAAGTGCACCAAGTGGCCCGAGGCAGCCCTAGCGATCAACATCAACAAGAAGTCCGCAGTCAAGTTCATCAAGTCGATCATCTGCAGGTTTGGGGTCCCGAACAGAATCATCACCGACAATGGGACCCAATTCACTAGTGCATCTTTCTAGGACTACTGCGAAGACCTTGGCGTCCAAGTTTGTTATGCATTGGTGGCTCATCCAAAGAGCAACAACCAAGTCGAAAGGGCCAACGCTGAGATCCTCAGGGGCATCAAGATGCGCACGTATAACAACCTGGACAAGCATGGTGCCAAGTGGGTTGAAGAACTCCCCTGCTCACTTTGGGCAAGCCAGACATCACCCAACCACGCAACTCGGGAAACACCATTCTTCCTGGTGTACGAGGCCGAGGCCGTCCTCCCCCCGGAGATCGCAGTAGGCTCACTACAAGTCGGAGCGTTCGATGATGCCTCACAAGACCAACTCCAACGAGAAGATGTTGACCTCATTGACGAAGCAAGGTGGCATGCCACCATCCAAAACGCACTCTACCGACAAGCGCTGAGTCGCTACCATGAGTAGTTCATGCGGAGTCGAGAGCTCCAAACAGGTGACCTAGTGTTGCGGTGCATAATTTGTCGAGAAGGGTCGCACAAACTCTCCCCCGGCTAGGAGGGCCCCTTCTGAGTAACGCAAGTATCCCGCCCCGGTTGTGTCTGCCTAGACACAAAATAAGGAGAGCCCCTCCCAAACCCTTGGAACATAGAGCACCTCCATAAGTTCTATCCCTGAGCATAAATTGTAGGACAGTGTAGGGTGTCATGGTGCCAGGGACCGGCTCTTAGGACAACCAAGCTTTGGGGGGGGGATGTAAAAGCCCGCTTTTCGGATGAACAAAAACGCAAAAATGCGAACTTGAAATTTTTGAAAGTGGACTTGGAAATCCAAACTCAGATGAACCATATGAGTTAACCAATGTTCACTAAAAATAGCAACTTGTTAAAATTGTACATATGGAACATGGTTGCTAATGTATATTAGAACTTAAGGTGTAAAATCTTTAATTTCCATGTATTCACATTTTCAGTGAAAATTTAAGGAGGAAAAGAAAACAAAATAGAGAGAAAGAGAAAGGAATTATCCGAACCCAAAAATGGGACATTCAAAAACTCAAATCAAGCTACTGTTCAAACTAGGTGCACATGAAGATTTATGCTGCTCAATAGATGGAGATTGCTAGGTCAAATTAATATGCAGTACCAAATATATATTCAAATTAATACAAATTGAATATGCTACTGTACATTTGACCCTGTCAAAAATATTCAAATCTAAGGCTGTAAGTTTTTCCATGACCTTCTAATATTCCAAATTGATTCTCGGTAAAGTTTCAAAATTTTTGAAGCACGTTTTCCATTTATTGGACACATACTGAGAGTTTAATCAAAGTAAACTTCAAACTTAAACTTTGTACTTAACCTTGTCCAAATCAACTCCAAATTTTTGCCGAGGTCCCTTATGGTTCAGAAAGGTTAACTTTAAAGTTTCAGGATTTTTGAACCTAAATTACTATTTATTTCATTGAGTCAAGTATCACCACTTGAATTCAAATTCAAACCTGAGTTAAAAATTTTACTTGCTTAGTTCTGAAATCTGATTGCACCATAAAATTCTTCACATTTTATTTAGTCATTTGGCCAAAGTTGAATATTTTTTTAAGCATGTTTGCTAGCTCTATTTGAAATTGGAAAGGAGAATGAGGGAGGAGAGTGTTGTGGGCCCCACCTGTAAGCCTATCCAAGTTGAACCGCCTCTGCCTTTTGGTTACAGGGCGACACAACGTCGTGCATGTGCCAGTGCTTGCTTCCAGCAGTAGAAAAGCGATTTCGCTTCTTCTTCCTCACTCTTGTGGAACACCCCATCCCTGTTTCTTCCTCTCTCGATCCAACACACTAGCTCCCAGTACGCTGCACCTCACAGCCACCCGATCGTAGCGCCGAGCACCGGCTCACCCCCTCCATGCCACGCTGCTCCGCCTCCTCACCGGCGTCGCCCTGTGCCTACTCACCGGCAACCCTGCTCGAGCTCGCCTGCTCACCGCTCGCCCCCGGCTGCGTCCCTCTCAACCGCCGCACTGCGCTCCTCACCCCCCCCCCCCGAACGCCGCAGAGTCACCCCACGCCGGACGTCCACTCGCCGCCTTCCAGCCGCCGCAGCATGGTGCCCAAGCTGGTCGCGCGCGCCTCTCCCGGCGTCCGCCTGCCTCCTGGCCATGGCTTGCCTCCGCCTGGCCGCACAGCTCCGCCTGCAGCGCTGCCCCAGGTCGACCGCCGTACTCCACGTCCACCGGTGCTCGCTGGTCCGGCCCCCATCTGCTCCTGCTCCAGCGCGCCTTCCCGCGCCTGGCCGTCCATCTCGCGTGCCATTCCCGCGTCGCAACGCTGACCCCTCACCGCGCTCCTGTGCCACGGCGCCCCGACGCGCCTGCCGCTGTCCCGCAACGCCTGCGCCGCTAGCTGCGCTCTGCCCTTCATGCGCCCCACGGTCTCGCGTCCCTCCAGCCCTAGTGCGGCCGCCATGGAGATCCCCACCATCCACTAAGTCGGCCCTCCTAGATCGCGTCCACGAACGCCGCGCGATGGCCGTCGCCCCCGTGCTCGCGTGCGTTTCGCCGTCCCGCCAGGCCGCGGCCGCCGTCCATCTCCTTGCTGTCCGCCGGCGCCCCGTCCTCGCCGACATCGGTCGCGTTGCACCACTTCGCCACGGCGACGACTGTCACGCCGCGCCACACAAACCGCGCCCTGCTCCTCTGCTCCTGTCGAGGCCATGCTCAAGCTCGCATGCCGCCCACTGCCACATGTGCCTTGCTCCATCGCTGCTCGCCGTGTCCCGCTCCCTGCACCAGTCGCGTGCCGCCCGTGCACCATGGCCATGCTGGTCTGCTAACTGGTCCAAGGTTAGCTCTGATTGTGCAAGATTAATTAGATCAGTGACTGCAGCTAAGGTGTTCGATGAAATGTTTACGAGGGAAGAACCAACATTGTTGATGTTCAGGGCTGGTTTGGGATGCAAGGGTAGAATGATGTTGCAACCGACAAGCCTAAGTGCCAAGATACCCTTTTAATGGTGATGAAGCGACAGAATCAAGTACACACCCAAGATATATGGTGAAATGCCTACAAGGTGAGCCTTGCCCTGAAATACCTTGCTTGACGCCACCGAAGTCCGTTCGTGGTGACCGCTAATGGTACTCACGTGTCGTCAAGCCGTACATCCATTTTCCGCATTGATATCATTCCTATAGAAATCCCCAAGTTGACCTCCGGTGTCGTTTGTATCATGTTGGCCTGTCCGTGTGTGCTCGTGACGCTCCACCATGAGCCGCGTCGATGTCGTTGACCATATGACGTTGTCGTGATGCTCCGAGCCATCATCGTGCCCTGGCATCGAGATGAAGGATGCTTGTGATGTGTGTGGTGCTGGAACACAAGCATGACTTGTCGGACAACGCTTGTCAAGCAAAATTAGGTTTTAGTCGATGTGAGGGTGATCGAGTCCTAGGTATAGCCAAGGTGCTCAATAAAATGCCTCCTTGGTCAAACCACGAATGTTGGTGATCACCGATGACCTATGGTTAAGTAAAGCGAGAACGTTGCGACCAACAAGGAAAAATAGACCAAGGGAAACCTTGGATAAGGGTTTCTTGTTCGTGTCGATGATGTTTCCTAACCGTCCGCAGAATTGCTTAACTAGGTGTGCCGTTTCATCGACGACAGGTTCGTCGAGTCTCTTATCGACAATCGAGTCGACATCACTAACCTTGTGACTCATAAGGTGGTGTTCGGGACTCTGCTCATCACCATGGACGAGTCTGGGTCGATGTGAACATCGACGAGATGATCTTCCCGAGATGGCAAAACACGTCGTCGCTATATAGTAATGCATTATGTTCAAGTTCCAGGAGTTCACCAAGCTCATATGGACAATCTTGCAAAACACACTGCAATAGTGTCATGTAAGAACTTGGACGATGCTTGCAAAGATAGTTGTAGCGACTGATTTACCTAAAGGTCCCTTGAACGTGTCTTGGTACTCACGTTAGGTTAGGAGTGCTTGTGATGACTCTTTGAGTCCAAGCAACGCCGATCTCACTTCTTTTCCAATTGTCGCTAGGGTTTCATGTCGATTCACCCTAATTAAGAACCCTGCAACCACACTTGTCACTTAATTAGGTTTACTCCTTAGTGAGTTTGTATAACTTCTTTGGTTGACTTCTAAAGTCGCGACCTTCTTTGTTACACACTCCACTCATACTCAAGCTTTGATGTCCCACCTAGTTTCCGGGGTCATCCTTATACTATTCAGTCCCACACCGCCACACCAGTCAGTCTTAGCATTCTCAAGTGGCATAGCTCCAAGTGTTAAGTGAATAATTGCATTGCGTGCTTACATTGCACCTTTCAATTCACTTCTAGACACTACTATGACCACTTGAGTTATCTATAGTTTCTCCACCCATCTGATACATATCTAATATTCCCAGTCAAGCCTCTTCTTCTTAATTTTTTTACAACTCCTCGAGTCCGTTATTAGATTACCTTAATTGCTTATATGCATATGATGTCGATAGGAACGTGATGATAGGTGATCAACGCGAAGTTTTTCTTGGAGGAGAATGCCGAGGAGTTCCAACTTCAAGATTCCATGGCATATTCTCTGGAGGAGGACCAAGCCCTAACAACTGACATTGTTATAGAGTCGCAAACAAGGCAAGCCCCAATTTGCATTTAAGAGCCTTTCAGAATTTTTCCAGTTTTATTCATTTACATCTTCAGTTGAAATTGTGCATTATGTATAAGGTGTTTTATACTCCACTTGCATATCCACAAATCCTATGGGAGGGTTGGAAAGGTTTACAGCTCGACATGTAGAACTACCAATACTAATAGTGTAGATATACCAGTAGAAGTCGAGTAGTTGGAATCTACTCGTGAGATAGGAAAAACAGTTCATATGAGGGTGAAAGATGAAAGAATGGCTTATGAAAGGAATACGAGACCGGGCAGGGGGAATAGGAGTCGACGATATGGAGTTCCGGACGCATAGCCCTGCCTGTGTCGCTTGAGGACCGTGCCGTATGCGGCACCGTTGGGCAAGCTTGAACTGTACCGGTTGCATAATGGGATATGGGCCCAATAAACTGATGTAACTCCAAACTGTAGTGTGGAGACTCCTCGGTTGTCCTTGAATGGAGATGCAAAGGCAGAAAGGTGTAAATCTCCTAGCAGAACGTTTTGACGTGTCCGTGTAGGGGACCTTTTGCTCGGGATGAAGAGGTTTGTCGACATTGGGGTCTTGGGTGAAATGTGGCCCACATATAACGCCGGGAGGAGAGCACGTATGTGTCTCCCACGCGGGTGTGCGTGTCGTGCAGTCTGGGTGTGTCCTGATTGCACTCACCGTCCCTCACGGTTATTTGAGTACTACTTGTCCGTCGTTGTCGTGACGTAGTAAATACTAAAGAAGCCAGAAGAATATGTTGTATTGAATTATAATTGCTTTGCAACCTTGTGTGATTTAGAGATAGCACAATTAAGAGTTTATAGTTTCTCTATACTTAATCTAAAATAGCAATATGTGCTTTGGGCATGTCATATCATCGGCAAAGCGTTTCTTATTTGATTGTGGAGTCTATGATGTGCCATGCCTGAAGAATGTCATTCGCTACTTAAAACATGACTATAAGGATCCACTTGTAGGCGAGTCTATTTATGCTATTCCTTACCTATGCTTAGTATTCACCCTGCATATGTCTAGTGAGACGGGTTAGTCTTGCTGAGCCTTATGCGCACGTTTGCGCTTTAACGATTTTTGCAGGTATTAGGTTTATTTTTGCTGTTCAGGTTGTACATGACATCTCCAGGTATCGAGATAAATCTCATGTGAACCATGCCACTGTTGAATGTTCTTCTTGTTGCTAGTGAGAAGCGTCCTAGGGCATGGACGTCTTCTCTCCTGCTTAGTTAGGTGAGATTATGAGTATGTAATTTCTACTGCGTGTGTACCCCTGTTGTACACTCTTTTGTAAACTCTTCTTATTATGAAATGAAAACTATATATGTTTTGGTATCCTTTTCATGTGTGCTGTTAGGTGCCGTGTCGCACGGCACCACCCAATGAGATCCTTGGACGTCGGGTCCCCGGTCTCCATAGGGGACAGGTCCAGAGTGTTCAACCGTCTAGCTTGGTCCCGTACCGTAAGCATGAACACTCTGCCTCCCTAGCCAACTGTAGTTCGTCGTTGCCTTATTATAAACCAATCCACTCCTTTAAACGCCAATGAGAATAATTCACTGTCTTACCATATTCTTTCTCTTATATTCACTTAAATTACGTGTTAATTTTGTGATCAATCAAGCTAGTCTCGTCTTTCGTATATTGTCTTCATATACTTGGTGAAATGTTTTCTATATCGCCCCTAGTAGAGTTATGCAACCCTGCTGTTGGCGGACGTGTTTAAGGTACTTGCAAGGTGTCTTGGAACCTCACGGCTGCCCTCTTACTTGGGGTCCTGTGGTGCCAAATGGTTCCCCGCGAAAGGCCAACACTGAGCTGGAGGTCTAGAGCATGCAGCCTGCTTAGCCTGGTCCTGTACCCTAAGCGTGCGCGCTTTGCCTCCCTGTGCTACAGCAAAGTACCAAGGGCTAGGACGCTCACACCCCGAATAAGAAGGAAGCCGAACCCCGAGCGCCAATGCATTGAATTACCCGAACCCCGCGTACCAGCCCAGGACTGTAAGACATGACAATACTCAAGAATAGGAAAAGATCACCAGCGAGCAAAACAATATGCACCCCTGTTATGTGTGCAGGACATACAAAGCAGGTTGCGGTGCCAGAGCATCCAGCTCTGGCACCTCCCAGGGGGCTGCCATCAACGTTTTCATGAAGATGATGGGTGGCGCCGGTGCATCCAGCTCCCACACCTCCCAGGGGGCCTGCCGTCAATGTACCTACGAAGATAGTGGGTGATGCTGGAGCATACAGCTTCGACACCTCCCCGGGGGCTTGCCGTCGACGTTTCTACGAAGATGGTGGGCGACGCTGGAGCATCAAGCTCTGGCACCTTCCAAGGGATTTGCCGTCAATGACTCAATGACGATGGTGGATGATGCCAGAGCATTCAGCTCTGGCACCTTGCAGAGGGCCTGCCGTCGACGTCCCAACACGTTAACACAAGCAAAAGGTGTGGACAAATCAATAAAATCTCCTAGGTCACTCTTGTCGCCAACAGGATTCTCTTGCGATAGCCTGTGCACCAGGGCCCACCGCCGTCGACTCTACAACGATGGTGGATGACGCCAAGCATATGGCTCTGGCACCTCCCTGTGGCCCTACCATCGATGTTTTCACGAGGATGATGGGCGATGCCGGAGCATCCAGCTCCGGCTCCTCCTAGGGGGCCTGCCGTCAATGTCCCTACGAAAATGGTGGGCGACGCCGGAGCATACAGCTCCGGCACCTTCCAAGGGGCCTTCCGTCGACGTTTCTACGAAGATGGTGGGCAACACCGGAGCATCCAGCTCCGGCACCTCCCATGGGGACTACCATCAATGACTCAACGATGATGGTGGATGACACCGGAGTATTCAGCTCCGTCACCTCGTAGAGGGCCTGCTGTCGATGCCCTACACATTAATGCCAGCAACAAGTGCAGACAAATGAGTAAACTCTCCTACCTCACTCTTGTCGCTAACAGGATTCGCTTGCGATAGCATGTGCACCAAGGGCCCGCTGTCGACGACTCTACAACGATGGTGGATGATGCCAGAGCATCTAGCTCTAGCGTCCCCTAGGAGGCCTGCCTTCGACGTACCTAAAAAGATGGTGGGTGACGCTAGAGTATATAGCTCTGGCACCACCCAGGGGGCCTGCCATCGACGTACCTACAAAGATGGTGGGTGATGCTAGAGTATACAGCTTCGGCACCTCCCAGGGGCACTGTCGTTAATGTACCTAAGAAGATGGTGGGCAACGCCAGAGCATATAGCTCCGGCACCTCCCAGGGGGCCTGCCCTCGACGTTTCTACATCAATGGTGGGCGACGCCGGAGCATCAAGCTCCTGCACCTCCCAGGGGGCCTTCCATCAATGTCCTAGCACGTCAACGACAGCAACAAGCATGAACAAGTGGGTACACTCTCATGCCTTGCTCTTGCTGCTAACAAAGTTCGCTTGTGGTATCCTATGCACCAGGGGCCCTCCGCCGACGACCTCATGATGATGGTGGACGACGCTAGAGCACCCAGCTCCGGCACCTCCTAGGGGGCCTGCAGTAAATGACTTCATGATGATGGTGGACGACGCTGGAGCACCATGCCCCGACACCTCCAAGGGGGCCTGCCGTCGACGACTTCACAACGACGGAGGGCGGCGCCAGAGCAGCCAGCTCCGACACCTCTCACAAGGCCTGCCGTCAATGAAAACACTCAGGAAAAGCACGGTGCTCCCGAAAGGGGCATGCTGAGACTAGTCACTCATGCTCCCACACTTTGTTAGGGGCCAGTCGAAGAAATCCTGCATTCAAGTGGCATGCGTACCCAACAATCTGGCCACGCCTACCAAGGGTCCACTAAGGGGGCTCCATAGGAGGACGTCATCTAGCGACGAACCGGACGCGCCAACTGTGCAAGCATTGGTCCCTAAAAGGCTAGCGGCATCAACAAAGGCTCTTCAAGACCTTACACAAGAGAAGGAATGGGGGCAACAATTTGAAAGCACGCGACAAGCCAACAAGCAAAACAACCTGAACCCAATTTCATAAACAGTTATTTACTCAAGGGGGTCATCCCCAGATAAAAAAGCATTGCGCCTAGGTGCCACCGGCCTCAACTCCGTTGGAACAAACAAGCCACCTCCTTGGCGAGGTCTCGGACTTCGGCCCTATCCTCATCCTCCTGCTCATTAAGGGGACCTTTCTCCACTGACTCCAGCGGGATCTTCGGGTACCAGCTTCGAAAGCATACCAGGACGTTGCAGGCCACCAGCTCAGCCAGCTCCTTTCCTTCAACCTCCAGTCGCCTTGCAAGGACGGTGTTCACCGACCCCAACGAAGAGCATAGGGAATCCAAGGCGGTATACAGCTGGGGCACCCCCTGAGATGGCTCCCCGTAGGGCACGGGACCAAGTCCAAGGGGTTCCAGCACCGCCCCAGCACGGGCCAAGAAGTCTCGGACCCCTTGGGTCTTGGTCATGCGGCAGTCCTGGAGGCTCTTCGTCTCCCTCTGAGCAGTATCCTCCCGATCGGCGAGCTCCCGAGCACGGCGCTCCAGGTCGCCCTCTCGGCGCTGGGGGCCAGCTCCATGTCTTGCAATGCCCGGCGTTTGTCCTATAGGCTCCGGGAGATCTCCTCCTCCTTCGCCGCCAAGTCCTATTCTGCGTCAGCAACGGCAACTTTGCTGTGGACCAACTCCAGCCGCTGGTCCTCGCACAGCTTCAGGCAGGCGTCAGCGGCAGCATGGGCCTTCAAAGCCTTCACCTCAAGCTCCTTGTTCTTGGTGTCCACCAACTTCACCAAGTGCCGCTCCTCCGCAAGCTGGTACCACTCTAGGGTGAAAGCAGCTTGCATCTGGCACAAGATGGACTGGGCCGCAGCAACAGCATCGACGAGAGGGCTTGGCTCGACCGTTACCACCAACAGCTGCCCCTTCGCCCCTCCTGCAGACGTCACAGCAGACACCAGCTTTCGCGGACCAGATGGTTCCCCGGTCGGAGCCCAAATAACCACCATGTCGCAGCCCGGTGTCGAAGTCCCTTCCCCCGCTATAAGGACATCATCGTCCGTCGGTGGATGGGAGCCATGATGCGCACCCATAACATCAGGCGCTGGCACCGCTTCAATGACAGGCGGGTCAGCCCCACCAAGGGAGGCAGCCTCGACCAAGGTAGCCCCCTCCTCGCTGGGCACCTCCTCGTCTAACACTTCCTCGTCGAGCGCCTCCTCGCCAAGCACCTCCTCGCTTGGCACTTCCATGCTTGGAACCACTTCTGCCCCACCTGCCTCGTTGGATGGGGGTGCAGAGTCATCAACGGCCCATATGGCCGATGCACCTTCAGGCGTAGGATGCGTCGCGGCAAACCCCATTCTAGCTCTGGGAAGGGCAAGGGCTATCAAGCCCACCCCTAGAAGCACCAAGGGCACCAAATCGGCTGACGAAGACCTGAGCAACAAAGATAAAGATTTGTCAAGAAAAAAAAGAAACGAAGATAAATAGCAGAGGGGAGAAGCTATGACTTACCGGCGAGTCAGGCCACTCCAATGACCTTGGACTCCAACCCCGCGCGATAGATCAAGGTCGCCAGAACCTGACGATAAGGCAGGTGCCGCCGTCTCTAGTACCAACTTTTGGTCAACCCGCGTCTGCGTGGTTGTTCGCGCAGGCCCCTCGACACCTCCTCCAAAACCAGGGCCACTGCTGGAATCGGAGACTAAGTCAATGATGGAAGCCTCAGCCCCACTAGCCCCCTGGTGACGGGAGATGGGACTACTGTCCCCCCAAAATAGCTTCCGCTTCTTCGGCATAGAAGTAGCGGAGCTCGCGGCCACCGTGCGGGAACACTTTCTCGGCTCCGGAGATGGTGCCGGCTGGCTAATCTCTGCCCTGTCAGAGGTAGTTGAGGGCTCTGCCTCCGCCCTTGATGATGGACGCGAGGAAGACCCCGACCCTGGATGTGCAGCTTCACGACACCGCTTTAGGACTACCAAGGTTCCAGCCGTATCTTCGGGATGCACGAGAACAAGGACGAACACATTGACCTTCGGCATCCAGACCCAGCCGACATTCGTCAAATTCGTTGTTGTAGACCCAGGCCTTGTACAGACGATGCTGAAGAGGGGTGGTACGACGGAGCAAGAAGTCTGCCAACACCATCATGGAGGTAAAGCTCTTGTCAGCCAAGAATCGGATCCTCCTCAGGGCGGGCTTATACTCCTCTGGCAACCCCTGGGATGCCTCCCAGGTGGTAGGGTCTGAGCTTGAACAACCTGACGACATCTTCAACGAGGGATTTGGGTCTATCCTCACAATCGCCCAGTCTTCCCTCCAGTCGCTCCATTTACCCCTTTGAATGAGGCAATGTAACCCCGATAGGTATTGTCCCAATGGCAAAAGTAGTAGGCCCTCACTTGAGTCGTTGCACTCCTTCCATTTGTCTTCATTATGAAGAAATGCCGGAACATCTCCATTGTGGGCGGGCAGCCCACGAACGCCTCGCATAGCTGGATGAACACAGCGGCCAAGGTGATGGAGTTCGGTGACTGGTGGTGAAGTTGCAGCCCATACTCCCCTAGCATTGCAAGCAAGAACCTTGACAATGGAGCACAAGTCCAACAGTGGCGTAGGCGACGATGAAAATAGTCTCGTCCTCATGCAGATCCCGAAGATCGGGAGACCCGCAGTGATCATCCATCCGCACTTTGAAGCCGCCCAGCCAAGGAGCCACCTCATCGGCACCAGATCCCTGGCCGATCGGAAGCGGGAAGGCGGCAGCAGGGAAGCCATTGGAGCAAGATAAGGTGAGAGCTTTGGCAAAAGGGTGAAGAAGGTTCAGGCGCTCGAGGAAGAAGGCGAAAACTTCGGCTGCGGGTCTTGAGTAAGGAAGGAACTGTTCCCTTTAACGGAGGTTTTCCTTTTTTATCACCCCAGGCAACGCCTGAGTACTCCGAGCAAAGGTTCAGACTGCACTGCTCAACATATGGCACCCATGACAACAGGTCCTATGTACCCACTCTGACGCATTGGCCCAGTCAGTCAGCCGCCTGGGGAAGCCGCTGAGGGGACTCCCATAATCGTGGAGCGAACAAAATGGCTATAGCTGCATTGGCAACCGTTGCAGTTAAAGGCGCTGCAGAAGATAGAGATATTAAAGCAAGCAAAGATCCTATCATCGTAGTCTCTCAACCATAGGAGGACGCGTTGCGATGATTGGCAAGAGCGCCCACCGCTTCGGCTGTCCAAGATAGAATTCAAAGCATAGTGCGGGAAGACATGGAAAGCGCTCCACCTTTGGGCCCTTCACCATGCCCCAAGGTGGATCCAGGGGCCACTGTTGGTACCCTATAGATGGGGTACCCTCGCACACATGATGAAGACTGGGGCACGCCCGGAGCCACCAAGTGTCCTGTAGGTGCAAAGGCCTTTGCCTCCCTCAAGATCGAGCCGCGGCCCTTCCACGTAAGCCTTGAAGATGGGACTTGGCTCCTCTGGTGTGATGGGCTCCCGAGACACCACGTGTAGGGACGGGACCTCACCCAACCTTGCGGAAGGAACAACCACGTGGCACGAAGCGCAAGGACCAACACCCCCAAGGGAAAGGGCTTGGAGCTACCACATCCCCTAACGAGCCCCGAAGCTGCCACACGTCACACACGACCAGGTATGACCTTCCCAGCGGAGATCAGCCCAGATGCTGCCACATGTCCCGCAGCTTGCCTCAGATGGTAAGATACGAAGACAAGGGATGGAGCGCCCTACACTGAAGACGCGCACTGACCTCCGGCGCCCAACGCGTAGCACACCAGTGGTCAGAGACCGCTATGACCAATCATGCCACAGTGAAGGTGCCGCAGGTCTATCCCATTTGTCCAAGTGGTAGCTTGCGGCAAGAAGATAGGCCGACAAGACACCTTCTGCCACCGTCGGCAACGGCGCGTGGGCTACTGACAAGAGAGGAGGCAAGACGGCGAGTCTTCACCGTGTCGGTCAGGCAAGCTTGTGTGAGAAGCCATAGCTATTTAGGATAAGATCGCCTCGAGACCACCTGTTAGGCCCCAGGACCCCGGTTATAAGGCATCCGGCCTTGTTTTTAAAAGGTCCGGACCGTCACCATTACAAAGGATCAGACAAAAACATCACACACACATACACACATACAAGGAATACCATCCACCGTGGAGTAGGGTGTTACGATCCTTGCAGCCCAAACCACGTAAAACCCACTATATCATACTTCCATCTGCTAGAACACTTGATTGAGGCCTAAACCCCGCCGAACAAAGAACCTCCGTGGACTGCTCCTTAGCATATCTGGGGGAAGTGTCGCTCTAACACTTCGACAACTCCTTTTTGTGTAGTGGAAATATATCCTCATCAAGGAATTTGCCTATACTAATCCTACCACTAAATGTGTCTTATATGTGGACCCTGGTAGGGAATATAAGTAGATATATTTTGATGAGTAGTTTAGCCCCGATCTTCCGAAAGGTAAGTCAATTGGGGCGGAAAACTCGACGTTGATGATCCATAGCACTCGAGCAATTCGAGTACCCCTGCAATCACTACACCACTGCTCCATTGGTTATCAACCGTGCTGCACACGCTTGACCTCGCCAAGAAGGCTAATCTCTGCAAGTTCAATCGAGATCACAAGCAAGAACGTAGAAGACACGATCTGAAATCGAGAAGTTGGGGTCTCACAAACTGTAGAACAGAGAAATTGTTAATCTAAGCAAAACCCACCGAATATGACGGGCGGCTGCAGTATTTAAAGGCTAGGGTTTGGCCAAAACATGCTTAGATGCATACCTAATGGACTCATACGGGATACAAGGCCCAAAAGCCCGATTCGGTGGTGCGGCACCGGACAGAAATATGGACTCGACTTGTTTCAACGATGCCCAATGAATCAAACGGAATTTTGAGGTGGCACCAGAGCCATTGGAAAGTTTATCTTCTCCTCTTTCCGTTCATATGTGGAATGTCAAAAACGGAGTTCGTATGCACCCTGAGCAACCATTTTAAGGTGGACTGCTCCTGGACTCTGAGTTGAACTCAAGTCCGAGTTTTAAACTGATGCCATCAACTTGTGGACGTCCCAGAAGGATCTGCACGTTCCCAAGGCCTCTTCCCTTCACTTGTTGATATTCTCCATTGTTTCTAATAACAATTAAATCATCACATATCAATCTATTCTAACACTCACATGCAAAGGAAGTTAGGAACGAGTTCACCTGCTGATTTATTAACCGTGCTCTTGCTTTTGTGATTGGTCCTTGCAATTCAATGTGCGTCTCCGTTGTTGTGATGTGCTCATCATATTTGTAACACATAATATTGCTAAGTCAAAAGAGTAAGCCATAGGAGAAATTAATTCAAAACTTTTGGATCAAGACTTGTGCATATGTGATGAAGTGGATGTGGAAAATTGAGATGACTCCTTTTGTTATGGACTCTCTTTATTGCAGTATGAAACATGGCTACTTTTTTTCTCATGCTTATGATGTAAGCATGCATTCTCTTTTTTTTTTGTTTCTTGTAGCCATGTCTTCTACTTCCTTTTTATGCAATAAACTTGAAGAGAGTATTATTCATGAAAAGCATGGAGTTTCTCTTTTTACTGTGGAATGATGATATGATGGAGTGTTGCTAACTTCTAGTGTAGAAGTATAGCATGTCCAAGTGAAGTCTTGGATTCAAGAGAAATGAATTAATTGTCACATAGGATATACTAGTTTGACTAGGCTAAATGTGAAAGCAAATAGCATATGCATAAGGTTTATCAATGTAAAACATCATATGGCTTCAGTAGGTATTCCCAATCAAATGAGGGAAACTTAAATCTTTTTAGAGTTTTCTCCGAAAATCTAAGTTTCACTTCCAAACTAGGAATAACAGCCCTATTACTAATTCAAATCTCACAACAACGTAGAATTAGATTAAGCTTTTGCTACCCATACATTCTAAATCATGGCAAAGTTAATTTAAGCCAATGAAAGCAATATTTGGAGAGTAGCAAGTTGTAAACTAGGGACTCAGGAAAATAAAACAGAGCAACTATTCATCATTTCATCTATGTGAATTCTAAATCATTCTTACCGCACATCTTTATTTGATGGAAAGCAAATCTACATCACTTATTTTTTTAATTTTTATATGCAAGGTGAATGGTGGATGAATAAAATAAATATAAAATAGGTGTGATACAATTTACCTCAAGTGAGGGTTCTCCCCAATGCTTGTTTTTCAATTACCATTGTGATAAGGTGTCGAAGTGTGCGATCGACACTTCCCCCGGTACTACTAGATCGTAGTCCGCGGAGGTTACTGATTGGTTGGGGCGGGCGTGAGATCGAGAACGAGACAGTGACACGAGGATTTTTACGTCGTCTGGGCCGCCTGAGCGTAATACCCCACTCCACGGGTGGTTGATGTATGTATGAGTATGTGTATGTGAGCTTTTGATTGGACTTGTCCTTTGTACTATGCGGCACAACCCTTTTATAGTCCAAGGACTGAGCGTTACATTGTCATCCTAGCCCGACATGTGGCCCCGATGGTGTTTAATTACCTAATACACGATCTGTATGTATTAAGCATGATTAATGGCGGCATTACCGGTACTAAAGGTCATCTGATCATGTGTCATTAACATGGCATTAATGACACATAATCAGGTCTTGTAATAGTAGCTTTAATTGTCCCTTGAATGTCCGCAACGTTGGAGATACGTCAGTCTTCCCGTTGCAGAATTAGGTCCAGAGGCTCGACATGTGGCAGCTTCGGAGCATCCCTCTTTGGGGAGGCAAGTACGGAGCTGCTATACACGTGGCAGCACCAGAGCTTCCCTCTACTGGGGGTTAGGCCCGGGGCCACTGGACATGTGGCATGACTGGAGCTTTCGTATATGATGAGTTAGGTCCGGCCTCACTTTACACGTGGCAGCACCGGAGCTACCCTAATGAGGGAGGCGGGTCCAGTGCTGCGGGACACGTGGACTTCAACTCGGACAGGTGGAACTCCGTGGCTTTTATTGCGGTATCGTTTACCCGGTACGCAGGGTACAGATAGTAGCCCTTGGGCCTACCTTTTGGAAAAACCCTTAGGGTTAAGTTATTCTACAAGTGGTAGGTCCATCTTCAATTCCCGCGTTGCGGCTTCAAAGGCCTTTTCATGGGACGTTGGGGTGATGGTCCGTAGTTAAACCACTGCCACGTGGCTCTTCTTGATGCGGCAGGTGAGATCCTGGTGTGCGGATCTCACGCAATCAAAGGTCGCCGGTTCCCAATACAAAAACTGTATTGGTTCTGAGTGCCTTGTCAGGCCGTCGGTCTCGGGCTTCCAACTTCCCATCATGACAACAGTTCCCCTGGGGTGATAACTTCGACTTTTCCGCCAAAGTGGACCCGGACCCATTTGTCATTGACGGGGTAATCTTTTGAAATGAAATCTTGATATCGACGCGGTTTCATTCGAACTTGCGCTCAAAGCCCACAGGGGTTGAGGAATCTTTACACTTTTATTCAAACTTGCGCTCAAAGCGTCCCAACCTTTGCGTAGCCCTTCCAACTTTCGCTCCACTTTGCCGAGATGGAGTTGGGTCTTTCCCGTAGGAAGATCACTGGCGATGAAGATCTATCGAGGGCCCGAACCTACATGGGGTGGTCCAGTGACTCCTTCAACAATGATATTAACTTTGGCAAGCTTCCCTTCAAGAAGAAGCGCACCAGTGAGATCGTTTACTTCTCAGCATATGCCATGGTGGGTCTGATCCCCCCTTCTCAAGCTTTCTGTTGATGCTGCTGGATTTCTATGACCTCCTGCTTCATCACCTCGTCCCCCACTCCTTCTTACTAGTGGCGAACTTCGTCCACTTCTGCGAGATCTGAGTGGGTGTGCTTCCATGCATCGAGCTCTTCCGGACCTTCTTCACATTCCACACTAACGAAAAGGGGACAAAGCTGATTGCCTTCTACTACTTCGTGAATTGCAAGAATTGCCCCTTCAAGTACTTGAAGACCTTCCCCCTCGAAAGTGGGACAACTGGAAGAAAGACTAGGTGGTCATCGCAGTGGAGGAGCACGAGAGGTTGGAGTTGCCCAAGAGCCTCCCCAATGTCTACACCGACACCTGGAATGCGATTTCAGAGCTGTCCAAAGCATATAAGTTCATCCTGAGAAGGATTCAGTTGTGTGTAGAGGGTGGAGTTACCCCACATATGGTCTCTGGCAACTTCCTGGTGAACAGGTGGCACCGCTAAAGACGAGGGAGTGGCTCGCATGCGCCTTCAACAGTGAGATAGATCACAACCGGATTGAAGCCGGTTTTAATACCAACATGGACAATGAAGCTTTGAAGCTCCGTCTCCAGATGTTTCAACACAGGGCCATCAGCCACGATGCATTGACCCCGTCGCCGGAATTCCTCCCTCTGAACATGGTTCTGGGGATCAGGAGGGAGCTCCGAAGGGGGATGCTGGGGCTTGACGACCTCGGCCTAGTGGAGAGGCGTGGGACCTCTGGGGTGTTTATTCCTGGAGCTTCAGAGAGGGTGGATCCGACCGCTACTCCAAGACAGAAGGTCGACGATGCTAGTAAGTGCAAAGGCAAGTGCAAGGAGCCGGTCGAATCCTCCGGCCGGAAGAGGAAGCTAAGACATGCTAATTGGAGCTCCCTCAGGTCAGCTCCATATCCAGCAGCTCCTACTCCTCGACCAAGCAGAACTTCGGTAGTCAAGCTCTCTTTGGAGCCGGCGTCCTCGAGGGGCGCTAGCTCTGGCAAATCGAGTCCGGCTCCAATGCTTGCTGCGGGCTCCAAGTCTGGAGGTTCTTTCCAGGTATGAGAGGTCTTGACTAAGGCGACACCAGTTGCTACGGCAAGCTCCCGACTAAGGTCTAAAGTTTCTGCCTCACCAGGTTCGGTGGGCTTCAACTCCGTACCTTAGAAGAAGAAGTTCCGTGGTGACTAGAGCGGAAGCTTCCTAAGGTAAGAATTGTCTTCTTACCCTGAGTTGGAGTTCCCATTATTTCCCTTTTTTGAATTTTTTGATCTTTGCTTCCAGGATGTCGAAGAAGAAAGCCAAAACTTCGGTGCCTATTACAACAATTGTTGATGTGCAGGCTGGAGCTCCAGCTTCGATCTCGCTGCCTCCCCAGGTGGTGGCTGAAGACACGGCTGTTCCTACGCCAACTGTTGTGGACTTGGATTTAGAGTCCTCGCCAAAAGCTCTCGTGCTAGCGCCGGACCACGGGGGAGATGTTCGTGATGCAGCGCCATTAGTTTCGGCACCAGCGGTTGAAGTTCCTACTCTAGAGGCAGAGATGGCAGAAGCTCCGGCGCCTGAGCTTGAGGTAACTGATGCTTTGGCCCCCGAGCCAGAAATAGTTGAAGCTTCAGCCTTGGAGCCAAAGATTGCGGAAGCTCCAACACTTGCGCTGGAGTTAACCGAAACTCCGACACCTGAGACGGAAGAAGTTGATGTCCCGGCACCTGAGCCGGAGGTGGAGGGAGATCCGGATAAAGCTGCAACGTCCACCCAGGAGGTGATCACTCGGAGGTGTCTATGTCAGAGCCAGATCACCCACAAGAGTCAACTGCAAGCCCTTGACCCTCAAAGCCGAAGATTGAAGATCCGACGGGGGACCTTCACCATCATCTCTGAAGTAGGACCTTGTGCTGTAGAGTTGCAGGGGACCACACTTGTGCTGTGGGACCCCATTGATATTTTTGAGGATCCGCTTGAGCTGGTGGGAGAGATCTAGGCTGGTCCAGAGCCAATTCCTCTAGCGTTGTCTATCGACAACACCTGCTCCAGTCTACGCCAAGTTCAGCTGGTCATTGACTATAAAAGCAAGACTCTCAAAGAAGAGCGCAACACCTTAAGGCGTTGGCGCAATAGTCTTCACATCGAGACGAAGCTGACGCAGTCATGGCTTGCTGACCAGCGGGAATGGGTGGCCAAGGAGAAGGCCCGACTAGCACTAATGGACCATCTGCTGAACGAGCGGGAAGCTGCCATAAGGATCTAGATGAGAAGGCATGCGAGATTTTACAGCATGCTAGGGAGACCAATGAGGCTGCTGACGATCGTAAGGACAACCTCAATGAATTAAATGAAAAGCTCCTCAAGCGTCGGATGGACCTTGACGAGAGGAGGAGAAGCTCCTGGAGAAGCATGAGGATATTTTGATGAGAGAGGGGGAGCTCGCCCAGGGGCTGCCTCTGGGGGAGCCAAGCTTGGCTGACCACACTAAAAAATTTGAGGAGCGGTGCAAGAAAGAGGAGAAGAACTGGAATATGGGACATGAGCTCTCAAAGAGAGAAGTTGATGTCTCCACCAGGGACGAGAAGGTAAAAGGCAGGGAGAAGGACCTGGCGAACCACCGGAACCGCATCCACCTCCGGGAGTCGGAGCTTGCAGACCGCAAAAAGCACGTGGCTGAGAGTTTTCAGCAACATGCCAAAGAGGTCGAGCGCGTCGCCCGGGAAGGTTCGATGCTTGCAGCCGCTAGAAGGTCACCAGGGGAACTTAAGAATTCGAGGGCAACAGAGTCGCAGCAAGTCTGAGCCTTCTTGGGGCATGCTAACAAGGCTTTGGTGCCGCTTGACTTCAGTCCTGTACGTCTGGTTGACTTGGAGCCGGAGCTAGAGAAGGCGCTGGTAGCATTGGGTTCTACATGCAACAAGCTATATGTGATGGGTGACATCATCGCCGATCCATTAAAGATGGAGGGGAAGTCTCTGGCCAAGAACGTCACCGAATATGTGCTTACATGTTTCAAAAGCCAGGACCCCCAACTATCTCTAGATCTGATGGTCGAAGGACCTATTGTTGAGGAAGATGCCGCCAGAGCCAGCGTTCATGAAGCTGACGAGAAAGTTGCCTCATTTTTCCATAGGAAATAGGACCTCCAGTAGCTAGGACCTTTTTCTTCTGCCTTTCACTTGCAATCCTTGTTTTGTAATCCAATCCTTCAATGAATGAAATCCAATCTTCTTGAATGAATGAATTCCATTTTGTATTTGTCTTCAATGCATTGTCATTTATCTTGTTGGCCCCCTGGTAGATGTGCAAAATTTGATTGCGAACATGTACCAAAAGGATATGACAATGTCTTGGTGACTTGAACGCTTTGAACTTGTAGTTAGAACGTTCAACCTTAGGTCCGATGTTTACTTCCGACGTCCCCAAGGACCCTTTGTGACATTGACGGCGGGCCCCCTGGGAGTTGTCAGAGCTTGGTAGGTCTGACGATGCGCACTACGAACAGATAGAGCATCGACAAGGTGCCCCCTGGGAGGTGTCGGAGCTCGGTAGATCTGACAGCGCCCGCTGCCAACACATACAGCGTCAACAGCGGGCCTCTGTGTCCACTTTTCAGACTTTGACGGTGTCCACTTTTCAACGTATAATACGTCGATGGCAGACCCCCTCTGTGTGATTTCTCCACTGACAACATTTAGGACGTCGACGGCTGGCCCCCATGGGAGTTGTTGGAGCTTGTTAGCTTCGAGGACGCCCACTTTCAACGTATAAAATGTCGATGGCGGGCCCCCTGGGAGTTGTCGGAGCTTAGTAATTCCGGCAACATCCACCATCGCCATGAACTTTCCATTTTTCCTGCGCAATAAAGACAAGAAAAATAGTAAAATTCATCCTCTCGTCTATAAGTTGTTTGCGGCTTACTATTCTTATTTGAAATTTATGTCCGAAAGAATTCAACATGATAACAAATAAATTGAGGTAATCTCTTTAGATCCGAATGCCTTCTGGACCCGCCCTACTGAGGCTTGTCGGAATATAGGTAGAGTGGCGCACTTAGGGTGTTGGACCAATCTAAGTCGATAGTGCACTCTGGACCTATCATTGGCTTTGGCGTTCAGGCGAGTAGACCATCTAGCAATGCTAAGATCCGAAAAAGATCAACAATATAACTCGTATATCATATGAATAACTTGGACTAAATCTCAAAAAGAATTTCACAACTCTGTTATAGACAAGAAGAAAAAGATAATAAAAGAAAAACGAGCCAGTACAAAATTAATGCACGTGGAGTCTGCTTTCACACAACAATGTATTTCATTATAGGTCCAAATTACAGGGGAGACAAGGACACACTTAGGGTACAAAACAAGGCCAAGTGTGCTATTCATCTTGTTCTAACCCAGGGTAGGTAAGCCGCACTTTCAGTACAGGGACCAAGTTAGGTGGGCTTAAACTGCCCGGACCCTCCCGGAGGGGTCCGAATGTTCTCCTTTAGGACCTACCCAACTCTGTGTATAGACTCTATAACTTACATTGTGGGTAATTACAGACTCACCTTTGTGAAATTAAGCATAAGACTTACGGAGGTGCTCGATGTTCAAAGAATTGGGAAGCAGAGTCCCATCCTCTGTTGCCAAGCGAACGCATCCGAGACGGGATAATTTGATTACTCAGAAGGGACCTTCCCATCTGGGGGACAGTTTGTTCATCCTTTCACGAGATAGTATTTTTCGCAGTACCAGATTGCCTTCTTCAAGCTGTTGGTTGCGCACATGCCTTTGCTGATAGCACCGGAGCGCTTGGCAATATCGTGCATTTAGAACAGCTGCTTGGTGATAAGAATATTGGTCCTGATCTTCCGAAAGGTAATGGATAAGTCGATTGATGGAGATCTCGACGTTGATGATCCGAGGCTCTCGAGTAGAACACGAACAACCCCTGCAATCACTACACCACCGCTCTGTTGGTTATCAACCGTGCTACACACGACTGGCCTCGCCAAGAAGGCTAATCCCTGCAAGTGCAACCGAGAACACAAGCAAGAACGTAGAAGAAGCAATCTGAAATTGCTGAATTGGGGTTTCACAAACCATAGAACGGCGATATTATTGATCTAAGCAAAACCCAATTGTCTATGGCGGCTACCATGGAGTATATATAGGTGGGAGGACGTCCAAGGGGGTGTTAGGGTCTTGACCTAACCCTAAGACACGAAAATAATGGACTTAGACTTGATACAAGGCCCAATGGCCCAATACGGTGGCACAGCACCCTGACAGATTCTGTACTTGATTTTGTTTCGACGATTTCCGTCGACTCCGAATGAATTTTGACATGAGACCGGTGCCATTGGAAAGGCTATCCTCTCCTCTTTCCGTGCATATGTAGAACATCCAAAACTGAGTTCGTATGCGTCTTGGGCGTCCATTTTAGTGTGTACTGCTCCTGAACTCCGAGTTGGATACGATTCGGAGTTTGGTTCGGTTTCCATCTTCTTTGAACGAATTCTCTAGTCTTTCATGTCCCTAATACTTCATCCAAGTACTCCTTGAACCTCTCCATGGATCCTAATTACAATTAAATCATTAAGTAGCAATCTATGCTCAAAAATATATAAGGAAATATATAAGAACGAGTTCACCTCTGAAATTAATTGTTGTGTATGAACTCTATTGATTGCATCTTGTATGTTCAATGGAGTGTTGTTTGTATCCATAGAAGTGATGTCCTCATCATCCTCCTCTTCTTGAATTGGAGTCGTTCTCGACTCAAGTTCATCTTCTCTCATGTGTTGGTCCAAATATGCAACACCATCAAATCTTTTTGTGTGCATCAAAGGAGGAGGCCAAGGTGGTGGATGACATAGTGCGCCATCTTGATCTTGTCCATCAAATAAGAGTGCACATTCACTTGAGCTAGAATCCCAAACAAATAAATATTGTGTCATGTTTGTAGGTGCAATAATAATGTGCATGATCTCATCATTCTCCCCTTCTTTATGACAAGCCGTCCTCGGCTTGCTCGTATGTCCAGCAAAGAGGCTTGCGTTGGAGGTAGAGTAAGTGCTGTCCATAATGCACAACCACAGTGAGTAATGCTTTTGTTGTCCCTGCTGCAAGGAAAAAATACTAGAAAAACTTGACAATACATTATTAGTGTTAGTGCATCCATTCATTTCACCATGTTGTTGCAGCACAAAAGGAGCTTGCACATTTGAACATATGTAAACTTTATGCACCATAAACATACCACTATTTTCATATTTGCCTATAGCATGAAAATTATTTCTACTTAACAAAGGTAATTCAGATTGAGAAAATATTATCTTCTCTACGATATCTAGATCACAAAGAGTGTCAAATTCAATATAGCCCAAAGTATTTAGAGAAGATAACAATTTCAGCTCATCCCTTTCACAAGTAATTGGAATCAAATTCTTAATTTCAGCACATGTGGGTGATAAAGTATCAAATTCATTCAGTTGTTCTAGCATAGGTACAATATAATTATTAGCACACAACTCATTTTTAATAGAAGGATCAGCGGGAAAATCAACATGTGGCAATGGTGTATCAATAAAAGATTCCACTAGTCGCTCCTCGATAATAGCATGATTGGTGAAAAAATTTAGAACATCCAAAAACTTCTCACCTTCAACAAGTGTGTTGTGATATTCGTTACCTTTATTCTCATTTTCAGCAGTAATTGTGGGTGAAATATGAATTGATAGATATGAATTTTCACAGGAGTTGTTGAACACCTCATTCGCTTTTGGATTTTCTACAATTATTGGTTCTTGTTCCTGCAAAAGGTTAGGCATAGGAGGAGGTACAAGAAAATTCTTCTCAAGCTCATGTATTTCATCTTTGCAACTGGATACACTAGTAAATGTTTCTCGCATAAGAATTTTCATATCTTTCCATGTTCGAGGTTTTTCTAAATCATTTAAATTGTTCCACCAAGTTAATGCACAACCTACTAATGCACTTGCAATATTTCTAATCTTCCTCCTCTCACACATATGACATTTTCCAAAAATCTTATCCAACTCTATTTCCCAAGCAATATATTCATCATAACCAAGACCATCAAAAGAAGGAAAAGATGGAAGAATGTAATTACTTATTGTTGAAGGAGTTGTAAAGGTGGTCTGAACGTCATGTGCAACCTTGGTTGATGTTTGATTTTTAGTGAGCAACTCCATCGTCGTCTTCATCATGTCAATTATCTCAGCATATAATGCATGATTCTTGCTTTTACCTGACATTGTTAGTAGCAAACAGAAGACAACACAAAAAATATGTTATCCCTATCAACTACAAAGGATAATGGCAAAGTAAAAGTGGAATCACACACTCTCAAGCGTCTTACCACACTCTTACAAGTGTTCTTACCAACACTGCAGGTGGCAAATGGTGGCCGGTATGAAAAAACCAATGAAGCGTGAGATGATTGCAAAGGTGTATCGATTCTGCTCAAGAGTAAGGTGTAGCTTAGATGGAACTTTCTATGTAGCAAGGATTAGAAACAATGAAATCAGATAGTAAAGTTGAATAAGTGTCCAAAGTATTTGTCAAAGTTGCTGACCTAAATGTGTTCCTAGTAGTTCAAGCTAGCAAGACATGAGACAAAACTAGATGACACAAAGAATGCAAGCACTTATGTTTCTTGTTGTTGTTTTTTTTCCTCTTTTTTTGTGCGGCTTTTGTTTCTTGTTTTGCACTTGCCTTTTTCTTTTTTCTTCCTTTTTTTTCCAGAATGTGCTGCAAGGGAAGAACACAATAAAATCAATCTAAGATATCTCGTGTGTCTGTTGCAGATTTTCTGCTCAATCTTCCATGGACAAATAGGGACACTTATAGGCTCTAAATTGGAAAACTTAGAACAGAAAGATTGTAGATATATCTCTCCTCTTTAGTTTCAATATATGTAAGACCTATTTTGCAAAAGAACAATAGGAGATACTGCCCCCGAAATACAGACTGTTCAGAATTTTTAGGTCAATAACAGATTCGGATCTAATGCAATTTCGACATCTATAACTATATTTTCTGGGAATATGATGAATAAGAAAGTTATAGAGAACTTCTTACGCGTTCCAGAAAGTATAAGAACACGAAAATCCGAGTTCGTATGAGCTAGATATGATGAAAATACTGAACTGGACAGAGATGAATCTAATCTGGACGTGATGACGTGATTCAAAAGGATGAATCAACACAATGCAAAACTCAAACTAAGACTAAAAACACTTCTAAACCAGCAATATGACTCAACCATAGACACGAACTCAACAAAACCAAACTGAATAACAAAGTTGCAAAGGCTCAATGTGGTTTGGACAAAGTAATGAACAGATCTACAAAACTGCAAGTTTTTTTGTGGCTTTTTTGTGGACTCTAGGTATGAAAAACAAAACCAATGTAATGAATAGATGAATTACCTAACGGGCAACCTGGAAATCTGATACCAAATTATAAGAGAATTGGTCCCGATCTTCCAAAAGGTAATGGATAAGTCGATTGATGGAGATCTCGACGTTGATGATCTGAGGCTCTCAAGTAGAACACGAACAACCCCTGCAATCACTACACCACCGCTCCGTTGGTTATCAACCGTGCTGCACATGATTGGCCTCGCCAAGAAGGCTAATCCCTGCAAGTGCAACCGAGAACACAAGCAAGAACGTAGAAGAAGCAATCTGAAATTGCTGAATTGGGGTTTCACAAACCATAGAACGGCGATATTATTGATCTAAGCAAAACCCAATTGTCTATGGCGGCTAACATGAAGTATATATAGGTGGGAGGACGTCCAAGGGGGTGTTAGGGTCGTGACCTAACCCTAAGATACGAAAATAATGGACTTAGACTTGATACAAGGCCCAATGGCCCAATACGGTGGCGCAGCACCCTGACAGATTCTGTACTTGATTTTGTTTCGACGATTTTTGCCGACTCCGAATGAATTTTGACATGGGACCGGTGCCATTGGAAAGGTTATCCTCTCCTCTTTCCGTGCATATGTAGAACGTCCAAAACGGAGTTCGTATGCGTCTTGGGCGTCCGTTTAAGTGCGTACTGCTCGTGGACTCCAAGTTGGATACGATTCGGAGTTTGGTTCGGTTTCCATCTTCTTTGAACGAATTCTCTGGTCTTTCATGTCCCTAATACTCCATCCAAGTACTCCTTGAACCTCTCCATGGATCCTAATCACAATTAAATCATTAAGTAGGAATCTATGCTCAAAAACATATAAGGAAATATATAAGAACGAGTTCACCTCTGAAATTAATTGTTGTGTATGAACTCTATTGATTGCATCTTGTATGTTCAATGGAGTGTTGTTTGTATCCATAGAAGTGATGTACTCATCATCCTCCCCTTCTTGAATTGGAGTCGTCCTCGACTCAAGTTCATCTTCTCTCATGTGTTGGTCCAAATATGCAACACCATCAAATCTTTTTGTGTGCATCAAAGGAGGAGGCCAAGGTGGTGGACGACATAGTGCGCCATCTTGATCTTGTCCATCAAATAAGAGTGCACATTCACTTGAGCTAGGATCCCAAACAAATAAATATTGTGTGATGTTTGTAGGTGCAATAATAATGTGCATGATCTCATCACTTGGCACCTTCCCTTGTCGACGACGTCAAGGTCTTCACGCTGAAGCTTGTCCTGCATGGCTTTGTCGAAGGTCCAGACCCGGAGTGACCCCATGATGATCTTCGGAGGAAGGACCGCTTCAGCTATGTACACCAGGAAGAAGGTTGTCTCTCCAGTTGACTGGTTAGGTGTTGTCCTACTCACCCACAGTGCGGACGGAAGCTCCTCAAACTAGTTGGCTCCATGTTTCTTCAGGTGCTTGTAAGTACGCGTCTTGAGTCCTTTCAATATTTCTGCATTTGCTATCTCAGCTTGGCCATTACTTTCTGGGTGAGCTACTGATGCATAGCTGACTTGTATGCCGAGGTCTTCGCAATATTCTTGGAATGTTGCACTTGTGAATTGTGTTCTGTTGTCAGTTATGACTCTGTTCAGAACACCAAATCTGTAGACTATGGACTTCAAGAACTTGATAGTTGATTGCTTGTTGATAGTCACAACTCAAGTAGCTTCTGGCCACATGGTGAACTTGTCGATGGCGACTTACACAAACCTGTAACCTCTGACGGTTTTTGGGAAAGGTCCCAAGATGTCCATGCCCCACAAAGCGAATTGCCATGTAGGAGGTATAATTTGCAGTGATTGAGCTGGTGTGTGAATTTGTTTCACGTGGAACTGGCACACTTCACACTTTTTTACCAGCTCAACTGCATCATGGAGAGTTGTAGGCCAGTAAAAGCCATGCCATAAGGCTTTACCAACCAATATGCGGGAAGACGTGTGGTTCCCACACTCGCCTCCATGGATTTCCACGAGGAGCTCGCGACCTTCTTCTCGGGCAATGCACCACATTAGGACGCCGTTGACACTGCGCCTGTAGAGATCCCCTTCTACCAGCGTATATCTTTTAGCCAATCTGACAATCTGGTCAGCGAATGCGCCATCTTAAGGAAGGATTTTGTCTTTAAAGTACCTCCAGATCTCCGAGATCCATGGATTAGAGCTAACTTGAGCCGCCGGATCTTGCGCGTTGGGTTGCTTGGAGCTTCCTGCAGCGCCTACGATCCTTTGTGGACACCATGGTAACAGGACAACAGGGACTGCCAGCTTTGAGGTGCCGGTCTCACCCCTTTCGCTATGTTTGGCAGGCTGAGCAATTGGTCTTGACAACCTCCTGACAAAAACTCTGTCGGGCGCTTGAGCTCCGATTGAAGCCTTCGTCGAGAGTTCATCAGCTTCATCATTTTTGAGACTTTGGACATGGTAGAGATCCAGGACGTCAAAGTGTTTCTAAAGCTTTTGGACTTCAAGGAGGTAAGCAGCGAGTTGTGAATTGTTGCAGATACATTCGCCTTTGACTAGTTTGATAATGACCTGCGAATCACCCTTCACCAGCATCTGCTTGATGCCATATGATAGCGCCACCTTGAGCCCGTAGATGAGAGCTTCATACTCTGCCATGTTTTTGGTTGCCTTGAAGTCAAGGTGGACCATATACTTGACCTTCTCCCCAGTAAGAGCGAGAAGAAGCATTTTAGCTCCAGCCCTCTGCTTTTGCACAGAGTCGTCGAAGTAGAGAGACCAGTGAGGCTCGATGAAGACCGAGACCTTGGGTTCTGGCTTCTGCTCACTAGGGCCCCCTGGATTTGATAAAGAAGGGATCCACTCCGCCACAAAGTCAGCCAATGCCTGACTCTTGATAGCATTTCGAGGCAGGAATTCGAGATTGAACTCTGCCAGCTCCGCTGCCCACTTTGCAATGTTCCCAGTAGAATTGGGGTTATGCAGTATCGCATGCAGTGGATAAGAGGTTACCACTGATATCTTGTGGGCTTGGAAGTAATGACATAGCTTTCCTTGAGGCGATGAGAACTGCATAAAGCACCTTGTGCACCTCAATATATCGAGTCTTGGCATCATGGAGAACTTCACTGATGAAGTACACTAGCCGCAGGATAGTCGAAACCTTCCCTGAAGGTCCCGAAGCTTCTTCTTCATCAAGTCGAACCCTCCTGGAGGGATCTGTACTTTCTTCTTGAGGTTCCTTGACCATCCCAGAGGGATGTAGAACTTCTTCTTCATCCATGTGAACTCCCTCAGATGAGAGAGGTTGATCCTCGGGCAGCTTGCCTTGAAGATCTGTGCCCGCTGGCTAGGACCCAGACTCGCCTTCAGGTAGCTTCAAACCGTCCTGGAGAGGTCCGACTCCTGAATAGTAGGTGGCTTTGGTGTTTCCGCAACCAGAACCATACTGACAACCTCCGTAGTTGCCGAAATGTAAAGCAAAAGAGGCTCACTAGGGTTCGGAGCTACCAAGTTTGATAGTGTGGTGAGGAGAAGCTTGAGCACTTGAAAATCCTTCTCTGCTTATTCGGACCGATGGAATGGCCCGAACTTTCTCAATAGCTTGAAGAAGGGAAGCGCTCGTTCTTCCAGTCTTGAGATGAACCGACTGAGCATAGTTAGACATCCAGTTAGCTTCTGGACATCCTTGATGCGGGCAGGGGGCCGCATGTCTTCAATGCCCTTGATCTTTGCCCGATTCGCCTCAATTCCTCGATGAGTCACCAAGAATCCGAGGAGCTTCTTGGAGCTAACCCTGAAGACATATTTTCCGGGTTCAGCTTGGTGCGCGTCACGCGCAACTTGACGAAGATGGATTGTAGGTTGTTAAGGAGTGACTCCTTGTTTTTGACCTTCACAACGATGTCATCGACATAGACCTCCACCAAGCCACTGATCAGCTCTCCAAATGTTCTATGCATGGGCCGCACAAAGGTTGAAGCAGCGTTGTTTAGACCAAAAGGCATGGCAGTATAGCAATACAACCCATCTACTGTTATTAAGGCAATATGCTCTTCATCCTCCCTAGATATTTGGATCTAATGATATCCAGAAAATATGCATCTAGGAAACACAATAGCTCGCACCTAGAGGTGGAGTCCACTATTTGATCTATCCTAGGTAGTGGAGATGGATATTTTGGACATGCCTTGTTCAAGGTGGTGTAGTTGATACACATCCGAAGCTTCTCGCCGGCCTTGGGTACAACGACTGGGTTTGCCAGCCATCGTGGATGATGAACCTCCCGGATGAAACCATCTTCGAGCAACTTCTTAATTTCATGTCGAATGAAGTTTTGTCGCTCGACTGATTGCTTCTGGGGCTTCTAGTGTATTGCCCGTGTGTTGGGGTATATCTTCGGATTGTGCTCAATCACCTTCCGAGGAATCCTAGGCATCTATGACTGTTACCATGCAATCACGTCAACATTTGCCCAAAGTAAAGTGATGAGCGCGAGTTCCTATTTGTTGTCCAGCCCTCCCGATATACGGGTGGTCTGGGCAGCATCGGAACCAATTTTGTCGACTTTGATGGGAATGCCAGTGTCAACGCTTGGCTGCACGCGTGGTGCAGAGATTGAGCCTCGGTGACGAGTGCTCAGAGGTTGAGCAGCTAGCTCCTTGCCGGATGCTTCCTCCTGCGCTGTTGTAAGCACGTGGAGTTCTTCTAGCGTAGTGACTCCTGCAGTACAATCCCCGCAGATCCAGAGAATGCCTGAAGGTGTCAGCATCATCAACACCAAGTAGCCATAATGGGCAGTGGCCATAAACCTATACAGAGCAGGCCTGCCTAGGATGGCGTTGAAGGGTGAGCTGATATGCGCCACGTCGAAGAATAGCTTCTCAGTCCTGTAATTCTCTCGAGTCCCAAAGGTCACCGAGAGAGTAATCGAGCCGAGAGGACTGATGGCCCAGACTTACCTGGGAGAAAAGACGTGAGGGGCGAAGGTCTAAGAGTTTCAGCTGGATCTTGATGAACGCTTCATAACTGAGGAGGTTAAGTGCCGACCCTCCGTCCACCAATACATGGTAGAATTAGACATTATTGATGGTAGGAGACACCATCAACGACAGTTGTCCAGCTCCGATCATGTTTATTGGGCAGTCTGAAGCATCGAAAGTGATGGGTGTGTCCATCCACTTTCGATGGGGTTTTGCCTTGACGGTAGGAGCTGTGGCAGCCATCTCCCAACGCAAATTATTGAGGACGCGGCGGGAGGTAATATCCCAGGACCCTTCATATATGGTATTGAGAGTCTTCCGATGCTCGTTGTTGAAGACGCCAGAATCATTATCGACGGTGTTCTACACAGCCTTCAAGACCATCTTGGGGTCTTGGAAGCCTAGCTCCATATAATCCGGAGCTTCGTCGACTTTCGGCATTCCTTCCCGCTGGCGGAAAGGAGCTTCTTCTTGGCGCTTGTTGAAGTGCTCGACAAGGTTTTGGACCTTACGGCAATCTTCGAGATTGTGGGTGTCTGTTTTGTGGATTGTCAAAAATCTTCAAGATTTTGACCGCCGCTGTTATAAGACGATGGTCGAGGACAATTTTCGGGGCGTGGCCCCCGACCACCCGGAGCTGCATCTGCTAAAGCAGTAGGCGTGCCGGCCGATGACTTCTTCTTTTCATTGGACTTTTTCTTCTTTTTTCAACTACCAGAGGTAGTGGCTTCAGCCTTGAAGGACTTTTTGTTACCCTCCTGAGTTGGTTTGGAGTGCATTTCACGACTCTCCGCAGCCCCAGCACATTTGTCAGCCAAGCAGAAGAGTTTCTTAACACTGATGACTTCTTTCGTCACCAGCTTCTCCAACATATTCTTGTCTCGAACGCCCTGTCGAAATGCCACAACGACAGATGCATTGGAGATAGAAGGAATCTTGTTCCGTATCTGGGAAAAACGTTGGATGAACAATCGCAGCGACTCTCCCGATTTTTGTTGTATAGCAAACAAATCCAGCTCTGTGCCAGGTCGGGTGTAGGAACTCCTGAAGTTGACAGTGAACTGGTAGCATAGCTCCGTCCAAGTGTTGATGGACTCAGACGGGATACTCATGAACCAGGACCTGGCTGTTGAGCTACAAGGAAATAATTGGCCATCACAGCCTCATTTTCTATCGTCACGAGAATGGTGGTGGAGTATATTTGGAGGAACTCGAGGGGGTTGATAGTCCCGTCGTATTTCTCCGGCAAATGAGACTGGAACTTCTGCGGCTATCGTACCATGCAAAAGTGCATGGCTAGGGCCGAACAGCCACCCCCTACCCCCAAAGGAGATGGGTTTTCTCGAGCCTCTCGCCTCTTGTGAGCACGCTCGATGGGTTTTCCCCGTCTTGCTGCCTATTTCTTTGGTCAAGCTCCGAACGAAGATCATGTGTCGAGAGTCTCGATGCATTGTGAGTATGACATGCCCCGAATGGTAGCGACGTCACTTGTTGGGACAGAACACGTCTCCTGTGCTATGAAACTTGAGGTCCAAGTCTACCAAACGAGGTCCTCCACTGTGAAGTTACCTGTCCAGCAAGGGGCGGGCCTTGATTACTGATGGCATCGGCTGCGGCTGCAACCAGATGTTCAACATTTGTATGCCATTGTTGCATGGCTTTCAGAGGAGCTCCAGCCGCTGGAGGATGCTGGAGCAGTGTACGTGTAGGATCGAAGAGCATGTGAAAAGCTACCAGAGGGGGTGAATGGTAGATACAAACTTTTTCAGCGGAAGCAATGAAAACCCCTGGGCAGAAAAATGATATGTTAAAGAAATCGTGTGTGAGACTAATCTAAACACGTTTCACTGTGACATAAGTGATAGATATCAGATACGATCGACTCACGAAGACGACACAACAAGAATTACTCAAATCCGTCAAGAGAAATTAAAATTACGATCGAAAGATCGAACAAAGGCCAATCTGTTCTACTGAGTAAAAAACAGTTCTGGAACACTGCAAAGAAACTCGTTAGATCAGAAACCACAAATCCAATGACCGTGAAATTTTGACAGATGATAGATAATCAAGTTCTAAATACAACTCTAAAAGAATCACGTCAATCGGATCTGTAAAACTCGAGTTATGATAAAACCACCGAAGCAAGGTAGTGCCGTGCAGAAACATGACGAGAAAGACTTGACGAAAACAAGTCGCACGAACAAGGCACAAAAGTTTCTTCAAACTTTGAATTTTATTGATCAAAACACAAGAGAAACAGCCCCAGAGTCGTGCACCATGAGCTCTAGCCTCCCTTGCTTATATAACCAGCCCTTTGGCCAACCCAAGCCTAACTAGGACTCTAATCCTACACAGTTCACGAATCAAAACTTTTCATAACTGCTCAGGACTCTTCTATACACAGATATAAGCAATCTTAAGACTTCCAAACACCTTAGGAACGTATCCCACATTCCTAAAACAACTCAAATTCGTGACCCACACGAAATTCTATCATAACAAACTCAAAACTTTCCATATTTGAGTCAAACACGACTCAGCAGCAGCCTGAGTCCATAACCTAGTCGGTTGGACCTCTCCGACCAACTATTGATGTCCACATCTCTTCATCACGTCTCAGAACTATGTAGCCACGTCAATGCACTCCTTGCGCACGTGCAAACTTCTTCCAACGACATCCATGAAACCTTCATATGCATTGGTCTTGATTCAAACATGTTACGCAACCTCCCGATCAACTCAACAACAATTCCTCCCGAACTTGGTTGTTAAACCTCATCTTCTCCCTAAGACTAGTTCAATGGATCCCGTCACCAGAAATGTCTTGAACTCAAGCAACACCTGTACATGAACAAAGAACCAATCTGTACGAGCCCATGTCCGCGACTTCACTCAAATTAGTTCCGAACACAACACCTTAAGTGAGCACGTCACATAAGCATGTTGCAAAACCACAGTAAAATGATATCAGCCATATCAACAAAATGCACCAAAAACTTAGCAAATGAATACTAAGCTATCTTTCCAACAATGTAAAGGAAGTTTGAAACATTTCAATGTAAAAGCAGAATCATTGCGATCAAGCTCTGAATCTTGCTAAAGCTAACTAGAGCTTGAGTTGGAGCTTACCAAAGCTAGTACAACCTAGTGCTGGAGCTTACCAAACCTAGTACAACCAAGCGTTAGAGCTTACCAAAGCCAGTACAACCTAGCGCCGGATCTAGAAAAACATGTTGGAGCTAACCAACATAAGTCAAACCTAGCAAAAACATATCGGAACTTAACAAAGACATGCCGGAGCTATCAAAGACATGCCGGAGCTATCAAAGACATGCCGGAGCTAAAGACAAAGCTCATCGGAGCTACCCAAAAACATGTTGGACCTTGACCAAGCAAGTCGGACCTATTGTCGGACCTTGCAGAAGCTCGGAGCTAGATTCGAACCTTGCTAAAAAGGGTGTTTTGGCAGAATTTAAGAACCTATATCATCAAAGCCAATGTATTTAGTACTAGCCAATGTATTCAACACACATAGGTCTCACAATATCCCCCTTGATGAATGCATTGGCAACATCACTTAAAATCCAAACATTGGCTTATTCACGTTAAAAATTTTGAAAACAATTTCTCCCCCTTTGGCAACACCACATGAAAAAAATTTCTTTTGAGAAAAATCGCGCCAAAAACACTTGTGAATATGTGCAATGTGTAATCAATTTCTCCCCCTTGCATACTTCTACTAAAAATTTCACATATTTTCTCTCCCCCCTATGACAATGTATTCAGCAAGGTTCAAAAGAGAAATTTTAATTGTTATGAGCATATTATAACATATACATATGAAACAAAGCTCATCCAAGTCATACTATCAAGTAACTTACACTATCACATCAATGAAATACATAAAGTAGTGTAAGCCATGCTAGAGATCAAGTGTAATTTTTAATTTAAACAAGTCATGATCTCACGTACTTAACTATTTCAAGACCTGAAAGCATGACACTTGTTGCTGCATTTTTTTTCAAACACAAATTTAGATCATATGATATTTGCAAGAGATTATATGCGCATCTGCCTTATTCTAACCAACCAAGTCAAGCCTATGTCATTTGACATTCAGAAGCTCAAGGACATGGTTTTAGTCACACACAACTTCTTCCAAGTTCATATCTAAGTGCAATGATAAGCCATCTCAAAAGAAGAAGTGTTATGCATGCATATTCTCTTGATCTTTTTTATTTGAACATAAAAACTCAACATGTGAATTGCATACTTGATTGATTCATTATGATTAAAAGCACTTGTGAGCATGCAACAAGTTCAAAACAGCAAGAAAGTTTGACCATGCCCAGATTTAGTGTAAGTAATTATTCCAATTACTAGACATGGCAAAAACTACAAAATGTATAACATGAGTAATGTAGTAAGAACTTTCAGTATGTAAAAGGAATCAGAAAGTCATATATGTATAAAATACTATGTTTATATTATTTTAAGTTCAGATTCACACATAGACTTCCCAAGTTTCATAACTCCCTGTCAATTGAAGCCATGAGGATGCGTAGCCCCTATTTCACTACGAATGTAACAAAACGAGTGAAATCCAAAGGTTTTGTAAAAATGTCAGCCAATTATTGTTCGATATCTACATGGTGAAGCACAATGTTTCCTTTTTCAACATTATCACGGAGAAAGTGATACTTAATATCAATGTGCTTAGTTCTAGAATGTTGCACAAGATTTTTAGCAATGCAAATGGCACTAGTGTTATCACAAAATAGTGGTACACTATCTAGATCAACCCCATAGTCCTTAAGTGTTTGGACAATCCAAATAATTTGTGAACAAGCGCTAGCAGCAGCTATATATTCAGATTCGGTTGTGGATTGAGCAACTGAACTCTGTTTTCTACAGGACCAATCAACAAGTGAATTACCTAGAAAATGACAAGCACCCAAAGTACTTTTACTATCAATCCTAAACCCCCAAAATCAGCATCCGAAAAAGCTTTCAATGTAATGGTTTAGGAAGGAAGAAGAAAAATGTCAAATTCTTGAGTTTCATGTAAGCACTTGAGAATCCTTTTGACGGCTTGACGATGTGAAGCACGTGGGGAGGCTTGAAACTGTGAACAAGGACATACGCTGAACTGTATGTCTGGTCTTGATGCCGTGAGGTACAAAAGTGATCCGATCATGCTTCTATATTCTTTTTGATCCACGGGTTCACCATCTTCATCAAGTTTAAGTGTTGCTGCTGTTCCCATTTGTGTCCAAAGAGGCTTGCTTTTGTCCATGTTGAAGCACCTTAGGAGGTCTTTTGTATACTTCGTTTGATGCACAAATGTAGCCTCCTTGGTTTGCTTGATTTGCAGCCCCACAAAGTATATGAGTTCTCCCATCATACTCATCTCAAATTCTGAACTCATCATAGCTGAAAACTTGGACAAAAGATCATGAGAAGCACAACCAAAGATAATATCATCCACATACACTTGAACGAATAATGATCATTGCCATTCTTAAGCACAAAAAAAGTTTTATCAACCTTGCCCATGGTAAACACCTTTTCAAGTAAGAATGTTTTTAACCTATCATACCATGCTCTAGGGGCTTGTTTGAGACCGTACAAGGCTTTGGACAGTTTGTAAACATGATTAGGAAAATCAAGATTTTCAAAACCCGGTGGTTGTTTGACATAAACCTCCTCGTCTATGTAGCCATTACGAAAAGCACTTTTAACATCCATTTGATATAGCTTAAAACCTTTAGATACAGCAAAAGCTAACAAAATTCTTATGGCTTCTAATCTAGCAACAGGAGCAAAAGTTTCATCAAAATCTAGACCTTCAACTTGAGTGAAACCTTGAGCAACCAACCTAGCCTTATTCCTAACCACAACCCCATCCCCACTTTGTTTATTTTTAAACACCCATTTAGTTCCAATTAAAGTGTGATCTTAAGGTGGAGGTACAAGTTTCCAAACATTTTTTTTTTCAAAATTTTCTAACACTTCTTGCATGGCAACAATCCAGGATTCATTAGTGAGTGCGTGTGATATATCTTTGGGTTCAAAACAAACAACAAAAGCAGGATGAGCGTGAGAGTTTGGATCGCAAAACCTGGACCGTGTGACTCTTTCGTGCAAGCTTCCAATAATTTGTTGTGGAGGATGACTTTTAGAACCCAGAGGGGAGTGGACACTTCACAAGTTTCTTTCTTCTTCACGTTCATCACATATCGATGAGCTTGTGACTTGAGGATGATCTGGACCAGCAATGGTGGTCGTCGGTGCTGACTGTGAATAAAAATCATGAGCTGGAACAATGTCATTAGCTGCTGAATTTTTCGGCAGCAGCACCACTTCTTCCTCATCTTCAACGAAAATGCTCTTCCCCCTGCGAATATGGATCCAGACTTGCAATGTTTGAGCTAGTACCTAGGATAGCTTCATCAAAAGACACCTCACAAATCTCCACAATTTTGTTAGTGTCAAGTAAAAGCACACGGTAGCCTCTAGTATGAGATGGATAACCAGGAAACATGCCATCAATGGATCTAGGTTCAAATTTATCAAGATTACCATGTTTCTTGACAAAACATTTGCAACCAAAGACCCGAAAGTGTGTAACACTAGGCCTATGTTCAAACCAGAGCTCATATGGTGTTTTACCTAGCTTAGCGCACAAGAAAACATGATTTGAGACATAACAAGCGGATGCAATCGCATCAGCCCAAAATTTCCTAGGAGTTTGATATTCACCAAGCATAGTCCTAGCCATCTCCACTAAGGTTTTGTTCTTTCTTTCTACAACACCATTTTGTTGCGGTACATATGGTGTAGAAAATTGATGATCTATTCCATTTTCAGCAACAAAGTGATCAAAAAAATTATTTTTTAAATTCGGTTCTGTTATCACTTCTAATTGCTTTTAAAGATCCTGGGTGATCAATTGATAATCTAAGAAATAAATTTCTAAAGTGAATAAAAGCTTAATTCTTAGATGCCATAAAGTAAACCAAGAGTATCTAAAACAATCATCAACAATCACGAAAACATACCATTTACCTCCGAAGGATTGAACACGTGAAGGTCCTACAGTGTCAAGGTGCAAAAGTTGACCCGATTTAGTTGTCATGATCATTGTGAGAGGAGCATGTGAACCTGCAACCATCTTAGCATGTCTACAAGAAGAGCAAAAATTTCTTTGTCCCCTTTAAGCTTAGGCAGCCCACGTATGCGATCAAGAGCACTAACACACGTTAGATGATCAAAGCTTATGTGACCAAGTCTACGATGCCAAAAATATAAGTCCTTTGAATCATTAGCAACTAGACACCAATGCTTAGAGGAAGACATATCAAAATCAGCTTTAAAAACTCTTCCAAACCATGACATGTTGAAAATAAGCTCACTATTTGAATTTACAACTTTGTATCAATTTTTAGTGAAAATAATTTCTATATTTTCATCTAGCAGTTGTGAAACAGAAAGCATGTTGTATTTAAATTTTTAACAAGTGCCACATCTTTCAAAGTGTAGTGATCATTTACTCTAACAGAACCCTTAGCAATTATAGGAGTTGAAGAATTATCGGCAAAAGTAACATTCTCTACACGTGACACAAAAGAGAGGGAGGAGAACCATTCTTTGTTACCGGTCATGTGGCGTGAGCAACCTGAATACACAATCCAAATGTTCTCCTGCCTCAAGCGTGTAACCTACATAGAAGAACAATATGTTGATGACTCAATACTGGGGTTAGTCAAAAGGCACTTAGGAATCCGGTACTGTGTCACACGAAGTGTAGCAGGAAAAACACATGAAAGATGAGATAAAAAAGCAAGTTTATGAGCCAAAGCTTGAGGATTTTTGTACCCAACTACTGTCCTACGGGATGTTACATGTGTAGCATGAAAAATAGTTGGTTTGGGAGCAAACTTTGCATGTTTTCGACTCATTACAGCAGATTGCATGTTCTAATCATTCGGTTTAGCAATTGCAGCAAATTTTGCATGAAAGTTATGAGATCTAGCAATCATTCTTTCCATTTTCTGTTGTTTAGCTAGTCTATAACAAAAAACTATGAAATGTCCATCTCTACCACAGTAGGTACAATGAAATTTAACTTTGTCTTCATGTCTAGATGAGGAAGAACCATTTTTATTTGAAGCCGAATGAGACAACACTCCTGCAGATTTGAAAACTACTTCTTTTTGTTTAAGAACTGTTTGAATCAAACCACTTTCTAATGACTTTATAATCATAGGTGGATGTGACTTAGCATGGGCATGAGAATCAAAACCTAAACTAGTTTTGTCATTGCAAGACTTGGAAGAATTGAGCAGCAAGTTTAGGTTCTTATTCCCATTATAAAACCGCTCTAGAGTCCTATTCATGTTGTCAAGTTTCTTAGACATGTCTAGGCAGTTTTGACATAAAGTTTTTCCTTTTAGTTTATATTGGATCAATATTTAACTTCAGGAGAACATAAAGCATTGTTCAATATAGAAATTTTATTCATAGCATCTTGTAGTTTCTTATCAAGATCATCACAAGTAGAACAATGCAAATCAATTGTAGCTAGCATCTATCAAGTTTTTATCATTAGGTGCAGCAAGCTCTCTATTCTTTTCAATTTCTAACTCAAGTTTATCAAGTGTGGAGGTGTGCGCACTTCTTAATGAGGACAATTCTTCATAAATTAAATCACATGAGGAACCAGAATATCACTAAGAATCAAGGATTTCAAATGATTAATTTCATATTCTAATGACTCAATTTTAACAGCATCGTCCCTAAGCTTTTTGTCCTTTTTCTTAACTATAACAGTGGCATGAGAAATAGCATCATACATTTATTTGCAAGTAGGACATACCTCTTCATTGTCGCTGTTGTGTTCAGCCTCCTCCATACTTGATCTTGACTTGCCCGCCATGAAGCACAATTTTGCCAAATCATCTTCATCTTCATCACTTCCAATGTCCACATCGCTTGAGCCAAGTTATTGAAGTGCAGTGATGAAGCTGTTTATCATCTTGCATCCTATGGTACCCTTCTTTTTCTTGTTGGAGTTTCTAGGGGTGGTCTTGACCTTGTTCTGCTTTTCCTCACGGGTAGAAGGACCTGAAAGAATAGGGCATTCTGTACGAAAGTGTCCTGTCTTACCACATTCAAAACTGCGATGAGTTCCGGAGCTTCCTCTCCTTCTAGTTCTCACATTTTGCAATGCTTTTGAGAACCTAGTAGAGATGAGTGATAACTCCTCTTCTGGAAATTCCTCCATCTGCTCTAGGATTAGTGAGGACAACAAAGCAAGAGTATTGCAAGATGATGATTGGCCGGAGCTAGGCATTTCACGTTGTGAGACGAATGCAATAGACTTATTTGGGTTCTTTCGTGCTAAGATGTCAGTTTCATGAGTTTTTAGTTTAGAGTAAAGTACATATAATGTAAGTGTACTCATGATGGTAGATTCACAAATAGATGTGACTTTCATCCCCCAAATTGACATGTCTAATGCACTTAGTAATTTCCTAGCATTTTTAGCTTCTGAAAAATTAACAGTGACGCTACGCAAGTTGCTGAGAATTTTATTAAAGCGAGCAAAGAGGTCATCAATGGACTCACCGGGTTGCATCTCTAAAATGCATGTATTCCATTTTGAACATATCTTGTTTTACCTCCTTGATCATGTTAGATCCTTGGTGGTAGTCACAAATTGCTTTCCACACATCGTATGCAGATCATAGATGTGCAACACGGTCGAAGTTGCTTTTAGTTAATCCTTGTATGATCAAGTTCTGAGCCTTATTGTTGTTGTCGACATCTCTCATATTTGTAGTTGTAACTTGATCGTTTGACGGCACTTTGTAAGGCTTGTACACCTTCTCCCATATTGCAAAGCCTTGCGTCTGGATGAAAGCCTCCATGTGTGCCTTCCAAACCTAAAAATCAATACCAGAAAACACACAAGGTTTGGCAGAGTATTTCTCCATGATGATTAGTCAAAAACATGTGCAAATCACAAAGATTAGAGCACGGTGGCTCTGATACCAATTGTAGGATCAAAGAGCACATGAAAAGATACCAGAGGGGGGTGAATGGTAGATAAAAACTTTTTGAGCGGAAGCAATGATAACCCCTTGGCAGAAAAATGATCTGTTAAAGAAATCGTGTGTGAGACTAATCTAAACATCTTTCACCATTACAAAAGGATATATATCAGACAGAATCAAGCCACGAAGACTACACAACAAGAATTACTCAAATCCGTTGAGAGAAACTAAAATTACGATCGAAAGATCGAACAAAGGTCAATCTGTTCTACCGAGTAAAATATAGTTCTGGGACACTGCAAAGAAACTCACGTAGATCAGAAACCACAAATCCAATGACCGTGAAATTTTTACGCATGATCTATAATCAAGTTATGAAGACAAGCCAAAAAGAATCACGTCAATCGGATCTGTAAAACTCGAGTTATGATAAAAACACCAAAGTAAGGTTGTGCTGTGCAGAAACTCGACGAGAAAGACTTGACAAAAATAAGTCGGACGAACAATGCACAAAAGTTTCTTCAAACAACGAATTTTATTGATCACAACAGAAGAGAAACAGCCCCAAAGTCGTGCACCATGAGATCTGGCCTCCCTTGCTTATATAACCAGCCCTTAGGCCAACCCAAACCTAACTAGGACTCTAATCCTACTCAGTTCACGAATCGAAACTTTTCATAACTGCTCAAGACTCTTCTATACGCAGATAGAAGCAATCTTAAGCCTTCAAAACACCTTAGGAACGTATCCCACATTCCTAAAACAACTCAAATTTGTGACCCACACGAAATCCTATCATAAGCAACTCAAAACTTTCCATATTTGAGTCAAACACGACTCAGCCGCAGCCTGAGTACATAACCTAGTCGGTTGGACCTTTCTGACCAATTTTTTATGTCCACATCTCTTGAACACGCCTTAGAACTATGTAGCCATGTCCATGCACTCCTTGCACAGGTGCAACATCTTCCAACGACGTCCATCAAACCTTCATATGCATCGCTCTTGATTCAAACATGTTGCGCAACCTCCCAATCAACTCAACCACAATTCCTCCCGAATTTGATTATTGAACCTCATCTTCTCCGTAAGACTAGTTCAATGGATCCCGTCACCAGCCATGTCTTGAAATCAAGCAACACTTGCACATGAATAAACAGCCAATCCGTACGATCCCAAGTCCGTGACTTGAATCAAATTAGTTCTGAACACAACACCTTACGTGAGCACCTCACATAAGCATGTTGCAAAACCACAGTAAAACGATATCAACCAAAATGCACCAAAAACTTAGCAAATGAATACTAAGCAATCTTTCCAACAATGTAAAGCAAGTTCGAAACATTTCACAGTAAAAGCAGAAACATTGCGATCAAGCTCCGAATCTTGCCAAAGATAACCGGAGCTTGAGCCGGAGCTTACCAAAGCTAGTACAACCTAGCGCCAGAGCTTAACAAAGCTAGTACAACCTAGCGCAGGTGCTTACCAAAGCTAGTACATCCTAGCGCCGGAGCTATAAAAACATGTGGGGTCTAACCAACATAAGTCGGACCTAGCAAAAACATATCGGAACTTAAAAAAGACATGTCGGAGCTATCAAAGACATGCCAGAGCTAAAGACAAAGCTCACCGGAGCTACCCAAAAATATGTTGGATCTTGACCAAGCAAGTCGGACCTATTGTTGGACCTTGCAGAAGCTCGGAGCTAGAGTCAGACCTTGCAAAAAGGTTGTTTTGGCAAAATTAAAGAACTTATATCATCAAAGGTAATTTTTATTCAGTAAAAGCCCATGTATTCAGCACACATAGGTCTCACAGTACCTGCAATGATTAGCTCGTTCTCTGGGTTGTTTGTCGATGCAGTCACCGACACAAGGGCACCATCCTGTTGTCCGACGTTGGCAGTCGGAGCAGGTGCTGGTGGTGGTGGTGCAGCAACAACCACCGGGACAACAGCACCAACTGGCTGTTGGGCATTGGAGGGATTCCCCCCGTCAGGCTATCCGGCGTTGCCATTTGACGATACTACCGCAGAGTTCCCCATCTAGAAATCTCTAGGCACCCCTACTTGGCGCGCCAAATGTAGAGGTGTGTGATCGACACTTCCCCCGGTACTACTAGATCGTAGTCCGCAGAGGTTCATGATTGGTTGGGGTGCGCATGAGATCAAGAACGAGACCGTGACACGAGGATTTTTACGTGGTTCAGGCCGCCTGATCGTAATACCCTACTCCATGGGTGGTTGATGTATGTATGAGTATGTGTATGTGAGCGCGTGATTGGACTTGTCCTTTGTACCGTGCGGCACAACCCTTTTATAGTCCAAGGACTAGCCGTTACATTGTGAGCCTGGCCCGACATGTAGCCCTAGCAGTTTTTAATTACCTAATACATGATCTATATGTATTAAGCATTATTAATGGTGTGATAACGTGTCTTAATGGTAGCGTTACCGGTACTAAAGGTCATCTGATCGTGTGTCATTAACATGGCATTAATGACATGTAATCAGGTCTTGTAACAGTAGCTTTAATTGTTCCTTGAATGTCTGCACCGTTAGAGATCCGACAGTCTTCCCGTTGCAGGCTTAGGTCCGGAGGCTCGACATATTGCAGCCCTGGAGCTTCCCTCTGTGGGGAGGTAGGTCCGGAGCTGCTATACATGTGGCAGCATTGGAGCTTCCCTCTACTGGGGGTTAGGTCCGGGGCCACTGGACTTGTGGCATGACCAGAGCTTTCCTATACAAGGAGTTAGGTCCAGCCTCGCTTTACACATGGTAGCGTCAGAGCTACCCTAATTAGGGAGATGGGCCCAGTGTTGCGGGACACGTGGAGCCTTGGGAGGTATTCAACTCGGACAGGTGCACTCTGGGGATTTTCTAGCGGTACCGTGGGGTACCTAGTACGCATGGTACCGACATAAGGGTTGAACTATTGGTGACAGAAGTATGTCGCGAGGTTGGCTTATAGTTGTTGTAGCGTGGAGTAGAAGTTTGTGAATTGAGTGTCCACGTGTTGTTGCCAGTCTTGAGTTCCTTGAACATGGTCTTGGAGTGTGTTGTAGATATCTCCTGTCCTCACTCCAGGATCCCCAATACGTCTAGTGAGTTCCGTCATTTCTTGGCTAAAGTCATGATGACTTCTGGCTGAAAAGGAACAACATTCTCTTATTGACGTAGGAGGCAAGCTGTTAGATATTGAAGTGGATTGGGATGGATCCCATCCTGTACTCGTACATTCATGCCAAGATGACCCTCCGGCCTCATACGGTTGAGGTTGAGTTTGGGTTCTCTTCCTCTTGTTACTCATAGAACGGGGAGGTTGTCAGGGGTATACCCATGACCGCACTCTTTGTACGGTTCCTTGTTACCCTGCCAGGGACATTGCTTCTTGTAGCTTCCTCGATGGTAATAACATCAATGGTTAGCCTCTAGCTTTTGTACAAATGAAAATCTGGGTTGGATAACCGAATTTCATTGACAAAGCCGGGATAGAATAATACCACAGAGCGAGTATGATTATGCTTAAGGGTATGTCCTTGCACTATATAATCTTCATTAATCAATTTTCATTCAGTTTTAATGTACTCGAATGAAGTATATTCTAATACTCCTACCCTAGTAGCAATACAGGTAATCAATGAAGTACTTTCAACTGGATCTGTCTTTGAAATGTAACAAAATAATTGAGTCATCATGGCTTTAACTGGAGCAACTTTTAATTTCTTAATCATGGAAAAAAGAATTCTCAATCCATCATCGCGAATTATTGTAACACCTCCTCTAGGGATCATAGTCATAGCCACCCATCTATGCATGAAGCGTAATGTAGGATTTTGCAAGTGGCTATTTCTAGGAGCCCTACATGTAACCTCACTAGTCTATTCAAGCCAAAAATTTTGTTTGTTAAATCCAGGCAAAATGTCAAACTCTAGCAAACAACGTTTATGGAAGCCTAGGTGTCGGTACCCTGCAGACGGGGTACCCTCGCACATAGGATGAAAACACCGAGGCACGTTCGGCAGTGCCACATGTACCAAAGGTGCCAGACCTTGGCCTTCCTCAAGGACAAGCTCCAGCATTGCCACAAGAGCCTTGAAGATAGGACTTGGCTCCTCTAGTGAGGCTGGCTCCCAAGAAACCACGTGTTAGGACAGGACCTCACCCAACCTTGGGGGAGAGCTCCAGTGCAGCCACGTGGCTCGAAGCGCCAGGTCAGGCACCCCCCGCGGGGAAGAACCCAGAGTTCCCACGTCCCCTAGAGAGCCCCGGAGCTGCCACGCGTCATGAAGAATCGGGACTGGCCTCCCCAACAGGGGGCATCACCGATGTTGCCGCGTGTCCTGCAACTTGCCCTGGGCGGTAAGATGCGAGAGTTAAGGGATTTTGTGCCCTGCCAAGTCAAGCATTGAAGACACGCACCCACCTCCGGTGCACAACGCGGAGCACGTCAACGGTCAGACACTGCTATGACCAATCACATCACAGTGAAGGCGCTGTAGGCCTCTCCCACTTTGCCAAGTGGGTAGCTTGCAGCAACAAGACAGGCTGACAGGACGCCTTCTGCCATCATCAGCAACGGCATGTGGGATACTAACGAGAGAGGCCGCAAGACGGCGAGTGTTAACTGCCACGGTCAGAGGAAGCTTATGCGAGAAGCATAGATCTTTAGGTTAAGATCGCCCGGGGACCACCAGTCAGGCCCAGACCCCACTTGTAAGTCCTCTGACCTTGTCTATAAAAGGACCGGACCGCCACTGTTACAAAGGAACCAACATTGAATCCCTGATACACACATGCATTTACACACACTAGCAATAAAAACCACCTTGGAGTAGGGTGTTACGCTCCTTGTGGCCCGAACCACGTAAAAACCATCGTATCATACACTCTCATACGCGCGTACACTTGATTGAGGCCTAAGCCGTGCCAAACAAGAACCTCTGTGGGCTGCTCCCTAGCAGATCCAGTGGAAGTGTCGCATAAACACTTCGACATTTGGCGTGCCAGGTAGGGGCTTTTTCAATCAAAAAAGTGGTAGCGCTTTCACCACAATGGTGTTCATTAAGCCTGCGAGTAGCAGCAAGATCAAGCCACAAAAGGTCAATGAATGAGTCGATGAAGACATGGAGGTGGAGTTCCAAAGGCCAAAATGCGTCATGGAAACGGTTCACCGGGCTGTGAACTACGACCTCGACAGCACCCACAAGCGTCACACTCCACGTCATATGTGGTGGATCTTGGGAACCTGCTTCCAGGGATGCATTCAAGACCTTGCGTCGGGCAATGGCTTCAGCAGCCTCTACTCTTGCCTCGCTGCCGCTTCACAGATGGATGGAGACGCCGATCAGCTTCGACGCCTCTGGTGCCCTGAGAACATGGCGGGAGCAGAGCTTTTGCCCCTCCTTATCGCCCCCACCATTGCCAACGTGAAGTTCTACCACATCCTGATAGATGGCGGGGCTAGTTTCAACCTCATCAACCGTGCGACCTTCGACAAGCTGAGGATTCCAGTCTCCAGGCTTGCCCCATCGAGACCAATCTCAGGGGTGGGGCCGGGGAGTATTATCCCGTGCGACAGCATCCACCTCCGGGTGACCCTCGGGAAACTCGAGAACTTCAGGATGGAGAATATCCTATTCGATTTTGTGGAGGTTAGCCTCCCCTACCACACCATCATCGGCAGGCCATCTCTGTACCGGTTCATGGTTGTAGCCCATTACGTCTACCCCATCCTGAAGATGCTGACTCCCTCTAGCGTCCTTAAGCTCTGAGGAGATCGCACTGATGTGGTGATGGCTTTGGAGAAGCTCCAAGCACTGGCAGTGGCCCCAGCACCTGCTCCGATCGACGTTGGACTGAGTCAGCCCTCGCCAGACTCACGCGTGCGCAGTCATGCCATTGCACCACGGGTGCAGCCCTCCGACGACAACGATGTGGCCATCAAGACAATCAAGATTGGCTCTAATGCTGCTCAGACCACCCATATTGCAGGGATTCTGGACAGCAAGCAGGAATCAACGCTCGCCGCTTTCCTGTGAGCTAACATTGATGTCTTTGCTTGGCAACCGTCGCAGATGCCAGACATCCTTAAGAAAGTGATCGAGCACCGTCTGCTTAATGCCCGGCCAGCACAATAGAGGCCTCGTAAGCAGTCCATCGAGTGGCATAACTTCACTGCGAACAGATCAAGAGGCTACTCAATGCTGGCTTCATACGAGAGGTCCACCATCCCAGATGGCTAGCCAATCCTGTTGTGGTCCCCAAGGCTGGTGGTAAGTATCAATTGTGCATCGACTACACCAACCTCAACAAGGCATGTCCTAAAGATCCTTTCCCTCTCCCTAGAATAGATCAAATTGTAGATTCAACCTCGGGATGCGATATGTTATGCTTCCTAGATGCATATTCGGGGTTTTACCAAATCCCAATGTCTAGAGAGGACAAAGAACATACCGCATTTATCACCGTAGATGTCTTTTACTGCTGTGTCTCCATACCTTACAGTCTTAAGAATGCCCTCCCCACCTTTGTATGTGCCATGCATAAAACATTTGGGGACCTCATTCGGGACCTGGTAGAGGTATATGTCGATGATATTGTAATTAAAATCCAGACACATACATATTGCTAGAGAACCTTGCCCTAGTCTTTAACAGACTGCAGACCACACACAAAAAGCTCAATCCCGACAAGTGCATGTTCGGAGTCAAAGATGGGAAGCTCCTCGGTTTCTTGGTCTCACACCAAGGGATTGAGGACAACCCAGAGAAGATCAAGGCGGTGGAGCTGATGTGGCCTCTAGCCCGCATCAAGGACGTGCAGAAGCTTGCAGGATGCTTGGCAGCGCTCAGTAGGTTTATCTCTAGGTTGGCTGAGCGGGCTCTCCCATTCTTCAAGCTCCTTGGTCAGTCTGGACCATTTGTCTGGACAGAGGAGGCAAAGAGGGCATTTCGCGAGCCAAAGCAGCAGCTGACATCGTTGTCCATAATGGTGGCACCGTAGCCCAGGGAGCCTGTGTACCTCTACATCGCCGCCACAACAGAGGTGGTAAGTATGGTTTTGGTTGCAGAGCGGGCCGGTCCCCAGCCGCCCCGACCGACGAAAGGGGCCCTGCCACTGATTCTAAGACCTAGGCTTGGAGCTCATAGGGGGCCACGACAACAGGGTTGCCTCTAGGTCCTATCCCCAGAGGGTTCCCGGGTCCCCCAAGGGGGCCCCTAAGAGCAAGGAGCTGCTGGGTCCCACCCCCCAGAGTATGACCATGTCCCCCTAGGGGACCCCGGAGAGCAAAAAGCCTCTGGGTCCCAACCCTCAGAGGATGACCAGGTCCCCCTAGAGGGCCCGGAGAGCAAGAAGCCTATGGGTCCTAGCCCCCAGAGGATGATTGGGTCCCCCTACGGGGCCTAGAGGGCAAGGAGCCTCTGGGTTCGAGCCCCTAGAGGATGACCGGGTCCGCCTAGTGGGTCCTAGAGATCTAGGAGCCTTTGGGTCCCAGCCACCAAAGGATGCACCAGGCCCTGGTAACATGGAGTCTCTAGGCCCGAAGCAGATGGAAGATGATGCGTCGGATTCCTCAAGGAGATCCCGGACCATCCAACGCCCGATATACTTCATTAGCGAAGTCCTACATGAAGAAAAAACAAGGTACCTTGAAGTGCACAAGCTGCTCTATGCGGTACTAATCACGTCGAGGAAGCTCTGCCATTACTTTTAGACACACAGAGTTTTAGTGGTGACTTCGTTCACACTTGGGGCAGTGTTGCGCAGCCCCAACGCAACAGACAATATAGCCAAATGGGCGGCTGTATTGGCAGAGTTTGACCTCGACTTCCTACCGCGGCATGCAATCAAGAGCCAAGCGCTAGCGGATTTTGTTGCTGAGTGGACTCCCTCACCAAGTAACCCAGGGGTCGGGAAATCAAAAAGCCAGAGCCCAGGGCACCGATGCTTACTGGACCTCACTGGACACTCTTCGTCAACGTATCCTCACTAAAGCAAGGCGTCTGAGCCGGGGTACTGCTCACCTCGCCAACATGAGAGCAGTCCAAGTATGCGGTGCGCCTGGACTTCAAGGTGACCAACAACATGGCGGAATATGAAGACCTCATCTTCGGACTCACAGTTGCGCAAGGTCTTGGTGTCTAGCAGATGCTGTTCAAGAGAGACTCCTAGCTGATCATCAAGAAGGTCCGGAGAGAGTGCTGCTACAACGACCCCTAGCTCACAGCATACCTACTGCACATCAAGAAGCTGGAAGCTAGTTTCGAGGCCTTGGACCTCTGCCATGGGCCACAAACCGATAACTACATTGCCAACACACTATCAACCATGGCGTTTGTGACACCCGGTTCCAAAAATGAACCAAGTGAACGCATATGTGTGCCCAGGACATTCAACGCACGTACACGAGTGCATTCACAAAAGGATATACAGATAATTACCACAAGACAAAATTAATTAAGCACATTTGTTACACAATTCATAATATCCTCGAATACAAGATCTAATGCTTATTAATGACAAGTTCAACTAATGCAATGAAAATAAACTAATTAAGCAACTAAGCAAATAGGGTATAGCGCAGCTCCAACACTCCATGGGCAAAGCTGACGATAGACACGACCTAGAACTCCGCATTATCACCATTATACTCCCAATCCTGACCTGCAACTATTGGGGGGGGGGGGTTGCAAGGGTGAGTACATGTCGTACTCAGCAAGTGTAGAAAGTATGACATGTAGCTGGTACAAATGACAAATATAATAATGGCTAAGTGCTGAAAAGTACATTAAAACATTTGAAAAGCAATATATTATATGTATGTGAAACAAACCCATCATAAACCATGTAATCATTATAATACCAGTCCATATTTATTACCATCATCCATACTTCAGATTTCTCATTGCCAATAACAGTAATCAACATCAGAAGTTAACTCATAACCAGCCATAACCATTATTAACCATAACCATAACCAAACCATAACCATAACCAACCAACCATCCCAAATACCAATTTCCCTCTAATCATGGAAGTTGACCAGGTGCTCATGACCGGGAGCACAACCATCATGATAGTTTTATTAGACTCTGCAGAGTTTGTACCACTTGACCCACGTGTTTGTGATTTCATCACCCATCGGCGACTAAAGGAAACCTCCATTATGCCAATTACACTACCTTTGGTGTATGGCCAAGAGATCACAAAATAGCATTTACAAAGGGATTACTAGACTATTTAGACCCCACTGAGGTTTCATCGGTGGCGATGTCTCCTACAGAGCACATCATCAACCAAGGGCCCCCTCTTGAGCCATTCGGATCCTAGGGTAGTCCCACCAATCATCAACAAACCCAATCCGACTACCCCTTCCCTGAGCATCCTTAATGGTCCAAATAGCACCGGCAAATCCCTAATTAATCAGCTACGCCACGCCCATACTTGACCTCGTGGTGGCACTGTAGTCCTGGCATATTCTCGCTTGAACCGGTCCTTAGATCTAAAGCAAGCAACCACCAAAACATCCAACCCATCCACATACCAGGCTTGCTTAGATCACCCATTACCATATCATAATGACCAGTTCATATTAACCATAATATCATTAATGCATAATTAAATGTGTAGTGTTGTTGTCCCATCCCAAGTAATTAAGCGAAACAAAAAGTTAAAAAGGCCCTCCCTGACTCTCTACCATAAATTCCAGGTGACAAGGGTGGTCAAACAAAACTAGTAAGCTCCCTATGATAGGATTTCCAATCAAATTGACAAAAGCATGCAATTTTCAAACAAAACATTTATTTTAAAACAGGATCAATATGATTCGAGGACACTGACCTTGCTCTTGGGATTGGTCCAGGTCAAAGCCTTCAAACTCTTGGTGCTAGATATCCTCTACGGCACTCTCTAACACAAATCCGTCTAATCTGGACAATAAACATACGGACAAGAAACACAAATCAAAAAGTGAACAAATATTACTCAATATGACATGACATGCATGATTAATGCAAATGCAAGGTGGAACTTGTTAATTAGTTGCTTTTAATGATCACTAACTAGTTCTAATAGATTTTAACATGTTATACAGGTTTGGAGTTGACTCAATAAAATTTTAGATTTAATTCAAGACAATTTAACCAAGAAGATCAGACTAGTCTACTAGGGACTGGACAAGTCCGCACTGCGCGAGAACAGTAGATTAGGGTTTTCTAGATCGACGTGAATATGGAGATTTGGGGTTGAATTCATGTAAGGAAAAGAGAATATAAGGTATACCAGGTGTTTAGAACTCCAGTGAATCAAGGATCTTGGAGGCAACACTTGGATCTTGACGATCTAGGGTTGATGAAGAACTTGATGGTGAATTGTTGACGAAGAACGCAAAGTTGATGGAGATATTGATCCTCTTTTGTTTCCTCCTCTTCTTCTTCTTGCTCTAGATCTCCTTCTCCCTCCTTGGTGGCGGCTAATCACGAGGTAGGGATTGGGTGTGGAGGAAAAGTGGCAAATAGATGTCATGCCAAGGGGTAGGGTTGTTTATATAGAGGTGAAGGCTAGGGTTAGATGGATTTCAAGTTTGAGATGAGTAGAGGCCAGTTTGGAGTCCCACATGGGCTCTAAAAGAGTTAGGCACGACATCCCTAGGCTCACTTAACATAAAAACCAAGAAACAAGTCGTGAAACAAAAGATCAACTCGGAGTTGCGATTTATCGGACAAGTCCGAAAAGCGTCAGACTAGTCCGAAATTCAACAGAGAGAAATCGGACAAGTACGCTTTGGACATCGGACAAGTCCGAGACAAGTTTGGCAAAAAATCGGACAAGTCCGACTTTAGTCAGAGGGAAAAACGGACAAGTCCGCTGGAACACCAGACTAGACCGGACAAGTCCAGGTACTTAGCAAGATTTTCAAGGATTTGGAACACCAGACTAGTCCGCATAGGACCGGACAAATCCAAAGGTGTCCAGAGGGAGAAACAGACTAGTCTGTAGAAAAACGGACAAGTCCAAGCGAGGTCAGAAGGAAATTAGACTAGTCCGCACTTCCCAGAATTCTTAAGTGTGGTTTTGTTTCTAATTCATTTTAAACATGTTCCTTTTTATTTGGATTAGTGTTAAACATGTATATGAACTTATGCAATGCATGATAGATGAAAATGAGGGTGTTACAAACCTACCCCCCTTAAAATGAATCTCGCCCTCGAGATTCGACGCGGAAGAGAATAGATAGGGAAATTCCTTATTGAGATCATCCTCCAACTCCCATGTCGCCTCTGATACTTTGTGATGCTTCAATTGAACTTTGCACCATTGAATCACCTTGTTCTTTGTGACTCTGTCCCTGGTTTCCAAGATTTTGACCGGTTGCTCAGCATAAGTCAAATCTTCCTTTAGTTCCAATTCTTCCATTGGCACTTGTAGCTTCGGTACTCTCAAGCACTTCTTGAGCTTGGAAACATGAAACACATGATTGACCTCTGAAAGATGAGTTGGCATCTCCAACTTATACGCTACTTCTCCTCTTTTGTTTAAGATCTTGAATGGTCCAATGTAGCGAGGAGCTTGCTTGCCTCTTATGTTAAACCTCTTATGACCTCTCATTGGTGACTCCTTGAGGTAAACGAAGTCTCCCACTTCAAAGGCTAGTTTCCTTCTCCTATTGTACGCATATCCTTTTTGTCTTGATTGAGCAACCCTCAAGTTTTCTCGAATAATCTGAACTTGTTTCTCAGCTTATTGCAACACTTCGGGTCCAAATACTTGAGTTTTCCTGTCTCATTCTAGAACAAAGGTGTTCTACACTTCCTTCCATACATTGCTTCATATGGTGACATTTTCAAAATTGCTTGGTAACTATTGTTGTATGAAAACTCTGCATATGGCAAGCTCTTGTCTCAACTTTTCCCATGCTTCAAGCCACAAGCTCAACATATCCTCCAAAATCTGATTGGTCCTCTCAGTTTGTTCATCCGCTTGAGGGTGATACGCTGAGCTAAAATTCAACCTTGTTCCCAATGCTTCATGCAACTTTTGCCAAAATCTGAAGGTAGATTGAGAATCTCTATCCGATACTATCTTCGTTCGTACTTCGTGTTGACACACAACGTGCTCCATATACAATTCTGCTAGCTACGCGGTGGTATAGGTGGTCTTGACAGGAACAAAATGAGCCGACTTCGTCAACCGATCCATAATTACCCAAATTGAGTCATAACCGGACTGGATACGTGGAAAACCAACTATAAAGTCCATACTGATCTTTCCCACTTCAATTCTGGAATCATTAATGGTTGCAATAATCTGGCTTGCCTTTGGTGTTCTGCCTTGACTCGTTGGCACACTTCACACAATGCTACATATTCAGCTATGTCATTCTTCATGCTAGCCCACCAATAGCACATCTTGAAGTCCTTGTACATCTTTGTACAACCGGGGTGAATTGAGTATGGCGAGTCATGTGCCTCTTTTAATATTGTCTCCCGAATATGCTTCACATTAGGCACGTCAACCGTTTTTGCAAGCCATAGAGTACCATGTTCATCCTCATCAAATCTGAATTCTCTCCCCTCTTGGGTTCTTTCCTCGATCTCCTGAATTTCCTCATCATTTGTTTGACCCTCTCGAATCTCTTGCTCCAAAGTCAAATTTAACTCCATCATCCCCATCTCATTCATGAATCCAAGATTCAACCGTTCAAACTCCTTACATAGCTCAGATGGCTGCTCTCGAATCGTGAGTTGGTGACTTACTCCTTTTCGACTCAAAGCATCAGTCACTACATTAGCCTTCCCTGGATGGTAGTTGATTCCTAAATCATAATCCTTGATGAGCTCCAACTATCTTCATTGCCTCAAATTGAGTTCCAAATCATGTGTCGGATAATTCTGCTCATGTTTCTTCAATTGTCTCGATGCATATGCTACAACTTGACCTTCTTGCATGAGCACATATCCAAGTCCTTGTCTCGATGCATCACAATGTATGTCAAAACTTTTGCTTACATCCGGCAAAACCAAAATTGGGGCTGTTCTTAACCTTTTCTCCAACTCCTGAAAACTCTCTTGACAAGCTTGAGTCCATTAAAACGATTTCCCCTTCATTAGCAACTCCGTCATTGGCTTGGCTATCTTGGAAAAGTCCTTGATGAACCAACGGTAATACCCAGCCATTCCAAGAAAACTCCTTATTTCCCTTACGTTTTGCGTGGGCTCCCACTTTAGCACATCCCTCACTTTTCTGGGGTCAATCGATACTCCTCATCCGAGATGATATGAACAAAAAATGACACCTCTTTCAACCAAAACTAGCACTTGCTCAACTTGGCGCACAATTGATGCTCCCTTAATTTCTGCAATGTAAGCCTCAAGTATCCCTCATGTTCCTTCTCATCCTTCGAGTAGATCATAATGTCATCAATGAACACCACGACAAACTTAACCATGTACTCCATGAAGACCTTATTCATGAGGTACATAAAATAGGCATGCACATTTGTCAATCCAAAGGACATCACGGTGTACTCATAGGATCCATACCGTGTCCTAAAAGCTGTCTTAGGTATGTCCGACAATCTAATCTTCATTTGAAAGTACCCCTACCTGAAATCAATCTTAGAGAAGACACGAGCACCCTTCATCTAATCAAACAAGTCTTCTATGCGGGGCAAGGTGTACTTGTTCTTGATGGTCACCTCATTGAGAGCTCTGTAATCTACGCAGATCCTTTGCAACCCATCCTTCTTATCCAATAAAAGTACGGCGCTCCCCAAGGTGAAGAGTTTGGGTGAATAAAACCCTTCTCTAGTTGCTCTTGAATCTGCTTTTTGAGCTCCGCTAATTCCTTAGGAGGGAACCTATACGGCCTCCTAGCTATAGGTGCAGTTTCAGATATTAAATCAATAACAAAATCAATGTCCCAATCAGGTGGCATATCTGGCAACTCATCCAGAAACACATACAAAAATTCACACATAACTAGAATCTCCTCAATTGCGGTACCGTCCATATGATTCAGCTCCAATTGCTTCGGTGCGTTCTGAGATGCTTCAAACTCTACAGTGATCCCTTCCTCATTGGTCAACTTCACTGTCTTTGTGGCACACTCAATGACTCCATTGTGCTTCCTCAACCAATCCATACCATGTATAATGTCCAATCCTTGAGAATCCAAGGCAATGGGGTTGTCGGAGAAGTCTACCCCCCATTATTCTAAGGCTTACTTTTGGACATACTATATTTGTCCTCATCTCTCCTCCAGGAGACTTAACCAATAGAGAAAACTGCATATAAGAGATAGGAAAACTATACTTGGCAACATATTTTGATGCAATGAATGAATGCGATGCTCCAGAATCAAATAACATAGTCATCGGGTTGGAGTTTGCGAGAAACATACCAATCACCATGTCATCCGCTTGTTGAGCATCCTCCGTACAGACATGGTTCACATTGCTGTGAGCAAAATTCTGTTGTCCAAGATTCCCTCGCGGTTGTCCTCCATTGGGTCTTGGTTTTTGCCTCGGCGCATCGCTTCCTTGACCAAGGCCTCACTTAGGACATTGATGTGCAAATTGTCTAGCTTCTCCACAAGTATAGCACTTCTTAACTCCACCAGAATTATTGGGATGAGCTTGGTTTTGAACATTTGCACCAAGAAAATTAGCAGGAGGTGCATAAGGCATGGGAGGCCTGGGTGCTTGCATAGAAGGGCGCTGCTGTACAAACTGAGTCAGGCGCGATGCATATCCAGGGCGATGAGCAGGCGTAGAAGAGCTGAAATATGGTGCATTGGGTGGTGTAAAGCGAGGGTGCACATTACTTCCTTGTTGTTGTCCTTGATATGGCGCCTTCTTCTTGTTGTCTTGCTCCATCTCAGAACCTTGTTCTCCACAATGATTGCTTTGTCCACAAGCTTCCGGAAGTTGGCACAGTCACAATTGAGGAATTGCACTTAGATTTCATTGTTCAAGTCCCTCATGAACAAGTATTGCTTCTGGCTGTCCCGGCTCACATCCTCAGGCGCATACCTTGAATGTTGAGTGAATTTATTGAGATATTCACCCACGCTTGACCTTTCTTGTCTTAAGTTCTCAAACTTGCCGCTCCAAAATCATAACTCCTTCCGGCACATAATGAGAACGGAAACTCTCCTTGAACTCAGCCCAAGTAATCCTCTCCTGGTTCTCATGAGCATTGCATAAAGAATCCGATCAATCCGTAGCTGCTCCAACTAGTTGATGAGAAGCAAAAAGCACTTCTCCCGGTCATTGCATTGGATAATGGCTAGCTTCTTTTCCACGGACTTCAACCAATCATTCGCATCCATAGGGTCAGCAGCTCGAGCAAAGGTCGGCGGCCTAGTCCTCATAAATTCTCCCAACCGGTTATGAGGAGGTGGGGTGGCGGTGGAGGCATGTGGGGCTGATTGTTGATGTTACCAACCTGCAGCTCTCCCATAGTTTGTATCATGGTCTGCATGAGTTGGTTTTGCATAACCAAAAGCTGCTCAATGTTGATAGCTCCATGAGCATGTCCCTGTCCATTGTTGTCCTGAGGCTCCATTAATCTCCTCCTCATCATTGCCATCTCTCTGGTTGCGAGTCCTCACCATTTGTAGAAAAGCAAGAGATAAGAATTTAGAAATGTCCCCAACTATATGCATCAAGGGATATGAAACTAAGCAACTAACTACAATAGCCTAGGTGGACATGGTAATGCTAAAGCATCCCAAAATCCTCTACTAAGCACACAAGCAACCAATATATATAGCAAATAGCACACCAAGCAAAAACATATCAATTCCTGAGTGTTCCTATATGCTCTAAAGTATCCATTCTATCTAGGTTGCGTCCTACGGTCAACATGTGGCTCTGATACCAATTTGTGACACCTGGTTCCGAAAATGAACCAAGTGAGCGCATATGTGTGCCCAGGATGTTCAACACACATACACGAGTAATTCATAATATCCTCGAATACAAGCTCTAATGATTATTAATGACAAGTTCAACTAATGCAGCGGAAATGAACTAATTAAGCAACTAAGCAAATAGGGTATAACGCAGCTCCAACACTCCACAGGCAAAGCTGACAGTAGACACAACCTAGAACTCCTCATTATCACCATTATACTCCCACTCCTGACCTACAACTGTTGGGGGGAATTGCAAGGGTGAGTACATGTCGTACTCGACAAGTGTGCAAAGTATGACATGTAGATGGTACAAACGACGAATATAATAATGGCTAAGTCTGAAAAGTACATTAAAACATTTGAAAAGCAATATATTATATGTATGTGAAACAAACACATCATAAACCATGTAATCATCATAATACCAGTCCATATTCATTACCATCCATACTTCAGATTTGTCATTGCCAATAACCATAATCAATATTAGAAGTTAACTCCTAACCAACCATAACAATTATTAACCACAACCATAACCATAACCAAACCATAACAATAATAACCCAACCATCCCAAATCCCAATTTCCCTCTGATCATGGAAGTTGTCCAGGTGCTCATATCAGGAGCACGGCTATCATGATAGTTTTATGAGACCCTGCAAAGTTTGTACCACTTTACCCACATGTTTGTGATTTCATCACCCGTCGACGAATAAAGGAAACCTCCATTATGCTTATTACACTACCTTTGGTGTATAGCCAAGAGATCACAAAATAGCCTTTACAAAGGGATTACTAGCCTATTTAGACCCCACTGAGGTTTCACCAGTGGTGATGTCTCCTACAGAGCACATCTTCAACCAAGGGCCCCCTCTTGAGCCATTCGGATCCCAGGGTAGTCCCAACAATCATCAACAAACCCAATCCGACTACCCCTTCCCAGAGCATCCTTAATGGTCCAAATAGCACCGACAAAGCCCTAACTAATCAGCAATGCCGCATCGATACTTGGCCTCGTGGTGGCATTGTAATCCTAGCTTATTCTCGCATGAACCAATCCTTAGATCTAAAGCAAGCAACCACCAAAACATCCAACCCATCCACATACCAGGCTTGCTTAGATCACCCATTACTATATCATAATGACCAGTTCGTATTAACCATAATATCATTAATGCATAATTAAATGTGTAGTGTTGTTTTCCCATCCCAAGTAATTAAGCGAAGCAACAAGGTAAAAAGCCCCACCCCAACTCTACCATAAATTCCAGGTGACAAGGGTGGTCAAACAAAACTAGTAAACTTCGTATCATGGGATTCCCCATCAAATTGACACAATTATGTAGTTTTCAAACAAACCATTTATTTTAAAACAGAATCAATATGCTTCAAGGACACTTGCCTTGCTCTTGGGATTGGTTCGGATCAAAGCCTTCAAAATCTTGGTGCTATAGATCCTCCGCGGCACTCTCTAGCGCAAATCCGTCTAATGTGCACAATAAACATACAGACAAGAAACACAAATCAAAGAGTGCACACATATTACTCAATATGACTTGACATGCATGGTTAATGCAAATGCAAGGTGGAACTTGTTAGTGAGTTGCTTTTAATGATCACTAACTAGTTCTAATAGATTTTAACAAGTTTATATAGGTTTGGAGTTGACTCAATCAAATTTTAGATTTAATTCAACACAATTTGACCAGGAAGATCGGACTAGTCCGCTAGGGACCAGACAAGTCCGCACTGCACGAGAACATCAGATTAGGGTTTTCTAGATCGACGTGAATTTGGATATTTGGGGTTGAATGCACGTAAGGAAAAGAGAATAGAAAGTATAACAGGTGTTTAGAACTCCAATGAATCAAGGATCTTGGAGACAACACATAGATCTTGACGATCTAGGGTTGATGAAGAACTTGATCGTGAATTGTTGATGAAGAACGTGAAGTTGATGGAGATCTTGATCCTCTTTTGTCTCCTCCTCTTCTTCTTCTTGCTCTAGATCTCCTTCTCCCTCCTTGGTGGTGGTTAATCACGAGCTAGGGATTGGGTGTGGAGGAAAAGTGGCAAATAGATGTCAAGCCAAGGGGTGAAGTTTTTTATATAGAGGTAGAGACTAGGGTTAGATGGATTTCGAGTTTGAGATGAGTAGAGGCCGGTTTGGAGTCCCACATGGGCTCTAAAAGAGTTAGGCACGACGTTCCTAGGCCCACTTAATGTAAAACCCAAGAAACAAGTCGTGAAACAAAAGATCAACTCAGAGTCGCGATTCATCGGACAAGTCCGAAAAGGGCCGGACTAGTCCCAAGTTGGACAGAGAGAAATCGGACAAGTCCGCTCTGGACATCGGACAAGTCCGATCTTTTCCAGAGGGGAAAAACAGACAAGTCTGGCAAAAATCGGATAAGTCTGACTTTAGTCAGAGGGAAAAACGGACAAGTCCACTGGAACACCGGACTAGTCAGAACAAGTTTAGGAACTTAGCAAAATTTTCTAGGATTTGTGATGAGGATATCACAACAGCGGAGACACACATAAAATGCAAGGACCAATCACAAGAACACGAGCATGGTTAATTTATCAGCAGGTGAACTCACTCCTAACTCCTTTTGCATGTGAGTTTGAGAATAGATTGTTATGTGATGATTTAATTGTTATTAAGAATAATGGATAAGATCAACAAGTGAAGGAAATAGGCCTTGGGAGCGTGAAGAACCAGCTGGGACGTCCACAAGTTGATGGAAGCAGTTTACAACTTGGACTCGAGTTTAACTCGAAGTCCAGGAGCAGTCCACCTTAAAATGGACGCCTTGGAGGCATACGGACTCCATTTTTGACGTTCTACATATGCACGGAAAGAGGAGAAGATAAAATTTCCAATGGTTCTGGTCCCACCTCAAAATTCCTATGGATTCACTGATAATTGTCGAAACAATTTGAGTCCAGATTTCTGTCTGGTGCTGCGCCACCGAATGAGGCCTTTGGGCCTTGTCTCCCGTAAGAGTCTATTAGGGACACGTCTAATCGTGTTTTGGCCGAACCCTAGCCTTTAAATACTGCATCCGCAAGTCATGTTTGGTGGGTTTTGATTAGATCAATAATATCGTTGTTCTACGGTTTGTGAGACCCCAACTTCGCGATTTCAGATTGTGTCTTCGACGTTCTTGCTCGTGTTCTCGGTTGCACCTGCAGGGATTAGCCTTCTTGGCTTGGTAAAGCGTGTGCATCACAGTTGATAACCAACGGAGCCGTGGTGTAGTGATTGCAGGGGTACTCGAACCGCTTGAGTGCCGCGGATCCTCAACTTCGAGTTCTCCACCCCAATTGACTTACCTTTCGAAAGATCAAGCCTAAACCTACTCATCAATTGATATCAGATTTCCAGGTTGCCCATGAGGTATCATTGTTTTCCTTCCATTAGATCAATTTTATTTCATACCTAGAGTCCACAGAAAAGCCACAAAAAAATTAGATCGTTATTACCGCTTCCGAGACTATAGTGCCTGCAGTTTCGTTTTTCAGTTTGCATTGTTGAGTTTGAGTTTGTGTTGTCGAGTCTTGTTGCAGGTTTAGCTTTGTGTTATGGGTCCTAGTTATCATGTTTCGTCCTTGTTTTCTTGCTGCTCGACACCTATTCCACAATCCCTAATTAACAAACCGATCCACCACATTCATCGGTTTGCCCTAGCTAGCCGCCTTGCGTGAACTCCTGCATCGCGAGCCCTAGATTAGGTGAAAAACCATTGTGCCACTCATCCTTGAATCATCACACACCACCCCATTAGTTGATGTGCAAATTTCCGATCGTTTTCATATCCGATTGTGAGTTTTGTTCTCAAACTGAGTTGGAATCAACATCCAGAAATCGTAACTCAGACAGCCTACCTTAAAACAGCCATAACTTTTGCATACGAACTCGAAATCGGGCGATTTTTTTTTTCAAATTCATCTACGCGAATTATCGCATCTGATTTTCGGCCGCGTAGCCGTGTTCAGAAAAATCAGATTGCCAAAATTCCCCTCAAAAGATAGGCTATCTGGCCTCTGAAGTTTCAGCATGAATTTTAAAAAATCTTCTTGATTTTCTATAGGTCGCATATTACATCCAATTGAGCTGCAAATCTTTGTGATTCCTATCTTTGTGCTCCCGAGTAAAGAAAAATATAAAAAAATATTATAAAAAAGAAAAAATTAGTGAAGAGCACGTATATTAAAGCAATTGGTCTATACCACTTGGTGCTGTTTTGTTGGCTATATCATTCTGTCTTTCTTTTGCCTTGATACTTCCTTGTGCTTTGCTAGGCCCTAGGGCACTTGGTTGACCAACAACAGTTTCCTACATTGAATACTTATTCAACTTTGTTTACCTGTTAACGATTTTCTTCTTATTAGCCACCATATTGTGCCATCCAAGCTCCACCTTTCTCTTGAGCATAACAGGTACCTTTGCAATCACCCCATGCTTCATTGGTTCATCTCACTGTCCACACCACCTGCTGTGTTGGTAAGAACACTTTTAAGAGTGTGGTAAGATGCTTGAGCGAGAGAGATTGTTTTCTTCCACCTTTACATTGTCATTGTAGTTGATAGGGATAACATATTTTTGTTGACTTTTGTTTCCTACTAATAGTGGTAGGAGAAGACAATGATGACGAATGTGTTCAACATGCTGAGTTACGTGATATGATGAAGACCATGATAGATATGTTCGCCAAATACAACGCAGCAACGGAGGAGTCATTGGCGAACTTGACTCGCCAACTTGATGACCTTGCTCTTCGGATGAATACTTTTGAGTCTCGATTGCCTATCGCTGGAAGACATGAAGACAATGCTTATGATGAATTGGAAGATTACAATAATCAGCCAAGACTGCCACTTTATGTTGAGGTATGGGAGGTAATAATCATAACAATTATAATCGTCCTCCTGATGATCCTTTTGCTAAAGTGAAATTTACTATACCCTCTTTTTTCTGGTGCTTATGATGCTGAGTCTTATCTTGATTGGGAGATGATAGTAGAGAAAAAATTTAATTCCCATCTTGTTCCTGAACAACATAGAGTTCGTTAAGCCACTAGTGAGTTTAAGGACTTTGCTATCATATGGTGGAATGAACTTGATAAAACTAGAACTGATCCTCCAACATGAGATAGATTAAAGGAAGCTATGCGTGTTCAATTTGTTCCTCCATCTTTTCAGCGGGACCTTTGCAAAAAATTGCAGCGCTTAGACCAAGGTAACATGTCCGTAGAGGAGTATTATCAAGATTTACAAAAGGGTATGCTGTGTTGTGGGGTAGTAGAAGACATGGATGATAAAATAGCTTGTTTTATGGGGGGTTGAGGCGTGAAATTCAGGACATTGTTGATTACAAGGAATATGATATTGTTAACAAATTGTTTCAGCTTGCTATGTTGGCAGAAAAATAATTGCAGGGCCAACAACAACAACAACAACGCACAAGGAGCATCTTCACGCCGCGTTCGACGCCCACACCATCCAAAACAGCACCATCTTCGACCCCCCGTGCAGCAACTACACCATCCAATGGCGGCCACAAACTATACCTGCTGCTCCACCTTCTCGCATGCCGAAGGGCAGCAAGGCGACATCATTCAAGCCTTCATCGTCCACTCCATCTATGGGTCGTTCTTCCGACATTAAGTGTCACCGCTGTCAGGGACTTGGTCGTATGATGAGAGATTGCCCGAGCAAACGAGCATACATAGCACATGACGATGGCGGGTATGATAGTACTTCGGATGTTGAAGATGAATATTCTCTTAATACTGTAAAGACTTTACAGATCTAAAAGACGAACGAACACACCGAAGAAGAGGTACTTGGTACAACGGCAACGGAGAACTATAGGAGTATCATTGTGCAGTGTGCCTTGAGCTCCAAAGTGGAGACTGACGACAAGCTACAGTGAGACAACCTCTTCCACATGTTTCTCGTCATCAAGGACTGCCGTGTACACACTATAATTGATGGAGGTAGCTGCAATAACTTGGTGAACACAGACATTGTCAAGAAACATGGTTTGACAACAAGAGCACACCCTCATCCATACCACATTCAATGGTTCAACAACAGCGGTAAGGTTCCAGTAACACAAACAGCGAGAATACATTTTTCAATTGGTTCTTACCATGATTTTGCTGATTTTGATGTCTTTTCTATGGATGCTTGTTCTCTTTTATTGGGTCGTCCTTGGGAATTTGATACAGATGCTATTCATCATGGTAGAACTAATAAATATACTCTCATACATAAGGGGAAGAAAATCACATTGCTCCCCATGACTCCTGCTGAAATTGTGCATTTTGAGAAGAGTAAAATTTGTGATGGCAAAGCAACAAAATTAGAATATGAAAAACAGCGAGTCATTAAGTTAAACCCACCATCATTGCTCGCAACTAAATTTGACCTTGATAATTTATTCGATGCTAAGGGGATGTGCTATGCTTTAGTTTGCCAAGAAGCCATGTTTTCACTTCATGAATTGTCTATTGCATTGCCCCTTGCTATTCCTAACCTTTTGCAGGTGTTTGAGGATGGGTTTCCCTCCGAGATACCCCCTGGTTTACCACCGATGAGAGGCATTGAACACAAGATCGATTTGATTCGTGGAGCAAGTTTGCCAAATCATGCAGCATGTACGGCGAATCCACAGGAAACTAAGGAAATTCAGCGACAAGTCCAAGATCTTTTGGACCGCGGGTACATTTGTGAAAGCCTTAGCCCTTGTTCCGTTCCTGTTCTTTTGGTTCCTAAGAAAGATGGTAGTTGGTGCATGTGTGTTGATTGTCGAGCGATTAATAATATCACCATTCGATATCATTATCCTATTCCTTGCTTACATGACATGCTTGATGAATTGAGTGGTGCTATCATCTTCACAAAAGTTGACTTGCGTAGTGGTTACCACCAAATTAGAATGGCACTAGAAGATGAATGGAAAACTGCATTTAAAACCAAGTTTGGACTTTATGAGTGGTTAGTCATGCCTTTTGGTTTAACTAATGCACCCAACACCTTTATGCGTTTAATGAATGAGGTTTTACGTGCTTTTATTGGACAATTTGTGGTGGTTTACTTTGATGATATCCTCATTTACAGCAAGTCATATGATGAACATCTTGATCATTTACGTGCTGTTTTTACTGTTTTGAGAGATGCACGTTTGTTTGGTGACCACGAAAAGTGCGTATTTTGCACCAATCGAGTCTCGTTTCTTGGTTATGTCGTTTCCTCGTAGGGAATTGAGATAGATTAGGCAAAAATTGAAGCAATCACCAGCTGACCAGCCCCAACAACCGTCACGCAGGTTCGTAGTTTTCTTGGTCTTGCAGGTTTTTATCGGTGCTTTGTGCGGGATTTCAGCACCATTGCAGCACCTCTAGATCAGCTAACGAAGAAGGGAGTGCCATTTCGATGGGGCGAACAGCAGAAACAAGCTTTTGATGCTCTCAAATCGAAGCTTACACAAGCACCATTGCTACAACTTCCTGATTTTGACAAGACGTTTGAGCAAGAATGCGATGCAAGCGGCATTGGTATTGGTGGCGTTCTCATACAAGGAGGTAAACCCGTTGCTTTCTTTAGTGAAAAACTTCATAGCCCTTCTCTGAATTGTACCACTTATGATAAGGAATTGTATACCTTAGTGCGAGTATTACAAACTTGGTAACATTATCTTCGGTCTATGGAGTTTGTCATACATTCTGATCATAATCATTGAAGTATCTTAAGTGTCGAACCAATCTGATTAAACAACATGCTAAATGTATTGAGTTCATAGAGTCGTTTCCATACATCATTAAGCATAAGAAAGGGAAGGAAAATATAATTGCTGATGCATTATCTAGACGTTATACCGTGCTGTCCCAACTTGATCATAAAATCTTTGGTTTGGAAACAATAAAAGTATTATATCATACTGATTTGGACTTCAAAGATGTTTTTGAAAATTGTAGAGAAGGAAAAACTTGTAATAAATATGTGCTGCGAGAGGGTCTCCTCTATCGTGCTAACAAGCTATGCGTTCCAGCTAGCTCTGTTAGTCTATTACTTTTGCAGGAAGCACATGGAGGAGGTTTGATGGGACATTTTGAAGTGAAGAAAACTGAATACGTGCTGTCCACACACTTCTTTTGGCCAAAGATGAGGCGTGATGTCGAGCGCTACGTGTCGCGATGCACTACTTGCAATAATGCTAAGTCACGCCTTAACCCACATGGTCTTTATATGCCTCTTCCTGTTCCTAGTGTACCTTGGGAGGATATTTCTATGGACTTTGTTTTCGGATTGCCTAGGACTAAGAGGGGGGGATAGTATTTTTGTAGTTGTTGATCGTTTCTCCAAAATGGCACACTTTATACCTTGTCATAAGAATGATAATGCCTCACACATTGCTGATTTATTTAGGACGGAAATTGTTCGTTTACATGGTGTGCCAAATACCATTGTTTCTGACCGTGATGCAAAAATTTTAGGTCATTTTTGGTGAACTTTGTGGTATAAATTAGGAACCAAGTTGCTGTTTTCAACTACATGTCACCCACAAACGGATGGACAAACCGAGGTAGTTAATCATACTTTATCTACTATGTTGCGGGCTGTCTTGAAAACAAATTTGAAGTTGTTGGAGGAGTGTTTACCACATATAGAATTTGCTTACAACAGATCCGTTCACTCCACGACAAAGGTAAGTCCATTCCAGGTAGTGTATGGTTTCAATCCCCGTGCTCCTATTGATTTACTACCTTTTGCCTCCTTCTGAAACTATAAATTTGGATGCTACACAATGATCTGAATTCATTCTTAAGATGCATGAAACTACAAAGAAAATATTGAAATGAGGAATTAGAAGTATAGGATTGCAGGTAGTAAAGGTAGAAAAGAAGTAAAACTTGAACCGGGTGATTTGGTGTGGTTACATTTGAGAAAAGAGTGATTTCCCGACTTGTGAAAATCTAAACTTATGCCACGAGCTGCTGGTCCTTTTAAGATTGTTGAAAAGATTAATGATAATGCATATAAGCTTGAATTGCCTACCGATTTTGGGGTTAGTCCTACATTTAACATTTTAGATTTGCGATCATACTTGGGAGATGAATATGAACTTGAGTCGAGGACGACTCCAATTCAAGAGGGGGAGGATGATGAGGACATCATAACAGTGGAGACACACATTGAAATACAAGGACCAATCACAAGAACACGAGCACGGTTAATAAATCAGCAGTTGAACTCGCTCCTAACTTCTTTTGCATGTGAGTTTGAGAATAGATTGTTATGTGATGATTTAATTGTTATTAGGAATAATGGAGAAGATCAAAAAGGGAGGGAAAGAGGCCTTGGGAGCATGGAGAAGCAGCTGGGACGTCCACAAGTTGATGGAAGCAGTTTACACTCGGACTCGAGTTCAACTCGGAGTCCAGCAGCAGTCCACCTTAAAACGGATGCCGAGGAGGCATACGGACTCCGTTTTCGACGTTCTACATATGCACGGAAAGAGGAGAAGATAAACTTTCCAATGGTTCTGATCCTATCTAAAATACCTCAGGAGTCATTGGGAATCAGCGAAACAAGTTAAGTCCAGATTTATATCTGGTGCTGCGCCACCGAATCGGGCCTTTGGGACTCGTATCCCGTAAGAGTCCACTAGGGACGCCCCTAATCATGTTTTGGCCGAACTCTAGCCTTTAAATACTGCAGCCGCCAGTCATATTCGGTGGATTTTGCTTAGATCAATAATATCGCTGTTCTACGGTTTGTGAGACCCCAACTTCGCGATTTCAAATCATGGCTTTGACGTTATTGCTCGTGTTCTCGGTTGCACTTGCAGGGATTGGCCTTCATGGCGAGGTCAAGCGTGTGCAGCACGGTTGATAACCAACAGAGCCGTGGTGTAGTGATTGAAGGGGTACTCGAACCGCTCGAGTTTCGTGGATCATCAACGTCGAGTTCTCCACCCCAATCGACTTACTTTTTGGAAGATCGGACCTAAACCTACTCATCAATTTGGAACACCGGACTAGTCCATATAGGACCGGACAAGTCTGAAGTTGTCTAGAGGGAGAAACAGACTAGTCCGCAGAAAAACGGACAAGTCGGAGCGAGGTCAGAAGGAAATCGGACTAGTTTGCACCGAAATCGGACTAGTCCGCACTTCCCAGAAATCTTAAGTGTGGTTTTGTTTCTAATTCATTTTAAACTTGTCCCTTTTCATTTGTATTAGTGTTAAACATGTATATGAACTTATGCAATGCATGATGGATGAAAATGACGGTGTTACAGCATCCACGGGAGCCTTGGTTCTTGAAGGGGTCTTCGGCGCGAGGTTGGTGCGGCCGACCACTAGGCCTGCGGGGCCTAACAAAGAGGGTGAGCCCAGGACCATAAAGCTAGTGATCACGGCAGCCCTGCGACTATGGGGCCCACCAAGGTTCTTGTGCATCGCCGGGGCCCCAGATCACCTGGCGTCCAAGATTCAGAAGCTCAGGAGAGTTCCTATGCGTGGATCACAAATATCCGGGACTATCTGAAGGACAACATCCTCCCAGAGGATCCAGTATCCATTGAGAGGATCGTTAGAATGGCGAAATGCTACATGCTGGTTGAAGGTGACCACTGCCAGCGTGGCGCCAATGGCGTGCTGCTATGGTGCATAACTCGGGAGGAAGGTTGCGACTTGCTCGCAGAGATCCACGAAAGAGAGTGTGGGAATCATGTAGTTTCCCACACACACTGGTTGGCAAAGCCTTCTAGCATGGCTTCTCCTGGCCGATAGCACTACAAGACGTCGTCAAGCTGATCAAGAGATGCAAGGCATGCCAGTTCCACGCCAAGCAAATTCACACTCTGACGCAGACACTACAGATGATCCCACCCTTCTGGACTTCGCGGTATGGGGCCTGGATATCCTGGGATCTCTCCCCAGGTCAGTCGGAGGATATCGGTTCCTCTACGTCGCTGTAGACAAGTGCACCAAGTGGCCGGAGGCATCCCGGTGACCAACATCAACAAGTAGTCCGCAATTAAGTTCATCAAGTCGATTGTTTGCAGGTTTGGGGTCCTGAACAGGATCACCACCGACAACAAGACCCAGTTCACCAATGCACCATTCCAGGACTACTACGAAGACCTCGGCGTCCAAGTTTATTATGCATCCGTTGCTCATCCAAAGAGCAATGGTCATGTTGAAAGGGCCAACATGAGATCCTCAGGGTCCTAAAGACACACACGTATAACAGCTTGGATAAGCATGGTGCCAAGTGAGTTGATGAACTCCCCTGTGCGCTATGGGCAAGCTAGACATCACCCAGGCGTGCCACTTGAGAAAAACCTTTCTTCCTAGTGTATGGGGCCGAGGCCGTCCTCCCCAAAGAGATCGCAATGGGCTTGCTCCGAGTCCGAGCATTTGATGAAGCCTCACAGGACTAGCTTCGACGAGAATATGTCCACCTCATCGATGAAGCAAGGTGGCACACCACCATCTGAAATGCACGTTACCAACAGGCGGTCAAGTGCTACTAGGAGTAGTTTGTGCAGAGTACTGAACTCCAGACGGGTGACCTGGTGTTGTGGTGTATACTTTCTCAAGAAGGGTCGCACAAACTCTTCCTCCAGCTGGGAGGGCCCCTTCCGAGTGACACAAGTATCTTCCCTCGGGTGTGTCCGCCTGGCCACAGAAGAAGGAGAGCACCTCCATAAGTGTTGTCCCTAAGCATGTAGTAGGACAGTGTACGGTGTCATGGTGCCAAGGAATGGCACTTAGGACAACCAAGCTGTAACACCCTCATTTTCATGCATCATGTCTTGCATACATTCATATACATGTTTAGCATTAACCCACAACAAGAGGAACGAGTTTAAAATTGATTTGGAGCATTTAAAATTGATTTGGAACAAAACCGCACTTAAAATGCAGTAAAGTGCGGACTAGTCCGATTTTACTGAGGACTAGTCCGATTTCTCTCTGACTAAAAACGGACTTGTTCGTTTTTGCTGCGGACTAGTCTGATTTTTCCTCTGGAAACTTTCGGACTTGTCCGATTTTGTGCGGACTAGTCCGATATTCAAAGAATCCTTGCAAATTTGCTAAGTCCCTGGACATTTCCGGACTAGTCTGGTGTTCCAGCGGACTAGTCCGATGTTCCAGTGCACTTGTTTGATTTCCTCTCTGACTAAAGTCAGACTTGTCCGATTTTAGGCCAAACTTGTCCGATTTTCTCTTTGGACAACTTCGGACTAGTCTGGTCGTTTTTGGACTTGTCCGATATTTCACGACTCCGAGTAGATCTTTTGTTTTATGACTCGTTTCATGGGTTTCACGTTAAGTGGGCCTAAGGATGTCGTGCCTAACTCTTTTAGAGCCCATGTGGGACCCTAAACCGGCCTCTACTCCTCTCTAGTCCTCTCAAACTCGAAATCCATCTAACCCTGGCGACAATTAATTAAGCGAAGCAAAAAGGTAAAAAGAGTTATGGTTGGTATTATGGTTATGGATGGTTATGAATTAAATTCTGGTATTGAATATGGATATTGGTATATGATGATGGATATGGAACATGAACTGGTATTATGATGATTACATGGCTTATGATGGGTTTACATCACATACATATAATATAATGCTTTTCAAAAGGTTTTACTGTACTTTTCAGCACTGAGCCATTATTATTGTCGTCATTTAAATCAGCCACATGTCATACTTTCACACTTGCTGAGTACGACATATAATCACTCTTGCAACCCCCCCCCCCCCCCAACAGTTGCAGGTCAGGATTGGGAGTTTAATGGTGATAATGCGGAGTTCTAGGCCGTGTCTATCGTCAGCTTTGCCTGTGGCGTTGATTGGAGCTGCGCTATACCCTATTGCTGATGCTACCTAGCTGTTTAGTTTGCTTATTTAGTTTATTTCCGCTGCATTAGTCAAACTTGTCATTAATATTCATTAGAGTTTGTACTCGAGGATAATATGGTTTGTGCAATAAAATTTGATAATTAATCTTGTTCTATGGTAATTTTATGTATACTCTATTGTGAGGCACTCGTGTATGTGTGTTGAACATCCTGGGCACACATACGCGTTCACTTGGTTCATTTTTGGAACCGGGTGTCACACAAGCTCTGGGGGCGGGGGGGGGGGGGGGGGGGGGGGACAGGTCCAGAGTGTTCAGCCGTTTAGCTTGGTCTCGTACCCTAAGCATGATCACTCTACCTCCCTTGCCAACTGGAGGGGGTCGTTGCCTTATTGTAAAGCCAGTCCCCTCCTATGAACGCCAATTTGATAAAATCACTATCTTACCATTTGTTTTCTCTTATGTTCACTTAATTACCTGTTAATTTTGTCATCCATTAGACTAGTCTCATTCTTTCGTATATTATCTTCATATACCGTGTAAAGTTTTTTCTATAGCGCCCCTAGTAGAGTTATGCAACCATGTTGAAGGCGGACTTGTTTATGGTACCTGCAAGGTGTTTCGGGACCTCATGGCTGCCCTCTTACATGGGGTCCCCTGGTGCCAAATGGTCCCTCGCGAAAGGCCTACGCCGAGCTGGAGGTCCAGAGCGTGCAGCCTGCTTTGCCTGGTCCTATACTCTAATCGTGCGTGCTTTGCCTCCCAGTGCTACGGCTAAGTACTGAGGGCCAGTTTGCTCACACCCCGAGTAAGGCGGGAGCCAGATCCCGGGCGCTAACAATCTGAATTACCCAAACTCGCGTACCAGCCCAGGACTATAAGACATGGCAATACTAAAGAATAGGAAAATATAGCCAACGAGCAAAAAATATGCACCCCTGTTATGTGTGCAGAACTTACAAAGCATGTTACATTGGTGGGTGACGCCGGAGCAGCCAGCTCCGGCACCTCCCAGTGGGCTTGACGTCAACATCTTAACGATGATGGAGAGCGACGCCAGAGCAGCCAGATCCGGCACCTCCCAAGGGGCCCGCCATCAATGTCTCAACACGTCAACGACATCAATAAGTGTGGATAAGTGAGTAAGATCTCCTGCCTCGCTCTTGTTGCTAACATGGTTCTCTTGTGATAGCCTGTACACTAGGGGTCTGCGACGTATCTATGAAGATGGTGGATGATGTCGGAGCGTCCAGCTTTGGCACTTCCCAAGGGGCCTGCCATCGACGTCTCTATGATGATGGTGGGCGATGCTGGAGCAGCCAGCTCCGGCACCTCCCACGGGGCCTCCTTTCGACATCGATGCGACGATGGTGGGTGACGCCGGAGCACCCATCTCCGGCACCACCGAAGGGTCCCGTCATCGACATCTCAGCACATCAACGCCGGCAACAAGCTCGGATCAGTGAGTAAGCTCTCCTGCCTTGCTCTTGTTGCCAACAGGGTTCCCTTGTGATATCATGTACACCAGGGGCTACCGACGACATATCTACGAAGATGGTGGATGATACCAAAGCATACAGCTCCGACACCTCCCAAGGGGCCTGTCGTCGAAATTTCTATGACAATGGTGGCCGACGCAAGAGCAACCAGCTCCAGCACCTCCCAAGGGGCCTGCTGTTGACATAGAATTCTACAACGGTGGTGGGCGACGCTGGAGCAGCCAACTCTGGCACATCCCAATGGGCCTGCCGTCAATGTTTCAACAACGATGGTGGGCGATGCCAGAGCAGCCAACTCTCGCACCTCCCAAGGGGCCTGCCGTCGATGTATCTACGAAGATGGTGGATGACACTAGAGCATCCAGCTCCGGCACCACCCAAGGGGCCTGTCGTCGACGTCTCAGCACATCAATGACAACAACAAGCATAGATTGGTGAGTAAAACTCTCCAGCCTTGCTCTTGTTGCTAATAGGGTTACCTTGTGATAGCTTGTACACCAGGGACTGCTGATGATGTATCTACGAAGATGGTGGATGACGCCAGAGCATCCAGCTCCGGCACCTTCCAAGGGGTCTGCCATCAACATTCTACGACAATGGTGGGCGATGCCGGAACAACCAGCTCTGTCACCTCCCAAGGGGCCTGCCGTCGACGTTTCTATGATGATCATGTTTGACGCCAGAGCGGCCAGCCCTGACACCTCCAATGGGGCTTGCCGTCGATGTTTCTACAACAATGGTGGGCAACCACAGAGCAGCCAGCTCCAACACCTCCCAAGGGGCTTGCCGTCGACGTCCCTACGAGGACGGTGGGCGACGCTGGAGCTGCCAGCTATGACACCTCCCAAGGGGGCAGCCATCGACGTTTCTTCGATGATGGTGGGCGATGCCAGAGCACCCAGCTCCGGCACATCCCAAGGGACCTATCATTGACGCTGCCATCGATGATGGTGGGCGACACTGAAGCAATTCACTCCAACTCCCCTGCTCCGTTGGGGGCCCGTCGAAGACATCCTGCGATCATGTGGTAGTTGTGCCCAGCCAGCTAACCACATCTACCATAGAACCTCTAAGGGGGTGCCACATGCAGGAAGTCGACGGACACCACTTTGGCCATATCAATTGTGCAATCGTTGGTCCTCAAAAACTAACGAGCTCGGCAAAGGTTCTGCAAACCCTTACCCAGCTAAGGACTCAGAGCAACAATTGAGAAGCGCAAAGGCAAGCCAACAAGCAAAAACATGAATTCAATTCATGAAGTCATTTACACAAAGGGGCGAACCCCAGATAAATGGTATTCCGCCTGGAGCCACTGGCCTAAGACCGCTTGAACGAAGAGGCCACCTGCTTGGCAAGGTCTTGGATTTTGGCCCTTGCCTGCTCCTCTTGCTAATCAAGGGGGCCTTTCTCCACCGAGTCCAGCATGATTGTCGAGTACCAGCTGCGGAAGCATACCAAGACATGGCACGCCACCAGCTCAGCTAGCTCCCTTCCATCAACCTGGAGCCGCCTTGCGAGGAAAATATTCACTAACCCCAGCGACGGGCAAAGGGAGTCCAAGGCGGGGAGCACCTGAGATGGCTCAGCTAGCCACCCCTTGAGATGGCTCCCCGCGCGGCACGGGACCAAGGCCTAGGGGTTCCAATACTGCCCCGACACGGGCCAGGAAATCAAAGATCCCTTGTGCCTCGGCCGCGCGGGAGTCCTTGAGGCCTTCCACCTCTCTTTGTACAGCTTCCTCTCGGTCGCCGAGCTCCTGAGCACGATGCTCCAGATCATCCTCCTGATGCTTGATGGTGAGCTCCGAGTCTTGCATAACCTGACGCTTCTCCTTGAGCATGCCGAGGCTCTATGAGACCCCCTCCTCCCTTATGGCAAAGTCCCGTTCCACATCAGCAATGACAACTTCGCGGCGGACCAATTCCAGCCGTTGATCCTCGCACAGCTTCAGACGGTCATCGTCGATGGCATGGGCTTTCAAGGCCTTAACCTCGAGCTCCTTGTTCTTGGCGTCGAACTGTTTCACCAAGCGCCGTTCCTCTGCAAGCTGATCGCACTCTCGGGCGAAAGCAGCATGCGTCTAGCACAAAACGGACTGGGTCACGGCAACAACATCGACGAGTGTGATCAGCATGACCATCACCACGGACGGCTGCCTCTCCACCGCTCTTGCCGACTCTGCCTAAGGACCAGATGGATCCGGCGCTAAAGTCCCCTACTACGCTGCAAGGGCATCGCTGACCACCGGTGGTGATTCGCCATCTTGTGCTCCAATGACATCAGGCGTTGGTGCCGCTTCAACGGCGGGCGGGTCAGCTCCGCCAAGGGAAGCCGCGACAACCAAGGTAGCTGCCTCCTCGCCTGGCACTTCCTCTCCTGGAGCCACTTCTGCCCCACCTACCTTGACGGACGAGGATGCAGAGACATCAACATCACCAAAGGCCGACGAACCATTGAGCGCGGGATGCACCGCGGCAGACCCCGTTCCAGCTCTGAGAAAGGTAGGGGCTACCAAGCTCACCCCTGGAAGAACCAAGGGCACAAAGTCGACTGACGACATCTTGAAAAACCAAGATAAAACTCCATCAGAGTGAAGTAGAAAACAAAAAAAATAGTAGAACAAGAAGCTGAGGCTTACCGGCGGGTCAGACCGCTCCAGTGACCGTGGCCTCCCACCCCACAAGGTAGATCAGGGTCGCTAGGACCAGATGACAAGGCTGGCGCCACCGTCTCTGGCACTGGCTCTTGGTTGACTCGCGTTGGCGCGGTCACCTGCGCAGACTCCATTGCGCCTCCTTCAGAACCAGAGCCGCCACTTGAAACATAAACCAAGTCGATGACGGGAGCTTCAGCTGCTCCGGCTCCATCGCAATGAGAAACTGGGGTACCGTCCCCCCGCATCAGCTTTCGCTTCATCGACGAGGTGGTGTTGGAACCCACGGCCAGAGTACGGGGACGCTTTCTCGATGCCGGAACCGGTGCTGGCTGGCTGTCCTCACCTGACGAAGGATGTTGGGTGCCCTACCTCTGCCCTTTTTGAAGAATGGGAGGAAGACTCCGACCTTGGTTGCCTCATGGCGCGGCACCATGCCAGGACTTCCGAAGCCCTCGACGTCTCTTCAGGGTGCAGGCGGGTAACGCCGAACATGTTGATGGCCAGCATCGAGCTCAGCAGTTCGTCCCTCAAACCCGGGGTCATGAAGAGTGGCAAGCAGTAGTCCTGGATGGAGATGTGTTCATCGTCGACCGTGTCACAGGTCACCATCTTCAACATCCTCTCCTACATCTTGGGGGTGGGGTCATCCAGAGCCAACCGGCACCGATCATAGGTATTGTGTAGTGTCAGGCTCTGTACTCGCGCTTCTGGAGAGGGACGATGCAGCGGTGCAAGAAGTCTTCCAGCAGCATCATGGAGGTCAAGCCTTTGTCCGCCAAGAGTCAGATCCGCTTCAATATCAGCGTGTACTCCTTCGTTATCCCCTAGAAAGCTTCCATCCAAGTGCTCCACACGATCACCCAATCTTCCATCCAAGTGCTCCACTTGCCCCCATTGAGCAAAGGGAGGTAGGACCAGGAGGTCATGTCCCGGTGCCAAAAGTAGTAGGCACCCACATGGGTTGTCGTGCTCTTTCTGGTGGTCTTCACCACAAAGAAGAACTGGAACATCTCCACTATTGGCTGGCAGCCCACAGACGCCTCACAGAAGTGGACGAACACAACAATCATGGCGAAGGAGTTCCGCGACAGGTGGTGAAGCTCAATGTGGCCTAGAGGGGGCGGGGGGGTGAATAGGCCTTTTTGAATTTCTGTCGGAACATGCAACACTTAACAACTAGATCAAATCTCGAGATATCGGACTAGTCCGGTAGAGTGCGGACTAGTCCGGTGTGTACCGACTAAGTCTATCAAATTTGATAGATTAACTTGATCCTACGATGTATGCAGCGGAAATATACATGTAATTGAAGTGTTACAAAACTATAAACTAGGTTGTACCACAAGTTAATCTTATATTCAATGTTTCAACGTAAAGTGAGTAAGGTTGGTTGAAACCCTAGATATATATGAAGTATAATAACAATGAGCGCAAAGAAAGAACACAAGCACTTTATCTCGTGGTTCGGTTCCCACAGAGACAATCTAGATCCACGTTGAGGAGTCCACAAAAGGATCGGGTCTTCTCCAACCCTACCCTCATCGGATCGCCACGGAGGCCAATCCTCTTCACTTATCACAAAGGACAAATAACCGAATTCAAGGGGCCTTCTCACACGTTGAGGGCTCCCCGAGATTACAATATGAACACCACCAAGAACACACTAATAAGATCACAATGAAAACAAGAGGAGTGTGTTAGGGAATCAAATTAATAGCTCAATGAGTGATGAACCGTGTCTCTCCAATGATCCAAAGTGTATCATCAAAGGATTGATTTTTCTTGCGTTTGATTTCGTGGAGAGAGGTGTTTTCTAGGCTCTTGGGAGGTGTGACGATGCAGGGGTTCGAGAGAGTTGAAAGATGGGTTGTGTACACCTATTTATATGGGGTTCCCAAAAGTTACTGTTAGGGTTTAGAAAGATCGGACTAGTCCTTGGTGGACACCGGACTAGTCTCGTGTGCTGTGTGTAGCAAGTCCTAGGCGTCCCGAAATATCGGACTTGTCCAGCTGAGAGCGGACTTGTCCGATTTGGGTTCTGGAAATCTTTGGACTAGTCTGTTAAATATCGGACTTGTCCGGATATGTGAAAACCTAAGTTTATTTGAGGGACAAGTCCGCACTTGGAGGACTTGTCCGATTTAGGTTAGAGGGCTTTTCTGACTAGTTCGTGCTAATATCGGACTTGTCCGATTCACATCAGAAAGATATCGGACTAGTCTGTTGTGTGACCGGTCTTGTCTGATTTTGTGCAACTTGTGAAATGTTTGGGGACTAGTCCGCACTGTGGAGGACTAGTCCGATTTTAGTCAGAGAGATATCGGACTAGTCTGTGGTGATATCGGACTAGTCCGGTCAAGGAAAAACTTGTCTGTGAGGACAAGTCCGCATTGTGAGGACTTGTCCGATCTTGTGCAAAAAGATATCAGACTAGTCTAGGGTCAATCGGACTAGTCCGGTCCTATATGAATTTGTGCAATGTGTGAGAATAATGGTGTTTGAGCTCTTGGGGTGTGTTTCCTTAACACACTCCATACACAATGATTTACTACACTTGTTTCTTGAGCTCTTTTCCGCATTACTCCTCATTCTCCATTCTTTTTGGCACTTTGCTCATTTTCCCATAAGAACCTGTGGTCATCTCAACAAAGTGGTTAGGATCTCATTTGCTTGTCATAAATCATCCAAATCCCACAAGGGATTCCTAGATGCATTTTCAATCTCCCCCTTTTTGTTGATTGATGACAACCAATTGAGATTTCACAAAATATGATAAAAAGTTGAGATTTTTATAAAGTGTGCACATATGAGTTTAAAACACATTAAGCAATAAAAACATTATTTATATGTGCACTCTTTATGGTGGGATGCAGAACTAAGTGTATAGGAACAATAATCATGATGAGCATGGCATAATTGACATCAACATGTTAACAACAAGCATATATGTCATTCTTAGAGCAAAATCATGGATTTCATCAATATCTTCACAAATAGTTCAAAGCATTTCATCACAGGACCAATAGTATTAAAAGAGCATATTTAAACTCTCACAACCCACAAATAGACAAAAGACACAAAAAGAGAGCTCTCCTCACATCCTATAGCTAAAGCCTAGGACTCTAAGACTCCCCCTCAATCTCTGCCCCTTTGGCATCAAGACACCAAAGAGAAAGAGAGGAGGGACCTAAGGTCTTCAAGCCTCGCTGTCGGTCCTCTCATCGTCTTCATCTTCATTTTCCGGCTGATGAGTAGGAGGAGGAGGAGGAATGGAGCCACTCGAGTCCCAAATGCCAAAATAGGTAAGCTCGGAGGGAGTCAAGGGCTCGAGCTCGGTGAAGTCAGAATTTGAGTCCTCAGAAATGACTGGAGACCCAATGGGCTCGATCTCCAGCTTTTGGCAAATCTGCTTCACATTCTCTTTGACATATCTCATGTTGGCCTTTCTCCTCTTGTTCAGCTTGTGGGCTTTTACTTCGTCCTTTTTGCAAGAGGTGAAGATGGCCGATAGATACTTTAGGATACCACTTGGAGACCCCTTTTGAGGAGGGGCCCTAGGAGCGGGAGCAGCTCTAGCATCTCCACTGGCTCTCACCAGAGCCTCAGGGCTGGAAGCTAGAGATGGAGCTGCTTGAATACTTGGCTGTTGAGGCTTCTAGGGCCTCAAGGGAAGATGCTCCACATCCTTGACAAACTCTATTCTTGTGACCTTCTCAATCATAAATATGAGGTATGGAGCGTAGCCATAGGACCTGTTCGGCGTGCAGGATATGTTGACAATGTCATTCCAAATATAGTCAAAGACATCAAATTTACTGTCTTTGCTAGTGACCTTCATCAAGGTCTTGAGGTATCCCTGCACACTTCCAGCATCCCCATCCTTGGGGGCAATGGTCTTCCTAAACACCCTGTTCAAGACCACAAAGAAAGGCTTCATGTTCTTCGTGGAAGGAGGATTGAACTTTGAGTTGGGTTCATAGAGAAGTTTCATCCTCTCCTTTTCAATGACAACAATGTTGTGGATGATCAAGTTGTCATTGCTTGAGGTGTCAAGATGTAGCAGTCTTGCAAATTCTTCATAATTTAAGGTGTACTTGGATCCATGAGTCATCCAAGTCACACTTTCTTCCTCGTCACTTGAAAAGTGGCATGTAGCATAAAACTGGGCAATCACCTCATCATTCCAATTGTTTCTGAAGGCGAAGAGATCATTCAGCCATGTCTTGCAACTGCCTCGACCACCTCCACAAAAGGTGAGCAACCCTTCTTCTCAAAATGTGCCCAATCGATCCATTGGCTGCGCACCACGGGTGTCTTCATCGGAAGATATACGGACTTGTAAAAGTCTGCATAGAAGTGGCTCCAAAACCTCCCATCAGCAGCTTGCTTTGGACAGCTGTAGGAATCCACATTCCTGAACTTTGCAGTCGTGTCGCTGCCCTTGCCATTGAATTTTTCCTGCGCGGGATCCCGGGCCCCTTCCCTTGGAGCTGACAACTTTAGGGGGGCAGTTGGGCCCGTCGCAATCCCTTTGCCCTTGCCCTTTGCTTGGCGAGGGCCACCTCCAGCTGAAGCCTTGGAGGTTGGCTTCTTCGCGATCACTTTCCGTCGAGCCTGAGGAGGAGAGGAAGTCGGCTTGGACGGGCGCTCTTGGCGCTTCTTTCTTAGGCCCATCGAGGACTGAAGCACTACTTCATGGTCCATCTCGACCTCGAAATCAGAGAATTCTTCATTGGTGCTCGACATTGTCCTGATAATAGATTTCACAAGGCATTTATGAGAATAGATAACAAGGAATTGCATTGAGGAATTGAGAAGTTAGGGTTAAGTTCAGAAAAATCGGACTAGTCCGGTGTACAGGCACGGACTAGTCCGGTTGACTGGACTTGTTCGTGCATGGGTCGGACTAGTCCAGTGTTCAACCTCTAGAACCCTAACTATGGGACAGATGGTGATTCCTAATTCACAACTAGCTTAGCATCAATGTAATACATCAAGGAAGCATGTATATGGTGATAGGAACCAAGCTAGTTGATCAACATTGAAGGATATAGCAATTTCTAGGGTTTGGGATGAGATTTTACCGAAATTGCTTGACTCTTGGAGATGTATTGGTTGAAGGAGTGGACAAGTCCGTGGTCTTGAATCCCTACATGAAGGAGGTTGATTTCCACCCAAACTTGCGAAGTTTTGATGGAGAAAACGAAGAATCGCCTTGGGGAGCTCGAGCATGGAGAGAGAAATCTTGAGGCAAGTGTGGGGTGAGGAAGATTAGGGTTTGGTGGTGCCTAGGGTTATGGACGCGAAAAATCAGACAAGTCCAAAAATGATCGGACTAGTCCGAACTTTTCCAGAGACTATATCAGACTAGTTCGTGGTCTGTCGGACTAGTCCAGCATAACCATCACACTGCGGACTAGTCTGCATGGGCGGACTAGGCCGGGTAACCACGGACTAGTCCGTGGTCACCAGAAAAGATGATCTTAGTCCATTCGTATATATTCAAAGGTACTTATTAAGAAAAGTAGGGAGCAAACACATACCAAATAATCTTGATGAATATGATCAGTAAGCTTTCAACCATCAAGCGATGACCATAATTCACAAAGATCTAGTAGTTACTCCCTTTTGGATGTCACCGATGATGTTTTTGATTGGGTTATCCCTTTGGACGCATTGCTGTACTCCTGGGTGTGGCACTTGCTGTCTTGAATCTTCATGATCATTTTCTTATCCCCCTAAATGGTTGCCCTCATTGACTTGTTGATCAGTTTCGTCTTCTTGAGGTTGATCTTGTATGGAAGCTCCCCCTTGTTCATTGGCCTCCTCATGTGGTTCATTTTCCACATGCATATGTAGATGTGGCTCTTGTGGTCGAACTTTGCCTAACGCCATTCTTCTCAATGCTTGATAGGGAGCTTCTTCTCTACCTAGCACACATGGATCAACTTGCTCCTTTTAGGAGCCATTAGTTTCATCGAACACTATGTCACGTGCTACTTCAACAAGTCTGGAGGTCTTGTTGAAGACACGATAGGCGTAAGTGTTTGAATCATAACCAAGCAAGAAACCTTCATCGGACTTTGAAGCGAACTTTGAAGTCCTAGGATTCTTGTTCAAAATATAGCATTTGGAACTGAAAACTCGAAAATATGAAATATTAGGCTTGTTACCGGTGAGTAGCTCATAGGATGTCTTCTTGAGTAGTCGATGGAGATAAATTTGATTTATGGCATGGCAAGCGGTGTTAATTGCTTCCGCCCAAAATCGATTCAAGGTCTTGTACTCATCGAGCATTGTTCTCGCCATCTCTATGAGGGTTCGGTTCTTCCTATTGACAACTCCATTTTGTTGAGGGGAGTAAGGAGCTGAAAACTCATGCTTTATGCCTTCTTCATCTAGGTACTCTTCAACTTGTGTGTTCTTGAACTCTGTGCCATTGTCGCTTCGAATGTTCTTGATCGTCAATGAAAACTCATTTTGAGCATGCTCGAAAAATTTCTTCAAGATTCCTTGTGTTTCTGCCTTATCATATAAACAGAAAACCCAAGTGAAGCGAGAAAAATCATCGACAATCACTAAACCATATTTGTTACCACCGATGCTTATGTAAGCAATTGGACTGAATAAGTCCATGTGGAGTAGCTCGAGCGTTCTTGTTGTAGTATCGTTCTTAGCGGGATGAGGTGCTCCAACATGCTTCCTGGCTTGGCATGCACTACAAGGCCTGTTTTTCTGAAAAACAACATCCTTCAAACCTCGGATGTGATCGCCCTTGAGGAGTTTTTCAAGATTCCTCATACCAATATGCGCTAGCTGTCTATGCCACAGCCAACCCATGTTGGTCTTTGCAATCAAGCATGTGTCAAGTTCGGCTTTATCCTTGTTGAAGTCAACAAGGTAATGCTTTCCCTTTAACATACCCTTGAATGCAATGGAACCATCACTCCTCCTAGAGACGGTCACACCCTCATTAGTGAACAAGCAATTATAACCTCTGTCACGTAATTGAGATATGGACAGCAGGTTATAATCTAAGGAATCGACATGTAGCACATGAGAAAGAGTATGTTGAGATGATATGGCAATTTTACCAGTATCGAGCACCTTTCCTTGACTATTGTCTCCGAAATAGATGCCCTCGCTTAGATCCTCATTTTCTTCATACTCAACGAACATCCTTCTTTCTCCAGTCATATGGTTGGTGCAACCACTGTCTAGCAACCATTTTGATCCACCGGAGGAATAGGCCTACAAAAACAAATCATGTCTTGGTTTTAGGTACCCAAGCTTGCTTGGGTCCTTTTAGGTTAGTCACAAGGGATTTGGGCACCCACACATGAGACTTGATGTTCCCATGGCGTGGCCCAACATAATGAGCATAAAATTTTCCAAAATTATTTATCATTAAAACATAAGATGCATCAAAGGTTCTAAAAGCAACTGTTGTTATTTATATACAAGACTAGTCTGGGAGATCGGACTTGTCCTGACGACCGGACTAGTCTGGTGACATATGTGTTCGATGTGTTAACTTACCTTTTCCTTGTCAAATATGCCACTTTGGGCAGTATGCTTATCCTTGGTAGAGATTGACTTGTCTTCCAAGCTGGTGTCAACTTTACCACGTGCACAAGTAAAAGCAGTTTCAGTTTTAAGGGGTTGAGAAGGTGAGCTTGAAGAGGATGAAGGGTCACTTTGCTTGAGTGACTCAACTTGCACTTCAAGGATCTTGTTAACCTTGATTAGGTTAGCAAGTTCGTCCTTGCATGAAGCTAACTCAAGCTCTAGTGACTTGCTTCGCTCCTTTTCAAGTTCTAGAAGCTTGTCAAGTTCAACATATTCCTCCTTTTGGGAGATAATCATGTCTTCTTGACGATGTATCAACTTCTCCTTCTCAACAAGTTGATCAAGTAAGAATTTCATTTTTGCGACTGTTTTCTTATCTAATCCAATGAGCATATCTTCATTATCGCTAGTGATTTCACTATCACTATAATAGGAATGCAAGGAAGAGGGTTTGATCGTTACCTTGCGTTTACCTTCCTATGCCATGAGGCAAGTGCCGTTCCCCTTCCATGCGCTGAGAGTAGGAAAGAGAGTGGACTTTTTGGATGTCTTCTCGATGGCTACGCTAGCCATCTATCTCTTCTTCTTCTTCAGACGAGGACTCATCATTTGAGTCCCACTCTTTCCCTAGATGCGCTTGTTCAACTTGTTTCTTCTTCCTGAAGAATTTCTTGGGTTGAGGCTTCGTTTCCTTGGTCTTCTTCTTGTTTTCTTCATATGGGCAATCAACTATAAAATGGCTATACTCACCACAGTTATAGCATGCCCGCCTCAACTTTGGTTTTGATCTTTCCTTGTACTTTCCTTCACTTGATTTAGCCCCTTGTCTCTTCTTCATCAATCTTTTGAATTTCTTCATGAATAGTATCATGTCATCTTCATCCAAGTCGCTGCACTCATCGTCACCGTCTTCTTCTAATTGAGCTTTTCGAGCTTCTTTAGATAAGGGCTTGAGAGTGGACATCAAGGCGACCCCTTTCTTATTTGTCGAGGTGAGATCGGCAATCTCCTTAACGTGCTTGGCTTGCTTTTCCATCATCTCAAAGTTGATAATTTTCCCAAGTAACTCATCCGGGGTCATCTTCTTGTACCCGGCGCTTTCTCGTATCATTGACCACAAGGTGACATTACGAGGCATGAAGGCTCTAAGAATGAGCTTCACCACCTCGTGGTCGTTCCACTTCTTACTTCCGTATGCTCACACCTTGTTGATGAGCGTCTTTAGTCAGTTGTACATATCTTGTGGCGACTCGTCTTCTTCGATGGTGAATCTTCCCAACTAGCCTTCAATCATCTTGATCTTCGCTTCTCGCACATGACGATCGCCTTCATGTGCGGTTTGCTACGTATCCCATATCTCCTTTGCGATCTCGAGTCCATCCATCTTTGTGAACTCATCCTGACTGAGTGATGAGGTGATGACTACAACAGCTTGGGCATTTCGATAGATTGCTTGCTCATGGCTAGGTGTGAGCTCCTCATCATCATCGTGGATATCTATTCCTGTACATACAATATGCCACAAACATGGATTGAGAGAAATCAGGTGCATTTTCATGTTCCACCTCCACATTGATTAGTGATTGCCATCAAAATGTCGGGCTTTTCCAAGTGGAATAGATAAGTAGTGATTATTGCTAGAGTTAAGACGATCGTAGTTGAAAGGATATCGGGAGTAGTCGGTGTGACTACTCTCCCACTTCTTCTTCTCATCTTCAATCTTTACTTTCCCCTTGGAAAGAGATTTCTTCCTTAGGAGCGCCTTTAGTTCCAGCGTCTCCTCATCGCCATCCTCGAAGTCTTGAATGGCCTCGAGGAGCCTCTCCAGTTTTTGGTTCTTATGTTCATCAACCTTTTCTTGGTTGTTGATCTTGTGTATGTCCTTCATGTCCGACATGATCTCTTCAAGCGATTAGTCTCCTTTTGAAGAACCTTGCTTTGATACCAATTTAATGTGTCCTAGAGGGGGGTGAATCGGACTTTTTGAATTTCTGTCGAAACCTGCAACACTTAACAACCAGATCAAATCTCGAGATATCGAACTAGTTTAGTAGAGTGCAGACTAGTCTGGTGTGTACCGGCTAGGTTTATCAAATTTGATCGATTATCTTGATCCTAAGATGTATGCAGCGGAAATATACTTGTAATTGAAGTGTTACAAAACTATAAACCAGGTTGTACCACAAGTTAATCTTATATTCAATGTTTCAACGTAAAGTGAGTAAGATTGGTTGAAACCCTAGATATATATGAAGTGTAATAACAATGAGCGCAAAGAAAGAACACAAGCACTTTATCTCGTGGTTCGGTTCCAACAGAGGCAACCTACATCCATGTTGAGAAGTCCACAAAAGGACCGGTTCTTCTCCAACCCTACCCTCGTCGGATCGCCACGGAGGCCAATCCTCTTCACTTATCACAAAGGGCAAATAACCGAATTCAAGGGGCCTTCTCACACGTTGAGGGCTCCCCAAGATTACAATATGAACACCACCAAGAACACACTCGTAAGATCACAATGAAAACCAGAGGAGTGTGTTAGGGAATCAAATCAAGAGCTCAGTGAGCGATGAACCGTGTCTCTCCAATGATCCAAAGTGTATCCTCAAGGGATTTATCTTTCTTGCGTTTGATTTCATGGAGAGAGGTGTTTTCTAGGCTATTGGGATGTGCGACGGCGCAGGGGTTCGAGAGAGTTGAAAGATGGGCCGTGTACACCTATTTATATTGGGTTCCCATAAGTTACTGTTAGAGTTTAGAAAGATCATACTAGTCTGTGGTGGACACCGGACTAGTCCGGTGTGCTATGTGTAGCAAACCCTAGGTGTCCCGAAATATCGGACTTGTCCGGCTGAGAGCGGACTTGTCCGATTTGAGTTCTGTAAATCTTCGGACTAGTCCATTAAATATCGGACTTGTCCGGATATGTGAAACCCTAAGTGAATTTGAGGGACAAGCCCGCACTTGGAGGACTTGTCCGATTTAGGTCAGAGGGTTTTTCGGACTAGTCCGTGCTAATATCAGACTTGTTCGATTGACATCAAAAAGATATCGGACTAGTCCGTTGTGTGATCGGACTTGTCCGATTTTGTGCAACATGTGAAGTGTTTGTGGACTAGTCCGCACTGTGGAGGACTAGTCCGATTTTAGTTAGAGAGATAACGGACTAGTCTGTGGTGATATCGGACTAGTCCAGTCAGTGAGAAACTAGACTGTGAGGACAAGTCCGCATTATGAGGACTTGTTCGATCTTGTGTAGAAAGATATCAGACTAGTCCGGCGTCCATCAGACTAGTCCGGTCCTGTATGAATTTGTGCAATGTGTAAGAATAATTGTGTTTGAGCTCTCGGAGTGTGTTTCCTTAACACACTCCATACACAATGATTTACTACACTTGTTTCTTGAGCTCTTTTCCGCATTACTCCTCATTCTCCTTTCTTTTTGGCACTTTGCTCATTTTCACATTAGAACTTGTGCTCATCTCAACAAAGTGGTCAGGATCTCATTTGCATGTCATAAATCATCCAAAACCCATAAGGGATTCCTAGATGCACTTTCAGAAGTTGCAACCTGTACTCCTTCAACGCTGCGAGGAAGAACTTTGATGGCGGGAGCCCAATCCCCGCAGACACGTAGGCGGCAAAAAAGAACCAAGCGAACGCATATGTGTGCCAAGGACGTTCAACATATATACACGAGTGCAATAACAAAAGGTATACAGAAAATTATCACAGGACAAGATTAATTTAATCACTTTTATTACAGAATTCATAATATCCTCGAATATAAGCTCTAGTGAATGTTAATGACATGTTTCAACTAATGCAGCGGAAATAAACGAATTAAGCAACTAAGCAAAAGGGATAGCGTAGCTCCAACACTCCAAAGGCAAAGCTGACGGCAGACACGGCCTAGAACACCGCATTATCATCATTATACTCCCAATCCTGACCTGCAACTGTTGGTGGGGGAATCGCAAGAGTGAGTACATGTCGTACTCAACAAGTGTGGAAAGTATGACATGTAGCTGATGCAAATGATGAATATAATAAAGGTTGAGTGCTGAAAAGTACGTTAAAACATTTGAAAAGCAATATATTATATGTATGTGAAGTAAACCCGTCATAAACCATGTAATCATCATAATATTATTCATTACCATCATTCATATTCCAGATTTCACCATTACCATTAACCATATTCAATAGCAGAATTTAACTCATAACCATCCTTAACCATATTATCAACCATAACCATTACCAAACCATAACCATCCCAAAATCCCAAGCTTACCTCTAATCATGTAGGTCATCCAGGCGCTCTTAACCGGTAGCATGGATATAATGATAGTTTATTAGACTCTGTAGAGTTTGTACCACTTTACCCACGTGTTTGTGATTTCATCACCTTGCGGTGACTAGAACCTCTATTATGTTGTCTCACACTTCCGTCGGTTTGTGGCCACGAGATCACAAAATAGCCTTTACAAAGGGATTACTAGCCTATTTAGACCGCAGTGAGATTTCACCAGTGGCGATGTCTCCTACAGAGCACATCTTCAACCAAGGGCCCCCTCTTGAGCCATTCGGGTCCTAGGGTAGTCCCACCAATCATGAACAAACCCAATCCGACTACCCCTTCCCTGAGCATCCTTAATGGTCCAAATAGCACTGGCAAAGCCCTAATTAATCAGCTACGCCGCACCCATACTTGGCATCGTGGTGGCACTGTAGACCCGGCTTATTCTCGCATGAACCGATCCTTAGATCTAAAGCAAGCAAGCCACCATAACATCCATCCCATCCACATACCAGGCTTGCTTAGATCACCCATTACCATATCATATTGACCAGATCATATTAACCATAATATCATTAATGCATAATTAAATGTGTATTGATTTTTTCCCACCCCAATAAATTAAGCGAAGTAAAATGGTAAAATGCCCTTCCCGACTCTATACCATATTTTCCAGGTGACAAGGGTGGTTCAACAAACTAGTAAACTTCCTACCATAGGATTTCACATCAAATTGACACAAGCATGTAGTTTGCAAACAAAGTATTTCTTTTAAAAACAGGATCAATATGCTTCAAAGACACTTGCCTTGCTCTTGAGCTTGGTTAGGATCAAAGACTTCAAACTCTTGGTGTTGGAGATCCTTAGTGGCACTCTCTAGCGCAAATATGTCTAATCCGCATAAGAAACATACGAGACAAGAAACACAATCAAAGAGTGCACAAATATTACTCAATATGACATGACATGGATGATTAATGCAAATGCAAGGTGGAACTTGTTAATGAGTTGTTTTTAATGATCACTAACTAGTTCTATAAGCTTTTAATAAGTTTATACATGTTTGGATTTGGTTAGAACTAATTTTGGAATTAATTCAACACAATTTAACCAGGAAGATCGGACTAGTCCGCTAGGGGCCGAACAAGTCTGCACTGCGCAAGAACAGCAGATTAGGGATTTCTAGATCGATATGAATTTGGGGAAACGGGGTGGAATTCACGTAAGGGAAAGAGAATAGGGGGTATACCAGGTGTTTAGAACTACAATGGATCAAGGATCTTGGAGGCAATACTTGGATCTTGACGATCTAGGGTTGACGAAAAACATGATTGTGAATTGGCAATGAAGAACGCGAAGTTGATGGAGATCTTGATCCTCTTTCGTTTCCCCCTCTTCTTCTCCTTGCTCTAGATCTCCTTCTCCCTCGTTAGTAGTGGCTATTCACGAGCTAGGGTTTGGGTGAGGTTGGAAAGTGGCAAATAGATGTCAAGCCAAGGGGTGGAGTTGTTTATATAGAGGTGGAGGCTAGGGTTAGATGGATTTTGAGTTTGGGGGTGAGTAGAGGTCGGTTTAGAGTCCCACATCGGCTATAAAAGAGTTAGGCACGACATCCTAGGCCCACTTAACGAAAAACCGAAGAAACAAGTCGTGAAACAAAAGATCAACTCGGAGTCTCGATTTATCAGACAAGTCTGAAAAGGACCGTACTAGTCCGATGTTGGACAGAGGGAAAATCGGACAAGTCCACTCCGGACATTGGACAAGTCTGATCCTATCCAGACGGGGAAAAACGGACAAGTCTGGCCAAAATCAGACAAGTCGACTTTAGTGGAGGGGAAAACGGACAAGTCCGCTTGAATACCGAACTAGTCCGGAGAAGTCTCTGGACTTAGCAAAAATCTTCATGAAATTAAAGCATCGGACTAGTCCGCACTAGACCGGACAAGTCCGAAGGTGTCTAGAGAAAAAAAACAGACTAGTCTGCAGCAAAACGGACAAGTCCGTTTGAGGTCAGAGAGAAATCGAACTAGTCCGCACTTTCTAGAACTCTTAAGTGTGGTTAAACCCTAAATTCATTTTAAACTTATTCCTTTTTATGTGGATTAATATTAGACATGTTTAATGAAAGATGCAGGGCGTGATGCATGAAAATGAGGGTGTTACACGGCTCCTCCGGTTAGGCAGGCTCCTGAGACACCATGTGTTTTGACGGGACCTCACCCAACCTTGGGGAGAGCTCCAGTGCAGCCACGTGGCTCGGAGCGCTAGGCCAGGCACCCCCCCCTGCGAGGAAGAACTCGAAGCTGCTACGTTCCCTGGAGAGCTCCAGAGCTACCACACGTCATGAAGAACCGGGAATGGCCTCCCGAGCAGGGGCAGCACTAACGTTGCCGCGTGTCCTGCAACTTGTCCTGGGCGATAAGATGCGGGAGTTAAGGGATGGAGCGCCTTTCCCAAGTCAAGAATTAAATACACGCACCCACCTTCGATGCACAACACGGAGAACGCCAACGGTTAGAGACCGCTGTGACCAATCACATGACAATGAAGGTGCTGCAGGCCTATCCCACTCAGCTAAGTCGGTAGCTTGCGGCAACAAGACAGGCCGACGGGACACCTTCTGCCATCGTCAGCAGCGACGTGTGGGCTATTGACGAGAGTGGCGGCAAGACAGCGAGTCTTCACTACCACGATCAGAGGAACCTTATGCCAGAAGCATAGATATTTATGATAAGATCACCCCGGGACCATCTGTCGAGCCCCAGACCGCACTTGTAAGGCATGCGGCCTTGTCTAAAAGGACCGGACTGCCACCGTTACAAAGGAACCAACACTGAATCCCTGATACACACATGCATTCACACACACTAGTAATACAAACCATCGTGGAGTAGGGTGTTATGCTCCTTGCGGCCCGAACCACGTAAAAACCACCGTCTCATACACGCTCATACGCGCGTACAAATGATTGAGGCCTAAGCCCTGTCGAACAAGAACCTCTGAGGGCTGCTCCTTAGCAGATCCGGGGGAACTGTCGCATAAACACTTCGACACTAGGATTTCAATTAATTATTTTCATAGGATGTTGTATTCTTTTTGAAATAATCTAAAAGTAATACCATCAAATCCTATTTTGAGGGTGCACACGAATTGTATAGTGAGAAGACTGAAACCTTTGTCCTCTGTGTGAGCAATATTTTCCCATCCTAATGCACACCAAATGGAAGAGAATTTGGAATCCATACCTATTTTAGAGATCAAACCCGGATCATAAGCTTTAGTGTGATAAAACTCATGATCTTGGAGGAGCTTGGGTGCTTGATCTTCAACTTCACTTTGTATGTCGAGGTCGTTGTCTTGGAGAAGTTGATGTGGATTGCTTCTCTACTCCATGCGGGTGTCTTCATACACACTCCTCATTCGTGGACTTGGTGTAGCAACAGAGGAGAGATGTGCACTTGAGACTCCACCAAGGCTTGAGCTTGCAGCCCCCTTCTTCTTCCAAAACAACCTTTTCATTCCTTTTATGGCTACAACAAGAGAGAACACCAAGGCAAAATTTGAAAATAGGTGATGTTAGTGAAAACAAAACCCTCGACGAATTTTCTCCTTGAATTCTCGAGAGCAAATTGCAAATGCAAATGAAAGCAAATATTTTTGGATTTGATTTGAGCAAGAGTGCTTCAATGAAGAGCAATAAACTTTTCCTTTAGAATATGAAGAAGAAGCGGCACCAGAAGACTTCTTCGTCAACCTGGAAGACTTGGGCTAGGCTGGCGATCCTTCGCGCGACTGCCTGTGGAGATGGAGCCATTCTCATCTATCTAGCCTTCCGCTGTAGTAAAATATTTGTGAACTGTTTAGATGTTGTAAATAGGTTGTGGTGTATTTATAGACCTTCGGGTCGTATTATAAGACTATTTATGTATTCGAACATGGCTATGTAATGATATTACACTTTCGTCAATGCATGTACGATTCAACTGATCCTGGCGTACATGTGGTTAGCATATGTTCATCTTTACGATGACCGGGCGTGACAAAGTGGTATCAGAGCCGTGTTGCCCGTAGGACGCAAGCCTAGTTAGAAATGGTCGAAAATAAGGACTATACTATTTTCTTATAAAATAGTATTTCCAAAACTTTGTGTTTCCCATCTCAACCCTTGTGCTTCTTATCTTGTTGTGCTTATTGTTTTAATTCTAACTTAATTTATTGATTATTGATCTTAATCTCTTCTTTTCAAATGTTTGTAGATGGCGTGCAACAAGCAGACAGCACGTAAGTCGACTGGGGGTCGTGTTCCTCACCACGCCCTAGCCAGCCGCTCCGCACCTCACACACCCAGGAGGGAGACCGTGCTGATCTCTTCTAGACGTGTTGTTCCGAGGATGCGTGCCCGTCTTCGCTCTCTTCTTCAGGCAGTGGGGTACCGTGAGTACCGTGTCCGCTTCGTCTACCACACCACCAGGGTCTCTATACCCTCTCCTGGTAGACTGGAGTGGTTTTCCCAGTTGTCTGTCTACTACGACTCGGAGCTGCTGCACTCACACTTCTCTATGGCTTGGAGGAGCTCCCAGCGTGCGGCTGAGGAGGATGCTACATGGGAGGCGACTACCTACTGGAGTCACGCCCACAGGTTCCGCCTCGGGTGCACGGAGCACGCCTTCACCCCTCAGCGCCCTAGTGGCACAACCGACTTCACTGGACGTGACGTCGAGGGGCCTCTACACCACGCTTAGTGCGAGAGGCTTGTGGACGACGTTGTGGAGTTGTCTTCACGACTCTAGCGTTGTCAGTAGGAGCTTCAGGACAGCAGGGACCTTGTTGACAGCTACGAGCGACTTCGACGACGCTACGCGAGGATCACTGCAGCTGATCCGAACTCTCCTCAGTACGCTTCGGACGTTGAGCCGTGGGACCCGAACTCTTTGGATCGTCGTGAGAACTCACCCGTGAGATCGGCGGAGGACACGGAGGAGGAGGATCCCGAGGAGGAGACCGAGGAGGACTCCGACGAGTAGGGGTAGACTTGTTACCCTGTTGGACGACTCAAGACACCTACCCTTAGTATGTAAGAGCGTGTAGCTGCGCCATCTCTAGTCTTGAGTTGTATTATCTATGGTATTGTATTAGTTTGCTTTATGTTGTGTGTGTGTGTGTGCGACGTGAGTTGTGGAATGCTTCGGCATCCTGTCCACATCCACGTCATTTGTATATAGGCTTGTTAGTGTGTCGTGCGAGTTGTCGAATGCATTAGCATCTTGTCCACATCCGCACTAGTTGGTTAATGAATTTGCTTGCTTTATATATATGTTTCCCTTGATGCATGTAGTTGGGACCGTTTGCCATAGCGTACCCTTCTATATCTTATCTATTGTCCTAAAATTTCAATTATTCCCTATACAGATGGCTGGAAGAGGTAGAGGTTGAGGTCGTGGAAGGGGTGCTGTGCCCCAAGAAAAAGGACTTGGAGGTGTGCCAGGATGGAATGGTAGGGGTGCTCGAGGAGCCCCAGCAGCGCAACAAATGCAGCAGATGATGGCCATTCAAACCCAACTGCTCAACAACCTCACCCAGATTGTCACCAACCTGCAGCAAGCCCCACCCCCACCACCACCACATTACAACCTTCCACCACCACCACCTTTTCCACCCAGATCCTTTCTAAGGGACTTCTTTAACACTCATCCACCCACCTTTGTCACAGTCACTGAACCAATGGATGCCGATGATTGGCTTCGAACGATTGAAAGCAAGTTGAGGCTCATACACTGTGAAGGAAGGGAGATGGTACTATTAGCCTCTCATCAACTCCAAGGACCAGCAGCTGACTGGTGGACCGCCTTTAATGAAGCCCACCAAAGTCCGGAGGACATCACTTGGGAAGAATTCAGGACCAATTTCCGCAATCACTTTGTGCCTGAGGGAGAAATACAAGCAAGACGTGAGGAGTTCCTTATGCTAAAACAGGGCCGTATGACCGTGAGAGCCTACTTGAATGCATTCACCCAGTTGTCCTGCTATGCCCCAACCGATGTGGATACTGACTCCAAGAAACAATTCCGTTTCATGAATGGACTGGACAAGGAGTTGAAGTTTGCCATGTCTTCCAGCGACTTCAACGACTTTCAGAAGTTGGTTGACAAAGCTTTTGAGGTGGAGAGGACTAAGAAGGAACTGGATGATGATGAAAGGAAGAGGAAGTGGGCTCTGAGCCATGCCTCTAGTAGCAATGTACGCCCTCGTCTCAACCCTCAACCTGCAAACCAGATGACTCGTCCTATGAACTACTCGGGACAAAGATTTCCAAACTCCAACTACAGGCCACCCACCCCCTACAATCAGCAAATGCGCCAGCAACAACAGCCTCCACGCCATCCAATGCAACCCCCTCGCCAGAAGATGCAACCCCCTCACCCTTCAGCTCCAGCTAACCGTCCCAACGGTCAACCCCCAAGAAATCAATCAGGAGGTAACAAGGGCCAGAACAATGCTGCAGGAGTTCAATTCTACAAGTGTGGAGAATGGGGACACTACTCCAACAGTTGTCCAAAGAAGCAGCAAAACCCACTTGGACGTGTCAATCATGTAACTTTGGAGCAAGCGCAGGAAGCACCTGATGTGGTGATCGGTATGTTTTCTGCTAATTCTCACCCCGCCACAATATAGTTTGATTCGGGTGCTACACATTCATTTATATCCAAAGATTTTATAAAGAAGCATGACATGGTAGTTGCATTCTTGAACTGGTCATTGTTGATAAACTCTCCGGGAGGAGAGATGGTGGCAAGGCATCTATGCCGTAAAGTGAGTATAAACATAAGGGGGGTAGTCTTTTGGGCCAACCTAATAGTGTTGGACTCACAAGGATTAGACATCATTCTGGGAATGGACTGGCTGACAAAGAATCAAGGAGTAATTCATTGTGCAATTAGGACAGTTTGCTTAACACACCCAGATGGCACTACAGTGGAGTTCAAGCCAGATCAGACACAAGAGGCAGTTGTACAACTTAACCATCTTGAGAGTACAGAAGGCATCAGGGTTGTGAGTGAGTTTCTGGATGTATTCCCAGATGACTTACCAGGTATGCCCCCTGATCGAGAGATTGAGTTTGTCATTGAATTAGTACCTGGAACGGCTCCAATATATAAGAGGTCGTATAGAATGGATGCTAAACAACTATCTGAACTAAAGGATCATATTGAGGAGTTATTGGGGAAAGGATATATTCGTCCTAGCTCATCGCCTTGGGGAGCACCAGTCATATTTGTACCCAAGAAGGATGGTACTCAAAGGTTGTGTGTTGATTACCGTGCCTTAAATGCGGTAACAATCAAGAATAAGTACCCACTGCCAAGAATTGAAGATTTATTTGATCAGTTGAGAGGAGCATGTGTGTTCTCTAAGATTGATCTTCGCTCGGGTTATCACCAACTGAAGATTAGACCCTCAGATATTCCCAAGACTGCATTTGTCTCTCGATATGGACTATATGAGTATACAGTTATGTCGTTTGGATTGACCAATGCTCCAGCATATTTTATGTATCTAATGAACAAGGTATTCATGGAATACTTGGACAAGTTTGTAGTGGTGTTCATCGACGACATACTTATCTACTCCAAGACTGAAGAAGAGCATGAGGAGCACATCAGGATGGCTCTACAGAAGCTTCTCCAACACCAATTATATGCCAAACTTAGTAAGTGTGAGTTTTGGCTAAAGGAAGTTTCATTTTTGGGTCATGTCATATCTGAAGGAGGTATAGCAGTGGATCCAGGCAAAGTGGCCGATGTCCTTAAATGGGAAACACTTGAGAGTGTACATGATATACGGAGATTCTTAGGCATGGCTGGTTATTACCGTCGATTCATCGAGGGATTTTCAAAGATCTCTCGACCACTAACCAAGTTGCTTGAGAAAGGAGTTGCTTTTAAGTGGACCCCCGAATGTGAAGTAAGCTTTGCCGAGTTGAAGAAGAGGTTAACCAGTGCACCGGTATTGGTGATGCCTGATATGCAGAAGGAATTTGTAGTTTATTGTGATGCATCTGGTCATGGTTTAGGATGTGTCTTAATGCAAGGAGGACATGTTGTAGCCTATGCTTCAAGACAGCTTCGGAAACATGAGAGGAATTATCCAACACATGATTTAGAATTGGCAGCTGTTGTCCATGCTTTGAAGATATGGAGACACTACTTGATGGGAAAAAGAACTGAGATATACACGGATCACAAGATCTTGAAGTACATATTCACACAACCAGATATTAATCTCAGACAACGTCGTTGGTTGGAGTTAATAAATGACTTCGATGTGGGAATAAACTACCATCCAGGAAAGGCTAATGTGGTCGCCGATGCTCTAAGCATAAAAGGACAATGTAATAATTTGTCAGTACAAACTCTTCAACCCCAGCTATGTGAAGAATTTGCAAGGTTAAACTTATGTCTAATGTCTAGCACTGAAGCAGTTGCTATGGAAGTGGACTCAACCCTTGAACGTGATATACGAGAAGGACAAAAGAATGATGAGAAGGTCAAGGAGATCAAGCAGTTGATGAAGAAGGGAAAAGCTTCGAACTTTAGGGAGGATGAAAAAGGAACCCTATGGTCTGGGCAGAGGATTTGTGTTCCAGATATCAAGGAGATTAGAGAGTTGATACTAAGGAAAGCTCATAACTCATCATACTCCATTCATCCTGGAAGCACAAAGATGTATCAAGACCTTAAAGATCAGTATTGGTGGCATGGAACGAAATGGGATGTAGCGGAATATGTGGCCATATGTGATACATGTCAATTGATTAAGGTAGAACACTAAAGACCAGCAGGGTTGTTGCAACCAATCAAAGTGCCAGAATGGAAATGGGAAAAAATAAGCATAGATTTCATTATGGGACTACCAAGGACAATCTGGATATGATATATATGGGTTATAGTGGATCGTTTGACTAAAGTTGCTCATTTTATTCGTGTGAAAGAAACCTACAATGGTCCCAAGTTGGTGGAACTGTATATCTCCAGGATTGTATTTTTACATGGAGTTCCTAAGAAGTTCATCTCAGACAGAGACACTCAATTCACCTCAAGATTCTGGCAGAAGTTGCATGAATCGATGGATACCCGTCTAAATTTTAGTTCAGCGTATCATCCTCAGACTGACGATCATACAGAACGCACCAACCAGATATTAGAAGACATGTTAAGAGTGTGTGCTCTAAGGAATAGCCAAAGTTGGGATACGAATCTGCCATATGCCGAATTTTCTTACAACAACAATTACCAAGCCAGTTTGAAGATGTCTCATTTTGAAGCATTGTATGGGCGAAAATGTAGGACACCGTTGTTTTGGAATCAAACTGGGGAAAGCCAAGTATTTGTTCCTGATGTATTTAAACAGGCTGAAAGACAAGTGCAAGAAATTCGGAATAACCTAAAGGCAGCCCAAACAAGACAGAAGAGTTATGCAGATACTCGAAGATGTGATCTAACATTTGAGGTTGGTGATTATGTGTACTTTAAGGTGTCACCTATGAGAGGGTTGAAAAGATTTAAAGTAAGAGGCAAGTTGTCACCCCGCTACATTGGCCCGTTCAAGATACTCGAACGACGAGGTGAAGTGGCTTATCAGCTTGAGCTTCCACCGCACTTGTCATATGTTCATAACGTATTCCATGTTTCGCAACTTAAGAAGTGTATGAGAGTGCCTGAGGAACAATTGCCTATAGAAGCAGTCGATGTACAAGAAGATTTGTCTTATGTGGAACAACCTGTCAAAATACTTGAGACATTAGAAAAGGTTACCAGAAACAAAGTCATTCGCATGTGTAAGGTGCAATGGAAACATCACTCAGAGGCAGAAGCAACATGGGAAAGAGAAGAAGATCTCAAAGCGGATTTCCCTCATCTATTCTCTTAGGACGTTCGAATCTCGAGGGCGAGATTCCTTTTAAGGGGGGTAGAGTTGTAACACCCACATTTCATGTAATAAAATTTGATCAAACTATAGTGCATGTGTGTGTTGCATTTTGTGTGAATTTTTGAAGTTCAAACGAGTAGGATCCGTTGGAATTTGAATTTGAATTCAAATCAAAAGAAAAGGAAATGAAAAAGAAAAAGAATAAAACCCTTCCCTGGGCCAAATCTCCCCCGGCCCAATTCTCTTTCCCTCTCCCGCGGCCCAACCCCTCCCCACCCCCTCTCTTCTCTCTCTGTCGGGTGGGGCTTGTCTTTCATCCCTCCCAGGGAGCAACTGTCGCGCCTCCCGTTTCCCGCACCGCGCCCATGCCGAAAACCACCCCCTCCAACCGTCGCTCCACGCACGAATCAACCCCGGGAAACCTCCCTTCGCACGCGCCAGCAACCGTCGCCGCCTTCCCCTCTATAAATTCCCCCTCTCCCCCTCTCTTTCCTTTCCTCCGCACTCAAACCCTAGCCCACCGTCGCTCTCGGTAAGACACGCACGTTCCCGACTAACCGGCGATCACCTCACCCCTCTCTCCCCTCTAACCTATGTCCCTTGCCGTCAGGAGTACGCCGGGCAAATTTGTGCGGGGAATTAGCCAAGGTTTCATCGGATTCGATGAGAGCCGACGCCGGTTGCCGCCATTCCTCATCGCCGACTACTCTCCGGTCGATTTCAAGTCCCGAAAACCCCCGAGGTATGCTCCACAGTCTCTCCCCTTTCGTTTGGTGTATAGTGTGTGTAGTTTAGACGGCATTAGAGCTAGTTTGGCCGTCGCCGGCGAGATCGCCGTCGCGGGCGTCTAGCGCCGCCGCGCCGTGCGCCGCCGACGTCGCCAGAGGCGACGTGGCCCGATCTGAGCCCTCAGTTGGGGGTCAACGGCTGAGATTATAACATCGTAACGGTTCGACCATTAAAATCTCGCGCGTTCACTTCGGATCCGACGACCCATATTTAAATTCCTTTTTCCCGCCTCTGCTTTTACATCGCAGACCCTAGAATCTTGCGGGCTACCCCCTGGACTTTGCTGGAATTCAAGTCTAGCCCCTGAATTTAGCAAACTAGCCCCTGGAATCCTTGGAATTGGATTTAATCATTTAAATAAGCAATCTAACCCCTGGAAATTTGTAGAATTATGGATTTAGCCCATGTATAGTGTAAGAAACTTATTATTCAATCCCTGGACTATTATTTAATTGCTCAATATTGTTTTTAGGGGTATTTAATGTGTAGAAAATAGATGAAAATGGTGAATAAATATAAAAACAGTAGGAAAATTGGTACAAAATGTTCTTATGTTGTACTTAATTTGTAGAGTACAAATAAAATATATTTTGACCATGGAAAATTTATTAAAAATGTTTAAAATACATTTTGGCCATAGAAAATTCAATAAAAATGATTTTGGGCCACAAATAAATCCCAAAAATGTAATATAAATATAAAATGCATATTTTGGCTATGTAAAATAATAAATACCTCGTAGGGACGCATTAGTATAGGGTTTTATGCCTATGTGTATGTTTGATGCCATGTGTTGTGTGCTCTTTACTAATTTTAGTTTTTATTTCTCTTTGCCATACTTGGGTAATATATTTAGAGTCGTGCTACGACCCCAACTTCAATCTCCAAGACCAAGACTTCACTAACAACCAAGTCTTCGACGAAGGCAAGTGCCCTTGATCATCTTGTACCAATTTTAGGATTTTAGTTAGATGCATGCTAATTAAATTGATGTCCTATTTTATGTTTCATGCCTTGTTCCATATGATTCCTTGTCACTTGATGTGGGTTGGGAAGTAGATAGGTAATTAATTATGCTTAGCCATGCTTAGACATTGGGAATGGGTTTTCATACAATTGTGACATGTTAAACTATTTGATTACTTTAATTGTGGTGGATACACAATAGTAGTGGATATGAATCTGGTGGTTGGATAGATTTGGTATGGTGCAGTTTGCACGAGACCCGGGATTGGGTTTGGTACCACCGGATTCTAAGGACTGATTTATGGAGGAAGCCACTAAGCTCTATAGTACCACCACGAGACTGAGATGGGGCAGCTTGGTCAATTAATTAGGTTTCTCCTGATGAAATGCTAGTAGTTGGACAATGCGGGGAATGATGCAGGGGTACTGCTCTGGGAACCGCCAGGCTCAAGAGGGGGCTCTGAGGTGGAGGGTTACTCCAGGAATCCTCAGTGGTGGAAACCTTCGAGGACTAGCACTAGTCGTGAGTACCTTTGTAAAGACCATGTTGTGATCTCATGGCCTCACACCAAAGGAAGTGTGTAATGTGGTTAGCTACCACGGACATTCAGGGAGGTTCACTTAGTCCACCTGGCAACAGGGGATGAAATCACTGCTTGTGAGGAAAGGGTACACTCTGTGCAGAGATTTGGTAAAACTGTCATGACAGCCGTGCTCACGGACAAGAGCGGCTTGGGGCCAGTTCATAATTAGCTTATGGTTGGGAAATGGTGGTTATTTATGATTCAAGTTACATTCATCATCTTTAATTATGTATTGAATTACTTCTGGTATTATGATATTGTTAATTGAAAGCTAAGGTTAGGTTCGAAGCATAGTGCTTAAACCATAATTGGCCTTCCCTTGCTTTAGTCAATTATGTCATCCTCTTCCCGCACTTGCTGAGTACTTTATGTATTCAAGCGTTTTCTTTTCCCTTAGAATATAAAGAAGAAGTGGCACCAGAAGACTTCTTCGTCAACCCGGAAGACTTGGGCTAGACTAGCGATCCTTCGCGCGACTGCCTGTGGAGATGAAACCATTCTCATCTATCTAGCCTTCCGCTGTAGTAAAATATTTGTGAACTGTTTAGATGTTGTAAATAAGTTGTGGTGTATTTATAGACCTTCGGGTTGTATTGTAAGACTATTTATGTATTCGAACATGGCTATGTAATGATATTACACTTTCGTCAACGCATGTGCGATTCAACTGATCCTGGCGTAAATGTAGGTAGCGTCTGTTCATCTTTATGATGACCGGGCGTGACATAGAGATATTTGAGAAATAAATTTGTATTTGGCGAGACAACCTTACAAGTTCACCATCATTGGATGACCGATGCTGCTTCACAGGTTCCCCACCAACTGCCATCTCATATTAAGCCCCCCTTTGGCACAGCTCCACAAAGCTGATTATCTAGATTCACTTCTAATTCTCTAGTAAAGTGATTCTGTTGCTGAAAATGATTCTCTATGATTTTATAGAATAAACTCTTAAAATCAGGACAGAGAATCACTTCACAGAATCAGGAGAAGCTACTTTTCTCAGCTTCCAGCCCCTTAGTTCATTTCAGAGAATCACTTCATAGAGTCAGCCAAGAATCACTTCTTCTGAAAAACAGTGTTTGGCACAGCTTCCCTGATTCTGCCTGAGAATCAGCTTCGTGAAGCTCTGCCAAAGGGGGCCTAATTCCTCAAACAAGCGTACAAATTTGAAACAGGGAAGTTTGCAGTGAAAACCATGCATTCAGTTGCCATAACAAGCCATCATCCATATAGGCAAGTTCCAATCTTCCAGCTAATTAACTGAAGTACAACTTATACGAGCTCAATTTGCATGACTGAAAAAACAAGTCTTGGAGGTACTCGCTATGCTAATTCCAGGAGAAAACACAGATTCCACAATAGCTACCCTTCAACACTCCCGAAACAAAGTCTATTACAAACCAAACCTACATATAAGACAAGAGATATCTTCTCCGCTGACACCTCCAATCATGTACAGTTATGAAACTAATCTTCATCCATCCCACCAGGTTGGGCATCTCGATGGTATGCACAGTTCACAATTCAACTGTTACCAAAAGGCTACAAAAAGTCATTTTTCAGGAAGAATGATACATCGGATTGACACTCCTACCTGATCAACCCGTAGAACAGTACATACAGCATCGGCAGAGTACTTTAGAGCAAAATTATTGAACAGCAAAATAAGTATAGTAAACCATCTGCTATCAAATTTAGTAAAACAGTCATCACCAAAAAAGCAGCATAAACTACTAAAGAAATTATGCAGATCCATGCCCTGAATTTGAATCGTATAACACATACAAAACATCTATATAAATAGTAAAACATACTTAACAAGTGTTCCAAAATATGAATTAAATACTTACTTTGTAACATAAAGGTCCCATATTTTCAAGGTACAAACATCCTTGCAAGTGTTGAGAAATCGGCGGTACGCTACTCTAGCAACTCTACCGCATCACCCAGGAAACATACGAGTACAGAGGTCATAGATCATTACCACTAGATGTGCAGCGCAGTGGAACGTAGACGTGCGTCGGTGTAGGGGAAGCAGACGATCTCGTTCATCTCCTCCTCGTCCTCGTCACGTCGGCAGGTAGATGATCACGAGCGTCGTAGCTGATCAGTGCAGTAGTAGCAGCAGCGCCTCTACAGAGTCTACACGTACGGGGAGGAACGTCGTGCGCGGGTGTGCTAGCACCACGTGCACGGCAAGGGTCTCAGCGTGAGGCCTGCAAGGGGTGGCGGCTAGGACTGTCACGTGATGGAGTAATTAGCCCCTAACCCTACCCCTCGTATTTATAGGCATACTAATGGGCTTTTAGGTCGCAAGCCCATTAGTACCCTAATTGTTTATGGATCAAATATCCAACAGGCCTTAACCCAAATTGTTATGATTGTCTCTTGGGCATATCACCAACAATCTCCCACTTGCACTAGAAACAATCTAGCTAAGCTTTTCAATATTCCAACCCTTAAGTGTGTGACTCGTTAGATTCATGTGCAGTCGGTTGTGAATGGAAAACTTTTCCAACCACAAGTCAGTAGACAATCCAGGACGTTTGCCGGTCCACATCTCATATGATGTCTTCTCAACAGACTTAGTTGCGACCCTGTTTAGTGTAAATGCAGCAGTTTCAAGAGCATAACCCCAAAAGGATAGTGGAAGATCTGCTTGGCTCATCATCGACCTAACCATGTCTAACAAGGTCTGGTTCCTCCGTTCAGACATCCCCATTCCATTGAGGCGTTCTAGGTGGAGTCAACTGTGGAACAATTCCACATTGTTTTAAATGATCATAAAATTCATGGCTCAAATACTCACCCCTACGATCAGATTGTAGAAGTTTAATTGTCTTGCCCAATTGATTCTATACTTCATTATGATATTCTTTGAACTTTTAAAGGATTCAAACTTGTGCCTCATTAGGTAGACATAACCATATCTACTAAAGTCATCGGTAAATGTGATGAAGTACTGAAAACCACCTCTGGCAATTGAACTCATTGGTCCACATACATCTGTATGTATAAGTTCCAACAAGTCAGTTGCCTTCTCACTTTAACCAGTGAAGGGTGCTTTGGTCATCTTCCCAAGCAAACAAGATTTGCATGTGTCAAGTGATTCAAAATCAAATGAGCTTAGTAAACCATCTTTATGGAGTTTTTCAATGCGTTTATCATTTATACGACCTAAGCGACAATGCCAAATAAAAGTGGGATTTAGATCATTTCGTCGAGCCCTTTTGGTATTAATGTTACAGATAGTTTTAGCCTCAAGATCAAGAACATATAATCCATTCACTAATGGACATTGAACATAGAAAATATTATTGTAATAAACAGAACAACATTTGTTCTTTATAACAATCTCATAACCATCAACTTCCTCTAAACACGAAGAAGAGATAATGTTCTTGCTCAAAGTAGGAATACAATAACAATTATTTAATTCCGAAGCTAATCCTGAGGGTAATGACAAGTGGTAGGTTCCGACAGCTATGACCGCAACCTTTGCTCCATTGCCGACACGAACATCCAACTCGCCTTTTGCAAATCTTCTAGTCTCACTTAGACCCTGCAACGATTTGCAAGTGTGAATCATCAGTCCGGTATCAAATATCCATGATTCACTAGAAGATAATGAATTGTTAATTTCTATAACATTTATATCTAAAGCGGAAGTCTCACTTCCCTTCTTCTTTTTCATATCCTCCAAGTACTTCTTGCAGTTCCTAGACCAGTGCCCCTTACCATGACATTGAAAGCATTCATCATCAGGAGAAGGGCTAGATTTGCCCTTTGGCTCAGACTTTGAGCTTGAAGGCTCATCGGGAACCTTTCCCTTGCCTTTAACTTTAGGATGTGTCACACGCTTCCTCTTTTTATTCTCCTTTTGCACCATCATCACATGACTGGCGTTTTTCTTAATGTCTTCTTCGCCTGTTTTAAGCATCCCATGCAATTCAGCCAAAGTTCTCTCCATGCCATTCATTTAAAAATTCAATATGAATGGCTCGTAGCTCGGTGGGAGCGACTGGAAAACAATGGCAATAGCCAGATCATCCTTGAGTTCAGAACCAAGTTTGCCCAAAGTTTCAATGTAACCAATCATCTTGATTACATGAGGGCTGACCGGGCTACCCTCCGCCAGCTTGCATGAGAACAAGGACTTTGAGATGTTTTATCTCTCAGTCCTTGCTTGATTCTCAAACATTCCACGCGGTCCCTCAATCATAGAATAAACATTTGTATGCTCATACTGTTTTTGCAGATCAGGGGACATAGTGGCGAACATGAGGCATCTTACATTAAGTGCATCATCGCAGTGCTTCGTATAAGCTCTACGTGCTGCATTAGTTGCATCAGCTGGGAGGTCATCAGGGTAAGGCTGCAGAAGAACGTATTCGGTTTTCTCTTGCCTAAGAACAATTCGCAGGTTGCGGTATCGATCGATAAAGTTAGATCCATTGAGCTTTTCCTTTTCAAGCACAGATCACAAATTGGAACCAGAATTGTTACTAGTAGACATTATCTATAATAGAAAGTAAATATGCAAGGTTTAGCACTATGTAATGTACAAATTTTCTATTAACAGTTTAATAAAAGATATCACCACTATATGATCATCATCTTCCCTCTAACGATATATAGTGGTTCAAGATCCATATTCACTAATTCCTAGTGAGCTTTGGCTTCACTGCTAGGAAATTAGTGACATAGATAAACAACCATTGGTAATCATATCCCTATATGACTCTTGTTTGTTGGGTGACATCCAATGCCCCGGCTCCTAAATCTATGCCATAAACCCAAAACCGTTTTGATAGCTTTGTTGAGTAAACCAACACTATGCATGTGAATGCCCAACATTCACCCTATGCATTATGATAGATGATGGTACTTTGCTTTGACAAACCTACCACACAACGATCAAAGTAACATAGGTGCATCTATTGGTAAATGACATCAAATGCTCAACTTTTGTGAGGGAAGCTATTCTATCATGACAAAATATCCACCATATGAAAAGCATGAAAATAATAGTAATACGTAAACATCACATTGTGAATAGTATGGCCCTTAAAGTCATAATGGTCTCTATCACCATGGTTCCATCATGATCTGAGCTGTCATGCCTCCCTTCTTGTGGTGATCTCCATCTCCATCATGTTTGAAGACATCTCCATGATCATAAAAGAAGCTAATACAACTAATAGCTACCAAATTACATGAGAGATCAAGCATCACAGGTTGACACGCAGGTAGTTATACAATTATGTGACAAACTCAACCCCGTTGTGTTAAATTTGCAACACGCAAGCTGTACGAATTAAGGCCATACCATTCACATCATTCCCTGCAAAAACGAGTTAAGCGTAGAACGATTTCTAGCACGAAACTATATTATGTAATTGCTATAGCAGACAGCAAAACAGCGCACCAAACAGAATTACATAGATCACATCTATGAAATCACTATGAAAATCTCATCGGATTGATCAAATCAACACGATTCTGAGCCATTCAGAATGCCTCAATTTTCAATGTGACTCGTTATTCATGAGTAGATCGCGACTCATGACCGTGGTTTGTTGGCTCAATCTGTTAGCTACGTACGCGATTAGTCCCGATGATGATCCCAGCCGGTAGGGACATGTTGCGCACACAACAGAGAAGGAGCACGAACTGACCCTTTAGTCATATACGATCACAATCTACTCTAACCAGTTCCAAACCCCAAAAATCGTGCGATAAAATTCATCGTATGAACATGTCTGCAGTAGATCCCATCTACCAACAAGATCTAGACCAAAAACTACCCAATTTGGCTCTGATACCACTGTTGGGAAATCGGCGGTACGCTACTCTAGAAACTCTATCGCATCTCTCAGGAAACATGCGAGTACAGAGGTCATAGATCGTTACCACTAGATGCGCAGCGCAGCGGAACGTAGACGCGCGTTAGTGTAGGGGAAGCAGACGATCTCGTTCGTCTCCTCCTCGTCCTCATCACGGCAGCAGGTAGATGATCACGATCGTCGTAGCCGATCAGCGCAGCAGTAGCAGCAATGCCCCTACGGAGTCCACACGTACGGGGAGGAACATCGAGCGCCGGTGTGCTAGCACCGCGTGTGCGACAAGGGTCTCGGCGTGAGGCCTGCGAGAGGTGGTGGTTAGGGCTGTCTCGTGGTGGAGTCATTAGCCCCTAACCCTACCCCTCGTATTTATAGGCGTACTAATGAGATTTTAGGTTGCAGGCCCATTAGTATCCTAATTGCTTATGGATCAAATATCCAACAGGCCTTAACCTGAATTGTTATGATTGCCTCTTGGGCATATCACCAACACATCCTCAATCTATTGCAGTGCCTCGTTCGTGTTTGTTTTCCCCGCTCAGGCTCTGCTCTATTCGAGTCTTCACTATGCGTCGCCCTGCTCAACATCACCCGACGTCTTCAATGAGTCTGTTGTGCAACTGAGGCCTTGGCAAGCCGCGCGTGCATCCTCTGTCCCTCTCCAGCACGCGCCATCTTGGTCTGCTGCGACTTCCTGAAGAACAAAGGCATTCTTCGTGTTCCTTGAGCCACCCCTCTACTGCAAATGTCGGCAGCTCGCCTCACTGCTCCCCAGCTTGTCCAAGGCTGCCAACAGTGTCGCAAGTGTTTCCTCATAGTCCTGGAGGGAGCGCCAAGCTGTCGCTGTCTTCCCCCGAGTTGCCCACGGGGAGTTTTTGCTTCTTCCCCTTCGGTGTCGGGCGCCACCACGACTCCATGATGTACGGCGGTCTCAAGCTCTGTCCCAGCTCAACCGATGCATCAACAGGTCCGCTACGACCCCTTCTTCCTCCTCCTAACCTAGCTCTTGACGTCCTAGCTTAACTCCGACGAATTTCCAACTTTTTCTCTTGGTCCTTCCCATGAACACTGAGAATTTGTTGCCTAAATTCACGTTACACAGAGAAAATCATCCCATTCCAATTAGAAAATTTCTTCCCCAAGTTCCCACGGACATGCCGGATCAAACGGCATGGAATTTCATCCACCGAGCGCGCCAAAACTTAGGTTTTCCTATCCGCTGGCCATTGCAACCTAGGTTGCGGTTGAATTCATATACCAAGCTGTTGACCTCAAGATTCTGATCTATATTCTTGTTCCCTATAATCCCTTGAAGGTTTACAACCATATTTCAAGCTATTTTGTGCACTCTATAGGATATATGACCTCGCCGGAGTTAGTAGCACTGCTGCCGTCGTCGTGCGCCCACATTCGAGCACTGCCGGTTTAGTCCAACGCCAACACAGGTTTTCCTGTGCGAGTTTACCCCCAGGCAGCGAGCTTCGGACCCCTTGGCGCGCGAAAACTTTTGACGGTGAGAGCGCCGCCTCTCGTCAGAACCCTAGCCGTTGGAGCCGCCCTGGTCTGAAGGTAGAAGACGACTCCCCCACGACCCCACCTATGAGCTGTGGAAAATTTTCCCCGGATCAGTTGTGGCAAAGATCTTTTGTGGTTGCAGGTTGAACATTGTGGCCCCTATGCTTCTTCAATCATATTGGACCATTTCAAACCGTGTGCCCACTGTCAACGGCTTAAGGCTTTTCCAATAGAGAAATAATGCAGAAAAGAGCCAAACTTAGGAAGTTCACTATTCCTTTTAGAATTTCCCAAAATCATAAAACAAATTTTGTTGGATTCCTAGTGTATATTAGTTTTCAGTGGAGCAATTATTTGGTATGAAACGCTTCGGATTTTCCACAATAATTCCCCAAAGTTAAACCATTAGGAATTTATTCCAGGTGATTCCTTTTGTAGAAAATTCTCAAATTTGGCCACAATCTTCCTTTAAATACATTTGATCTCCAGTAAAATTTATTAAGAATTTGATCTGTTTTAATGGGTCAAATGGTGTTTCAATCTCTTATGTTCCTGGAAATTGGGAAATCAATGGAAACAATTTTAGTAAATTGTGGAAACTTGTAAAATTCATATCTCCTTCTAGAATGCTTAGAAAATCTCAAAACAGTTTTGTTGGACTCCATATAAGCAACACTATACACAAAACTTAGTTTGACTTAAGAAAAAGCCTCTGTTTTGTCATGAAAATTCAGAGAAGCTAAAACACTTGAGGAATTTTGTAGAACATAATCTTCTTCTGTTATTGCTGAAACTTCTCTGGTGGCTTATCCATATATATGGTAACCCATTGTAAAATATCCAGGTCTATTGAAGCTTTTGAACATGTAGAATTAAAAATTACATCTCTATGTCCACAACTTTGCCTATTCCACTTCATATTCCAAATCTCCTAAGTTACCTTTAATTCTTCCCTGTTGCTGTACAGCCCAACAGAAAAATTGTTATTCCTAACTAGTTGATTCCACTATAAAATCTGTAGAACCAGTGGACCTTCTTAACTCAAATAGATGGATGATGATTTCCTAAGTCAAAACAATGTCTATTTCACTTCATATCCAAATTTCTCTAAGTTTCCACTTTGGTTCTCCATGTTCCTGTACCCTAGAGCACCACCTTTCATTTTTAACTAGGTTTACTCCATCTTAGGTTTGTGCAACTTCATTGGTCGATTTGCAATCTTCCTCTTTGCATATTTCACTCATACCTTAATCTTTCTACGCGCCACCTTGATCTATCTTTGTTATCTATACACCAAGTCCAACACTTCCACACCATTCGTTTTATCATTCTTGAGTTGCACTACTTCACTTGTTATTTGCTAAGTTACAATCCTGACATATGAATTTTCATATCAATAGTGATCACGACTACGTCATTCGACGAGTGGAGATGGACAAAGAGCACCACTTGGAGGAGGAGGCACATGTATTGACTTCGCTGCAAGCAAGAAGTGCCCAAGCAACATAAAAGAAAGGTGAAGGAGGAGCAAGATTTGTCCAAGCATTATTGCCAACAAAAGGAGGAAAGCAATGAGAAGCTACATCCAGAAGATCAAGCACTAAATAATTGACATTTACCCTAGTTGCAACCCAAGGCAAGCAACAATTTGCATTTAAGCGACTTTATAAAGTTTTACTTTATATTCTCCATTGATCTGTTTAGAAGTGAATTGTGCATTATGTCTAGAATGGAATGACACTCCAAATGCATGACCCAAGAAATCTTGGAGTGCATGGATAGAATAAAGTTTTACCGTAGGGTTTATGCTATGCTAATGGTAGTAACAGATGATCCGGTAAAAGTCGAGTTATACTTGCTTGCTTGTAGGAAAATGGGATCTCTCGGGATGGGTTTAGTCAGGATTCACTAAACATAATTTGAAACCGGGCAGGTATAATAGGTTACATTTGATTGAGGTTACTGTAGGGTTAGCCCTGTTTGTGTTGATTAAGACCCGTCTCGTGCCTGACCCTGTTGGACAAGATTGAATGTACCGGGTGCATACCGGCAATATAGGACCCAGTAAACCGATGTACTTTGAGGATCCTATGTTGAAAATTTTTCAATTGGTCTATGTTGGAACTTTTTCAATCTGCTTAAGTTGTCGTCTGTTAGTACAGTGGGAGTAAACTCGCTCATGAACATCTCATAGCGGAGGTGCACCTTGAGGAAGCTCGTTGTTCGGGTCAATCAAACCGATTCGATATGGGTGAATCTTGAGAAAGGTGGTCGCGTGCGACATCACAGTGTTCCATCGTAACTTCGAGTATGGGCATACGCGTCGTGCAGTCAGAGTGTCTAGTGGTTGCAATCACCGTCGCTCGCGGTTATTTGAGCACACTTGACACTAAGTCTTGATGTAGTAATAAGTGAATTAAATATTTAACTAGAATTAGCTTTAAATTATTAATTGTAGTGCTTAGTGTTTGTATTAGGGAAGAGCTCACTAAGTGTACTTTCCCTAAATTGCAAACTTAAGCTAAAAGTGAAAACTAAGGATCAACTTGTATGCGAGTTTTTTTATGCAAAATTAAGCTACGCATTGTTAGAGTTCCTTCATATAGAGTTTCATGTTTTAGGTGAGATGGTTAAGTCTTGTTGAGCTTCGAGCTCACAATTGCTTTATTGTGGTTTTTGCAGGTGTTACTTATGCTTATGTTGAGTGTTGTCCATGAGACCTCGAGCTTGTCGAGATGTATCTCTCACGGAAACCTTGCTGCTGCATTACCTGCTTCGTGCTGCTAGTTAGAAGCGTCCGTTGACATGGACAACTTCTCTTGTGCATAGCTAGATTGGGAGTGTGAGTATGCATACTTTCCACTGCGTGTGTACACGAGTTGTACACTATGTTGTAAACATGACTATATTATGAAATAAAGATTTGTGTTGGTTATTTCGATTTGTTTTTCATGTGTGCTGTTGAGTGTCGCATCGCACGGCAGCACCCAGTGCGAATCTTGGAATGTCGGGACCCTGGTCCTCACATGAGATGCAGGCCTAGTTTGGGCTTTAGGGAGTGTCGACGTTTCGAAAGCCGACTAGTAAATTTTTATTGAATCGCGTTCGTCTTCGTATGGCTAGCTGCAAAGAATAAGAGATTTATCCTGGTTCGGGCAAAAAAGGTCATACGTACAGAGGGAGTTTTCCGTGATCTTTGTTAGCTCAAAAGACGAGAGAACAAATTACAAGCAGGTCTGCCCCGAGTATATGAACTCTAAGAAACTAAGAACAGCTACGAAAGTAATGCATAAATGTAAACGCACACAGGCGTATGAAAAGTAAAGCACGAACCCAAGTGCGTCAAAGGAAAAGGGTGCAAGAGCACCAAAGGGAAAAGTGCGTAAGTAAATGCGGAAAGTAAAATGTGTATAGTAACCGCAAGAAAAGGGTGCAAGAGCACGCCTGAGGTAGTCTTGTTTGAGTTATATTGTAACTTTAGGAGATAGAGTTTGAATTCTAGAGATAGAGTCCTAAAATGGAAAGAGTGTTGCAGATTTGGAGTTAGACTTGAGTAAGTTGAGTTAGGTGTAGTCCAGAATAAATCAAGCCAAGTGTTTTTTAGGTGCCGCATAGGTTCCGCCTAGGCGTCAAAGCAGTCGGCGGTGGACGCCAGGGAGCCTCGCCTCGTCTGGTCGTTGCCGATGCTAGTCGCCTAGGGCACCAAAGGGACGAGCGAGGCGAGAGGCAGAGGGCGTGGTAGGGAGCAGAGGGATATGATGCCTAATTCGCAGGAGAGGGGAGGAAGATGACGCCTGGTTCGTATGATAGGGGATTGAGACGACGCCTCGATCGATCTGGAAGACAATGAACAAAGCAATGAATAGCCTAGGGATGGATCGGTTGGGAAGGAAAGACGAAGGAGATGGTGCGTATCGGTTGGGGAGGAAGAATTAGGGTTGGGTGGGGATGGATCGAACAGTGGAGACGCACGATCCCTCAGAGTAGGTCGGCCGGTGCGGATTGGGGACGCCTGATGCCTCAACGCGGATCGGATCGGGCAGCTCAGATCGGCTCGGCCCAACCCAACATATCTCCTTCACTTAACCCCAACTGCTCCACAATCCACAACCGTCGCCTCCCTCCCAACTCGTCTTTGCCTGCCGACTCCCTCCTGCCTCTCTTCGATCTATCCGAGGCTCTGACTCCCCATCTCCCTCCTCCTCTCTGGTCATTTGGATGCTGCCTGGGTGTCCAGGCGCCATTTTTTAAGCCTAGAAGTCCAATAGCATCAGGCAACAAAAATCCTCATGAGCCTAATCCTCTACAGAAATCAGACTCAAAACATGATGCCCACCGTAACAAATAAGTTGAACGAAACCTATAACATCAATGTGCGCGGTTATTCTGTTTTTTCTAATTGGGGTATTATCACTTCCATTTCACAAAAAACGGAGATCAGTCGGTACAAGAGTTTTTAAGACTGGGAAAAGAGAAGTACTAAGAGTTCTAAGAACCCAACTAGGTTGTTCGCCGCCCCACCACCCAAACGAGCTACCAGCTCTGCAGGAACTCTGCACCAACTTTGCAACTAGTTATTACATGACATCATCGCAGGACAACTAGTTAATACGTCTCTTTCTGACCAGTTGTCGATGTTAAGCAACACTGCATAAGAAAATGAGGCCTACTTCATTGCCCGACTCTAATCCTTCCTGCAGCAGTGTGTACGTGGCACGCTCGAGTCCTCCGATCCAAAGCCACGCTCAAAGAGCTACTTGTCGCGGTGTGTTACACTCGGCGATGCTGCGCTCCAGGGAGGCGCGAGCCCTGCCTCACCTTCGCACGCTTCTTTCAAGCATTCAAACAGAGAGCTCGCCCCGCAAGCCCCACGACGAGGAGACAGGCCCAAGCTTCCGAACGTCCGCTTCTCAGGATCAGATTGGTCCCGCTTCTAGCTATATTAGAAGTAGCAAAGAAACAACTTGCTCAGTATGGTTGTAACCGAATGATTCTGTCTCCCAGTTAATTCCCGTGCCTCCCACGCCTCTGCGTTCTTCTCTTCTTCCTCCCCAAGTCTCGATCTCTTGCGTCGATCTCTAACAACTTGGTATCAGATTTCTTCCATCCTTCGGCCTGGAGCTTCACGCGTCTGCAGAAATCACTGGGTTCGATGGACCCCAACACTAAGCTTCTTCTCGAAGAGATCAAGTAGTTGCGTACTGAGATCACCAAGGGGTTCGAGTCATCAGAGAAGAGCTTCAACGAGCTTTCTTCCTCCGGCAACCAACAAGCAGAGCGCATCACTGCTCTGGAAGCGTCAACTGACGAGCTCGACCTCGACCGCTGCTTCTCCTCGTGGAAGCCAGATACTGAACAAGTACTTCAACTGCGACGCCATGGATCCTCCTCATCTCCAGTTGGGTGTACTCTCCTGCGAGTTGGCGCCAGACATCATTCCTCCGGGAGCCAGCGCCGACGGCCCTTATGGGCACCGCGTCGAACACCATCACCTGGACACGGGAGACGGGTCTGTCTACACCCACGCCCATATCCCGGTCAAGAGTAATGCCCATCTCTGATTTTCCCCGTGCAACTCGTTTTGTCCCTTAAGCATTTGATCGTAATCAGTTTTCCCCGGGTAGCATAACCACTAGCCTACCTAAATTGCACTTCCCATCATTCAGTGGTGAAAATCCTAAGTTGTGGAAGACCCGATGTGAAAACTACTTTGACATGTATACCATTCCACCACACCTCTAGATCAAAGTCACCACTATGCACTTTGAATCTGCAGCTGTACGTTGGCTCCAATCAGTAGAGTAAAATTATACTCTGCACCTGGGACATGTTCTGCACATTGGTCGCAATCAGCACGAAACTCTTATCAGACAATTGTTTCACATCAAACAAAATGATTCTGTAGCTGATTACATTAACCAATTCTCTGAGTTAGTTAACCAGCTCCATGCATATGAGTCCCATGCAGACCCATTGTACTTTGTCACACGTTTTATAGACGGGCTCAGGGAAGATATTCGTGCAGCAGTTATTGTTCAGAGACCATCTAGCCTCGATACTGCTTGTGTACTTGCTTCATTACAGGAAGAGGTGGCGAGACTATAGGAAGACTGATGCTTATTCTTCAAGATATGCTGAATGTTAGGGAAAAGGGGACACAAGATTTAACGTGGAAAAAACTCCCCCAAAGTGGAGGAGAAAAAACCCACGAGAAACAGATCTATTATTAGGGTTGAGGTACAAGTACAGGGGTGTCCTATATTTATAGGCGTGGGCATACAAAAGAGGTAGAGTCAAATCCCAACAAATCTTCCCCTGACTCTAAATCTATATAAAACTGTCTCCCAAACACCACTAGGGTGCTAAGCTCCACGAATGTCTACCAAGTCAAGACAATGCTTGAACTTAGTATTAGATAATGGCTTTGTAAGCATGTCTGCGGGATTTTCATCAGTATGTATCTTTTCAACCACAATCTTGCCTTCTGCGACAACATCACGAATGAAATGATACTTGATATCAATGTGCTTGGTCTTGAATTGATACATGTCATTCTTGGTCAAACAAATAGCACTATGGCTGTCACAATTAACCTTTATGACATCCTGAGGAACACCGAGTTCAGAAACAAGACCACACATCCAAATAGCTTCTTTAACCCCTTCAGTAGCAGCAACATACTCCGCTTCAGTAGTAGAGAGAGCAGTTATAGATTGAAGGGAAGCCTTCCAACTCACCGCAGCACCACATAAAGAAAATACATAGCCAGAGATAGAGCGTTTTTTATCAAGATCACCAGCATAATCAGAATCAACAAATCCAATAATATCATTTGACTTCACTGAATTCTTGTCAAATAATAATCCGAAGTTAGAAGTACCTTTCAAATAATGAAGAATCCACTTCACTGCATTTCAATGTTCTTTACCTGGATTATGCATAAATCTGCTAACCACACTAACAGCATGAGCCAAATCGGGTCTTGTACAGATCATAGCATACATGAGATTTCCAACAACACTAGAATATGGAATACGAGACATGTACTCTCTATCTTCTTCATTATCAGGATATTGCAAAGATGACAACTTAAAATGTGAAGCAAACGGTGTAGGAACGGATTTGCAATTATTGAGATTGTACCTTTCAAGCACTTTCTCAATGTAACTTTTCTGAGATAGAAATAGAATATCAGCACGACGATCACGTTTAATTTCCATCCCAAGAATCCTTTTAGCTGGTCCAAGATCTTTCATATCAAATTCATCACTAAGTTGAGCCTTCAATTCAACAATTAGTGACTTTTCATGAGAAGCAATAAGCATATCATCAACATAGAGCAGTAAATACACGAAAGATCCATTGGAGAACTGGTTCAAGTAAATGCAATGATCATAATTGCTTCTAGAATAACCATGTGCAAGCATAAACGAGTCAAACCTTTTATACCACTGCCTAGGAGCTTGTTTCAAACCATAAAGAGATTTCTTCAAGTGACATACTAAGTGCTCTTGTCCAGGAGCAGAAAAACCCTCAGGTTGTGTCATATAAATCTCCTCATCTAAATCTCCATGAAGAAAAGCAGTTTTGACATCAAGTTGCTCTAGCTCCAAATCAAACATAGCAACAACTGCAAGCATAACTCGAATAGAAGAGTGACGAACAACAGGAGAGAAAACCTCATTAAAATCAATACCTTCCTTTTGTTCAAAACCTCTCACAACTAGACGAGCTTTAAATCTTGATGGTTCAACTCCAGGTACACCTTCCTTCTTTTTATAAATCCACTTGCACTTTAAAGGTCTTTTACCTACAGGAAGCTCAACCAAATCCCATGTAGAATTCTTTTGAAGGCTCTCAAATTCATCATTCATAGCAACTAACAATTGGGATGAATTATCACATGAGATAGCTTCCAAATAAGAAGAAAGTTCAAATGCACAATTAGTATCTTGAGCAATAATGAAAGCATAATGAGCCATACTATCAGTGTCACGATATCGTTGTGGCAAAACGATATTCCTTCTAGGTCTATCAATTGCAATACTGTGATTATCAATAACAGGAGGCGCAGGAGTAGAAACTGACCGTGTAGTAGAGGAAGCAACATAATCATCATTAACAGGTACATCTACCTCAAGATTCTGAACAGTAGTTTCAGGTGTAGGTGTGGATGAAGAACCAGTAGTAATACCTCCAGCAGATTTAAATGTACTTTCATCAAAAGTAACATCACGACTGACAATCACCTTTCTAGAATCTGGACAATATACACGATATCCTTTGACACCACAACCATAGCCAACAAAAATGCATTTTTGAGCTCTTGGCATAAGCTTTCCATTGTTAACATGAGCATAAGCGGTGCAACCGAAAATCTTAAGGTTGGAATAATCAACAGGTTTACCTGTCCATACTTCTTCCGGAATTTTGAAATCAATCGCTGAATTAGGAGCGCGATTAATCAAATAACATGCTGTAGAAGCAGTTTCAGCCCATAAAAATTGTTTTTCCCATAATCCTGCATTAGAAAGCATACAACGAGACCTTTCCAAAATAGTACGATTCATCCTTTCTGCAATACCATTTTGCTGAGGAGTACCTGGAACAGTTCTATGTCTAGCAATACCATGATCAGCACAGAATGAATCAAACTCACCACTGCAAAATTCCAATCCATTATCGGTCCTTAATTTCTTGATTTTTCTGCTAGTCTGATTTTCAACTAAAGCTTTCCACAACTTGAACGTAAGAAAAGCTTCATTTTTATGCTTCAAGAAATAAGCCCAAACTTTGCGAGAAAAATCATCAATAAACGTGATCATATATTCATGACCTCCAATTGAACAATGAGGAGCAGGACCCCAAAGATCAGAATGAATATAATCAAGTATTCCTTTAGTGCAATGAGTTGATAAAGAGAAACTGACCCTCTTTTGTTTACCAAAAACACAATGTTCACAAAATTCCAATTTACCAATATCGTCCAAATAACCTCTCTTATGCAAGAGATGCATACCTTTTTCACTCATATGACCAAGTCGCATATGCCATAGCTTCGTATTTGATGTGTTGGATGCAATAGAAACAGCTGCAGTACCTGTAACTGTGGATCCTTGCAAATAATAGAGATTATTCATACGATTTGCTTTTAAAACCACACGGTTACCTTGAGAGACCTTAAGAACACCATTATCAGCAGAAAATTTGAATCCCATTGCTTCTAAAGTGCCCAAAGAAATAAGGTTTCTCTTCATTTTTGGAACATAACGAACATTGGTAAGGGTCTTGAAAGTGCCATCATGAACTTTAATTTGAATAGAACCGATTCCAATAATTTCAAGTGAAGATTCATCACCAATAATAACATCACCATCATAAATATTAGAATAATCAGAAAACCACTCTGATGAGTAGGTTTAGGCCCGATCTTCCGAAAGGTATGTCGATTGGGGTGGAGAACTCGACGTTGATGATCCGCGGCACTCGAGCGGTTCGAATACCCCTGCAATCACTACACCACGGCTCCGTTGGTTATCAACCGTGCTGCACACGCTTTACCTCGCCAAGAAGGCTAATCCCTACAAGTGCAATCGAGAACACGAGCAAGAACGTAGAAGACACAATCGGAAATCGCGAAATTGGGGTCTCACAAACCGTAGAACGGCGATATTATTGATCTAAGCAAAACCCACCGAATATGACCGGCGGCTGCAGTATTTATAGGCTAGGGTTTGACCAAAACATGATTAGATGCGTCCCTAATGGACTCTTACGGGATACAAGGCCCAAAGGCCCGATTCGGTAGCGCAGCACCGGATAGAAATCTGGACTCGACTTGTTTCGACAATTCCCAATGACTCCGGAGGAATTTTGAGGTGGGACCAGAACCATTGGAAATTTTATCTTCTCCTCTTTCCGTGCATATGTAGGACGTCGAAAACGGAGTCCGTATGCCTCCTGGGCGTCTGTTTTAAGATGGACTGCTCCTGGACTCCGAGTTGAACTCGAGTCCGAGTTGTAAACTGTTTCCATCTACTTGTGGACGTCCCAGGTGGTTCTCCACGCTCCCAAGGCCTCCTTCCTTCACTTGTTGATCTTTTCCATTATTCCTAATAACAATTAAATCATCACATAGCAATCTATTCTCAAACTCACATGCAAAAGTAGTTAAGAACGAATTCACCTGCTGATTTAATAACCGTGCCCGTGCTCTTGTGATTGGTCCTTGCAGTTTAATGCGCATCTCTGCTGTTGTGATGTCCTCATCATCCTCCCCCTCTTGAATTGGAGTCGTCCTCGACTCAAGTTCATCTTCTTCTCCCAAGTACGGTCGCAAATCTGAAATGTTAAATGTAGGACTAACCCCAAAATCGGGAGGCAATTCAAGCTTATATGCATTATCATTAATCTTTTCAACGATCTTAAAAGGACCAGCAGCTCGTGGCATAAGTTTAGATTTTCTCAAGTCGGGAAATCGCTCTTTTCTCAAATGTAACCACACCAAATCGCCCGGTTCAAGTTTTACTTCTTTTCTACCTTTACTACCTGCAATCCTATACTTCTCATTCATCATTTCAATATTTTTCTTTGTAGTTTCATGCATCTTAAGAATGAATTCAGATCGTTGTGTAGCATCCAAATTTATAGTTTCAGAAGGAGGCAAAGGTAGTAAATCAATAGGAGTACGGGGATTGAAACCATACACTACCTGGAATGGACTTACCTTTTTCGTGGAGTGAACGGATCTGTTGTAAGCAAATTCTATATGTGGTAAACACTCCTCCCACAACTTCAAATTTGTTTTCAAGACAGCCCGTAACATAGTGGATAAAGTACGATTAACTACCTCGGTCTGTCCATCCGTTTGTGGGTGACATGTAGTTGAAAACAGCAACTTGGTTCCCAATTTATACCACAAAGTTCTCCAAAAATGACTTAAAAATTTTGCATCACGATCAGAAACAATGGTATTTGGCACACCATGTAAACGAACAATTTCCGTCATAAATAAATCAGCAATGTGTGAGGCATTATCATTCTTATGACAAGGTATAAAGTGTGCCATTTTGGAAAAACGATCAACAACTACAAAAATACTATCCCTCCCCCTCTTAGTCCTAGGCAATCCCAAAACAAAGTCCATAGAAATATCCTCCCAAGGTACACTAGGAACAGAAAGAGGCATATAAAGACCATGTGGGTTAAGACGAGACTTAGCTTTGTTGCAAGTAGTGCATCGTGACACGTAGCGCTCGACATCACGCCTCATCTTTTGCCAAAAGAAGTGTGTAGACAGCACATCTTCAGTTTTCTTCACTCCAAAATGTCCCATCAAACCTCCTCCATGTGCTTCCTGCAAAAGCAATAGACGAACGGAGCTGGCTGGAACGCATAGCTTGTTAGCACGATAGAGGAGACCCTCTCGCAGCACATATTTATTCCAAGTTCTTCCTTCTCTACAATTTTCAAAAGCAACTTTGAAGTCCAAATCAGTAGGATATAATGCTTTAATTATTTCCAAACCAAAGATTTTATGATCAAGTTGGGACAGCATGGTATTACGCCTAGATAATGCTTCGGCAATGATATTTTCCTTCCCTTTCTTATGCTTAATGATGTATGGAAACGACTCTATGAACTCAATCCATTTAGCATGTCGTTTATTCATATTGGTTTGACACTTAAGATACTTCAATGATTCATGATCGGAATCTATGACAAACTCCTTAGACCAAAGATAATGTTGCCATGTTTGTAATACACGGACTAAGGCATACAATTCCTTATCATAAGTGGAGTAATTCAGAGAAGGACCATGAAGTTTTTCACTAAAGAAAGCAACAGGTTTACCTCCTTGTATGAGAACACCTCCAATACCAATGCCGCTTGCATCGCATTCTAACTCAAAGGTCTTGTCAAAATCAGGAAGTTGTAGTAATGGTGCTTGTGTAAGCTTCGATTTGAGAGCATCAAAAGCTTGTTGCTGCGGTTCGCCCCATCGAAATGGAACTCCCTTCTTCGTTAGCTCATGTAGAGGTGCTGCAATGGTGCTGAAATCCCGCACAAAGCGCCGATAAAATCCTGCAAGACCAAGAAAACTACGAACCTGTGTGACGGTAGTTGGGGCTGGCCAGCTGGTGATTGCTTCAATTTTTGCCTCATCCATCTCAATTCCCTACGAGGAAACGACATAGCCAAGAAACGAGACTCGATTGGTGCAAAAAACGCACTTTTCGAGGTTACCAAACAAACGTGCATCTCTCAAAATAGTAAAAACAGCACGTAAATGATTAAGATGTTCATCATATGACTTGCTGTAAATGAGGATATCATCGAAGTAAACCACCACAAATTGTCCAATGAAAGCACGTAAAACCTCATTCATTAATCGCATAAAGGTGCTGGGTGCATTAGTTAAACCAAAAGGCATGACTAACCACTCATAAAGTCCAAACTTGGTTTTAAATGCAGTTTTCCATTCATCTCCTAGTGCCATTCTAATTTGGAGGTAACCACTACGCAAGTCAATTTTTGTGAAGATGATAGCACCACTCAATTCATCAAGCATGTCATCTAATCGAGGAATAGGATAACGATATCGAATGGTGATGTTATTAATCGCTCGACAATCAACACACACGCGCCAACTACCATCTTTCTTAGGAACCAAAAGAACAGGAACGGAACAAGGGCTAAGGCTTTCACGAATGTACCCACGGTCCAAAAGATCTTGGACTTGTCGCTGAATTTCCTTAGTTTCTTGTGGATTCGCCCTGTATGCTGCACGATTTGGCAAACTTGCTGCTGGAATCAAATTGATCTTGTGTTCAATGCCTCTCATCGGTGGTAAACCAGGGGGTATCTCGGAGGGAAACACATCCTCAAACTCCTGCAAAAGGTTAGCAACAGCAGGGGGCAATGCAATAGACAATTCATGAAGTGAAAACATGGCTTCTTTGCAAACTAAAGCATAGCACATCCCCTTAGCATCGAATAAATCAGCAAGTTCAGATTTAGTTGCGAGCAATAATGGTGATTTTAACTTAATAACTTGCTGTTTTTCAGATTCTAATTTAGTTGCTTTGCCCTCACGAATTTTACTCTTCTCAAAATGCACAATTTCAGCAGGAGTCATGGGGAGCAAAGTGATTTTCTTTCCCTTATGCATGAGAGTATATTTATTGGTTCTACCATGATGAATAGCATCTGTATCAAATTCCCAAGGATGACCCAATAAAAGAGAACAAGCATCCATAGGAACAATATCAAAATCAGCAAAATCATGGTATGAACCAATTGAAAAATGGATTCTCGCTGTTTGTGTTACCCGAACCTTACCGCTGTTGTTGAACCATTGAATGTGGTACGGATGAGGGTGTGCTCTTGTTGTCAAACCGAGTTTCTTGACGACGTCCGTGTTTACCAAGTTATTGCAGCTACCTCCATCAATTATAGTGTGTACACGGCAGTCCTTGACGACGAGAAACATGTGGAAGAGGTTGTATCGTTGTAGCTTGTCGTCGGTCTCCACTTTGTAGCTCAAGGCACGCTGCACAATGATGCTCCTATAGTTCTCCGTCGCCGTTGTACCAAGTACCTCTTCTTCGGTGTGTTCGTCATTTGGATCTGTAAAGTCAGTAGCAAGAGAATATTCATCTTCAACATCCGAAGTACTATCATACCCGCCATCGTCGCGTGCTATGTATGCTCGTTTGCTCGGGCAATCTCTCATCATATGACTAAGTCCCTGGCAGCGGTGACACTTAATGTCGGAAGTACGACCCGTAGAAGGAGTGGATGACGAAGGCTTGAATGATGTCGCCTTGCTACCTTCCGGCACGCGAGAAGGTGGAGCAGCAGGTATAGTTCGTTGGCCGCCATTGGGTGGTGTAGTCGCTGCACGGGGGGCCGAAGATGGTGCTGTTTTGGATGGTGTAGTTGCTGCACGCGGCGTGAAGTTGCTCCTCGTGCGTTGTTGCTGTTGTTCTCGGCCCTGCAATTCTTTTTCTGCCAACATAGCAAGCTGAAACAATCCGTTAACAGTATCATATTCTTTGTAATCAACAATGTCCTGAATTTCACGCCTCAACCCCCCATAAAAACGAGCTATTTTATCATCCATGTCCTCTACTACCCCACAACGCAGCATACCCTTTTGTAACTCTTGATAATACTCCTCTACGGACATGTTACCTTGGTCTAAACGCTGCAATTTTTTGCGAAGGTCCCGCTGAAAATATGGAGGAACAAATCGAACACGCATAGCTTCCTTTAATCTATCCCATGTTGGAGGATCAGTTCTAGTTTTAACAAGTTCATTCCACCATATGATAGCAAAGTCCTTAAACTCACTAGTGGCTTGACGAACTCTGTGTTGTTCAGAAACAAGATGGGAATTAAATTTTTGCTCTACTGTCATCTCCCAATCAAGATAAGCCTCAGCATCATAAGCACCAGAAAAAGAGGGTATAGTAAATTTCACTTTAGCAAAAGGATCATCAGGAGGGCGGTTATAATTGTTATGATTATTACCTCCCATACCTCGACAATAAAGTGGCAGTCTTGGCTGATTACTGTGATCTTCCAGTTCATCATAAGCATTGTCTTCTTGTCTTCCAGCGAGAGGCAACCGAGCCTCAAAAGTATTCATCCGAAGAGCAAGGTCATCCAGTTTGCGAGTCAAGTTCGCCAATGACTCCTCCGTTGATGCGTTGTATTTGGCGAACATATCACGTAACTCAACATGTTGGACACATTCGTCATTATTTTCTTCTCCTACCATTGTTAGTAGGAAACAAAAGACAACAAAAAAAATGTTATCCCTATCAACTATAGTGACAATGTGGAAGGTTGAAGAAAACAATCTCTCTCGCTCAAGTGTCTTACCACGCTCTTACAAGTGTTCTTACCGACACAACAGGTGGTGTAGACGGTGAGATGAACCAATGAAGTGTGGGGTGATTGCAAAGGTACCTGTTATGCTCAAGAGAAAGGTGGAGCTTGGATGGCACAATATGGTGGCTAATAAGCAGAAAATCGTTAACAGCTAAACAAAGTTGAATAAGTATTCAATGTAGGAAACTGTTGCTGGTCAACTGAGTGCCCTAGAGCCTAGCACAACACAAGGAAGTATCAAGGCAAAAGAAAGACAGAATGATATAACCAAACAAACAGCACCAAGTGGTATAGGCCAATTGCTTTAATATGCGTGCTCTTCACTTTTTTTTTTCTTTTTTGTAATATTTTTTTGATATTTTTTCTTTACTCAGTAGCACAAATATAGGAAGCACACAAATTTGCAGCTCAATTGGATGTAATATGCGGCCTATAGAAAATCAAGAAGGTTCTTTAAAATTCGTGCTGAAACTTCGGAGGCCGGATAGCCTATCTTCCGAGGGGAATTTGGGCAATCTAATTTCACCGAACACGGCTACGCGGCGGAAAATCAGATGCGAAATTTCGCGTAGATGAATTTGAAAAAAAATTCGCCCGATTTCGAGTTCGTATGCGAAAGTTATGGCCGTTTTAAGGTAGGCTGTCCGAGTTACGTTTTTTTGGATGTTGATTCCAACTCGGTTTGAGAACAGAACTCGCAAACGGATACGAAAACGATCGGGAATTTGCACAGCAACTAATGGGGTGGTGTGTGATGATTCAAGGATGAATGGCACAAAGATTTGTCACCTAATCTAGGGCTGGCGATGCGGGAGTTCACGCAAGGCGGCTAGCTAGGGCAAACCGATGAACGTGGCGGATCGGTTTGTTATTTAGGGATTGTGGAATAGGTGTCGAATAGCAAGAAAACAAGGACGAAGCACGATAACTAGGACCAAAAAACACAAAGCTAAACCAGCAACAAGACTCAACCACACGAATGCAAACTCAACAATGCAAACTGAAAAACGAAACTGCAGGCACTATAGTCTGGGAAGCGGTAAAAACGATCTAATTTTTTTTGTGGCTTTTTTGTGGACTCTAGGTACGATACAAAATCGATCTAATGGAAGGAAGGAAAACAAAGATACCTCACGGGCAACCTGGAAATCTGATACCAATTGATGAGTAGGTTTAGGCCCGATCTTCCGAAAGGTATGTCGATTGGGGTGGAGAACTCGACGTTGATGATCCGCGGCACTCGAGCGGTTCGAATACCCCTGCAATCACTACACTACGGCTCCGTTGGTTATCAACCGTGCTGCACACGCTTTACCTCGCCAAGAAGGCTAATCCCTGCAAGTGCAATCGAGAACACGAGCAAGAACGTAGAAGACACAATCGGAAATCGCGAAATTGGGGTCTCACAAACTGTAGAACGGCGATATTATTGATCTAAGCAAAACCCACCGAATATGACCGGCGGCTGCAGTATTTATAGGCTAGGGTTCGACCAAAACATGATTAGATGCGTCCCTAATGGACTCTTACGGGATACAAGGCCCAAAGGCCCGATTCGGTGGCGCAGCACCGGACAGAAATCTGGACTCGACTTGTTTCGACGATTCCCAATGACTCCGGAGGAATTTTGAGGTGGGACCAGAACCATTGGAAAGTTTATATTCTCCTCTTTCCGTGCATATGTAGAACGTCGAAAACGGAGTCCGCATGCCTCCTGGGCGTCTGTTTTAAGGTGGACTGCTCCTGGACTCCGAGTTGAACTCGAGTCCGAGTTGTAAACTGTTTCCATCTACTTGTGGACGTCCCAGGTGGTTCTCCACGCTCCCAAGGCCTCCTTCCTTCACTTGTTGATCTTTTCCATTATTCCTAATAACAATTAAATCATCACATAGCAATATATTCTCAAACTCACATGCAAAAGAAGTTAAGAACGAATTCACCTGCTGATTTAATAACCGTGCCCGTGCTCTTGTGATTGATCCTTGCAGTTTAATGCGCGTCTCTGCTGTTGTGATGTCCTCATCACACTCTTTATGCGAGCAAATGTGAAAAGAGCAAGCCGAATCAAGAACCCAAGACATACGCTTTTCAACATTAGAGGTGACCATAAGTGACTCCCCACTATCCAAATTCTCAGCAATACTAGCTTCAGCAGAAGATTTATCCAACTCTTTCTTTTTCTTTCTTTCTTCTTTATTTTTCAGCTTAAAACATTGGGAGATCTCATGATTATCAGCTTTACAATATCGGCAAAAAATGTTGGATTTACGATTTCTAGACTTAGATCTTGATCTTGATTTACCAGAATTGTCCGCTTGTTGAGTTCGACCTCGAACAATAAAACCCTCACCCTTTGACTCAGAACGAGAATCAATATCAAATTTTTCCTTAGACAACAAATTTGACTTAACATTCTCAAAACTGAGTGAGGTATTATTTCTATAAAGCATAATTTCTTTAAAATGCTTAAACGAAGCGGGCAAAGAAACAACCAACAAAATTGCCTTATCCTCATCATCAATTTTCACATCCAAACTTGCAAGATCAACACAAATTGAATTAAATTCAGCGAGACGTGATTGAATAGAGGTACCTTCCGCCATGCGAATAGTGTACATACGTTCCTTAAGACGGAGCTTATTTGCAAGACTTTTAGTCATATAAAGCTCCTCCAATTTCTTCCACAATTCTGCGGTTGATTTTGCGTTCAAAACTTCACGCAAAACATCTATAGACAAACTGAGCTGCAAGGCGGACAAAGCTTTTTCATCAAGTTCCTCCCATTTATCAGCTGACATATCATTAGGCTTATCATTTAAAGCCTTGCGCACGCCCAATTGAGTAAGAACGGCCTTCATCTGAATCTGCCATATGGAAAAACTGATTTTTCCATCAAATTTCGGAATATCCAATTTAGTAGACATGACGTGCAGTAAATAACACAGAGAAAAATAAATCTGGTAGACTCCCTGTGTAGATGTAGCAGAAATCCAGAAAGCAGCATGCTGTCTGGTAACCTTCCCGTGTGAACTTAGCAAAGATTTGAAAGGAACCTTATCACCAGATCACCAGATCACCAGATCGTGACTTGAGCAGAGGCAAACTTCACGATGATAGGACCCAGATCGAAGCCTGCTGGTGCCGGGGTGGGAAGCACGTGGCACACTTCACGATCTGCTCCAGCGCCCTTTTTTCTTTCTCTCTTGGAATGATCCACGCCTGAATCGAGAAAGCACCGAGCGCGGGTCAGGGTGCCTGCGGGATCGGCGCAAAGCGCGGCCTGGGGTGCCTGCGGGATTAGTGCAGAGAGCGGAGCGGATGGTCGCCGCGGGCGTGCGATGAACAGCGGGACCGCACATCAAAAGATGGCGGCGGCGGTACACACGGGAACCACGGAGAGGAATAGATCTAACCGGCTCTGTATACCACATGTTAGGGAAAAGGGGACACAAAATTTAACGTGGAAAAAACTCCCCCAAAGTGGAGGAGAAAAAAACCACGAGAAACAGATCTATTATTAGGGTTGAGGTACAAGTACAGGGGTGGCCTATATTTATAGGCGTGGGCATACAAAAGAGGTAGAGTCAAATCCCAACACTGAATTTCCCAATACATCAAGGCAGTCTCGATCAGCATATCCCCTCCTTCCTCCTCCTCGGCAAGATTTCATCAAGACCATGACTCCTCAAGAAGCCAAACACACCATGGATGCTGCTAAATCATCTCAAGAACGTTTGTAGGCACTTAAATCCTATCGAATGGCTAAGGGGTTATGTAAAGTATGTAATGAAAAATGGCATAAAAGCCACAACTGCAACTCCTCTGTCCAACTCAATGTTGTGCAGGAAATGTGGGAGCTTCTCAACACTGAAGACAATCATTCTTCTTGCACTGATCCTCCCCAAGACTCGGTACTCATGGCCATCTCTCAGGCTGCCCTTACTGGCTCAGATTCTCCTAAGACTCTGAAACTTCAAGGAACCCTGCAAAACATTCCTGTTTCCATTTTAATAGATAGTGGAAGCACACACTCTGTCGGTACCCTGGGCACCATATAACCCTTGGGATTGCAAAGATATCAAGGGAAAGTCAACCTCTTGATTTGAAGACCTTCGGAGGCCCACATGTTAGACATGTCCGGACCCGCTTCTCCAACATGGTTAGCCCCAGGGTCGCTACGTGTACTATCAAACCGGAGCTACCACCCGCAAGGGTGGAAGCTCCGAACTAAGTACCGAAGTGGCATCCTCGGACCTAACCCTAGACCGCGGGAAGCTCCGGTGCTGACATGTGTCGGCTAACCCCGGAACTATCTGTTCTTCATAGTGTGCTCCTGTGCTGCCACGTGTCCAACCGTCGGATCTTCCCCTCTAACCTCCAGAAGACCCCGCAACGGCTCCGGATCTTCAAAGGGGAATCGAGGACTTCAAGACCCGATTAAGTGTCATTAATACTATATTAATGACACTTAATCGGATGACCTTAATACCAGTAACGGTGCTGTCAAAGCCCATTACACGGTCATTAAGGGCAATTAAACATGTTGAAGAGGTATCAACACTAGTAAACGCCGGGGCCACATGTCGGGCCAGGCTAATTTGTAACGGCCTGCCCTTATACTATAAAAGGACAGGCCAACGACGTTTACAGACAAGAGGAGACAGACGTTGAGACACGCTCGAGAGACGTTCAGACACACTGACACACTTGCTACATCCAATACAACATCAACACATCCCGTGGAGTAGGGTATTACGCTCAGGTGGCCCGAACCACGTAAACTCTTGTGTCTCCTGTGTCATTTACAATTCACCTTCTTGAATCTCCGTGCGCCCACACCGAACATCAAACTCCTTTAACACTTTAGTAGTGTCGGGAGATCTGCCGGTTCCAAACCACCGACAGTTGGCACGCTAGGAAGGGGCGCCTGAGATCTTGAGAATGGTGAACTCAGCTGCTGGATCATCCAACGATCAACCTGCTGCTCAGGATGTTGGGGGCAATCCCTCCAATATGCAGCCACCAGCAGGAGCCTCAACACCAGCAGGAGTCACACTCCCACCACCACCGCCTCCACCAGCAAATCAAGCTGGGCAATGCGATGGTGCGCCAGCGTCAATCACTGCGTCGGCAAATCATGACAACTCGGAACACGCGCTCCATGCAGCGCGTGCTCTTCTCCAACGCCCACCACCTCCGGATGCATCCCGGGATGCACTGGAATAGTGGAGGGCCGATGTGGAACATTTGGTTGCAGCAGCAGCCGAACGCCTCAGCAACCAGGGTCCTCCTCCTTCAGGACGAGCCCCGTCGCAGCAGTGGACTTTGTCTGGTAGCCTTGGTCTGCACGTTTCCAATAGCAGGAGACGTGTTGCATCACAACAAGTGACGTCATTGCCCTCCGGGGCACGACGCACTCACACGGTATCCAGGCTCTCAACTCATGACCTCCGGGCGGAGCTTGATCGCCGATACCGCCAACAAGACGGCCGAGTCCATATTGAGTGTGCTCGTGAAAGACGGGAAGCTCAGGACCTTTCTACTCCTGAAGGAGTAGGAGGAGGCTGTTCAGCTTTGGCCACACATCCGCGTATGGTCAGGTGACCACAGAAGTTCCGGCCTCACCTGCCGGAAAAATTCGACGGGACTGTCAATCCCGCCGAATTTCTTTAGATCTACTCCACTGCAATCTTGGCAGCTGGAGGAAACGAGGCCGTGATGGCCAATTATTTTCCAGTGGCCTTAACGAGGACCGCCAGGTCCTGGTTTATGAGCCTTCCACCCAACTCTATCAACAGTTGGGAGGAGCTGTGCCGGCAGTTCACCGCCAAGTTCGGGAGTTCATACACCCGACCAGGCACTGAACTGGACCTTTTTGCAGTCGTGCAAAAAGGGGGAGAATCCCTGCGATCATTCATCCAGAGGTTCTCTCAGGTACGAAACAATATCCCTTCTATCTCTAGTGCCTCTGTCATTGTGGCATTCAGACAGGGTGTACAGGACAAGAAGATGCTGGAGAAACTGGCGATCAAGGAGATCACCAGCGTCATGGAACTCTTCAGCTTGGCTGATAAATGTGCCAGAGCTGCGGAGGGCCATGAGATGCACTCCAAACCAACCCCGGAGGGTCACAAGAAATCCTCCAAAGAAGAAGCCGCTACCTCCGGGAACGACAAGAAGAAGAAAAAGACCAACGGCAAGAAGAAGCCGTCGGCCGGTACATCCAATGTTGCAGCTGCTGCAGCTCCGGGTGGCCGGGGGCCACGCCTCGAAAAGCGACCTCGACCGTCTTCTGAAGACGGTAGCAAGCCCAAGGTGTGGTGTCCAATTCACAAAACGGGCAGCCACAGTTTGGAAGACTGCCGGGAGGTCCAAAACCTTGCCGAGCGGTACAACAAGCGCCGGGAAGAATCTCCTTTCCGACAGAGGGAAGGAAAGCAAAAAGTTGATGAAGCTCCGGCTGACGAGGAGTTAGGTTTTCAAGATCCCAAAAAGGTCCTGAAGGCCGTTTACACCCCCGTCGACGATGATTCTGACGTCTCTGACAACGAGCGTCGGAAGACTATGAAAACCATTTTTGGTGGATCATGGGACATCACCTCCCGTCGCGTCATCAATACTATGCATCGGGATATGGCTGGTGTAGCTCCTACAGTCAGGCCGGAACCTCATCGGAAGTGGATGGACACGGCCATCACTTTTGATGCTTCGGACTGCCCTCGGAGCATGGTTGGAGCAGGTCAGTTACCTTTGATGGTATCTCCTACCATTAACAACATCCAGCTCCACCACGTCATGGTAGACGGAGGTTCGGGGCTTAACCTCATAAGCTTCGAAGCTTTTAATAAGCTTCAACTCCGACCTTCGGATCTCCACCCCTCTCGACCTTTCTCCGGAGTAGGTCCGGGGGCCATTACCCCACTCGGAGCTATTACTCTCCCCGTTACCTTCAGAACACGGGAAAAGTATCGCACCGAGAAGTTGGTCTTCGACGTCGCTCAGATCAACTTACCCTTCAATGCCATCTTGGGTAGGCCTGCCCTGTACAAATTCATGGCAGCTGCTCATTATGGTTATCTGGTGTTGAAGATGCCAATGCTAGTAGGCGTTCTCCGGATCCGTGGAGATCGTACTGCCGGAGTAACTGCTCTGGAAGAACTCCATGCACTCACTACGGCGCAAGAGGAGGACTCCAGGCAGGAGCAAGCTCCAAAACCCCCGAGCATTCGTCAACGAGGCTCGACTTCTGCACCTCGAGTGCAGCCAAGCACCGACACCAACATTCCCGTCAAAGTCGTCCAAATTGGTTCCGATGCTGCTCAGACCACCCGTATATCGGGGGGATTGAACGACAAATAGGAACTCGCGCTCATCACTTTCCTCTGGGCTAACGTTGACGTGTTTGCCTGGCAACCGTCACAAATGCCTGGGATCCCCAGGGAAGTGATTGAGCACAATCTGAAGATCTACCCCGACGCCCGGCCTGTGCATCAGAAGCCTCGAAAGCAATCCGTAGAGCGACAGAACTTCATCCGACAAGAAGTGAAGAAGTTACTCGAAGCTGGATTCATCCGAGAAGTCTTCCATCCAAAATGGCTGGCAAACCCAGTCGTTGTGCCCAAGGCCGGCGGGAAGCTTCGGATGTGCATCGACTACACCACACTAAATAAGGCATGTCCAAAAGATCCATTCCCACTACCTAGAATAGATCAGATAGTGGATTCCACCTCCGGGTGTGAATTACTCTGTTTCCTAGACGCATATTTCGGGTATCATCAAATCAGGATGTCTAGGGAAGATGAAGAGCATACCTCATTCATCACAGTAGATGGATTGTACTGTTATACAGCCATGCCCTTTGGTCTCAAGAATGTAGCTTCAACTTTTGTACGAGCTATGTACAAAACTTTTGAAGAACTCATTAGAGACATAGTGGAAGTGTATGTCGATGACATCGTGGTCAAGGTCAGGGATAAGGAGTCACTCCTTGACACCTTGCAGGCTGTCTTCAACAAGCTGCGGGCCACCCACACAAAGCTAAACCCAGACAAGTGTGTCTTCGAGGTTAGCTCCGGAAAACTTCTCGGTTTCCTGGTAAGTCACCGGGGCATAGAAGCTAATCCGGCGAAGATTAAGGCCATTGAAGACATGCGGCCACCAACCCGCATCAAAGACATCCAAAAGTTAACTGGATGTCTAGCAGCCCTCAGCCGGTTCATTTCAAGACTGGCAGAACGGGCACTCCCCTTCTTCAAGTTATTGAGGAAGTCCGGACCATTCCAATGGTCCAAAGAAGCAGAGAAGGCATTCCAGGAGCTGAAACAGTTCCTCACCACCCTACCAATTCTGGTAGCTCCGAACCCTGGTGAGCCTTTGTTGTTTTACATTTCAGCAACTGATGAAGTTGTCAGTATGTTTCTGATTGCGGAGAGACCAAAGCTACCTCATACTCAGGAACCCAGACCCCTTCGGGAGGGTCCGAAGGTACCTGAAAGCGAGTCTGGGTCCCAGCTCCCAGACTCGAATCCACAAGAAGTCACTTCAGGAGACCCAGACCCCTCCGGGAGGGTCCAGGTCGCTTCTGAAGAAGCCCCGGATTCCTCCAGCCAGGACCCGGAGGTCCTCGAAGAAAATCCGGATTCCTCCGAGAGGATTCGGGTCAGTGAAGAGGAAGCTCCAGACCCCTCCGGGAGGGTCCGAACCATTCAGCGCCCAGTGTACTTCATTAGTGAAGTACTACATGATGCCAAGACTCGATACCTAGAGGTGCATAAGCTGCTCTATGCAGTTCTTATTGCCTCCAGGAAGCTTCGCCATTACTTCCAAGCTCACAAAGTCTCAGTGGTGACCTCTTACCCACTTCGAGCAATCTTGCATAATCCCATTTCAACTGGGAATATTGCAAAGTGGGCAGCGGAATTGGCTGAATTTGATCTTGAATTTATTTCAAGGCAAGCAGTCAAGAGTCAAGCATTGGCAGATTTTGTGGCAGAATGGACTCCCTCTCCATCAAACCCTGGGGGCCCCAGTGAGCAGAAGACGAAGCATCAAGCTCCAGCCTTCACCGAGCCTCACTGGACCCTCTACTTCGACGGCTCCATGCAGAAGTAGGGGGCCGGAGCTGGAATCCTTCTCCTTGCACCGACCGGGGAGAAGGTGAAATACATGGTACACCTTGACTTCAAGGCGACCAACAACATGGCATAGTACGAAGCACTCATCTACAGACTAAAGGTGGCACTGTCATATGGTGTCAAGCAACTGCTGGTCAAGTGAGATTCGCAGCTCATCATTAAGCAGGTGAAAGGTGAATGTTCCTGCAATAATCTCCAGCTAGCTGCTTACCTCCTTGAAGTCCAGAGGCTTCAGAAGGACTTCAAAGTCCTAGATCTCCACCATGTTCAGCGTGCCCATAACACTGAAGCTGACGAACTCTCGACGAAAGCGTCAACCGGAGCTCCGGCTCCTGACGGAATTTTTGTCCGGAGGTTGTCAAAGCCAACAGCTCAGCCTGCCGAACTGAGCGAAGGGGGTGAGATCAGCATCCAGAAGCTGACGGTCCCGATGGCCCTGTTACCATGGCAGCCATCAAGGGTCGTAGGTGCTGCCAGGAACTCTGAGCAACCCAGCACGCAAGACTCAAAAGCTCAAGCTAGTTCCTATGCATGGTAGAAGGGGATCCGAAGCTACTTGAAAGACAACATCCTTCCTGACGATGATGTATCCGCTGACCGGGTAGTCAGATTGGCTAAAAGATACACACTGGTAGAAGGGGATCTCTACCAGTGTGGTGCCAATGGCATACTAATGCGGTGCATCACAAGGGGAGAAGGCTGCGAACTCCTCGCAGAAATCCATGGAGGCGAGTGTGGGAACCACGCGTCTTCCCGCACGCTGGTTGGTAAAGCCTTTCGGCATGGTTTCTACTGGCCTACAACACTCCAGGATGCAACTGAGCTGGTGAAGAAATGTGAAGCATGTCAATTCCATGCAAAGCAAATTCACACACCAGCTCAGCCCCTACAAATGATACCTCCTACATGGCCCTTCGCTGTGTGGGGGATGGACATCTTGGGACCTTTCCCAAGAGCCGTCGGAGGTTACAAGTTCCTGTACGTCGCCATTGATAAGTTCACCAAGTGGCCGGAAGCAACTCCAGTTGTGACAATCAACAGGCAAGCTGCTATCAACTTTTTGCAGTCCATTGTATGCAGATAAGGAGTCCCAAACAAAATCATCACTGATAATGGGACCCAATTCACAAGCTTTGCATTCCAAGGATATTGTGAAGACCTCGGCATACAAGTTTGCTACGCCTCCGTAGATCACCCAGCAAGCAATGGCCAAGCCGAGAGAGCAAATGCTGAAATCCTTAAAGGACTCAAGACGCGCACATATGAGCGCTTAAAAAACATGGGGCTAACTGGATTGAAGAGCTTCCGCCCACTTTATGGGCCAACAGGACATCTCCAAACCCGTCAACTGGAGAGACACCCTTCTTTCTGGTGTACGGAGCTGAAGCAATCCTTCCTCTGGAAATCACCATGGGTTCACTCCGGGTCCGGACCTTCGACGAAGCTGCGCAGGACCAGCTCCGGCGTGAAGACCTAGACCTCCTTGAGGAGAGAAGGTGCCAAGCAGCTGTTTAGAATGCCCGATATCGCCAAGCCCTACGGCATTATCATCAGCGGCATGTACACAACCGACAGCTTGAGGAAGGCGATCTGGTGCTACGGAGAATACAATCTAGAGAAGGGTTAAACAAACTCTCCCCCGGCTGGGAGGGACCCTTCCGAGTGATTAAAGTATCCCGACCCGGAAGCGTTCGCTTGGCTACCGAGGATGGGACACCTCTCCCAAATCCTTGGAACATCGAGCACCTCCGTAAGTTCTACACTTAATACCATGGAGGTGAGTCTTGAGTAACTTGAGGTGTATGTTATAGAGTCATTGTACAAAGTCGGGTAGTTCCTCTGGGAGAACAGCCGGACCTTCCCCGGAAGGTCCACAAAGTTCATGCAACACTTGTCACAGTCTCAGAACTAAAAGTGTGGCTAGCTACCCTGGGACAAACAAGAAATTAAACACGCTTAGCTTGGTTCCGTACCCTAAGAGTGTACTTGTTTCCCTTGTACCCCGGATCTATAATGAAAGACATCTTCAGGTGAAACAGACTCCACGTGCATTCATTTTGTACAGGCTCAACATTTTTATTTTTTATTTTTCTCTTCCTTGTCTATAACAAAGACGCGCAATTCTTAAAAAAATTTTAGTTTGACCGGTTCATATACGATTCGAGTTGTATTGTCTATTCTTTTAAATTCAAATATTGTTCATGGCTCACTCGCCTGAATGCCGCCAAGCCAATCTAGGGCCAGAGTGTGCTATCGACTTAGTCTGGTCAAGCACCCTAAGTACGCCACTCTACCTACACCCCGGCAGGCCGAAGTAAGGCGATTCCAAATACAATTGAATCCGGAAGAAAAGGCAACGCATTCGATTGTGTTTAGAATCACGTTTGACCTAAAACTTTCTCGAGAATTGTAAGTCGCGACGAAGTTAGAGGCAAGAAATGAATTTTACTATTTTTCTTGACTTCAGTGTGCAGGAAAAATAAAATACACGTTGATGGAGAAAAGCCGGAGCTAACAAAGCTCCGACTCCTCTAGATGGCTTGTAATCAATGTTAACAAGCATCACCGGAGCAACCAAGCCCCGGTAAAGCTAGGGGGGTCAGCCGTCGACGTAAAAGATGGTGAGAAGACCCCACAAGTGGAGTCTGCTGCCGACAACGTGTTGGCAAGAGTCAGTGCTGGAGCTACTAAGCTCCGACACCCCGAAGGACTAACTGTCGATGCCCTATGCGTTGATAGGGACTATTACCGGAGCTACTAAGCTCCGACGGTAGTCAGTTTGATCTCAGGGGGCCTTCACCATCAAAGACTTCGGACCTACGCTCTACAAGTTCGAAGAAAATGAGTCTTCAACAAAACATAATATCCTCTTGGTACATGTTCACAATCAAATTATGTACATCTACCAGGGGGCCAAGTGAAGACAAAAGTGTTGAAGACAAAAAGTGAAATTCACAAAAATTTGGGGATTTCATTCATTTGGAGACAAGGGATTACAAAATTGAGGAAGAAGAAGAGAGGATACAAGTGAGAACTACAAAGATGGTCCTAAACCCTATGGAAGAATTGGGCGACCTTCTGGGCAACCTCCGATACGTTGGCTCGGGCAGCTTCGCCTTCTCCTTCAACCGGACCTTCAAGCACCGGGTCCAGAGGAAATTGGGTATTCCTGCTGGTGTAGCACGTCAGCACATATTCTACGACGTTCTTCGCCAGGGATTGCCCCTCAACCTCCAATTGGTCTGCGATGACATCGCCCATCTTGGAGAGTTTGCTGCTGTAACACCCTAAATTTTCGCATCCTGCATTGCATACATGATCATGCATTAAACATTAGTAGGATAAAAGAAAAATAATAAAACATAAAAAATAGAGCATATATATACAAGTGTATGTAGCAAAAGAAGAAATAGAAAATAATAATTATATCCTAAAACCTGTAATAGGGAATAAGTATAAAAATAATAATAATAAAAATATATATAAATATATATAGCAATTATATATATAAAAAAATAATATAAATAATAAATATAAAATAATAATAATATATAAAAAGAAATATATAAATAAATTATATAATAATAAATATATATATAAAAAAATAAAATGAATAAGAAAAATAAAATAAATAAATAATATAAAATAAATAAATAAATAGTAATATGTTTAAAAAAAAGAAAAAAAACCAAAAGGGGACCGCTGGCCAGGCGGCCGAGCCAGCCCAGCCAGCCGGCCCCGACCCCCGTTGGGCACGTGCCCCAACGCCCGGCACGGGCCCCACCCCGCTACAGCCGCCAGGCGCCAGCGCCACGATCCCCGCGCGCGACCGCGCCCTCGAATCCCCCCCCCCCCCCCGCCGTACCGCGCTGGGCCCCCCCGCCTCCCACGCGCGCTCACGCGCGGCCGCCCGCCCCGGGGTCCCACCCTGCCGCCGCCTGCACCGGCGCCCTGCCCGAGCCAGCCGCCCACGCGCGCCCCACCCGCTGGCCGAGCCGCGCCGCGTGCCCCGCCGCCTGCGCCGGCTGGGCCCCGCCTGCCGCCTGCTGCTCACGCGCCCCGGCTCCCGACGCCCCGCCTCGATCGCCCCGCCGCCTAGGCCTCCGCGCCGACCGGCGCCCACGCCACCCTGCCGCCCGAGGCGCCGGGCCCCGCTCCCACGCCGCCTCCCGCTCCCGCCCCCCGATCCGATTTTCCCGCCGTCACGCGCCTCGGCCCCCACGCCCACACGCCGACCCGCGCGCCCACCCCGCCGCATGGGTCCCGCCTCCCACCAGCGCGCACGCGCGTCGCACGCCCCGCCTCCCGTACCGCGCGCTCCCACCCGGCCGACACGGAACCCCCGCCGCCCGCTCTCCCCCCCGCGCCTCCCGCGCGTTTCCCGCGCAACGCACGCGGCCCCGCTCCCGCGGAATCCCACGCCCGGCGCGATTTCCGCGCTCGGTCGCCTCGCCCCGGCCCCACGCAGCCCCCGCGCAGCACCCCGCGCTGGGCCCCTCCCCGCAGCGCCCGCGTAAGCGCCCAGCCCGCCCGATTTTCCCGCCTCCCGCATCGTAACCAACTAGACTACCGTGCCTATAAAAAGGACCGTAGGTCCTAGGTTTTTCCCCAATCCCAGAAGGCAGCCGCCGCCAACCACGAATAAAAAAAAAGGCCGCCGGTACAGAGAGGAAAAGGGCACCAGAGCTGCGCCGCCAGGAAAAGAAGGGGAAGAAAAGGAAGAAAAAAAAGAGGGGAAGAAGAGGAGGAAAAAGAGGAGGGTGCCACCGTCCGCCGGAGATCGTCGCCGTCGTCGTGCCGCTGAAGGACTGTTGCGCCATCCACTTCGTCTACGCGTCGCATTTGTTCCGCGACCATCAAGCCGTCAGATCTACGGTAGGATTCGTTCCCGATGCAAATTTTAGCGACCGTATTGAATCTAATAGATGTGAATTGATTTTTATTGCGTCGTATTTTTATTTTCAGCAGCATTAATTCTCGCTAAAACCCTCGTAAACCCGTATGAACACGTATGAACTAGTTACATCTAATTAATAGACAACCGTAGTTAATTAATTATTGCACCTTGCATGCATGCATATCATCGCGTGCTGATTAATGTGTGTGTATCATGTTGAATTGTATGTATTTTCTTGTATGTGTGATCACGAGTAGAGGGAAGTGCTCAAGAGATCGTGTACGAGGATTTCCAGAACCAAGACTTCGAAGCGCTTGAGCAACCCCATCCGCCGGAGCAAGGCAAGTGTCCTTGAAGCATATTGATCCTATTTTAAATTAAATGTTTTGGTTGCGAACTTGCATGCTTGTGTCAAATTGATGGGAATCCTATGGTAGGAAGTTTACTAGTTTTGTTTGACCACCCTTGTCACCTGGAATTTATGGTAGAGAGTCGGGAAGGGGTTTTACTTTTTGCTTCGCTTAATTAATTGGGATGGAAAAAGCGACACTACATATTTAATTATGCATCAATGATATTCTGGTTAATGTGAATTGGTCAACATGATGGGTGATCTAAGCAAGCCTGGTATGTGGATGGGTTGGATGTTATGGTGGTTTGCTTGCTTTAGATCTAAGGACCGGTTCATGCGAGAATAAGCCAGGACTACAGTGCCACCACGAGGCCAAGTATGGGTGCAGCGTAGCTGATTAATTAGGGCTTTGCTAGTGCTGTTTGGACCATTGTGGATGCTCGGGGAAGGGGTAGTCGGATTGGGTTTGTTGATGATTGGTGGGACTATCCTGGGATCCGAATGGCTCAAGAGGGGGCCCTTGGTTGAAGATGTGCTCAGTTGGAGGCATCGCCACCGGTGAAACCTCAGTGGGGTCTGAATAGGCTAGTAATCCCTTTGTAAAGGCTATTTTGTGATCTCTTGGCCATACACCAAAGGAAGTGTAATTGGCATAAAGGATGTTCTCTAGTCGCCGACGGGTGATGAAATCACGAACCCGTGGGTAAAGAGGTACAAACTCTGCAGAGTTAATTAAAACTATCATGATAGCCGTGCTCCCGGTTATGAGCGCCTAGATGACCTACATGATTAGAGGGAATTTGGTAATGGGATGGTTATTGGAATGGTTATGATTGGTTTATGGTTATGGGTTGGTAATGATTATGGTTTATGGATTATGGTCATGGATATGAATTTGAGTTATGGTAATTGGACATGGATAATGGTGATGTTGGCAATAAATGGATATGGTTTATATTTTGTTAATATGATGGTTATGATGGGATTGTTTCACATAGACATAATATATTGCTTTTCAAATGTTTTACTGTACTTTTCAGCACTTAGCCATTATTATTGTCATCATTTGAATCAGCCACATGTCATACTTTCCACACTTGCTGAGTACGACATGTACTCACTCTTGCAATCCCCCCCAACAGTTGCAGGTCAGAATTGTGAGTTTAATGGCGATAATGCGGAGTTCTAGGCCGTGTCTACCGTCAACTTTGCCTGTGGTGTTGCAAGGAGCTGCGCTATCCCTTTTGCTTAGTTTGCTTTGTTGTTTAATTAGTTTATTTCCGCTGCATTAGTTGAACTTATCATTAATATACATTAGAGCTTGTATTTGAGGATATAATGAATTATGTAATAAGAGTACTTATTTATTAATTTGAGCTGTGGTAATTATCTGTTTATCAATTGTGAATCACTCGTGTATGTGTGTTGAACATCCTGGGCACACATATGCGTTAGCTTGGTTCAGTTTTCGGAACCGGGCGTCACAGATTGGTATCAGAGCCAGGTTGACCGTAGGACGCAGCCTAGATAGAATGGACACTTTAGAGCACATAGGAGCACTCAGGAATCGATGTGTTTTTGCTTGGAGTGCTGTTTGCTATATATATATATATATATTGTTTGCTTGTGTGCTTAATAGAGGATTTTGGGATGCCTTAGCATTGCCATGTCCACCTAGGCTAGTGTAGCTAGCTGTTTAGCTTCATATCCCTTGATGCATATAGTTGGGGACGTTTCTAAATTCTTACCTATTGCTTTTCTCTAGATGGTGAGGACTCGCAACCAGAGGGATGCCAATGATGAGGAGGAGAACAATGGAGTACCCCAGAACAACAATGGACAAGGACCTGCTCATGGAGCTATCAACATTGAACAACTATTGGCTATGCAAAACCAACTCATGCAGACCATGATACAGACCATGGGACAGCTGCAGGCTGGCAATATCAACAATCAGCCCCACATGCCTCCACTGCCACCCCCGCCTCCTCATGACCGATTGGGAGAGTTTATGAGGACTAGGCCGCCAACCTTTGCTCAAGCTGCTGACCCTATGGACGCTGATGATTGGCTCAAGTCTGTGGAGAAGAAGCTAGCTATTGTCCAATGTAGTGACTGGGAGAAGGTCTTATTTGCTTCTCATCAACTCGTTGGAGCAGCTGCAGATTGGTGGGATGCTTATTGCAATGCTCATGAGAACCAAGAAAGAATCACTTGGGTCGAATTCAAGGAGAGTTTCCGCTCTCATTATGTGCCAGAAGGTGTTATGATCTTGAAGAGACAAGAATTCGAGAACTTACGACAAGGAAGATCAAGCGTGAGTGAATATCTCAATAAGTTCACTCAACTCTCAAGATATGCGCCTGAGGATGTTAGTCGGGACAGCCGGAAGCAATATTTGTTCATAAGGGGCTTGAACAATGAGATCCAAGTGCAACTACTCAACTGCGATTATGCAAATTTTCAGAAGCTTGTGGACAAAGCAATTGTGGTTGAGAACAAGATCCGTGAGATGGAGCAGGAAATCAAGAGGAAGGCGCCATATCAAGGACAGCAACAAGGAAGTAATGTGCGCCCTCGCCTTGCACCACCCAATGCACCCTATTATAGCTCTTCTATTCCTGCTCAGCGCCGTGGTTATGCACCACACCCAACTCAGTTTGTGCAGCAGCGCCCTGTCATGCAAGCAATGCCTTATGCACCTCGTGCTGATTTTCCTGGAGCCAATGTTCAAAACCAAGCTCGTCCCAATAATTCTGGTGGAGTTAAGAGGTGCTATACTTGTGGAGAAGCTGGACACTTTGCAAATCAATGTCCTAAGTCAGGCCTTGGTCAAAGAAGCAATGCGCCAAGGCAAAACCCAAGACCTAATGGAGGACAGCCACACGGAAGCCGTGGACAGCAGAATTTTGCTCGTGGCAACGTGAACCATGTCTCTACGGTGGATGCTCAACAAGCGTATGACGTGGTCATTGGTATGTTTCTCGCCAACTCCAACCCGCGACTATGTTATTTGATTCTGGAGCATCGCATTCATTCATTGCATCGAAGTATGTTGCCAAGTATAGTTTTCCCATCTCTTATATGAAGTTTACTCTATTGGTTAAGTCTCCTGGAGGAGAGATGAGGACAAATATAGTATGTTCAAAAGTAAGCCTTAGAATAAGGGGGGTAGACTTCTCCGCCAACCTCATTGTTTTGGATTCACAAGGAATAAGAGAATTCGTTGGTGTCAAGTGCAATGGGACCACCATACAAAAGCTGAGGCTACATGGGAACGTGAAGAAGACTTGAAGGCAGAATTCCCGCATCTTTTCTCCACGCTATCGAATCTCGAGGGCGAGATTCACTTTAAGGGGGGTAGAATTGTAACACCCTAAATTTTCGCATCCTGCATTGCATACATGATCATGCATTAAACATTAGTGGGATAAAAGAAAAATAATAAAACATAAAAGATGGAGCATATATATACAAGTGTATGTAGCAAAAGAAGAAATAGAAAATAATAATTATATCCTAAAACCTGTAATAGGGAATAAGTATAAAAATAATAATAATAAAAATATATATAAATATATCTATAGCAATTATATATATAAAAAAATAATATAAATAATAAATATAAAATAATAATAATATATAAAAATAAATATATAAATAAATTATATAATAATAAATATATATATATATATAATAAATAAAATGAATAAGAAAAATAAAATAAATAAATAATATAAAATAAATAAATAAATAGTAATATGTTTCAAAAAAAAGAAAAAAAACCAAAAGGGGACCGCTGGCCAGGCGGCCGAGCCAGCCCAGCCAGCCGGCCCCGACCCCCGCTGGGCACGCGCCCCAACGCCCAGCACGGGCCCCACCCCGCTGCAGCCGCCACGGTCCCCGCGCGCGACCGCGCCCTCGAATCCCGCCCCCCCCCCCTCGCCGTACCGCGCTGGCCCCCCGCCTCCCACGCGCGCTCACGCGCGGCCGCCTGCCCCTGGGTCCCACCCTGCCGCCGCATGCACCGGCGCCCTGCCCGAGCCAGCCACCCACGCGCGCCCCACCCGCTGGCTGAGCCGCACCGCGTGCCCCGCCGCCTGCGCCGGCTGGGCCCCGACTGCCGCCTGCCGCTCATGCGCCCCGGCTCCCGACGCCCCGCCTCGATCGCCCCGCCGCCTAGGCCCCCGCGCCGACCGGCGCCCACGCCACCCCGCCGCCCGAGGCGCCGGGCCCCGCTCCCACGCCGCCTCCCGCTCCCGCCCCCCGATCCGATTTTCCCGCCGTCACGCGCCTCGGCCCCCACGCCCACACGCCGACCCGCGCGCCCACCCCGCCGCCTGGGTCCCGCCTCCCACCAGCGCGCACGCGCGCTGCACGCCCCGCCTCCCGTACCGCGCGCTCCCACCCGGCCGACACGAAACCCCCGCCGCCCGCTCTCCCTCCCGCGCCTCCCGCGCGTTTCCCGCGCAACGCACGCGGCCCCGCTCCCGCGGAATCCCACGCCCGGCGTGATTTCCGCGCTCGGTCGCCTCGCCCCGGCCCCACGCAGCCCCCGCGCTGGGCCCCTCCTCGCAGCGCCCGCGTAAGCGCCCAGCCCGCCCGATTTTCCCGCCTCCCGCATCGTAACCAACTAGACTACCGCGCCTATAAAAAGTACCGTAGGTCCTAGGTTTTTCCCCGATCCCAGAAGGCAGCCGCCGCCAACCACGAATAAAAAAAGGCCGCCGGTACAGAGAGGAAAAGGGCACCAGAGCTGCGCCGCCAGGAAAAGAAGGGGAAGAAAAGGAAGAAAAAAAAGAGGGGGAGAAGAGGAGGAAAAAGAGGAGGGTGCCACCGTCCGCCGGAGATCGTCGCCGTCGTCGTGCCGCCGAAGGACTGCTGCGCCATCCACTTCGTCTACGCGTCGCATTTGTTCCGCGACCTTCAAGCCGTCAGATCTACGGTAGGATTCGTTCCCGATGCGAATTTTAGCGACCGTATTGAATCTAATAGATGTGAATTGATTTTTATTGCGTCGTATTTTTATTTTCAGCAGCATTAATTCTCGCTAAAACCCTCGTAAACCCGTATGAACACGTATGAACTAGTTGCATCTAATTAATAGACAACTGTAGTTAATTAATTATTGCACCTTGCATGCATGCATATCATCGCATGTTGATTAATGTGTGTGCATCATGTTGAATTGTATGTATTTTCTTGTATGTGTGATCACGAGTAGAGGGAAGTGCTCAAGAGATCGTGTACGAGGATTTCCAGAACCAAGACTTCGAAGCGCTTGAGCAACCCCATCCACCGGAGCAAGGCAAGTGTCCTTGAAGCATATTGATGCTATTTTAAATTAAATGTTTTGGTTGCGAACTTGCATGCTTGTGTCAAATTGATGTGAATCCTATGGTAGGAAGTTTACTAGTTTTATTTGACCACCCTTGTCACCTGGAATTTATGGTAGAGAGTCGGGAAGGGGTTTTACTTTTTGCTTCGCTTAATTAATTGGGATGGAAAAAGCGACACTACATATTTAATTATGCATCAATGATATTCTGGTTAATGTGAATTGGTCAACATGATGGGTGATCTATGCAAGCCTGGTATGTAGATGGGTTGGATGTTATGGTGGTTTGCTTGCTTTAGATCTAAGGACCGGTTCATGCGAGAATAAGCCAGGACTACAGTGCCACCACGAGGCCAAGTATGGGTGCGGCGTAGCTGATTAATTAGGGCTTTGCTAGTGCTGTTTGGACCATTGTGGATGCTCGGGGAAGGGGTAGTCGGATTGGGTTTGTTGATGATTGGTGGGACTACCCTGGGATCCGAATGGCTCAAGAGGGGGCCCTTGGTTGAAGATGTGCTCAGTTGGAGGCATCGCCACCGGTGAAACCTCAGTGGGGTCTGAATAGGCTAGTAATCCCTTTGTAAAGGCTATTTTGTGATCTCTTGGCCATACACCAAAGGAAGTGTAATTGGCATAAAGGAGGTTCTCTAGTCTCCGACGGGTGATGAAATCACGAACCCGTGGGTAAAGAGGTACAAACTCTGCAGAGTTAATTAAAACTATCATGATAGCCGTGCTCCTGGTTATGAGCGCCTAGATGACCTACATGATTAGAGGGAATTTGGTAATGGGATGGTTATTGGAATGGTTATGATTGGTTTATGGTTATGGGTTGGTAATGGTTATGGTTTATGGATTATGGTCATGGATATGAATTTGAGTTATGATAATTGGACATGGATAATGGTGATGTTGGCAATAAATGGATATGGTTTATATTTTGTTAATATGATGGTTACGATGGGATTGTTTCACATAGACATAGTATATTGCTTTTCAAATGTTTTACTGTACTTTTCAGCAATTAGCCATTATTATTGTCGTCATTTGAATCAGCCACATGTCATACTTTCCACACTTGCTGAGTACGACATGTACTCACTCTTGCAATCCCCCCCAATAGTTGCAGGTCAGAATTGTGAGTTTAATGGCGATAATGCGGAGTTCTAGGCCGTGTCTACCGTCAACTTTGCCTGTGGTGTTGCAAGGAGCTGCGCTATCCCTTTTGCTTAGTTTGCTTAGTTGTTTAATTAGTTTATTTCCGCTGCATTAGTTGAACTTATCATTAATATTCATTAGAGCTTGTATTCGAGGATATAATGAATTATGTAATAAGAGTACTTATTTAATAATTTGAGCTGTGGTAATTATCTGTTTATCAATTGTGAATCACTCGTGTATGTGTGTTGAACATCCTGGGCACACATATGCGTTAGCTTGGTTCAGTTTTCGGAACCGGGCATCACAGCTGCCTGCCGAGCTCAACGTCTGCAATGCCAGGTCCGACTCCGGCTCCGGATCATCCGGGCACACGGGGCTGAAGCCCATCAGTGTCAGCGCGTCGTTGGCCTGGCCCAGGAACTCCCAAATCTGTAGGGAGTCCGCAGTCCTCAAGCCCTTCATTTCTTCCAGGGATCTTCTGGCTGCCACCAGTTCAGAATTCTCGCGGGCGAGGCGCTCAACTTCTTTAGCGTTTTGCTGAATCTTCTCAGCAACCCGCTTTTCGAGTTTTCCGAGCTCCTCCTCCCGGAGGTGGATCTTGTTCCGGCGGTCGACCAGGTATTTCTCTCTGCCCCTCACTTTCTTCTCCCTGGCGGTAAGAGCACACTCTTGCTCGTAGAGTTCCTGCCCTCGCACCCAAGCCTTCTCCTCCTCCTCTATGCAGCGCTCTTCCAATTTCTTGGCGCGCTCCTCAAGGCCCTTGTCAGCCAGAGCCACCTTCTCGGAGAGCTCCTCCTCCCTCCTCAGGACGTCATCCCGCAGCTCTAGGAGTTTCTGCTCTTCATCTTCGAGCCGTTTCTCCCTCTCTTCAAGTGCCTCTCGGCGCTTGATGAGTGTAGTGTTAATGGCCTCAAGCCTTTCGTGGCATTCATCGGCCGCACTATTGGCTGCTTTGGCCTGATCGTAGATCTCCCGGGATTGAGCGTCGAGGGCGCGAGTCATACTCTCCCTGTCATCCAATAATTTACCCCAATACTCCAGGCGGACTTTCTCCCGTTTGATCTACTCTTTGTCATCTGCTAGCCTTGACTACGCCAGCTTTGTCTCGAAGTAGAGCCGGTTACGCCACCTTCTAAGGGTTTGGCGCTCCTCTTCAAGAGCCTTGCTGTCGTGGAAGAAGTCCAGTTGAACTTGACGCAGACTGGAACATGCGTTCTCAATGGACAGTGACAACGGGATAGGTTCCGGACCTGCTGGGGTCTCCCCCGCTGGTTCCAGTGGGATTTCAGATACAAAAATTGGGTCCCACTCCACAAGAGTGGTCCCCTGTGTGTCCATGGCACTAGGGCCGTCCTCCGGGATGGCCTCAGTCGCCATCAAGGAGGGCCCCGCTGCCAGGTCTTCATTCACCCCCTCAGACAGGGGGCCAGCGACTTCACCAGGGCACTCCGGCTCAGCCGTGGGTACCTCCGACGTCATCACTTCCGGAGCAGGGGCCGCTTCTGGCTCCGGCCTTGGCACCTCCTCCAATGGGGGCTCGAGCTCCGACACTTCTGTATCAACCGGCTCGGGAGCCGGAAGATCTTCATCTTCAATCGGCCCTGCAGCCAGAGCTCCAGCAACTACCAGCTCTGCGGTCGGTGCTTCTGAGGTAGCCGGCTCAACCGCCGGGACTTCCTCAACATCCGGCATGCACGCCGGGATTTCAATCACCTCTGGCTCGACCGCCGGAGCTTCGACACTTTTCGGCTCTAGGGCCTGAATCACAGCTTCTTCCGGCTCAACGACCGGAGCTTCCATCATCTCAGCACCAGGACCCGGAGCTTCAACCTCCAGGATAGGTGCCGCTGGCGCATCTTCACTCCCACGGTTCAGCGCTACCACGGGAGCCTCTGGGGATGAGTCGAGGTCCATGACCACGACAGCTGGCGCCGGAGCTGTCACAGCTTCAGCCACCGCTTGGGGCAGCACTGGGACAGGAGCAGAAGCTTCCACCCTCACGGCTTCAGCCGCTGTGGCTGAGGGTGGAGCCTCACTCCCCTTCTTGGGGACGCTGCAGATGATGAACGAAGAAACTTAAAAAATAGTTACTACAATTAAAACAACTATCCAAGGTAAAGATTAAAAATTACCTTGGGAGGCTTCCGCACCAGCTTGCGCGAAATCTTTTTCCCCGGCGTTCTGGGCTGGTCATAACCGGCGTGGAAGCTCCGGAAGGCCCCCCGGAACTCGTTGCGGCCACGGGTGTTTCCCGAGTCGAGGCCCCCCTCGATCGGGAAGAACCCCCGGACCTAGAGGCCTCAACCGGCCTAGGTGCTGGAGTCGCATGCCCGGAGCTAACACCCCGGGAGGACCCCACTGCGGGAACAGTCGCGCCCCGGGAAGACCCCACTACGGGAACAGTCGCCGCAGTTGTAGAAGACCTTCCCCTCTGGGGAGAAGGAGCCGACGCAGAAGTAGCGGGCCTGACGGACCTTCCGTCAGCGTACTGCAGCTTCCTCTTCCGGCTCACGGGTTCATCCGCCAGCTCCTTGCCCTTGCCGACGACCTCTTCCCTCGGCTTCGGAGCAGGGTCGGAGCCATCCTCGGGCATTCCAGGGATCGCTACCCTGGTGGTTGATCTTCTCTCGACGACACCAAGGTCGTCAAGCACGGGCATCTTCCGCCAGAGCTCCCTGCTGAACTCCACTTCCACGTTCAGAGGAAGAAAAGCTAATGGTGGAGTCAAGTCGTCACTATCAACGTCGATACCGTGCTGGAACTTCTTGATGTGGAACTCCAAGGTTTTCCCCATCATGTTGGACATCAGCCCGGTCTCGACCCGGTCGTCGTCCATCACGCTGTTGAGGGCCCATGCGAGTTTCTCTCTCCTCTTCAACGGCGCCCATGTGTTGACCAAGAAGTTGCAAAACACCGCCTGAGGAGTCAATCCTCCCTCCACGCATTGGCGGATCCTGGTCAAAGCAGGGTTGAAGGCTTCCACCAGCACCGGAGCTTCACTCCAGATTGTCGTGTCGATGCTGGGAAGGCCTTCAGGCAGCTCCAGCCTCTCGTGCTCCTCCACCCGGACGACTATCCAGTCCTTCTTCGAGTCATCCCACTTCCCATAGGGAAATGACCGGAGGTACTTGAATGGGCACTTCTTGCGCTTCACGAAGTAGTAGAAGCTGAGGTACTCATTGCTCCTGCCGGTGGTATGGACGGTGAAGAAGGTCCGGAAGAGTTCAATGCAGGGGGGGATGCCCACCCACATCTCACAGAAGTGGACGAAAATGGACACAAGAAGAATGGAGTGGGGTTCGAGATGATACAACTGCAGACCATAGAAGTCTAGCAGCATTAAGAAAAAAGGAAGAAAAAGGTGGGATCAACCCCACCATGGCCTACGAGGAGAAGTACACCATTTCGCCGTCGTGCTCCTTCTTAAACGGGAGCTCTCCACCGGCGCGGACCGAGCGGTTGAAGAAGTCCGAGGACCATCCCATGAGGGCCCGGACCTTCTTCATGTCGCCGTCGGTCTTCAAGCGACTCTCACGGAGACCCAACTCCATCGCGGCACGACTAGGCACGAGAAGAAAAGCGAAGCACAAGTTGGGAGTTTGAGCGCAAGATCAGATGGGAGGCGTAAAGAGCCCCAAACGGTGCGCGCTTTCCTTCTTAAGTAAACCCTCGCGACGCTTGGATGGAAACCGCAGAGAAGTCGAAGATTTCACTCAAAAATTCCACCCAGCCGATGACAAGAGGGCCCGGGACTACCCCGACGATCAAGTCGAGGTTCTTACCTAGGCGAACGGTTGCCATCATGAGGCGGGAAACCCGAAGGCGGCGACCTGACAAGGCGCGCGGAACCGATACGATTTTTGTATCGGGAACCGACGACCTTCAATTGCGTGAGATCCGCACGCCAAAGATCTCACCTGCCGCACACGGGATATGCCACGCGGCGAAGATTTAACTCCGAACCATCGCCAACGGCACAACCGAAGACCTTTGAAGACTCAGTTCAAAAGTCGAAGGATGGACCCACCTCCGGTGGAACAACTTCATCCAAGGGGTCTTCCCCGGAGGTGGGCCCAGGGGGCCACTGTCGGTACCCTGGGTACCATATACCCCTTGGGATTGCAAAGATATCAAGGGAAAGTCAACCTCTTCATTTGAAGACCTTCGGAGGCCCACATGTCAGACATGTCCGGACCCGCTTCTCCAACATGGTTAGCCCCAGGGTCGCCACGTGTACTATCAAACCGGAGCTACCGCCCGCAAGGGTGGAAGCTCCGAACTAAGTACCGAAGTGGCATCCCTGGACCTAACCCCAGACCGAGGGAAGCTCCGGTGCTGACACGTGTCGGCTAACCCCGGAACTATCTATTCTCCACAGTGTGCTCCTGTGCTGCCACGTGTCCAACCGTCGGATCTTCCCCTCTAACCTCCTGAAGACCCCGCAACGGCTCTGGATCTTCAAAGGGGAATCGAGGACTTCAAGACCCGATTATGTGTCATTAATACTATATTAATGACACTTAATCGGACGACCTTAATACTAGTAACGGTGCTGTCAAAGCCCATTACACGGTCATTAAGGGCAATTAAACGTGTTGAAGAGGTATCAACACTAGTAAACGCCGGGGCCACATGTCGGGCCAGGCTAATTTGTGACGGCCTGCCCTTATACTGTAAAAGGACTTGGACAGACCAACGACGTTTACAGACAAGGGGAGATAGACGTTGAGACACGCTCGAGAGACGTTCAGACACACTGACACACTTGCTACATCCAATACAACATCAACACATCCCGTGGAGTAGGGTATTACGCTCAGGCGGCCCGAACCACGTAAACTCTTGTGTCTCCTGTGTCATTTACAATTCACCTTCTTGAATCTCCGCGCGCCCACACCGAACATCAAACTCCTTTAACACTTTAGTAGTGTCGGAAGATGTGCCGGTTCCAAATCACCGACACACTCATTTCTTAGTTCCCATGTTGCAAGCAAACTTTCTGGTGTTTCACCTCTGCAACAGCCTCTATCTGTCTCAGTTGCAAATGGTCATAAATTGGTGTGTTGTTCTCAGATTCATCAGGCCACTTGGTTCACTCAGAGCTGTTCATTTACCTCTGACCTTTGCATTTTACCATTGCACTGCTATGATCTGATTATTGGCATGGAATGGTTGGAACGATTTAGCCCCATGGAAGTACATTGGAAGCAAAAATGGATGAAAATTCCTTATAATGGGTCTACTACTCTTGTACAAGGCTGCCTTGGTGAACTTCCTTCTGAAACTGTAATACAAGTTCTATCATTAGAAGCAGAACCCAAACTGCTGAACACGGACAGCTTACACCCTGCCATCAGAACCATTTTGCTTGAATTCATTGATCTTTTTACAGTGCCCACAGACCTACCTCCACCTAGAAGCTGTGACCATTCCATACCTCTTATACAGGGTGCATCACCCTTCAATATCAGACAATACAGGTATCCCCCAAAACTGAAATCTGAGATTGAAGCTCAAGTCAGAGATATGCTCGAGAAAGGATTGATTCAACCAAGCTCTAGTGCCTTTAATTCACCTGTATTGCTAGTCAAGAAAAGGACAAATCATGGAGGTTTTGTGTAGACTTTAGACACCTCAATGCTCTGACAATCAAAAGGCAGTTTCCAATTTCTATTATGGAAGAAATATTTTATGAGCTAGCTGCTGCCAAATGGTTCACCAAGCTTGACTTGTGGTCTGGATTCCATCAAATTAGGCTGCAACCTGGTGAAGAACCTAAAACAGCATTCTCAACTCATCAAGGCCATTTTGAATTCAAGGTGTTGGCATTTGGACTAACTGGGGCTCCTGCCACATTTCAAGGTGCCATGAACAGCACTCTTGCCCCCCTCTTAAGGAAGTGTGTGATAGTGTTCTTTGATGATATACTCATCTATAGCTCCACTTTTGAAGACCACTTATTCCACCTCAGGCAAACACTCTCTCTGCTGTAGACTGATAAATGGAAGATCAAGTACTCCAAATGCACCTTTGCAAGAACCAAATTTCCTACCTGGGGCATATCATCAGTTCTGAGAGCATTGCAACTGACCCAGGGAAGATTTCTACCATTGTTAACTGGCCAGTTCCTCAAAACCTCAAATGACTCAGAGGGTTTCATGGCATTGCTGGGTACTACAGGAAATTTATTCCAGAACTTTGGTATCATTTCCAAGCCTCTTACTACACCCCTGAAGAAAAACACACCCTTTGTCTGGACAACAGCACCTGTTCTATCATTGCCCAACTCTAACATTCCCTTTTGTATTGAAACTGATGCCTCTGCTCAGGGTGTTGGAGCAGTATTAATGCAGAATGGACACCCAATCGTCTACATCAGCAAACCTCTAAGCCCTAAAACATTGGGGCTTTCTACTTATGAAAAAGAATACCTAGCAATCCTTATGGCAGTTGATCAGTGGAGGCCTTATCTCCAATTTGATGAGTTTCTCATTAAGACAGATCAAAGAAGTTTGTCTCACTTATCTGATCAAAGGCTCCACACTCCATGGCAGCAGGAAGTATTTACTAAACTGCTAGGTCTTCAATACAAGATCCTTGACAAGGCAATAAAAACAGAGCTGCAGATGCTCTCTCACGAAGACCTCACTCTGAACTTCAAGCACTGGTAACATTTGTTTCTCAACCTTCTTGGCTTACTGATGTGGTTAACAGCTACACTTCAGACATACAAGCCCAGAACTGGATAGTCTTCCTCTCTGTCAACCCCAACTTTGTTCCCCATACAGCCCTGCAACAGGGAGTACTCCGAGGAAAAGGAAAAATTTGGATTGGAGCAGAAAAAAACTTGCAGAGGCAAGTCATATCTTCACTTCATGACAGTCCCTTTGGGGGTCACTCAGGGACACCTGTGACAATCATAAGGATTAAGCAGTCTTTTGCCGGGCAAGGACTTAAAAAATTTGTCACTGAATACGTTCAAACTTGCTCAATCTGCCAGCTGTTAGAGATATAAGGATTATTTGTATTTTCCCCTTTGCATAGGGGCTTTTCTGCATATTTGTAATCTCTTGTACCTCTATTTATAGTGGCCTCTGGCCCTCATAATAAGAGAAGCCCATAATTCATAATATGGTATAGAGCCATCAAATTAGTTTTTTTTTTACCCTAGCCGCCACCATCGGCGGCCGCTCCTCTCTGCGGTTTCCGCCGGATCCCGCGTCTTTGGATCTCGGCTCTTCTACTTTTTTACGGTCGCCAGAGCGTCTGTCGTTGTCATCGCTGCTGCGCTCGCCACTTGGAGTCGTGGGTGTCGTGCCTGCTTCCTCTGTTCCTGGTTGCTGTGCCTGTTTCGTTGTGGGTGTCGTGCCTGCCTCTGCCTGCTTGGATCACGTGGGTGCTGCTTGCTTCTAGTATCACGTGGCTGCTGCCTGCTTCCAGTCAAGTGTGATCACGTGGGTGCACTCGTAGGTGCTGCCTGCTTCCGTGACTGCTGGCCCGATCGTCGGTCCTCAAGCCGCCGCCGTTTCCGCTCGGTTGTAACGAGTGCTAGTTCCAGCGGCTAGGTCTTCTCGGTTAAAAAAAAAAGAAAAAAAAAAAGAAAAAAACTGCAACTCGCGCCGCTTTGTCTCCTGCGTTCTCGCCGTCGCCCGCCGCTGCTTACTTTGCGCTTTAGCCGTCGCCTGTCATCTCGTCACGATGACTTCTTCGTCGAGCGGGGTTCCGATTGTGCGGTGTCCGGTGATTTTTAATGGCACTAATTACCGCGACTGGGTTCCTCGTATGCACCTGCACATGCGTGATCTATGACTCTGGGAGTATCTCACAGGTGATCTTCAATGCCCGCCTTGCTCTGCGGTTCCTTCTGAGCCTGCTATTTCAGATAAGGCTACTGATGATGATAAGATGAAGCTGGAGGAGGATTATCAGACTCGTCCGTCTGCGTATCAGGCTCACTACAACTTATACATAACTTGGTTAGATGATGATGCTCGAGCTGCTGCTATTCTTGCTTCTAGTATGGAGGATCGTATTGCTGCAGACATAGTTGATTTTGAGCACACACATCAGATGTGAGATTTTCTGCGTTCTCATTACGAGCCTACTGGACAGTCTACCTACCTTGCTGCTATTTGTCAGGAGCAACTGTTACGGTAGGGGGATGCCACAGTGGAGGAGTTCTTCGGTCAGATGTATGCTACCTGGCGTCAGCTTGATGCTCTTGGTCCTCGATTGTATACATATACTTGTCATTCCTGTCAGAGTCAGAAGGCTGCACTGGAGCTTCGACGCACTTATGACTTCCTGACACGTCTTCGTTACGAGTTTGAGCCTCTTTGTGCTCAACTGCTTGCTCGTCATCCCTGTGTCTCCCTTATGGACGCTTTGACAAGTGTTCATAATGAAGATACTCGTCTTTAGGTTGCTGGTTTGTTACGGTCTTCTTCAGTTTTGGTTGCACGCTCTTTGACACTGAGTCACACTACTCCTTCAACGACAGTACCGTCTTCAGCTGTTCTATCTTCTACTTCAAGGGGACGTGGTGCTCCTCGCTGTGACTATTGTGGTAAAGATAATCATGTAGAAGCATATTGTTTCAAGAAGAGGAAGGCTCATGCTCGTCGTACTTCACAGACTGCTGGTGGTGCTAGTACTGGAGGATCTCAGGAGAGTTCTGCTACTGCAGATACACAAATACTCATGCTTCTTCGTCGCCTCGCCTCCTCCACACCATCGGGAGCTGCTGGTTCTGTGACTCAGCTTTCTGCACCTTCAAGTACTGCTGCTGCTTCTTCGTCTTCCACTGAGGGACCACCTTCCACTTCTGCTTCAGGTACTTGTCCATGAATTCTTGATTCCAGTGCTTCATTTCATATGACTCCTTATCATACCAGTTTGACTTCTTTAAGTCCCTCATATCGTTCTTCCACTGTTCATACTGCCGATGGTTCTCCTCTTTCCGTCGTTGGACAAGGCACTCTTTTATTTGACTCCTTTGTTGTTCCTGATGTTTCCGTTGTTCCTGGACTAACAATGCATCTCATATCTGTTGGTCAACTTACTGATAATGATTGTCGAGTGATTCTTGATCATGATCTTTGTTAGGTCCAGGATCGTCGCATGGGTCGCCTAGTTGGTATTGGCCCTCGTCGTCGTGATTCACAGCGTCTTTGGGAGCTTGCCTGGCTTCATCTTCCTTCCGCTATGCTTGCCAGTTCACCCGGCTCCAGTCTTGCTGCTCTGTCCGTGTTGACATCTGCTCAATGGAATCATCGTCTGGGTCATATTTGTGGTTCTTGTCTGTCCATCCTAGTTTGTCGTGGTCTCTTAGGATTAGTCTCTAGTTTTGAGTCTTTAGCTTATTGTCAGGGTTGTCGATTAGGAAAGCAGATTCGACTTTCTTATTATTCGAGTAAGTCAGTTTTTGAGCGTCCTTTTGATCTTGTTCATTTGGATGTATAGGGGACCTGTACCTTTTGTTTCAAAAGGCGGACATAAATACTATATCATTTTTATAGATGATTTTCTCACCACACTTGGATTTACTTTATAAAACATTGTAGTGAGGCGTTATCTATCTATAAGTACTTCTCGACGATGATCTGCACTCAGTTTGACACCCCTATTCGTATTTTTCGAGCTGATTCCGCTGGAGAGTACTTTTCTGATGCTCTTACTCAGTTTCTTTCTGAGCAAGGTACTCTTGCTCAGTTTTCTTGTCCTGGTGCTCATTCTTAGAATGGCATTGCTGAGCGTAAGCATCATCATCTTCTTGAGACAGCTCATGCTCTCATGATTGCTTCCTCTGTTCTGCCTCATTTTTGGGTTGAGGCAGTCTCTACTGCCACTTACTTGATTAACATTCAGCCTTCGTCTGCATTTAGAGGGGTGGTTCCTTTTGAGCGTCTTATGGGTAAGACGCCTGACTACACCAATCTTCGTCTTTTTGGTTGTGTGTGCTACGTGCTGCTCGCACCTCGTGAGCGCACCAAGCTGAATGCTCAGTCGGTCGAGTGTGTCTTCCTTGGGTACAGTTCGGAGCATAAGGGGTATCGTTGTTGGGATCCTGTTAGTCGACGGATGAGGACTTCATGGGATGTTGTTTTTGATGAAACACGTCCTTTCTATCCTCGTCCTTCTTCTGATACTTCTTCTGTATCTGTGGTCGATCCCCTTTCGTTTCCGTTCCTTCGAGATGCTCCTGTTACTAGTGTACCAACCTCACACTCGGTGCCGCATCCCATGATTCCTTCTTCTTCGGAGTCTGCTTCTTTGGTTCCTGATTATACTTTGAAGGCTCTTGTGACACAGGTCTATACTCAACGAGTTGTCTCTCCTTCAGACATACCAGCTCCTTCTGATGAGCCATCTACTCCGGTTGGGTCACTTTATGATCCATCTTCTCCGGCTCAATCTGCCTCTTCTGGGACGTCCTCTTCTCTTGAAGAATCATCTTCTTCTGATGATTCTTCTCCTGAGCAGAATTTTGGATGTGGTCATTATCCTCGCCAGCCTCCTGATCGGTATTCTCCTTCTAGCTTTGCTGCTGCTGCTGTTCTTCCTGAGCCGGCTACGTATCATGATGATGTTCCTCATCCAGAATGGCAACATGCGATGGCTGAGGATATTGCTGCTCTTGAGCGCACAAGCACGTGGGAACTTGTGCCCTGTCCCCCACGTGTTCGCCCGATCACGTGTAAGTGGGTCTATAAGGTTAAGACTTGCTCTGATGGTTCACTTGAGCGGTATAAGGCTCTATTAGTCGCTCGTGGCTTCCAGCAGGAACATGGTCGTGACTATGATGAGACTTTTGCTCTCGTCGATCACATGACCACTGTTCGCACTCTGCTTGCTGTGGCCTCTGTTCGTGACTGATCCATCTCTCAGCTTGATGTGAAGAATGCCTTTCTTAATGGTGAATTGCGTGAGGAGGTTTATATGCAGCCACCACCTGGGTATTCTGTTCATGAGGGTATGGTTTGTCGTCTTCGACGTTCTCTTTATGGTCTTAAGAAGGCTCCTCGTGCTTGGTTTCAGCGTTTTGCGTCTGTGGTCACTGCTGCTGGTTTCTCTGCCAGTGCTCATGATCCCGCGCTTTTTGTACACACTTCGTCTCATGGACGCACTGTTCTTCTTCTCTATGTTGATGACATGATCATCACCGGAGACGATTCTGAGTACATAGCCTTTGTAAAGGCCCGTCTCAGCGAGCAATTTTTTATGTCTGATCTTGGTCCTCTTCGCTACTTTCTTGGGATTGAGGTTTCCTCCTCTTCTGGGGGAATTTTTCTGTCTCAGGAGAAGTACATTCAGGATCTTCTTGATCAGGCTTCTCTTACTGATCATCGGACTGTTGAGACTCTCATGGAACTTAATGTCCATCTTCGAGCCACTAATGGTGACCCTCTTGATGATCCTACTCGTTATCGTCATATTGTAGGGACTCTCGTGTACCTTGGTGTCATTCGTCCTGATATCTCATACTCTGTTCTATTTCAAGTCAGTTTGTTTCGGCTCCCACCCAGGTCCACTATAGTCACCTTCGTGTCTTGCGTTATCTTCGTGGGACTCTCCAGATGCCTGTTCTTTCCACACTCTAGCTCTTTACAGCTCAAAGTATATTTTGATGCTACTTGGTCTAGTGACCCCTCTGATCTTTGATCTCTTTCTGCCTATTGTGTTTTCTTGATGGTTCCCTCATTGCTTGGAAGACTAAGAAGCAGGTAGCAGTTTCTCGTTCGAGTGCAGAGGCTGAGTTGCGTGCTATGGCTATTGTGAGTTCAAAGGTTACTTGATTGCGGTGGTTGCTTAAGGATTTTGGTGTTTCTGTTGGTATGCCGACTCCTCTTTTGTCTGATAGTACAAGTGCTATCAGTATTGCTCGTGATCCGGTTAAGCATGAGCTTACCAAGCATATTGGTGTTGATGCTTCTTATACACGAGCACATGTACATGATGGTGTTGTTGATCTTCAGTATGTGCCTTCAGAGCTTCAGCTGGCGAATTTCTTCACAAAGGCATAGACCCGAGCTCAGCATAGTTTTTATCTCTCCGAACTCAGTGTTCGTGACGCACCTTGAGTTTGAGGGGCCCGTTAGAGATATAGGGGTTATTTGTATTTTCCCCTTTGCATAGGGGATTTTCTGCATATTTGTAATCCCTTGTACCTCTATTTATAGTGGCCTATGGCCCTCATAATAAGAGAAGCCCACAATTCATAACACCAACAAGCCAAACCTGATAGGTCTCACAACCCTGGCCTTCTTCACCCTTTGGAACTTTCTGCAGGTGCATGGCAGACAATATCTCTAGATTTTGTTGAGGGTCTTGTTAGTGTTTTTGTGATCCCGGTTATGTGGGAAACAACCACGTCTGGGACCGACTCTCCCCCACGTGCCCTGATCGGGGGCGCAACCGACTCCTGTTCAGTGCAGCCCCCTCTCGCCCGCACGATAATAAATAGATGGGAGAGGTTGGGGCTCTAATTACCCAGTTAATTAAGAGCCTAATACTCTCCCCACAACTCTAATCCGATCTGTTAGCACGCGGAGCGAGGGGAAGGTCGCCGCCGCCGTTCCTGCACCGAGCCGCCACTGCATTGGCGATCTCCCTGCGCCACCGATCGCCCCCCGCCAAGCTGCTCTTCCGCGACCATCCATTAGGCATCTAATGGATCCACTGACGGTAACCCTCACATCTCTCTCCCAATCCCCTAAGTATTCTCTACTGCATGTATGGTCTGTTCTTATTGATTGATTATTAGCTTAGTCAATTGTCTAATTATGCTCAAGTATATCTGTTAGATTAGATTAGACCTAAGTGTTCCTGATTAGGCATTGCTAATGTTGATTCTAAGGACCCTAAGATATAACAGGTCTTCCTCCTTCTAGCAAGGCCAACTACATTTTAGTAGTTATTGACAAGTTCACCAAATATGGACATTTCTTGCCCCTGCATCACCCCTATTCAGCATCCACAATGGCCAAATTGTTCCTCGACAATATCTACTGTTAGTAGTTGAATTTTAACTCTCATTGAAGAGAGGATGACACTAGAGAGTTGGGGCAATTTTTTCTTGTCTATTTCTCATGCAAATGCCATACCCTCCAAGAGATTGGGGATAGATTATTTATATGCTGCTAGTCAGCCAATATGGTAGATGCTGCTGTCCTAGATGCCCCGGCCAAGCTGCTGTCCTAGATGACACTAGAAGATGCTAACTTCTGTTCTAAAAGCAGTCAAGATGCTGCTGTCCTAGATGACACGAGAAGATGCTAACTGTTGTCCTAAAAGCAGTCAAGATACTGCTAAAAGAAACCTGCCCACAAATACCAAGTACAAAGACTTATTCCCATCACTCTTCCCCTAAGTCTTGTGCGTCGTCTTGTGGGAAATCTGGACCAGTCCGGCCTTAGAACAGAGCTCCAGGAACCTGATCCTCCCAAGAGGCATGGTGAGCAGGTCCGCAAGTTGATCCTTGGTGTTGATGTAGCTGGCCTTGATGCTCCCTTCCTCTAAGCAACCTCGGATGAAGTGGTACCTCATCCGTATGTGCTTGCTCCGTTCATGGAAAACGGGGTTATTTGCCAGGGCCAGAGCGGACACATTGTCCACTCCGAGTTCCATCGCTCCAGTGTCTCTGCCGAGGAGATCACCAAGCAGTCGAACAAACCAGAGCACTTGAGTCAAAGAGGTGGAGGCCGCTATGTACTCAGCCTCGCAGCTGGACATGTCCACCACCTGCTACTTGACCGACTATCAGCTAACGAGGGACTTCCCGAAGAAGAAGAGGATCCTGCTCGTGCTCTTGCTGGTGTTGATGTCACCGGCGTGGTCGCTGTCACTGTACCCGACAAGGTGTGCCTCCAGTAGAGGCTGTGATTGAGAGTCCCCGCAACATAGCGGATGATCCTCTTCACAACCTGTTGATGCTCCGTCGTCGGTCACTGCAGGAACCGACTAACGTAGCTGATGGAGATTGCCAAGTCTGACCGTGTGTGGGCGAGGTAGCGAAGGCTCCCCACAAGACGCCTGTACTGTGTAGCATCCACCTCTTCCGCCGTGCTGTCGCCGCTCAACTTCAGCCTCTCCTTCATTGGATTGAGGGTTGGGTTGCAGTTTATGAGCCCAGCTAGCTCAACAATGCGCTTGGCGTAGGCGGTCTGTCGAAGCGTGACCCCGGAGTCGGCCTGATGCACCTCAATCTCTAGGTAGAAGGAGAGGGATCCCAAGTCACTCATCTGGACGGTGGCTTTCATCTCTTCCTTGAACGTTGCGACCTCCACATCCTTGGTGCCGGTGATCACCAAGTCATCAACATAGACACCCACTAGTAGGGTGTTTCGTCCATTACCCCGCCGGTAGATGGACGCCTTGTGCGGACATTGCCCGAGCCCATTCTCTTGAGCGTGGAATCTAACTTGGCATTCCACGCCCGTGGTGCCTGCCGCAAGCCATAGAGGGCCTTGCATAGGTGCAACAGCTTGCCCTCCTTGCCAGGGAGTGAAAACCCTGACGGCTGGTGTACGTAGACCTCCTCCTTCAAGTCGCCGTTGAGAAACGCCGACTTGACATCCATGTGCTGGACATACCAACCTTATTGCGCAGCCAACGCAAGAAGGAGTCGCACAAATTCAATCTGTGCCACGGGGGCAAAGGCATCATCGAAGTCGATCCCCTCCCGTTGCACGAAATAGCGTGCCACCAAGCGAGCCTTGTTCTTGACGATGGCACCGACTTCATCCCTCTTCAGCTTGAACACCCACTTAAGGGTGATTGCACGGTGATCGCGAGGGAGGTCAACAAGATACCAAGTGCGGTCCGTCTCAACTGTGTCCATCTCTGACTGCATCGCAGCATGCCATGTCGTGTGTTTCTCGACCTCCGTGAAAGATAGAGGCTCGCCGTTGTCGCAAGCAACGTGCAACTACGCCTCCAGATCTTGATCATCCAGATTGTCGGTACCCTGCGTACTGAATACCTCTTGGGACTGCGAAGAGTGCAACGGAACTCCACCTATCTGAGTTGAAGACCTCCAAAGGCTCCACGTGTCATACAGAACCGGACCTGCCTCCCTTCTATGGTTAGTCCCAGTGCCACCACGTGTATCGTAAAACCGGAGCTACAATCCATATATGGGAAAGCTCTGGACTAGATACCTGTGTGACACCCACAGATCTAACCCCCGATAGAGGGAAGCTCCAGTACCGACACATGTACAACAGAATCGAACCTACTCGTCCAAGATAGTAAGCTCCAGAGCTGCCTCACGTCCAGCTGCCGGACCTTCAACCTCAACAAGAAGACTCGTGGACCTCCAACGGCTCGGGCCTTTAAGGAACAATTAAAGCTTCAAGACCCGATTATGCGTCATTAATGCTATCTTAATGATGCAGGATCAGAGGACCCTTAATACTAGTAACGCTGCTATCAAGGCACGTTATCACGCTGTTAAGGGGAATTACATTAACTGTGTATTAAGCATCAGTAACCGCCAGGGCCACATGTCGGGCCAGGCTGACGATGTAACGGCCAACCCTTGTACTGTAAAAGGACTGGCCGAGCAATACACAGGGGGGCTCCACACGCGCTCAAGACACTCTAGTCTCTGACACTCAAGCACTCAGATGCCCAATACAACAACAACACACACCCGTGGAGTAGGGTATTACGCTCAAGCGACCTGAACCACGTAAATACTCGTGACAAATCGCACCTTCTTTTGAATCTCCGCGCGTCCACAACCGACTAAGAACTCCGCGGGCTGCCAAAGGTAGTACCGGGAGAATTGCCGAAATCACCCTTTGACAGTTGGCGCGCCAGGTAGGGGGCGCCTGAGATTCAAAAATGGTGAATTCTGCTGCTGGATCATCCAACAGCAACCATGCTGCGCAACCTGCTGGAGGTAATCCCCCCAATATGTCGCAGCCAACAGGTACTGTGGCTCCAGCAGGAGTCATGCCACCACCGCCACCATCCGCTCCGGTGAATCAACCTGGACAGCGAGATGGGGCATCTGCGTCAGTCACTGCATCGGTGAACAACAACCCTGAACATGCGCTTGATGCTGCGTGTGCTCTTCTCCAACGTCCACTGCCTCCAGGAGCATCCCAGGGTGAAATGGAGCAGTGGAGAGCTGATGTGGATCATTTGGTTGCAGCAGTAGCCGATCACATCAGCAATCAAGCCCCTCCCCTCGGGGCGGGCCCAATCGCAGCATCGGACCTTGTCGGGTAGACTCGGTCCGCACGCTTCACAACACAGGAGGCGTGCTGCGTCTCAACAGGCAACATCGCTGCCTTCCGGGGCGCGACGTACTCATACGATAACAAGGCTTTCAACTCATGACCTCCGGGCGGAGCTCGATCGTCGTTACCGTCAACAGGACGGCCGCGTCCACATCGAGTGAGCTTGCAAGAGGCGAGAGGCTCGGGACAGCCCTGTCCCTGAGGGAGTAGGAGGAGGCTGTTCTGCCTTGGCCATGCACCTACGCATGGTCAGGTGGTCGCAGAAGTTCCGGGCTCACCTGTCGGAGAAGTTTGACGGGACTGTTAATCCCGCCGAATTTCTCCAAATCTACTCCACCGCTATCCTTGCGGCTGGGGGAAATGAGGCCGTGATGGCCAATTATTTCCCTATGGCTTTGACTGGGACCGCCAGGTCCTGGTTAATGATCCTTCCGCCTGACTCCATCAACAATTGGGCGGAGCTGTGCCAATAGTTCACTACCAACTTCAGGAGCTCATACACCCGACCAGGCACAGAACTGGACCTTTTTGCTGTCAAGCAAAAGGGGGGAGAGTCCCTGTGATCTTTCATCTAGAGGTTCTCCCAGGTACGAAATACCATTCCTTCTATCACAAGCACTTCTGTTATTGTAGCATTCAGACAGGGCGTTTGAGACAAGAAGATGCTGGAGAAGCTGCCGACCAAGGAAGTCACCAGCGTCACGGAACTCTTCAGCTTGGCAGACAAGTGTGCCAAGGCTGCGGAGGGCCGTGAAATGCACTCCTAACCACCTCCGGAGGCCAACAAAAAGTCCTACAAGGGTGAAGCCACTACCTTCGGGAGTGGCAAGAAGAAGAAAAAGTGCAACGACAAGAAGAAGCCGTCGACCGACACACCTACTGCTGCAGCTGCTGCAGCTCCGGGTGGCCGGGGACCATGCCCCGAAAAACGACCTCGGCCGTCGTTTGAGGACGGTGGGAGCTCCAAGATGTGGTGTCCCATACATAAGACGAACAACCACAACCTGAAAGGCTGCCAAGAGGTCCAAAACCTCACCGAGCGCTACAATAAGCGCCGGGAAGAAGTTCCTTTCCGTCAAAGGGAAGGAAAACAAAAAGTCAACGAAGCTCCTACTGAAGAGGAGTTAGGCTTTTAGGACTCCAAAAAGGTCTTGAAGGCTGTTTAAACCTCCGTTGATGACGACTCCAACGTCTCTGATAACGAGCGTCGAAAGACCATGAACACCATCTTTGGTGGTTCGTGGGAGATCACCTCCCGTCGTGTCCTCAAGACAATACGGCGGGACATGGCCTCTTTAGCTCCCACCACCAGGGCGGAGCCTCATCGGAAGTGGATGGATACAACCATCACCTTCGATGCTTCGGACTACCCGTGGAACATGATCGGAGCTGGTCAACTTCCACTGATGGTATGTCCGACCATCAATAACATCCAGCTCCACCACGTAATGGTGGACGGAGGTTCGGGGCTGAACCTCATAAGCTTCAAAGCCTTCGTCAAGCTTCAGCTCTGACCTTCAGATCTTCGCCCCTCACGACCTTTCTCCGGAGTAGGTCCGGGGGCCATCACTCCACTCGGCGCCATTACTCTCCCGGTGACCTTCAGGACTCAGGAGAATTACAGGACTGAGAAGTTGGTCTTCGACGTGGCGCAGATCAACTTACCATTCAACGCCATCTTGGGCAGGCCAGCTTAGTACAAATTCATGACTGCTGCTCATTATGGCTACTTGGTGTTGAAAATGCCAACACCCTCAGGCATTCTCCGATCTACGGGGATCGCACCGTCGGAGTTACTACTCTGGAAGAACTCCATGCGCTTGCAACAGCGTAGGAGGAAGAATCCAGAAAAGGAGCAAGCTCCAAAACCCCTGAGCATTCGTCATCGAGGCTCAACCTCCGCACCTCGTGTGCAACCAAGCAGCGACACCGACATTCCCGTCAAAGTCGTCCAAATTGGTCCCGACGCCGCTCAAACCACTCGTATATTGGGAGGTCTGAACGACAAATAGTAACTCGCACTCATCACTTTCCTCTGGGCTAATGTTGACGTGTTTGCCTGGCAACCATCACAAATGCCTGGGATCCCTAGGGAAGTGATTGAGCACAATCTGAAGATTTATCCCGACGCTCGACCTGTACATCAGAAGCCTCGGAAGCAATTAGTAGAGCGACAAAACTTCATACGTCAAGAAGTGAAGAAGTTGCTCGAAGCTGGATTCATCCAAAAAGTCTTCCACCCAAAATGGCTGGCAAACCCAGTCGTTATACCTAAGGGCAGTGGGAAGCTTCAGATGTGTATCGACTACACTACACAAAATAAGGCATGTCCAAAGGATCCATTCCCACTACCTAGAATAGATCAGATAGTGGATTCCACCTTCGGGTGTGAATTACTGTGTTTCCTAGACGCATATTCTGGGTATCATCAAATCAGAATGTCGAGGGAAGATGAAGAACATACTTCCTTCATCACAGTAGATGGATTATACTGTTACACTGCCATGCCATTCGGTCTCAAAAACGCTGCTTCAACGTTTGTGCGAGCTATGTACAAAACTTTTGGAGAGCTCATCAGAGATGTAGTGGAAGTGTACGTCGATGACATCGTCGTCAAGATCAAGAACAAGGAGTCATTCCTTGACACCATGCAAGCTGTCTTCGACAAGTTGCGAATCACACACACGAAGCTAAATCCGGACAAGTGTGTCTTTGGGGTTAGCTCCGGAAAGCTTCTTGGATTCTTGGTGAACCACCAAGGAATATAGGCGAATCCGGTGAAGATTAAAGCTATTGAAGACATGCGGCCACCAGCCCGCATCAAGGATGTTCAGAAGCTAACTGGGTGTCTAGCAGCCCTTAGCCGGTTCATCCCAAGACTGGCAGAACGGGTGCTACCCTTCTTCAAATTATTGAGGAAGTCCGGACCATTCCAATGGTCTGAAGAAGCAGAAAAGGCTCTCCAAGAGCTAAAGCAGCTCCTCACCACTCTACCTACTTTGGTAGCTCCGAATCCTGGTGAGCCACTTCTGCTTTACATTTCGGCAACTAACGAAGTTGTTAGCATGGTCCTGGTTGCGGAAAGACCAGAACCATCCCAGTTCAGGAGTCCAGACCCCTCCGGGAAGGTCCGAAACTACCTGAAGGCGAGTCTGGGTCCCAGCCCCCAGACCTGGATCCTCGAGGCAAGACGCCAGAGGATCAACCTCCTTCAAATGAAGGAGTTACTGTTGCTAAACAAGAAGATCCGGACCCCTCCAGGAAGGTCCAGGTCATTTCAGAAGAAGCTCCAGGTTCCTCTAGCAAGAACCTGGAGGTCCCTAAAGAAGGTCCAAATCCCTCCGAGAGGGTCCGGGTTGATGAGGAAGCTCCGGGCACCTCCGGGCGGGTCCGGACAGTCCAGTGCCCAGTGTACTTCGTCAGCGAAGTACTTCATGACGCCAAGACTCGGTACTTAGAGGTGCATAGGATGCTCTATGCAATTCTTATTGCCTCTAGGAAGCTTCGACACTACTTCCAAGCTCACAAGATTTCAGTGGTAACCTCTTATTCACTGCGTGCAATCTTGCATAACCCCAACTCTACTGGGAACATTGCAAAGTGGGTAGTGGAATTGGCCGAGTTCGATCTTGAATTCGTCCCAAGACAAGTGATCAAGAGTCAAGCACTGGCGGACTTCGTGGCGGAAAGGACCCCCTCTCAATCAAACCCTGGGGGCCCCAGTGAGCAGAAGCCGAAACCCAAGGTTCCAGTCTTCACTGAGCCTCACTAGACTCTTTACTTCGACGGCTCTGTGCAGAAGCAGGGGGCCAGAGCTGGAATCCTTCTACTCGCTCCGACCGGGGAGAAGGTCAAATACATGGTTCACCTTGACTTCAAGGCGACCAACAACATGGCGGAGTATGAAGCACTAATCTATGGGCTCAAGGTGGCACTATCATGTGGTGTCAAGCAGGTGTTGGTAAAGGGTGATTTGCAGCTCATTATAAAACAAGTCAAAAGTAAATGCTGCTGCAACAACCCTCAACTAGCTACATATCTACTTGAAGTTCAGAAGCTTCAGAAGGACTTCGAAGTCCTGGATCTTTGCCATGTCCAGCGTCTCAACAATGCTGAAGCTGACGAACTCTCGACGAAAGCTTCAACCGGAGCTCTGGTTCCCGACGGAACTTTTGTACGGAGATTGTCAAGACCAACAGCTCAGCCTGCCAAACTGAGCAAAGGGGGTGAGACTAGCACATCGAAGCTGGCGGTCCCGATGGCCCTGTTACCATGGCGTCCATCAAGAGTCGTAGGTGCTGCAGGAAGCTCCGAGCAACCCAGCACGCAAGACTCAGAAGCTCAAGTTAGCTCCAATGCATGGATCTCAGAGATCCGGAGCTACTTGATAGACAACATCCTTCCTGAAGATAATGTATCTGCTGACCGGATAGTCAGATTGGCTAAAAGATACACACTGGTAGAAGGGGATCTCTACCGGCGTGGTGCCAACAGCGTCCTAATGCGGTGCATTACAAGGGAAGAAGGCCGCGAGCTCCTCGTGGAAATCCATGGAGGCGAGTGTGGGAACCACGCGTCTTCCTGCACGCTGGTCGGTAAAGCCTTCCGACATGGTTTTTACTGGCCTACAACACTCCAGGATGCAACTGAGCTAGTGAAGAAATGTAAAGCATGCCAGTTTCATGTAAAGCAAATTCACACACCAGCTCAACCCCTACAAATGATACCTCCTACATGGCCATTTGCTATGTGGGGGATGGATATCTTGGGACCTTTCCCAAGAGCCGTTAGAGGTTACAAGTTCCTGTACGTCGCCATCGACAAGTTCACCAAGTGGCCGAAAGCAACTCCAGTTGTGTCAATAAACAAGCAATCATCTATCAAATTCTTGCAGTCCATAGTATGCAGATTTGGAGTCCAAACAAGATCATAACTGACAATGGGACCCAATTCACAAGCTCTGCATTCCAAGGATATTGCGAAGACCTCGACATCCAAGTCAGCTACACTTCCGTAGATCACCCGACAAGCAATGGCCAAGCCAAGAGAGAAAATGCAGAAATCCTAAAAGGACTCAAGACGCGCACATATGAGCGCCTGAAGAAACATGGAGCCAACTGGATTGAAGAGCTTCCGCCCACCCTGTGGGCAAACCGAACAACTCCAAACCGGTCAACTAGAGAGACACCCTTTTTCCTGATGTACGGAGCTGAAGCAGTCCTTCCTCCGGAAATCACCTTGGGGTCACTCCGGGTCCGGACCTTCGACGAAGCCACACAGGACCAGCTCCGGCGTGAAGACCTTGACCTTGTTGAAGAGGGAAGGTGCCGAGCAGCTGTTCGAAATGCATGATACCGCCAAGCGCTACGGCGCTATCACCAAAGGCATGTGCATAACCGACAGCTCGAGGAAGGCTATCTGACGCCACGGAGAATACAAACTCGAGAAGGGTTAAACAAACTTTCCCCCGGCTGGGAAGGACCCTTTGGAGTGATCAAAGTATCCCATCCCGGATGCGTTCGCTTGGCAACCGAGGATGCGACACCACTCCCTAATCCTTGGAACATTGAGCACCTCCGTAAGTTCTACGCTTAATGTCATGGAGCTGAGTCTGTAATTACATATGATGTATGTCATAGTGTCATTGTAAAGAGTCGGGTAGCCCCTCCTGGGGGACAGCCGGACCTTTCCCCGAAGGTCCGCAAAGTTCAAGCAACACTTGACACAGTCTCAGAACTAAAAGTGTAGCTTGTTGTCCTGGGTCAAACAAGAAATGTAACACACTTAGCCTGGTTCCGTACCCTAAGAGTGTACTTGTTTCCCCTTTACCCCAAACCTATAATGAAAGACATCATTATGTGAAAACAGACTTCACGTGCATTTATTTTGTACATGCTCAATATTTTTTATTTTCCCTTTCTTGTCTATAACAAAGTTGTGCCATTCTCAAGAAACTTTAGCTCAAACAATTCATGTATAATTCAAGTCGCTTTGTTAATTCTTTCAGGTCTTAACATTATTGAATGGCCTACTCGCCTGAACGCCAAGCCAATCTAGGTCCGTAGTGTGCTATCGACTTAGCCTGGTCTAACACCCTAAGTACGCCACTCTACCTACACCCCGACAGGCCTGAGTAAGGTGATACCAAAAAACGATCCGACCTGGAGAAAAAAAGCAAATGCACTTGATTGTATATAGAATTACGGTCGACCTAAAGATTTCTTTCAGGAATAGTAAGCCGCAAATGAGTTATAGATACGAAATGGATTTTACTGTTTTTCTTGACTTCAGTGTGCAGGAAAAATAAAAATCTCATAATGATGGTGGACGACGCCGGAGCTATCAAAGCTTCGATATCCCCTAAGGTGGCCCATTGTTGATGTTTTAAACATTGATAGTAGGTGTCGCTGAAGCTGCCAAGTTCCGGCAAATCCAGGGGGCCAGCCGTCAACGTGAAGTAAAGATGATAGAAGGACACCCTAATGGGGTCTGCCGTTGACACTCTACGTGTTGATAGTGGACATTACCGGAGCTACTTAGCTCCAAAAAGCTCAGGGGGCCCTGCTATCGGCGACTTCAGACCTACAATCTACAAGTTCGAAGCACACAAGTCTTCAAAAAAATGCTACATCCTTGTGGTACATGTTCACAATCAAATTGTGTACATCTACCAAAGGGCCAAGTGAGACAAAGGTTGAAGACAAGAAATGAAATTCATAAATTTCTTGGATTTCATTCATCTGAGGACAAGAGATTACAAAATTGGAGAAAAAGAAGAGAAGATACAAGTGGGAGCTACAAGGAGAAAATCCTAGATCCTACGGAAGAACGAAGCAACCTTCTGGGCAACCTCCAACACACTGGCCTTGGCAGCATCTCCCTCTCGGTCGATGGGACCTTCAAGCATCGGATCTAGTGGGAAGTGAGGATCCCGACTTGTGTAGCACGTCAGCATGTACTCTGCAACGTTCTGCGCAAGGGATTTTCCTTCAGTCTCCAGCTGATCCGCGATGACATCACCCATCTTTTTGAGTTTGTTGCTAGCCGAGTGCAACGCCTTCAGCGCATGGTCCAGCTCTAGCTCCGGATCATCCGGACGCACGGGACTAAAACCCAGCGACTGAACTCCATGACTTTGTTTACGGTACCAAGGGGTAGCCGATACGTAGGGTACCAACAGTGGCCTTCGGGCCCACCTTGGGTAGAGGTTATTCTAATAGAGGTGGGGCCATTATCGATTCCCGCACTGCTACCCCAAAGTCTTTTCCTGGGCGGTTGAAGCGATGACACACAGTTATGTCACCACCACGTGGCACTTGTTGATGTGGTGTGTGGGATCCTGGCATGCGGATCTCACACAATTGAAGATCACTGGTTCCCAATATGAAGTTTGTATCAGTTCCTAGCGTAATCTTTGTATTCCTGTCAGGCTACCGCCTTCGGGCTTCCAACTTCCCATCATGACAATGGTTCTCCTGGTGCAACTATTTAACAAAGTGGACCCTGCACCCCTTGTCTGACAAGGTTATTCGTGATTTGGGTCCGGGTGTAGTTTCCATCCAAGCGTTACGGAGGCTTACTAAAGGGAGAAAGTCTGCACGGGAGGAGAACTCCATACGCTTTCATTTGATCTTGCGCTTAGAGCTCTCTGCCCTTGCAACACTTTTTCCACTTCTGCTCCACTTTGTGGTGGAGTTAGGACTTCCTCGCAGTAGGATCAAGAACAACACCGAGTTGTCGAGAGTATGCATCTACATGGGGCGGTCAAGTGACTCCTTCAAGAACTCAATTCGCTTCGTCAAGCTCCCCTTTAAGAAGGAAAGCGTCGATGAGATCGGGTACTTCTCGGTGTTCACCATGGTGGGGCTCATCCTCTTGTTATACAACATTTTTTTGATGTCGCTTAACTTCTACTGGTTGTAGCTCCACCAACTCGGCCTCCATTCTATGCTGGTGGCGACATTCGTCCATTTTTGCAAGATGTGGGTGGGTGTGCCGCCCTGCATCGAGCTCTTCCGGGCCTTCATCACGGTCCACATAACTGGGAAAGGGAATGAGTTCCTTGGCTTCTACGACTTCGTGAAGCGCAAGAATTCTCCCTTCAAAACTTGAAGACATTTCCTTCCAAGAAGTGGGATGGTTGGAAAAAGGATTGGGTGATCATTAGGGTGGATCTCCATGACTGGCTGCTGCTACATGAAGGCCTTCCTACTACCGACATCGACACTTGGGAGGTGCTCCTGAAGCTATCAGAGGAGTACAAACCGATCTTGTCAAGGATATGGAGTTTCATGGAAGGAGGGGTGACTTCTTTAATGGTGATAGCAAACTTCCTAACCAACTGTTGGGCTCCACTGAAGAAGAGGGAATGGCCTTCCTGGGCATTCAGTGGAGAAATGGACCCATACCAGATTGATGTTTGTCTTGGGTCAAATTATGATGAAAAGGCTTTGAAGATTCATCTACAAAAGTTGCACCATGGAACTGTCAATCCTGATGACCTGACACCTCCAGCGGAGTGCCTGCCCCTGAACATGGTTCCAGAGTTCAGGAGGGAGATGTAAAAGAAAATGCCACGGCTTGATGACTTGGGCATCGTGGAGAGACGTAGAAGTACTCCTCCAGCAGGGATCGTGATCTCCAGAGATCGTTGTCCACATGGAGGCTCCGTACCTGCGCCACTCAGTGGAAAAGGCAAAGGTCCCGCAGCTCTGCTTTCCAAAGAGTCGGTCTCAAGCTGAGGCAAGGGGAAAGATCCCGTAAATGCCCCGAGTCGCAAGCGGAAGTTGGCAAGAAGCGACTTGAGCTATGTGAAGGACGCTGTGAGAGAAGCGACCCCTAAACCTCGATTGAAGTCTTTGCTGGTTGTGCCTCCAGCTTCAGCAGATCCTTTGGATCCAGTGTCCACAAAGGGCACTAGGTCTGACAAGTCGACTCCGGTCCCGGTGCCAGCGTCGGGCTCTAGGTCCAGAGTAAATCCCTTAACGACGGAGGTACCAGATGAGGTAGCACCAGCGTCTGCCTAAACGCCTGGTACGAAACCCAGAGCGTTTGCCACACTGATGATGGTGGGTTCCAACTCCAATCATCTGAAGAAGAAGATCCGCGGCGACTGGAGCGGTAACATCCTTAGGTATGGGTCGACTCTTTAGTTTATGTCTTGATTTTGTTTCTTGCTTTTTCTTGAATTTGCTATCCTCTATTTCCAGAGTATCGAGATCTTCTACTCAAGCACCCACCAGCGCCTCGGCCCCAGAGGCCGCAACATCTGGAGCCTCCACTATGGAGACGGCTCCTCCAGTGGTTGAGGCAGTCCTTGTCGTAGCTCCAAAGCCTACTAGCACCAAGAAGACATTGGGACCAGCAGTCCATGAAGAAGCTGCGGTTGTGCTGGAGCAAGCTTCAACTACTCCAGAACCAGCTCCGGAGGTACCGGAGCCAATGCCGGAGACTTCAGAACTAGCAACAGAGGTACCAGCTCTGAAGGTATCGGCGCCAATGCGAGAGACTTCGAAAGCTGCAGTTGAAGCTCCGGCACTAGCTCCAGAGGCGATAGTGCCTTCAATTTAAGATATGGTTGCAGGACCTTCCTCGTGTGTGCCAATGGCGGAAGATCCGACTGTGGGACCTTCCTCATCTGCGCTGGAGGTTGATGAACTTCCAGAGATCAGTCCCACTGACGTCGAGCTATTGGAGTCCTTGCTCGTGCCATGGGATCCAACTACTATCCCTGAAGATCTGAAGGAACCGGAGGACATACCTCATGAAGGCATGGTGCCAATCCCTCTAGCGTTGTTGATTGACAATGTCAGCTCCAGTATCCGACAGGTCTAGCTTGCCTTCTACTATGAGCACAAGTCTCTTGAAGAAGAGCGCTCCATGCTGAGGTGTTGGCGCCAAAAGTTGCACTTCGAGATGAGGCTGACGCAGCCCCGGCTAACGGACCAGAAGGAGTGGGTGGCATTGGAGAAGGCCCGACAGTCGCGCATGAACAAGGCGCTGGATGAACGAGAGGCTGGTATAAAAACCCTTGATAAAAATACCCAAGAGATCTATGAGCACGCTCTGAGGGCCAACAATGTGGCCGAAAGCCGCTCGGAGAGTCTCAACGTTGTGAGGGAACAACTCCTCAAACGCCGGGAAGAATTGGACAATAAGGAGGATGAACTTCAAAAAAGAGAAGATAAGATCCAGATAAGGGAGGATAAACTCTCTCATAAGCTGGCACGCGGCGAGCAGGACTTGGCTGATCGCGTGGAAGAATTCAAGTCCTGAAGCGAACAAGAGAAGCATCGATTGTGACTGGCAGGGAAGGACTCAGCAAAAGAGAAAGTGCTATCTCTACGAGGGAGGATACAGTGAAGGCGAAGGAGAAGGACCTTGCGGATAGGTGAGGCCGCATTCACCTCTTAGAGAAGCATATTGCTGACCAAGAGAAGTTGGTAGCTAAACAGATCGAGCAACACACCAAGGAGGTCGAGCGTTTCTCGAAGGATGGTTCTGTGGAGCTCTCTTCTGCAAGGAGGTCGCTGGAGGAGCTCCGAAGTGCGAGAGCAATTGAGTCCCAACAGGTCTGGGTCTTCCTCGGGGGAGCAAATGAAGCTCTAGGACCTTTTAGATTTAGCCCTGTCCGATCGGCTGATCTGGAGCCAGAGATGGACAAGGACCTAGTGGCACTTAACTCTGACGACACAAAGCTGGAGGCTCTAGGAGATGTGGTCGTCGACGAGATTTATACTGAAGGGAAATCTCTGGCTAGGAACGCCACATAGTATGTGTTGATGTGCTTCTGAAGCTGAGACTCCTCAATGTCTCTAGCTCCAATGTTCGAAGGACCCATCACCGAGGAAAAGGGAGTTGCCAAGGCTAACGTCCAAGAAGCCACCGAGAAAGTTGCTTCGTCCTTCGTGAGGAACTCTAGTAGCTAGGACCTTTATTTTTGTACCTTCACCTTATAAATCTCCAATTTTGAATGAATGAAATCCTTTCAAATTCCATTTTTGTCTTCAATATATTGCCCTTTACCATAGTGGCCCCCTGGTAAATGTGTTCAATTGATTGAGGACATCTACCATGAGGAATTCGACAATGTCTCTAAAACTTGATTGCTCCAACTCGTAGCCAATATGATAGCTCCGAGGTCTGAGTCTTGCTTCCAAAATCTCCAAAGACACTTTGTTACATAGACGGCGGGCCCCCTAGGAGTTGTTGGAGCTTATTTGCTTCGACGACACCCACTGTCAACACATGAAACATCAACAACGGGCCCCCTGTGGGTTGTTGGAGCTTGTTTTCTTGGATGGCGCCCACTGTAAACTCATGAAACATCAACGGCGGGCCCTCTGGGGGTTGTTGGAGCTTGTTCTCTTCGACAGCGCCCACTATCAATGCATGAAACGTCGATGGTGGCCCCCTAGGGGTTGTCTGAGCTTGTTTGCTTTGATGGCGCCCATTGTCAATGCGTAAAATGTTGATGGCGAGCTTCCTCGGGGTTGTCGGAGCTTAGTGCTCCAACAACATCCTCCATCGTCATGTGCCATCAATTATTCATTTTTTCTGCGCATTAGAGATAATAAAAGCTGTAAAATTCGTCCTCTTGCCTGTAACACCCTCATTTTCATGCATCATGCCCTACATACATTCATATACATGTCTAACATTAACCCACATAAAGAGGAAAGAGTTTAAAATTGATTTGGAACATTTAAAATTGATTTGGAGCAAAACCACACTTAAAATGCTGAAAAGTGCGGACTAGTCCAATTTTGGTGAGGACTAGTTCGATTTCTCTGACTAAAAATGGACTTGTCCGATTTTGATGCGGACTAGTCCAATTTTGCCTCTGGAAACTTTCGGACTTGTCCGATTTTGTGCGGACTAGTCCGATATTCCAAGAATCCTTGAAGATTTGCTAAGTCCTTGGACTTTTTCGGACTAGTCCAGTGTTCCAGCGGACTTGTCTGTTTTCCTCTCTGACTAAAGTCGGTCTTGTCCGATTTTAGGCTAGACTTGTCCGATTTTCTCTTTGGACAACATCGGACTTGTCCGGTCCTTTTTGGACTTGTTCGATATTTCGCGACTCCGAGTTGATTTTTTGTTTTACGACTTGTTTCTTGGGTTTCACGTTAAGTGGGCCTAGGGACGTCATGCCTAACTCTTTTAGAGCCCATGTGGGACTCTAAACCGGCCCCTACTCCTCTCAAACTCAAAATCCATCTAACCCCAGCCTCCACCTCTATATAAACAACCCCACCCCTTGGCTTGACATCTATTTGCCACTTTTCCACCCCACCCAAACCCTAGTTCATTGAGAGCCACCACCAAGGAGGGAGGAGGAGATCCCAAGCAAGAAGAAGAAGGAAACGAAAGAGGATCAAGATCTCCATCAAGTTTCGTTCTTCATCACCAATTCATCTCCAAGTTCATCATCAACCCTAGATCATCAAGATCCAAGTGTTACCTCCAAGTTTCTTGGTTCATTGGAGTTCTAAACACATGATATACCTTATATTATCTTTTCCTTACGTGAATTCAACCCTTAATCTCCAAATTTACGTCGATCTAGAAAACCCTAGTTTGCTAGTTCTGCGAAGTGCGAACTAGTTTGATTTTGCTGACTAAGTTGTGTTGAATTGATTCTAAAATTAGATCTAATCACATCCAAACCTGAATAAACTTGTTAAAATCTATTAGAACTAGTTAGTGATCATTAAAAGCAATCTATTAACAAGTTCTACCTTGTATTTGCATCAATCATGCATATCATGTCATATTGAGTAATATTTGTGCACTCGTTGATTGTGTTTCTTGTCTTGTATGTTTATTGTGTGGATTAGATGGATTTGCGCTAGAGAGTGCCGCGGAGGATCTACAACACCAAGAGTTTGAAGGCTTTGACCCTAATCAACCGCAAGAGCAAGGCAAGTGTCCTTGAAGCATATTGATCCTGTTTTGACAATAAATGTTTTGTTTGCAAAACTGCATGCTTGTGTCAATTTGATGGGAAATCCTATGGTAGGAATGTTTACTAGCTTTGTTTAACCACCCTTGTCACCTGGAATATATGATAGAGAGTCGGGAATGGTTTTTTACCTTTTTGCTTCGCTTAATCAACTGGGATGGGAAAACAACTACACTACTCAATTTAATTATGCATGGATGAGATTATGGTTAACATGAACTGGTTAATATGGTATGGTAATGGGTGATCTAAGCAAGCCTGGTATGTGGATGGGTTGGATGTTATGGTGGTTTTGTTTCCTTTAGATCTAAGGACTGGTTCGTGGAGCGACCATCCAGGATTTACAGTGCCACCACAAGGCCAAGTATGGGTGCGGCATAGATGATTAATTAGGGCATTGCCAGTGCTATTTGGACCATTAAGGATGCTCGGGGAAGGGGTAGTCGGATTGGGTTTGCTGAAGATTGGTGGGACTACCCTGGGATCTGAATGGCTCAAGAGGGGGCCCTTGGTTGAAGATGTGCTCAGTTGGAGACATCGCCATTGGTGAAACCTCAATGGGGTCTAAATAGGCTAGTAATCCCTTTGTAAAGGCTATTTTGTGATCTCTTGGCCACACACCTAAGGAAGTGTGAGACGGTATAATTGAGATTCTATAGTCATCGAAAGGTGATGAAATCACAAACACGTGGGTAAAGTGGTACAACCTCTGCAGAGTGTGTCTAAAACTATCATGATAGCCGTGCTCCCGGTTATGAGCAACCTGGACCCTCACATGATTAGAAGGGACTTGGTATTGGAATGGTTTTTGGGATGGTTATGGTTTGGTTATGGTTATGACTGGTTATGGATTCATTTCTGGTATTGAATATGATCATTGGCAAATGGTGAAATCTGGAATTATTGATGATGGATATGGAATATGGACTGGTACTATGTTATTAATTATGGTTTATGATGGTTTTATTCACATACATATAATATATTGCTTTTCTAATGTTTTACTGTACTTTTTAGCACTCAACAATTGTTATATTCGTCATTTGAATCAACCACATGTCATAATTTCCACACTTGCTGAGTACGACATGTACTCACCCTTGCAATCCCCACCAACAGTTGCAGGATAGGATTGGGAGTTTAATGGTGGTAATGCGGAGTTATAGGCCGTGTCTACTGTCAACTTGCCTGTGGTGTTGCATGGAGCTGCGCTATACCCTATTTCTTATGTTGCCTAGCTGTTTAGCTTGCTTATTTAGTTTATTTCGACTGCATTAGTTGAACTTGTCATTAATATTCATTAAAACTTGTATTCGAGGATAATATGGTTTGTGCAATAAAATTTGGTTAATTAATCTTGTTCTATGGTAATTTTCTGTATACTCTTTTGTGAATGCACTCGTGTATGTGTGTTGAACGTCTTGGGCACACATATGCGTTCACTTGGTTCACTTTCGGGACCGGGTGTCACAGATCGGTATCAGAGCCACAGGTTGACCGTAGGATGCAGCCTAGATAGAATGGACACTTTAGAGCACATAGGATCACTCAGGAACCAATGTGTTTTGTTTGGTGTGATGTTGCTACATATTGCTTGCTTGTGTGCTTAATAGAGGATTTTGGGATGCTTTAGCATTGCCATGTCCACGTAGGCTAGTTAGTTGTCTAGTTTCATATCCCTTGATGCATATAGTTGGGGACGTTTTCTAATTCTTACCTATTGCTTTTCTCCAGATGGTGAGGACTCACAACCAGAGGGATGCTAATGATGATGAGGAGAACCATGGAGCACCTCAGAACAACAACGGACAAGGACCTGTCCAAGGAGCTATTAATATCGAGCATCTTTTGGCTATGCAAAACCAGCTCATGCTGACCATGATACAAACTATGGGACAGCTGCAAGCTGGTAACATCAATAATCAGCCCCACATGCCTCCACCGCCACACCCACCTCCTCATAACCGGTTGGGAGAGTTTATGAGGACTAGGCCACCCACCTTTGCTCAAGCCGCTGACCCTATGGACGCGGATGATTGACTCAAGTCCATGGAGAAGAAGCTTGCTATTGTCCAATGCAGTGACCGGGAGAAGGTCTTATTTGCTTCTCATCAACTAGTTGGAGCAGCTACGGATTGGTGGGATTCTTTATGCAATGCTCATGAGAACCAAGAGAGAATTACTTGGGCCGAATTCAAAGAGAGCTTCGGTTCTCATTATGTGCCGGAAGGTGTTATGATTCTGAAGAGGCAAGAATTTGAGAACTTGAGGCAAGGAAGATCGAGCGTGGGTGAATATCTCAACAAATTCACTCAACTCTCAAGGTATGCCCCTAAGGATGTGAGTCGAGACAGCCGGAAACAATACTTGTTCATGAGGGGCTTGAACAATGAGATCCAAGTGCAATTGCTCAATTGTGACTATGCAAATTTCCAGAAGCTTGTGAACAAAGCAATTGTGATGGAGAACAAGGTCCGTGAGATGGAACAGGACTACAAGAGGAAGGCGCCCTATCAAGGACAGCAACAAGGAAATAATGTGTGCCCTCGCTTTGCACCTCCTAATGCGCCATATTACAGCTCCTCTACTCCTATACAGCGCCCTGGTTATGCACTGCGCCCAACTCAGTTTGTGCAGCAGCGCCTTGTTATGCAAGCACCTAGGCCTTCGATGCCATATGCACCTCGTGCTAATTTTCCTGGTGCAAATGTTCAGAACCAAGCTCGTCCGAATAATTCTGGTGGAGTTAAGAAGTGCTATACTTGTGGAGAAGCCGGACACTTTGCACATCAATGTCCTAAGTCAGGACTTGGTCAAGGAAGCAATGCATCGAGGCATAACCCAAGATCCAATGGAGGACAGCCACAAGGGAACCGTGGACAACAGAATTTTGCTCGTGGCAACGTGAACCATGTCTCTACGGAGGATGCTCAACAAGCGGATGACGTGGTCATTGGTATGTTTCTCGCCAACTCCAACCCCGCGACCATGTTGTTTGATTCTGGAGCATCACATTCATTTATTGCATTGAAGTATGTTGCCAAGTATAGTTTACCTATCTCTCATATGAAGTTTACTCTATTGGTTAAGTCTTCTGGAGGAGAGATGATGACAAATATTGTATGTCCAAAAGTAAGCCTTAGAATAAGGGGGTAGACTTCTCCGCCAACCTCATTGTTTTGGATTCCCAAGGATTGGACATTATACATGGTATGGACTGGTTAAGGAAGCACAATGGAATTATTGAGTGTGCCACGAAGACGGTGAAGTTGACCAATGAAGAAGGGATCACCGTAGAATTTGAAGCATCTCAAACCGCAGAAAAGCAATTGGAGCTGAATCATATGGACAGTGCCGCCATTGAGGAGCTTTCGGTGGTGTGTGAATTTTTGGATGTTTTTCCGGATGAGTTGCCAGGTATGCCACCTGATCGAGACATTGAGTTTATTATTGAATTAATACCTGGAACTGCACCTATAGCTAAGAGACCGTATAGGATGCCTCCTATGGAATTAGCGGAGTTCAAGAAGCAAATTCAAGAGCAACTAGAGAAGGGTTTCATTCGGCCCAGCTCTTCACCTTGGGGAGCGCCCGTTCTATTTGTGGACAAGAAGGATGGAACCCAAATGATGTGTGTGGATTACCGAGCTCTCAACGAGGTGACAATCAAGAACAAGTACACCTTGCCACGCATAGAAGACTTGTTTGATCAGATGAAGGGTGCTTGTGTCTTCTCTAAGATTGATTTGAGGTCGGGATACTTTCAAATGAAGATTAGACCATCGGACATACCCAAGACAACTTTTAGGACGCGGTATGGATCTTATGAGTACACCGTGATGTCCTTTGGACTGACAAATGCACCTGCGTACTTTATGTACCTCATGAATAAGGTCTTCATGGAGAACTTGGATAAGTTAGTTGTGGTGTTTATTGACGACATTATGATCTACTCGAAGGATGAGAAGGAATAAGAGGAACACTTGAGGCTTACGCTATAGAAATTGAGGGAGCATCAATTGTATGCCAAGTTCAACAAGTGTCAGTTTTGGTTAGAGAGGTGTCATTTTTGGGTCATATAATCTCAGGAGGAGGAGTATCGGTTGACCCCAGAAAAGTGAGAGACGTGTTGAAGTGGGAACCAACGCAAAATGTAAAGGAAATAAGGAGTTTTCATGGGATGGCTGGATATTACCGTAGGTTCATCAAGGACTTTTCTAAGATTGACAAGCCTATGACGAAGTTTCTAATGAAGGGAAAGGCTTTCCAATGGACTCAAGCTTGTCAAAGTAGTTTCGAGGAGTTGAAAAAGAGGTTGACAACAACCCTAGTTTTGGTATTGCCAGATGTAAGCAAGAGTTTCGATATTTATTGCGACGCATGAAGACAAGGACTTGGATGTGTGCTTATGCAAGAAGGTCAAGTAGTAGCCTATGCGTCGAGACAATTGAAGAAACATGAGCAGAATTACCTAACGCATGATTTAGAACTTGCAGCCGTGGTACATGCATTGAAGATTTGGAGACACTATATATTTGGACATAGGTGTGAAATCTATACGGATCACAAGAGTCTTAAGTATATTTTAACACAAACGGATCTGAATTTGAGGCAACGGAGATGGTTGGAGCTTATCAAAGATTATGATTTGGGGATGAACTATCATCCGGGAAAAGCCAACGTAGTGGCCGATGCTTTAAGTTGGAAAGGAGTAAGTCATCAACTCACAGTTTGAGAGTTGCCATCCGAGTTATGTAAGGGGTTTGAAAGGTTGAACCTCGGATTTGTAAATGAGATGGGGGCAATGGAATTAAACCAAACCTTGGAGCAAGAAATTCGAGAGGGTCAAACTAAGGATGAGAAAATTCAAGAAATCAAGGAAAGGACCCAAGAGGGGAGAGAATTCAGATTCGATGAGGATGAACATGGTACCTTATGGCTGGGAAAAAGGATTGTCATGCCTAATGTGAAGCATATTCGGAAGACGATATTAAAAGAGGCACATGACTCACCTTACTCGATTCACCCCGATTGTACAAAGATGTACAAATACTTGAAGACCTGCTATTGGTGGGATAGCATGAAAAAGGACATAGCTTAATATGTCGACTTGTGTGATGTGTGCCAATGAGTCAAGGCGGAACATCAAAGGCCAGCTGTACTATTGCAACCATTAAAGATTCTGGAGTAGAAGTGGGAAGAGATCGGTATGGACTTCATAGTTGGTTTGCCACGTACCTAGTCCGGTTACGACTCAATTTGGGTAATTGTGGATCGGTTAACTAAGTCAGCCCACTTTATTCCCGTCAAGACCGCCTATAATGGAGAGAAATTGGTGGAACTATACATAGGAAGAATAGTATGTTTGCATGGAGTTCCAAAGAAGATAGTCTCGGATAGAGGTTCACAATTCACTTCCAGGTTTTGACAAAAATTGCATGAAGCTTTGGGAACGAGGTTGAATTTTAGTTCAATGTATCACCCTCAAACAGATGGACAAATCGAGAGGACCAATCAAATTTTGGAGGACATGTTAAGATCTTGTGCTTTAAAGCATGGGAAAAGTTGGGACAAGAGCTGGCCATATGCAGAATTTTCATACAACAATAGTTACCAAGCAAGCTTGAAAATGTCACCATATGAAGCGCTTTATGGAAGGAAGTGTAGGATACCTTTATTCTGGAATGAGGCAGGGGAAACTCAAGTATTTGGTCCAGATGTGTTGCAAGAAGCCGAAAAGCAAGTCCAAATAATTCGTGAAAACTTGAGGGCTGCCCAATCAAGACAAAAGGGCTATGCGGACAATAGGAGAAGGAAATTAGCCTTTGAAGTGGGAGATTTTGTTTACCTCAAGGTGTCACCAATGAGAGGTAATAATAGGTTTAACATAAGAGGCAAGCTAGCACCTCGCTACATTGGACCATTCAAGATTTTGGACAAAAGAGGAGAAGTAGCGTATAAGTTGGAGATGCCAACTCATCTTTCAGACGTACATGATTTCTTTCATGTTTCCCAACTCAAGAAATGCTTGAGAGTACCGGAAATACAAGTTCCCATGGAAGGATTGGAACTCGAGGAAGATTTGACTTATGCCGAACAACCGACCAAAATCTTGGAAACTAAGGAGAGGGTCACAAGGAATGATGTTATTAGATGGTGTAAAGTTCAATGGAAGCACCACACAAAAAAAGAAGCGACGCGGGAATTGGAGGATGATATCAAGAAGGAATTTCCCTATCTCTTCACTTCCGCATCGAATCTCGAGGGCGAGATTCATTTTAAGGGGAGTAGGTTTGTAACACCCTCATTTTCATGCATCATGCCCTACATACATTCATATACATGTCTAACATTAACCACATAAAGAGGAATGAGTTCAAAATTGATTTGGAACATCTAAAATTGATTTGGAGCAAAACCGCACTTAAAATGCTGAAAAGTGCGGACTAGTCCAATTTTGGTGAGGACTAGTCCGATTTCTCTCTGACTAAAAACGGACTTGTCCGATTTTGCTGCGGACTAGTCTGATTTTTCCTCTGGAAACTTTCGGACTTGTCCGATTTTGTGCGGACTAGTTCGATATTCCAAGAATCCTTGAAAATTTTATAAGTCCCTGGACTTTTCCGGACTAGTCCGGTGTTCCAGCAGACTTGTCCATTTTCCTCTCTGAATAAAGTCAAACTTGTCCGATTTTAGGCCAGACTTGTCCGATTTTCTCTCTGGACAACTTCGGACTAGTCCGGTCCTTTACGGACTTGTCCGATATTTCGCGACTCCGAGTTGATATTTTGTTTTACGACTTGTTTCTTGGGTTTCACATTAAGTGGGCCTAGGAACGTCGTGCCTAACTCTTTTAGAGCCCATGTGGGACTCTAAACAGGCCCCTACTCCTCTCATACTCGAAATTCATCTAACCCTAGCCTCCACCTCTATATAAACAACCCCACCCCTTGGCTTGACATCTATTTGCCACTTTTCCACCCCACCCAAACCCTAGTTAATGGAGAGCCACCACCAAGAAGGGAGGAGGAGATCACAAGCAAGAAGAAGAAGAGGAGGAAACAAAAGAGGATCAAGATCTCCATCAAGTTTCGTTCTTCATCACCAATTCATCTCCAAGTTCATCATCAACCCTAGATCATCAAGATCCAAGTGTTACCTCCAAGTTTTTGGTTCATTGGAGTTCTAAACACCTGGTATACCTTCTATTCTCTTTTCCTTACGTGAATTCAACCCCTAATCTCCAAATTTACATCGATCTAGAAAACCCTAGTTCGCTAGTTCTGCGAAGTGCGGACTAGTTCGATTTTGCCGACCAAGTTGTGTTCAATTGATTCTAAAATTAGATCTAATCACATCCAAACCTGTATAAACTTGTTAAAATCTATTAGAACTAGTTAGTGATCATTAAAAGCAATCTATTAACAAGTTCTACCTTGCATTTGCATCAATCATGCATATCATGTCATATTGAGTAATATTTGTGCACTCTTTGATTGTGTTTCTTGTCTTGTATGTTTATTGTGTGGATTAGACGAATTTGCGCTAGAGAGTGCCGTGGAGGATCTACAACACCAAGAGTTTGAAGGCTTTGACCCTAATCAACCGCAAGAGCAAGGCAAGTGTCTTTGAAGCATATTGATCCTATTTTGACAATAAATGTTTTGTTTGCAAAACTGCATGCTTGTGTCAATTTGATGGGAAATCCTATGGTAGAAATGTTTACTAGCTTTGTTTAACCACCCTTGTCACCTGGAATATATGGTAGAGAGTCGGGAATGGCTTTTTACCTTTTTCTTTGCTTAATCAACTGGGATGAGAAAACAACTACACTACTCAATTTAATTATGCATGGATGAGATTATGGTTAATATGAACTGGTTAATATGGTATGGTAATGGGTGATCTAAGCAAGCCTGGTATGTGTATGGTTTGGATGTTATGGTGGTTTTCATGCTTTAGATCTAAGGACTGGTTCGTGGAGCGACCATATAGGATTTACAGTGCCACCACGAGGCCAAGTATGGGTGCGGCATAGCTGATTAATTAGGGCTTTGCCAGTGCTATTTGGACCATTAAGGATGCTCGGGGAAGGGGTAGTCGGATTGGGTTTGCTGATGATTGGTGGGACTACCCTGAGATTCGAATGGCTCAAGAGGGGGCCCTTGGTTGAAGATGTGCTCAGTTGGAGACATTGCCACCAGTGAAACCTCAGTGGGGTCTAAATAGGCTAGTAATCCCTTTGTAAAGGCTATTTTGCGATCTCTTGGCCACACACCTAAGGAAGTGTGAGACGACATAATTGAGATTCTATAGTCATCGAAAGGTGATGAAATCACAAACACGTGGGTAAAGCGGTACAACCTCTGTAGAGTGTGTCTAAAACTATCATGATAGCCGTGCTCCCGGTTATGAGCAACCTGGACCCTCACATGATTAGAAGGGACTTGGTATTGGAATGGTTTTTGGGATGATTATGGTTTGGTTATGGTTATGGCTGGTTATGGATTCATTTCTAGTATTGAATATGGTTATTGGCAAATGGTAAAATCTGGAATTATTGATGATGGATATGGAATATGGACTGATACTACGTTATTAATTATGGTTTATGATGGGTTTATTCACATACATATAATATATTGCTTTTCAAATGTTTTACTGTACTTTTCAGCACTCAACCATTGTTATATTCGTCATTTGAATCAACCACATGTCATACTTTCCACACTTGCTGAGTACGACATGTACTCCCTCTTGCAATCCCCCCCAACATTTGCAGGATAGGATTGAGAGTTTAATGGTGATAATGCGGAGTTCTAGGCCGTGTCTACTGTCAACTTGCCTGTGGTGTTGCATGGAGTTGCGCTATACCCTATTGCTTATGCTGCCTAGCTTTTTAGCTTGCTTATTTAGTTTATTTCTGCTGCATTAGTTGAACTTGTCATTAATATTCATTAGAACTTGCATTCGACGATAATATGGTTTGTGTAATAAAATTTGGTTAATTAATCTTGTTCTGTGGTAATTTTCCGTATACTCTTTTGTGAATGCACTCGTGTATGTGTGTTGAACGTCCTGGGCACACATATGCGTTCACTTGGTTCACTTTCGGAACCGGGTGTCACATTGCCTAAAGCTCATTTGTGGCTTTTTATCCTTATTTGATTTTACATCCTAACAAACTCACTGTAACAATATAAGTATATTGATTAAACTTCCTTAGATCCGAATGCTTTCTGGACCCACCTTACTGAGACCCAACAGAATAGACAGAGTGGTACTTAGGGTGCTGGGCTAGGCTAAGTCCATAGCGCACTCTAGACCTGTCATTGGTTTTGGTTTTCAGGTGAGTAGGCCATCTAGCAATATTAGGATCCGATAGAAGATTACCAACAAAACTTATATATCACATGAATTTCTAGGACTACATTTCAAATGGATTGCACAACGTTGCTATTTACAAGAATGTAAACAATGATAAAAATAATGAGCTTGGGCAAAACTAATGCACGTAGAGTCTACTTGCACATAAATGTATTTCATTATAGGTTCGAATGTGAGAACTATGTGTGCTGAATACATTGGCTTTGACGATAGAAGTTTTGAATACTACCAAAACATCTTTTTATCAAGATTCGACGATAGGTCTGGCATGTTTTGGTTAGCTTTGGCAAGGTTCAAAGCTTGATCGCAGTGGTTTTGTTTTTTATCTTGCAATATTTCAAACTTGCTTTACACTTATGGAAAGTTTGCTTAGTATTCTTTTACTAAGTTTTTGGTGTGTTTTGGTGGTTAAGGCTGATATCATTTTGCTATGGTTTACAACATGCTTATGTGAGGTGCTCACGTAAGATGTTGCAGTTTCGAAACTAACGTGAGTCAAGTCGATAACTTATGCTCGGAAGTATTAGTTGATTATTCATGTGCAGGTGTTGCTTGAGTTCAAGACATGGCTGGTGACTGGATCCATTGAACTAGTCTTAGGGAAAAGATGAGGTTCAACAACCAAGTTCGGGAGGAATTGTGGTTGAGTTGATCGGGAGGTTGTGCAGCATGTTTGAATCAAGAACAATGCATATGAAGGTATCATGGACATCATTGGAAGTTGTTTGCACATGTGCAAGGAATGCATGGACGCGACTACATATTTCCTAGGCATGATGAAGAGATGTGGACGTAAATAATTGGTCAGAAAGGTCCAACCGACTAGGTTACAGACTCAGGCTGCGACTGAGTCAGGTTTGGCTCAAATACGGAAATATTTGAGTTGGTTATGCTAGGATTTCTTGTGGGTCACAAATTTTAGTTGTTTTAGGAATGTGGGATACGTTCCTAAGGTGTTTGGAAGTCCTAATATTGCTTCTATCTGCATATAGAAGAGTCTTGAGCAGTTATGGAAAGTTTCAATTCTTGAACTGAGTAGGATTAGAGTCCTAGTTAGGTTTGGGTTGGCCTATGGGATGGTTATATAAGCAAGGTAGGTGTTGGAGTCTGGTTCCGGCAATTCTCCCGGTACTACCGTTGGTATCCCGCGGAGTTTCTTAGTTCGGTTAGGGCGCGCGGAGATTCAGAACAAGATGGTGACTTGACACAAGGATTTACGTGGTTCGGGCCGCCCAAGCGTAATACCCTACTCCAAGGGTGTGTTGTTGTTGTAGTATTGAGTGAATGAGCGTGTGAGAGCGTGAGCCAGAGAGAGTCCCTTGAGCCTATAGATAGTCTTCTAGCCAGTCTAGCTAGTCTAGTCTCCCCCCTGTGTATCGCTCGGCCAGTCCTTTTATAGTACATGGGCTGACCGTTACATCGTTAGCCTGGCCCGACATGTGGCCCTGGCGGTTACTAATGCCTAATACACAGTTTAATGTACTTAATTCCCCTTAATAGCGTGGTAACATGACTTAATAGTGGCGTTACTAGTATTAAGGGTCCTCTGATCGTGTGTCATTAAGATAGTATTAATGACACATAATCAGGTCTTGAAGCCTTTAATGTCCCTTGAAGGTCCGAGCCGTTGGAGGTCCACCAATATGCCTGTTGAGGTTGAAGGTCTGGCAATTGGACGCGTGGCAGCTTTGGAGCTTACCGTCTTGGACGAGTAGATCCGGTGCCGTGGTACACGTGTCGGTACCGGATCTTCCCTCTGTCAGTGGTTAGGTCCGGGGGTGCCACACAGGTATCTAGTCTAGTGCATTCCCATGTAGGGATTGTAGCTTCGGTTTTATGATACACGTGGTAGCACTGGGACTAACCATATGAGGGAGGCAGGTCCGGTTACGAGCAACACGTGGGGCCTTCGCAGGTCTTCAACTCAGATTGGTGGAGTTCCTTTGCACTCTTTGCAGTTCCAAGGGGTATCCGGTACGCAGGGTACCGACAGTGGCCCCCTAGCCCACCTCTGGGAGAGACCCTCTGAATTAAGTCGTTCTGCCGGAGGTGGGTCCATCTTTCAATTTCTGCACCGTTTCTTCAAGGGTTTTTGGATGTGCCGTTGAGGTGATAGTTCGCAGTTAAACCATTGCCGTGTGGCATCTTCTGGACGTGGCAGGTGAGATTTGCGCGTGCGGATCTCATGCAATTGAAGGTTGCCGATTCCCAATATGAAAATCGTATCGGTTCCGCGCTCCCTATCGGGCCGCCGCCCTTGGGTTTCCCGCCTCTCATCATGACAACTGTTCGCCTGGGGTAAGGACCTCGACTTGATCATCTGGGTGGTCCCAGGCCCCTTTGTCATTGGCAGGGTGAAATTTTTGAAATGTATCCTTGGCCTTTTTGCGGTTCCCATCCAAGCGTTGCGGGGGCTTACTTAAGAGGGAAAGCGCACATGGTATGGGGATTCCTTACACCTTCATTTGAACTTGCGCTCGTATCCTCCAAACCTTCGCTTGCTTTTTCTCTCTCACCCCACTGTGCTGCGATGGAGTTGGGTCTCCACAAGGGCCGTCTCACGAGTGATGACGATCTGAAGAAGGTCCGGACCTACATGGGGTGGTCCAGCGACTCCTTCAACCATATGGTCCGCGTCGGCGAGCTCCCGTTCAAGAAGAGGCGCAGCGGCGACATGGTGTACTTCTTTGCGTACGCCATGGTGGGGCTGATCTCACCTTTCTCAACTTTCCTCTTGATGCTGTTAGACTTCTATGGACTGCAGTTGTACCACCTTGGCCCCTACTCTATTCTTCTTGTGTCAACATTCGTCCACTTCTGTGAGATATGGGTGGGTATTCCCCCCTGCGTCGAGCTTTTCCGTACCTTCTTCACCATCCACACCATCGGCAAGAGTTCCGAGTATCTTGGCTTCTACTATTTTGTGAAGCGCAAGAAATGCCCCTACAAGTACTTGAGGTTGTTTCCTTCTGGCAAGTGGGACGACTGGAAGAAGGATTGGATTATCGTCACGGCAGAGGAGCATGAGAAGCTGGAGCTGCCTGAAGGTCTTCCCAATGTTGACACTGACGCCTGGAGTGTGGTTCTGGTGCTGTTAGAGGCCTTCAACCCTGACTTGAATAGGATCCGCAAATGTGTGGAAGGAGGGCTGACCCCCCAGATGGTCTTCTGCAACTTCCTGGTCAACAGGTGGGCTCCTCTGAAGAAGAGGGAGAAGCTCGCCTGGGCCCTCAACAGCGTGATGGATGATGACCGGATTGAAACCGGTCCAAAATCTAATTTGGATGGCGCTGCTTTGGAGCTTCATCTCAAGAAGTTCGAGCATGTCATTGACGTCGAGGGCGATGACTTAACTCCGTCGGTGGCTTTCCTCCCTATAAACATGGAGGCGGAGTTCAGCAGGGAGCTCCGAAGGAGCATGCCGGTTCTTGACGACCTCGGTGAGGTAGAGAGGCGTCTGACCACCAGATTGGTGATCCCCGGAGCTTCCGAGGGTGGCCCTGCTTCTGCCCCGAGACAAAGAGTTGAAGTCATAGGCAAGGGAAAAGAGTTGGCTGAGCCCTCCAGCTGAAAGAGGAAGTTGAAGCACTCTGACGGGAGGCCCGTCAGACCTGCTCCTTCATGACATCTCCTTCTCCCTGGTAGGGGAGGTCTTTCACAGTGAAACCAACTCCAACATCGACGTCTCCCCAGAACGCCAGCTCCAACCAGGTGACTCCGGCACCAGGGCCAGCTAAGGGACCTAGGTCCGAGGGTCCTTCTCAGTCGAGGGGGGCCCCAACCAAGACGTCTCTAACAGCGGCAGCAAGCTCCAAAGAGCCTTCCGGAGTTACTACACCAGTTGCGACTGGGTCAGGCTCTAAGCGTCTGGCGAAGAGGTTCCGCGCTAGCTGGAGCGGAAGCCTTCCAAGGTAAATTTGCTTTTTTTACCTCAGTTTGTTATTTTTGTTGTAACCATATTTTGAGTTTCTTTGTCCTTCATCCACAGGGTATCCAAAAAAGGGGATGAAGCTCCGGTTCCCATGACAGCAGTCGATGCTGTGCAGGTGGAGGCTCCGGCTCCAATTCCAGCGCTGCCCCAGGTGGGGGCTGAGGTCACGGTAGCTCTGGCGCTAGCTGTCGTGGTTCTGGACCTTGACTCATCTCCCGAAGCTCCCGTGGTAGCACCGGACCACGAGAATGAAGATGTAATAGCAGCACCAGATCCGGAGATTGAAGCTCCGGTTTTAAATGCTGTGATGATGGACGCTCCGGCCTCAGAGCCGGAGGTAGCTGCAGTTCCAGCCTTCGAGCCGGATGTTACTGAAGTCCCGGCGGCAGAGCTGGCGGTTGATGAAGTTCTGGTGCCTGAGCCGGTTGACGTGGGGGTGCCGGCACCTGAACCGGTGGAGGTAGAAGCACCGGTGCCTGAACCGACATGCGCCATGGAGGTCGAAGCGCTGGTGCCTGAACTGGCATTGGAGGAAGCACCAGCGTCGGGGCCGAAGATGGCCTCAGCTCTGACTGGGTCTTCACTACCTGCCCCGGAGGTGGTAGTTCTGGAGGTGCCCGTTCCTGAGCCAGGGTGCCAAGACGAAGTGGCCGGTCCCTTGCCTGAGGGGGCAGTTGATGATGACCTGGCGGCGGGACCTTCGGAGCTGGCTCCGAAGGTAGAAACTCCCGTCGAAGGACCTACCTCGGCAACGACCGAAGCACTCCCGAAGGGCAGCCCTAGTGCCACGGAAGCTCAGGGGACCGCTCTTGTAGAGTGGGACCAAATTTTTGTTCTGGAGGACCCGCTGGAGTTAGCGGAGAGGACCCTGACAGGTCCGGAGCCAATCCCCATGTCGTTATCCATCGACAATGCCTGCTCCAGCTTTTGTCACGTCCAACTTGCATTTTATCACGACAGCAAGGCCCTCGAGGAGGAGCGCCAAACTCTTAGGAGGTGGCGCAACCGACTCCAATTCGAGACCAAGCTGGCGCAAACAAGGCTAGCCAACGACAAGGAGTGGGTTAAGAGGGAGAAGGCCCAGATAGAGTACTAGGGCCAGTTGCTGGATGAGAGGGAAAGCATGGTGCGATCCCTCGACAATCAGTCCCGGGCTATATATGAACAAACTCTGGCTGGTAATGAAGCGACGAATGATCGCCAAGAGAAGCTCAATACCGTCTACGAAAGCCTCATCAAGCGCTGGGAGGGTCTTGATGAGCGAGAGAAAAAGCTCGAAGAGTAAGAGCAAAAACTCCTGGAGCTGAGGGATGACCTCGTGAAGAGGGAGGAGGAGCTCGCCCAAAGGCTGGCTTTGGGTGACAAGAGCCTTGCAGAGCGCACCAAAAAGCTGGAGGAGCTCTGAAAGAGCAAAGAGGAGAAGGCCTGGCAGCGGGGATAGGACCTTACCAAAAGGGAGGCCGAAGTTGCTGCCAGGGAGAAGATGGTGCGAGGCCACGAGAAAGACCTGGTTGACTGCCGGAACTGGATCCATGTCCGAGAGAAGGAGATTGGTGACCTCGAAAAGCAAGTTGCTGAGAGGATTCAGCAGCACGCCAAGGAGGTCGAGCGCCTTGCCCAGGAGGGTTCGGAACTTGCGGCAGCCTAGAGGTCCTTGGAGGATTTTCAAGGCTCAAGGGATGCGGAGTCTCAACAAGTATGGGACTTCGTGGGCAAAGCCGATGTCACACTAGCACCGTTGGGTTTTAGCCCCGTGCGTCCGTACAATCCGAAGCCGGAGCTGACCATGTGTTGGGGGCGCTGAGCTCGGTTGGCAACAAACTCGGCACGATGGGAGATGTCATCGCGGATCAGTTTGAAACTGAAGGAAAATCCCTTGCGCAGAACGTTGCAGAATACATGATGACGTGCTACACAAGGCAGGATCCTCATTTCCCACTAAACCCGGTGCTTGAAGGTCCCATCAACAGAGAGGGAGACGCCGCCAAGACCAGCGTGTCGGAAGTTGCCCAGAAGGTCGCCTCGTTCTTCCATAGAACTTAGGACTTCCTCCTTTTAGCTCCCGCTTGCATCTTCTCTTCTTTACTCTAGTTTTTTAATCTCCTTTCTTCAGATGAATGAAATCCAAAGAAATTTATGAATTTCATTTTTTGTCTTCAACCTTTGTCTTACTCGGCCCCCTGGTAGATGTACACAATTTGATTGCGAACATGTACCAAAAGGATGTAGCATTTTGTTGAAGACTTGAGTTCTTCGAACTTGTAGAGTATAGGTCCGAAGTTTTGTTGCGTTGACAGCAGGGGCCCCCTGGGGTTGTCAGAGCTTAGTAGCTCCGGCAGCGACCACCGTCAACACGCAGAGCGTCGACAGCAGACCCCATTGGGGTGTCCTTCTACCATCTTTTCTTCAACTCCTTTTATTTCTTCACGTTGACGGCTAGCCCCTGGATTTGTCGGAACTTGATAGCTCCGACGACGTCCACTATCAATATTTAAAACATCGACAGTGGACTCCCTTGGGGGATGTCGAAGCTTTGATAGCTCCGGCATTGTCCACCATCATCGTGGGATTTTCATTTTACCTGCACAAAGTCAAGAAAAACAGTAAAATCCATTTCTTATCTATAACTCATTTGTGACTTACTATTCCCATATGAAATTTTAGGTCGACAACAATTCTATATACAATCAAGCGCGTTTGTTTATTTTCTCCAGGTCCAATTGTTTTCTGGACTCACCTTACTTAGGCCCGCCGGGGTGTAGGTAGAGTGGCGTACTTAGGGTGCAGGACCAGGCTAAGTCGATAGCACACTCTGGACCTAGATTGGCTTGGCGTTCAGGCGAGTAGGCCATTCAACGATGTTAAGACCCGGAAGAAATAACAATGCAACTTGAATTATATATGAATTGTTCGAGCTAAAGCTTCTTGAGAATTGCACAACTTTGTTATAGACAAGAAAGAGAAAAATAAAAAAGAATGAGCATGTACAAAATAAATGCACGTGGAGTCTATTTTCACATATCGATGTCTTTCATTATAGGTCCGGGGTACAGGGGAGACAAGTACACTCTTAGGGTATGGAACCAAGCTAAGTGTGTTACATTTCTTGTTCGACCCAGGATAGCTAGCTACACTTTTAGTTCTGAGACTGTGTCAAGTGTTGCTTGAACTTTGCGGACCTTCCTAAAAAGGTCCGGCTGTCCTCCCGGATGAGCTACCCATCTCTGTACAATGACGCTATAACATACATCATATGTAATTACAGACTCACCTCCGTGATGTTAAGCGTAAAACTTACGGAGGTTCTCAATGTTCCAAGGATTAGGGAGCGGTGTCCCATCCTCGGTTGCCAAGCAAACGCATCCGGGACGGGATACTTTGATCACTCGAAAGGGTCCTTCCCAACTGGGGGAAAGTTTGTTTAACCCTTCTCGAGTTTGTATTCTCCGTAGCACCAGATCGCCTTCCTCGAGCTGTCGGTTATGGACATGCCTTTGGTGATAACGCTGGAGTGCTTGGCGGTATCGTTCATTTCGAACAACTGCTCGACACCTTCCCTCTTCAACGAGGTCAAGATCTTCACGCCGGAGCTGTTCCTGAGTGGCTGCATCGAAGGTCCGGACCCGAAGCCACCCCAAGGTGATTTCCGGAGGAAGGACTGCTTCAGCTCCGTACACCAGAAAGAAGGGTGTCTCTCCGGTTGACCAGTTTGGAGTTGTCCTGTTGGCTCCATGTTTTTTCAAGCGCTCATATGTGCGCATTTTGAGTCCTTTTAGAATTTCTGCATTTGCTCTCTCAGCTTGGCCATTGCTTGCCCGGTGAGCCACGAAAGCGTAGCTGACTTGAATGCCGAGGTCTTCGCAATATCCTTGGAATGCAGAACTTGTGAATTGGGTCCCGTTGTCAGTTATGATCTTGTTTGGGACTCCAAATCTGCATACTATGGACTGCAAGAACTTGATAGATGATTGCTTGTTTATTGTCACAACTGGAGTTGCTTCCGGCCACTTGGTGAACTTGTCGATGGCGACATACAGGTACTTGTAACCTCCGACGGCTTTTGGGAAAGGTCCCCAAATATCCATACCCCACACAGCGAATGGCCATGTCGGAGGTATCATTTGTAGAGGTTGAGCTAGTGTGTGAATTTTCTTCGCATGAAACTGGCATGCTTCACATTTCTTCACTAGCTCGGTTGCATCTTGGAGTGCTGTAGGCCAGTAAAAACCATGCCGGAAAGCTTTACCGACCAACGTGCAGGAAGACGCGTAGTTCCCACACTCGCCTCCATGGATTTCCGCGAGGAGATCACAGCCTTCCTCCCTTGTAACACACCGCATTAGGACGCCATTGGCACCACGCCGGTAGAGATCCCCTTCTACCAGTGTGTATCTTTTAGCCAATCTATGTATCCGATCAGCAGATACATTGTCTTCAGGAAGTATGTTGTCTTTCAAGTAGCTCCGGATCTCCAAGATCCATGCATTGGAGCTAACTTGAGCTTCTGAATCTTGCATGTTGGGTTGCTCGGGGCTTCCTGCAGCACCTACAACCCTTGATGGACGCCATGGTAACAGGGCCATCGGGACCGCCAGCTTTGAGGTGCTGGTCTCGCCCCCTTCACTCAGTTCGGCAGGCTAAGCTGTTGGTCTTGACAATCTCCGGACGAAGGTTCCGTCGAGAGCCAGAGCTCCAGTTGAAGCTTTCATCGAGATTTCGTCAGCTTCAGCGTTGTTGAGACGCTGGACATGGCAAAGATCCAGGACTTCGAAATCCTTCTGAAGCTTCTGAACTTCAAGAAGATATGCAGCTAGTTAGGGGTTGTTGCAGAAGCATTCACCTTTGACTTGTTTTATAATGAGCTGCAAATCACCCTTTACCAACAACTGCTTGGCACCATATGATAGTGCCACCTTGAGCCCATAGATTAGTGCTTCATACTCCGCCATGTTGTTGGTCGCCTTGAAGTCAAGGTGAACCATGTATTTGACCTTCTCCACAGTCGGAGCAAGGAGAAGGATTCCAGCTCCGGCCCCCAGCTTCTGCATGGAGCCATCGAAGTAGAGAGTTCAGTGAGGCTCAGTGAAGACCGGAGCCTTAGGTTCCGGTTTCTGCTCACTGGGGCCCCCAGGATTTGATGGAGAGGGGGTCCATTCCGCCACAAAGTCTGCTAATGCTTGACTCTTGATCGCTTGTCTTGGGACAAATTCAAGATCGAACTCGCCAATTCTGCTACCCACTTTGCGATGTTCCCAGTAGAGTTGTGGTTATGCAAGATTGCACGTAGTGGATAAGAGGTTACCACTGAAATCTTGTGAGCTTGGAAGTAGTCACGAAGCTTCCTAGAGGCGATAAGAACTGCGTAGAGCAATTTATGCACCTCTAGGTATCGTGTCTTTGCATCGTGAAGTGCTTCACTTATGAAGTACACTGGGCACTGAACTGTCCGGACCCTCCCGTAGGGGACCGAAGCTTCCTCCTCATCAACCCGGACCCTCCTGAAGGGGTCCGGACCTTTTTCGGGGACTTCCCGGTTCCTGCTAGAGGAACCCAGAGCTTCTTCTGAAGTGACCCGGACCCTCCCAGAAGGATCCAAATCTTTTTTTTTCAGCAATAGTAACTCCTTCAGTTGAAGGAGGTTGATCCTCTGACTTCTCGCCTTGAGGATCCGGGTCTGGGGGCTGGGACCCAGACTCGCCTTCAGGTAGCTCCGGACCTTCCCGGAGGGGTTTGGATTCCTGAACTGGAGATGGTTCTGGTCTTTCCACAACCAGGACCATGCTGAAAACTTCGTCAATTGCTGAAATGTAAAGCAGAAGTGGCTCACCAGGATTCGGAACTACCAAAGTTGGTAGAGTGGTGAGGAGCTGCTTCAGCTCTTGGAATGCCTTTTCTTCTTCTTCGGACCATTGGAATGGTTCGGACTTTCTCAATAATTTGAAGAAGGGTAGCACCCGTTCCGCCAGTCTTGAGATGAACCAGCTGAGGACAGCTGGACACCCAGTCAGCTTCTGGACATCCTTGATGTGAGCTGGTGGCCGCATGTCTTCAATAGCTTTAATCTTCGCCGAATTCGCCTCTATTCCTCGGTGGTTCACCAAGAATCCAAGAAGCTTTCCGGAGCTAACCCCAAAGACACACTTGTCTGGGTTCAGCTTTGTGCGTGTGATTCGCAACTTGTCGAAGACAACTTGCAAGGTGTCAAGAAATGACTCCTTGTTCTTGATCTTGACGACGATGTCATCGACATACACTTCCACTACATCTCTAATGAGCTCTCCAAAAGTTTTGTACATAGATCGCACAAACGTTGATGCAACATTTTTGAGACCGAATGGCATGGCAGTGTAATAGTATAACCCATCTACTGTGATGAAGGCAGTATGCTCTTCATCTTCCCTAGACATTCTGATTTGATGATACCCAGAATACGCGTCTAGGAAACACTGTAATTCACACACGGAGGTGGAATCCACTATCTGATCTATTCTAGGTAGTGGAAATGGATCCTTTGGGCATGCCTTATTCAGTGTTGTGTGGTCGATACACATCCGAAGCTTCCCGCCGGCCTTAGGTACAACGACTGGGTTTGCCAGCCATTTTGGGTGCTTTTTTATTTTAGAACTATGGATTCAGAAAAGACTTCCCGGATGAATCCAGCTTCGAGCAACTTCTTCACTTCTTGGCGTATGAAGTTCTGTTGCTCTACTGATTGCTTCCGAGGCTTCTGATGTACAGGCCGAGCGTCAAGATAAATCTTCAGATTGTGCTCAATCACCTCCCTAGGGATCCCATGCATTTGTGACGGTTTCCAGGCAAACACGTCGACATTAGCCCGGAGGAAAGTGATGAGCGCGAGTTCCAATTTGTCGTTCAGACCTCCCGATATACGGGTGGTCTGAGCAGCGTTGGAACCAATTTGGACGACTTTGACGGGAATGTTGGTGTCGCCGCTTGGTTGCACACGAGGTGCGTAAGTTGAGCCTCGATGACAAATGCTCGGGGGCTTCGGAGCTTGCTCCTTTCCGGATTCTTCCTCTTGCGCTATAGCAAGCGCGTGGAGTTCTTCTAGAGCCGTAACTCCGGTGGTGCAATCTCTGCAGATCTGGAGAACGACTGAGGGTGTTGGCATCTGAATGTGGCCTAGAGGGGGGGGGGTGAATAGGCCTTTTTGAAATTTGTCTGAACCTGCAATACTTAACAACCAGATCAAAACTTGAGATATCGGACTAGTCCGGTGGGTACCGACTAGGTCAATTAAGTTTGATCAATTAATTTGATTCTACAATGTTTGCAACGGAAATATACAGTTAACTGAAGTGTTGCAAGATTATGTACTAGGGTATACCACAAGTCAATCTTATATTTGATGTTTCAACGTGAAATATGCAAGATTGATTGAAACCCTAGATTGATATGATGAATAAGAACGATGAACACAAAGCAAGAACACAAGCAATTTATCCCATGGTTCGGCTCCCACAGAGGCAACCTACATCCACGTTGAGGAGTCCACAAAAGGACCGGGTCTTCTGCAACCCTACCCTCGTCGGATCGCCACGAAGGCCAATCCTGTTCTCTTATCACAAAGGGTAAATAACCAAGTTCAAGGGGCCTTCTCACACGTTGAGGGCTCTCCTAGATTACAATGAAAACTCGACCAAGAACACACTCAAAAGATTACAATTAAAATCACAGAAGTGTGTTAGGGAATCAAACCAAGAGCTCAAGAGTGATGAATCGTGTCTCTCCAATGTTCCAAAGTGTATCCTCAAGGGATTGATCTTTTTTTTTTGATTTCGTGGAGAGATGTGTTTTTGAGGCTTTTGGGAGGTGTGATGGTGCAGGGGTTCGAGAGAAATTAAAGTTGGGCCGTGCACCTCTATTTATATGGGGATTCTAAAAGTGACTATTAGGGTTTAGAAAGATCGGACTAGTCCGTGGTGGACACCGGACTAGTCCGGTGTGCTGTGTGTAGCAAATCCTAAGTGTCCCGAAATATCAGACTAGTCTGGCTAGGAGCGGACTTGTCCGATTTCGCTTCTGGAAATCTTCGGACTAGTCCAATAGTCATCGGACTTGTCCGGATTATTGAAACCCTAAGTGAATTGGGTGACAAGTCCGCAGTTGGAGGACTTGTCTGATTTAGGTCAGAGGGTATTCGGACTAGTGTGTTCCAATATCGGACTTGTCCGACTTGGATCAGAAAGATATCGGACTAGTCCGTTGAGTGATCGGACATGTCCGATTTTGTGCAGCTTGTGAAGTGTTTTGAGGACTAGTCCGCACCGGGGAGGACTAGTCCGATTCTAGTCAGAGATATATCGGACTAGTCCGTGGTGATATCGAACTTGTCCGATCTTGTGCAGAGAGATATCGGACTAGTCCGGTGTAAATCGGACTAGTCTGGTCCTGTATAAATTTGTGCAATGTGTGTGTTTATTTGTGTTTGAGCTCTTGGGGTGTGTTTCCTTAACACACTCCATACACAATGATTTACTACACTTGTTCCTTGAGCTCTTCTCCACATTGCTCCTCATTCTCCCTTCTTTTTGGCACTTTGCTTATTTTCCCATTAAAACCTGTGCTCATCTCAACAAAGTGGTTAGGATCTCATTTGCTTGTCATAAATCATACAAAACCCACAAGAGATTCCTAGATGCACTTTCAATCTCCCCCTTTTTGGTGATTGATGACAACCAATTGAGATTTTACAAAATATGATAAAAGTTGAGATTTTCGTAAAGGATGCAAATATGAGTTTAAAGTACATCAAGCAGTGAAAACATGATCCATATGTGCATTCTTTATGGTGGGATGCATAACTAAGTGCATTGAAACAATAATCATGAAGAGAATGACAAGATTGACATTAAGACACTAACAACAAGCATATATGTCATTCTAGGAGCAAAATCACATATTTCATAGATTAATCCACATGTAGTTCAAAGCATTGCATCACAGGATCATTAAGTAACAAAATAGCATATCAAATAGTTTACAACCCACAAAATAGACAAAAAGCATAAAAGAAGCTCTCTCCTCGCATCCTACAGCTAAAGACCTAAGACCTAAGACTCCCCCTCAATCTTTACTCCTTTGGCATCAAGACACCAAAAAGAAGGAGAGGAGGGACCTAAAGTCTTCACGCCTCATTGTCGGTCCTCTCATCGTCTTCATCTTCGTCTTCGGGCTGATAAGGAGGAGGAGGAGGTGCAGAGCCACTCGAGCCCCCAACGCCAAAGTAGGCAAGCTCGGAGTGGGTCAAGGGCCCGAGCTCGGTGATGTTAGGGTCGGAGTCCTCAGAAATTACTGGAGATCCAGTGGGGTCGATCTCCAGCTTTTGACTTAGCTGCTTCATATTTGCCTTCACATATCTCATATCAGCTTTTATCCTTTGGTTGAGCTTGTGACTTCTGATCTCAGTCTTGTGGCAAGATTCGAAGATGGCCGCAAGATACTTTAGGATGCCACTCGCAACCCCTTTTTGAGGAGTTGCCCTAGTGGCAGAGGCAGCCCCGACATTTCCACTTGCTCTCGCCGGAGCCTCTGCAGCAGAATCAGGGGAGGGAGCAACTTGAGTGCTTGGGTTTTGAGGCATCTGGGGCCTCAAAGGAAGGTGCTCCACATCTTTGACAAACTCTATCCCAGTGACTTTATCAATCATGAACATAAGATACGGAGCATAGCCACACGACCTGATGGGTGTGCAAGAGATGTTGACCATATCATTCCAGATATAGTCAGCCACATCAAACCTGCGGTGCTTATGACTCTCATCAGGGTCCTGAGATAGCCCTACACACTCCTAGCATCCCCATCCTGTAACACCCTCATTTTCATGCATCATGCCCTACATGCACTCATATACATGTTTAACTTTAACCCATAACAAGAGGAACAAGTTTAAAATTGATTTGGAGCAAAACCGCACTTAAAAATGTAGGAAAGTGCGGACTAGTCCGGTTTTGCTGAGGACTAGTCCGATTTCTCTCTGTCTAAAAACGAACTTGTCCGTTTTTGCTGCGGATTAGTCCGATATTTGCCCCTGGAAAACTTCGGACTTGTCCGATCTTGTGCGGACTAGTCTGATGTTCCATGAATCCTTGAAAATTTGCTAAGTCCCTGGACTTTTCCGGACTAGTCCGGTGTTCCAGCGGACTTGTCCGTTTTCCTTTCTGACTAAGATCAGACTTGTCCGATTTTTGGCCAGACTTGTCCGATTTTCTCACTGGACGACTTCAGACTAGTCCGGTCCTGTCCGGACTTGTCCGATATTTCGTGACTCCGAGATTGACCTTTTGTTTTACGACTTGTTTCTTGGGTTTCACGTCAAGTGGGCCTAGGGACGTTGTGCCCAACTCTTTTAGAGCCCATGTGGGACTCTAAACCGGCCTCTACTCATCCCAAAACTCGAAATCCATCTAACCCTAGCCTCCACCCCTATATAAACAACCCCACCCCTTGGGTTGACATCTATTTGCCACTTTTCCACCCACCCAAACCCTAGTTCGTGGGGAGCCACCATCAAGGAGGGAGGAGAAGATCCCAAGCAAGAGGAAGAAGAGGAGCAAACAAAGGAGGATCAAGATCTCCACCAAGTTTCGTTCTTCACCACCAATTCATCTCCAAGTTCATCACCAACCCTAGATCATCAAGATCCAAGTGTTACCTCCAAGTTTCTTGGTTCATTGGAGTTCTAAACACCTGGTATACCTTCTATTCTCCTTTTCTTATGTGAATTCAACCCCTAATCTCCAAATTCACGTCGATCTAGAAAACCCTAATCTGCTGATCTCGTCAAGTGCGGACTTGTCCGGTCCCTAGCGGACTAGTCCGATCTTCCTGGTTAAATTGTGTTGAATTAATTCTAAAATTTGATCTAATCAACCCCAAACCTGTATAAACCTGTTATAATCTATTAGAGCTAGTTAGTGATCATTAAAAGCAATCTAGTAACAAGTTCTACCTTGCATTTGCATCAATCATGCATGTCATGTCATATTGAGTAATATTTGTGCACTCTTTGATTGTGTTCCTTGTCTTGTATGTTTATTGTGTGGATTAGACGGATTTGCGCAAGAGAGTTCCACGGAGGATCTACAACATCAAGAGTTTGAAGGCTTTGACCCTAATCAACAGCAAGAGCAAGGCAAGTGTCCTTGAAGCATATTGATCCTGTTTTTAAAATAAATGTTTTGTTTGTAAAAATGCATGCTTGTGTCAATTTGATGGGAATCCTATGGTAGGAAGTTTACTAGATTTGCTAAACCACCCTTGTCACCTGGAAATTTATGGTAGAGAGTTGGGAAGGGTTTTTACCTTTTTGCTTCGCTTAATCAATTGGGATGGGAAACAACTATATCACTCAATTTAAATATGCATGGATGAGCTGCAGATTGGTGGGATTCTTATTGCAGTGCTCATGAGAACCAAGAAAGAATCACTTGGGCCAAATTCAAGGAGAATTTTCGTTCTCATTATGTGCCCGAGGGTGTTATGATCTTGAAGAGGCAAGAATTTGAGAATTTAAGGCAAGGAAGATCAAGCGTGAGTGAGTATCTCAATAAATTCACTCAACTCTCAAGGTATGCGCCTGAGGATGTTAGCCGGGACAGCCGGAAGCAATACTTGTTCATGAGGGGATTGAACAATACGATCCAAGTGCAATTGCTCAACTATGATTATGTCAATTTTCAGAAGCTTGTGGACAAAGCAATTGTGGTTGAGAACAAGATCCGTGAGATGGAGCAAGAAATCAAGAGGAAGGTGCCATATCAAGGACAACAACAAGGAAGTAATGTGCGCCCTCGCTTTGCGCCGCCCAATGCGCCTCATTACAGCTCCTCTATTCCTGCTCAACGCCCTGGTTATGCACCGCGCCCAACTCAGTTTGTGCAACAGCGCCCTGTCATGCAAGCACCTAGGCCTCCGACGCCTTACGCACCTCGTGCTGATTTTCCTGGAGCCAATGTTCAAAACCAAGCTCGTCCCAATAATTCTGGTGGAGTTAAGAAGTGCTATACTTGTGGAGAAGCTGGACACTTTGCGAATCAATGTCCTAAGTCGGGCCTTGGTCAAGGAAGCAATGCATCGAGGCAAAACCCAAGACCTAATGGAGGACAGCCACAAGGAAGCCGTGGACAGCAAAATTTTGCTCGTGGCAACGTGAACCATGTCTCTACGGAGGATGCTCAACAAGCGGATGACGTGGTCATTGGTATGTTTCTCGCCAACTCCAACCCCGCGACTATGTTATTTGATTCTGGAGCATCGCATTCATTCATTGCATCGAAGTATGTTGCCAAGTATAGTTTGCCTATCTCTCATATGAAGTTTACTCTGTTGGTTAAGTCTCCTGGAGGAGAGATGAGGACAAATATAGTATGTCCAAAAGTAAGCCTTAGAATAAGGGGGGTAGACTTCTCCGCCAACCTCATTGTTTTAGATTCTCAAGGGTTGGATATTATACTTGGTATGGACTGGTTGAGGAAGCACAATGGGGTTATTGAATGTGCCACAAAGACGGTGAAGTTGACCAATGAGGAAGGGATAACTGTAGAATTTGAAGCATCTCAAACCGCACCGAAGCAATTGGAATTGAATCATATGGACGGTGCCGCAATTGAGGAGATTCCGGTTGTATGTGAATTTTTGGATGTGTTTCCGGATGAGTTGCCAGGTATGCCACCCGATCGAGACATTGAGTTTGTTATTGATTTAATACCTAGAACTGCACCTATAGCTAAGAGGCCATATAGGATGCCTCCTATGGAATTAGCGGAGCTCAAGAAACAAATTCAAGAGCAATTAGAGAAGGGTTTTATTCGCCCTAGCTCTTCACCTTGGGGAGTGCCCGTTCTATTTGTGGACAAGAAGGACGGATCCCAAAGGATGTGCGTGGATTACCGAGCTCTCAACGAGGTAACAATCAAGAACAAGTACACCTTGCCACGCATAGAAGACTTGTTTGATCAGATGAAGGGTGCTTGTGTCTTCTCTAAGATTGACTTGAGGTCGGGATACTTTCAAATGAAGATTAGACCATCGGACATACCCAAGACAGCTTTTAGGACACGGTATGGATCTTATGAGTACACCGTGATGTCTTTTGGATTGACGAATGCACCTGCCTACTTTATGTACCTCATGAATAAGGTATTCATGGAGTACTTAGATAAGTTCGTTGTGGTGTTTATTGATGATATTATGATCTACTTGAAGGATGAGAAGGAACATGAGGAACACTTGAGGCTTACGCTGCAGAAATTGAGGGAGCATCAATTGTATGCCAAGTTCAGTAAATGTCAATTCTGGTTACGGGAAGTTTCCTTCTTAGGCCATATTATTTCCGGAGGAGGAGTATCGGTTGACCCCGGTAAAGTGAGGGATGTGTTGAAGTGGGAGCCGCCGCAAAATGTCAAGGAAATAAGGAGTTTTCTTGGGATGGCTGGATATTACCGTAGATTCATCAAGGATTTTTCCAAGATAGCCAAGCCTATGACGGAGTTGCTAATGAAGGGAAAGGAATTCCAATGGACTCAAGCTTGTCAAGAGAGTTTTGAGGAGTTGAAGAAGCGGTTGACAACAGCCCCAGTTTTGGTATTGCCGGATGTAAGCAAGAGTTTTGACATTTATTGCGATGCATCAAGACAAGGGCTTGGATGTGTATTGATGCAAGAAGGTCAAGTGGTCGCCTATGCGTCGAGAAAGTTGAAGAAACATGAGCAGAATTACCCCACGCATGATCTTGAACTAGCAGCCGTGGTACATGCATTGAAGATTTGGAGACACTATATTCTTGGACATAGGTGTGAAATTTACACGGATCATAAGAGTTTGAAGTATATTTTCACACAAACGGATATGAACTTGAGGCAACGAAGATGGTTAGAGCTCATCAAAGATTATGATTTGGGGATCAACTATCATTCGGGAAAAGCCAATGTAGTGGCCGATGCTTTGAGTAGAAAGGGAGTAAACCATCAACTTACGGTTCGAGAGTTACCATCCGAGTTATGCAAGGAGTTTGAACGGTTGAACCTTGGGTCTGTAAATGAGATGGAGATGATGGAGTTAAACCCAACCTTGGAGCAAGAAATCCGAGAGGCACAAACCACGGATGAGGAGATCAAGGAAATCAAGGAAAGAATCAAAGAAGGGAGAGAATTCAGATTTGATGAAGACGAATATGGTACCTTATGGCTTGGAAAGAGAATCGTTGTGCCTAATGTAAAACATATTCGGGAGACAATATTAAAGGAGGCACATGACTCGCCATACTCAATTCACCCTGGTTGTACGAAGATGTACAAAGATTTGAAGACTTGCTATTGGTGGAATAGCATGAAGAAGGACATAGCTGAATACGTAGCACTGTGTGATGTGTGCCAGCGAGTCAAGGCGGAACATCAAAGGCCAGCCGGACTATTGCAACCGTTGAAGATTCCGAAATGGAAGTGGGAAGAAATTGGTATGGACTTCATAGTTGGGTTACCGCGTACTCAGTCCGGGTATGACTCAATTTGGGTAATTGTGGATCGCTTAATCAAGTCAGCTCATTTTGTCCCTGTGAAGACCAAGTATACGGCTGCACGATTGGCCGAAATATACATGGAGCATATTGTGTGTCGACACGGAGTACCGAAGAAGATAGTCTCGGATAGAGGTTCTCAATTTACCTCCAGATTTTGGCAAAAATTGCATGAAGCTTTGGGGACGAGGTTGAATTTTAGTTCAGCATATCATCCTCAAATGGATGGACAAACCGAGAGGACCAATCAGATTTTGGAGGACATGTTAAGGGCTTGTGCTTTAAAGCATGGGAAAAGTTGGGACAAAAGCTTGCCATACGCAGAATTTTCATACAACAATAGTTACCAAGCAAGCTTGAAAATGTCACCATATGAAGCGCTTTATGGGAGGAAGTGTAGGACACCTTTATTCTGGAATGAGGCAGGAGAAACTCAAGTATTTGGTCCGGATGTGTTGCAAGAAGCCGAAAAGCAAGTCCAAATAATTCGTGAAAACTTGAGGGCTGCCCAATCAAGGCAAAAAGGCTATGCAGATAATAGGAGAAGGAAATTAGCCTTTGAAATAGGAGATTTTGTTTACCTCAAGGTGTCACCAATGAGAGGTCATAAGAGGTTTAACATAAGAGGCAAGCTCGCACCTCGTTATATTGGACCATTCAAGATTTTGGACAAAAGAGGAGAAGTAGCATATAAGTTAGAGATGCCAGCTCATCTTTCAGACGTACATGATGTGTTTCATGATTCCCAACTCAAGAAGTGTCTCAGGGTACCAGAAGATCAAGTGCCAATGGAAGAATTGGAACTAGAGGAAGATTTGACGTATGCCGAGCAACCGGTCAAAATCTTGGAAACCAAGGAGAGAGTCACAAGGAACAAGGTGATTCGATGGTGTAAAGTCCAATGGAAGCACCATACCGAAAAAGAAGCAACTTGGGAGTTAGAAGATGATCTCAAGAAGGAATTTCCCTACCTCTTCTCTTCCGCGTTGAATCTCGAGGGCGAGATTCATTTTAAGGGGGGTAGGTTTGTAACACCCTCATTTTCATGCATCATGCCCTACATGCACTCATATACATGTTTAACTTTAACCCATAACAAGAGGAACAAGTTTAAAATTGATTTGGAGCAAAACCGCACTTAAAAATGTAGGAAAGTGCGGACTAGTCCGGTTTTGCTGAGGACTAGTCCGATTTCTCTCTGTCTAAAAACGGACTTGTCCGTTTTTGCTGCGGATTAGTCCGATATTTGCCCCTGGAAAACTTCGGACTTGTCCGATCTTGTGCGGACTAGTCTGATGTTCCATGAATCCTTGAAAATTTGCTAAGTCCCTGGACTTTTCCGGACTAGTCCGGTGTTCCAGCGGACTTGTCCGTTTTCCTTTCTGACTAAGATCGGACTTGTCCGATTTTTGGCCAGACTTGTTCGATTTTCTCTCTGGACGACTTCGGACTAGTCCGGTCCTGTCCGGACTTGTCCGATATTTCGTGACTCCGAGATTGACCTTTTGTTTTACGACTTGTTTCTTGGGTTTCACGTCAAGTGGGCCTAGGGACGTCGTGCCCAACTCTTTTAGAGCCCATGTGGGACTCTAAACCGGCCTCTACTCATCCCAAAACTCGAAATCCATCTAACCCTAGCCTCCACCCCTATATAAACAACCCCACCCCTTGGGTTGACATCTATTTGCCACTTTTCCACCCACCCAAACCCTAGTTCGTGGGGAGCCACCATCAAGGAGGGAGGAGAAGATCCCAAGCAGAGGAAGAAGAGGAGGAAACAAAGGAGGATCAAGATCTCCACCAAGTTTCGTTCTTCACCACCAATTCATCTCCAAGTTCATCACCAACCCTAAATCATCAAGATCCAAGTGTTACCTCCAAGTTTCTTGATTCATTGGAGTTCTAAACACCTGGTATACCTTCTATTCTCCTTTTCTTATGTGAATTCAACCCCTAATCTCCAAATTCACGTCGATCTAGAAAACTCTAATCTGCTGATCTCGTCAAGTGCGGACTTGTCCGGTCCCTAGCGGACTAGTCCGATCTTCCTGGTTAAATTGTGTTGAATTAATTCTAAAATTTGATCTAATCAACCCCAAACCTGTATAAACCTGTTATAATCTATTAGAGCTAGTTAGTGATCATTAAAAGCAATCTAGTAACAAGTTCTACCTTGCATTTGCATCAATCATGCATGTCATGTCATATTGAGTAATATTTGTGCACTCTTTGATTGTGTTCCTTGTCTTGTATGTTTATTGTGTGGATTAGACGGATTTGCGCTAGAGAGTGCCACGGAGGATCTACAACATCAAGAGTTTGAAGGCTTTGACCCTAATCAACAGCAAGAGCAAGGCAAGTGTCCTTGAAGCATATTGATCCTGTTTTTAAAATAAATGTTTTGTTTGTAAAACTGCATGCTTGTGTCAATTTGATGGGAATCCTATGGTAGGAAGTTTACTAGATTTGCTAAACCACCCTTGTCACCTGGAAATTTATGGTAGAGAGTTGGGAAGGGTTTTACCTTTTTGCTTCGCTTAATCAATTGGGATGGGAAACAACTATATCACTCAATTTAAATATGCATGGATGAGATTATGGTTAACATGAACTGGTTAAACATGGTATGGTAATGGATGATCTAAGCAAGCCCGGTATGTGGATGGGTTGGATGTTATGGTGGTTTGCTTGCTTTAGATCTAAGGACCGGTTCATGCGAGAATAAGCCAGGACTACAGTGCCACCACGCGGCCAAGTATGGGTGCGGCGTAGCTGATTAATTAGGGCTTTGCTAGTGCTGTTTGGACCATTGTGGATGCTCGGGGAAGGGGTAGTCGGATTGGGTTTGTTGACGATTGGTGGGACTACCCTGGGATCCGAATGGCTCAAGAGGGGGCCCTTGGTTGAAGATGTGCTCTGCGGGAGACATCGCCACCGGTGAAACCTCAGTGGGGTCTAAATAGGCTAGTAATCCCTTTGTAAAGGCTATTTTGTGATCTCTTGGCCACACACCAACGGAAGTGTGTAATGTGACCGACGGGTCATGGGCATAAGGGAGGTTCTTAGTCGCCGAAGGGTGATGAAATCACGAACACGTGGGTAAAGAGGTACAAACTCTGCAGAGTTAACTAAAACTATCATGATAGCCGTGCTCCCGGTTATGAGCACCTGGAAAACTTCCATGATTAGAGGGAAATTGGAATTTGGGATGGTTATGGTTTGGTAATGGTTATGGCTGGTTATGAGTTCATCTCTGGTATTGAATCTGGTTATTGGCAATGGTGAAATCTGGAATTTTTGATGATGGTAATGAATTCAAATTTGATATTATGATATCATTTATGATTATGATGGGTTTACTTCACATACATAAGATATATTGCTTTTCAAACGTTTTAATGTACTTTTCAGCACTTTACCATTATTATTGTCGTCATTTGAATAAGCCACATGTCATACTTTCCACACTTGCTGAGTACGACATGTACTCACTCTTGCAATCCCCCCCAACAGTTGCAGGTCAGGACTGGGATTTTAACGGTGATAATGCGGAGTTCTAGGCCGTGTCTACCGTCAGCTTTGCCTGTGGTGTTGATTGGAGCTACGCATACATACCCTGTCGCTTATGCTGCTTAGTTTGCTTAATTAGTTTATTTCCACTGCATTAATTGAACTTGTCATTAATATTCATTAGAGCTTGTATTCGAGGATGGTATGGTTTGTGTAATAAATCTGATAATTAATCTTGTTCTGTGGTAATTTTCTGTATACTCGTTTGTGATTGCACTCGTATATGTGTGATGAACATCCTGGGCACACATATGCGTTAGCTTGGTTCAGTTTTCGAAACCGGGCGTCACACATCCTTGGGGGCAATTGTCTTCCTCAAAACTCTGTTCAACACCACAAAGAATGGCTTCATGTTCTTGGTAGAAGGGGGGTTGAACTTGGAGTTGGGCTCATAGAGGAACTTCATCTTGTCATTCTCGATGACACCTATGTTGTGGATGATTAAGCAGTCACTGCTTGAGGTGTCAAGGTGCAGCATGCTTGCAAAGTCTTCATAGGTTATACTGTACTTGGATCCGTGAGTCATCCAAGTAACACTGACTTCATCATCACTAGAGAAATGGCAAGTCAAAAATAATTGCGCTATGACCTCATCATTCCAATTGTTCCTGGAGGCAAAAAGATCCTTCAGGCCATGTCTCTCAACCGCCTCCACCACTTCAACAAACGGCGAGCAACCCTTCTTCTCGAAGTGTGCCCAATCAATCCACTGGCTTCGCACTACAAGTGTCTTCATGGGGAGGTACACAGACTTGTAGAAATCTGCATGGAAGTTACTCCAAAATCTTCCATCGGTAGCTTGCTTCGGACGGCCATACCAATCAACATTTCTGAGTTTTGTAGCCAAGTCGCTGTCCTTCCCATTGAACCTTTCCTCAGTGGGGTCCCGAGCCCCTTGCTTCGGAGCTGACATCTTCAGGGGGCCAATCGGGCATGTTGCGATCCCCTTGCCCTTGCCCTTGGCTAGGTGGGCACTCGCCGAGCTAGGTCCACCACTGGCGGAGGCCCTGGAGGCAGGCACCTTTCGTTGAGCCACCCTCTTCTGACACTGAGGAGGAGATGGGGCTGGCTCGGAAGGTCTCTTCTTGCTTTGGTCCGTCGAGGACCGAAGTGGAGCTTCTTGGGCCATCTCGGCTTCGAAGTCCGAAGCTTTGTCGTGAGAGTTCGACATGCCCTGAGAATGAATTGTACAAGGTATGGATAAAAATGGATTACAAGGAATTGAATGGATGACAAGAGAATTTGCTTTGAGGAATTAAAAGGTTAGGGTTGAGTTTAGAAAAATCGGACTTGTCCGTGCATAGACCGGACTAGTCTGGTATTCATCCTCAAAAACCTAACTTATGAGACAAATGGACTTATTCAATGCAAAATTCGCCTAGCAGCAATGTAATGCATCAAGGACACTAGTATTAGGTGAAAGAAGCTAGACTATTCGATCAACAATGAAGAAAATAAGGATTTCTAGGGTTTGGGAGAAAATTACCGAAGAAATCGCTTGAAACTTGGAGATGAGGGTGTTGAAGGCCGGACAAGTCCGTGAACTTCAATCCCTATGCGATGAAGATCAAATTCCACCCAAACTTGCGAAGTTTCGATGGAGAAATCAAGGAATCGCCTTGGGAGCTCGAGCGCGAAGAGAGAGAAGCTTGAGGCAAGTTGTGAGGGTGAGGGAATTACGGTTTGGCGGCGACTAGGGTTATGGACACGAAAAATTGGACAAGTCCAGAGGAGATCGGACTAGTCCGAACTTTTCCATAGGCTATATTGGACTAGTCCGTGGTCCACTGGACTAGTCCGCCCTAACCGGCACTCTGCGAACTAGTCTGCATGGGCGGACTAGTCCGGGTAACCACGGACTAGTCCGTGGTCACCAGGCAAGAACTTCTTAGCCCATTCATATATATTTGAAGGTACATATTTAGAAAAGGGGAGGCAAAACAAATCAAATAATCTTGATGAATATGACCAGTAGGCATACAACAATCAAGCAATGACCATAATTCACCAAGATCTAGTAATTGACATAGTTTTTCGGAGAAAATTGAGAGAGATGATTTTCACAATCCAATCAACATATTTCGAAGAATTCATACAGGTATGCAAAATTTTCAAGCCACATTCCGAGCATCAAAGATGTTTAGTTCATTTCGAAGCTCGCAAAAGCGTTTTTCATCAAGTGGCTTGCTGAATATGTCGGCCAATTGTTTTTTGGTGTTGACATGGGAAATGGCTATATCTCCTTTCATGGAGTGGTCTCTCAAGAAGTGATGCCGGATGTCTATTTGTTTGGATCTAGAGTGCTCAACTGGATTATGGGCAATTTTAATGGCACTCTCATTTTCACAAAGGAGTGGAATACGGTTCATATTGTAACCGTAATCCCTTAGAGTTTGTCGCATCCAAAGGAGTTGTGCACAACAACTCCCGGCTGCAACATACTCCGCTTCGACTGTGGATAAGGCAATGGAGTTTTGTTTCTTGGAGGACCAAGAAACTAGGGATCTACCTAGGAATTGGCATGTACCAGAGGTACTTTTTCTGTCTACTTTGCACCCGACATAATCTGCATCGGAGTAACCAATGAGATTGAATTTGGAGCCTTTTGGATACCAAAGACCAAGGTTGGGTGTTATGAACTAAATATCTCAAGATCCTTTTTACGGCTGTCAAGTGACACTCCTTAGGATTGCCTTGAAATCTTGCACACAAACATACACTCAACATAATGTCTGGCCTAGATGCACATAAATAGAGTAGAGATCCAATCATGGAGCGATATACCTTTTGGTCGAAGCTAGGTCCATCTTCATTGAGATCCAAGTGGCCATTCGTTGCCATGGGAGTCTTTATGGGCTTCGCCTTGTCCATCCAAACCTTCTTGAGTGTACTTAGTTTGGCTTATGAACGTCCCTTCCTTTAGTTGCCTTACTTGGAAGCCCAAGAAGTACTTTAGCTCTCCCATCATAGACATCTCAAACCTATCTGTCATAATTTTGCTAAACTCCTCACAAAAAGATTGGTTAGTTGAACCAAAGATTATATCATCAACATAAATTTGACAAACAAATAGATCATTGTCAAAATTCTTTGTAAACAGTGTATAATCTACTTTGCCAATCTTAAAGCCATTTTCAATTAAGAAATCTCTAAGACACTCATACCAAGCTCTAGGAGCTTGTTTGAGGCTGTAGAGTGCCTTACGCAATTTAAATATGTGGTCGGGGAACTCTTCGTCTTCAAACCTGGGGGGTTGCTCCACATACACCTCCTCCTTGATTGGTTCGTTGAGGAAGGCGCTTTTCACATCCATTTGATAGAGCTTGAAAGCATGGTGAGTAGCATATGCAAGTAATATTCTAATAGATTGATGTCTAGCTACGGGAGCAAAGGTTTCATCGAAATCCAAACCTTCGACTTGTGAATACCCTTTGGCCACAAGTCGTGCCTTGTTCCTTGTCACCACCCCGTGTTCGTCTTATTTGTTGCGGAAGAACCATTTAGTGCTGACGATGTTGGATTTGGGTCTCTCGACTAGTTCCCACACCTCGTACCTTTTGAAATTGTTGAGTTCCTCTTGCATGGCCACTACCCAATACGGATCCTTCAATGCATCCTCAACCCTGCGTGGTTCCAAAAAGGACACAAACGAGTAATTCTCACAAAAATTAGCTATGCGAGATCTAGTTGTTACTCCCTTTCGGATATCACCGATGATGTTGTCCATTGGGTGATCTCTTTGGACACACTGGTGTACTCTTGGGTGTGGTACTTGCTGTCTTGAATCTTCATGACCATCTTCTTCTCCCCCTAAATGGTTGCCCTCATTGACTTTTTGATCATCTTCACTTTCTTGAGGTTGATCTTGTATGGAAGCTCCCCCTTGATCATTGGTCTCCTCTTGTGGTTCGTTTTCCTCATGGATATGTAGAGGTGGCTCTTGTGGTCGAATCTCGCCTAACGCCATTCTTCTCAACGCTTGACATGGGGATTCTTCTTTATTTAGCACACATGGATCAACTTTCTCCTTTTGGGATCCATTAGTTTCATCGAACACTATGTCATGTGCTACTTCAACAAGTCTGGAGGTCTTGTTGAAGACACGATAGGCGTAAGTGTTCGAATCATAACCAAGCAAGTAACCTTCATCGGACTTCGAAGCAAACTTTGAAGTCCTAGGCTTCTTGTTTAAAATATAGCATGGGGAACCGAAATCTCGAAAATATGAGATATTAGGTTTGTTATCGGTAAGTAGCTCATAGGATGTCTTCTTGAGTAGTCGATGAAGATAAAGTCGATTTATGGCGTGGCAAGCGTTGTTAATCGCTTCCACCCAAAATCGATCTGAGGTCTTGTACTCATCGATCATTGTTCTTGCCATCTCTATGAGAGTTCAGTTCTTTCTTTTGGCAACTCCGTTTTGTTGAGGGGAGTACGGAGCTGAAAACTCGTGCTTTATGCCTTCTTCATCTAGATACTCCTCCACTTGTGTGTTTTTGAACTCCGTGTCGTTGTCGCTTTGAATGTTCTTGATTTTCAATGAGAATTCATTTTGAGCTCGCTTGAAGAACTTCTTGAGTATTCCTTGTGTTTTTGACTTATCATGCAAAAACAAAACCCAAGTGAAGCGAGAAAAATCATCAACAACTACTAAACCATATTTGTTACCACCAATGCTTATGTAAGCAATTGGACCAAATAAGTCCATGTGAAGTAGTTCAAGCAGTCTTGTTGTAGTCATGACATTCTTTGCGGGGTGAGGTGCTCCAACTTGCTTCCCGGCTTGGCATGCGCTACAAGGCCTGTCTTTCTCAAAAACAACATCCTTCAAACCTCGAATGTGATCACCCTTGAGGAGTTTTTGAAGGTTCCTCATACCAACATGCGCTAGCCGTCTATGCCACAGCCAACCCATGTTGGTCTTTGCAATCAAGCATGTGTCAAGTTCAGCTTTATCCTTGTTGAAGTCAACAAGATAAAGCTTTCCCTTCAACATACCCTTGAATGCAATGGAACCATCGCTCCTCCTAGAGACGGTCACACCCTCGTTATTGAACAAGCAATTATAACCTTTGTCACATAATTGAGATATGGACAACATGTTATAATCTAAGGAATCTACATGTAATACGTGAGAAATAGTGTGTTGTGGTGATATGGCAATTTTACCGGTACCGAGCACCTTTCCTTGACTATTGTCTCCAAAGTAGATTCCCTTGCTTTGATCCTCATTTACTTCATATTCAACGAACATCCTTCTTTCTCCGGTCATATGGTTGGTGCTAGCACCCATTTGGATCCACTGGAGGAATAGGCCTACAAAAACAAATTATGCCTTGGTTTTAGGTACCCAAGCTTGCTTGGGTCCTCTTAGGTTAGTCACAAGGGATTTGGGCACCCACACATGAGATTTGGTGTTCTCATGGCGTGGCCCAACATAATGAGCATAAACCTTTCCACAATTACTTCTCATTAGGACATAAGATGCATCGATAGTTCTGAATAGTAACTTTTGTTGTTTATACACAGGACTAGTCTGGGAGGCCGGACTTGTCTGGAGTACCGGACTTGTCCGGACCCTGACCGGACTAGTCCGGTGGTCATTCGTGTTGTATTTATTAATGTTTGATTTTCCATTTTGAAAGAGTTCTCCCTTTACAAAGACATTGCTATCCCTGTTATTCTTATGGCTTCTAGCTTGTTGCTTTTCACCATAAGAGTAACCAATGCCATATTTGACATTTGGATGTCTTGTGACCAAGTATGCACTACGTGCATATTTGATCTTCTCCTTGTCAAATATGCCATTTTGTGCAGGATGCTTGTCCTTGGTAGGAGTTGGCTTGTCTTTCAAATTGGTGTCAACCTTATCACATGTACAAGTGGAAGCAACTTCAGTTTTAATGGGTTGAGAAGGTGAATTTGCAGAGGATGAAGGGTCACCTTGCTTGAGTGACTCAACTTGCACTTCAGGGATCTTGTTAACCTTGATTAGGTTAGCAAGTTATTCCTTGATTACAGCATTTGAGTCGTTTAACTCCAAGCAAGCTTCCTTGCTTGAAGCTAACTCAACCTCCAGTGACTTGCTTCGCTCCTTTTCAATCTCTAGAAGTTTGTCAAGTTCGACATATTCCTCCTTTTGGGAGACAATCATGTCTTCTTGACGATGTATTAACCTTTCCTTCTCAACAAGTTGATCAAGTAAAAATTTCATTTTAGTTGCTGTTTTCTTATCTAATCCAATAGGCATATCTTCATTATCACTAGCAATGTCGCTATCACTAGAATAGGAATGCATGGAGGAGGGTTTTGTTGTTACCTTGCGTTTACCTTCCTTTGCCATGAGGCAAGTGTCGTTCCCCTTCCATGCGCCGAGTGTAGGGAAGAGAGTGGAATTCTTGGATGTATTCTCGATGGCTATGCTAGCCATCTCTTCTTCTTCTAATGATGAGGACTCATCATTTGAGTCCCACTCTTTCCCTATGTGCGCTTGTTCGGCTTGTTTCTTCTTCTTGAAGAATTTCTTGGGTTGAGGCTTGGCTTCTTTGGTCTTCTTCTTGTTCTCTTCATATGGGCAATAAACTATAAAGTGGCTATACTTAGCACAATTATAGCATGCCCGCCTCAACTTTGGCTTTGTTCTTTCTTTGTATTTTCCTTCACTTGATTTAGCGCCTTGTCTTTTCTTCAACATTTTCTGGTTCCGACAATTCTATCGGTACTACCGTTGGTAGCCCGCGGAGTTTCTTAGTTCGGTTAGGGCGCGCGGAGATTCAGAACAAGATGGTGACTTGACACAAGGATTTACGTGGTTCGGGCCGCCTGAGCGTAATACCCTACTCCACGGGTGTGTTGTTGTTGTAGTATTGAGTGAATGAGTGTGTGAGAGCGTGAGCCAGAGAGAGTCCCTTGAGCCTATAGCTAGTCTTCTAGCCAGTCTAGACAGTCTAGTCTCCCGCCGTGTATCGCTCGGCCTGTCCTTTTATAGTACAAGGGGTGACCGTTACATTGTTAGCCTGGCCTGACATGTGGCCCTAGCAGTTACTGATGCCAAATACACAGTTTAATGTATTTAATTCCCCTTAATAGCATGGTAACGCGCCTTAATAGTGGCGTTACTAGTATTAAGGGTCCTCTGATCGTGTGTCATTAAGATAGTATTAATGACACATAATCAAGTCTTGAAGCCTTTAATGTCCCTTGAAGGTCCGAGCCGTTAGAGGTCCACCAATCTGCCTGTTGAGGTTGAAGGTCTGGCGGTTGGATGCGTGGCAGCTTTGGAGCTTACCGTCTTGGACGAGTAGATCCGGTGCCGTGGTACACGTGTCGGTACCGAAGCTTCCCTCCGTCGGGGGTTAGTTCCGGGGGTGCCACACAGGTATCCAGTCCGGAGGATTCCCATGTAGGGATTGTAGCTCCAGTTTTATGATACACGTGGCGGCACTGGGACTAACCATATGAGGGAGACAGGTCCGGTTACGAGCAACACGTGGGGCCTTCGGAGGTCTTCAACTCAGATAGGTGGAGCTCCTTTGCACTCTTTGCAGTTCCAAGGGGTATCCGGTATGCAGGGTACCGACAAAAGGCCAGAGCTCATGGTGCACGACTTTGAAGCTGTTCCTCTTGTGTTCTATTGAATACAATTCATAGTTGAAAGGAACTTTTGTGCCTTGTTCGTCTGACTTGTTTTCATCAAGTCTTTCTCGTAGAGTTTCTGCGCAGCACTACCTTTCTTCGGTGGTTCTACCATAACTCGAGTTTTACAGATCCGATTGACGTGATTCCTTTTGGTTTGTCTTCACAACTTAATTTCTATCATCTCTCAAAATTTCACGGTCATTGGATTTCTGGTTTTTGATCTACACGAGTTTCTTTGCAGTGTTCCAAAACTGTTTTTCTTAGGTAGCACAGATTGACCTTTGTTTGATCTTTTGATTGTAACTTGAGTTTTTCTCGACGGATTTTCGTGATTATTGTTGTGATGTCTTCGTGACTTGATTCTCTACACTCTATATTAGATTTGTCACAGTTGAACACATTTAGATTAGTCACACACATGGTTTCTTTAACAGATTGGTTTTCTGTCAAGGGGTGTTTTCGTTGCTTCTGCCGAAGGGTTTTAATGTACCATTCACCCCCCTCTGGTAGCTTTACACGTGCTCTCCAATCCTACACCAAATAACAAGGGAGACAAGGAAACACTTAATGTACATGACCAAGTTAAGTGTGCTATTCATCTTGTACTGACTCAGGAAAGGTAAAGACACACCTAAAGTATAGGACCAAGTTAAGTGTGCTTTTTATCTAAGACCCTCCCGAATCTAATCATAGAATCCATGAAATAAATTTTATACAAATACATACTCACCTCTGTGTAACTCAGTGTAGAACTTACGAAGGTGCTCAATGTTCTAGGGATTGGGAAGTGGTATCCCATCCTTTGTTGCCAAGCGAACGAATCCAGGACGTGAAAATTTGATGACTCGAAAGGGAACTTCCCAGCTGGGGGAAAGTTTGCTCATCCCTTCATGAGTAAGTATTCGCCTTAGCACCAGATCGCCTTACTCCCACTGTTGGTTGCGTACATACCTTTGGTGATAGCGCTAGAGCGCCTCACGGTAGTGCACATTTCGGACAGCTGCTTGGCACCTTGCCTCATCGACGAGGTCTAGGTCTTCACGCCAGAGCTAGTCCTGCGTGGCTTCGTTGAAGGTCCGGACCTGGAGAGAACCCATGGTGACCTCCGGAGGAAGGACTGCTTTAGCTCCGTACACCAAGAAGAATGGTGTCTTTAATATTGCCCGGCTGGGTGTTGTCCGGCTTGCCCACAACGCAGATGGAAGATCTTCTATCCAGTTAGCGCCATGTTTCTTCAAGCGCTTATAAGTGTGCGTCTTCAGTCCTTTGAGTATTTTTGCGTTTGCTCTCTCAGCTTGGCCATTACTTGCCGGATGAGCTACTGATGCGTATCTAACTTGTATGCCAAGTTCTTCGCAGTACTCTTGAAAAGTTGCACTTGTAAATTGGGTTTCGTTGTCAGTGATGATTTTGTTCGGAACTCCAAAATCTGCAGACAATGGACTTCAAGAATTTGATGGTTGATTGCTTTTTGATAGTCTCAACTGGAGTTGCTCCCGGCCACTTTGTGAACTTGTCGATGGCGACATATAAAAACTGGTAACCTCCGATGACTTTTAAGAAAGGCCCCAAAATGTACATCCCCCACACAGCGAATGGCCACATGGGAGGAATTATCTATAGTGACTGCGCTGGTGTGTGAATTTGCTTTGTGTGGAACTGCCACGCTTCACACTTCTTGAACAACTCAACTGCATCCTGGAGTGTTGTAGGCCAATAAAAACCATGCTGGAAGGCCTTACCGACCATCGTGTGGGATGATGCGTGGTTCCCGCACTCGCCTTCATGGATCTCTGCGAGGAGTTCGCAACCTTCTTCCCGAGAAATGCACCGCATTAGAATGTTGTTGGCACCACGTCGGTAAAGATCCCATTCTACCAATATGTATCTTTTAGCCAATCTGACAATTCGCTCAATAGATACACCGTCTTTAGGAAGGATGTTGTCTTTTAAGTAGTTCCGAACCTCCGAGATCCATGCATTGGGACTGACTTGAGCTTTTGTATCTTGCATGCTTGGTTGCTCGGAGATTCCTGTAGCGCCTACGATCCTTTGTAGACGCCATGTTAACCGGGCCACCGGACCACTAGCTTCGGAGTGCTGGTCTCGCCCCCATCACTCAGTTCGGCAGGCTGAGTGGTAGGTGTTGGTAATCTCCTGACAAAAACCCTGTCGAGAGCTTGAGCCCTGATTGAAGCCTTCGTTGAGAGGTCGTTAGCTTCAGCGTTGTGTATACGCTGGACATGGCAGAGGTCCAGGATGTGAATGTCCTTCTGCAACTTCTGGACATCAGGTAGATAAGCAGCAAGCTAAGGGTTATTGCAACTGCATTCACCTTTGACTTGCTTGATGATGAGTTGCGAGTCACCCTTCACCAGGAGCTATCGGACGCCATATGATAGCGCCACTGTTGACGGTTGTTATATACCAATTTCACCCGTCAATATAACTAAATTATGTGAAGGAAATATCATTTCTTGCACACATCACCTTCCTAGACTTCGACCAAGCCCATGCAACCTAGGGAAAGTGACACTGTGGATGAAGCGTTTCTTGTTTGATTGTGGAGTCCACATGTCACCATGCCCAAGGAAGTTTTTGATCCATGATCAAAGTATGGTTGACCTTAAGGAATATCAAGTAGGTCGAAGTGACACCCCTAAAAGAAGACAAGCCTCACCATGCTCACAAGAGAACATCTTCAAAAAGGAGAAACCGTCACTACATCAACAAGTCTTCATCAAGATGACAGAAAGGCTAGGACCATCAGATGGTTCATATGTCCAACAAACATGCCAAAGGAGATTTGGCATGTCAATCAAGAGGAGTTTTCCACATCTTCAAATCCGGTTTTGGACAACAAATCATCACACTAAAAAGGACGGAGGTAAGTCCCACTCATCGGACTTCAAAAATTTGGTGAGTCCTTGCCAATAGGTTAACTGGTAGTTATCTCATATTTGATTTCCCAATTGAATATTTGAATTCCTCATCAATCTTTGCATTTGCATTTAGCATGTTTGAATTTTCACACTTGCATGTTGGAAACTAAAATTTCCAACCAACATAAAACTAAAATTTTGAATTAGGAAATAAATTTATTTGGATATGAACCTTTGGCGTAACCACATGAATTCATCTTTCTAATCCAAACCAAAAATAGTTCTTTTAAATATTCATTGCATTTCAATGTTGTTTCAAGTTGGGCAAAACAATTCGACAAAGTGTACAACATGCTTTTGAGCTAACTTAACCCATTTTCGAGTTGCTTTGTTTGTTCTTGATTTTAGTGCAGCCAAGACAAAATTTGCAAAGAGGTTGGAAGACCCCATCAAACACATATCCCTCCGTCGATCTCATTTTGAGTTCATGGTGGAGGAATGTTCAAGACGATAGTCCAATGGAGGAACAAGATGAAGCCCATTCAACTCCAACCTCAACTTGGCAGAAGGTATTGAACATGAAGGCTTCACCAAAATTCATGGTCTTGAGTTCCTCAAACAACGACCTTCAACCAAGACTGCTCTTCAAATTGAGGTACAAGTTTACAATTTTCCGTCGTTTGAATTGCATTAGGAGTGAATGATTTTTTGCTTACATTGGTAAGGAAGGTTTAAACCTTCTCATCATTCAATTCTTATGCATCCTCACGAGAGTAAGTGTGGGCATTGCTATTTTGATTCTTCAAAAAGGAATTTCACCTTACTTGGGTATAAATTTAAATAAGTACCTATAATTTCATAAGCATTGCTAAAATTTACTTAGACATATTCTGCCTAGGTAATGCTTATGGAATGACTTAATGGTTGAGTTGGTATGTAGCAACCTAGGAATAGTGATGTCCATAATTTCGATTTGAAACTCATTCATGCATGGATCACTAAATTTCAAATTCCTAAGCAAGTAATTAAAAATATTCAGGAGTATAAAATTGAGAATCTTGCTTGCCATGAACATCATGATAAATATTTGCTCTTGTAAAAAACTATGATAGTTAGGAATTTTACAAGATGAAGGGATCTATATAGTGTTTTTATATCTCTTGCATTGCTATAGGTAGGAGCTTTAGAAAATGTTCAACTTGATTTATCCATAAAGCCCCACTCCTAGCAATGATTCATACATTGTTCATGAATACACTAGAAATCGGACCCAATGCATCTTTGGTCTTGTTCTTCCCCGTGCGTACAAATGAAGATTCGGTTACCTAACCCGAAAATTCATTTGTACAAGTATCGGAAGCTAACCATCCCTCTATATCATAGAGAGTAAGTTTGTAGGAGTAAAATAACTTTGTAGGCATTCAAAGATTTGATTGTTGGAAACTCTAATAGGATTCCATTTCAATATCTCTTGGCCAAGGATTAAATTAGGATGGTTGCTACCTATCAGAAATCAAGGCCGAAGGTCCACCATAACTATACAAGGCCGGATATTTGACTTCGAAAACATCCGTGAGCAACCAATGGGCTGCTACGAATATGTGGGAGCATTATGCTATCAACTATTCTAAGCACTCATTCAAGCTCAAGGGGATTGCCACCATCATTGGTTGTAAGTTATTACTTGTGGCTAAAAGGTATGATGTACCTTAACCAAGCAATGAAAAGATCGCATCCAATGTATATTGGGTGCAAGTTGTGCCTATGTGGCCAGAAGGTATATTATACCTTAGTCAAGGAACAACGGATCACACTCAACCCATGTTGAGTGCACGTCATCCCTTTGTGGTTATAGGTATATTGTACCTTAGCTAAGGAATAACGGATCATACTCAACACATGTTGGGTACATGTCACTACTTTGTGACTAAAGGTTATCATTAGCTTAGCCAAGGAGTGACGGATCACACCCAATGCAGAGAGATACAAGTTATTCCTATATGGCAAGAAGGAATGATACACCTTAGCAAAGAATGATGAAACACACTCAACGCATGTTGAGTGCAAGTCATTCCTTTGTAGCCAAGGGTTAGCATTACCTTACCCAAGGAATAACAAGGTACATCCAACCTATGGAAACCTTGAGGTGTGGATGAGCGACATCGACAACACTCTCCTTGACCACACTCATGAAACCCATGGAAGGTAATCCAACATCAACACTCAATCCTCCAATGTCAAAGCCATGCTGCAACAAGGTTAGGCCAACCTCATGACCTACATCCATCGTTAGGATTTCAGCCCCTGGCATGGACCTTAACCAAGAACAAGCTTGGGGGAGGACCTCCTAGGAAAATTAAAACAGAACAACTATTCATTATTTCATCTATGTGAATTCCAAATTATTCTTACCGCACATCTTTTATTTTATTTTGAAAGCAAATCTACTCTACTTTTTTAATGTTTTTTTTCATATGCATGGTGGATGATGAGTGAATGGAAAATAAATATGCAAGGGTGTGATACAAGTTACCTCAAGTGGAGGTCCTCCCCAAGCTTGTTTCATATGCATGGTGGATGATGATTGAATGGAAAATAAATATGCAAGGGTGTGATACAAGTTACCTCAAGTCCCTAGTTTACAACTTACTACTCTCCAAAATATTGCTTTCATTGGCTAGTATTACTTTTGTCTTGATTTAGAAATTGTGGGTAGCAAAAGCTTAATCCAATTCTAAGTTGTTGTGAGATATGATATAGTGATATGGATGCTATTCATAGTTTGATAGCGAAACTTAGATTTTCTGAGAAATTCTAAAAAGATTTGAGTTATCCTCATTTGATTGGAAATACCCACCAAAGCCATATGATACATTACATTAATAGACCTTATGCACATGCTATTTGTCTTCACATTGATCTTTGTCAAACTAGTATAGACCTATGAAAGATTTCATTCGTTACTTTTTTTTTTTGAATTCAAGACTTCACTTGCAAATGTTATACTTCTACACTAGAAGTAAGCAAAATTCCATCATACCACCATTGCACAATAAAAAAGAGAAACTCCATATCATTCGTTCTTAGTACTCTCTCCAAAATTCATTGCATAAAAAGGGAGTAGAAGACATGGCTACAAAAAACAAGAAAATGCATGTTTACATTATAAGCATGAGAAAAAAATAAAGAAAGAAAGAAGAAAAAGTAGCCATGTTTCATCCATGCAAAATAAGAGAGCCCACTCAAAAAGGAGTCATCTCAAAATTCACATCCACTCCACTCCATCACACATGCTCAAGTCTTGAATCAAATTGTTTTGAATTGATTTCTCCTAAGGATTACTCTTTTGACTTAGCAATATTATGTGTTGCAAATATGTCTACTATATTCCCTATCGAGCTCCAGATACAAGACGTATTTAGTGGTAGGATGAGTGTAGGCAAAATGCCTTGGTGGAGAAATATTTCCACTACACGCAAAGGAGAGACCGAGAGAATCAAATTGAGGTACTTATAATCTAAATTGAACTCTCCAAAATTTGAGTGGGACTTGATTTCCAGGGTATGTGTGCTCCATTTGCTGTTCTGTCTTTCAACAACCCATGAATAAGAGATGGCATAAGCCCCATAATGACTTAAGATGGGTGAAGTACCATGCCAATTTTTGCAATACTAGGTAGATTATTTTGTTGTGCACATGGTACTTTTGAAAAATAGAACATAGTAGCAACTCCTGATCATCAACCTAAAGTCTTGGCTTTTGCTCAGGACAACAAAGGATAAGGTTGGGGGAGTTTGTTGACGGCTGTTATATACCAATTTCATCCGTCAATATAACTCAATTATGTGAAGGAAATATCATTTCTTGCACACATCACCTTTCTATTTAACCTATTTCCACTTGTACTTGGAGGAATTGGTGCATGCATGTATTTTACACAGAATTGAAGTGAAAAGGGGATGGATCCTATAAAATATCATCCCAGCCAATCAAGCGCCAACATGTGGCACCACATGGATCAAATGGCCCATAGAAAGAAGTATTCGAGGCCATCCAATGGTGTAGCACCCATATCAATGGATGGGACCTACATGGAAGTCACCCAGAGAAAGCACATACTGTTTGGTGGACTTACCAGGTTTGGCCGACCCCCCTAGTCGGCCGACCTGGTCTTTCCTCCAAACTTGGTCAGCTTCCACGTGTTGGCTCCTCCTAGCTTGAAGAAGTTAGTGGTGACTGATTCGCGCGCTTTTGGTGGCGGGAACCGACCCTTCTCCAAGCTATAAATAGGACCCCTCACCCCTCACTTCAACACACACCACTTGAGCATCACTCTATGTATACACTGTTCTCCTAGTTCCTTAGTGGAGGTTAGGCTGTAGAGAGGAGCCTCTAGTCCCAAGTCCAAATTGGGAAAGGTATGGCTCACATATCTTCTCTTGTATTTGTCACTTTGTGCTTTATAATAATATCATTAGTCTTTATTTACTTATATACTTGGGCAAAGCGTTCCTTATTTGGTTGTGGAGTCCATGTATGTGCTAGGTGTAGATGTTGTTATGATCGATACATAATTCCATTATCATGCTATCATAAACATCATACACCACCACTATAGTCTAATTAGGTAATAATATGTAATGTTAATATGAATATGTAGTGCTTGGTCCCAACATTGGTTCAACGATGATTTAGTTCATTGCCTTAGGATGGCTTGTGCCGCGGCTCTTAAGGTATTTACTTAATATGCTAGCATGGTGCTAGGATAATTAAGTAGCGTTGGATGTCTTGTAGACCCACAGATTGAAGAGGTAGGCAGTAGGTGGTGACTGCCCTATCTGTCCTTTGTAATCCTCCACGTTTGGCTATGCCACAGGCTCTTGGCAGGAGTCGCCCTGTATTGCTAGGGGTTAACCCGTGCCCGATATGTTGGACCACTAAGCCCTAGTATTCACCATTAGCATATTTATGTGTACTTTATTACACTATGTTTATGAGTAATTAGAGCATAGTAGGAGTATCTCCATCTTGTAGTCTAACCCTTGCTAGGACCAACTTACCCTTAGAGTAGATTGCTTAGGTGTGTCACACTACCAAAATATTATCAACTTACACCTGTTTCTATAATTGATTAGTATCCCATAGCTTGATCATAAGAGTAGTGCTTACTTTACTCCATTGCCTTCCTTTGGGATAAATACGATAGCCTTGGGAATACTCTTGGGTGAAATGCTACATGATAGTTTTTGTGCGCTTGCGGACCTCATCTATTTCGAGAGATGATCTGTGGCGTTAGTAAATGTCAACAGCCACCTTAAGTCCGAAGATGAGAGCTTCATATTCCGCCATGTTGTTGGTTGCCTTGAAGTCGAGGGGCACCATGTACTTGACCTTCTCCCTGGTCAGGGGAAGGAGAAGGATTCCAGCTCCAGCCCCCTGCTTCTGCACGGAGCCGTCGAAGTAGAGGGTCCAGTGATGCTCAGTGAAGACCGAGACCTTAGGTTCCACCTTTTGCTCATCGAGGCCCCTTGGAGGTAATGAAGAAGGTATCCCCTCTGCCACAAAGTCAACCAGCGCGTGACTCTTGATTGCAAGTTGGGACAGGAACTCGAGGTCGAATTCTGCCATCTCTATAGCCCACTAGGCGATATTTCCCGTAGAATTGGGATTATGTAAAATTGCTCGCAGTGGATAAGAGGTTACCACTGATATCTTGTGCTCTTGGAAGTAGTGATGAAGCTTCCTTGAGGCAATAAGTATTGCATACAGCAGCTTATGCACCTCAATGTACCAAGTCTTAGCATCATGAAGTACTTTGCTGATGAAGTACACTCATCGCTGGACAGTTCGGACCCTTCCTGAGGGGTTCGAAGCTGCATCTTCATCAACCCGGACCCTCCCGAAAAGGTCCAGATATCCTTCTTGAGTGGGTACTCCCTTGTATGAGGGAGGTTGATCCACAAGCATCTTGCCTTTAGGATCCGTGCATGGGGGCTGGGACCCAGACTTGCCTTCTGGTAGCTCTGGACCCTCCCGGAGGGGTCTGGGCAATCTCTTCGCAACCAGAACCATACTAACAACCTCCATAGTTGCAGCAACGTAAAGAAGAAGAGGATCACCGGACTCCGGAGCTACCATGATTGGTAGTATGGTGAGGAGCTGCTTGATCTCTTGGAATGCATTCTCTGCTTCTTCAGACTAATGGAATGGTTCAGACTTCCTCAACAGCTTGAAGAAGGGAAGCGCCCACTCTGCCATCCTTGAGATAAACTGGCTAAGCAAAGCTAGACACCCAGTAAGCTTCTGGACGTCCTTGATATGGGCTGGAGGCCGCATCTCTTTGATGGCTTTGGTCTTGGCCGGATTTGCTTCAATTCCTCGGTGAGTCACCCAGAAACCAAGGAGCTTTCCGGAGCTAACCCCAAAGACAATCTTGTCTAGGTTGAGCTTCGTGCACGTTAGGCGTAGCTTGTCGAAGACGGATTGAAGATTGTCCAGGAGTGAGTCCTTGTTCTTCACCTTGACGACGATGTCATCGACATAGACTTCCACCAGGTCCTTAATCAGCTCCCCAAAAGTTTTGTGCATGGCTCGCACAAAAGTTGAGGCAGCAATTTTAAGACCAAAAGGCATGGCAGTTTAACAATACAACCCATCTATTATGATGAAGGCAGTATGCTCTTCATCTTCCTTATACATTGGAATTTGATGATATCCAGAATAAGCATATAAGAAACACAGTAGTTCACACCCGGAGGTTGAATCTACTATTTGATCTATTCTTGGTTGTGGAAAAGGTCTCTTGGACATGCCTTATTTAGTGTAGTGTAGTCGATGTACATCTGAAGCTCCCCGCCAGCCTTTAGCACGATGACTGGGTTTGCCAGCCACCATGGAATGACTAACCTCCTGGATGAATCTAGCGTCGAGCAACTTTTTGACTTCTTGTCTGATGAAGTTGAGCCGCTCAACATATTACTTTTGGGGCTTTTGTTGTATAGGGCATGCGTCGGTGTATATCATCATACGATGCTCGATCACCTCCCTGGGGATACTAGGCATATGTGATTGTTGCCATGCAAACACGTTGACATTTGCCCAGAGGAAAGTGACGAGCGCGAGTTCCTATTTGTCAGTCATACCTCCCGATATACGGGTGTCTGAGTGGCATCAGAACCAATTTGGATGACTTTGATGGGAATGTTGATGTCGCTGCTTGGTTGCACACGAGGTGCAGAGGATGAGCCACACTGGCGCGAGATCGATGGTTGTTGAGCAGCTTGCTCCTTGCTAGATTCCTCTTCTTGCGCTGTTGTAAGCACATGATGTTCTTCCAGCGCAGTAATTCTAGCAGTGCGGTCCTCTCGGATCCGGAGGACGCCTGGCAGAGTTGGCATATTCAACACGAGGTAGCCATAGTGAACCATGGACATAAACCTCTACACGACTGGCCTGCCTAGGATCACGTTGAAGGGGAGATTGATGTGTGACAAATCAAACACCAACTTCTCAGACCTATAATTGTCCCGTGTCCCAAAAAGTCCCGGGTAGCATGACCGATCCGAGAGGCATGATGGCTCCCAGACCCACTCTAGAGAATGGGCGTGAGGGCCTGAGGTCCGAGAGGTTGAGTTGGAGCTTCACAAAAGCTGCAAAGCTGAGGAGGTTGAGCATCGCGCCTCCATCCACCAGGACATGGAAGAGCTAGATATTGTTGATAGTCGGAGAGACCATCAAGGGCAATTGTACATCTCCAGCCATGTTCTTCGAATACTCCGAAGCATCGAAAGTAATGGAAGTATCCATCCACTTCCGATGAGGCTCCACCTTGGCAGTAGGAGCTGCAGCAGCTATCTCCCGATGCATAGTCTTGAGAATGCGTCGGGAGGTGATGTCCTAGGACCCTCCATACATCATATGGAGGGACTTCCGACGCTCATTGTTGTAAATGTCGGAGTCGTCGTCAACGGTGTTGTAGACCGCCTTTAACACCTTCTTGGTGTCTTGGAAGCCTAGCTCCTGATCGAATGGAGCTTCGTCGACTTTTTGCTTCCCTTCCCACTGATGGAAAGGGGTCTCGTATTGATGCTTGATGTTATGTTCAGCAAGCCTCTTGACCTCACGACACCCTTCAATACTCTAGGTTGTCAATTTGTGAATCGGACACCACATCTTTTCACCGTTGCCATCTTCAGACGATGGTCAAGGTCGCTTGTCGGGGCATGACCCCCGGCCACCAGGTGCTGCGGTAGCGACAACAGTAGGTGTGCTGGCGAGTGACTTCTTCTTGCCACTTGACTTTTTCTTCTATTTTCCACTGGAGGGGGTAGTAGTTTCAGCTTTGGAGGTAGACTAGCGAGCCTCCGCGGCCGATTTGGAGTGCATCTCACAACCCTCCACAACTTTGGCACATTTGTTGGCCAAGCTGAAGAGTGTCGTGACACTGCTGATATTTTTGATTACTAGCTTCTCCAGCATCTTCTTGTCTTGAACCCCCTGCCGAAATGCAATGACGACAGAAGCGTTGGAGATAGAAGGAAAGGTGTTCCGTACCTCAGAGAATCGTTGGATGAAGGATTGTAGTGACTCTACTAACTTCTCTTGTACGGCGAACATGTCCAGCTCGGTGCCAGGCCGGGTGTAAGAGCTCTCAAAGTTGGCAGTGAACTGGCGACACAGTTCTGTCCAGCTGTAGATAGAGTCGGGAGGTAAGCTCGTAAACCAGGACCTTGCAGTCCCAGTCAGAGCCAGATAGATAGTTGCCTCCAGCCGCGAGGATGGCGGGGGAGTAGATTTGAAGAAATTCGATGAGGTTGACAGTCCCATCGTATTTCTCCGACAAATGAGGCCAGAACTTGGGTGGCCACTCGACCATGCGGAGATGCATGGCATGGGCCGAACAGCAGCCCCCAACTCCCAGAGGAGAAGGATTTTCTCAAGCAACTCGCCTCTCGCGAACACGCTCGATGTTGGTGCGGCCGTCCTGCCTCATGTAACGGCGATTGAGCTCCGACCATAGGTATTGAGTCGGGAGCCTCGTTGCCGTGTGAGTACGGCGAGCCCTAGAGGGCAGTGATGTCACTTGCTGGGAGGGCGCACGTCTCCTGTGTTGCAATGCTAGAGGACCAAGTCTACCAGAAAAGGTCCTGTTCCGAGAAGGTGCCTGCCCTGCATGGGGCAGACCTTGGTTGCTGATCGCATTGGCTACAACCACGGCCAAATGCTTAACATGAGCGCGCCATTGTTCCAGCACGGCAGGAGGAGCTTCCGGCGCTAGAGGACGTTGGAGTAGAGTTTGCGCTGCGTTCAGCGCGTTCTCGAGGTTATTTGTCGATGCTGTGACCGAAGAGAATACACCATTGTTGATATTTCCTACACACTACTAACAATTCATCCCTAGTTGTGATGCCAGAAATGCTAGTTGGTAGGTTTTAATTCTCAACTGAACGTCCGCAAGCACACAGAAACTATCAATGTAGCATTTCCCCTTTAAAGAGTATTCCCAAAGGGTGTCATTTATATTTTCCTAAAGAAAGGCTAGATGGAAGTAAAACAATCATCAAGTGGAAAAGCTAGGTTGACCTAGGTAGGGTTCTAACAAGGATGGGTTTAATGATAAGTGGATGTAGTGTGACACACACAAGAGCATCCTATCCTAAGGGGATAAATGAGGTAATACAGGGACTAGGCTAAGTGTTAGGTAGTACTCCTACTATGCTTCTAATGTACATATACATAGCCTAAGTTAGTTACTATTGATCATGTTAATTATGAATTCGCATGCTAAGTGGATTAACACATCGGGCATGGGTTTACTGCTAGCAACACTAGGCGACTCCCGCCAAGAGCCTGTGACATAGCCAAACGTGGAGCATTACAAAGGACAGATAGGGCTGTCACCACCTACTGCCTACCTCTTCAATCCGTGGGTCTAAGAGACATTCAACGCTACTCTCTATCCTAGCACCATGCTAGCATATTAAGTAATTACCTTAAGAGCCTAGGCACAAGCCATCCTAAGGCAATGAACTAAATCATCGTTGAACCAATGTTAATTCATAGCATAAGTGATTCATATTAACATAGTCATATCATAGCTAATTAGACTATAGTGGAGGTTTATAGTGTTTATGATAATGTAACGAGCATCGTATAGCACAATCATAAATACTATTTCGACCACATAAATGGAATCCACAATCAAACAAGAAACGCTTCATCCAAGTATATGAACAATAGTAGACTAAAGATATCATCTTTATTATGAATAAAGTCACAAATACAAATAGGAATATGGGAGACACACCTTTCCGATTAGGGAAGAGACTCCTTCTACTCGTCTCCTACTTGTACTATGGACTAGAGACTCTCCTCTCTACAGCCTAGACTTCTCAAAACCTATGGAGAGTAGTGAATACAATGGATGAATACTAAAGTGGTGTGTGTTGAATTTAGGGGAAAGGGGTCCTATTTATAGCTTGGAGAAGGGTCGGTTCTCGCCACCAAAAGCGCACAAATCAGTCACCCATGACCTCTTCAAGCTGGGAGGAGCCTACATGTGGAGTTTGACCAAGAAAGGTGTCAAGACCTAATCGGCCGACTAGGGGGGTCAGCTGACCTGGTCTTGGCCCCTTTTGTGGTGTGCTTCCTCCAAGTGACTGACATGTGGGTCCCATTGACTGATATTGGTGCTACACTGTTGGATGGCATTGAATACTTCTGTTTGTGTGCCATTTGATCCATGTGGTGCAACGTGGTGTCGCCTGATTGGCTGGAATGATATTTTATAGGATCCATGTAACACCCTCATTTTCATGCATCATGCCTTGCTTACATTCATATACATGTTTAACATTAACCCACAACAAGAGGAATGAGTTTAAAATTGATTTGGAGCATTTAAAATTGATTTGGAACAAAACCGCACTAAATGCAGGAAAGTGCGGACTAGTCCGATTTTACTGAGGACTAGTACGATTTCTCTCTGACTAAAAATGGACTTGTCCGTTTTTACTGCGGACTAGTCCGATTTTGCCTCTGGAAACTTTCGGACATGTCCGATTTTGTGCGAACTAGTCCGATATTCTAAGAATCCTTGAAAAATTGCTAAGTCCTTGGACTTTTCCAGACTAGTCCGGTGTTCTGGCGGACTTGTCCGATTTCCTCTCTGTCTAAAGTCAGACTTGTCCGATTTTAGGCCAGACTTGTCCGATTTTCTCTCTGGATGACTTCGGACTAGTCCGGTCCCTTTTGAACTTGTCCGATATTTCGTGACTCCGAGTTGATCTTTTGTTTTACGACTTGTTTCTTGGGTTTCACGTTAAGTGGGCCTAGGGATGTCGAGCCTAACTCTTTTAGAGCCCATGTGGGACTCTAAACTGGCCTCTTCTCATCTCAAACTCGAAATCCATCTAACCCTAGCCTTCACCTCTATATAAACAACCCCACCCCTTTGTTTGACATCTATTTGCCACTTTTCCACCCCACCCAAACCCTAGTTCGTGGAGAGCCACCATCAAGGAGGGAGGAGAAGATCCCAAGCAAGAAGAAGAGGAGGAAACGAATGAGGATCGAGATCTCCACCAAGCTTTCGTTCTTCGTCACCAATTCATCTCCAAGTTCATCACCAAACCTAGATCATCAAGATCCAAGTGTTACCTCCAAGTTTCTTGATTCATTAGAGTTCTAACCACCTGGTATACCTTCTATTATCTTTTCCTTACGTGAATTTGACCCCTAACTTCCGAATTCACGTCAATCTAGAAAACCCTAATCTGTTGATCTCGCTGAGTGCGGACTTGTCCGGTCCCTAGCGGACTAGTCTGATCTTCCTGGTTAAATTGGGTTGAATTGATTCTAAAATTTGATCTAATCAACTCCAAACCTTTATAAACTTGTTAAAAGCTATTAGAACTTTTTGATTGTGTTTCTTGTCTTGTATGTTTATTGTGTGGATTAGACGGATTTTCGCTAGAGAGTGTCGCGGAGGATCTACAGCGCCAAGAGTTTGAAGGCTTTGACCCTAATCAACAGCAAGAGCAAGGCAAGTGTCCTTGAAGCATATTGATCCTGTTTTAAAGTAAATGTTTTTGCAAACGACATGCTTGTGTCAATTTGATGGGAATCCTATGTAGATAGTTTACTAGCGTTGTTTAACCACCCTTGTCACCTGGAATTATGGTAGAGAGTCGGGATGGGCTTTTTTACCTTTTTGCTTCGCTTAATTAATTGGGATGGGAAAACAATACTACACACTAATGATGTATTTATGAGACTATGATTAATGTGAACTGGTCAGTATGATATGGTAATGGGTGATCTAAGCAAGCCTGTTACGTGGATGGGTTGGATGTTATGGTGGTTTGCTTGCTTTAGATCTAAGGACCGGTTCATGCAAGAATAAGCCAGGACTACAGTGCCACCACGAGGCCAAGTATGGGTGCGGCGTAGCTGATTAATTAGGGCTTTGCCAGTGCTATTTGGACCATTATGGATGCTCGGGGAAGGGGTAGTCGGATTGGGTTTGTTGATGATTGGTGGGACTACCCTGGGATCCGAATGGCTCAAGAGGGGGCCCTTGGTTGATGATGTGCTCTGTAGGAGACATCGCCACCGGTGAAACCTCAGTGGGGTCTAAATAGGCTAGTAATCCCTTTGTAAAGGCTATTTTGTGATCTCTTGGCCACACACCTAAGGAAGTGTGAGACGGCATAATTGAGATTCTATAGTCATTGAAAGGTGAGGAAATCATAAACACGTGGATAAAGTGGTACAACCTCTGTAGAGTGTGTCTAAAACTATCATGACAGTTGTGCTCTCGGTTATGAGCACCTGGACAACTTCCATGATTAGAGAGAACTTGGTAATGGGATGGTTATGGTTATGGCTGGTTATGGATTAATTTCTGTTATTGAATATGGTTATTGGCAATTATGAAATCTGGAAATATTGATGATGGTAGTGAATTCAGACTGGTATTATGATATTACTTATGATTATAATGGGTTTACTTCACATACATGTAATATATTGCTTTTCAAATGTTTTAATGTACTTTTCAGCACTTTGCCATTATTATTGTCGTCATTTGAATCAGCCACATGTCATACTTTCCACACTTGCTGAGTACGACATGTACTCACTCTTGCAATCCCCCCCCCCCCCAACAGTTGCAGGTCAGGATTGGGAGTTTAATGGCGATAATGCGAAGTTCTAGGCCGTGTCTACCGTTTGCTTTGCCTTTGGTGTTATTGGAGTTGCGCTATCCCTTATGCTTAGTTTGCTTAGTTGCTTAATTAGAGTATTTCTGCTGCATTAGTTGAACTTATCATAAATATTCATTAGAGCTTGTATTCGAGGATAATATGGTTTGTTTAATAAAACTTGGTTAATTAATCTTGTCTTGTGGTAATTTTCTGTATACTCGTTTGTGAATGCATGTGTGTTGAACATCCTGGGCACACATATGCGTTAGCTTGATTCATTTTTTTTGGAACCGAGCGTCACAGATTGGTAGTAGAGCCACAGGTTGACCGTAGGATGCAGCCTAGATAGAATGGACACTTTAGAGCACATAGGAGCACTTAGGAATCGATGTGTTTTTGCTTGGAGTGCTGTTTGCCATATATAATGCTTGCTTGTGTGCTTAATAGTGGATTTTGGGATACCTTAGCATTGCCATGTCCACCTAGGCTAGTGTAGCTAGCTGTTTAGTTTCATATCCCTTGATGCATTTAGTTGGGGACGTTTCTAAATTCTTACCTATTGCTTTTCTTCAGATGGTGAGGACTCGCAACCAGAGGGATGGCAATGATGAAGAGGGGAACAATGGAGTACCGCAGAACAACAATGGGCAAGGACTTGCTTATGGAGCTATCAACATTGAGCAACTTTTGGTCATGCAAAACCAGCTCATGCAGACCATGATACAAACTATAGGACAGTTGTATGCTGGCAATATCAACAATCAGCCCCACATGCCTCCACCGCCACCCCGCCTCCTCATAACCGGTTGGGTGAGTTTATGAGGACTAGGCCACCGACCTTTGCTCAAGCTGCTGACCCTATGGATGTGGATGATTGGATCAAGTCCGTGGAGAAGAAGCTAGCTATTGTCCAATGCAGTGATCGGGATAAGGTCTTGTTTGCTTCTTATCAACTAGTTGGAGAAGCTGCGGATTGGTGGGATTCTTATTGCAATGCTCATGAGAACCAAGAGAGAATTACTTGGGCCAAATTCAAGGAGAATTTCCGTTCTCATTTTGTGCCGGAGGGAGTGATGATCTTGAAGAGGCAAGACTTTAAGAACTTGAGGCAAGGGAGATCAAGCGTGGGTGAATATCTCAATAAGTTCACTCAACTCTCAAGGTATGCGCCTGAGGATTTGAGTCGGGATAGCCGGAAACAATACTTGTTCATGGGGCTTGAACAATGAAATTCAAGTGCAATTGCTCAATTGTGACTACGCAAATTTTCAGAAGCTTGTGGACAAAGCAATTGTGGTTGAGAACAAGATCCGTGAGATGGAGCAAGACAACAAGAGGAAGGCGCCATATCAAGGACAGCAACAAGGGAGTAATGTGTGCCCTCGCTTTGCACCTCCTAATGCGCCTTAATTCAGCTCTTCCATTCCTGCTCAGCGCCCTGGTTATGCATCGCGCCCAACTCAGTTTGTGCAACAGCGCCCTGTCATGCAAGCACCTAGGCCTCCAATGCCTTTTGCACCTCGTGCTAACTTTCCTGCTGCAAGTGTTCAAAACCAAGCATGTCCCAATAATTCTGGTGGAGTTAGGAAGTGTTATACTTGTGGAGAAGCTGGACACTTTGCGCATCAATGTCCTAAGTCAGGCATTGGTCAAGGAAGCAATGCGCCGAGGCAAAACCCAAGACCCAATGGAGGACAACCACAAGGGAACCGTGGACAGCAGAATTTTGCTCATGGCAACATGAACCATGTCTCTACGGAGGATGCTCAACAAGCGGATGATGTGGTCATTGGTATGTTTCCCGCAAACTCCAACCCCGCGACTATGTTATTTGATTCTGGAGCATCACATTCATTCATTGCATCGAAATATGTTGCCGAGTATAGTTTGCCTATCTCTCATATAAAGTTTACTCTATTGGTTAAGTCTCTTGGAGTTGAGATGAGGACAAATATAGTATATCCAAAAGTAAGCCTTAGAATAAGGGGGGTAGACTTCTTCGCCAACCTCATTGTTTTGGATTCTCAAGGATTGGACATTATACTTGGTATGGACTGGTTATGGAAGCACAATGGAGTTATTGAGTTTTCCACGAAGACTGTGAAGTTGACCAATGAGGAAGGGATCACTGTAGAATTTGAAGCATCTCAAACTGCACCGAAGCAATTGGAGTTGAATCATATGGACGGTGTCGCAATTTAGGAGATTCCGGTGGTGTGTGAATTCTTGGATGTTTTTCCAGATGAGCTGCCAGGTATGCCACCTGATTGAGACATTGAGTTTGTTATTGATTCAATACCTGGAACCGCACCTATAGCTAAGAGGCCATATAGGATGCCTCCTATGGAATTAGCGGAGCTCAAGAAACAAATTCAAGAGCAACTAGAGAAAGGCTTTATTCGCCCTAGTTCTTCACCTCGGGGAGCGCCCATTCTATTTGTGGACAGGAAGGATGGGACTCAAAGGATGTGTGTAGATTACTGACCTCTCAACGAGGTAACAATCCAGAACAAGGACACCTTGCCACGCATAGAAGACTTGTTTGATCAAATGAAGGGTGCTTGTGTTTTCTCTAAGATTGATTTGAGGTCGGGATACTTTCAAATGAAGATTAGACCATCGGACATACCCAAGACAGCTTTCAGGACACGGTATGGATCTTATGAGTACACCGTGATGTCTTTTGGATTGACCAATGCACCTGCCTACTTTATGTACCTCATGAATAAGGTCTTCATGGAGTACTTGGACAAGTTTGTTGTGGTGTTCATTGATGACATTATGATCTACTCGAAGGATGAGAAGAAACATGAGGAACACTTGAGGCTTACGCTGCAAAAATTGAGGGAGCATCAATTATATGCCAAGTTCAACAAGTGTCAGTTTTGGTTGGAAGAGGTGTCGTTTTTGGGTCATATCATCTCAGGAGGAGGAGTATCGGTTGACCCCGGAAAAGTGAGAGACGTGTTGAAGTGGGAACCACCGCAAAATGTCAAGGAAATAAGAAGTTTTCTTGGGATGGCTGGATATTACCGTCGGTTCATCAAAGACTTTTCCAAGATAGCCAAGCCAATGACGGAGTTGCTTGAAGGGAAAGGCTTTCCAATGGACTCAAGCTTGTCAAAATAGTTTTGAGGAATTGAAGAAAAGGTTGACAATAGCCCCAGTTTTGGTACTGCCGAATGTGAGCAAGAGTTTTGATATTTATTGTGGCGCATCGAAACAAGGACTTGGATGTGTATTGATGCAAGAAGGTCAAGTGGTCGCCTATGCATCAAGACAATTGAAGAAACATGAGCATAATTACCCCACACACGATTTGGAACTCGCGGCCGTGGTACATGCATTGAAAATTTGGAGACACTATATTCTTGGACATATGTGTGAAATTTATATGGATCATAAGAGTTTGAAGTATATTTTCACACAAACGGATCTGAACTTGAGGCAACAAAGATGGTTGGAGCTCATCAAAGATTATGATTTAGGAATCAACTATCATCCGGGAAAGGACAATGTAGTGACCGATGCTTTGAGTAGAAAGGGAGTAAGTCATCAACTCACAGTTCGAGAGTTACCATCCGAGTTATGTAAGGAGTTTGAACGGTTGAACCTCGGGTTTGTAAATGAGATGGAGATGATGGAGTTAAACCCAACCTTGGAGCAAGAAATTCGAGAGGCACAAACCGCAGATGAAGAGATCAAGGAAATCAAGGACAGGACCGAAGAAGGGAGATAATTCAGATTTGATGAAGACGAACATGGTACCTTATGGCTTGGAAAGAGAATCATTGTGCCTAATGTGAAGCATATTTGGGAGACGATATTAAAAGAGGCACATGACTCACCTTACTCGATTCACCCCGGTTGTACGAAGATGTACAAAGACTTGAAAGCTTGCTATTGGTGGGATAGCATGAAAAGGGACATAGTTGAATATGTGGCATTGTGTGATGTGTGTCAACGAGTGAAGGTAGAACATCAAAGGCCAGATGGATTATTGCAACCATTGAAGATCCCGGAATGGAAGTGGGAAGAAATTGGTATGGACTTCATAGTTGGGTTACCGCGTACTCATTCCGGGTATGACTCAATTTGGGTAATTGTGGATCGTTTAACCAAGTCAGCTCATTTTGTCCCTGTGAAGACCAAATATACAACTGCACAATTGGCCGAAATATACAAGGAGCAGATTGTGTGTTGACACGGAGTACAGAAGAAGATAGTCTCAGATAGAGGTTCACAATTCACTTCCAGGTTTTGGCAAAAATTGCATGAAGCTTTGCGAACGAGGTTGAATTTTAGTTCAGCATATCATCCTCAAACGGATGGACAAACCGAGAGGACCAATCAGATTTTGGAGGACATGTTAAGAGCTTGTGCTTTGAAGCATGGGAAAAGTTGGGACAAAAGCTTGCCATACGCAGAATTTTCATACAACAATAGTTACCAAGCAAGCTTGAAAATGTCACCATATGAAGCGCTTTATGGAAGGAAGTGTAGGACACCTTTATTCTGGAATGAGGCAGGAGAAACTCAAGTATTTGGTCCGGATGTGTTGCAAGAAGCCGAAAAGCAAGTCCAAATAATTCGTGAAACTTGAGGGCTGCCCAATCAAGGCAAAAAGGCTACGCGGACAATAGGAGAAGGAAATTAGCCTTTGAAATAGGAGATTTTGTTTACCTCAAGGTGTCACCAATGAGAGGTCATAAGAGGTTTAACATAAGGGGCAAGCTCGCACCTCGTTATATTGGACCATTCAAGATTTTGGACAAAAGAGGAGAAGTAGCGTATAAGTTGGAGATGCCAGCTCATCTTTTGGATGTCCATCATATCTTTCATGTTTCCCAACTCAAGAAGTGCTTGAGAGTACCAGAAGAACAAGTGCCAATGGAAGAATTGGAACTAGAGGAAGATTTGACTTATGCCGAACAACCGGTCAAAATCTTGGGAACTAAGGAGAGGGTCACAAGGAACAAGGTTATTAGATGGTGTAAAGTTCAATGGAAGCACCACACAGAAAAAGAAGTGACTTGGGAGCTAGAAGATGATATCAAGAAGGAATTTCCCTATCTCTTCTCTTCTGCGTCGAATCTCGAGGGCGAGATTCATTTTAAGGGGGGTAGGTTTGTAACACCCTCGTTTTCATGCATCATGCCTTGCTTACATTCATATACATGTTTAACATTAACCCACAACAAGGGAAACGAGTTTCAAATTGATTTGGAGCATTTAAAATTGATTTGGAACAAAACCGCACTTAAAATGCAAGAAAGTGCGGACTAGTCCGATTTTACCGAGGACTAGTATGATTTCTCTCTGACTAAAAACGGACTTGTCTGTTTTTGCTGCGGATTAGTCCGATTTTGCCTCTGGAAACTTTCGGACATGTCCGATTTTGTGCGGACTAGTCCGATATTCCAAGAATCCTTGAAAAATTGCTAAGTCCTTGGACTTTTCCAGACTAGTCCGGTGTTCCACCAGACTTGTCCGATTTCCTCTCTGCCTAAAGTTGGACTTGTCCGATTTTAGGCCAGACTTGTCCGATTTTCTCTCTGGACGACTTCGGACTAGTCTGGTCCCTTCCGGACTTGTCCGATATTTCGTGACTCCGAGTTGATATTTTGTTTTATGGCTTGTTTCTTGGGTTTCACGTTAAGTGGGCCTAGGGATGTCGTGCCTAACTATTTTAGAGCCCATGTGGGTCTCTAAACCGGCCCCTACTCATCTCAAACTCGAAATCCATCTAACCCTAGCCTCCACCTCTATATAAACAACCCCACCCCTTTTTTGACATCTATTTGCCACTTTTCCACCCCACCCAAACCCTAGTTCGCGGAGAGCCACCATCAAGGAGGGAGGAGAAGATCCCAAGTAAGAAGAAGAGGAGGAAACGAAGGAAGATCGAGATCTCCACCAAGCTTTCGTTCTTCGTCACCAATTCATCTCCAAGTTCATCACCAACCCTAGATCATCAAGATCCAAGTGTTACCTCTAAGTTTCTTGATTCATTGGAGTTCTAAACACCTGGTATACCTTCTATTCTCTTTTCCTTACGTGAATTTGACCCCTAACCTCCAAATTCACGTCAATCTAGAAAACCCTAATCTGCTGATCTCGCAGAGTGCGGACTTGTCCGGTCCCTAGCGGACTAGTCCGATCTTCCTGGTTAAATTGGGTTGAATTGATTCTAAAATTTGATCTAATCAACTCTAAACCTGTATAAACTTGTTAAAAGCTATTAGAACTTGTTATTGATCATTAAAAGCAATCTAGTAACAAGTTCTACCTTGCATTTGCATCAATCATGCATGTCATGTCATATTGAGTAATATTTGTGCACTCTTTGATTGTGTTTCTTGTCTTGTATGTTTATTGTGTGGATTAGACGAATTTGCGCTAGAGAGTGCCATGGAGGATCTACATCACCAAGAGTTTGAAGGCTTTGACCCTAATCAACAGCAAGAGCAAGGCAAGTGTCCTTGAAGCATATTGATCCTGTTTTAAAGTAAATGTTTTGTTTGCAAACGGCATGCTTGTGTCAATTTGATGGGAATCCTATGGTAGGAAGTTTACTAGCGTTGTTTAACCACCCTTGTCACCTGGAATTATGGTAGAGAGTCGAATGAGCTTTTTTACCTTTTTGCTTCGCTTAATTAATTGGGATGGGAAAACAATACTACACACTAATGATGTATTTATGAGACTATGATTAATGTGAACTGGTCAATATGATATGGTAATGGTTGATCTAAGCAAGCCTGGTATGTGGATGGGTTGGATGTTATGGTGGCTTGCTTGCTTTAGATCTAAGGATCAGTTCATGCGAGAATAAGCCAGGACTACAGTGCCACCACGAGGCCAAGTATTGGTGCGGCGTAGCTGATTAATTAGGGCTTTGCCAGTGCTATTTGGACCATTATGGATGCTCGGGGAAGGGGTAGTCGGATTGGGTTTTTTGATGATTGGTGGGACTACCCTGGGATCCGAATGGCTCAAGAGGGGGCCCTTGGTTGAAGATGTGCTCTGTAGGAGACATCGCCACTGGTGAAACCTCAGTGGGGTCTAAATAGGCTAGTAATCCCTTTGTAAAGGCTATTTTGTGATCTCTTGGCCACACACCTAAGGAAGTGTGAGATGGCATAATTGAGATTCTATAGTCATCGAAAGGTGAGGAAATCATAAACACGTGGATAAAGTGGTACAACCTCTGTAGAGTGTGTCTAAAACTATCATGACAGTCGTGCTCTCGGTTATGAGCACCTGGACAACTTCCATGATTAGAGAGAACTCGGTAATGGGATGGTTATGGTTTGGTAATGGTTATGGCTGGTTATGGATTAATTTCTGTTATTGAATATGGTTATTGGCAATGATGAAATCTGGAAATATTGATGATGGTAGTGAATTCAGACTGGTATTATGATATTACTTATGATTATGATGAGTTTACTTCACATAACTGTAATATATTGCTTTTCAAATGTTTTAATGTACTTTTCAGCACTTTGCCATTATTATTGTCGTCATTTGAATCAGCCACATGTCATACTTTCCACACTTGCTGAGTACAACATGTACTCACTCTTGCAATCCCCCTCCCCCAACAGTTGCAGGTCAGGATTGGGAGTTTAATGGCGATAATGCGGGGTTCTAGGCCGTGTCTACCGTCAGCTTTGCCTGTGGTGTTATTGGAGCTGTGCTATCCCTTATTCTTAGTTGCTTAATTAGAGTATTACCGCTGCATTAGTTGAACTTATCATAAATATTCATTAGAGCTTGTATTCGAGGATAATATGGTTTGTTTAATAAAACTTGGTTAATTAATCTTTTCTTGTGGTAATTTTCTATATACTCGTTTGTGAATGCACTCGTGTATGTGTGTTGAACATCCTGGGCACACATATGTGTTAGCTTGGTTCGTTCTTTTGGAACCGGGCGTCACAATCCATCCCCTTGTTCCACTTCGTTTCTACATAGAATCCTTGCATGCACTGCTTTCTCCAAGGTCAAGTGAAAATATGTTAAATAGAAAGATGATGTGTGCAAGAAATGCCAATTCCTTCACATAATTGAGTTATATTGACGGGTGAAATTGGTGTATAGCAGCCATCAGCAAACTCCCCCAAGCTTATGCTTTGCTCGTCTCGAGCAAAGTCAAGACTTTAGGTTGATGATCAGGAGTTGCTACTATGTTCTATTTTTCAAAAGTACCATGTGCTCAACAAAATACTCTACCTAGTATTCGAAAATTGGAACGGTACTTCACCCATCTTAGGTTTTTATGGGGCTTATGCCATCTCCTATTCATGGATGGTTGAAAGATAGAACAACAAATGGAGCACACATACCTTAGAAATCAAGTTCCACTCAAATTTCAGAGAGTTCAAATTAGATTTTAAGTACCTCAATTTGATTCTCTCAAGTCTCTCCTTTTTTTTAGTGGAAATATGTCCTCACCAAGGCGTTGTTCCTAAATTCATCCTACCTCTACATAAGGCTTGTATGTGGAGCTTGGTAGGGAATATAGTAGGCATATTTGCAACACATAATATTGCCAAGTCAAAAGAGCAAGCCTTAGGAGAAAATCAATTCAAAACAATTTGATTCAAGACTTGTGCATGTGTGATGGAATGGAGTGGATGTGGATATTTTGAGATGATTCTTTTTTTAGTGGACTCTCTTATTTTGTAGGGATGAAACATGGCTACTTTTTTTTCTCATGCTTATGATGTAAGCATGCATTTTCTTTTTCTTTTCTTTTAGCCATGTCTTGTACTCTCTTTTTATGCAATGAATTTTGGAGAGAGTACTAAGCATAAATGATATGGAGTTTCTCTTTTTTATTGTGGAATGGTGGTATGATGGAAATTTGCTTACTTCTAGTGTAGAAGTATAGCATGTGCAAGTGAAGTCTTGAATTCAAAAAGTAATGAATGAAATCTCACATAGGTCTATACTAGTTTGACAAAGCTCAATATGAAAGCAAATAGCATATGCATAAGGTCTATCAATGTAGTGTATCATATGGATTTGGTGGGTATTTACAATCAAATGATGATAACTTAAATATTTTTAGAATTTCTCCAAAAATCTAAGTTTCACTATCAAACTAGGAATAGCAGCCCTATCACTATATCATATATCACAACAACTTAGAATGGATTAAGCTTTTGCTACCCACAATTTCCAAATCAAGGCAAAAGCAATTTTAGCCAATGAGAGCAATATGTTGGAGTGTAGTAAGTTTTAAACTAGGGACTTAGGAAAATTAAAAAAGAGGAACTATTCATCATTTCATCTATGTGAATTCCAAGTCACTCTTACCACACATCTTTTATTTTATTTTAAAATAAAACCATACCTTTTTTAAATGCAAGGTGGATGATGGGTAAGTGGAAAATAAATATGCAAGGGGTTGATACAATTTACCTCAAGTGGGGGTCCTCCCCCAAGATTGTTCTTCACTCACCTCTATGTCTATGGTTGAACCCTTGATGACGAAAGTATGCTGCGAGACCGGTTTGTTGTTGTTGTTGTTGTTGTAGTGTGGAGTTGAGGTTGATGAATTGAGCGTCCATGTGTTGTTGCCAGTCTTGGGTACCTTGGACATGTCCTTGGAGAGTGTTGTAGATGTCACACGTACTTACTTCAAGCTCCCATACGTCTAGGGAGGTCCATCATTCCTTGGCTATAGTCATGATGACTTTTAGCCGAGGTGGAGTGACATCTTCTCATAGATGTTGGAGGCAAGCTGCTTGAGCTTGAAGTGGATAGGGTTGTCTCCCATGTAGCACCTGGCCATCCATGCCAAGACGGACCTTCGGTCTCATATGAAGGAGATTGAGTTTATCCGGGTGCATCACCCATTGGGTTCTCTTCCTCTTTGTACTCATGGACCGTGGAGGTTGTCGGGGGCATGGTCGCTCTTCTTGTATGACTTCTAGTTACCCTGTCAGAGACATTACTTCTTCCGGCTTCCTCGATGGGAAGTAGGTCAATGGTTAGCCTCCGACATCCGTACAAATGATAATTTGGGTTAGGTAACTGAATTTCGTTGACAAATGCAGAATAATAAAATATCAAATGAGCCATCTTGATCATGCTTAAGGGTATGTCCTTGCACTAAATAATCTTCATCAATTAATTCTCTTTCATTTTCAATGTACTCAAATGAAGAATATTCTAGTGCTCTTACTCTAGTAGCAATACGGGTGATCAATGAAGTGCATTCAATTGGCCCTACTCTCATCATCATGCACTATCCTTACATCTCCTCTAGGGAACATAGTCATAGCCACCCATCTATGCATGAAGCGTAAAGTAGGGTTGTGCAAGTGGCTATACCTAGGTGCACTATATCTGACCTCACCAGTTAAATCTTGCCAAAAACTTTTGTCGGTGGTTTGGAACCGGCAGATCTCCTGACACTACTAAAGCGTTAGAGGAGTTTGATGTTCGGTGTGGGCGTGCGGAGATTCAAGAAGGTGAATAGTAAATGATGCAGGAGACACAAGAGTTTACGTGGTTCGGGCCACCTGAGCATAATACCCTACTCCACAGGTGTGTTGGTGTTGTATTAGCTGTATGAGCTTGTATTGAGCGTCTATGGCGCGTGTGTCTAGCCTTCTCCACCTGTCGTCGGCATGTCCTTTTATAGTACAAGGGCAGGCCGTTACAAGTTAGCCTAGCCCGACATGTGGCCCCGACAGTTACTGGTATTGATATCTCTTCAACATGTTTAATTGCTCTTAATGACCCTGTAACGGGCTTTGACAGCACCGTTACTGGTGTTAAGATTGTCCGTTTAAGTGTCATTAATATGGTATTAATGACACTTAATCGGGTCTTGAAGTCCTTGATTCCCCTTTGAAGATCCGGAGCCGTTGCGGGGTTTTCTGGAGGTTAGAGGCTGAAGATCTGACGATTGGACACGTGGCAGCTCCAGAGCATACTGTGGGAAACAGGTAGCTCCGGAGCTATCTGACACGTGTCAGGTCCGGAGCTTCTCTCGGTCTGGGGTTAAGTCCAAAGGTGCCATCTCGGTACATGGCCCGGAGCTTCCCCCTTGTGGGAGGTAGCTCCGATTTTATAGTACACGTGGCAACCCTGGGATTAACCATGTTGGAGAAGCGGGTCCGGTTATATCTGACATGTGGGCCTCCGAAGGTCTTCAAATCAAGTAGATGACTCTCCTTTGAGATCTTTATAACCTCAAGGGGTGTACGGTTTCTAGGGTACCGACAGTGGCCCCCTGGACCTACCTCCGAGGAAGACCACTGGGGTGAAGTTATTCCGCCGGAGGTGGGTCCATCCTCGCGACTTTTGAACTGAGTCTTCAATGGTCTGCGGAGGTGCCGTTGACGAGGATTTGTAGTTAAATCCTCACCGCGTGGCGTATCCCGCGTGCGGCAGATGAGATCTTTGGCGTGCGGATCTCACGCAATTGAAGGTCGCCGGTTCTCGATACGAAAACCGTATCGGTTCCGCGCGCCTTGTCTGGCCGCCTCCTTCGGGCTTCCCGCCTCATGATGGCAACCGTTCGCCTGGGTAAGAACCTCGACTTGATCGTCGGGGTGGTCTCGGGCCCGCTTATCATCGGCTGGGTGGAATTTTTGTGTGGTATCTTCGACTTCCTAGCGTCCATCCAAGCGTTGTGAGGGCTTACTTAAGAAGGAAAGTGCACACCGTCCGGAGTTCTTTACGCCTCTCATCTGTTCTTGCGCTCAAACTCCCAACTTGTGCTTTACTTTTCCTCTCTTGCCTTGCTGTGCCGCGACGGAGTTGGGTCTCCGCGAAAGCCGTTTGAAGACTGACGGCGACCTGAAGAAGGTCCGGTCCCTCATGGGATGGTCCTCGGACTTCTTCAACCGCTCGGTCCGCGCCGGTGGGGAGCTCCCGTTTGAGAAGGAGGACGCCGGTGAAATGGTGTACTTTTCCTCGTACGCCATGGTGGGGTTGATCCCACCTTTTTCTTCCTTTTTCTTGATGCTGCTAGACTTCTATGGTGTGCAGTTGTATCATCTCGGCCCCCACTCCATTCTTCTTGTGTCCATTTTCATCCACTTCTGTGAGATGTGGGTGGGCATCCCCCCTGCATTGAACTCTTCCGGACCTTCTTCACCGTCCATACCACCGGCAGGAGCAATGAGTACCTTGGCTTCTACTACTTCGTGAAGCGCAAGAAGTGCCCATTCAAGTACCTCGAGTCATTTCCCTCTGGGAAGTGGGATGACTGGAAGAAGGACTGGATAGTCGTCCGGGTGGAGGAGCACGAGAGGTTGGAGCTGCCCGAAGGCCTTCCCAGCATCGACACGACAATCTGGAGTGAAGCTCCGATGCTGGTGGAAGCCTTCAACCCTGTTTTGACCAGGATCCGCCAATGCGTGGAGGGAGGATTGACTCCTCAGGCGGTGTTTTGCAACTTCTTGGTCAACAGGTGGGCGCCGCTGAAGAGGAGAGAGAAACTCGCATGGGACCTCAACGGCGTGATGGACGACGACTGGGTCGAGACCGGGCTGAAGTCCAACATGGTGGGGAAAACCTTGGAGTTCCACCTCAAGAAGTTCCAGCACGGCATCGACGTCGAAGGCGATGACTTGACTCCGCCATCAGCTTTTCTTCCTCTGAACGTAGAAGTGGAGTTCAGCAGGGAGCTCCGGCGGAAGATGCCCGTGCTTGACGACCTTGGTGTCGTCGAGAGAAGATCAACCACCGGGTTAGCGATCCACGGAATGTCCGAGGATGGCTCCGACCCTGCTCCGAAGCCGAGGGAAGAGGTCGTCGGCAAGGGCAAGGAGCTGGCGGATGAACCTGTGAGCCGGAAGAGGAAGTTGCAGTACGCTGACGGTAGGTCCATCAGGCTCGCTACTTCTGCGTCGGCTCCTTCTCCCCGGAGGGGAAGGTCTTCTACAACTACGGCGACTGTTCCCGTAGTGGGGTCCTCCCGGAATGCAACTGTTCCCACAGTGGGGTCCTCCCGGGGTGCGACTGTTCCCGCAGTGGGGTCCTCCCAGAGTGTTAGCTCCGGGCATGCGACTCCAGCACCTGGGCCCGTGGTGGCTTCTAGGTCCGGGGGTTCTTCCCGATCAAGGGGGGCCTCGACTCGGGAAACACCCATGGCTGCGACGAGTTCCGGAGGGCCTTCCGGAGCTTCCACGCCGGCTATGACCAGCCCAGAACGCCCGGGAAAAGGTTTCGCGCAAGCTGGTGTGGAAGCCTCCCAAGGTAATTTTTAATCTTTACCTTGGATAGTTGTTTTAATTGTAGTAATTATTTTTTATGTTTCTTCGTCCATCATCTGCAGCGTCTCCAAGAAGGGGAGTGAGGCTCCACCCTCAGCCCCAGCAGCTGAAGCCGTGGGGGTGGAAGCTTTTGCTCCTGTCTCGGTGCCGCCCCAAGTGGTGGCTGAAGCTGCGACAGCTCCGGGCGCCGGCTGTCGTGGTCATGGACCTCGACTCGTCCCCAAAGACTCCCGTGGTAGCGCCGGACCATGGGAGAGAAGATGCGCCAGCGGCACCTACCCCGGAGGCTGAAGCTCTGGGTCCTGGTGCTGAAATTACGGAAGCTCCGGCTGTTGAGCCGGAGGAAGCAGTAATTCCGGCCCTAGAGCCGGAAAGTGCCGAAGCTCCGGCGGTCGAGCCGGAGGTGATTGAAGTCCCGGCATGCGCACCAGATGTTGAGGAAGTCCCGGCGGTTGGGCCGGCTACCTCAGAAGCACCGACCGCAGAGCCGGTAGTTGTTGGAGCTCCGGCTGTAGGGCCAATTGAAGATGAAGATCTTTCGACTCCCGCGCTGGTTGATACAGGAGTGTCAGAGCCTGAGCCCCCATCGGAGGAGGTACCCAGTCTGGAGCCAGCAGCAGCTCCTGCTCCGAAAGTGACGATGTCGGAGGTACCTGCGGCCGAGCCGGAGTGCCCAAGCGAAGTCGCTGGCCCCCTGCCTGAGGGGGTGAACGAAGACCTGGCAGCGGGGCCTTCCTCGATGGCAACTGAGGCCATCCCGGAGGACGGCCCTAGTGCCATGGAGACTCAGGGGACCACTCTTGTGGAGTGGGACCCGATTTTTGTATCTGAAAACCCGCTGGAACCAGCGGAGGAGACCCCAGCAGGTCCGGAACCTATCCCGTTGTCACTATCTATTGACAACGCATGTTCCAGTCTGCATCAAGTCCAACTGGCCTTCTTCCACGACAGTAAGGCTCTTGAAGAGGAGCGCCAAACCCTTAGGCGGTGGCGTAACCGGCTCTACTTCGAGACCAAGCTGGCGCAGTCGAGGCTAGCGGATGACAAAGAGTGGATCAAGCGGGAGAAGATCCGCCTGGAGTACTGGGGCAAGTTACTGGATGACAGGGAGAGTATGACTTGTGCCCTCGACGCTCAATCCCGGGAGATCTACGATCAGGCCAAAGCAGCCAATAGTGCGGCCGATGAACACCACGAAAAGCTTGAGGCCATTAACACTGCACTCATCAAGCGCCGAGAGGCACTTGAAGAGAGGGAGAAACGGCTCGAAGGTGAAGAGCAGAAACTCCTAGAGCTGCGGGATGACGTCCTGAGGAGGGAGGAGGAGCTCGCCGAGATGGTGTCTCTGGCTAACAAGGGCCTCGAGGAGCGCGCCAAGAAATTGGAAGAGCGCTACCATGAGGAAGAGGAGAAGGCCAGGGTGCGAGGGCAGGAACTCTACGAACAAGAGTGTGCCCTTACTACCAGGGAGAAGAAATTGAGGGGCAAAGAGAAGGACCTGGTCGACCGCCGGAACAAGATCCACCTCCGGGAGGAGGAGCTCAGAAAACTCGAAAAGCGGGTTGCTGAGAAGATTCAGCAAAACGCCAAAGAAGTTGAGCGCCTTGCCCGCGAGAATTCTGAACTAGTGGCAGCCAGAAGATCCCTGGAAGAAATGAAGGGCTTGAGGACTGAGGACTCCCTACAAATTTGGGAGTTCCTGGGCAAGTCCAACGACGCATTGACACCGATGGGCTTCAGCCCCGTGCGCCCGGATGATCCGGAGCCGGAGCCGGACCTGGCGTTGCAGGCGTTGAGCTCGGCAGGCAGCAAACTCTCCAAGGTGGGCGATGTCATCGCGGACCAATTGGAGGTTGAGGGGCAATCCCTGGCGAAGAACGTCGCAAAATATGTGCTGACGTGCTACACCAGCCGGAACTCCCAATTTCCTCTAGACCCAGTGCTTGAAGGTCCCGTTGAAGGAGAAGGGGAAGCTGCCCGAGCCAACGTGTCGGAGGTTGCCCAGAAAGTTGCCCAATTCTTCCATAGGGTCTAGGACCATCTCTGTAGTTCTCACTTGTATTTTCTCTTCTTCTTCCTCAATTTTGTAATCCCTTGTCTCCAGATGTAATCCCTTGTCTCCAGATAAATGAAATCCCCAAATTTTTGTGAATTTCACTTTTTGTCTTCAACACTTTTGTCTTCACTTGGCCCCCTGGTAGATGTACACAATTTGATTGTGAACATGTACCAAGAGGGTATTATGTTTTGTTGAAGACTCATTTGCTCCGAACTTGTAGAATTTAGGTCCGAAGTCTTCGATAGTGAAGGCCCCCTGAGGTTGTCGGAGCTTAGAAGGTCCGGCATTGTCTATCGCTGGAGCTTGGTAGCTCCGGCAATAGTCTTTATCAACGCGTAGAGCATCGATAGTTAGTCCTCCGGGGTGTCGGAGATTAGTAACTCCGGCAGTGACCTTTGCCAACACTTAGTTTGTTGGCAGCAGACTCCATTTGCGGGGTCTTCTCACCATCTTTTATTCAGCGTCGACGGCTGGCCCCCCTGACCTTACCGGAGCTTGATTACTCCGGTGATGCGTAACATCGGTTACAAGCCACCTAGGGGAGTTGGAGCTTTGTTAGTTCTGGCTTTTCTCCATCAACGTAGATTTTATTTTTCCTGCACACTTAAGCCAAGGAAAATAATAAAATTCGTTTCTTGTCTATAACTTCGTCGCGGCTTACGATTCTCAAGAAGATTTTAAGTCAAACGCGATTCTAAATACAACCGAATGCGTTGTCTTTTCTTCTAGATCCAACTGTACATGGACCCGCCTTACTTCGGCCTGCCGGGGTGTAGGTAGAGTGGCGTACTTAGGGTGCTTGACCAGGCTAAGTCAATAGCACACTCCAGCCCTAGGTTGGCTTGGCGGCTTTCAGGCGAGTTGGCCATGAACAATATTTGAATCCAAAAGAATTGACAATACAACTCGTATCATATATAAACCGGTTGAACTAAAATTTCTTAAGAATTGCACGTCTTTATTATAGACAAGAAAGAGAAAAATAAAAATGTTGAGCCTGTACAAAATAAATGCACGTGGAGTCTGTTTCACATGAAGATGTCTTTCATTATAGGTCCGGGGTACAGGGGAAACAAGTACACTCTTAGGGTACGGAACCAGGCTAAGCGTGTTTCATTTCTCGTTTGACCCAGGGTAGTTAGCCACACTTTTAGTCCTGAGACTGTGACAAGTGTTGCATGAACTTTGTGGACCTTTCGGGAAAGGTCTGGCTGCTCTCCCGGAGGAACTACCCGACTCTGTACAATGACTCTATAACATACACCTCAAGTTACTCAAGACTCACCTCCGTGGTATTAAGTGTAGAACTTACGGAGGTGCTCGATGTTCCAAGGATTTGGGAGAGGTGTCCCATCCTCAGAAGCCAAGCGAACGCTTCTGGGACGGGATACTTTAATCACTCGGAAGGGCCCCTCCCAGCGGGGGAGAGTTTGTTTAACCCTTCTCAGGATTGTATTCTTCGTAGCACCAGATCGCCTTCCTCGAGCTGTCGGTTGTGTACATGCCGCTCGTGATAACGCCGTAGGGCTTGGCGATATCGGGCATTCCGAACAGCTGCTTGGCACCTTTTCTCCTCAAGGAGGTCTAGGTCTTCACGCCGGAGCTGGTCCTACGCGGCTTCGTCGAAGGTCCGGACCCGGAGTGAACCCAAGGTGATTTCCGGATGACGGATTGCTTCAGCTCCGTACACTAGAAAGAAGGGTGTCTCTCCAGTTGACCGGTTTTGAGATGTCCTGTTGGCCCATAAAGTGGGCGGAAGCTCTTTGATCCAGTTGGCTCCATGTTTTTTCAAGCGCTCATAGGTGCGTGTTTTGAGTCCTTTAAGGATTTCAACATTTGCTCTCTCGGCTTGGCCATTGCTGGCTGGGTGAGCTACAGAGGCGTAGCAAACTTGAATGCCGAGGTCTTCGCAATATCCTTGAAATGCAGAGCTTGTGAATTGGGTCCCATTATCAGTGATGATTTTGTTTGGGACTCCAAATCTGCATACGATGGACTACAAAAAGTTGATAACAGATTGCTTGTTAATTGTCACAACTGGAGTTGCTTCCGGCCACTTGGTGAACTTATCAATGGCGACGTACAGGAACTTGTAACCTCCGACGGCTTTTGGGAAAGGTCCCAAGATGTCCATCCCCCACACAGCGAAGGGCCATGTAGGAGGTATCATTTGTAAAGGCTGAGCTAGTGTGTGAATTTGCTTTGCATGAAATTGACATGCTTCACATTTCTTTACCAGCTCAGTTGCACCCTGGAGTGCTGTAGGCCAGTAGAAGCCATGCCGAAAGGCTTTAACAACCAGCGTGCGGGAAGACGCGTGGTTCCCACACTCGCCTCCATGGATTTTTGCGAGGATTTCGCAGCCTTCTTCCCTTGTGATACATCGCATTAGGATGCCATTGGCACCACGCCGGTAGAGATCCCCTTCTACCAGCGTGTATCTTTTAGCCAATCTGACTACCCGGTCAGCGGATACATCATCGTCAGGAAGGATGTTGTCTTTCAAGTAGCTCCGGATCTCCGAGATCCATGCATCGGAACTAGCTTGAGCTTTTGTGTCTAGCGTGCTGGGTTGCTCGGAGCTCCCGGCAGCACCTACGACCCTTGATGGCTCCCATGGTAACAGGGCCATCGGGACCGTCAACTTCGGGATGCTGATCTCGCCCCCTTCGCTCAGTTTGACAGGCTGAGCTGTTGGCTTTGACAACCTCCGGACAAAAATTCTATCAGGAGCCGGAGCTCCGGTTGACGCTTTCATCGAGAGTTCGTCAGCTTCAGCGTTATGGGCATGCTGAACATGGTGGAGATCTAGGACTTCGAAGTCCTTCTGAAGCTTCTGGACTTCAAGGAGGTAAGCAGCTAGCTGGAGATTATTGCATGAACATTCACCCTTCACCTGCTTAATGATGAGCTGTGAATCTCCCTTGACCAGCAATTGCTTGACACCATATGACAGTGCCACCTTTAGTCTGTAGATGAGTGCTTCATACTCTGCCATGTTGTTGGTCGCCTTGAAGTCAAGGTGTACCATGTATTTCACCTTCTCCCCGGTCGGTGCAAGGAGAAGGATTCCAGCTCCGGCCCCCTGCTTCTGCATGGAGCCGTCCAAGTAGAGGGTCCAGTGAGGCTCGGTGAAGGCTAGAGCTTGATGCTCCGTCTTCTGCTCACTGGGGCCCCCAGGGTTTGATGGAGAGGGAGTCCATTCTGCCACAAAATCTGCCAATGATTGACTCTTGACTGCTTGCCTTGAAATAAATTCAAGATCAAATTCAGCCAATTCCGCTGCCCAGTTTGCAATATTCCCAGTTGAATTGGGATTATGCAAGATTGCTCGAAGTGGGTAGGAGGTCACCACTGAGACTTTGTGAGCTTGGAAGTAATGGTGAAGCTTCCTGGAGGCAATAAGAACTGCATAGAGCAGCTTATGCACCTCTAGGTATCGAGTCTTGGCATCATGTAGTACTTCACTAATGAAGTACACTGGGCGCTGAATGGTCCAGACCTTCCCGGAGGGGTCCGGAGCTTCCTCTTCACTGACCCGGATCCTCTCGGAGGAATCCGGATTTTCTTCGGGGACCTCCGGGTTCTGGCTGGGGGAACCCAGAGCTTCTTCAGAAGCGACCTGGACCCTCCCGGAGGGGTCTTGGTCTCCTGAAGTGACTTCTTGTGGATTCGAATCTGAGAGCTGGGACCCAGACTCGCTTTCAGGAACCTCCGGACCCTCCTGAAGGGGTCTGGATTCCAGAGTATGGGGTAGTTCTGGTCTCTCCGCAACCAGAACCATACTGACGACTTCGTCAGTAGCTGAAATATAAAGCAACAAAGGCTCACCAGGGTTCGGAGCTACCAGAATTGGTAGGGTGGTGAGGAACTGTTTCAGCTCCTGGAATGCCTTCTCTGCTTCTTCGGACCATTGGAATGGTCCGGACTTCCTCAATAACTTGAAAAAGGGGAGTGCCCGTTCCGCCAGTCTTGAAATGAACCGGCTGAGGGCTGCTAGACATCCAGTTAACTTTTGGACGTCTTTGATGCGGGTTGGTGGCCGCATGTCTTCAATGGTCTTAATCTTCGTCGGGTTAGCTTCTATGCCCCGGTGACTTACCAGGAAACCGAGAAGTTTTCCGGAGCTAACCCCGAAGACACACTTGTCTGGGTTTAGCTTTGTGCGGGTGGCCCGCAGCTTGTCAAAGACTGCCTGCAAGGTGTCAAGGAGTGACTCCTTGTCCCTGACCTTGACCATGATGTCATCGACGTACACTTCCACTATGTCTCTAATGAGTTCTTCAAAAGTTTTGTACATAGCTCGTACAAAAGTTGAAGCTGCATTCTTGAGACCAAAGGGCATGGCTGTATAACAGTACAATCCATCTACTGTGATTAATGAGGTATGCTCTTCATCTTCCCTAGACATCCTGATTTGATGATACCCGGAATATGCGTCTAGGAAACACAGTAATTCACACCCGGAGGTGGAATCCACTATCTGATCTATTATAGGTAGTGGGAATGGATCTTTTGGACATGCCTTATTTAGTGTGGTGTAGTCGATGCACATCCGAAGCTTCCCGCCGGCCTTGGGCACAACGACTGGGTTTGCCAGCCATTTTGGATGGAAGACTTCTTGGATGAATCCGGCTTAGAGTAACTTCTTCACTTCTTGTCGGATGAAGTTCTATCGCTCTACGGATTGCTTCCGAGGCTTCTGATGCACAGGCCGGGCGTCGGGGTAGATCTTCAGATTGTGCTCAATCACTTCCCTGGGGATCCCAGGCATTTGTGACAGTTGCCAGGCAAACACGTCAACGTTAGCCCGGAGGAAAGTGATGAGCGCGAATTCCTATTTGTCGTTCAATCCCCCCGATATACGGGTGGTCTGAGCGGCATCGGAACCAATTTGGACGACATTGACGGGAATGCCGGTGTCGCCGCTTGGCTGCACTCGAGGTGCATAAGTTGAGCCTCGTTGACGAATGCTCGGGGGTTTTGGAGGTTGCTCCTGCCTGGAGTCCTCCTCTTGCACCGTAGTGAGTGCATGGAGTTCTTCCAGAGCAGTTACTCCAGCAGTACGATCTCCGCAGATCCGGAGAACGCCTACTGGCGTTGGCATCTTCAACACCACATAACCATAATGAGCAGCTGCCATGAATTTGTACAGGGCAAGCCTACCCAAGATGGCATTGAAGGGTAAGTTGATCTGAGCGACGTCGAAGACCAACTTCTCGGTGCGGTACTTCTCCCGTGTCCTGAAGGTAACGGGGAGAGTAATAGCTCCGAGTGGGGTAATGGCCCTCGGACCTACTCCGGAGAAAGGTCGAGAGGGGTGGAGATCCGAAGGTCGGAGTTGGAGCTTAGTAAAAGCTTTGAAGCTTATGAGGTTAAGCCCCGAACCTCCATCTACCATGACGTGGTGGAGCTGGATGTTGTTGATGGTAGGAGATACCATCAAAGGTAACTGACCTGCTCCAACCATGCTCCGAGGGCAGTCCGAAGCATCAAAAGTGATGGCTGTGTCCATCCACTTCCGATGAGGTTCCGGCCTGACTGTAGGAGCTACAGCAGCCATATCCCGACGCATAGTCTTGATGACGTGACGGGAGGTGATGTCCCATGATCCACCAAAAATGGTGTTCATGGTCTTCTGACGCTCGTTGTCAGAGACGTCAGAATCATCGTCGATGGAGGTGTAGACGGCCTTCAGGACCTTTTTGGGATCCTGAAATCCTAACTCCTCTTCAGCCGGAGCTTCGTCGACTTTTTGCTTTCCTTCCCTCTGTCGGAAAGGAGATTCTTCCTGGCGCTTTTTCTAGCGCTCGGCAAGGTTTTGGACCTCCCGGCAGTCTTCCAAATTGTGGCTGCCCGTTTTGTGAATTGGGCACCACACCTTGGGCTTGCTACCGTCTTCGGAAGACGGTCGAGGTCACTTTTCGGGGCGTGGCCCCCGGCCACCCGGAGCTGCAGCAGCTGCAACATTGGATGTACCAGCCGACGGCTTCTTCTTGCCGTTGGTCTTTTTCTTCTTCTTGACGTTCCCGGAGGTAGCGGCTTCTTCTTTGTAGGATTTCTTGTGACCCTCCGGGGTTGGTTTGGAGTGCATTTCACAGCCCTCCGCAGCTCTGGCACATTTGTCAGCCAAGCTGAAGAGTTTCGTGACGCTGGTGATCTCCTTGATCGCCAGTTTCTCCAACATCTTCTTATCCCGTACACCCTGTCTGAATGCTACAATGACAGAGGCGCTAGAGATAGAAGGGATAGTGTTTCGTACCTGAGAGAACCTCTGGATGAATGATCGCAGGGATTCTCCCCCTTTTTGCACGACTGCAAAAAGGTCCAGTTCAGTGCCTGGTCGGGTGTATGAACTTCCGAAATTGGCGGTGAACTGCCGGCACAGCTCCTCCCAACTGTTGATAGAGTTGGGTGGAAGGCTCATAAACCAGGACCTCGTGGTCCCAGTTAAGGCCACTGGAAAATAATTGGCCATCACGGCCTCGTTTCCTCCAGCAGCCAAGATTGCAGTGGAGTAGATCTGAAGAAATTCGGCGGGATTGACAGTCCCGTCGAATTTTTCCAGCAGGTGAGGCCGGAACTTCTGTGGCCACCTGACCATACGCAGATGTATGGCCAGAGCTGAACAGCCTCCTCCTACTCCTTCAGGAGTAGAAAGGTCCTGAGCTTCTCGTCTTTCACGAGCACGCTCAATATGGACTCGGCCATCTTGTTGGCGGTATCGGCAATCAAGCTCCGCCCGGAGGTCATGAGTTGAGAGCCTGGATACCGTGTGAGTGCGTCGTGCCTCGGAGGGCAATGACGTCACTTGTTGTGATGCAGCACGTCTCCTGCTATTGGAAACGTGCGGACCAAGTCTTCCAGACAAAGTCCACCGCTGCGACGGGGCTCATCCTGAAGGAGGAGGACCCTGGTTGCTGAGATGTTCGACTGCTGCTGCAACCAAATGTTCCACATCAGCCATCCACTGTTCCAGGGCATCCCGGGATGCGTCCGGAGGTGGTGGGCGTTGGAGAAGAGCACGTGCTGCATGGAGCACGTGTTCCGGGTTGTCATGATTTGCCGACGCAGTAATTGACGCTGGCGCACCATCACGTTGCCCAGCATGATTTGCTGGTGGGAGTGTGACTCCTGCTGGTGCTGAGGCTCCTGCTGGTGGCTGCATATTGGAGGGATTGCCCCCAACAGCCTGAGCAGCATGTTGACCATTGGATGATCCAGCAGCTGAGTTCACCATTCTCAAAATCTCAGGTGCCCCTACCTGGCGCGCCAACTGTCGGTGGTTTGGAACCGGCAGATCTCCCGACACTACTAAAGAGTTAGAGGAGTTTGATGTTCGGTGTGGGTGCACGGAGATTCAAGAAGGTGAATAGTAAATGACGCAGGAGACATAAGAGTTTACGTGGTTTGGGCCGCCTGAGCGTAATACCCTACTCCACGGGTGTGTTAATGTTGTATTAGCTGTATGAGCTTGTATTGAGCGTCTATGGCGCGTGTGTCTAGCCTTCTCCACCTGTCATCGGCCTGTCCTTTTATAGTACAAGGGCAGGCCGTTACAAGTTAGCCTGGCCCGACATGTGGCCCCGGCGGTTACTGGTATTGATACCTCTTCAACACGTTTAATAGCTCTTAATGACCCTGTAACGGGCTTTGACAGCACCGTTACTGGTGTTAAGATCGTCCGTTTAAGTGTCATTAATATGGTATTAATGACACTTAATCGGGTCTTGAAGTCCTTGATTCCCCTTTGAAGATCCGGAACTGTTGCGGGGTTTTCCGGAGGTTAGAGGCTGAAGATCCGACGATTGGACACGTGGCAGCTCCAGAGCATACTATGGGAAACAGGTAGCTCCGGAGCTATCTGACACGTGTCAGGTCCGGAGCTTCTCTCGGTCTGGGGTTAAGTTCGGAGGTGCCATCTCGGTACATGGCCCGGAGCTTCCCCCTTGTGGGAGGTAGCTCCGGTTTGATAGTACACATGGCAAACCTGGGATTAACCATGTTGGAGAAGCGGGTCCGGTTATATCTAACATGTGGGCCTCCGAGGGTCTTCAAATCAATAGATGACTCTCCTTTGAGATCTTTATAACCATATGGGGTGTACGGTTTCTAGGGTACCAACAACTTTGTTTGTTAAACTTAGGCAAAGTGTCTAAATCTAGCAAACAATGTTTATGAAAGCCTAGGATTTCACTTAATTCTTTCCATAGGATGTTGTATTCTTTTTGAAATAATCTAAAAGTAATACCATCAAATCCTATCTTGAGTGTGCAAAGTAATTGTATGGAGAGAAGGCGCGAACCTTTCTCCTCTACGTGAGCAATGTTTTCCCATCCTAATGCACGCCAAATGGAAAAGAATACAAAATCCATACCTATTTTGGGGATCAAATCTGGATCATAAGCTTTCGTATGAGAAAACCCACGATCTTGGAGGAGCTTGTGTGCTTGATTTTCAACTTCACTTTGAATGTCGAGGTCGTCGTCATGAACAAATTGGTGAGGGTTGTTCCTCTCACCCATGGAAGTGTCCTCTCTTACACTACTCCTCCGTGAACTTGGTGTAGCAACGGAAGAGGGGCGTGCACTTGAGTCTCCACCATGGCTTGAGCTTGCAACCTCCTTCCTCTTTCCAAACAAAATTTTTATTCCTTTCATGGCCACAAAAAGCAATAACACAACAAGGCAAAAACTCGAAAGAGGTGATGTTGGTGAAAACAAAATCCTGGCGAATTTTCCCTTGAAGAACTTGAGAGCAAATTGCAAATGCAAACAAAAGCAAATCTTTTTGAGTTGGATTTTGAGCAAGAGTGCTTCAATGAAGAGCAAGAAAACAATGTGAGCAAGATTGACTTTGGGGATGTATGAAATGAGGTGAAGTGCGAGGAGAAGAGCTGCTCACGGCTACCTTTTATAGTGTGCAATCCCCAACGGTCACTAGGAAACGAAATGTAGCCATTGGAGGATAGAGAGCCAAAATGGCTCTTTCCCCTAGTCGGCCGAGCAGGGGGGTCGACCGACCAGACAAGTGGGACCCCCTGTTCTACCTTTTGGCAGGTGGCTCCCCAACGGCTATGGAATCACCACGTTGGTGCAATACCACTTTTGCAGCTCAAAAAGTTGTTTTCCAAATAAAAACTCTTTTTTCAAAACCCAACAATTTTCTTTTTGTGGAAAATAAATAAATAAAAATGATGGTTGAGAATATAAGATTCTCAACTTGCTAAGAATATCAAATATGCAGCAGGGAGAATCAATCTAAATGGGGAAATCCAAATAAAGAGAAAAGAAAAGGAAAATCAAATAAAGGATGACTGCCAATTTAACCTATTGGCTAGGTCTCACCACCGTCCGATGAGATGGACATTCCTCCTTCTTCATTTCTTCACATCCGGGCTCGGACGGCTTGTCTTGCTTCTTCCGTCATACCTTCTTTGCAGGCTTGGTGGACTTGGGCTTTTGGGGAGGCCCGAACTTCTCTGTCTTCTTGGAGTGTCGGCGTGGACGATAAGACGGGTTTTTCGCATAGATCAAATTCCTCATGAATGCAATGAGCGGGTCCACCTTTAGAGTTGTGATTTTTACCTCTTGAATGTATTTAACATTTGGCCCATACTTGATACGAATCATGGAGCATTGCTCCAACTTTGGGCGAAAGTTAAACTTCTCCTTCTTGCCATTGATATGGAAGTGGATTTCTCCAGCTCCCACATCTATGAGAGCCTTCGCGGTTCTTAAGAATGGGAGCCCAAGAATGAGCAGCGTATCCTTCTCGACCTCCATGTAGAGCACCACAAAATCCATGGGTATGAAGCAGTCTTGCATTTTCACTAGGACATCTTCGATAATACCCGTCAGATAACGGACTGAGGAATCAGCCAGTTGGAGCTGCATTGGTGTTTGAGTAAGCTCCGTGAAGTTCAGCTAGTTGAAAACCACCTTGGGCATCACACTCACACTTGCTCCAAGGTCACAAAGGGACTTGTCAAAGTGGTGTGCCCCAATTGAGCATGATATTGTAGGACATCCAGGATCCTTCAGCCAGTTACCTCCTTGTAGAGAAATCATGTTGACACTTTCCCCGGGAGGTTCGGGATTTCCTAGCATCTTTCCATTCTCCATTGGAGGAACAACAGCTACCAGTTGAGCCAACTGAGTCTCCAATATCTTGTTAAAAGACAAATTGATTCTTGAAGGCTGAGGATACGATGAGGACATCACAACAGCAGAGACGCGCATTGAACTGCAAGGACCAATCACAAGAGCACGGGCACGGTTATTAAATCAGCAGGTGAATTCGTTCTTAACTTCTTTTGCATGTGAGTTTGAGAATAGATTGCTATGTGATGATTTAATTGTTATTAGGAATAATGGAAAAGATCAACAAGTGAAGGAAGGAGGCCTTGGGAGCGTGGAGAACCACCTGGGACGTCCACAAGTAGATGGAAACAGTTTACAACTCGGACTCGAGTTCACTTCGGAGTCCAGGAGCAGTCCACCTTAAAACAGACTCCCAGGAGGCATACGGACTCCGTTTTCGACGTTCTACATATGCACGGAAATAGGAGAAGATAAACTTTCCAATGGTTCTGGTCCCACCTCAAAATTCCTCCGGAGTCATTGGGAATCGTCGAAACAAGTCGAGTCCAGATTTCTGTCCGGTGTTGCGCCACCGAATCGGGCCTTTGGGCCTTGTATCCCGTAAGAGTCCATTAGGGACGCGTCTAATCGTGTTTTGGTCGAACCCTAGCCTATAAATACTGCAGCCGCCGCTCATATTCGGTGGGTTTTGCTTAGATCAATAAAATCGCCGTTCTATGGTTTGTGAGACCCCAATTTTGCGATTTCCGATCGTGTCTTCTACGTTCTTGCTCGTGTTCTCGATTGCACTTGCAGGGATTAGCCTTCTTGGCGAGGTCAAGCGTGTGCAGCACGGTTGATAACCAATGGAGCCGTGGTGTAGTGATTGCAGGGGTACTCGAACCGCTCGAGTGCCGTGGATCATCAACGTTGAGTTCTCCACCCCAATCAACATACCTTTCGGAAGATCGGGACCAATTTTCCTATCAATTGGTATCAGATTTCCAGGTTGCCCGTGAGGTATCTTTGTTTTCCTTCCTTCCATTAGATCGATTTTGTTTCGTACCTAGAGTCCACAAAAAAGCCACAAAAAAAATTAGATCGTTTTTACCGCTTCCCAGGCTATAGTGCCTGCAGTTTCGTTTTTCAGTTTGCATTGTTGAGTTTGCATTCGTGTGGTTGAGTCTTGTTGCTGGTTTAGCTTTGTGTTTTTTGGTCCTAGTTATCGTGTTTCATCCTTGTTTTCTTGCTATTCGACATCTATTCCACAATCCCTAAATAACAAACCGATCCGCCACGTTCATCGGTTTGCCCTAGCTAGCCGCCTTGCGTGAACTCCCGCATCGTCAGCCCTAGATTAGGTGACAAATCTTTGTGCCATTCATCCTTGAATCATCACACACCACCCCATTAGTTGCTGAGCAAATTCCCGATCGTTTTCGTATCCGTTTGCGAGTTCTGTTCTCAAACCGAGTTGGAATCAACATCCAAAAAAAACGTAACTCGGACAGCCTACCTTAAAACGGCCATAACTTTCGCATACGAACTCGAAATTGGGCAATTTTTTTTTCAAATTCATCTACGCAAAATTTCGCATCTGATTTTCCGCCGCGTAGCCGCGTTCGGCGAAATTAGATTGCCCAAATTCCCCTCGGAAGATAGGCTATCTGGCCTCCGAAGTTTCAGCACAAATTTTAAAGAACCTTCTTGATTTTCTATAGGCCGCATATTACATCCAATTGAGCTGCAAATTTGTGTGCTTCCTATATTTGTGCTACTGAGTAAAGAAAAAATATCAAAAAAATATTACAAAAAAGAAAAAAAATAGTGAAGAGCACGCATATTAAAGCAATTGGCCTATACCACTTGGTGCTGTTTGTTTGGTTATATCATTCTGTCTTTCTTTTGCCTTGATACTTCCTTGTTTTGTGCTAGGCTCTAGGGCACTCAGTTGACCAGCAACAGTTTCCTACATTGAATACTTATTCAACTTTGTTTAGCTGTTAACGATTTTTTGCTTATTAGCCACCATATTGTGCCATCCAAGCTCCACCTTCTCTTGAGCATAACAGGTACCTTCGCAATCACCCCACGCTTCATTGGTTCATCTCACCGTCCACACCACCTGCTATGTCGGTAAGAACACTTGTAAGAGCGTGGTAAGACGCTTGAGCGAGAGAGATTGTTTTCTTCCACCTTCCACATTGTCACTGTAGTTGATAGGGATAACATTTTTTTTGTTGTCTTTTGTTTCCTACTAACAATGGTAGGAGAAGAAAATAATGACGAATGTGTTCAACATGTTGAGTTACGTGATATGTTCGCCAAATACAACACATCAACGGAGGAGTCATTGGCGAACTTGACTCGCAAACTGGATGACCTTGCTCTTCGGATGAATACTTTTGAGGTTCGGTTGCCTCTCGCTGGAAGACAAGAAGACAATTCTTATGATGAACTGGAAGATCACAGTAATCAGCCAAGACTGCCACTTTATCGTCGAGGTATGGGAGGTAATAATCATAACAATTATAACCGCCCTCCTGATGATCCTTTTGCTAAAGTGAAATTTACTATACCCTCTTTTTCTGGTGCTTATGATGCTGAGTCTTATCTTGATTGGGAGATGACAGTAGAGCAAAAATTTAATTCCCATCTTGTTCCTGAACAATATAGAGTTCGTCAAGCCACTAGTGAGTTTAAGGACTTTGCTATCATATGGTGGAATGAACTTGTTAAAACTAGAACTGATCCTCCAACATGGGATAGATTAAAGGAAGCTATGCGTGTTCGATTTGTTCCTCCATCTTTTCAGCGGGACCTTCGAAAAAATTGCAGCGTTTAGACCAAGATAACATGTCCGTAGAGGAGTATTATCAAGAGTTACAAAAGGGTATGCTGCGTTGTGGGGTAGTAGAGGACATGGATGATAAAATAGCTCGTTTTTATGGGGGGTTGAGGCGTGAAATTCAGGACATTGTTGATTACAAAGAATATGATATTGTTAACAGATTGTTTCAGCTTGCTATGTTGGCAGAAAAAGAATTGCAGGGCCGACAACAACAGCAACAACGCACGAGGAGCAACTTCACGCCGCGTGCAGCAACTACACCATCCAAAACAGCACCATCTTTGGCCCCCCGTGCAGCGACTACACCACCCAATGGCGGCCAATGAACTATACCTGCTGCTCCACCTTCTCGCGTGCCGAAAGGCAGCAAGGCGACATTATTCAAGCCATCATCGTACACTCCTTCTACGGGTCGTACTTCCGACATTAAGTGTCACCGCTGCCAGGGACTTGGTCATATGATGAGAGATTGCCCAAGCAAACGAGCATACATAGCACGCGACGATGGCGGGTATGATAGTACTTCGGATGTTGAAGATGAATATTCTCTTGCTACTGACTTTACAGATCCAAATGACGAACACACCGAAGAAGAGGTACTTGGTACAGCGGCGACGGAGAACTATAGGAGCATCATTGTGCAGCGTGCCTTGAGCTCCAAAGTGGAGACCGACGACAAGCTACAACGACACAACCTCTTCCACATGTTTCTCGTCGTCAAGGACTGCCGTGTACACACTATAATTGATGGAGGTAGCTGCAATAACTTGGTAAACACGGACGTCCTCAAGAAACTCGGTTTGACAACAAGAGCACACCCTCATCCGTACCACATTCAATGGTTCAACAACAGCGGTAAGGAGTTTGAGGATGTGTTTCCCTCCGAGATACCCCCTGGTTTACCACCGATGAGAGGCATTGAACACAAGATCGATTTGATTCCAGGAGCCAGTTTGCCAAATCGTGCAGCATACAGGGCGAATCCACAAGAAACTAAGGAAATTCAGCGACAAGTCCAAGATCTTTTGGACCGCGGGTACATTCATGAAAGCCTTAGCCCTTGTTCCGTTCCTGTTCTTTTGATTCCTAAGAAAGATGGTAGTTGGCGCATGTGTGTTGATTGTCGAGCGATTAATAACATCACCATTCGATATCGTTATCCTATTCCTCGATTAGATGACATGCTTGATGAATTGAGTGGTGCTATCATCTTCACAAAAATTGACTTGCGTAGTGGTTACCACCAAATTAGAATGGCACTAGGAGATGAATGGAAAACTGCATTTAAAACCAAGTTTGGACTTTATGAGTGGTTAGTCATGCCTTTTGGTTTAACTAATGCACCCAGCACCTTTATGCGATTAATGAACGAGGTTTTACGTGCTTTCATTGGACAATTTGTGGTGGTTTACTTCGATGATATCCTCATTTACAGCAAGTCATATGATGAACATCTTGATCATTTACGTGCTGTTTTTACTGTTTTGAGAGATGCACGTTTGTTTGGTAACCTCGAAAAGTGCGTTTTTTGCACCAATCGAGTCTCGTTTCTTGGCTATGTCGTTTCCTCACAGGGAATTGAGATGGATGAGGCAAAAATTGAAGCAATCACCAGCTGGCCAGCCCCAACTACCGTCACACAGGTTCGTAGTTTTCTTGGTCTTGCAGGATTTTATCGGCGCTTTGTGCGGGATTTCAGCACCATTGCAGCACCTCTACATGAGCTAACGAAGAAGGGAGTTCCATTTCGATGGGGCGAACAGCAGCAACAAGCTTTTGATGCTCTCAAATCGAAGCTTACACAAGCACCATTACTACAACTTCCTGATTTTGACAAGACCTTTGAGCTAGAATGCGATGCAAGCGGCATTGGTATTGGAGGCGTTCTCATACAAGGAGGTAAACCCGTTGCTTTCTTTAGTGAAAAACTTCATGGTCCTTCTCTGAATTACTCCACTTATGATAAGGAATTGTATGCCTTAGTCCGTGTATTACAAACATGGCAACATTATCTTTGGTCTAAGGAGTTTGTCATACATTCCGATCATGAATCATTGAAGTATCTTAAGTGTCAAACCAATCTGAATAAACGACATGCTAAATGGATTGAGTTCATAGATTCGTTTCCATACATCATTAAGCATAAGAAAGGGAAGGAAAATATCATTGCCGATGCATTATGTAGGCGTTATACCATGCTGTCCCAACTTGATCATAAAATCTTTGGTTTGGAAACAATTAAAGCATTATATCCTACTGATTTGGACTTCAAAGTTGCTTTTGAAAATTGTAGAGAAGGAAGAACTTGGAATAAATATGTGCTGCGAGAGGGTCTCCTCTATCGTGCTAACAAGCTATGCGTTCCAGCTAGCTCCGTTCGTCTATTGCTTTTGCAGGAAGCACATGGAGGAGGTTTGATGGGACATTTTGGAGTGAAGAAAACTGAAGATGTGCTGTCCACACACTTCTTTTGGCCAAAGATGAGGCGTGATGTCGAGCGCTACGTGTCACGATGCACTACTTGCAACAAAGCTAAGTCTCGTCTTAACCCACATGGTCTTTATATGCCTCTTCCTATTCCTAGTGTACCTTGGGAGGATATTTCTATGGACTTTGTTTTGGGATTTCCTAGGACTAAGAGGGGGAGGGATAGTATTTTTGTAGTTGTTGATCGTTTTTCCAAAATGGCACACTTTATACCTTGTCATAAGAATGATAATGCCTCACACATTGCTGATTTATTTATGACGGAAATTGTTCGTTTACATGGTGTGCCAAATACCATTGTTTTTTATCGTGATGCAAAATTTTTAAGTCATTTTTGGAGAACTTTGTGGTATAAATTGGGAACCAAGTTGCTGTTTTCAACTACATGTCACCCACAAACGGATGGACAGACCGAGGTAGTTAATCGTACTTTATCCACTATGTTACGGGCTGTCTTGAAAACAAATTTGAAGTTGTGGGAGGAGTGTTTACCACATATAGAATTTGCTTACAACAGATCCGTTCACTCCACGACAAAGGTAAGTCCATTCCAGGTAGTGTATGGTTTCAATCCCCGTGCTCCTATTGATTTACTACCTTTGCCTCCTTCTAAAACTATAAATTTGGATGCTACACAACGATCTGCATTCATTCTTAAGATGCATGAAACTACAAAGAAAAATATTGAAATGATGAATGAGAAGTATAGGATTGCAGGTAGTAAAGGTAGAAAAGAAGTAAAACTTGAACCGGGCGATTTGGTGTGGTTACATTTGAGAAAAGAGCGATTTCCCGACTTGAGAAAATCTAAACTTATGCCACGAGCTGCTGGTCCTTTTAAGATCTTTGAAAAGATTAATGATAATACATATAAGCTTGAATTACCTCCCGATTTTGGGGTTAGTCCTACATTTAACATTTCAGATTTGCGACCGTACTTGGGAGAAGAAGATGAACTTGAGTCGAGGACGACTCCAATTCAAGAGGGGGAGGATGATGAGGACATCACAACAGCAGAGACGCGCATTGAACTGCAAGGACCAATCACAAGAGCACGGGCACGGTTATTAAATCAGCAGGTGAATTCGTTCTTAACTTCTTTTGCATGTGAGTTTGAGAATAGATTGCTATGTGATGATTTAATTGTTATTAGGAATAATGGAAAAGATCAACAAGTGAAGGAAGGAGGCCTTGGGAGCGTGGAGAACCACCTGGGACGTCCACAAGTAGATGGAAACAGATTACAACTCGGACTCGAGTTCACTTCGGAGTCCAGGAGCAGTCCTCCTTAAAACAGACTCCCAGGAGGCATACGGACTCCGTTTTCGACGTTCTACATATGCACGGAAAGAGCAGAAGATAAACTTTCCAATGGTTCTGGTCCCACCTCAAAATTCCTCCGGAGTCATTGGAAATCGTAGAAACAAGTCGAGTCCAAATTTCTGTCCGGTGCTGCGCCACCGAATCGGGCCTTTCGGCCTTGTATCCCGTAAGAGTCCATTAGGGACGCGTCTAATCGTGTTTTGGTCGAACCCTAGCCTATAAATACTGCAGCCGCCGGTCATATTCGGTGGGTTTTGCTTAGATCAATAAAGTCGCTGTTCTACGGTTTGTGAGACCCCAATTTCGCGATTTCCGATCGTGTCTTCTACGTTCTTGCTCGTGTTCTCGATTGCACTTGCAGGGATTAGCCTTCTTGGCGAGGTCAAGCGTGTGCAGCACGGTTGATAACCAACGGAGCCGTGGTGTAGTGATTGCAGGGGTACTCGAACCGCTTGAGTGACGCGGATCATCAACGTCGAGTTCTCCACCCCAATCGACATACCTTTCGGAAGATCGGGACCAATTTTCCTATCAGGATAGTCCTTCAACCTTGGAATTAATGTTTTCTAGGGCCTTGTCATTGGCCGACAGTTTCTTGGATAGAGCATCATTGATATTCGGCTAGCTAATGGCAAGTTCTCTCAAGTAGGGTTGATTTCCATTGTTGCCATTGTTCTTGTACCCTCCTTGAAAGAATGGGCGTTGTTGGCCCCACCCTTGACCTCCTGGACGATAGCCATTGTTGTTTCCATTGTTGGCTAGGTATAGGGCCTCCTCACGAGTTTCTGGCAATCATTGCCCATATGGCCTGTGTTGCCACAGACTTCACAAGTGATGTGAGAGTCTAAGGCATAGGCACTGCCACATACCTCACCATTGCCTTGTCCATCAATCTACTTTGTAAGGAGGTCCAATTTAGCAGCGATCATGCCCACCTCCTTCAAGGTGTTCATGCCTCGCTGGTGGGTATGGAGACGCTCGTCGCTCCAACCCATGTTTGACACCATCTTCTCAATCAAATCTTTGGCTTTGGGCACCATCAATGAGAAGAAGACACCTCCAGCAGTAGCATCAACATGGTCACGAGCGGAAGGGATCAACCCATTGTATAAGTTTTGGATAATTAGCCAATCATCCATACCATGGTGGGGACAGGCTAGGATATACTCTTGAAGCTTTTCCCAACCCTCGGGAATAGATGCCTTGGCATCTTGCTGGAAGCTGGAAATTCTTCCACTTAGGGTATTGGTCTTGCCCAACGGGAAAAACTTGGCGAGGAATGTCGTAGAACATTTCCTCCAAGTGTCTACAACACTTCGGTTTATGTAGAACCACTGTTTCGCTCTCCCAAGAAGAGAGAACGGGAACAGCCTAAGACGGACAGCGTCAGCAGATACGTCCTTTATCTTAAAAGTGTTGCAGATCTCAGGGAGCTGTTGCAGGTGAGCACTTGCATCCTCGTTATCCTTCCCACAAAATGGATTGGCTTGCACCATAGTGGTTAGGCTAGTCTTGATTTCGAAGTTTACATCTTTCGTGTTAACATTGGGCCCAACAGACACATTGTTAGCAGAGGGAGCCGAAAACTCACGAAGGGTCTTCTGGGCCATTTGTGTTTCAGTTGTTGGTGCGGTTGTGCTGGCTTGATTTGTCACTCGAAGCTTCAGAGGAGTAACGACACGAAGTCGATCTCTCAGAAGGGATTCAGCATCTTCAACAAAGTTTTTCGGCAAGCGGAAACCAGACATACACTACCCTATTTTCACATAAAATGCAAAAACAAAGAAGAGTCATCCTACTAAGACCTACCAGGGTTCTATCCTATTCACTTAATCATGTAATACATCAGCCGCCTTCCTCGGCAACGGCGCCAGGAATGCTTGTTGATATTTCCTATGCACTACTAACAATTCATCCCTAGTAGTGATGCCAGAAATGCTTGTTGGTAGGTTTTAATTCTCAAGTTAACGTCCGCAAGCGCACAAAAACTATCGATGTAGCATTTCCCCTTTAAAGAGTATTCCCAAAGGGTGTCACTTATATTTTCCCAAAGGAAGGCTAGATGGAAGTAAAACGATCATCAAGTGGAAAAGCTAGGTTGGCCTACATAGGGTGCTAGCAAGGATGGGTTTAATGATAAGTGGAGGTAGTGTGACACACACAAGAGCATCCTATCCTAAGGGGATAAATGAGGTAATAGAGGGACTAGGCTAAGAGTTAGGTAGATACTCCTACTATGCTTCCAATGTACATATACATAGCCTAAGTTAGTTACTAATGATCATGTTAATTATGAATTCTCATGCTAAGTGGATTAACGCATTGGGCACGGGTTTACCCCTAGCCACACTAGGTGACTCCCGCCAAGAGCATTTGCTGTAGCCGAACGTGGAGGATTACAAATGACAGATAGGGTTGTCACCACCTAATGCCTACCTCTTCAATCCATGGGCCTATGAGACATTCAACGCTACTATATATATATTAACACCATGCTAGCATATTAGGTAATTACCTTAAGAGCCTAGGCACAAGCCATCCTAAGGTAATGAACTAAATCATCGTTGAACCAATGTTAATTCATAGCATAAGTGATTCATATGTCATATCATAGCTAATTAGACTATAGTGAAAGTTTATAGTGTTTATGATAATGTAATGATCATGGTATTGCACAATCAAAAATACTATTCCTACCACATACATGGAATCCACAATCAAAGAAGAAACGCTTCATCCAAGTATATGAACAATAGTAGACTAAAGATATCATATTTATTATGAATAATGTCACAAATGCAAATAGGAATATAGAGACATACCTTTCCCAATTGGGAAGAGACTCCTTCTACTCCTCTCCTACTTGGACTATGGACTAGAGACTCTCCTCTCTACAGCCTATACTCCTCTAAACCTATGGAGAGTAGTGAATACAATGGATGAATACTCAAGTGGTGTGTGTTGAAGTGAGGGGTGAGGGGTACTATTTATAGCTTGGAGAAGGGTCAGTTCCCACCACCAAAAGCGCGTGAATCAGTCACCCATGACATCTTCAAGCCGGGAGGAGCCTACATGTGGATTTTGACTGAGAAAGGTGTCAGGACCTAGTCGGCCGACCTGGTCTTGGCCTCTTTTTGTGGTGTGCTTCCTCCAGGTGCATGACAGGTGGGTCCCATTGACTGATATTGGTGCTACACCGTTGGATGGCCTCAGATACTTTTGTTTGTGGGCCATTTGATCCATGTGGTGCCACGTAGAGTCGCCTGATTGGCTGGAATGATATTCTATAGGATCCATCCCCTTGTTTCAGTTCATTTCTGCATGGAATCCGTGCATGCACTACTTTCTCCAAGGACAAGTGGAAATAGGTTAAATAGAAAGGTGATGTGTGTAAAAAACTTCAATTCCTTCACATAATTGAGTTATATTAACCGTTGAAAGTGGTGTATAACAGCCGTCAACAACCATCCTGTTGTCCAGCATTGGCTGCTGGAGCAAGTGGTGGGAGTGGTGTGACGTCTGCTGGAACAACAACATTGGTCGGCTGCTGGATATTGGAGGGATTCCCCCCAATGGGTTGCACACCCGATCCGTTGGATGAAGCGGCCGCGAAGTTCACCATCTTGAAATCTTGAATGCCCACCTACCTGGCACGCCAAATGTCGAAGTGTGGACTAGGAAACTTCTCCCTGTACTACTAATCTTGAAAGCAATATTGTGTAGAGTAGTAAGTTGTAAACTAGGGACTTAGGAAAATTAAAACAGAGAACCTATTCATCATTTCATCTATGTGAATTCCAAATCATTCTTACCACACGTCTTTTATTTTATTTTGAAAGCAAATATACTCTACTTTTTATTTTTTTATATTTTTTTATATGCTTGGTGGATAATGGGTGAATGGAAACAAATATGCAAGGGGTGTGATACAAGTTACCTTAAGTGGGGGTCCTCCCCCAAGCTTGTTCTTGTTAAGAGGTCTGTGATAGGGGCTGAAACCCTAACGACGGATGTAGGCCATGAGGTTGGCCTAACCTTGTTGCAGCATGGCTTTGAGATTGGAGGGTTGAGTGTTGATGTTGGATTTCCTTCCATGGGTTTCATGAGTGTGGTCGAGGAGGGTGTTGTCAATGTTGCTCATCCACACTTGATTGTTCCCATAGGTTGGATGTACCTTGTTATTCCTTAGCTAAGGTAGTGATAACCCTTCGCAAAAAGGCATGATCTGCACTCAACATGTGTTCAGTGTGTTGCATCATCCTTTTGCTAAGGTGTATCATATCTTCTTGCCATAAAGGAATAACATGTACCCCTCATGCATCGGGTGTGATCCGTTATTACTTGGCTAAGGTAATGATACCCTTTAGCCACAAAGGAGTGACATGTACCCAACATGTGTTTAGTACGATCCGTTATTCCTTGGCTAAGTTACAACATACCTATAACCACAAGGGATGATGTGCACTCAACATGGGTTGAGTGTGATCCATTGTTCCTTGGCTAAGGTATAAAATACCTTCTGGCCACATATAAACAACTTGCACCCAATATACATTGGTTGTGATCTTGTCATTCCTTGGTTAAGGTACATCATACCTTTTAGCCACAAAGGAATAACTTACTCCTAATGATGGCGGCAATTCCCTGGAGCTTGAATGAGTGATTAGAATAGTTGAGAGCATAATGCTGTTACATATTCATAGCAGCCCATTGGTTGCTCATGGAGGGTTTCCATGTCAAATCTTCTGCCTCGTATAGTTATGGTTGACCTTCGAGCTTAATTTTCGATAGGTGGCAACCATCCTAATGTACTCCTTGGCCAAGAGATGTTGAAATGGAATCCTCTAGGGATTCAAACAATCGGATCATTGAATGCCTGCATAGTAATTTTACTCCTACAAACTTCCTCTCTATGATAGAGATGGATGACTAGCTCCTGATACTTGTACAAATAAATTTTTGGGTTAGGTAACTGAATCTTCATTTGTACGTATGGGGAAGAGCAAAATCAAAGATGCATTGGGTCCAATTTCAAGTGTATCTATGAACAATGTATGAATCATTGATAGGAGTGGGGCTTTATGGATAAATTAATTTGAACATTTTTCTAAAGCTCCTACTCATAGCAATGAAAGTGATATAAATACACTATATGGATCCCTTCATCTTGTAAATTTTCTAACCATCGTAGCTCTTTACACAAGAGCAAATGTTTATCAATTAGGTCATGGCAGACAAGATTCTCAATTTTATCCTCCTAAATATTTTTTAATTTATTGCCTAGGAATTTAAAATTTAGTGATCCATGCATGAATGAATTTCAAATCAATATTATGGACATCATTATTTCTAGGTTGCTACATACCAATTAAACCATTAAGTCATTCCATAAGCATTACCTGGGCAGAATATGTCTAAGTCAATTTTAGCAATGCTTATGAAATTCTAGATATTTTGTTTAATGTGTTCCTAAGTAAGGTGACATTCCTTTTTGAAGAATCAAAAAGAGTAATGTCAACACTTACTCTCGTAAGGATGATTAAGAATTGAATAATGAGAAGGTGTAAACCTTCCTTACCAATGTAAGCAAAAATCATTCAATCCTAATGCAATTCAAACGATAGAAAATTTAAACTTGTACCTCAATTGAAGAGTAGTCTTAGTTGAAGGTCGTTGTGTGAGAAACTCACGATCATGGATTTTGGTGTAGCCTTCATGTTCAATTTCTCTTGCCATGTTTAGGTTGGAGTTGAATGGGTTTCATCTTGTTTCCCCATTGGGCCACCATCTTGAGCATTCCTCCACCATGAACTCAAAATGATATCGATGGAGGGATATGCGCTTGATGGGGACTTCCAACCTCTTTACAGATTTTATCTTGGCTGCACTAAAATCAAGAACAAACAAAACAACTCGAAAACGGGTTACGTTAGCTCAAAATCATGTTGTACCCTTTGTCAAATTGTTTTGCCCAACTTGAAACAACTTGCAAATGCAATAAATATTTAAGAGAAATATTTTTGGGTTGAATTAGGAAGATGAATTCAAGTGGTTATACACAAGGTTCATATCCAAATAAATTTATTTCCTAATTAGAAATTTTAGTTTTATGATGGTTGGAAATTTTACTCTTCAACATGCAAGTGTGGAAATTCAAACATGCTAAATGCAAATGCACGATTTGATGGGAAATTCAAATGTGCACTTGGGAAATCAAATATGAGATAACTACCAATTAACCTCTAGGCAAGGACTCACTGAATTTGCATGCCAAGCTAAAGGAACTAGAGCAATATTCAATCCACCCCTTGGGTAGAGACCATATTCTCATCCATGATGAATGAGAATAGGACTCCTTCAGCTCCAACACAAAGATGGTCGTGGATTGGTGGACCAACCCATGACATGACTATTGGATGAGGAGCCACCTATCCACCCTATGGTGGAGGCAAACCAAGAAGAACTCTTGGGGCCTCCCCCAAGCTTGCAAATGGATGACTTTAGCTTCTACTAGAAGCTTAAATTCTTCCGCAAAAGGCAATGGTTTTGCCTAGCGGATATTTGTTGAGGTACGCCTTCAATCATCTTGCAGTTGAGCACTAGCGTCCTCGTTGGCCATCCCATCAAATGGGTTAGCCAACACTACCCTGTTTTCACCACAAAAGGAGAAAACAAACAAGGGTAATCCTGTCTATTAACTATGAGCACATATAGCTTAATAACAAGTGATAGCTATCCTTCACTTACTTTGCCTTCACCGGCAATGGCGCCAGAAATGCTTGTTGACAGCTACTAACGTCACAGATCATCTCTAGTAAGAGATGAGGTTCGCAAGTGCACGGAAACTGTCGTGTAGCATTTCAGCCAAGAGTATTCTCAAGGGTATAGTATTTATCCCAAAGGAAGGCAATGGAGTAGAGTAGACACTACTCTTATGATCAAGCTATGGGATACTAATCAATTATCAAGACAGGGGTAAGTTGATAATATATGGGTAGTGTGACACACACCTAAGCAATCTATTCTAAAGGGTAAATGAGTCCTAATGGAGATTAGACTAAGATGTAGAGAGTTGCTCATACAATGCTTCTAATATACATATGCATAGCCTAGGTTAGATACTAATGAGCATGTCAATGGAGAATACTTATGCTAAGTTGTTCAACACATCGAGCACGGGTTTACCCATAGCAATACTAGGACGACTCCTGCCAAGAGCATGTGGCATGGACGAACGTGGAGGATTACAAAGGACAGATAGGGCTGTCACCACCTACTGTCTACCTCTTCAATCCGTGGGTCTACGAAACATCCAACACTACTTAACTACCCTAGCACCATGCTAGCATATTAAGTAAATACCTTAGGAGCCATGGCACAAGTCCTCATAAGGCAATGAACTAAATCACCGTTGAACCAATGTTGATACATAGCACAATTTATTCATATTAACATGATCATATCATAACTAATTAGACTATAGTGGTGGTTTGTAGTGTTTGTGATAATAGATTAAGAGTGATATGGCATAATCATAAAGACTACTCCTACCACATACATGGAATCCACAATCAAACAAGAAACGCTTCATCCAAGTATATGAATAAAAGAAGACTAAAGATAATATCTTTCTTATGCATAAAGTCACAAATATAAGAAAAGATACATGAGCCATAACTTTCCTAACTTAGACTTTTTTTGAGACCTCTTTATCGAGTACAGCTGTAGTATATGTTCATGTGTAAACACACTCACTCACACCACCACACACACCCAGACACAATCAGACCTACAACTTGGACTTGGGACTAGAGGCTCTCCTCCCTATAGCCTATCTCCATAAGGACTAAGAGAACTAGTGTATACAATAGAATGATGATGAAGCGGTGTGTGTTGATATGAGAGGTGAGGAGTCCTACTTATAGCTTAGAGAAGGGTTGATTCCTGCCATCAAAAGCGTGCGAATCAGTCATCACTGACTTCTTCAAGCCGGGAGGAGCCAACAATTGGAAACTGACCAAGTTTGGAGGAAAGATCAGGTCGGCCGACTAGGGGGGTCAGTCGACCTGGTAAGTCCTCCAAACGATCTGTGCTTTCTTGGGGTGACTTCTAGGTGGGTTCCGTCCCTTGATATGGGTGCTACACTGTTGGATGGCCTCAGATACTTCTGTTTGTGTGCCATTTGATCCATATGGTGCCACATGTTGGCACTTGATTGACTGGGATGATATTTTATTGGATCCATCCTCTTGTTTCACTTCAATTCTGTATAGAATACTTGCATGCACCAAGTTCTCAAAGTACAAGTGGAACTAGATCATTTCTAACTATAATGTGTGTAAGAAATATTCTATTCTTCACATAATTGAGTTATATTGATGGGTTAAATTGGTATATAATAGCTGTCCACACCAAGTAGCTAATGTGAAAATCAAAACATATTATTTTCATTTTGTTTATTTCTAAGTTTTATTTCAGTTTATGCATTCTCTTATGTATTTCACTCAGGTGATTCCTCCTTACTAAGTTCAGCTCTCTACTTAGTCTCATTTTTTCTGCCTTTTGTGATGGAAAAACTGAGTATGTTTTCTCCGTAAGGATGAAAGCATTTAGTTTAAGTACAATTTCGTTCGTATTAAGCGGAGCCATTAAACATGATTTCTTTGATGATTCGATTACAAAGCACATTCAGAGAACAATTCCCAAATGTGACACTGCTTCATTTTATCGAACATGCGGGAGATCTGCGCATCATTCTAAGAAGAAGGTGACACTGCTTATTAGAACCTCCATTAGAATAAAATGTCATTTTACTAACTATACTAAGTTTAATACAAGTATTCTTGCAAAAAACTTGTAACTAAGAAAAAAGATGGAGGCGTCGTGCGTGATCACATACTTGGAATGACAGATAATTATGAATGCTGTGTTTTGTCAAGTAACCTAGTGAAAAACAAAACATAGCATTTGTAATACTAAGAAAAAGGCAGTGGGTTTTAGAAAAGCTCATTGCTATGAGCAACTAAGTATTAAATAAGAGGAGGATACTAAGAAGAGGGATTAAGATCATTAAAGTCGCTAATGGTCATGAAGTAAAAGTAGAAGCCAAATTAAGAACTCCCATTAGTAATATAAGATGGCTTTATTCTTACGCTTCACTTAGTTCTCATAGTTCTCAGTTCATTATGTTATCTCTTATTAAAGGAATTTGATTTTATTAATCTTGCTTGCACAACTAAGTTTAGTATGTGACCTTGATATACTTGTCTAAATAAGTTGAGTCTTGTCTTTTAGTAAGACATTCTCATAGTCCTCGCATGGTACTATAATCAAATTTCCACTCAAAATGACTAAGTATTTAGTAAGCACATAAGAATCGATCATGAAACGTCACTGAAATTATGGCTCTTTCAATAACGCCATATCTCGAGGAGGAGAATTGAACGCTCTGTTTCTCAATTGATTATTCCTACTAAGATATTTCTCAGATGAATGCATATAATAAGACACTAAGATTAGAATCCGATCATGAGATGGAGTACTATGATCGGTATACCCCACAATTACTAAAAAATAAGTGATGTCCTTAAACTTAGCTGATTAGCTAAAGGATCAAGGCTTAAAATCTCTATTCAAACACTAAATCGAAATTTTAAATAGTTGGTGCCTAAAGACACCATATTTGACAAGGACATGACATAAATCCTCAGTAAATTTTAATGAGGTTGTCACTAAGTCGATTAGCCCAAACGTTAGTAAGCCATCTCGATGGCTATTCAGTAAGATAATATTGTTTCTACCGTCTTGATCGATACTAAGTTTATGGAAACAATATATATGCTAACTTTAGGGGGGGCAATGTAAGCCGAGTAAATAATCTTGACGAGAAGTGGATGCAAAATCCACTTCTATGACTCAAGAACCATTCTTTCGATACGTGCTGCTGTTAAGTCAACATATCTCGTTTTTGTTGACTCAACGCCTTTTGTTAGCTCTTCACTGGTGAAATTAAGTAAAGCTCATGTTGAGCAGGACAATCTTAGTTTTCTATGTTGATTAAATTAGTCGTCTATGATGAAGGACAACAATCGCCTCAATTAGTACATAATGTGTTAATAAGTGGATCTCGTCATGAGACCTATATTCAAATGAAGGATGATCCAACCTCATTTGAACTAAGCTACGTATAGTTCTCATATATCTGAATGGTGTCAAGCCATATAAGATTAGTTGAGACATAAGTAAGCCAATAAAGTTTGTAACTCAGTCAACCTTCCTAATGGAGTCAAAGCAGTAGGGTGTCAAGGGTCTACACAAACACGTGACTCCAAAAGGAAACATAGGAAATAGTAAGAATAGACTTGTGGCTAATAATTTTATTAAGGAGAAGTTGATTACGTTAATTCGTTCTCAACTTAATGAACTAAGGATTTGTTTAGAATCACTAAGACATTAGTAAATGCATTATGACTTAGTCTTACATTATGTTGATGTAATAATGACGATTCTCAGTTGGGATCTACACGAGAATGTCTATTTGATAACCGAAGAGTTGTCATTAAGCTAAAGGAAAATATGAGATACAAGGTATCTCAAGTTAAATAAGTAAATTAGTAAATTTCTGGCTATACTATGTATTATGAGGACGATTTCAGTTTTCACTAAGTTCAGAACAAGAAATTGACTTTTCTCGCACTTTGTAGATAATGTTTTTCTTTCGAGTATAATGTCAATCAACTATTAGATAACAATAGAGCTATCCTCTAATTTTGACATTTAGGGGTATTGAGATAATTAGGCATTTAGGCATACATGAGAGCGTACTTTAGTAGTACGGTATGTATGCGAATAAATTCGTCTGCTCAAATAAGTCAGGGTTAATTAGCACGGGAACCACACTAAGAAATTGATCGAATTAAAATTAATTCCAAAGCTTTCTGCTATCTAAAGCTCTCAGTTTGCTCATTGACCAACATTGACATAGTCTATCGGATTATATTTTGCATTAATAAGTTCAATCCAGATCAATGGAATGAAGAGTTGTATAAACTTGCGATTTTGCAAGAATTCAGGCCTCATGATAAGTTCAGTATTACAAGAGCCATGGATCAGTAAGACTAAGTTTCTGCGAAATGTGTAGTAAAATCCACATCAGGTAATAACACTCGCAGGTGAAGCTTTGTTGTGGAAAAGATCCAAACTAAAGGTAACTGCATCATGATCGGTGCATACCAACTTAGTGATGAGGTCGTTGAGCGAACAAAATAAGAATACTTGGACTAAGAAGTGGTAGACAGTATAAACTACATAAGATATTCGTACTTCTAAGACAACAAGTCAAATGTGCAGCCAAACACATTGACGTCAGTTATGTGTTGCAAAGAAGTAAATCCAGGATCATACTAAGTATTGATTATTGAGCAATTAGATTCATGTGAATCCTTGCAGTACCGCACACAAAAGGGACTTCTATCCAATGTGTTCTGTGAACACATAACACGCATGGGTTTAAAGAAGAACTTATGATTTCCTCGATACTTAGGGGCCCAACTCAGAATTAATGTATGTTTCCAAGTGTGAGATATAATGTGGTCATCGAGTCAAGCAGTACATAACTAACTGTCTTTGACGCGTCGTGTCCTTTATATCAAGGATGAGGAGATGTATGTTAAGTTTATTTTTGAGTTACTAAGTTACTTAGTTTCGTAATCAAGGTGAAGAATGTTAGAATATGAATACGTGATAACAGAAAAGATAATAGGAGTCGGTTACTTTGTAACTCATTCAATCTTTTAGGAAATCTTCCCATCTGTTTGATCGGGACGCACCAATCGGATTGGTTGGAGGACCCCTCAGCTGCTCCCTCCTAAAAATAGGTGGGCTCCTCTGTTCATTAGGAATGTACCTTTGATCAACTTAATACGCCCTATACTTAAGACCGCCGATCAAATAGAGGGAGAAAGTCGGGGAAGGTCCTCCTCCTCCCAGCGCTGCACAAACATCACCGACAGGAACAGGAAGGTCACTCCCACATCTTCGTCTCTGCGACCAGTGCCTTCACCGTAGCCTCCACCACCATAGCCAACGCCATAGCGGCCTCCTTCACTGCGTACAGGTATTACCAAAGGTGCGTGCTAATCAGCATTTTATTAGTTTTCAGATTAGTTAGAGCCTGAATTGATTAGTGGCTAGATTAAGATTCTAAGCACTATCATTTATACCATGTCCTCCTTCCAGATCGATGCTGGTTCACCCGATTAGAGGACAAGCTTGGTTGCTCAATTAACTATACGTCGAATGGGAACGAAGATCTTGCTTCTTCGACTCGTATTGTTTTGATCTTCCATGAAGTACACGGCTCTGATACTAGAATGTTGGATTTACAGACTCTCGAAGAGGGTAAAACAAGATTAACTGGAAGTTTGATTTATTCCAAGGGACTACCGACATCATATAATTGGGTTACATACAATTCAACTCCTACTAGGTCTCTAGTCCAACTCCAAATCTGCAGCACTCTGTCCATCATAGGACTCAAACTCTATCTTCTAGAGTTGTAATTTGACTCAAACACGAGTACCTCAAGTGCGCCCCTCTGGACTGCTCCCTAAAGCCCAAACCAGTCCCACAGCCCACGTGTGTGACCTAAGTCGCTATTAAGCTTAGAATCATCCCACGGATGCAGCTACAGTTGCAACGTAGATAACATTGATCTGTCGATTATTGTGTTGCTGATCTTGTTCTGTGCATGTAGGGATGGATAAAATGGTTATCAAATATTTGGACAAGCTTTTTGTGACGAATGATGCTGCAACCATTGTCAATGAGCTCGAGGTCCAGCACCCAGATTCTAAGCTCCTGGTACTGGCTGGCAGGGCTCAGCAAGAGGAGATTGGGGATCCAGCTAATCTCACCATATCTTTCGCTGGTGAGCTGCTCGAGAAGGCTGAGGAGCTCATTAGGATATGCTTGCATCCAAGTGAGATCATCATGGGCTACAAGAAAGCCATCAACAAGGTGAACTCACACATCCTATCTGATGGACCTGTTGTCATTGTAACCTGCAATCTGAAGGCAGGCTATTGAGATTTTGGTGGATCTTGTGGAGAAAGGCTCAGAAAATGTGCGGAGCAAGGGGAGGTTGTGTTGAGGATGAGACCTGCTGTAGCAAGCAAACAGTTTGGCCAGGAGGATATATTGTGCCCACTTATTGCTGATGTAAGCTAACACGTACCACCGTAACAAAGTGTTTTTTCACTACATTCTGATGGCAACTAATAGTGAGTGGATTTGTTTGATTGTCTTTTAAGGCCTGCATCCAAGTTTGCCCAAAAAATCCTGTGAATTTCAACGTTGACAATGTTAGAGTGGCTAAGCTGCTTGGAGGTGGTTTGCACAACTCTTGTGTGATCCATGGAATGGTTCTGAAAAATGATGCAGTTGGGATCATGAGAAGGGTGGAGAAGGCAAAGATAAGTGCACAATGCTCACTTGGGTGGCATATTCATAGCTCATCTGTCAATTTTGTTTTATACATTTACCTGCTCTATAAATTTTGATGTTGTTCTAATGAGATAATCTTTGTTTTCACTCTTACTATGTCCATTGACCATTTTTTTTAAAAAAAATATAAACTTATGTTGGCCCTGATTGTAGGTTTACCATAGATCAATCACAGCTAGTGCACACACGTTAATTTTTTTGTACTGAAAAGTAACTGGATGATTAATGTAATGGCAGTGGTGTTGTATTAAACTATTAATGCATTGTAAATGTGATATGCACACAATATTTTTAAAGCAACCAGAATACTCCGCTTTCCTTGCATGATACCTGTTGTGTTTGTTTCTAAGTTCAAATATCTTTCAATATTCAGATTGCAGTTTTTGCTGGTGGTGTTGATACCTCTGCTACCGAAACAAAGGGAACTGTGCTGATACATTCTCATGACTAAAAAACCACTTATTACAGACGCCTCATTTTTAAACACAGGCGATCCGTAAAAAAATGTGACTATGATAACAAATAATACAATAACTGCATGTGATGATTAAACATCATAAGCGGTTTTTAATAAGCAACCGCCTGGGTAAATACATAATTTTCACAGACGGCTATTTATAAAAAACCGTATGGACTGTTACAAACATCACAGGCGGTGGTTTATTAAAAACTGTCTAGGTAAATACATAATTTTCATGGGCGGTGATTAATAAATAACCGACCGTACTGGCTCAGACATCACAAGCAATTTTTAATGAACAACCGCCTGGGGTAAGACATTGTTTTCACAATCTATTAATAAGGAACCGCCTGTGTTACTGATGGCTTGCCTTCCAACAGCTGGGATCCAAATAACATCTAGAAGCACAACTTTTGAAGCTCCTGTCAAGCTAATCCCTTCACAACAAGCTCTTGTAGATGCAAGTAACACCCAGAACTCATCATTTAGATTGTTGAAAGCTTCAATTGAAGCCTGATGATACCTTGGAAGAATTTTCCCATCTATTTGAAAGATTTCTTTGCCTTCTCTCGAGTTGAAAAACTTACGGAGATGCTCCTTTATCAGTTCTAATGGTTGAATATATTGACTAAAAATCAGTATCTTCTCTCTTAGTGCTTCACACAAGCGATGAAGCAAACAACTTGAGTCACAAATCTTGTTTTTACCCCTTCATAGGAATTTGACCTTAATATTTCAAGCATAGATTTATCAATAAGTGAAGCTTCCTCATCATACATGTTAATGGCAATTAGTGTGTGGAAGATAACCAAATCACATATTCATGTTCGAAGTTAACATGCCGGCGACCAACTTCGAATTTGTCTTATTTATACAGGTATGAATTTTATTAATTTTTTAAAGAATTCTAACAAGTCAAAATTCAAATTATCCATCATTCTAATCAAATGCTCATATACATATGAGACATTATTCAAATTTTGAACACACATTGAATTAAAAAAATATAAAAACTGAAAAAAAAATCATAGAAGATGGTATGATGACTAAAAATTTACATTGAAAATTTCAATGAAAAATTCATTATATTCATCAAGATAGAAAATGACAAATAACCAGTGTTATTTGTTTTTATGTTCTGCTAATTTCAAAGGTTTTCTCATGTGAAATTTAACAGGAACCTTTAATACTAAAGCATATTACAAAAAAGTGCAATTTGGGCTTTTAAAAGGCCCCTCATTTTAATAAAGAATATTAATTAAGCCTACATCAAGATCTTTTCAGACGGTTGGTTCAGAATAACCGCCTGAGAGAAGTCTTCTTCTCAAGCATTTAGTACTAAATAACCATCTGACATAAAAACATCTTTTCAGATGGTTCTTACTGAATAACCGCCTGAGAGAAGTCCTCTGCGCAGGCGGTTTTCATTAGGGCCTGCCTGAGAAAATAGGCGTCTATATAACAACGCTCGGCCTCCTTGGAAAAACCTAACCCGGGTGAAATCACTTAAACGCCGTCAGGCTGCCAAAATTTCGTTTGCCGCCAAGTCTTCGCCGCCCGCACCTCCGAGCTTCGCCGTCGTCGCTGAGCTCCGCCGTCGTCGCCGAGATTTGATATTGGTGTCGAGCTTTGCCCTTGCCGCTTCCTTCCCTTACTTCCAGGTACTCCAAGCTTTGCCCTTGCCGTCGCCGCTGAGCTTCGACCTTGCCGCCAGGTACGCTGCCACTTCCTTCCTCCTCCGTCCCCATGTTGCCTCCCTCCTTGCCGTCACCGTCGACCGAGTCATGTACTCACCGCCATCGCACCCTAGATTTTCTTATCGGCCTTTGATACAAGCCATACGCATGCCTAATGCCTTGGTGTAACACCCAGTCTGGATATCACGCTTGGTTAGTTGCCTCAAACCCTAGAATGGAACTTGGTCAGTCACCTTGGTCAGTCGCCTCAAAACCTAGAATGTCTTGGTCAGTTGCCTTGGTCAGTCACCGCAAAGAACCATGCAATGCAACTTGAAATAAAACATGAAGATGGAAGCATTATTAGCCCAACTTTGTTTCCTAGTTTGTTGAAGACTTGTCATATCAGTATGCTCATGCACAATTCCTTACTGACAAATATATGGTTAATTGATTGTGGTGCCTCACTTAATATCTACTATCTCAATAGTTCCCCTATGTATTAGTATTTTGTCTCTTCCTCATGGTTTATGCTATATAAGTGGGACATATTTCTCCTATGTGTTAGAGCATTTATTTTTGTAGCTTTTATTAAAGTGGAGCATATTTTTTGTCTTATTAGTTCTAGAGTGGAAAGCCCTAAGAAGACTGTTGCTGGTAGTAACAATGAAGAAGACAATATAGAGTTTAGTAACTCTAGCAGTTCAGAATCCTTTTACAGTCCATCAGATCCTTTTGCAAATATAATAATTAAAAAGACTTCAGAGGATTTTGACTTGGAATATGATCCTGTCGACGAGGTATGGATCACAAATCTTAACTCCAGCAGTTCAAGTTAGTGTTGGTTCTCAAGTATATGAAGTCTTATAATTCTTTTATACCTAGCTTAATCACGAACATAACAAGGTGACTTCAGCTCCTAAAATCGCAGAAGGTTCTCCAATGGTTGAATCCTAAGGTTCACTCAAGCAAAAATGAGGGCAACGAGGTCTCAATAAGGGTCCATTAGACCACATCATATACATAACAAGTGTCGGTCCAGGTGGGCTTCCCCAAGAACCACTGAATTCAGTTACTAAGTACCGACATGTATGCGGTTGTCTTGTTAGAGAGCTCGTGCCGATCACAACCGAGAATTGGAGAAAATTAACTAAGGAGAACAATAATGAGTTGTGGGAGAGGATAAAGAAATAATTCAAGTTCCCGAAACGCACAAAAGAAGCTGTAAAGAAAGCAACATTGGTCTCTTGCGACAAGAAGTTTCGTGGCTAGAAGAGTGAAATCAATGCTTAAGTTAAGGTCGATAAGGTCTCTAGCCCGAAGAAGATGGAAAAAATCACACAAGCTCAGTGGCAATAATTTGTTCGTCAAAAGACCGCAACTGATGCTAAAGCCCTAAGTGCAACTAGGTTAGAGCTTGCCAAAAAGAACAAATGTCATCATCGCTTGGGGTCTTCCGCATATGCCCCAAAAGTTCAAAAATGGAATAAGATATTAGGGGAAATTACCATTAAGGGAAATTCTCATCCGTTAGAAGGTTGCAACGAGAGAACTCAGCAGTGGGTCTTTGCCCAGTCAGATTTGACCAGTGAGGGCAAACTTGAAAAACCCGACTCTGTGAATGAAGTAGAGCAAAACATGAAAGAAGTAATTGAAAAGCAACATAAGGATCTCTTCAAGGCGAAGAGGGAGAATGACCAACTTACCGTTATCCTAGGAAACTCTGAACACAGTGGACGGGCTTGAGCAATCTCTTCTCAGATGTCCAGGAGAGATGGTTTTCTGAATGATTAAAAGAAATATAGAAGACATGAGAACTTTAGGAAAACACTTGATGAAACGATGGCTCAAAAGGTCAAGGAAAATGTGCAAGAAATAATGGATCAACTTAGATAATCGGGACCATTAGTGGCACCGAGTATAGCGATGGTTCCCGTGGCAAAGAAGCATTTCGTATCTCCAACTGCCGACCCTAGCAGCGTAGGTTCTGTGCCAGGCTCAGGGTCACATAAGTTTGATGTCGATGATATTATTAAGGACAGATCTTGTTGTCTTCTTGTCCCAATCGGCAGAGTAGGGAACGAAACCAAACAAGTTGCCACTGCTATGGCAAAGCCTTATCGTGACTTCAATGACAGTTCACTTCCGTTGTATTATGTTGCAGTACAAGTTCTTCAGATCATTATAAGAAGATTATGAAATAGACCACATCACACATGAGGGGATCATGATTCTTGGGCAGGCTGTCAACCAAATAATCCTTTGGCACCAACATGATATCGTGTTGGACAATGAGACGATTTCTAGCCCCGTCACATCTCAAAATACAGCAACCCCATCTTCTAAGCCAGAAGTCCAGGAAGATACACTCCCGCTATGTCTCAACAAGGATGATAGTAACATTGCTAGTAAAGATAACAAAGAGTAACCAGTTGAACAACAACTTGAAGTAGTACCAGAGCAAGCTAGTGGTAGTAAAGAGAAACAAGTTGAGCAACAACTTGAAGCAGTACTAGAGCAAGCTGCTGGTAGTAAAGAGCAATCAGTTGAACAACAAATTCAACAACGTCCAACTTCCAATGCCACTCCTCGATTATCAGTGCCTATGAAAGTTAGCTCATACGAAAATAATATACCTTTTAAAGAAGTGTCACAATATTTGGAATATCTGAAGGAAAATATTGGAAAGTCGAATGCATCTCGTTCTTCACATGAGCCAGTATTGGAAGATATTGAGGAGTGGGAGGAAGATGGTGTGATATATAATCAACAGAAGGATTTTATTAAACCAGGAGTTCCAATATACACGATTAAGGATGTTCCTCCTAAATATAAAACCAGGAAGCCGTTCATGACATCGGTACAACTTAGCAAACAACTTGTCTTGCTCAAAAGAATGCACGAGTGGTATATCCCTGCCAGCACAAAATATGATATTTGTTACGTCACATTTTATGTGCCAAAAGAAGCATTCTAGAGCATTGGAGCAGATAAACGAGCCCTTCTCTTTGAAGATCTACATAGCCTTTTCTGTCGAAGCATGCTCGAAATCAACTTGCAACACATCTGGTGCTTGTAAGTGGCTCTAATATTTCGTATTTGCTTTTCTTACTACACGCATACACATTTCATGAGATTATAACAATTTCGGACTTCTTCAATATGATGCAATACATGGATAATAGAAAGTTGAACACCAAGACAGGTATCTTTGACCCTACACTGATTGCAAAGACGATATTGGACTTTAAGATGGAACGAAACTCAGAAGAGTACAAGCACATGAAAAAAAGAAATTGAAAAATCAATCGCAAAACAAAAGAATGATAAAAGGACAGAGGTTGCGGCTTACATAGGACATGCCATATTTAACTTTGTCAGTGATGGCAAGGACCTCATAAAGGCTCCGTACCACTTCGAGTAAGTTCGACACATGATATTGAAATAGCAATTATTATTAATTGTTAACTTAACACGTGTGTTTGTACATGTGCAGTGAACACTACATAATGATCTTCATCAACCCAACGCAGGGTTTGGCAACAGTCTTGGACTCAGCTGATTACGCACCAGATCGTTACAAAGATTTCTTTTCCATTTTGAATACGGTTATTCAATACTTTTAATTTACACACATTTACAATGTGTTGGCATGTTTTATATGACATTTCTTGTATTACAGCGCTTGGCCGTTTTACGCGGAAAAACTTGACGGTCAGAGACCTCCTAATAAGGATGCAATGCACATATCAACATATTATCCTTGTCCCAAGCAGCCTCCTGGGAGCGTCTTATACGTGTATTATGTATACGAGCATCTTCGGACCGCTTGCAAATATAGAGTGAATCGTGAGGATGTAAGTTATCCTTAATAGTGATATTGTATTTTCTTACTTTTGAGTTTCATTTTCATTGTAACTAGCGTATTTTAATACTTATATTATTTTGTTAGAAAGGTATCGAACTCTAGTTTCCAGTAGTACAAGTGGTTTTCCATGAAAGCCTATATACATATCTCAAGTTAGGTGTTCCTCACGTCCTGTAAAATGCTCATAGCCATTTCACCTGTATAAAATTCTCAGCTTCAAATTTTATCTCTGCTATTCAATATTATCAGAAACATTATTTCCATATTTTGATTCCAACTTCAAAATTCAATTACTCATAGTAGAACTGCTCCAAAAATACCAAATAAATTCATGTATACTCACTTTGATCTATACTTAAGGTAGTTAAAACCAACACATTATAAGCCTTGTTATGTGTTTCATTGCAGCACACAAGAATGTGAACAAAGAATGGCTAGTTTCTAGAAGTACTCCTGGTGGAGGAGCCGACAAGATTTACGAGTGAATTGTGTCAATTCATGCGTCGCAAAATTTTCCACCGAAGAGGGTTGTTCTTTGATAAGGAAGGTGTAATAGTTGATGTGCCAGAACTTTGCGAGTATGAAAATAGAAACAGTTTTTAATGAAATTTGTAAACTATGAGATGACTTGTATGTCAATTGAAAGTGTAACTTGTACATATGTATATTGTTTTAGTAAAAATGAATTATGTGATTATATTGTTTTAGTGTAAACTATGAGATGAATTTTGTGTTGATTTAGCGAAATTGACCTGGAAATTAGAAATAATAGTAGGTAGTATTGCATGGGGTATACTTTATCACAAACGGTTCTTTACCTACGGCTAGACCTACCTGTGAAATTATATTATCACAAGCGGGTAGTCATAGGTAAAGAACCACCAGTGATAACTCCATTATCACAGGCGGCTACTCTTACGGTACAAATCGACTGTGATAAATTGTCTCCACAGGTGGCTAGTCATAGGTAAAGATCCGCCTATGATAACAACATTATCATAGACGATTACTTATACTGTATGAACCGTCTATGATAAGTGTCTTCACAGGCGGCTAGTCATAGGTAAAGAACCGCCTGTGATAAACCCATTTCATAGGCGGTTTTACTATCCGCCTGTAAAATTGCATATTATCATAGACTCTTCGTTTCAGGCGGTTTTGAAAACCGCGTGTGATAATACATTTGGAGCCGCCTGAGATGAAGCTTATTGTAGCAGTGTCTGCTGAGCAGGTATGTACGTACTGTGAAAAATTATTTTCATCTTTTCTGTCTTGAACTTGTCCACCAGATTTTTAAGCTTTGCAAACTTTATAGTTGATTTCTATTTATATATGTGTTTCTAATTGTGTAATAGATGTATACCTAATTCTTGATTTTTTCTAAGTAAGCTAGAATTACATGGTAGCTTAAACTTTAATGTCCTAGTATGTTCTTCAGAGCACATGATATCTCTTTGCTTCTAATAGTTCTTACAAAGCAATGCTGTTGTGATTATCTCCTGCATCATATAATACTTGTGTATTTTTGCAGCTAGAAAATTATGCTAAGACTGAGGAAGCTAAGGTGGAGGGACTTATCAAAGCTGTTGCTGACTCGGGGGCCAAAATTATTGTCAGTGGAGCAGCAGTTGGTGATATGGCGTTACATTTCTGTGAGGGTTACAAGTAAGTGTTTTCTTATATGAATCTTGATCTCGATGGGCTATTATTTTTTTGTACAGTTTTAAAGCCCTTCGAAATTGGTCTCGAAAATTTATCAAAGTTGAGTTTCTTGTTTGAATTGCATCTGGCAGTTGACCCTGGTCAGGCTCTGTCACTTATTGATGTTCTTTCTGCAGATTACTGGTTTTAAAAATTAGATTGAAGTTCAAACTAAGGATATTATGCCGTACTACCGGTGCTGTGGCAATTGTAAGCTATCCACTATAGAAGATTCATAGCATAGCGTGGTGGCATACTTAATATGATATTTTGTGCCTTTTCTGAGCAGCTGAAACTTAGCTGACCTAATGTGGATGAATTAGGATATACAGACTCTGTGCCGGTGGAAGAAGTTGGGGGTGTTCGAGTACGTTTTATACTTTTATTCGTTTGTTTAATAGGTAACTGTAGTCAAGAATGAAGAAGGTGGAAATTTTGTGACCACCTTGCCTTGAGAGACAGTATCACTACTACAAAAAACATTTTCACAGGCGTCTAACACAGGCAGTCCATAAAAAAATGTGATTGTGATGACGAATAATACAATAACCGCCTGTGATGACTGAACATCACAGGCGGATTTTAAGAAAGAACCGCCTGAGTAAGTACATACTTTACTCAGACGGTTATCAATTAAGAACCGCCTGTGAAGTATCAAACATCACAGGCGGTTCTTAAAGAATGACCGCCTGGGTAAATACATAATTTTCACAGGCGGTCATTCTTTAAGAACCGTATGTACTGGTTCAATCATCACAAGCGGTTTTTATTGAATAACCGCCTGGAGAATGTCATTGTTTTCACAGGTTGTTTGTTAATTAAGAATCGTCTGTGATGTGATAAGCTAATCCCTTCACAGCAAGCTCTTGTAGATGCAAGTAACACCCGTGACTCATCATTTAGATTGTTGAAAGCATCAATTTGAAGTCTGACGATCCTTAGAAGGATTTTCCCATCTATTTGAAGGATTTCATTCCCTCTTGTCCATTTGATAGGAAGATGTTTCTTACTCAGTTTTAATGCCTAAATATATTGACTAAAAATCAGTACCTATTTTCTTTGTGCTTCACACAAGTGAGGAAGCGAACAACTTCAATCACAAATCTTGTTTTTACACTTTCATAGGGATTTAACCTTAATCTTTAATTCAATCATAGATTTATCAAATAAGTGAAGCTTCCTTATCACACATGTTAATGGCAGTTATAAGTGAAGGATGTGTCGAAGCTAACGAAATCTAAATCGGACTGAAGATAAAGAGATCTGCATATGAGTGGCAATGTCCAGGTTAGAGAGTGTGAAGCTATAATGGCAACCTTCAACAACATGAAAAGTGATGTTAAGGTTATGCTTGCATCAACCAAGGCATGTTGTGAGGGTATAACACTTGTTGGGGCAAGCATAACCGTGATGCTCCAACAAGTGTTATGCCCTCACAACATGCCTTGGTTGATGCAAGTATAACCTTGGCATCACTTTTTATGTTTTTGAAGGCTGCAATCATAGCTTCATGTTGTCTAACATGGACATTGTCACTCATATACATCATCTCTTTGTCTTTAGTCCTGTTGAGATTTTGTTAGCTTCGACACATCCTTCACTTGTAATTGCCATTAACATGTCTGATGAGGAGGCTTCAGTTATTGATAAATCTATGCTTCAAAGATTAAGGTCAAATTCCTATGAAAAGGTAAAAACAAGATTTGTGATTGAAGTTGTTCGCTTCGTCGCTTGTGTAAAGCACTAAGAGAGATGGTACTGATTTGTAGTCAATATATTCAGCCATTAGAACTGATAAAGTAGCATCTTTGTAAGTTTTTAAAATGGGGAGAAGAGAAAGAAATCTTTCAGAGCTTATTTGGGTGTACTCAATCTAATTAGATTGAAGTGGATTGAAGTGAAGAATGAACTAATTTTCTCCTCAATCCACCTCAAACCACTTATATTGAAGTGGATCCACTCCTATCCAAACAAGCCCTTAAATGGATAGGAAGTATCGTTAGACTTCAATTGAAGCTTTTAACAATCCAAATGATGAGTCTCGAATGTTACTTGCATCTACAAGAGCTTGCTGTGAAGGGATTAGCTTGACAGGCGCTTCAAGAGTTGTGCTTATAGATGTTGCTTGGAACCAAACTGTTGGAAGACAAGCCTGATCATCATAGGTGAGAAGAAATTTATATACACATACAATTTGATAACTTGTAGAACAGGTAAAGGTGATAAATATAATAATGTAATAATGTTCGAAACAGAATCTAAATTTAATAATGTTTGAAACAAGCTATCTAAAGCTCAAAAGAGCATTGTTCTAAGTTCATTTCAGAGGATACAAATATATATAATATATATCATAATTTTTTCCAGTATTGACATCTTCTCGCATATAGGGTTTCAAATCCTTTTTAATGCTTCTCTCTACGCACTTGATGTTTTCTGGTTCGGTGAAAAGGTACATCACTTCATACTGATTATATTCCTCTTCCTTATCTCCCACATTCTCAACTCCAACAATATTTTGCTTTCCAGAAACAACTACGTGCATCTTCTCAGTTTCTGGATCTTGAACATAAAAAACTTGTGCAACACTATCGGCGAGAACCCACATGTCATCTTTATAACCCACTTTATTCAAGTCTACAAGTGTCAGCCCGTAATTGTCCACTTTCACACCATCAGGATGTTTGACCCATTGACACTTAAATACGGGTATTACCATTATTTCATCATAATTGAGTTCCCATATTTCCTCTATGAACCTGAAGTATGTGGTCTTTTGAGCCTTAATACGAACACCACTATTTTGTGCAACACTCTTACCGTCTTGTTCTTTAGTGTAAAATGTGTAACCATTGATGTCATATGCTTGCCATGATGTCACCAAAGCAGATGGCCCAGAAGCTAGCTTCTTCATTGTTGCCTCTTCTATAGTGTTTCCGAATGATATATTTTTTCCATTAACCATTCAGTAAAACATCTTTTGTGCTCTTTCATGATCCAATCCTCTGTGCGGTCTTGTTTTTTTCACGAAGCTCAATTTGGTGTTCCTCGATGTACGGCTCAGCTATTGCAAGTTGTTGTAGTACATCAAAATGTGCATGGTGTACATTCTTATAATCTTGAACGATAAAAGTTCTCTTACCCACTTTGCCTCTCCCACGTAGTCTACCCTCATGTACTGGTATAGGCACACCTATCGGTTTTCCATATTTGATGTAATCAACACAACCTTCAATCACTTCTTTAGTGGTGTATCCTTCCATAATTGAACCCTCTGGGTGAGCACGGTTCCGCACATAACCTTTTAGTACTCCTAAATATCTCTCCAACGAAAACATATGATGTAAATATAGTGGCCCAAATGCTTTTATCTCATCAACAAGATGTATGATTAGGTTTACTTGCATATCAAAAAAGGATGGTGGGAAACACATCTCAAGCTTGCACATAGTCTCGACGATGTATGTTTTCATATAGTCTAAATCTTCACGTGCTATCACCTTTTGCGATACTGCATTGAAGAAGTAACACAAACGTGTGATGACAACTTCTATATGCTCAGGTTTGATGACTCTTATTGCAATGGCAAGGAACACTGTCAAAGTATTTGGAAACCATGAAGGAAAATATTAGAAAATCGAGTGCATCTCATTCTTCTCATGAGCCAGCATTAGAAGATATCGAGGAGTGGGAAGAAGACGGTGTCATGTATAATCGGCGGACGGCTTTGGTTAAACCAAGAGTTCAAATATACAAGCTTGAGTATGTTTCTCCTAAATTTAAGAATGGAAAGCCGTTCATGACATCCGTACAAGTTATCAAACAACCTGCCCCGCTCAAAAGAATGCATTAGTAGTACATCCTTGCCAGCACAAAATATGATATTTCTTGCGTCACATTTTGTATTCCAAAATATGCATTCTGGAGCACTGGAGCAGATAGACGATTCATATTATTTCAAAAGATGCATTCCCTTTTCCATCGGGGCATGCTCGAAATCAACCTGCTACTCGTTTGGTGCTTGTAAGTATCTCTAATATTTTGCATTTGCTTTTCTTACTACACGCATACACATTTCATGAGATTATAACAATTCTGGACTTTTTCAATAGGATGCAATACATGGATAATGAAAAGATGAAACGCAAGACAGGTATCCTTGACCCTACACGAATTGCAAAGACGCTATTCGACGTCAAGGCGGATCGAGACTCAACAAAGTTCAAGCACATGAAAAAAAAAAGAATTTGAAAAAGCAATCGCAAAACTTAAGAAGGATAGAAGGACATAAGTTGGATCTTACATAGGACATGCAATGTTTAACTTTGTCAGAGACGACAAGGACCTCGTAAAGGCTTCATACCACTTCGAGTAAGTTTGACGTATGACATTGAAATAGCAATTATCGGTAATTGTTAACACGTATGTTTGTATGTTTGCAGTGATAACTACATAATGATCTTCATCAAGCCAACGCAGGGTTTGGCAACAGTCTCGGACTCGGCCGATTACCCACCAGATCGTTGCAAAGTTTTCCTTTCCATTTTGAAATTGTACGTTTATTCAATAATTTTAATTTACACACATTTAGAATGTGTTGAATAGTCTTATATGACATTTCTTGTATTACAGCGCTTGGCGGTTTTACGCGGAACAGCTTGGCGGTGAGAGACCTTCTAATACGAATGCATTGGATATTAAAACGTATTATGCTTGTCCGAAGCAGCCTGTGAGAGTGTCTTATGCGGGTATTATGTATGCGAGCATCTTTAGACCGCCAGCGAATATAGAGTGAATCGTGAGGATGTAAGTTATCCTTAATGTCGATATCTTATTTTCTTACTTTTGAGTTTCATTTTCATTGTAACTAGCATAGTTTAATACTGATATTCTCTGTTGTTCAGTATTACCAAAAACTTTATTTTCATATTTTGATCCCAACTTCAAAATTCAATTGCTCATAGTACAATTGCTCCAAAAATACCAAATAAATTCTTGTATACTCTCACTTTGATCTATACTTTTAGATTGTTCAAAACAACACATTCTAAACCTTGTTATGTGTTTCATTGCAGCACACGAAGAATGTGAACGAAGAATGGTCGGTTTGTAGAAGTATTCCTGGTGGAGGAGCTGATAAGATTGCTGTTGAACTGTGTCAATTCGTGCATCGCGAAATTTTGCACAAAAGAGGGGAGTTCTTTGATGAGAATGGTGCAATAGCTGATGTGCCAGAACTTTGCGACTATGCTAATAGAAATAGTTTTTAGTGAAAACTTGTAAACTATGAGATGAATTGTATGTGTAACTTGTACATATGTATATTGTTTTAGTGAAATTGACTTTTGTGAGATGACTTCTGTGATGATATTGTTGACTTCTGTGATGATATTTTTGACTTCTGTGATTATATTGAATTGACTTGGAAATTAAAAATAACAGCAGCTAGTACTGCATAGGTTATACCTTATCACAGGCGGTTATTTACCAACGGCTAGACCTGCCTGTGAAAAACAATTATCACAGGCGGCTAGATATAGGTAAAGAACCATCTGCGATAACCTAATTATCACAGGCGGTTAGTGTTATGGTAGAAACCGGCTGCGATAAACTGTCTTCACAAGCGGCTTGAAGTAGGTCAAGATCCACCTGTGCTAGCACAATTATCACAGGTGGTTATATATGCTGCACGACCCGCCCGTGATAGCATATATTCACAGGCGGCTAGCCTAAGTAAAGAACCACCTGTGATAATATGTCTTCATAGGCGGTTTCACTTCTCCGCATGTGAAATTGCGCATTATCACAGGCTCTTTGTTTCAGACGGTTTTAAAAACTGCGTGTGATAATAGGTTTGGAGTCGTCTGCGATGAGACTTATTGTAGTAGTGGTACTGACAGTATTCTAAATGATCTTGAAAGAGATGTTGATGATGGTGTCAATACTTACAAGGTATTCCTATGATATAGTACGTTTCTAATGTCTCTTCTAGGCGACAAGGCAAGTTGGGATGCTGTGACGTCTTGTCCGCGTTACCAAAAATGGTCGCATTACCAAATAGTGAAAGAGAAGGGATGGACGGAGAAGGGAGGAGGGTGGGAGAGAAACCACTCAGGTAGGTTAAGCAGCAGCAGCCTCTGCCAGCATTCCTGCCGGTTCCAGCGCGCCAGTTAGCTGTGGATACCGGTCAATCTAAAGGGGCAGTGGCAGCGGTGGCGGGTCTGAGGGCACCTAGGGCGTAGGGGAGAAGCCTGGAGGTGTTCTGTCAGGATGTAACAGGGAGAAATTGCAGCAGAGACATGAGGAGCAGAAGCAGCCTTGAGCCAAGTAGGGAGGTTTCTCTGGTTTGGGTTGGCTTCATTTTTTGTCCATTTTTTTTTCCATTTTTTCATTTATTTGTTCACTGGTATGGTGTCGCCTTATGCACACTGCTACAATAAGCCTCATCACAGGCGGCTCCAAACCTATTATCACAGACGGCTTTTAAAACCGCCTGAAACGAAGAGTCTGTGATAATCCGCAATTTCACAGACGGAGAAGTAAAACCGCCTGTGAAGACTAATTATCATAGGCGGTTCTTCACTAAGGATAGCCGCCTGTGAAGACCGATTATCATAGGCGGTTCTTTACTTAGGCTAGCCGTCTGTGAAAATACTTTATCACAGACGGGTCGTGCAGCATATATAACCGTCTGTGATAAACGTCTTATCACAGACGGTTATTGAAGAATAACTAACCGTCTATGATAAGAAGTCTTCACAGACGGGTATTGAAGCATTACTAACCGCCAATGATAATTTGTCTTCACAGGCGGATTTTGAAGCATAACTAACCGCCTATGATAATGAGTCTTCACAGTCGGGTATTGAAGCATAACTAACCGTCTATGATAATTTGTATTCACAGGCGGATTTTGAAGCATAAATAACCGCCTATGATAATATGTCTTCACAGGCGGGTTTTGAAGCATAACTAACCGTCAATGATAATGTGTCTTTACAGACGGTTATTGAAGCATAACTAACCCGTCTATGATAATGGTGTTATCATAGACGGAGTTTACCTATATCAGCCGTCTGTGAAGACCCTTTAACGCAGCCGGTTTCTACCATAACAGACACCGCCTGTGAAAATTAGGTTATCACAGATGTTTCTTTACTTGTATCTAGCCGCCTGTGATAATTGTTTTTCACAGTCATGCAGTACTACTGCTGTTATTTCTAATTTCCAGGTCAATTCAATATAATCACAGAACAAAAAACAACAATCATCACAGAACAAAAGACAACAATATTATCATCACAGAAGTCAATTTCACTAAAACAATATACATACACACAAGTTACAGATACAATTTCATCTCAAAGTTTACAAGTTTTCACTAAAAACTGTTTAGATTGGTATAGTCGCAAAGTTCTGGCACATCAGCTGCTGAACCTCTCTTATCAAAGAACTTCCCCGTTTTGTGCAAAATTTCGCGACGAATGAACTGACAGAGTTCAGAAGCAATCCTGTCGGCTCCTCCATCAGGAATACTTCTACAAACCGGCCATTCTTCGTTCAGATTCTTCTTGTGCTGCAATATAACACATAACAAGGTTTAGAATGTGTTGGTTTGAACAATCTCAAAGTATAGATCAAAGTAGTATACAAGAATTTAGTAGGTATTTTTGGAGCAGTTGTACTATGAGCAATTGAATTTTGAAGTTGGAATCAAAATATGAAAATAATGTTTCTGGTAATATTGAACAGCAGAGAATATAAGCATTAAACTATGCTAGTTACAATGAAAATGAAACACAAAAGTAAGAAAATAAGGTATCGACATTAAGGATAACTTACATCCTCACGATTGACTCTATATACGGCGGCGGTCCGAAGATGCTCGCATACATAATACCCGCATAAGACACTCCCAGCAGGCTGCTTCAGACAAGCATAATACGTTTTAATGTCCAATGCATTCGTATTAGGAGGTCTCTGACCGCCAAGCTGTTCCGCGTAAAACCGCCAAGCGCTGTAATACAAGAAATGTCATATCAAACTTGTCAACACATTTTAAATGTGCGTAAATTAAAATTATTGAATAAACGTACTTTTTCAAAATGGAAAGGAAATCTTTGTAACGATCTGGTGGGTAATCGGCCGAGTCCAAGACTGTTGCCATTCCCTGCGTTGGCTTGATGAAGATCATTATGTAGTGATTACTGCAAACATACAAACACACGTGTTAACAATTACCAATAATTGCTATTTCAATGCCATGTGTCGAACTTACTCGAAGTGGTACGGAGCCTTTACGAGGTCCTGGCCGTCTCTGACAAAGTTAAACATCGCATGTCCTATGTAAGATGCAACTTCTGCCTTTCTATCCTTCTTAAGTTTTGCAATTGCTCTTTCAAAATCTTTTTTTTTTCATGTGTTTGTACTGGCTTGATTCTCGATTCGCCTGGACGTCGAATAGCGACTTTGCAATCCTAGTAGGGTCAAGGATACCTGTCTTGTGCGCCAACTTTTCATTATCCATGTATTGCATCCTATTGAAGAAGTCCAGAATTGTTATAATCTCATGAAATGCGTATGCGTGTAGTAAGAAAAGCAAATACAAAATATTAGAGCACTTACAAGCACCAGACGAGCAGCAGGTTGATTTCGAGCATGCCCCGATGGAAAAGGGAAAGCAGCTCGTCAAATAAAATGACTCGTTTATCTACTCCAGTGCTCCAGAATGCTTCTTTTGGAATACGAAATGTGACGCAGTCAAGACCATATTTTGTGCTGGCAGTGATGTACCACTCATGCATTCTTCTGAGCGTGACGGGTTGTTTGCTAAGTTGTACGGATGTCATTAACGGCTTCCCATTCTCAAATTTAGGAGGAACATCCTCAAGCTTGTATATTGGAACTCCTGGTTTAACTAAAGCCGTCCGCCGATTATACATGACACCGTCTTCTTCCCACTCCTCGATATCTTCTAATGCTGGCTCATGAGAAGAACGAGATGCACTCGATTTTCTAATATTTTCCTTCATAGCTTCCAAATACTTTGTCACTTCTGATGAAGGTTTCTTATTTTCGTATGAGCTAACTTTGACAGGCACTGATGATCGAGGAGTAGTCGTCGGAAGTTGGACACTGGCTTGTTGTTGAACCTGTTGTTCAACTGATTGCTCTTTACTCCCAGCAGCTGGCTCTAGTACTACTTCAAGCTGTTGCTCAACTAGTTGCTCTTTACTAGCAACAGCTTGCTCTGGTACTGCTTGAAGTTGTTGTCCAACTTGTTGCTCTTGGATATCATCATCCTTGCTCAGACATAGGGGGAGTGGATCTTCCCGGACTGGGAGTGGATTTTCATGCACTTTCGCCTTAGAAGATGGGGTTGCAGTATTTGGAGATGCGACGGGGCTAGAAATTGGCTCATCGTCCAACACGATATCGCGTCGGTGCCAAAGGATTAATTGGTTGACAGCCTGCCCCAGAGTCGCAATCCCCTCAGGTGTGACGTGGTCTATTTCATAATCTTCATAATCATTATCAATGATCTGAAGAACTTGCACCACAGAATAATACAACGGAAGTGGACTCCCGTTGAAGTCACGATCAGGCTTTGCCATAGCAGTGGCAACCTGTTTGGTTTTGTTCCCTGCTCTGCCTATCGGGACAAGAAGACGACAAGATTTGTCGTTAGCAATATCATCGACAGGGAACTTATGGGCTGACCCTGAGCCTGGCACGGAACCAACGCTGCTAGGGTAGGCAGTTGGAGATACTAATTGCTCCTTTTGCACCGGAACCATCATTGTACTCGGTGCCACTAATTGTCCTAATTGTCTAAGTTGTTCCATTATTTCTTGCATATTTTCTTTGACCTTTTGAGCAATTGTTTCATCAAGTGTTTTCTTAAACTTCTCACGTCTTCTATATGTGTCTTTATCTTTAGGGAAACCATCTAGCCAAGACATTTGAGAAGAGACCGCTCGAACCCGTCCGCTGTGTTCAGGGTTTCCCAAGATAGCGGTAAGTTGGTCATTCTCCCTCTTCGGCTTGAAGAGACCCTTCTGTTGCTTTTCAATTACTTCTTTCATTTTATCCTCTACTTCATTCAGAGAGTCGGGCTTTTCAAGTTTGCCCTCGCTGGTCAAACCTGACCGAGCAAAGACCCAGCGTTGAGTTCGCTCATCGCACCCTTCTAATGGGTGAGGATTGCCCTTACTAAGAATTTCGTCTATTATCTTATTCCATTTCTAGACTTTGGGGCCATATCCGGCAGACCCCAAGCGATGATGGTATTTGTTCTTTTTTGCAAGCTCTGACCTAGTTGCACTTAGAGCTTTAGCATCAGGTGTGCTCTTTTGACGAACAAACTCTTGCCACTGAGCTTGTGTGATTTTTCCCATCTTCCTCGGGCTAGGGACCTTATTGGCCTTAAAATAAGCATTCATTTCACTCTTCCAGCATCGAAACTTCTTGCCGCAAGAGACCAATGTTGCTTTCTTTACAGCTTCTTCTGTGCCTTTCGGGAACTTGAATTGTTTCTTTATCTTTTCCCACAACTCATTCTTGGTCTGCTCGGGTAATTTCCTCCAATTCTCGGTTGTGATCGGCACAACCTCCCTAACAAGAAAACCGCATGCATTACGGTACTTGGTAACTGAATCCAGTGGTTCTTGGGGAAGCCCACTTGGACCGACCCTTGTTATGTACATGATGCGGTCCAATAGACCCTTATTGGGACCTCGTTGCCCTCGTTTCCGCTTGAGTGAAGCTGAGGATTCATCCATTGGTGAACCTTCTGCGGTTTTAGGAGCCGATGTCACCTCATTGTCTTCGAGATTAATCTAGGTAGAAAAAAATTATAAGACTTCGTATACTTGACAACCAACATTAACTTGAACTGCTGAAGTTAAGATTCGTGATCCATACCTCGTCGGCAGGATCATATTCCGGGTCTAGATCCACTGAAGTCTTTTTAATTTTTATATTCGGAAAAGGATCCGAAGGACTGTGATAGGAGCCTGAACTGCTGGAGTCAGTAAACTCCATATTGTCTTCTTTGTTGTTACAATCAGGACCAGTCTTCTTAGGGCTTTCCATGCTAGATCTAATAAGACAAAAAATCTAATAAATGGCATAACTAAATTTGGTCATATTTAAAACAAATTTTCTCAATTTTGGCTCAATTAAGTAAATTTAGCCAAAACACATTTTTGAAGTTATATAGGTCTAACTAAATTCTTGTATCATAGAGATCGGCATCATATGCTCAGACTCCATCGCCACACCTAGTGTTACCTAGATATGGGCGTGAGGATGCTCCTGGCATCACAAATGAGTTGGCCAGCAACTTTTGTTTGGCTTCAGAGCTAAATATAGCATAACTTTGGTAGCTCAGATTAGGTACAATTGCTCAAATGAAGCTGATGGAGCCACAAGTGCAGACATCTTTGGTAGCACAGATTAGCTACAATTGCTCAAATGAAACTTAGAGAAATAAAAGCAAACTTAGCCAAACTTAGTCTAGCATAGCTAACTCTAAGCAAAAGTAGCCAAATATAGCTAAATATAGCATAACTTAGTCAAAATTAGTCAAGTATAACTATATCTAATGTAACTTAGCCAAAATTAGCCAAATTTGGTCAACTTAACCAAATATAGCTAAATCTTGCCCCTAATAGAGAATTATGTGGCATATGCAAGGCCGATGACAGAAATAGGGAATATACTGCTGTTACTAGAGTCTAGGATCATGTTTACCACTAATGTGTCAGAACAGTTTCAGACACACAGAACCAACTACCAATTTATCGTGATATAACCATCCACATAAATCTTGCCCCACCGAACCCTAACCAAAGATGCCACCGAACTTGACAGTCCACCGAACCCTAACCAAGGATGCCTACCATTATCTACTTCCCGAACCCTAACCAAGGATATGCAAGGCGGCAGCGAGGGCGGGGAGGGAGGCGGCACGGCGAAGGAGGATGGAAGGTCGAAGGGTTTAGGGTTTACCTTGAAGCTCGGCGGCGACGGAAATGGCTTCGCTCGGAGTACCTGGAAGTGAGGAGGGTGAAGCTCGGCGGCGACGGCGAAGCTCGGCGACGACGGCGAAGCTCGGCGACGGCGAAGCTCGGCGGCGTACCTGGAAGTGACGAGGGGGAACACTTGGCGGCAAACGAAATTTTGGCAGCCTAACGGCGTCTAAGTGTTTCGCCCGGGTTAGGTTTTTCCAATGCTGCCGAGGGGTATATATAGACTCACATTTTCTCAAGCGGATTTTAAGTACCGACCGTCAGGGAAGACTGTTACCTCAGTCGGATTTTACTTACCAACCGCCTGAGAAGATACAATTATCTCAGGCGGTTGTTAAGCAATAACCGCCTGTGAAGATATTTACTTCTTCTTATTTAATATTCTTGATTAAATGTGGTCCTTTAAAAAGGAAAAAATCCACTTTCTTGTAATATTATTGATAAGTAAAGGTTACCATTAAATTTCACTTCATAAATCCTTTTAAATTTGTCAGAACATAAAAAACATACAACAAATGCTATTTTTCATTTTTCTATCTTGATGAATATAATGCTTTTTTCATTTATTTTTTCAGTGGACATTTTTAATCATCATACCAACATCTACGAATATTTTCTCAGGCGGATTTTAAGTACCGACCGTCAGGGAAGACTGTTACCTCAGTCGGATTTTACTTACCAACCGCCTGAGAAGATACAATTATCTCAGGCGGTTGGTTAGTAACACCCGCCTGAGTTAAACATGAGCCTGTGAAGATATTTACTTCTTCTTAATTTGATGAACGCCTACATAAAGACCCCTCACCAACCGAGATGAGGATCCCCTGACTTAATCAGCGGTCACTGACATGTGGACCCGGTCCCACACGTCAGTGACCATGTCACGCGTGCGCGACCTTTCTTTTCCACTCCGCGCGGCCTTAAAGACGCGCTATCGCTCACAAGCGCATCGCTCACTTTGAATCCTCTTGTTTTCTTCGTCTTCCTCCGCTCCGACGACCCAACACCACTATGGCCGACCTTCCGCCGCCAAGCCCTCCGAGGGAGCCACCTTGCAAGAAACAATGTTGCAGCTCCCCCGAGAAGATCAACGCCGAGCAGCGCCTCCTCATGGCGCGAGAGGCGTACAACAATACGTCTCGCACCATGAGTGCCTTGGGGCTGGGTACCCTTCCAGAGTATACTGGAATGGGTACCTTGGGCCACTACCTCTACGCCCTCGTGGGGGTGGCTGATCGTCTCGACATTCTGTTCGCGACGATGGCCCAGGTTCTTGGCCCCGAGGGCCGTAGAACGCTGGTGGAGGCGACGGCTAGCAACCTCGGGGTTGCACCGCCGGTGCAGCCGGTGCAGCCGGCCCTGTCTCCTGTTGCACCGGTGCCGGAGTCGCCGCCGGAGGACGAGGAGGAGGAGATGGAAGAGGAGTAGGAGTAGGATTTAATTAGTTTTTCTTTTTGTTGTTTTTAGTTGCTTCTGTTTTGTAAATATTGTTAATGAATGAAATCTATCTTTTTTCATCTATGTGATTGAATATTACTTGTGTATCTTTTGTGTTCTTGTGTGTTCTTGTGTAAATATTGTGCATCTTGTGTGTTCTTTTGTGAGATGTGCATATTGTTAATGAATGAATATCTTGTGTGTTCTTCAACTGTGTGAATGATTGAATATTGTTAATGAATGTAGTGTGTTCATCGTTAATTAAAATTTCACGTCTGAGAAGAAATTAATTTGATATTTACCAAAACATTACAATGTCAGCTATACAAGTTTTAAAAATATTTTGTTCAGGTGGTAGATGTTAATTTTATACAAATGTAGAAGAAAGAATCATCGAATTTGGACACAATTTGCAGAATCTAAACATGTTTGAGTATTTATATTGGAATCTAAATAAAAAAGAAGCAAGGGATAAGGAAACTGAAGAACAGTATCGGGCATTATCTCAGGCGGTTGTTAAGCAATAACCGCCTGTGAAGATATTTGCTTCTTCTTATTTAATATTCTTGATTAAATGTGGTCCTTTAAAAAGGCAAAAATCCACTTTCTTGTAATATTATTGATAAGTAAAGGTTACCATTAAATTTCACTTCATAAATCCTTTTAAATTTGTCAGAACATAAAAAACATACAACAAATGCTATTTTTCATTTTTCTATCTTGATGAATATAATGCTTTTTTCATTTATTTTTTCAGTGGACATTTTTAATCATCATACCAACATCTACGAATTTTTTCATATTTTTTTAAATTTTTTGGAATCAATGTGTGTTCATAATTTGATGAATGCCTCATATGAATATGAGCATTTAGTTAGAATGGTGGATAATTTGAAGTTTGACATGTTGGAATGCTTTTAAAAAAATTAAAAAAATTCATACATGTATAAATTATACAAATATGTTCATACCAACAATTTTGAGTGAAGGAACTTTTTTTATGAGATACACAAATGTGAATAATATGTGAGTAGAAATTAATTTGATATTTACCAAAACATTACAATGTCAGCTATACAAGTTTTAAAAATATTTTGTTCAGGTGGTAGATGTTAATTTTATACAAATGTAGAAGAAAGAATCATCGAATTTGGACACAATGTGCAGAATCTAAACATGTTTGAGTATTTATATTGGAATCTAAATAAAAAAGAAGCAAGGGATAAGGAAACTGAAGAACAGTATCGGGCATTATCTCAGGCGGTTGTTAAGCAATAACCGCCTGTGAAGATATTTACTTCTTCTTATTTAATATTCTTGATTAAATGTGGTCCTTTAAAAAGGCAAAAATCCACTTTCTTGTAATATTATTGATAAGTAAAGGTTACCATTAAATTTCACTTCATAAATCCTTTTAAATTTGTCAGAACATAAAAAACATACAACAAATGCTATTTTTCATTTTTCTATCTTGATGAATATAATGCTTTTTTCATTTATTTTTTCAGTGGACATTTTTAATCATCATACCAACATCTACGAATTTTTTCATATTTTTTTAAATTTTTTGGAATCAATGTGTGTTCATAATTTGATGAATGCCTCATATGAATATGAGCATTTAGTTAGAATGGTGGATAATTTGAAGTTTGACATGTTGGAATGCTTTTAAAAAAATTAAAAAAATTCATACATGTATAAATTATACAAATATGTTCATACCAACAATTTTGAGTGAAGGAACTTTTTTTTATGAGATACACAAATGTGAATAATATGTGAGTAGAAATTAATTTGATATTTACTAAAACATTACAATGTCAGCTATACAAGTTTTAAAAATATTTCGTTCAGGTGGTAGATGTTAATTTTATACAAATGTAGAAGAAAGAATCATCGAATTTGGACACAATTTGCAGAATCTAAACATGTTTGAGTATTTATATTGGAATCTAAATAAAAAAGAAGCAAGGGATAAGGAAACTGAAGAACAGTATCGGGCATTATCTCAGGCGGTTGTTAAGCAATAACCGCCTGTGAAGATATTTACTTCTTTTTTCTCAGGCGGTTTATAAGTAATACCCGTCTGAGATAATCATTTTTAAACTACAATATGTTAATTAACGGCCTGAGAAGTGTTAATTAACTGACGCGCCGCACGAGGTCTGCGGAGAAGTTGAGAAGCCGTGGTGCAGGTTCGCGTGCAAGGATCTCTCAAGATCGTCTTCCACAGTGGTTTAATTGTGCGCCGCACGAGGTCTGCAAAGAGTTCAATGCGCAATGAACAAAATATTTTGTTCAGTTGGTAGATGTTAATTTAATACAAATGTAGAAGAAAGAATCATCGAATTTGAACACAATTTGCAGAATGTAAACATGTTTGAGTATTTATATTGGAATCTAAATAAAAAAGAAGCAAGGGATAAGAAAACTGCAGAACAGTATCGGGCATTATCCCAGGCGGTTGTTAAGTTATACCCGCCTTAGATAAACATATTTGTAGACGGTTGTTAAGTACCAACCGTCTGTGAAGATTTTTACTTCTTTTTTCTCAGGCGGTTTATAAGTAATAACCGTCTGAGATAATCATTTTTGAAACTACAATATGTTAATTAACAGCCTGAGAAGTGTTAATTAACTGACGCGCCGCACGAGGTCTGCGGAGAAGTTGAGAAGCCGTGGTGCAGGGACGCGTGCAAGGATCTCTCAAGATCGTCTTCCACAGTGGTTTAATTGTGCGCCGCACGAGGTCTGCAAAGAGTTCAATGCGCGGGAAACGAACCGCTCCCTCGTCTACTCCGCACAGACCTATATAAGGCGCGTCGTCGGTTATGGACAAGCACAAAACTTTTCTCCACTCCTTTCTTCTTCTTCCATCGTTCCACCTCTCCTATCCCGCCGCCGATTAACCACCACAGCCATGGCCAACCTTCCGCCACCTAGCCCACCGAGGCAGCCACCCTGCAAGCGGATACGCTGCAGCTCCCCCGAGAGGGTGAATGACGACCAGCGCGTTCCACCGCCGGTGCAGCCGGAGCCACCGGTACAGCCGGAGCAATCGGCTCAGCCGGAGAAGCCGACCCTCTCTCCTGCTGCATCGTCGCCGGAGGAGGAGGAGGAGGAGGACGACGACTTCGACGACGACGATGATGATGACGATGATGACGACGAGTCGTCCTCCGACGACGGCGACGACGAGTCGTCCACCGACGACGGCGACGACGAGTCGTCCACTGACGACGGCGACGACGACGACGGTGACCACCACCATGGTGACGACTACGACGACGACGACGACGAGTCGGAGGAGGACCGCTTGGCTTGGTTTGAGAAGCTGGCGGAGAGGATGGAGGAGGCGGGGCCGTAGTGTAGTTTTAGGATTTCAATCAAGTGTTCTTGTACATTTTTCTTGTGTTTTGTACATATTTCAATCAAGTGTCAATGAATACTGGTGGATAATTTGAAGTTTGACATGTTGGAGTGCTTTTAAAAAAATTAAAAAAACATCATCTCAGGCGGGTTTTACTTACCAACCGCCTGAGATAAAAATCTTCCCTGGCGATTATTAAGTACCAACAGCCTGTGAAGATATTTACTTCTTAATTAATAAACATCATCTCAGGCGGTTGGTAAGTAAAACCCGTCTGCGATAAAGTTAAAAACCGTCTGTGAAAAACCTACGTCTATATAAGGACCCCTCACCGCAATCAAAACACAACCCTGGAGAATTTATATCGACGCCGCCAGGCTGTTGAAATTTCCCCTGCGCCGCGCCGCCGCTCCACCGCCCAGCCCATACTGCCGCGCCGCCGCTCAACCCCGCACCGCCACTTCTCCACCCAGCCGGCCCACCGTGCTGACGCCTCCCCACCGTGCTGACGCCTCTGCAAGGTAAATGTAGTTTCCTTACTTTTTCTTTGTATATTTTCATTAGCTGATAAGCTGTTAGTTTTGTGTGTTCTGGTATATGGATTCTGTCCTTTTGCATGTGTAAGGACTGTATGGATTGTGTTCTGGTATATTGATGTATGGACTATATGGATTGTTTCCTTTTTGTACCTATTATGTGACATGAATATGATGTTTAATTAACAGATGCTATTGTAATATATATAAGATGCATCTGGGCCTTGTTTCCCGATATAACGGACTGGATCCCACCCAGACCTAGCCCATGCTGTTGGGCCTGTTTCCCCCTTTGACTCCGTCCGCCTCAAGACGTCGCCCGTCTCCTACATTAGTCGCCCTAATCATACTTGTTATGTCTCTATAAATTCATTTTATAGAAGACCTTTAGAGAATATTTGTTGCCAAATTTTGTAAATCTGACAAAAAATTCTATTATTGAAGCATGGACCGTCGAGCGTGGATGTATAACATGCCAAGACCCGATCCTATGTACATTCGTAATGTTGCAAATTTTATTGAAGCATCCAAGAGACATGCGAAGTTGCAAAAGATAGATGACATATTATGTCCATGTATCGACTGCGAAAATAAGATTGCTTGGACGGATACTATAGTAATCCAATCTCATTTGGTGAAAAGAGGTTTCAAAAATAACTACACAATATGGACAGAGCATGGTGAGTTAGATACACATGATGTGGATAAAGATGATGAGAGAGGCTCAGATGATGATAATGTTCATATCGATGATGGTAGTGACAATCAAGCTGGTGATGATGATGATGAGTTCGATTGTGAGGAGATGTTGCGTCACATTGAACCATATGTACTGACTTCTATGGGAGCAAGCAAAGGTTTAAGTAAAATGGAGACATTGCAGAATGCGGCCACAGAGCTTTTATATGATGAATCAAACGGTTGTGATAAAGAGTTTACTACATTGCGTGCAGTCTTAGAACTACTAAAGTTGAAAGCTACGCACGGATGGTCCAATTGTAGTTTCTCTGATCTTTTGAATCTTCTGGCAGAAATTCTTCCAAATCCAAATAAACTGCCTAGAAGCACTTATAAAGCGAAGAAACTTCTTTGCCCGATGGCACTAGGTGTGACAAAAATACACGCTTGTGTGAACCATTGTATTCTGTATCGCAAAGAGCACGAGCTCGCAACTAGATGCCCCATTTGTGGTGTCAGTAGATATAAGAAGGACTACAATGACCAGTATGTTACCAACATGAAAAAGACTCAGAAGAATAAGAAGTTTATTATTGGTCCTGAAGGTGACGATGACGATACTTCTGGCGATGCAGACGGGAAGAATAAGAGAAAAATTCCTGCATTGGTGATGTGGTACCTTCCGGTAATTGATCGCTTGAAGCATTTGTTCTCAAACCCTAGGGAGGCTGAACTTATGCGTTGGCATTCCGAGGAACGCAAGAAGAATGAAAAACAAATACGACACCCTGGTGATGCAACGCAGTGGAAAAATTTTGATATTCAGTATCCAGAATTTGCGAAGGAAATCAGAAATGTGAGGTTTGCCTTGGGTACAGATGGAATGAATCCGTTTGGTGAAAAAAGGAGCATACACAGCACATGGCCCGTGGTCTTAACTATGTACAACCTACCGACGTGGTTGTGTCACAAAAGGAAATATATCTTATTATCTGTTCTTATCCAAGGTCCGAAACAACCCGGCATCGAAATTGATGTGTTCTTGGAACCTTTAATGGAAGATATGGCGAAATTGTGGAATGAAGGGGTACGTACATGGGATGAGTACAAGCGGGAGTATTTCACGCTAAGAGCAATGATATTCGTTACCGTGCATGATTATCCCGGACTGTTTACATTATCGGGACAAATGAAAGGGAAGAAAGGTTGCGTTAGGTGCGTGGATAGAACTGGATATCTATACCTCACTTCATCCAGAAAGACGGTGTACATGAGACATCGACGGTTCTTGACAGATACACACAAGTATAGGAAGATGAAAGAACAATTTGATAACAAAATCGAAAAAGATACTGCACCGAAACCTTACAGTGGAAAACTTGTGTTTGAAATGGTCAAGAACATTCATATTGCTTTCGGTAAGGGAAAAAAGAGTAAAGGAATTAAGAGAAAGAAAAGTACATCTTCGGATGATACAACTGACATGGCTTTCAAGAAACAATCAATTTTTTTCAAGTATCTTCCGTATTGGAAGAATCTGGAATGTTGCCATAGTATTGATTTGATGCACGTTACAAAGAATGTATTTGACAGCATCATTGGGACCTTGCTGGACATGCCGAGGAAGACAAAGGATGGATTAAATTCACGTATGGACCTAGTAAATCTTGATTTGAGACCAGAGCTTCATCCAGTAGAAAAGGCGAACGGGAAGCATTACCTTCCCCCAGCCAGCTACAACTTGACGCTAGAAGAGAAAAAAGCAATTTGCGAATGCTTGCGTGGGATCAAAGTGCCCACAAGTTTCTCATCCAATATCCGCAAACTAGTCTCGATGAAAGACTTGTCTTTATTCGGTTATAATTCTCACGACTGTCACATGATGATGACAGTTTTCCTTGCCATTGCAATAAGAGTAATCAAACCTGAGCATATAAAAGTTGTCATCACACGTTTGTGTTACTTCTTCAATGCAGTATCGCAAAAGGTGATAGCACGTGAAGATTTAGACTATCTGAAAACATACATCGTCGAGACAATGTGCAAGCTTGAGATGTGTTTCCCACCATCCTTTTTTGATATGCAAGTACACCTAATCATACATCTTGTTGATCAGATAAAAGCATTGGGGCCACTATATTTACATCATATGTTTTCGTTGGAGAGATATTTAGGAGTATTAAAAGGTTATGTGCGGAACCGTGCTCACCCAGAGGGTTCAATTATGGAAGGATACACCACTGAAGAAGTGATTGAGGGTTGCGCTGATTACATCAAAGATGGAAAATCGATAGGTGTGCCTATACCGGTACATGAGGGTAGACTACGTGGGAGAGGCAAAGTGGGTAAGAAAACTTTTATTGTTCAAGATTACAAGAATGTACACCGTGCACATTTTGGTGTACTACAACAGCTCGCAATAGCTGAGCCGTACATCGAGGAACACCAAATTGAGCTTCGTGATAAAAACCAAGACCGCAAAGAGGACTGGATCATGAAAGAGCACAGAAGATGTTTCACTGAATGGTTAATGGACAAAAATATATCATACGGAAACACTATAGAAGAGGCAACAATGAAAAAGTTAGCTTGTGGCCCATCTGCTTTGGTAACATCATGGCAAGCATATGACATCAATGGTTACACATTTTACACTAAAGAAAAAGACGGTAAGAGTGTTGCACAAAATAGTGGTGTTCGTATTGAGGCTTATGATTCACAAGGGCAGAAGACCACATACTTCGGGTTCATAGAAGAAATATGGGAACTCGATTATGGCGAAAGAATGGTAATGCCCGTATTTAAGTGCCAATGGGTCAAACATCCTGATGGTTTGAAAGTGGACAATTACGGACTGACACTGGTAGACTTGAATAAAGTGGGTTACAAAGATGACCTGTGGGTTCTCGCCGATAATGTTGCACAAGTTTTTTATGTTCAAGATCCAGAAACTGAGAAGTTGCACGTAGTTGTTTCTGGAAAGCAAAATATTGTTGGGGTTGACAATGTGGGAGATAATGAAGAGGAATATAATCAGTATGAAGAGATGTACCTTTTCACCGAACCAGAAAACATCAAGCGCGTAGAGAGAAGCATTAAAAAGAATTTGAAACCCTATATGCGAGAAGATGTCAATGCTGGAAAAATGTATATAGCAATGCGAGATGATATATATTGTATATATTTGTATCTTCTGAAATCAACTTAGAACAATGTTGGTATATGGATTGTGTCCTTTTGCATTTGTGTACATATGCGTTTGGACTCAATGATTTGGAAGTTTGGAAGTTTGGTATTTCTTCAGATAATGATGTCTCGGGCGTGTAGCCGATTGAAGGAGGAGCGCTTGGCGTGGCGCAAGAACCATCCCCATGTATGTACATATGGCACACCAGTCACATGGTTGTATATACATATGTATCTGTAATGGACTGATGAACTTAACTGTAGTTTGTTTTTCCGTGTTGTTTGTTTTTGATATTTTCAATTTCTCTGCGTAGGGTTTCTCTGCGAAGCCTGAATCGGGAGATTTATTGAAGTGGCAGTGCATCGTCCCCGGTAAAGAAGGGGTAAGTCATGAAGAACAAGCACAATATGAGTTTAACTATCGTCCTCCTATTAATAAATTTCTTTTGCAGACTGAATGGGAAGATGGTTACTACCCCCTGACAATCTCCTTCTCTGAGGACTATCCCTTGGTGCCTCCAAGATGCTCCTTTCCAATTGGGTTCTTCCACCCAAATGTCCATCGTTCGGGAGCACTCTGCATCGGGATTCTTGATCAAGAGACTGTAAGATAGACCTATTTTGTTCATGTAATTATTACTTATAATTTTTGTCGAACTTATTTGAACTGGTTTCTTATATTGCTTAAATTATATTTCGTAGGGGTGGTGCAGTGCTTTTACAATCAAAACTATACTACTTGAAGTTCAGCGTTTGCTGCATCAGCCAAATGTGCCTGATGTTGAAAATGATTACTATAATCTACTTATCAAGGTTAGATGACACTTTGACTTAGTGACCAATGTAGGTTATTCATTCCTCCTTCGACATTTGTTAATTTAAATAATGTCAATATTTTCAGGATCCAGCGGAATATAAGAGACGTGTTCGGGAGCAAGCAGGACGGTACAATTTAGATTGATCGATGGGAGCTTCATCGTCGATCTACAATGAATGTAGCATGATTTTTGTTCAGTGTGTAAAGAAATTATCTTTGAACAATTGTAAAGCCTCTAATGGTGTATTATCACAATTAAGCCAGCCTCACTGGTGATCGAGCATTTCCTATAATGCATTACTGTACTAGTATCCGCTAGCTCATCTGTGTTTTTTTCCTGATACAATTTTGCCTGCACGACTACATGCGGCTGTGATATATAATTGCAACTACATCCCTGTAATTTCAATGAAAACCGCTTATGATAATTAAACAATGACCGCCACTGAAAATACATGATCTTCTCAGGCCGTTGTTAATCAAGAACCGGCTATGAAGTTCATTGCATTACAGACGGTTATTAATTAAGAACCGCCAACGAAGATCATGTATTTACTCAGACGGTTGTTCCTTAAAATCCATCTGTGAAGTTCATTGCATTACAGACGGTTATTAATCAAGAACCGCCAACGAAGATCATGTATTTACCCAGACGGTTGTTTCTTAAAATCCGTCTGTGAAGTTCATGGCATTGCAGACGGTTAATAATTAATAACCGTCTGTGAAGATCATGTATTTACCCAGACGGTTGTTTCTTAAAATCCGTCTGTGAAGTTCGTTGCATTACAGGCGGTTCTTAATTAAGAACCGATTCTGAAGATCATATATTTACCCAGACGGTTGTTCTTTAAAATCCGCCTGTGTTGTTCTTTCATCACAGACGGTTATTATATCATTTGTCATCACAGTCGCATATTTTTAAGGACCGCCTGTGTTTGAAAAATTGAGGCGCCTGTAAAAATGCTTTTTGTAGTAGTGGCACGCTATGCGGTTGGAAGGGGATGACTCGCCACCTCTTGCCTTACCACCTTAAAAATATAGGTGATGTATAGAGCAGGTTGAAGTTAAACTGTTCTATGTTTCGGAACCTCCATAGTTCATATACTGTTTTACCTGATTAACCGTGTCACGTGACTGCTGATGTTTATACTACTCAATGTGCTGGGACAGTCGGATTATTCCTGGTGCTGCTGCAACAGAAATAGATCTGGCGAGGAGATTGAAAGAGTTCTCATTGAAGGAAAAAGGGTACATATATATTTGACATGATAGCATATTAATTTTCAGCACTAGGCAAAACTGACAACTGGAAACTGTGAAAGATTGCTGTTTAAAAAAGTAATAAGCAATATTTATTAATACATTTTGAGGTTGTTTTTCATGTTCTTATGTATTTAATGTGTCACGATTAATGGAATAAAATTGTGTTGCATCCACGCCTCAAGGACCGCCCCTGCAGGACGACTCAGGCATTGGCAGCAGCGGTGGCATCGCCGGCAATGACAGGTGGTGGTAGGTACAACCTCTGCAACGACACCAGACGTTCGTGTCGGCGTATCGATTGCCGACTAGTGAAGATTATACCGCGTGTTCTGCCTTGAATCAGCCTAACAATTAGAATAAAGGATGTATATCGGGATATCCTCTTCTCATTATCAATGACAGGGAGTACATCAATAAGAGGAGGTTCTTGTGCTATCGTGGAGGGGACAAAGCCCCTATTTCTATGGTTGTTTTCTCGGTATTCTATTGTCAGTCTCTTGTGTCCCTTGGAGGATGGCATCGGGCCTCCTTTTATAGGCGGAGGCGGCCCTTTACTCTTCAAGATACTTCCCGCTTTTCTCATATGGGAAGCGGGGTTTACAATATTCGTTCCTATCCCCTGCGCTTCTCTGAGCTGGGTCGAACAGTGGAAACCGCAGACAGCGCGCCTTTCCAGTTCGGTCACTTCAAGCCCCCTGTCCACGCCTTGGTATCCGGGCTGGCGTGCCACACATGGCAGGACGGGACAGGGCGTGCAAGGGGTGACAGTTGTCCTGTCAATAGGGCCGGGCCCATAGCGGGCAACACGATGCACGAGCCATTGGCCCGGGGATCGGCACAACCCGACACGATTTTTTTTGGGTCGTACCATGCCGGGATGTTGGGCACGGCGGGTGGAATGACACGGCATGGGGGATGGGCCATGCCGGGCCGGCACGACACGAAATAGGCCCGCAACATGAAAAAGGCACGCCGGCACATCGGGCCAAATGGGCACGAAATTTGATTTGGCACGAAAAAAGCCCATCTGGCACAAAAATGGCCTCCCTGTTCTCTCTTCTCGTCTCCGTAAACAAAAAGAAAAAAGAAAAAAAATTGGGCTCCCAGCCACGTAGCGAGGCCCAGCTGGCAACAACAGGCCCGAGCGCACAAGGCACAAAGCATATAAGTGCGCGGCCCAGCAGCCCAGCAAGCAGCACAGGGCCCACAACACAGAGAGCAAGCAGATAGGTGACAGGAGCGTGAACGTCGTTAACGGAAGCTCGGCGTTGGGGCGCCCAGCTTATAAGCTGGTCCTGCACCCCGTGAATAACCGAGGTGGGACTAAAGTCCCGGCCGTGGGCACGGGAGCGCGCGGCGCGCGCTCAGCCGCCGTGGGCCATTTTTGTCAGCGGCCCATTTGGCGCTGGATGCCGTGGCGGGTAGGAAAGTTGGGCTGGCTGGGGTGTCAGCAGCCCAGTTAGCCACATCTCACACTGATAGGCAGAGCCCGAACTAATAAATATTTACATATTGTTATTTTATTTTTAAATCTAAAAAAGCAATTTCAATCGGATTTTTTGTGTTAGTACATTTTTGTATATGTGTACACGTATGATATTTTGTAATTTTTTAAAAGCAGTCCACATTGTGTTAATTCAAATAACTCAAGGTTTCGTTCAAATGTTCTTGAACATCTATGGCAATCTTTAAAATTTGAACACAAATTAATTTAATATAATTTTATTAAATCCGCAAAAATTACCATAGATTGATATTACCATGTATAAACCACACAATCAATTTCACTTCCAAATTAAGTTTATTTCAGAGATATAAAAAAGACAAAAAATAGTTTTTTTTTGTTTTTTGTTACGCTTATAAGTTTTTGATTTTTCTAGTAAAATTTTATGTGAAGATGTAACATATGCACTTTAAACTCCTGTATATTTTTTGGAATTTATTAAGTTTTTTTAATATGTACCACTGTGAAATTGCTTATTGTGCTTATGACTTGTGGGACCCACTGATTGGCATCGGCGCCACAGTCCTCTGCCAATGACCAGCGGGCCATCATCACATGAATTGGGCCATGCTTGGGCCGACCCGGCCCAAAGGCATCCTGTCGTTCCTCGGGTCGTGCTTGGGCTGCCTTTTCTGGTGGCACGACGTGGCCTGTCGGGCTTTCGTGCCACAACAGCCCGAAGCACGAACAGGCTGTGCTGTGCCGGCCTAGCACAGCCCAATTACCACCTCTAGGTGGCAGTAGCCTAACCGGCGGCTTTAGCTTTTTTTTCTTTTTCATTTACACTGCCAGAGACTACGGATTCATTCTTTCGTTTTTTTGTTCTTTATTTTTTTATACCGACAGAAACATATCGCAGTGATGAACGCGTCCATATCAGCTCCATATGTACACATCCATATTATCACAAGTACAAAATGAACAATATCACAAGCACGAACAAATGAGCTTCACATCTGAGTACAAAAAAGATGAACACATACTCCAAATCTCAATACGAGCTCGAACAATTTAAGCTCCAGATCTGCTAAAAAACCATAACACAAGCACGATTACTACTCATAAGGACGGCAGCGAGAACGATTACAAGCACAATTAGTGCTCCAAATCTGCTAAAAAAAGATAACTCAAGATGGTGCAGCGAGGACAACATCTCACAACAGCTCGACGGCGAAGAAGAACCACGGTGGCCAGTGTGGAATCTAAACGCGTGCCGTAAGAGCCACCCATAGTGGTGGCGGCCGTAACTGGCCAGCGGACTCCAAGCATGTGGCGGAACGAATCTCGCCGGATCTGCTCCGTTTCTGCACCCTGCCGGATCTGGATCTCGGGAGCGTCGCCGGAACGGAGAAGGAGAGATGCGGCGCCGCAACAGAGGGGAATGGTGGCACAAGGGTGGCGGCTTTGGTGTGGGCTAGCGGGGCAGCGGCTTCCTCCCCGTGCGATCGACCGGTGGCGTGGGCTAGCGGGGCGGTGGCTTCCTCCTCTTGTGACCAACCGGCGGCGTGGGCTAGCCGGCCACCGCCCCCTGCTTCCTCTTCATGTGACCGACAGATGGCTTGCGGATGCACGGAGCCGCAGTCACGCGGTGGGTGTCGGCTGGGAGGTGAGCAGACGCGCAGTGCCGCGGTCACGCTGTAGGCGATGGCTGGTTGGGAAGGATGGTTCTGGGCGGCGGCAGTTGTGGAGGTAGAGTTTGCAAGTGCGGCGGGGGGCATTATAAAAAGAGACTGGGACGTGCAAGTGGGCTGGTGGGGGATGGGCTGCGCGCACAACGTGCACTGTGGGGCCCACTCCATATAGACGTCGGGCATGAGCAGCGGCCGACGGTTACAGTTAATGCTGTTGGTTTTGCTGTGTTGCCAACGCAGAAAATTATGTGTGTCGGTTTTTTGACACTGATCGGCTGTTATAAAGCAATAGTCGTCGAGTACAAAAAACTGACAGATTTATGACAATTAAAATCGTCGGGTCCGACGTTTATAAATATACCGACGGACTATTGCTTGTTTCTTATAGTGCAAGCGGAGACCCAGTTCCTGTGCTTCCGACCCCCGCAACCAAGACTCGATTAGATGAGCGTTGGATCTCGCTGAACCGAGGTTAAGGGGCTGACTCGTCAGACAGACGTGGCCCGAGCCCATCCGATCAGGCTAACTTGGGAACGATCAGACAAATCGTGTCCTCTAGATACCCAGGTCGTCGGACTCCGGTAGCCCTCCTCCCACAGGATGCCCCTCCTTTGACGACAGCGGACTACACCGCCACAAGATCATTTTTTCCATGTTCGATGGGGAAACTGATCTTCTGGCTGACCAAGTGTGAAACCTACTTCCGGAGGACATGCACGAAGCCGAAGGAGAAGGTTTAGCTAGGCTCTCTCCATCTGGAGAGAATCACGGTCGAGCGGTATGCTGCCCTCAAACGCGACTGCAGTGTAGTGTCCTAGGAATGGTTCGCAGATATGCTAAGCGCCCTCCTGGATTCCTTCCAAGACCTCTTTGATGAGCCATGCGGCCTTTCTCCTCCATGATTCCACATCCGCCGCATCAGGCTCCTGTCGGACAAAGCTCCAATAGTTGTTCAATTGTAACACTACTCGCAGCTTCTCAAAGATGAAATTGAGAAGCAATGCATTGAGATGCTTTGTCAGGGCATCATCTGGGAGTGCACCTCTACATTATCCTCTCTTGTGTTGTTTCCTTGTTGGTCAGCAAGGCCGATGGTACATGACACTTCTGCATCGACTATCGCAAGATCAATGCCCGAACTTTAAAAGGAAAGTTCTCCATCACAGTGGTTGATGAGCTTCTTGACAGGCTCTGCGGTGCGAGGTTATTCACCAAACTCGACCTTCATTGCGGCTACTTCCAGGTGCGCATGCACCCAAATGAAATCGACAAGACAATGTTCCGAACTCATTGTGGCCACTACGAGTTCCTAGTGCATTGTCAACATTCTAGTCATTGATGAACAATGTGATTGACCTGTAGGTCAGGAAATTGTGTACTCATGTTCTTTGTTGATATCCTAGTGTACAACGGGACTTGGTACGAACAACTGCAACATGTCAAGTAGGTGTTCCAAACACTACGAGCGCACAAGTGGTTCCTGAACAAGTCCTTCAGCCAAAAGTTCATGTCCTATCTGGGGAATATCATCTTCCCCCATGATGTGGCCCTACCTAAGACTCATTATCTCTTCCTAGGGCATTGTTGAAGTGTAGCAACGACACTTCCCTCAGACCTGCTTAGGAGCAGCCTGCAGAGGTTCTTTTTTGGAGGGGCTAGTCCCAAGAGTTTGCTAGCATGACAGAGATGGTGAACACGTGGGTTTTTATGTGGTTTGGGCCGCCGGAGCATAACACCCTACATCAATAGTGTGTGTTGTATTGCTTGAGTGTGTGGTGTGCTTGAGAAAGCTTGAGTGTGTATGAGAGAAGATGAGAAGAGTTGGACTTAAGAGCCGATGCCCCTAAGTCGATGGTCGCCTAGTACTTTTATAGTTGAAGGTTAGGTAGTCTTACAAGTGGGGCCCAGGGCCCGACAGGTGGCCTTGAGGAAACTGTACCCCTGTGCAAGATGTAAGATTTTATTGCTACCAGGTGCCTCTGACCCATGGCTTGAAGACTTGTCGTCTTGCCGCGCCAGACGCCACTGGCCAGGCATAGTTGTTGATCATGAAAAGGAATGTCCCATTTGTCATGTTGCCCCATACTATCCTGTCAGTGGCATGGGGTAGCATTGTGGTGCCTTCACTGTGATTGCGCGTAGTGGCACCTGACAAGGGCGTGCGTCGCGCCCGTGCGCCTGGGGAAGGCGCGTGCCTTCAATGCACGAGTGGACAGAGCACGTCGCTCTTAACTCTCGCGACCTATCACCAAGAGTGAGTTTTTAGCCACGTGGCAAGTCCGGAGCCCACCTCTGGGGAGAGGCGGGATCCTAGCCCACGGGGCACATGGCAGGTCTGCTGCCCACCTCTGAGCAGAGGCGGGGTTCGAGCCCACGAGGCACGTGGTAGGTCTGGAGCCCACCTATGAGAAGAGGCAGGGTCCAGGCCCACGGAGCATGTGGTAGGTCCGAAGCCCACCTTTGAGGAGAGGCGGGGTCCGAGAACATGGGGCATATTGTATATTCAAAGCCCACCTCTGAGGAGAGGCGGGGTTCGAGCCCACAGGGCACGTGGCAGGTCGAGAGCCCACCTCTGAAGAGAAGCGGGGTCTGAGCCCGTGGGGCATGTGGAAAGCTCGGAGCCCACCTCCGAGGAGAGGTGGGGTCCGAGCTTGCTGGACACATGGCAGCTCTGAAGCCTGCCTCTGTGGGGGGGGGGGGGCAAGATCCTTAGCCACTTCCATCTTGTGTGCGGGGGTTTTCCCGGTATGCACTGTACCGCTAGTGGCCACCGAGCCTACCTCAAGGAAGGTGATGGTCCCGCAAGAGGGGCCTTCTCCTTTACTTCTCGCATTGCCTTTTTTATTCTTTTCTGGATAGCAGAGGGGGGTGGCACGCTCTTGACATCGCAAACACGCATCCACACCTGGTTGACGGGGCATGGCGATGTGATCTTTGTCTGATGCCAGACATCAAGTGCGTCGGTTCCCGATGCATCTGCGGCACATCCGCCACATTGCCTCCTCAGGAACTGCTGAGTTGCCTTCTTGAGCGGCTGACTAACCGGGCCAGGCATTTTGACAAGTGACCTGGGTCTCACTATCATTGGCTCTACTGGTTGCACGGCACATAACGGGCCTAGACGACCCACACGATGTGCTCCAAACATCACGGGGGTGAGTAAAAGGAAACTATCACGACCAAAGGCAGTTCCTTCCTCATTCACCCCCTTGTGCCCGTGCTTCCGTTTTAAACCTCAGCGCCCGAGCCGTCACATTTCTGCCCAACGATGGCTCTGGAGGTGTTGCATCTACGCAGCCCCAAACCGGGAAGTCGTGGGCTGCGAGCACCCCTGCAGCGAGCATGGTGAAGAACGTTAGCGGTGGCTCCGGTATAGATGTGGTTGGATCCATGTTGGTGGTTGCGTTGTCAGCGCAGACCACTCCTTTGGTCCAGGAGCAAGTGGTGGAGGCACTGGCCACAGCGACAGGGTTGGAAGGCCCCAACCCTCCACTCAAGCTGATAATCCAGGTTCGTTGGAGCTTCAGAGGTCCTCGGTAAGGTGTTCTTATCGAGTCTTCGTATTGCTGCTTCTATTGTTTCTCTTGTGTGATGAAGTATGGCTTCGGCTCTGTAGGTTGTCGCTGGCCAATGTGACGCCCTTGTCGCAGCAAGTGGCGGAAGGGAGGGTCCCAACCAACAATGGCGCCGGAGGTTCGACAGCTACTCTGGCCCCGAGCCAGCTCGGGGAACAAATTCCCATATTCCCAACGATGCCCTACCGATGACCATAACCACCCCTGAGGGTTACACGGATCCTTCTAGCGGCGCGCAGGGTCCTAAAATAGGGGTGACGCCAAGGGAGGCTCCATCTACGGCGCCCAACATCGTGCCCCTTTCTGAGCACCCCACGAGTGAGATCGTTCCGGTCTCTAGCAGTGTCGCGAGCTTTGCAGCGCTGGGTGTACCAAAACTAGGCTCGGAGCCAGCACTAGAACCCACTAGGAGCAACGACACTCTAGCTCTCGAGGACGGAGCCTCGGCGAGCAGGGTTGCGCCGAACAATGATGCATCTTCGCTTGGTGGAGCAGATGGGACCGTGGTTGCACCAGGCAATGACACACCCGCACAGGACGACGCTTTCGTGCAGGGTGGTGATGATGCGCCTGCACCCGATGGTGATGTACCCACACCGGTCGATGCGGCTGCGTAAGGCGGAGACACACCCTAACCGGATGACGATGTAACCGTAACAGACTACACGGCTGCGCAGGGCAGTGACGCGCGTGCATTGGGCGATGTTGTACCCGCATCGGGGCAATTACGTGTATGCTTTGAGTGATGACATGCCTCTTCTTGGGGCCCAGCCAGGATGCCCCTGGGCCCCCTGGTGTCGGTGGTTCTTCTGGCGGCATCGGGATGGTTGAGGTAGTCAAAAGGCAACCCTTGGTGGTGTCAATCGAATTAATCTCCTTCCCCGAGGCCATTGCCGTGATGCACTCCGGCCTCCATCAAGCACAGGATCCGCTTGATCAGGAGTTGGAGAGACTGCGCGCGAAGGACGAATGCCTTGCAGGGGAGGACAAGTTGATTGCAAAAGAGCAGGGCTTGATGGTGCGACTTGATGAAAAGTCGTGACAGCTGCTGAAGGAATCTAGGGAGGCCCACTCCACTACCAATGCCTGCCTCGAGGCCTATAAAGAGATGCGGTTGGGGCTCGTCCACCACAAGATCACCGTTGTTGAGCGAGAGCGAGGACTGGAGGAGAAGAAGGAAGAGCCTCTCGCAAGCTCCAGTCGGACCTGGACAAACTAAAGTCCCAAGTTGAAGACCTTGACTGCTTTGAGGCTGAACTAGCACAGGAACGAGAGCGCCAGGCGATGGGTACCAAGCTCTCCTGGAGTGAGAGCTCAAACCAACTTCCAGAAGAATGAGTTGGATTGTCATGCCTAGGAACTCAATGACCAGGATAAGTCATTGGTCGATGCATTGAAGGCAGCACAATAGGAGGTTATGGAGCTCTGGGCCTCTCATGCAGCAGAGGCGCAAAAGGTCTGGGATTTCTTGGGCCGTGCCAAGGCGGCGTTGGAACCCTTTGGTTTCATCCCCGTACAGAGGGGGGAGCCAGCGCGGGAGGTGATAGAGGGGTTTTACGCATTTGACTCTACCAGCTCGAGGATGTAGGCGATGGGTCCGGTCGTCGATGATCAACTGGAGGCTGAGGGGAATGTCCTGGCAAAGGAGGTGGCAGCCCACGTGATGGTGTGCCTCTGGAGCTGGTACCTGACACTAATAGATCGGGTGCATCTACCACGTAGTTGAAGGTTGTCAATGACGGGCCCCAGCTAGGCACGGGACTGTAAAGAACAACTCTGGCAGCCCCCTGTGGAACACTAGAGCTTTGCTAATGAACGTCGATGGGCCCCCTGGGGCGTCGAAGCTTGATGGTAGACATCAGCGGGGCCCCTAGGGGTGCTGGATCTTGAGAGTAGGCGTCGGCGGGCCCCCTGGGGGCACCGGAGCTTTGAGAGTTGACGCTGGCGGCTTCTGGGGGTGTTGATGGCTGTTATATACATATTTCACCCGTCAATATAACTACATTATGTGAAGGAAATATCATTTCTGGCACACATCACCTTTCTATTTAACCTATTTCCACTTGTACTTGGAGAAATTGGTGCATGCAGGCATTTTACACAGAATTGAAGTGAAACAAGGGGATGGATCCTATAAAATATCATCCCAACCAATCAAGCATCGACATGTGGTACCACATGGATCAAATGGCCCACAAACAGAAGTATGTGAGGCCATCCAACGGTGTAGCACCCATATCAAGGGATGGGACCCACCTGGAAGTCTCCCCAAGAAAACACAGACCGTTTGGAGGACTTACCAGGTCGGCCAACCCCTCTAGTCGGCCGACTTGGTCTTTCCTCCAAATTCGGTCAGCTTCCATGTGTTGTCTCCTCCTGGCTTGAAGAAGTCAGTGGTGACTAATTCGCGCGCTTTTGGTGGCGGGAACCAACCCTTCGCCGAGCTATAAATAGGACCCCTCACCCCTCACTTCAACACACACCACTTGAGCATCACTCTATTGTATACACTAGTTCTCCTATTTCCTTAGTGGATGTTAGGCTATAGAGAGGAGCCTCTAGTCCCAAGTCCAAATTGGGAAAGGTATGGCTCATGTATCTTCTCTTGTATTTGTAACATTGTGCTTTATAATAATATCATTATTAGTCTTTATTTACTTATATACTTGGACAAAGTGTTCCTCGTTTGGTTATGGATTCCATGTATGTGCTAGGTGTAGATCTTGTTATGATCTATACATAATTCCATTATCATGTTATCATAAACATCATACACCACCACTATAGTCTAATTAGGTAATAATATGATAATGTTAATATGAATATGTTAGTGCTTGGTCCCAACATTGGTTCAATGATGATTTAGTTCATTGCCTTAGGATGGCTTGTGTCGCGGCTCCTAAGGTATTTACTTAATATTCTAGCATGGTGCTAGGATATTTAGGTAGCGTTGGATGTCTCGTAGACCCACGGATTGAAGAGGTAGGTAGTAGGTGGTGACAACCCTATCTGTCCTTTGTAATCCTCCACGTCGGCTATGCCACAGGCTCTTGGCGGGAGTCGCCTAGTATTGCTAGGGGTAAAGCCGTGCTCGATATGTTGGACCACTAAGCCCTAGTATTCACCATTAGCATAATCAGGTGTACATTATTAGGCTATGTATATGAGTAATTAGAGCATAGTAGGAGTATCTCCGCCTCGTAGTCTAATGAGGATTATTAGACGGGATTGCCCTTGTTTGTTTTCTCCTTTTATGGTGAAAACTGGGTAGAGTTTGCTAACCCATCTCATGGGATGGACAACGAGGACGCTAGTGCTCAACTGAAAGATCATTCAAGGTGTACCTCAACAAATTTCCGCTAAACAACACCATTGCCTTTTGCGGAAAAATTTTAACTTCCAGTAGGAGCCAAAGTCATCCATCCCCAAGCTTGGGGGAGGCTCCAAGAATTTTTCTTGGTTTGCCTTCATCATGGGATGGATAGTTGGCTCCTCATACAACATTCATGTCATGGTTCGGTCCATCAATCCATGACCACCTTTGTGCTGGAGCTGAAGGACTCCTATTCTCATTCATCATGGATGAGAATATGGTCTCGACCCAAGGGGTGGATTGAAGAATGCTCTAGTTCCCTTTAGCTTGGCGTGCACACCACTTAACAAGGTGGACATGATAGTTATGGAACTACACCTTCCATTGAAATGTTATGAAGATAAAGCCAATGGAGAAGTGTTCGAAATTATTCAAGTCATGGATATTCACATGATTTGTGGAAATCCATGTCAACATGGGCCACTTGGGGGATCATTTTCCTAAAAGACCCAGGAGGATTATTCATTTCAAACATAACTCCAATGGCTATCACCAACAAGGAGGTCAAGGGTGGAACCAACATCGCCCTTGTAATCAAGGAGGCTATGAGGATTTCAAAGGATTTAAGTTCAACTAGCCTACGTTGAAGTATCTTGTCCACAACCAAGCAAGAAATCAAGACAACATTTGCATGAAGCTCTTTGCCAAGGACGAGAAAATTAAAGAGCATTCAAGATCCAAGATGTCCCACAATTACTTGTTGGGATTCTTATCCTTCGACCAAGCCCATACAACCTAGGGCAAGTGACATTGTGGATGAAGCGTTTCTTGTTTGATTGTGGGAGTCCACAAGTCACCATGCCCAAGGAAGCTTTTGATTCATGATCAAAGTATGGGTTAATTCAAAAGAACATCAAGAAAGTCGAAGTGACACCCCTAAAGAAGGACAAGCCTCACCATGCTCAAAAGAGAATATCTTCAAGAAAGAGAAGCTGTCACTACATCAACAAGTCTTCATCAAGACGACGGAAAGGCTAGGGCCACCATGTGGCCCACATGTCCAACTAACATGCCAAAGGAGATTTGGCATGTCAATCGAGAGAGGTTTTCCACATCTTTTCCGGGATTGGACAACAAATCATCGAACCAAACAGGACGGAGGTAAGTCCCACTCATCAGACTTTAAAAATTCGGTGAGTCCTTGCGAATAAGTTAATTGGTAGTTATCTAATATTTGTTTTAATAATTGCATATTTAAATTTCCCCTCAATCCTTGCATTTGCATTCAAGATTTTTAAATTTTCACACTTGCATGTTGGAAAGTAAAATTTCTAACCATCATAAAACTAAAATTTTGAATTTGGAAATAAATTTATTTGGATATGAACCTTGGGCATAACCACTTGAATTCATTTTCCTAATTCAAACCAAAAATGTTTCCCTTAAATATTCATTGCATTTGCAAGTTGTTTCAAGTTGCGCAAAAGAATTTGGCAAAGGTTACAACATGCTTTTGAGCTAACGTAACCCGTTTTCGAGTTGTTTTGTTTGTTCTTGATTTTAGTGCAGCCAAGACAAAATTTGTAAAGAGGTTGGAAGGCCCCATCAAGCGCATATCCCACCGTCGATCTTATTTTGAGTTCATGGTAGAGGAATGCTCAAGATTGTGGCCCAATGGAGGAGCAAGATGAAGCCAATTCAACTCCAACCTCAACTTGGCAGAAGACATTGAACATGAAGGCTACACCAAAATCCATGGTCGTGAGTTTCTCACACAACGACCTTCAACCAAGACTGCTCTTTAAATTGAGGTAGACATTTAAAATTTTCCGTCGTTTGAATTGCATTAGGAGTGAATGATTTTTTGCTTACATTGGTAAGGAAGGTTTACACCTTCTCATCATTCAATTCTTATGCATCCTCACGAGAGTAAGTGTGGGCATTGCTATTTTGATTCTTCAAAAAGGAATGTCACCTTACTTGGGAATAAATTTAAACAAGTACCTAGAAATTCATAAGCATTCTTAAAATTTACTTAGACATTTCCTACCTAGGTAATGCTTATGAAATGAGTTAATGGTTGAATTGGTATGTAGTAACCTAGGAATAGTGATGTCCATAATTTTGATTTGAAACCCATTCATGCATGGATCAGTAAATTTCAAATTCCTAGGCAAGAAATTAAAAATGTTTAGGAGGATAAAATTGAGAATATTGCTTACCATGAACCACATGATAAATATTTGCTCTTGTAAAAAAACAATGATATTTAGGAATTTTACAAGATGAAGGGATCCATATAGTGTATTTACATCTCTTGCATTGCTATGGGTAGGAGCTTTAGAAAATGTTCAACTTGATTTATCCATAAAGCCCCACTCCTAGCAACGATTCATACATTGTTCATGAATACACTGGAAATTGGACCCAATGCATCTTTGGTCTTGTTCTTCCCCGTGCGTACAAATGAATATTCGGTTACCTAACCTGAAAATTCATTTGTACAAGTATCGAGAGCTAACCATCCCTCTCTATCATAGAGAGGAAGTTTGCAGGAGTAAAATAACTATGTAGACATTCAAGGATTTGATTGTTGGAAACTCTAAGAGGATTCCATTTCAATATCTCTTGGCCAAGAAGTAAATTAGGATGGTTGCTACTTATTGGAAATTAAGCCCGAAGGTCAACAATAACTATACGAGGCCAGAGATTTGACATGGAAACCCTCCATGAGCAACCAATGAGCTGCTACGAATATGTGAGAGCATTATGCTCTCAACTATTCTAAGCACTCATTCAAGCTCAAGGGAATTGCCACCATCATTGGGTGTAAGTTATTTCATAGTGGCTAAAAGGTATGATGTAGCTTAACCAAGGAATGACAAAGATCACATCCAATGTATATTGCGTGCAAGTTGTTCCTATGTGGCTAGAAGGTATACCTTAGCCAAGGAACAATGGATCACACTCAACACATGTTGAGTGAACGTCATCCCTTTATGGTTATAGGTATGTTGTACCTTAGCGAAGGAATAATGGGATCGTAATCAACACATGTTAGGTACATGTCACTCCTTTGTGCTAAAGGGTATCATTACCCTTGCCAAGGAATGACAAATCACACTCAATGCATGAGAGGTACAAGTTATTCCTATTAGCCAAGAACGTATGATACACCTCAGCCAAAGAATGATGAAACACACTCAACGCATGTTGAGTGCAAGCCATTCCTTTGTAGCCAAGGGTTACCATCACCTTAGCCAAGGAATAACAAGGTACATCCAACCTATGGAAACCTTGAGGTGTGGATGATCGACATCGACAACACTCTCCTCGACCACATGTATGGAACCCATGGAAGGCAACCCAACATCGACACTCAACCCCTCCAATGTCAAAGCCATGTTGCAACAAGGTTAGCCCAACCTCATGGCCTACATCCATCGTTAGGGTTTTAGCCCCTAGCGCGGACCTTGAACAAGAACAAGCTTGGTAGAGGACCCCAACTTGAAGTAACCTATATCACACCCCTTGCATATTTTCCATTCACCCATCATCCACCTTGCATATAAAAAAACATAAAAAAGTAGTGTATATTTGCTTTCAAAATAAAAGATGTGCGGTAAGAATGGTTTGGAATTCACATAGATGAAATGATGAATAGTTCCTTTGTTTTAATTTTTCTAAGTTCCCAGTTTACAACTTACTACTCTCGAAAATATTGCCTTCATTGGCTAGAATTACTTTTGCCTTGACTTAGAAATTGTGGGCAGCAAAAGCTTAATCCAATTCTAAGTTGTTGTGAGATATGATATAGTGATAGGGCTGTTATTCCTAGTTTGAAAGTGAAACTTAGATTTCTGGAGAAATTATAAAAAGATTTAAGTTACTCTCATTTGATTGGAAATACCTACCAAATCCATATGATACATTACATTGATCGACCTTATGCATATGTTGTTTGTCTTCACATTGATCTTTGTCAAACTAGTATATACCTATGTGAGATTTCATTCATTACTTTTTAAATTCAAGACTTCACTTGAACATGCTATACTTCTACACTAGAACTAATCAAAATTTTCATCATACCACCATTCCACAATAAAAAGAGAAACTCCATATCCTTCATGCTTAAGTACTCTCTCCAAAATTCATTGCATAAAAAGGGAGTAGAAGACATGGCTACAAAAAAAGAAAAGAAAATGCATGCTTACATCATAAGCATGAGAAAAAAAGGTAGACACGTTTCGTCCTTGCAAAGTAAGAGAGTCTACATACATAGCATTCATCTCAAATTTCCACATCCACCTCCATTCCATCACACATGCACAAGTCTTGAATCAAATAGTTTTGAATTGATTTCTTCTAAGGCTTGCTCTTTTGACTTAGCAACATTATGTGTTGCAAATATGCCTACTATATTCCCTACCAAGCTCCACATACAAGTCTTATGTAGAGGTAGGATGAATTTAGGCAAAACGCCTTGGTGAGGATATATTTCCACTACACACAAAGGAGAGACTTGAGAGAATTAAATTGAGATACTTAAAATCTAAATTGAACTCTTAGGAATTTGAGTGGAACTTGATTACTAGGGTATGTGTGCTCCATTTGCTATTCTATCTTTCAACCACCAATGAATAGGAGATGGCATAAGCCCCATAATGACTTAAGATGGGTGAAGTACCATGCCAACTTTTGCAATACTAGGTAGAGTATTTTGTTGTGCACATGGTACTTTTGAAAAATAGAACATTGTAGCACCTCCTGATCATCAACCTAAAGTCTTGACTTTGCTCGAGACGAGCAAATGATAAGCTTGGTGGATTTTGTCGATGACTGTTATATACCAATTTCACCCGTCAATATAACTCAATTATGTGAAAGAAATATCTTTTCTTGCACACATCACATTTCTATTTAACCTATTTCCACTTGTACTTGGAGAAATTGGTGCATGCAGGCATTTTACACAGAATTGAAGTGAAACAAGGGGATGGATCCTATAAAATATCATCCCAACCAATCAAGCATCGACATGTGGCACCACATGGATCAAATGGCCCACAAGCAGAAGTATCTGAGGCCGTCCAACAGTGTAGCACCCATATCAAGGGATGGGACCCACCTGGAAGTCACCCCAAGAAAGCACAGACCGTTTGGAGGACTTACCAGGTCGGCCGACCCCCCTAGTCGGCCGACCTGGTCTTTGCTCTAAACTCGGTCAACTTCCACATGTTGGCTCCTCCCGACTTGAAGAAGTCAGTGGTGACTAATTCACGTGCTTTTGGTGGTGGGAATCGACCCTTCTCCAAGCTATAAATAGGACCCCTCACATCTCACTTCAACACATACCACTTGAGCATCACTCTATTGTATACACTAGTTCTCCTAGTTCCTTAGTGGAGGTTAGGATATAGAGAGGAGCCTCTAGTCCCAAGTCCAAATTGGGAAAGGTATGGCTCGTGTATCTTCCCATGTATTTGTGATATTGTGCTTTATAATAATATCATTATTAGTCTTTATTTACTTATATACTTGGCCAAAGCATTCCTTATTTGGTTGTGGATTCCATGTATCTGCTAGGTGTAGATCTTGTTATGGTCTATACATAATTCCATTATCATGTTATCATAAACATCATAAACCATCACTATAGTCTAATTAGGTAATTATATGATAATGTTAATATGAATATGTTATGCTTGGTCCCAACATTGGTTCAACAATGATGTAGTTCATTGCCTTAGGATGGCTTGTGCCGCGGCTCCTAAGGTATTTACTTAATATGCTAGAATGGTGCTAGGATAGTTAGGTAGCATTGGATGTCTCGTAGACCCACAGATTGAAGAGGTAGGCAGTAGGTGGTGATATCCCTATCTTTCCTTTGCAATCCTCCACGTTCGGCTATGCCACAGGCTCTTGGCGGGAGTCGCCTAGTATTGCTAGGGGTAAACTCGTGGTCGATATGTTGGACCACTAAGCCCTAGTATTCACCATTAGCATAATCATGTGTACTTTATTAGGCTATGTATATGAGTAATTAGATCATAGTAGGAGTATCTCCGTCTCGTAGTCTAACCCTCGTCAGGACAACCTTACCATTAGAGTAGATTGCTTAGGTGTGTGTCACACTACCCTTATATTCTCAACTTACCCTGTCTTGATAATTCATTAGTGTCCCATAGCTTGATCATAAGAATAGTGTTTACTTTACTCCATTGCCTTCCTTTGGGACAAATACGATACCCTTTGGAATACTCTTGGGTGAAATGCTACACGACAGGTTCCATGCGCTTGCAGACCTCATCTCTCAATAGAGATGATCTGTGACGTAAGAAACGTTAACAGGGGCGCTGGAGCTTTGAGAGTTGACACCAGCGGGCCCATTGGGGGGGCACTGAAGCTTCGAGAGTTGACACCAGTGGGCCCCTTGAGGGGCGCCAGAGCTTATCTTGTGGGCCAGGAGTGCCCTCCACCAATGCAAAAGCGTCGACGGCGGGACCTCTAGGAGTCGCTGGAGCTATAGGTCTAGCGGTGCCCACCATGGACGCGTAGAACGTCAATGGAGGGCTCCCTGTATGACCTGCACACACGATAGACAAGAAGTGATTCTGCTCGCCAGTCACCGATTCCCTGCTCTTTAGACCCATTACCTCTTACGATCCTTAGCTAAGGTATGGGGCATGGGTAATTTGGTGTGACATCATTTGGGGCGTGCTCGCTGCCTTGCTCAGGGCATGAGCCGTCCGGCCCCCTGTACTCAACTAGCACTGGGAGGCAAGGTACGCAAGCTTAGGGCTAAGCAGGCTGCACACCTTGAACCTCCAGCTTGGCATTAGCCTTTCAAGAGTGAGAACCTTTCAGCACCATGGACCGCGAGCGAGAAGACAACCCCGAGACCCCAAACGCATTGCAGGTATCTCATGCAGGCCCATCATTAGCATGATAGCATAACTTCAACTAGGACGAGACAGGGAAAGAGTGACACTGCATATGCCAAGGGATATGCAAAAACGAGGATAATTTCATGAACATAAAATTAATGCATAATTAAATAAACATGAACACGCATAAGATAAGACAGAATCTTTTCTGATCATGGCATTTCATAGGAGGAGGCAGGCTTTACAAGAAGGCAACGACCCGCTCTGGATGTAAATAGAGGCATAATATACATGCTTAGGGTACAAGACCAGGCTAAGCAGGATGTACATTCTGGACCGGTCCCCCCGAGGCTTCATTAAATGGAAAAGAGAAATTGTTCTACCACTGCACTAAGGGTAGAACTTATGGAGGTGCTCTAAGTTCTAAGGATTGGAGAGTGGGACCTCGTCCTCTCCTGGTAGGCGGACTCTCCTCGGGCGGAAAACTTTTGTGACTCTAAAGGGGCCCTCCCAGCCGGGGGAGAGCTTGTTGCCCCTTCACAAGAAAGTATGCGCCGTATCACCAGGTCACCCACCTTCAACTCCCTACTCCGCACGAACCATTTGTGGTAGCGCTGTAGCGCCTGGCGGTATCATGCGTTTTGAAGAGCTGCTCGCCATCTACCCTCATCGACGAGGTCGATACTTTGTGTTGGAGCTAGTCCTGCACGGCTTTGTTGAATGCCCGGACACGAGAAGAGCCCACAGTGATCTATGGGGGGGGGACAACATCGGCCCCGTACACCAGGAAGAAAGGTGTTTCCCCCATAGCCCGGTTGGGTGATGTCCGACTAGCCCGCAGTGCGCCCAGAAGCTCGTCAACCCACTTGGCACCATTCTTCTCCAAGCTTGCATAAGGGTGCGTCTTGAGGCCCCTGAGTATCTCAGGTTGGCCCTCTAGACTTTTCAGTTGCTCTTTGGATGAGCAACAGATGCATAGCAAATTTGGATGCCAAGGTCCTCGCAGTACTATTGGAATGCTGCACTGGTGAATTGGGTCCTGTTGTCGGTGATGATCCTGTTCGAGACCCTGTTGTCGATGATGATCCTGTTCGAGACCCTGAACCTGCAAACAATCGACTTGATGAACTTGATTGCGGGTTGCTTGTTGATGGTGATGACAGGGGTTGCTTCTGGCCACTTGGTGAACTTGCCTGCAGCAATGTAGAGGAACCGGTACCCTCAGACGGCCCTGGAGAAGGGCCCTAGGATATCCAGCTCCCACACCGCAAACGTCCATGAGGGCGGGATCATCTGCAGCGTCTGCACTGCTGTGTGGATCTGCCTAGCGTTGAACTGGCACACCTTGCATCTCTTGACAAGTTCAACGGCATCTTGGAGAGCTGTCGGCCAGTAAAAGCCATGTTGGAAGACTTTAACGACTAGCGTGTGGGACGAAGCGTGGTTCCTGCACTCGCCTCCATAGATCTCTATGAGAAGGTCGCATCCCTCCTCTCAAGTTATGCATTGCAATAGGATGTCACTGGCGCCACATCGATAGAGATCTATCTCTCTCGGCGTGTATCTCTTAGCTAACCGAACAATCCTTTCAGCGAACGCATGTTCTTCAAGAAGGATGTTGTCTTTCAAGTAGTCCCAGATCTCCGTGATCCATGCATCGAAGCTGACTTGAGCTTCTGGATCTTGGGCGCCGGGTTGCACGGAGTCCTCAGTGAAGCATACGATCCTTGGTGGGCTCAATGGTTGCACAACTGTGAGCTTCGAGGTGATGGGCTCGCCCCCTTTGCTAGGTTCGACAGGCCTGGCTGTAGGTCGCAACAACTTCCTTTCAAAGACTCCCTCAGACACCGGGGCCCCTAAGGAGGCCTTCGTTGACAGGTCATTAGCAAAAGAGTTGTAGATGCGGGGTACATGGCACAAGACCAAGGCTTCAAAGTCCTTACCCATTTTCTGCGCATGCAAGAGGTAGGTTGCCAACTGAGGGTCATTGCAGCGGCACTCCTCCCTAACATGCTTGATAATCAGCTGGGAGTCTCCTTTAGCCAACAGTTGGTGGACGCCGAGGGATAGCGGGATCCTCAACCTGAAGATGAGGGCTTGGTACTCTGCTATGTTTTTGGTTGACTTGAATTTGAGGCGCACATGTACTTGAACTGCTCCTCCGTCGGTGAGGGGAGCAATACTCTGTCTCCGGCCCCCTGCTTATGCGAGAAGCCATCAACATAGAGCGTATAGTGGGGCCCGGTGAGGACCAGGGCCTTGGGATCCGACTCACAATTGATTAGGCCTCCTTGGTTGCTTGGATGGCATCCACACAGCAAGAAGTCGGCCAACATCTGACTCTTGAATGCATGGCACGGTAAGAAGTTGAGCTCAAAATCCGCCAGCTCTGAAGCCCATTTAGCAATGTTGCCAGTTGTGTTGGGGCTGTGGAGCATCAACCTTAGTGGGAATGAGGTCACCACCAAGATCCTGTAGGACTGTAAGTAGTGGCGGAGCTTCCTTGACGCAACAAGCACTGCGTAGAGCAGCTTGTTGTTGACGGTCATTATATACCAATTTCAACCGTCAATATAACTCAATTATGTGAAGGAACGAGTATTTCTTACACAAATCATAGTTAGAAATAACCTAGTTCCACATGTACTTGGAGGAATTGGTGTATGCAAGTATTTTATACAGAATTGAGGTGAAACAAGGGGATGGATCCTATAAATTATCAATCCAGCCAATCAAGCATCGACACGTGGTGTCATATGGATCAAATGGCCCACAAATAGAAGTATCCGAGGCCATTCAACGGTGTATTACCCATATCAGTCAATGGGACCCACCTAGAAGTGACCTGGTGGAAGCACACCGCAAACAGAGCCAAGACCAAGACGGCCGAATAGAGGGTTCGACCGACATCTTCCTAGCGCCAAACGCGGTCAACTTCCGGGTGTCGACTCCCTATTGTGTCCTGATAATGATGAAGACTGATTCACACTCTTTTGGTGGCGAGAACCGACCCTTCTCCACCTATAAATAGGACCCCTCACCCCTCACTTCAACACACACAACTTGAGCATCATTATATTGTATACATTAGTTCTCCTAGTTCCATAGTGGAGGTTAGGCTGTAGAGAGGAGCCTCTAGTCCCAAGTCCAAATTGGGAAAGGTATGGCTCATGTACCTTTTCTTGTATTTGTGACTTTATACATAATAAAGATATTATCTTTAGTCTTCTTTTAGTCATATACTTGGATGAAGCGTTTTCTTTTTGATTGTGGATTCCATGTAGGTGGTAGGAGTAATCTTTATGATTATGCCATAACAATATTATTCTATCATCATAAACACTACAAACCCCCACTATAGTGTAATTAGTTATGATATGATCAAGTTTATATGAATAACTTATGCTATGTCTCAACATTGGTTCAACGATGTTTAAGTTAGTCATTGCCTTAAAGATGGCTTGTGTCATGAATCTTAAGGTATTTACTTAATATGCTAGTGTGGTGCTTGGATAGTTAAGTAACGTTGGATGTCTCATAGACCCATAGATTAAAGAGGTAGGCAGTAGGTGGTGATAGCCCTATCTGACCTTGTAATCCTCCACATTCGGTTATGCCACATGCTCTTTGCGGGAGTCATCCTAGTATTGCTAGGGGTAAACCCGTGCCCGATTTGTTGAACAACTTAGCATAAGGATTCACCATTGACATGCTCATTAGTACCTAACCTAGGCTATGAATATGTATATTAGAAGCATTGTAGGAGCAACGCCCCAACTCTTAGTCTAATCTCCGTTAGGACCCATTTACCCTTCAAAGTAGATTGCTTAGGTGTGTGTCACACTACCCATATAATCAACTTACCCCTGTCTTGATAATTGATTAGTATCTCATACCGTGATCATAAGAATAGTGTCTACTTTACTCCATTGCCTTCATTTGGGATAAATATGGTACCCTTGAGAATAATCTTGGGTGAAATGCTACACAACAGTCTCCATGCGCTTGCGGATTTTTATTTGTGACGTAAGAAACTTCAACACTTGTGTACCTCGAGGTACCTTGTCTTGGTGTCGTGGATAACTTCGCTGATGAAGTAGATCAAGTCTTAAGCAGTTCGGACCTTCCCTTTGGGGTTCGGTGTGTCCTCTTCCATCGTCTCCGGACCCTGGAGCTCCAGGCCCCCAGGATCTAAGTCAGCCTCTGGGGGCTGGGACCTGGAGGCATCTTGTCTCTCGGGGCCTCCTCGGGGGTCTGACTCAGTCTCTTGGGTTGGGACCCAGAGACATCTTGGTTGCAAGGGTACCCTACGGGGTCCGAGTTAACAGACGCAACATCGATAGCAGGGGCCTACCTTAACAGGATCGGTTGTTGGGGCTTTGGCCACTGCGCGACCAGGACCATGCTCACCACCTCTGTAGTGGCGGTGATGTAGAGGTGTAGAGGCTCGTTGGGATCTGGAGATACCTTGATTAGCAGCGACGTGAGATGCCGCTTCAGCTCTTAGAACGCCGCCTACGCCTCCTTGGTCCAAACGAAGGGTCCGAACCTACACAACAGCTTGAAGAACAACAGAGCCCGCTTAGCTGGCCTAGAGATAAACCGGTTGAGTGTGGCCAAGCAATCCGTGAACTTCTGCACGTCCTTGATGCAGGTCGGGGGCCTCATCAGCTTGATCGCCTTGATCTTCTCTGGGTTAGCTTTGATTAATTGGTGTGAGACCAAGAAACTAAGGAGCTTTTCGGTAGAGACCCCGAACATGCACTTGTCGGGGTTGAGCTTCGCGTGTGTGGAGTGCAGCCTGTCAAAGACTAGGGCGAGGATGTCTAGCAATGATGCACGTGTTTTGATTTTGACAATGATGTCGTCAACATACACCTTACTAGGTCCCGAATGAGAACATAAGGCATGGAGACATAATAATACAGACCATCTACTATTATAAAAGCGGTGTGCTCATCATCCTCTCTAGACATTGGTATTTGATGAAAACCAGAATAAGCATCTAGAAAGCACAACAGATTGCAGTCTGATGTTGATTCTACAATTTGATCTATTATAGGGAGAGGGAATGGACCTTTATGGTATGCCTTATTTAGACTGGTGTAGTCGATGCACACCAAAGCTTCTCGCTGGCCTTGGGGAAGACAACAGAATTGGCCAGCCACCGGGGGTGGTGGACCTCTCAGATGAAGCCAACATCAAGTAGCTTCTTGATTTCTTCATGGATGAAGTTTTGTCACTCAATGGATTGCTTTCGAGGCTTATATTGGACCGGCCTGGCATCAGGTTAAATCTTCAGATGGTGCTCGATCACCTCCTTGAGGATCCCGGGCATCTCTGATGGTTGCCAGACAAACACATTGACATTCGCTCGGAGGAAGGTGACGAGCGCGAGTTCCAATTTGTTGTCCAGACTCCCTGCTATGCAGGTGGTCTGGGAAACGTCAAAGCCGACTTGGACGATCTTGACGGGGACATCACTACTGTCAGAGGACTACACATGGGGTGCAGCGACTGAGTCGCGCTGGCGCAAGCTCGGGGGAGGCAAACTTGGTCCAACACTGCCAGGGGAAGGTGTCGGGGCTGCTGCAAGTGCTTGGAGCTTCTCCAAGGCTGACGCTACAGCAGTGCAGTCTCTGCAGATCTTGAGGACACTGGTGGGTGCTGGTATCTTCAAGACCGGGTAGCCATAATGGGCTCTGGCCATGAATCGGTACAGGGCTGGCCTGCCGATGATGGCGCTGAAGGGGAGGCTGAACTCTGCGACATCGAACAGGATGTTCTCCATTCAGTAATTTGCGGGCGTCTTGAAGGTCACCCAAAGGTGGATGTTTCCATATGGAACAACATGCCCCGGTCCTACACTCTAGAAAGGGCTAGAGGTGGTGAGCTTGGACATAGGGATCTGCAGCTTTTTGAAGGTTGTGCGGTTGACAAGGTTGAGTTCGGCCCCTCCATGGATGAAGACATGGTTGTTGACATTTCTTACGTCATAGATAAAAAAATCCGCAAGAGCATGGAAACTATCGTGTAGCGTTTCACCCAAGAGTATTCTCAAGGGTCTTGTATTTATCCCAAATGAAGGCAATAGAGTAAAGTAGACACTACTCTTATGATCAAGCTATAGGATACTAATCAATTATCAAGACAGGAGTAAGTTGATAATATGGGTAGTGTGACACACACCTAAGCAATCTATTCTAAAGGGTAAATGGGTCCTAGTTGAGATTAAACTAAGAGTTAGGGAGTTACTCCTACAATGCTTCTAATATACATATACATAGCCTAGGTTAGATACTAATGAGAATGTCAATGGTGAATCCTTATGCTAAGTTGTTCAACACATCGGGCACTGGCTTACCCCTAGCAATACTAGGGCAACCCCACCAAGAGTTTGTGGCATAGCCGAACGTGGAGGATTACAAAGGACAGTTAGGGATTTCACCACCTACTGCCTACCTCTTCAATTCGTGGGTCTATGAGACATCCAATGCTACTTAACTATCCTAGCACCATGCTAGCATATTAAGTAAATATCTTAGAAGCTGTGGCACAAGCATCATAAGGAAATGACTAACCTAAACAACGTTGAACCAAGGTTGAAACATAGCATAAATCATTCATATTAACATGATCATATCATAGCTAATTAGACTATAGTGGCAGTTTATAGTGTTTACGATGATAGTATAATGACATTAGGACATGATCATAAAGACTATACCTACCACATATATGGAATCCACAATCAAACAAGAAACGCTTCATCCAAGCATATGTATAAAGGAAGACTAAAGATAATATCTTTATTATGCATAAAGTCACAAATACAAGAAAAGATACATGACTCATACCTTTCCCAATTTGGACTTAGGACTAGAGGCTCCTCTCTACAGCCTAAGCTCCACTAAGGAACTAGGAGAACTAGTGTATACAGTAGAATGATGCTCAAGTGGTGTGTGTGTGTGTGTGTGAAGTGAGGGTAGGGGGTCCTATTGATAGGTGAAGAAGGGTCGATTCCCGCCACCAAAAGTACGCGAATCAACCATCAATGATTTCAGGAAGCTGAGAGGAGCCAACCCGTGTCAATTGATTGAATTTGGCGACAGGACCAGATTAGCCGACTAGTGGGGTCAGCCGACCTGGTCAATGCTCTGCTGGGGCCGAGTTTTCTCCAGGTCACTGTCTGTTGGGTCCCCTTCCTTGATATAGGCGATACACCACTGGATAGCCTCGGATACTTATGTTTTTGGCTATTTGATCCATGTGGTTTTTTATGTTTCTTACATCACAGATCATCTCTCTAAAGAGATGAGGTCCGCAAGCACAGGAAAATTGTCGTGCAGCATTTCACCCAAGAGTATTCCCAAGGGTATCGTATTTATCCCAAAGGAAGGCAATGGAGTAAAGTAGACACTACTCTTATGATCAAGCTATGGGACACTAATCAATTATCAAGATAGGGATAAGTTGATAATATGGGTAGTGTGACACACACGTAAGCAGTCTATTCTAAAGGGTAACTAGATACTAATGGAGATTAGACTAAGAGTTGGGGAGTTGCTCCTACAATGCTTCTAGTATACATACACATAGCCTAAGTTAAATACTAATGAGCATATAAATGGTGAATCCTTACGCTAAGTTGTTCAAAATATCGGGCACGTGCTTACCCCTAGCATACTAGGGCAACCCCCGGCAAGTGCCTGTGGCATAGCCGAATGTGGAGGATTACAAACGACAGATAGGGTTGTCACCACCAACTGCCTACCTCTTCAATCTGTGGGTCTACGAAACATATAACACTACTTAACTATCCTAGCATCATGCTACCATATTAAGTAAATTCCTTAGGAGCTGCAGCACAAGCCATCCTAAGGCAATGACTAACCTAAACATCATTGAACCAACATTGAAACATAGCATAAGTCATTCATATTAACATGATAATATCATAGCTAACTAGAATATAGTAGGGGTTTATAGTGTTTATGATGATAGTATAATGACATTAAGGCATGATCATAAAGACTATTCCTACCACATACATGGAGTCCACAATCAAACAAGAGACGCTTTATCCAAGTATATGAATAAAAGAAGACTAAAGATAATATCTTTATTATGCATAAAGTCACAAATATAAGAAAATATACATGAGCCATACCTTTCCCAATTTGGACTTGGGACTAGACGCTCCTCTCTACAGCCTAACCTCTACTAAGGAACTAGGAGAACAAGTGTATACAATAGAATTATGTTCAAGTGGTGTGTGTGTGAAGTGAGGGTAGGGAGTCCTATTTATAGGTGGAGAAGGGTCGGTTCCCACCACTAAATGTGACCGAATTAGTCATAACCATCGTCAATAAGACGGGAGGAGACAACACATGTTGACTGACCGAGTTTGGCGCCAGGACCAAGTCGGCCGACTAGGGGGGTCGATCGACCTGGTCAGGGCTCTGTTGGGGTTGTGTTTTCTCCAGATCCATGACAGGTGGGTCCCCCTTACTAATATATGTGATACACTATTGGATGGCCTCGGATACTTTTGTTTGTGGTTCATTTGATCCATGTGGTGCCACATGTTGATGCTTGATTGGTCGAGATGATATTTTATAGGATCCATCCCCTTTTTTCACTTCAATTATGTATAAAATACCTGCATGCACCAATTTTTCCAAGCACAAGTGGATCTAGGTCATTTCTAACTATAATGTGTGTAAGAAATATTCATTCTTTCATATAATTGAGTTATATTGACGGCTGAAATTGGTATATAACGACCGTCAACATAATCCCCCAAGCTTACCCTTTGCTCGTCCCGAAGCAAAGATAAAGACTTAGGTTGTTGATTAGAAGTTGCTACAATGTCCTATTTTACAAAAGTACTAAGTGCACAATAAAGTATTCTACCTTGAATTGAATAAATTGGCTATGGTACCTCATCCTTTTTCTTAGTCTTTGTGGGACTTATGCCTCATCCTTTTCTTGGGTGGTTGAAGGACAAAACAGAAAAATGAGCATGCATCACCTAATGTATGAGTTCCACTCAAATTTTCGGAGAATGTCAAATGGTGTTTGGATGTAAGTTCCTCAAATGATGCACTCAATCACTCCTATGTGGGAAGTGGTATTTGTATCCTCACCAAGGCAATTCCTTTCTTGTCCTACATCTAAATAAGGCTTCTATGTGGAGATTGGTAGGGATCAAGAGTAAGCATATTTGCAACACATATATTGCTAAGTCAGAAGAGTAAGCCTTAGGAGATAACAAATTATACTTTTGATAAAGATTCGTGAAAGTGTGATGGAATATTTGTGTAGACTCTCTTAATTGCAGGGATGAAACATGGATACTTTTTACTTTTTTTCTCATGCTGTGCTGTAAGCATGCATTTTTTTCTCTTTTTTTGTAGCCATGTCTTCTACTCCCTTTTCATACAATAAACTTGAAGAGAGTGCTAAGCATGAAAGGTATGTAGTTTCTCTTTTTAATGTGGAATGATGATATGAAGGAATTTTTCTATCTTCTAGTGTAGAAGTTTAGCATGTGCCCGTGTAATCTTGATCTTAAAAACATGAAATCACATGGGTCTATACTAGTTTTACCAAGCTCAATGTGAACGCAAATAGCACATGCATAGGGTTTATCTAATTCAAATCATCATATGGCTTTGGTAGGAATTTCTATCAAATGAGGAACTTCTATTTTAAATTTTCTCTGTGAAATCAAGTTTCACTTTCAAACTAGGAAGAGCAGCCCTATCACTATATCATATCCCACAACAATCTAGAATTGGACTTAGCTTTTGCTACCCACAATTTCCAAGTTTCAGGCAAGAATATTCTAGGCCATTAAATCCAATACTTGGAGAATACTAAGTTGTATGCAAGGGACTAGAAAAATAAAACAGAGCAACAATTCATCATTTCAACTTATGCAAAGTAAAAATATTCTTACTGAACATCCTTTATTTTATTAACCTAACCTATACTACGTTATAATAATAATAATAATTATTATTATTGTTGTTGTTTTAAGATGCAAATGTAGTGGAAAGAAAGAAATAAAATAAAGGAATGCAAATGGGGTATGATACAAGTTACCTCAAGTGGGGGTCCTCTCCCAAGCTTGTTCTTGGTCAAGGTATGTGATAGCGGCTGAAACCCTAACAACGGATGTTGGCCATGAGGTTGGCCTAACCTCGTTGCAGCATGGCTTTGACATTGCAGGGTTGAGTGTCGATGTTGGGTTGCCTTCCATGGATTCAATGAGTGTGGTCGAGGAGAGTGTTGTCGATGTCGATCATCCACACCTCAAGGTTTCCATAGGTTGGATGTACTTTGTTATTCCTTGGCTAAGGTAATGATAACCTTTAGCTACAAAGGAATGACGTGCACTCAAAGTGGTTGAGTGTGTTCCGTCATTCCTTGGCTAAGGTAATGATAACCTTTAACCACAAAGGAGTGACTTGTACCCGACATGTGTTGTGTATGGTCTATTATTCCTTGGCTAAGGTACAATATACCTATAACCACAAGGGGATGACGTGCACTCAACATGGGTTACATGTGATTCATTGTTCCTTGGCTAAGGTATAAAATACCTTCTAGCCACATGGGAACAACTAGCACCCAATATACATTGGATGTGATCTTGTCATTCCTTGGTTAAGGTGCATCATACCTTTTAGCCACAAAATAATAACTTACACCCAATGATGGTTGCAATTCCCTTGTGCTTGAATAAGTGCATGGAATAGTTGAGAGCATGATGCTTTCACATCTTCGTAGCAGCTCATTGGTTGCTCATGGAGGGTTTCCATGTCAAACCCCTGGCCTCGTATAGTTATAGTTAACCTTCAAGCTTAATTTTCGATAGGTAGCAACCATCCTAATTTACTCCTTGGCCAAGAGATGTTGAAATGGAATCCTCTAGGGATTCCAACAATCAGATCTTTGAATGCCTACATAGTTATTGTACTCCTACAAACTTCCCCTTCATGATAGAAAGAGATGGTTAGCTCCCGATACTTGTACAAATGAATTTTTGGGTTAGGTAACTGAATCTTCATTTGTACGTATGGAGAAGAACAAAATTAAAGATGTGTTCGGTCCGATTTCAAGTGTATCCATGAACAATGTATGAATCATTGATAGTTGTAGGGCTTTATGGATAAATCAATATGCACATTTTCTAAAGCTCCTAATCATAGCAATGCAAGTGATATAAATACACTATATGGATCCATTCATATTGTAAAATTTCTAACCACCATAGCTTTTTACGAGGGCAAATATTTATCATGTGGATTATGACAAACAAGATTCTCAATTTTATCCTCTTGAACATTTTTAATTTCTTGCCTAGTAATTGGAAATTTGGTGATCCATGAATAAAAGAGTTTCAAATCAAAATTATGGACATCACTATTCCTAGGTTGCTATATATCAATTCAACAATTAAGTAATTCTATAAGCATTACCTTGGTAGAAAACGTCTAAGTCAATTTTAGCAATGCTTATGAAATTCCATGTACTTTTTTAAATTTATTCCTAAGTAAGGTGACATTCCTTTTTGAAGAATTAAAAAGATCATTGACAACACTTACTCTCATGAGGATGCATAAGAATTGAATGATGAGAACGTGTAAACCTTCATTACCAATGTGAGCAAAAATCATTCAATCTTAATGCAATTCAAACGATGGAAAATTTAAAAACTTGTATCGCAATTGAAGAGTAGTCCAGGTTGAAGGTTGTTGTGTGAGAAACTCACGACCATGAATTTTTTGTGTAGCCTTCATGTTCAATGTCTTCTGCCAAGTTGAGGTTGGAGTTGAATGAGCTTCATCTTGTTCCTCCGTTCGGCCGCCATCTTGAGCATTCCTCCACCATGAACCCAAAATGAGATCGATGGAGGGATATGCGCTTGATAAGGCCTTCCAACCTCTTTACAAATTTGTCTTGGCTGCACTAAAATCAAGAACAGACAAAACAACTCGAAATCGGGTTATGTTAGCTCAAAAGCATGTAGTACACTTTGTTAAATTGTTTTGCCCAACATGAAACAATTTGCAAATGCATTTAATATTAAGGGAAATATTTTTTTTTGTTTGAATTAGGAAGATGAATCCAAGTGGTTACGCCCAAGGTTCATATCCAAATAAATTTAATTCCTAATTCAAAATTTTAGTTTTATAATGGTTGGAAATTTTACTTTCCAACATGAAAGTGTGAAAATTCAAACATGCTAAATGAAAATGTAAATACTGATTGGAAATTCAAATATGCAATTAGGAAATCAAATATGAGATAACTACCAATTATTTTGTAGGCAGGGACTCATCGATTTTTTTGAAGTCCAATGAGTGGGACTTACCTCCATCCTATTTAGTGTGATGATTTATTGTCCAATCCTGGAGTTGAAGATGTGGACAACTTCTCTTGATTAGCATGCCAAATCTGCTTTGGCATGTCAGTTGGACATGTGGAACACATGATGGCCCTAGCCTCTCCATCATCTTGGTGAAGACTTGTTGATGTAGTGACGGCTTTTCCCTCTTGAAGATAGTCTCTCATGAGCATGGTGGGGATTGTCCTTCTTTAGGGGTGTCACTATGACCTTCTTGATGTTCTTTTGAGTTAACCCATACTTTTATCATGGATCAAAGACTTCCTTCGGCATGATAACATGTGGACTCCACAATCAAACAAGAAACGCTGCATCCACAATGTCAGTACCCTTAGGTTGCACGGGCTTGGTCGAAGGGTAGAAATCCCAACAAGTGATTGTGGGATATCTTGGATCTTGAATGCTCTTTTAAGTTTTCTTGTCCTTGGCCAAGAGCTTCATGTAAATGTTGTCTTGATTTCTTGCTTGGCCATGGACAAGATACTTCAAGGTAGGCTAGTTGAACTTAAATCCATTAAAATCCCCATAGTCTCCTTGATTACAAGGGTGATATTGATTCACCCTTGACCTCATTGTAGATGATAGCCATTGGAGTTGTGTTTGAAAGAAAAAAAATCCTCAGGGTCTTAGGGAAATGATTTCCCAAGTGGCCCATGTTGACATGGATTTTCACAAATCATGTGAATATCCATGGCTTGGATCATCCAAACACTTCTCCATTGGCTTGATCTTCATGTTACTCAATGGGAGGTGTAGTTCCATAACTAGCATGTCCACCTTGTTAAGTGTTGTGCATGCCAAGCTATAGGAACTAGAGCATTCTTCAATCCACCCCTTCAGTGGAGACCATATTTTCATCCATGATGAACGAGAATAGGACTCCTTTAGCTCCAGCACGAATGTGGTCATGGATTGGTGGAGCCAACCCATGACATGAGCAATGGATGAAGAGCCAACTATCCACCCCATGATGGACGCAAACCAAGAAGAACTCTTGGAGCCTCCCCCAAGCTTGAGGATGGATGACTTTGACTCCTACTTGAAGCTGAAATTCTTTCGTGAAAGGCAATGGTGTTGCCTAGCGGACATTTGTTGAGGTACACCTTAAATTATCTTGCAGTTGAGCACTTGCGTCCTCGTTGGCCATCCCATAAAATGGGTTAGCCAACACTACCCTATTTTCACACAAAGGGAGGAAACAAACAAGGTAATTCTGTTTAATAACTACTAGTACATATAGGTTAATCACAAGTGATAGCTATCCTTCACTTCCTTCGTCTTCCCCGGCAATAGCGCCAAAAATGCTTGTTGACGTATCTTACATCATAGATCATCTCTCTAAAGAGATGAGATCTGCAAGCGCACGAAAACTGTCGTGTAGCATTTCTCCCAAGAGTGTTCTCAAGGGTATCGTATTTATGTCAAAGGAAGGCAATGGAGTAAAGTAGACACTACTCTTATGATCAAGCTATGGGATACTAATCAATTATCAAGACAGGGGTAAGTTAATAATATGGGTAGTGTGACACACACCTAAGCAATCTATTGTAAAGGGTAAATAGGTCCTAATGGAGATTAGACTAAAAGTTGAGGAGGTTCTCCTACAATGCTTCTAGTATACATATACATAGCCTAAGTTAAATACTAATGAGCATGTCAATGTTGAATCCTTATGCTAAGTTGTTCAACATATCAGGCACGGGCTTACCCCTAGCAGTACGAGGGTGACTCCTGCCAAGAGCCAGTGGCATAGCCAAACGTGGAGGATTATAAAGGACAGATAGGGATATCACCACCTACTGCCTAACTCCTCAATCTGTGGGTCTACGAGACATCCAACGCTACCTAACTATCCTAGCACCACACTAGCATATTAAGTAAATACCTTAGGAGCTACAACACAAGCCATCCTAAGGCAATGACTAACCTAAACATCGTTGAACCAACGTCAAAACATAGCATAAGCCATTCCTATTAACATGATCATATCATAGTTAATTAGACTATAGTGGTCGTTTATAGTGTTTATGATGATAGTATAATGACATTAAGGCATGATCGTAAAGACTATTCCTACCACATACATGGAATCCACAATTAAACAAGAAATTCTTCATCCAAGTATATGAATAAAAGAAGACTAAAGATAACATCTTTATTATGCATAATGTCACAAATATAAGAAAAGATACATGAGCCATAACTTTCCCAATTTGGACTTGGTACTAGAGGCTCCTCTCTACAGCCTAACCTCAACTAAGCAACTAGGAGAACTAGTGCATAAAATAGAATTATGCTCAAGTGGTGTGTGTGTGAAGTGAGGGTAGGGGGTCCTATTTATATGTGGAGAAGAGTCGGTTCTCACCACCAAATGCGTACGAATCAGTCATAATCATCTTCAGGAAGTCGGGAGGAGCCAACACGTGTCGATTGACCGAGTTTAATGTTAGGACCAAGTCGGCTGACTAGGGGGGTCGACCGACCTTGTCAAGGTTCTGTTGGGGCTGTGTTTTCTCTAGGTCCCTGACAGGTGGGTCACCCTTACTGATATAGGTGATACACCATTGGATAGCCTCAAATACTTTGATTTCTGGGCCATTTGATCCATTTGGTGCCACATGTCGACGATTGATTTGCTGGGATTATATTTTATAGGATCCATCCCCTTGTTTCACTTCAATTACTGTATGCACCAATTTCTCCAAGTACAAGTGGAAATAGGTCATTTCTAACTATAATTTGTGTAAGAAATATTCATTCCTTCACATAATTGAGTTATATTGACGGTTAAAATTGGCATATAACGACCATCAACAGTGGTGACATATACCGGCGCTTGATTGGCTGGGATGATATTTTATAGGATCTACCCCCTTGTTTCACCTCAATTCTGTATAAAACACATGCACGCACTATTTTCTCCAAGTACAAATGGAACTAGGTTATTTCTAACTATAATATCTGTAAGAACTATCCATTCCTTCACATAATTGAGTTATATTGATGGTCAAAATTGGTATATAACGACCATGAACAAACTCCCCCAAGCTTAATCTTTGCTCGTCCCAAAGCAAAGATAAAGACTTAGGTTGTTGACCAGGAGTTGCTACAATGTCCTATTTTTCAAAAGTACCAAGTGGCCAACAAACTATTCTACCTTGCATTGAATAAATTGGCTATGGTACCTCACCCTTTTTCTTAGTCTTTATGGGGCTTATGCCTCATTCTTTTCTTAGGTGGTTGAAGGACAAAACAACAAAATGAGCATGCATCACCTTGGCCCTGTGACACCCGGTTCTGAATATGAACCAAGCGTAACGCATATGTGTGCCCAGGAAGTTCATCACACATATACGGTTGCATCACAAACGATATACAGAATTTAACCACGTCTTAACTAATAAATAAGTACTTTATTACAATAATCCAATAGTTCACGAATAATAAAACTCTAAATAATTGTAGCGGAAAATAAACTAAACAGCACGACTCCAATCCACATGCAATTGACGGCGGTACGCAACCTAGTACTCCACGTGATCCTCAGGGTACTCCCAATTGTCTCCAGTAGCTGTTGGGGGGGGGGGGGATTGCAAGGGTGAGTACATGTCGTACTCAACAAGTGTGGAAAGTATGACATGTGGATTATTCAAATGACGAGAGTAATAATGGCTAAGTGCTGAAAAGTACAGTAAAACATTTGAAAAGCATTATACTGTGTCTATGTGAAACAATCCCATCATATTAACAAAATATAAACCATATCCAATTAGTACCAACATCACCATTATCCATGTCCAATTACCATAACTCAATTTCATATCCATGACCATAATCCATAAACCATACCCATTACCAAACCATAACCATAAACCAACCATAACCATTAACCAACCATAACCATCCCAAATCCCAATTCCAACTCTAATCATGTAGGTCATCCAGGCGATCATAACCGGGAGCACGGCTATCATGATAGTTTTAAACACTCTGCAGAGGTTGTACCACTTTACCCACATGTTTGTGATTTTATCACCTTTCGATGACTAAGAAACCTCCATTGTGCCATCTCACACTTCTGTAGGTGTGTGGCCAAGAGATCACAAAATAGCCTTTCAAAAGGGACTACTAGTATGTACGGGCCCACTAAGGTTTCACCGGCAGGCTTGAATCTCTATTCTCCCACCCACGGGCCCCCTCGTGTGCCATGCGGATCCCAGGGCAGTCCTCCTCGACTCCCATTCCCCGCACCATCCAATGGTCCATACAATACTAGCAGCGCTCCTAATTATTCAGCTACGCCGCACCCATACTTGGCCTTGTGGTGGCACTGTTGACCTGGCATATTCTCGCATGAACCGGTCCTTAGATCTAAGGCAAGCAAACCACCATAACATCCAACCCATCCACATAACCATGCTTGCTTAGATCACCCATCATATTGACCAGTTCACATTAACCAGAATATCATTGATGCATAATTAAATGTGTAGTGTTGTTTGCCATCCCAATTAATTAAGCGAAGCAAAAAGGTAAAAACCCTTCCCGACTCTCTACCATAAATTCTAGGTGACAAGGGCGGTCAAAAAAAAACTAGTAAACTTCCTATCATAGGATTCCCATCAATTTGACACAAGCATGCAAGTTCGCAAACAAAACATTTATTTTAAAACAGGATCAATATGCTTCAAGGACACTTGCCTTGCTCCGGCGGATGGGGTTGCTCAAGCGCTTTGAAGTCTTGGTTCTGGAAATCCTCGTATGCGGCCTCTTGAGCACGTTCCTCTACGCGTGATCATACATACAAGAAAACATATATACTCAATATAATGCACACAAAATAATCAACATGCAATGACATGCATGCATGCACAGTTTAATAATTAATTTACTACGGTCGTTTATTAATTAGATGCGACTAGTTCATACGTGTTCATATGAGTTTACTGGGGTTTTAGGGAGAATTAATGCTGCTGAAAATAAAAAGATGACACAACGACGATCAAACTACGTCTATTAGGTTCAATACGGTCGCTAAAATTCGCATCGGGAACATGGCCTACCGTAGATGCGATGGCTTCGATGATCGCGGTACGAATGCGATGCGTAGATGAAGTAGATGCGTTCTCTGGCGGCACGACGACGGCGACGCGATGACGGCGACGGTCTCCGGCGAACGGTGGGGCCCTCCTCTTTTTCTTCCTCTTCTTCCCCTTCTTTTTCCCTGGCGGCGCAGCCTTCTGGACCCTTTTTTGCTTCTGTTCCGGCGGCTTCCGGCGGTTTTTCTTCTCTGCTGGCGGCTATTGGATCGTGGGAAAAAAAAGGCTAGGGCTTCGGTCCTTTTTATAGGGGCGTGGCTAGGGTACGGCATCGGTACCGACTCGGTACGGGGCGGGAATCGTGGCAGGGGAGTCGGACGTGGGAGGGAGTCGTATCCGGGCGGGAGGATCGGGGCGGGGCGGGAGGCCACGGAGGCCACGCGGTGGCGGGACCCAAGGCGCGTACGGCGCGGGAACGGGGCCGGCGCAGCACCCGGTGCCGTGTCGGCCGGGGCCAGGCGGCTGCGGGGCCCAGCGCGGGAGGGAGCGCGCGTCGCGTCGGTCGGGCGGGGCGTTCCGCGATCGCGTGGGGGTGGGGTCCGGGGCGGCAGGCGGCGGGTTCGGCGTGGGGGTGGGAGGCGGGCGGCTGAGCCGGGGCGTTCGGCGGAGGTGGGGCCCAGCTGCGGGCGCGTGGCGGCGGGGCCAGCGCGGGAGGTGGCCGCGGGGTGCGTGGCTGGCTGGGCCGTTTGGCCTGGCCGGCGGGTTGCCCATTTTTTTCTTTTTTTTTTCTTTTCCTTTTTTTAGTATTAGTATTATTTTATAATTTATATTAATTTATTTTACCCCTTTTTTATACTTTTTTTATATAACTTATTATATATATTATATATATATATATTATTCATGTTATATATTTATTATTCATTATTATTATAATGTATATTATTAATATTAATATTTTATTTATTTTCATATATTGTTATATATATTATTTATATATATACTTATATATATTTTTATTATTATTTTTATACTTATTCCTTATTACAAGTTTTAGGCTATAACTATTATTTTCTTTTTCTTCTTTTTGCTACACATATTTGTAGATGCATGTTTTATTATTTTTCTTTTATTCTACTAGTGTTTAATGCATGACCATGTATGCAATGCATGATGCGAAAATTTAGGGTGTTACAAACCTACCCCCCTTAAAGTGAATCTCGCCCTCGAGATTCGATAGCTTGGGGAAAAGATGAGGGAATTCTGCCTTCAGGTCTTCTTCACGTTCCCATGTAGCTTCAGCTTCCGTATGGTGTTTCCATTGCACTTTGCACCAACGGATCCTCTTATTTCTCATGACTCTTTCCTTTATGTCCAAAATTTTGATAGGTTGCTCGACATAAGACAAATCCTCTTGAAGTTCTAACTAGTCCATCAGCACTTGTTCTTCCGGTACCCTGAGACACTTCTTGAGTTGAGAGACGTGAAACACGTCGTGTACATCGGAGAGATACGTCGGCAGCTCAAGTCGATAAGCTACCTCTCCTCGCTTGTCCAGAATCTTGAATGGTCCGATGTAACGTGGTGCCAGTTTTCCTTTGACGTTAAACCGCCGCTGACCTCTGATAGGTGACACTTTGAGGTATACAAAATCTCCAACTTCAAAAGTCAAACTCCTTCGCCTATTATCAACATAACCTTTCTGTCGAGACTGGGCAGCCTTTAAGTTTTCCCGTATTATTTGCACTTGCCTTTCAGCTTCTTGTAACACGTCGGGACCAAACACTTGATTCTCTCCGGTTTCATTCCAAAACAAGGGAGTCCTACATTTCCTTCCGTATAATGCTTCTTAAGGTGACATTTTTAAACTTGCTTGGTAACTATTGTTGTACGAGAATTCAGCATACGTCAAACTTTTATCCCAACTTTTCCTATGCTTTAAAGCACATGCTCTCAACATGTCTTCCAAAATTTGGTTGGTCCTCTCGGTTTGTCCATCTTTTTTAGGGTGATACGCCAAACTGAAGTTCAGCCTTGTTCCCATTGCTTCATGCAATTTCTGCCAAAATCTGGAGGTAAATTGAGAACCTCTATCCTAGACTATCTTCTTCGGTACTCCGTGTCGGCACACAATATGTTCCATATACAATTCTGCTAGCTTCGCGGTGGTATATGTGGTCTTGACAGGGATGAAATGAGCTGATTTTGTCAATTGATCCACAATAACCCATATTGAATCATAGCCAGACTGAGTTCGCGGTAATCCAACTACAAAGTCCATACCAATCTCTTCCCACTTCCACTCCGGGATCTTTAGTGGTTGTAACAATTCGGCTGGCCTTTGATGTTCAGATTTAACTCGTTGGCACACATCACAAAGTGCAACATATTCGGCTATGTCCTTTTTCATGCTGGCCCACCAGTAGCATGTCTTTAAGTCCTTGTACATCTTCGTACAACCAGGATGAATTGAGTAAGGCGAGTCATGTGCCTCCTTCAATATTGTTTCCCGAATGTGCCTAACATTAGGTACCACAATCCTCTTTCCAAGCCATAAGGTACCCTGTTCGTCCTCATCAAATCTGAATTCCTTTCCTTCTTGGGTCCTTTCCTTGATTTCCTGTATTTCCTTGTCCTTTGTCTGTCCTTCCCTTATTTCCTGCTCTAATGTTGGGTTGACTTCCATCGTTCCCATCTCATTTATGAATCCAAGGTTCAACCGTTCAAACTCCTTACATAACTCGGATGGCAGCTCTCGAACTGTGAGTTGATGACTTACTCCTTTTCGGCTCAAAGCATCGGCCACTACGTTGGCCTTCCCTGGGTGATAGTTGATTCCCACGTCATAATCCTTGATGAGCTCCAACCATCGGCGTTGTCTCAGATTCAGATCCGTTTGCGTAAATATGTACTTGAGACTCTTGTGATCTGTATAAATCTCACATCGGTGACCAAAAACATAGTGTCTCCATATCTGCAAGGCGTGTACCACGGCTGCCAGTTCAAGGTCGTGCGTAGGATAATTCAACTCATGTTTCTTTAGTTGCCTCGATGCATAAGCTACCACTTGGCCTTCTTGCATGAGCACACATCCTAATCCTTGTCTTGATGCATCACAGTATATATCAAAACTCTTGCTCATGTCCGGTAATACTAACACTGGCGCGGTTGTCAACCTTTTCTTTAACTCCTCAAAGCTATCCTGACAAGTTTGAGTCCATCGGAATGCCTTCCCTTTCATGAGTAATTCGGTCATAGGCTTGGCTATTTTGGAAAAATCCTTTATGAATCGGCGGTAATATCCAGCCATTCCAAGGAAACTCTGAATTTCCTTGACATTCTGTGGCGGTTCCCACTTAAGCACATCTCTCACTTTCCCTGGGTCAACTGATACTCCTCCTCCGGAAATAATATGGCCTAAGAAAGAAACTTCCCGTAACCAAAATTGACATTTACTGAACTTGGCATACAATTGATGCTCCCTCAATTTCTGCAGCGTAAGCCTCAAGTGTTCCTCATGTTCCTTCTCATCCTTCGAGTAGATCATAATATCATCGATGAACACTACAACAAACTTATCCAGATATTCCATGAAGACCTTATTCATGAGATACATAAAGTATGCAGGCGCGTTTGTCAATCCAAATGACATGACGGTGTACTCATAAGATCCATATCGTGTCCGAAATGCTGTCTTGGGTATATCCGATGGTCTAATCTTCATTTGGAAGTATCCTGACCGCAAGTCGATCTTGGAGAAGATACAGGCACCCTTCATTTGGTCGAACAAATCCTCAATACGGGGCAGTGAGTACTTGTTCTTAATTGTCACTTCGTTGAGAGACCTATAGTTCACACACATCCTTTGGGTTCCATCCTTTTTATCTACGAAGAGCACTGGGGCTCCCCACGGGGATGAACTTGGGCGTATAAAACCCTTCTCTAGCTGCTTTTGAATTTGCTTCTTGAGCTCTGCTAATTCCTTAGGAGGCATCCTATACGGCCTCTTCGCTATAGGTGCAGTTCCGGGTATCAACTCAATAGCGAATTCTATGTCACGATCAGGTGGCATACCTGGCAACTCATCTGGAAACACATTCGGGTACTCGCGAACGATCGGAATGCTTTCCAATGTCACTTCTTCCACGTGATTCAGCATCGCTTTCCCTCTTGCAGGTTGGGCTGCTTCAACTTCAATGCGTGTACCATGTTCACTTGTCAACTGCACAATCCTCTCGGTGCATTGAATGACTCCATTATACTTGCTCAACCAGTCCATTCCAAGTATTATGTCTATTCCTTGGGAGTCCAATACTATGAGGTTTGCGAGAAAGTCTACCCCCCTTATTTTAATGCTTACTTTCGGACATACTATATTTGTCCTCATCTCTCCGCCAGGAGAACTTACTAGCATAGTTTGCTTCATATGAGATATAGGCAAATTGTACTTGGCAACATACTTTGATGAGATGAATGAATGAGATGCTCCTGAATCAAATAAAACAGTCGCGGGGTTGGAGTTGGCAAGAAAAATACCAATCACGACATCATCAGCTTGCTGGGCTTCCTCAGTAGAGACATGATTCACATTGCCACGAGCAAAATTCTGCTGTCCACGGTTGCCTTGTGGTGCTCCTCCATTTGGTCGCGGGTGATTTGGCCTTGGTGCATTGTTCATAGGTCCATAGTTTCTCTTGGGGCATTGACTTGCAAAGTGTCCTGGTTCTCCACACGCATAGCATGTCTTACCACCCATAGCATTGGGGAAGTTTGGGCGCAACTGGTTTTGAGCATTTGCCGCCATGTTAGGACGCGGCGCAGGTGGCACAGGATTGCGAGGCGCTTGCATGGCGGGGCGTTGCTGCGGTGGCTGATTTGGGCGGGGCGGATAAGCAGCACGGTATGCAGGAGCAGATGGGTTGTAGTGTGGTGCAGTAGGTGGTGCATAGCGGGGGCGAACATTGCTTCCTTGTTGCGGTCCATGATGTGACATCTTCCTCTTGTTGTCCTACTCCATCTTACGAATCTTGTTCTCAACCACAATAGCCTTGTCAACTAGCTTTTGGAAGTTTGGATAATCGGTATTGAGCAACTGGACTTGAATTTCATTGTTGAGACCCCTCATAAACAGATACTGCTTCCTACTATCAGTTTTGATGTCTTCTGGAGCATACCTTGATAATTGAGTGAATTTGTTGAGATACTCACGCTCATCCTTCCTTGCCTGAGATTTTCAAAATCTTGTCTTCTCAGCATCATAACTCCTTCAGGTACATAGTGGGAACGGAAACTCTGCTTAAACTCAGCCCAAGTGATTGCCTCCTGATTATCATGAGCGTTGCAAAGAGCTTCCCACCAGTCGGCGGCTGCTCCAACTAGCTGATGTGATGCAAAGAGAACCTTCTCCCTATCAGTGCACTGGACAATAGCAAGTTTCTTCTCAACGGACTTCAGCCAATCATCAGCTTCCATTGGGTCTGTGGCTTGTGCAAAGGTAGGCGGTCTGGTCCTCATGAACTCTCCCAAACGGTTGTGATGTGGCGGGGGTGGCGGTGGAGGCAGGTGGGGCTGATTGTTGTTGCCAGCTTGCAGCTGTCCCATGGTCTGTATCATGGTCTGCATGAGCTGGTTCTGCATAGCTAACAGTTGTTCAATATTGATGGCTCCATGAGCATGTCCCTGGTTGTTCTGAGGTACTTCATTGCGCTCCTCCTCCTCGTTGGCATCCCTTTGGTTACGAGTTCTCACCATCTGTTGGCGAAAGAAAGTGGGGACAGAAGGATTTAGAATTTGGAAAGAAACGTCCCAACTATATGCATCAAGGTATGTGACACTAAATAATCCTTTATTAATATATACCTATATTATGAGGATGTGGACAATTGCCGAAGCATCCCACAACTCTCTACTAAGCACACAAGCACTCAAACAAGCACCAAACAGAATTGACAAAAATCCTAAAAGAAGTAACACAACTCAAGGTCACACAAGTATATCTACATCGCTCTTATTTAACTAATGGGGGTGTGCCTATCCTTGAGTCGTGGCATAGGTCGAGGACTACTCGTCGTCGAGAGGGAACTCATCCGGGTCCTCGTCGTCGTCGTCGTCGTCGTCGGGGTCCTCGGGGTCCTGGGGGTCCTGGGGTGGTGAGGCAGCAGGCCGCGGTGGTGCGGTAGACGCCACACTGGAAGGCTCCTCGTCAGAGGACTCCTTAGAAGACGACTCACGCTGACTGTTGCGACGGTCTGGAGAGTCTGGGGTCCACATCGGGGTGTCGGACGCGTAGTCGTCCGGGTCCTCGTCGGTGATCCGACGATACCTCCTGATTATCGCCTCGTGGCGCTGGGCGAGGTCACGTCCATCCTGAATCTCCTGCTGCGCCCTCTGAAGTCGGGCACTGAGCTGGGCCACGTCGTCAATAGTCTGACGAGACTGCGGGAGGTCCAGGGGTCCCTCCACGTTCCTGGAGACGAAGCGCGCAGTGCCACTAGGACGCTGCGGGACGAAGGCGTGCACCGTGTCCTCCAGACGGAAACGGCGGGCGTGGCTCTAAAAAGTGGCTGCTTCCCAGCTAGCATCCTGCTCCGTAGATCGGCGTGAGCTCCTCCAAGCAGGACTGCTGTGGGTCTTCACCAACTCGTCACCGTAGTAGATATAGATCTTGCAGCTCCACTCCTTCCTGCCGGGGCTCTGCACTCCAGTGGTGTGGTAGGAGAGCGAGAGGCTGTGGTGGCGGTAGCCAGCCTCACGGAGTAGGGCACGGAGATGGTGTCGCAGTTGTCATGCGGCTCTGCCGTCAGAACGGATCACCACGGGGTGACGGGGGTTGACGGCCGGAGAGCGACTGGCCAACCTACGCGGGGGCACAAGTCCACCGGTCGACTTACGGGGGGTTGTCTTGGTGCGGGCCATCTACAGAAAACAAGAATACATTAGAGGAAAAAGAAATAACCAAATACAAATCTGAAAATTTCAGCAGCTAAAACGGCGGAAAAAGAGCGGTGCAGCGGTTCCAAAAGAACGAAAAATAAAGAGAAAAAATACAGCAACCAACACAATAATTTTACCCACACATAACAGCAGCAAAACACACCTTTTTCGCGAAAATTTACACAGCAAAACAGCAGCACTTAATATTGCTCACTTCCGAAAATTTTTCTCAAAAACGCAGCAGCGATCAGTACTTTTTGCGGCTGAAAATAAGGGAAACAAAACAGCAGCAAAAATTTTCGAAAATAGCATATTAGAAGAGTGTTCCTAAGTGCTCTAGAGTGTCCATTCTACCTAGGCTTGCATCCTACGGTCAATGCGGCTCTGATACCAATTTGTGACACCCGGTTCTGAATATGAACCAAGCGTAACGCATATGTGTGCCCAGGAAGTTCATCACACATATACGGTTGCATCACAAACGATATACATAATTTAACCATGTCTTAACTAATAAATAAGTACTTTATTACAATAATCCAATAGTTCACGAATAATAAAACTCTAAATAATTGCAGCGGAAAATAAACTAAACAGCACGACTCCAATCCACAGGCAATTGACGGCGGTACGCAACCTAGTACTCCACGTGATCCTCAGGGTACTCCCAATTGTCTCCAGTAGCTGTTGGGGGGGGGGGGGGTTGCAAGGGTGAGTACATGTCGTACTCAGCAAGTGTGGAAAGTATGACATGTGGCTTATTCAAATGACGAGAGTAATAATGGCTAAGTGCTGGAAAGTACAGTAAAACATTTGAAAAGCATTATACTATGTCTATGTGAAACAATCCCATCATATTAACAAAATATAAACCATATCCAATTAGTACCAACATCACCATTATCCATGTCCAATTACCATAACTCAATTTCATATCCATGACCATAATCCATAAACCATACCCATTACCAAACCATAACCATAAACCAACCATAACCATTAACCAACCATAACCATCCCAAATCCCAATTCCAACTCTAATCATGTAGGTCATCCAGGCGCTCATAACCGGGAGCACGGCTATCATGATAGTTTTAAACACTCTGCAGAGGTTGTACCACTTTACCCACATGTTTGTGATTTTATCACCTTTCGATGACTAAGAAACCTCCATTGTGCCATCTCACATTTCTGTAGGTGTGTGGCCAAGAGATCACAAAATAGCCATTCAAAAGGGACTACTAGTATGTACGGGCCCACTAAGGTTTCACTGGCAGGCTTGAATCTCTATTCTCCCACCCACGGGCCCCCTCGTGTGCCATGCGGATCCTAGGGCAGTCCTCCTCGACTCCCATTCCCCACACCATCCAATGGTCCATACAATACTAGCAGCGCTCCTAATTATTCAGCTACGCCGCACCCATACTTGGCCTTGTGGTGGCACTGTTGACCTGGCATATTCTCGCATGAACCGGTCCTTAGATCTAAGGCAAGCAAACCACCATAACATCCAACCCATCCACATAACCATGCTTGCTTAGATCACCCATCATATTGACCAGTTCACATTAACCAGAATATCATTGATGCATAATTAAATGTGTAGTGTTGTTTGCCATCCCAATTAATTAAGCGAAGCAAAAAGGTAAAAACCCTTCCCGACTCTCTACCATAAATTCTAGGTGACAAGGGTGGTCAAACAAAACTAGTAAACTTCCTATCATAGGATTCCCATCAATTTGACACAAGCATGCAAGTTCGCAAACAAAACATTTATTTTAAAACAGGATCAATATGCTTCAAGGACACTTGCCTTGCTCCGGCGGATGGGGTTGCTCAAGCGCTTCGAAGTCTTGGTTCTGGAAATCCTCGTATGCGGCCTCTTGAGCACGTTCCTCTACGCGTGATCATACATACAAGAAAACATATATACTCAACATAATGCACACAAAATAATCAACATGCAATGACATGCATGCATGCACAGTTTAATAATTAATTTACTACGGTCGTTTATTAATTAGATGCGACTAGTTCATACGTGTTCATATGAGTTTACGGGGGTTTTAGGGAGAATTAATGCTGCTGAAAATAAAAAGATGACACAACGACGATCAAACTACATCTATTAGGTTCAATACGGTCGTTAAAATTCGCATCGGGAACATGGCCTACCGTAGATGCGATGGCTTCGATGATCGCGGGACGAATGCGATGCGTAGACGAAGTAGATGCGTTCTCCGGCGGCACGACGACGGCGACGCGGTGGCGACGACGGTCTCCGGCGAACGGTGGGGCCCTCCTCTTTTTCTTCCTATTCTTCCCCTTCTTTTTCCCTGGCGGCGCAGCCTTCTGGACCCTTTTTTGCTTCTGTTCCAGCGGCTTCCGGCGGTTTTTCTTCTCTGCTGGCGGCTGTTGGATCGTGGAAAAAAAAAGCCTAGGGCTTCGGTCCTTTTATAGGGGCGTGGCTCGGGTACGGCATCGGTACCGACTCGGTACGGGGCGAGAATCGCGGCAGGGGAGTCGGACGCGGGAGGGAGTCGTATCCGGGCGGGAGAATCGGGGCGGGGCGGGAGGCCGCGGAGGCCACGCGGTGGCGGGACCTAGGGCGCGTACGGCGCGGGAACGGGGCCGGCGCAGCACCCGGTGCCGTGTCGGCCGGGGCCAGGCGGCTGCGGGGCCCAGCGCGGGCGGGAGCGCGCGTCGCGTCGGTCGGGCGGGGCGTTCTGCGATCGCGTGGGGGTGGGGTCCGGGGCGGCAGACGGCGGGTTCGGCGTGGGGGCGGGAGGCGGGCGGCCGAGCCGGGGCGTTCGGCGGAGGTGGGGCCCGGCTGCGGGCGCGTGGCGGCGGGGCCAGCGCGGGAGTTGGCCGCGGGGTGCGTGGCCGGCTGGGCCGTTTGGCTTGGCCGGCGGGTTGCCCATTTTTTTTTCTTTTCCTTTTTTTAGTATTAGTATTATTTTATAATTTATATTAATTTATTTTACCCCTTTTTTTATACTTTTTTTATATAACTTATTATATATATTATATATATATTATTCATGTTATATATTTATTATTCATTATTATTATAATGTATATTATTAATATTAATATTTTATTTATTTTCATATATTGTTATATATATTATTTATATATATACTTATATATATTTTTATTATTATTTTTATACTTATTCCTTATTACAAGTTTTAGGCTATAACTATTATTTTCTTTTTCTTCTTTTTGCTACACATATTTGTAGATGCATGTTTTATTATTTTTCTTTTATTCTACTAGTGTTTAATGCATGACCATGTATGCAATGCATGATGCAAAAATTTAGGGTGTTACAGGCCCCCTTTGGCAAAGCTTCACGGAGCTGATTCTCAGGCAGAATCAGGGATGCTATGCCAAACACTGTTTTTTAGAAGAAGTGATTCTTGGTTGATTCTATGAAGTGATTCTCTGAAATGAACTAAGGTGTTGGAAGCTAGAAAAAAGGAGCTTCTCCCGATTCTGTGAAGTGATTCTCTATCCTGATTCTAAGAGTTTATTCTAGCGAATCATAGAGAATTATTTTCAGCTACATAATCAGTTCACCAGAGAATCAGAAGTGAACCCAGAGAATCAACTTTGTGGAGTTGTGCCAAAGGGGTCCCTAATGTATGAGTTTCACTCAAATTTTCGGTGAATTTCAAATGATGTTTGGATTTAAGTTCCTCAAATGATGCACTCAATCACTCCTATGTGGGAAGTGGTATTTGTTCCTCACCGAGGCAATGCGTTTCTTGTCCTACATCTAAATAAGACTTGTATGCGGAGCTTGGTAGGGATCAAGAGTAAGCATATTTGCAGCACATATATTGCTAAGTCAAAAGAGTAAGCCTTAGGAGAAAGCAAATCCTACTTTTGATCAAGATTTGTGCAAGTGTGATGGAATATTAGTGGAGTGGGAATATGAAGATGACTCATTTGTATGCACTCTCTTTTTGTGAGGATGAAACATGGCTATTTATTCTTCCTTTTTTTTCTTTTTTTCAAGCTCTTGTAAATGAGCATGCATTTTCTTTTTCTTGTAGCCATATCTTCTACTCCCCTTTTCAAATAATTTTGAGAGAGTATTATGCATGAAAATCAAGGAGTATTTTTTGGTGGTGGAATGCTATGATAGAATTTTGCTAACTTCTAGTGTAGAAGTTTAGCATGTGCTCGTGCAATCTTGATCTTAAAAGTACGAAAAGATTCTCAAATAGGTCTATACTAGTTTTACCAAGCTCAATGTGAAGGCAAATAGCATATACATAAGGTTTATCTAATTCAAATCATCATATGGCTTTGGTAGGAATTTCTATCAAATGAGGAACTGCCATTTTAAATGTTCTCCGTGAAATCAAGTTTCACTTTCAAATAGAGTATTATAAGCTCTCGTCACTATATCATATCCCACAACAACCTAGAATTGGACTTCTCTTTTGCTACCCACAATTTCCAAGTTTCAGGCAAGAATATTCTATGCATATAAACCCAATACTTGGAGAATACTAAGTTATATGCAATGGACCAGAGAAAATAAAGCAGAGCAACTATTCATCATTTCAACTTATGCAAAGTAAAAATATTCTTACCGCTCATCCTTTATTTCTTAACCTCTCATCACTATACTACGTTATTATATTTTTTTTTGAAAAAAATGCAAATGTGGTGGAAAGGAAGAAATAAAATAAAGGAATGCAAATGGGGTGTGATACAAGTTACATCAAGCGGGGGTCCTCCCCCAAGCTTGTTCTTGGTCAAGGTCCGTGATAGGGGTTGAAACTCTAACGAGAATGTAGGCCATGAGCTTGGTCTAACCTTGTTGCAGCATGGCTTTGGCATTGAATGGTTTAGTGTTGATGTTGGGTTGCCTTACATGGGTTCCATGAGTAGTGTGCTCGAGGAGGGTGTTGTCGATGTCGATCATCCACATCTCAAGGGTTCCATAGGTTGGATGTACCTTGTTATTCCTTGCCTAAGGTAATGATAACCTTTAGCTGCAAGGGAATGACGTGTACTCAACATGGTTGAGTTTGTTCCGTCATTCTTTGGCTAAGGTCTGTCATACCTTCTTTACATAAAGGAATAACTTATACCTCTCATGCATTAGGTGTGATCCGTCATTCTTGGCTAAGTTAATGATAACCTTTTGCCACAGAGGAGTGACTTGTACCCAACATGTGTTGAGTATGATTCGTTATTCCTTGGGTAAGGTACAACATACCTACAACCACAAAGGGATGACGTGCACTCAACATGAGTTGAGTGTGATCCATTGTTCCTTGGCTAAGGTATAAAATATCTTCTAGCCACATAGGAACAACTTGCACCCGATATACATTGGATGTGATCTTGTCATTCCTTGGTTAAGGTGCATCATACCTTTTAGCCACAAATGAATAACTTGCACCAAATGATGGTGGCAATTCCATTGAGCTTAAATGAGTGCCTAGAATAGTTTAGGGCATAATTCTCTTACATATTCATAACAGCCCATTGGTTACTCATAGAGGATTTTCATGTCAAATCTGCGGCCTAGTATCATTATCATTGACCTTCGAGCTTAATTTCCGATAGGTAGAAACTATCCTAATTTACTCCTTGGACAAGAGATGTTAAAATAGAATCCTCTTAGGATTTCCAACAATCGGATCTTTGAATATGATACCTGGTTCCGAAAATGAACCAAGTGAATGCATATGTGTGCCCAAGATGTTCATCTCACATACACGAGTGCATCACAAATGATATTTAGATAAAACTATGTCTCGAATAATAAATAGTACCTTATTACAATATCCAAATAGTCTCAAATACAAGCTCTAATAATACTGCAGTGGAAAACTCACCACTAGTAGACTCCATCACCACAGGCGATTCGACTGTAACACGCACACCTAGTACTCCTCGTAGTCCTCCGAATACTTCAAATTATCTTTTGATACTGAATTAATATAGAAATAGCAAGAGTGAGCACATGTTGTACTCAGCAAGTGTGGGAGAGTATGACATGTAGCTAAAAACAAGGACGATAATAAATGACTAATTGCATAAAAGTACATTTCATAAAAATGTAAAAGCAACCTCAAATGTCTATGTTCGTTTAATTCCCATCATATCCCAAGTAATTATTATAATCCATTTCCAACATCTTCATTTACCATCATAATTCATTTATAACCAGCAAACAATTAGTATCATAATCATATGCCAATTTCATCTCTTCTCATAACCGACCAACCCATATGACATATCCAATCCCATACCGAACCATCCCAAAACCTAAGTCCAATTCTCTCGGAGTGCTCATAATCGGAAGCACGGCTATCATGATAGTTTTTAACACTCTGCAAATGTTGCTCCACTTTACCCACAAGTTCGTGATTTCATCACCCGTCGGTGACTAAAGTAAACCTCTATTATGTCAAATACACTACCATAGGTGTATGGCCAAGAGATCACAAAATAGCCTTTATCAAGTGACTACCAGCATGTACGGACCCACTGAGGTTTCATCAGAGGTGATGTCTCCAACTTAGCACATTCATCCAAGGGCCCCCTCTTGTGTCATTCAGATCTCAGGACAGTCTGGCCACTAATACAAACCCAAGTGACTCCCATTCCCAGAGCCTTTCATATGATCCGGATGATACTGATAATACACAAATTAATCAGCTAAGCTGCAGTCATACTTGGCCTTGTGGTGACACTGATGTCCTGGCTTATTCTCACATGAACCGGTCCTTAGATCTAAGGCAAGCAAAACCACCATACATCCAACACAGTCCACATAACCATGCCTGCTTAGATCACCCAAGTCCCATATTACCCAAATGATTCACCATTGTCCATCATTATTAATTCACATAATTCAAGTGTTCACTAGTTCATAATTAAGCCATTTGATTATCTCCAATCCCAATTAAGTTAAGCGGAGCAAAAACTAGAAACTACCCTTTCCAACTCTCTACAATATATTCCAAGCAACAAGGATGGTCATACAAGTCTAGTACACACCTATCATGAGTTCTCCACCAATTTTGACACAAGCATGCAATTTTGCAACCAAAACATTTAAAAACAGGATCAAAATGGTCAAGGACACTTACCTTTATATTCCGAAACCCGATGATCAATCAAATCAAAGTCGTGCACATAAAAATCCTCGGATATTGGCTTTTCGATCGCTCTCTCTTGAACGAACCGTCTACTCGCAATCAAGCACATATACATACCAACAACAATGCAATCAATATAATGCACATATATTAATCAATATGCCATGATGTGTATGCATGAGGTAATTATGTTGTAATACATGCAATTAATTCACTACTACTGTTTACTAATTAGGTCCAACTAGTTCTCAAGTGCTTATGTGAGTTTTGAGTCAATTATAGTGGTTTTTGTGACAATTAGGTGTCGCTAAAATTTTAATACCGGACTAGTCTGCAGGAGGCCGAACAATTCCGTTCGGGCACAGAGAGTTGATCGGACAAGTCCACACAAATCTGGATTAGTGTCGCAGGACCGGACTAGTCTGTAGCGGTACATCAAGGCACAATAAAATAAGTTTGGATGTGATGTGGTTCGAGTGGTAGATTAATTTTCGTTGTAAAATCTGAATTGTAAAACCTACCAGTTGCGTCGCTAGTCTCGACGGTCGTGGAACAGCGGCATGGTATGTGGTTCCATCGTTTAGATTCTGTTGATAAAGAAGATGATGGTGTGGCGTCGATGAAGAAAACGACGGCGATGTAGCGACTCCATCGAAGATTAGCGGTATGATGTAGATGAAGAAGACGGTGATGAGACGTTGACGAAGAAGACGATAGCACGTAACAATCTCCCGCGAAGAACGGCGATGTCCCGATGATCTTCGGCAGAAACAGCGGCTCCTTCTTTTCTGCCTTCCTTCACCTCTTCTCTTCTCCTTCTCTTCTTCATGGCGTTGGTTCTGGTCATGACAGCAGCAAGCACTAGGGTTTTTTTTCTCTGGCGGCTGTTACATGGGCAATAACAGGGGCTACAGGCGGTGGCTTGGTTCTACGAGGGCGGAGCTCACGGTAGAATAAAACAGGGACACCGGTCCTTTTTATAGGAGCGGCAGGGGTACCCAGCAGCAGCCACGGGAAAAATCCCGAGTGCGTAGCAACTCGGACTCGGTTGCAAGTCTTGGGTAGGTGGTCACGATAGTTTTTTTTTTTCTTTTATTTTTTTATTTTTTTTCTGTTTGTGCTGCCAGCACTGCACGGCAAAGGCCAGCATGGTGGACTTTTTTTTTTATATTCTTTTGCATAGCGGTGACCAGGGCTGTGCGGCCATTGCTGGCCACGGTTGACTTTCTTCTTCCTTGCCTATTTATTTTGTATTCTATATTTTTTATACATATATTTTTTTCTTCCTTTACCATATTAAATGATTATTATATATTCCTTCTATATTACATCATTCTCTCATTATTTTTCTTTCGCGTGTGGCAAGGTTATTTGTGCGATCAGTGATATGTTCAGCGGTTGACTTTTTATTTATTATTTATATCTAGTGTGGAGAAATGTTAAAATGCGTCAAACCTTAGAGTACTGAACAAAACCGCATAGGAACGGACTAGTTCGTTGTGGTACAGAGAGGTACATCAGACAAGTCCATTTAATACCGGACAAGTTCGTTCTGGTAAAGAAAGGTACACCAGACAAGTCCGCTAATTTACAGTGGGTTGGTCCGGATTAGGTTTTGTGTTTTTCGGACAAGTCCGAAGTGTTCCAGTAACATTTGTCGGACTAGTCCGTTGTTGTAACAGACAAGTCCGGGACGCCAAAAATTTGATTAAGTCGTCTGTGCATACCGGACTAGTCCGGGATTGGTCTGGATAAGTCTGTTATAGTCCAGAGAGGGTATTCGAACTAGTTCGTTATTTTCCAGACTAATCTGGTGCTTGGTTCAATTTTACTTGCATCTTTATTTCTAACTCTTTTACGTTTGTTTCTTTTCATCCTACTTAATTCTTTTGCATGAATTCATCATATTATTGAAATATTATATATAAATATATATCCTATTTTCCTTTATTTCTTTTATCTCATATTCGTTATGACAAATAAATTACTTTTAACATATTTATTCTAGTAATAAATTTTCAATACTTGACGATGAATGCAAAATGCAAGATGAGATGCATATATTTTATATTTTTCTTTATAAAAACAATTTCTTCCTATTATTAATTTTAAACTCCTGTTTAAATCTTTAATTTACAAAAACTCGAAAATCAGGGTGTCATAATTCTACCCCCTTAAAATGAATCTCGCTCTCAAGATTTAGATGGATTGGAGAAGAGGTTTAGAAGTAAAATTCTAAATTCCCTTTTATTATTTGAATTAGTCAAGTTTGAAAATTTCGGGATGTTACATTGAATGTCTGCATAGTAATATTACTCCTGCAAACTTCCCCTCTATAACAAAGAGGCAAGGTTAGCTCCTAATACTTGTATAAATGAATTTTTGGGTTAGGTAACCGAATCTTCATTTGTACGTACGGGGAAGAACAAAATCAAAGATGCAATTGGTCCAATTTCAAGTGTATCCATGAACAATGTATGAATCATTGATAGGAGTGGGACTTTATGGATAAATCAATTTGCACATTTTCTAAAGCTCCTACACATAGCAATGCAAGTGATATAAATACACTATATGGATCACTTCATCTTGTAAAATTTCTAACTATCGTAACTTTTTACAAGAGCAAAAATTTATCATGTGGATTATGACAAACAAGATTCTCAATTCTATCCTCCTAAATATTTTTAGTTTCTTGCCTAGGAATTTGAATTTTAGTGATCCATGTATGAATGAATTTCAAATCAAAATTATGGACATCACTATGCCTAGGTTGCTACATACCAGTTCAACCACTAAGTCATTTCATAAGCATTATTGTTGGCATTTCTTATGTAACAGATCATCTCTCGAAAGAGATGTGGTTCCCAAGCGCACAGACACTGTTGTGTAGCATTTCACCCAAGAGTATTCCCAAGAGTATCGTATTTATCCTAAAGGAAGGCAATGGAGTAAAGTAAACACTACTCTTATAATCAAGTTATGGGATACTAATCAATTATTAAGATAGGGGTAAGTTGATAATATATGAGTAGTGTGACACATACCTAAGCTATCTATTTTAAAGGCTAGATGGGTCCAAATGGAGGTTAGACAAAGAGTTGGGAGTTGCTCCTACAATGCTTCTAATATACGTATACATAGCCTAGGTTAGATACTAGTGAGCTTATCAATGGAGAATGCTTATGCTAAGTTGTTCAACACATCGGGGACGGGTTTATCCCTAGCAATACTAAGATGATTCATGCCAAGAGCCTATGACATAGCCAAACGTGGAGGATTACAAAGGATAGATAGGGTTATCACCACCTACTGCCTACCTCTTCAATCTGTGGGTCTACGAGATATTCAATGCTACTTAACTATCCTAGCACCATGCTAACATATTAAGTAAATACTTTAGGAGCCCGGGCACAAGCCCTCCTAAGGCAGTGAAATAAATTATCATTGAACCAATGTTGATACATAGCACAAGTGATTCATATTAACATGATCATATCATAACTAATTAGACTATAGTGGAGGTTTGTAGTGTTTATGATGATAGATCAACAGTGATATGGCATAATCATAATCAAACAAGAAATGCTTCATCCAAGTATATCAATAAAAGAAGATCAAAGATAATATCTTTATTATGCATAAAGTCACAAATATAAGAAAAGATATATGAGTCATACCTTTTCCAACTTGGACTTGGGACTAGACACTCTCCTCTATACAGTCTAACTCCACTAAGGACTAAGAGAACTAGTGTATATAATAGAATGATGCTCAGGTGGTGTGTGTTGAAGTGAGGAGTGAGGGGTCCTATTTATAGGTGGAGAAGGGTCGATTCCCGCCACCAAAAGCGCGCGAATCAGTCACCTCTGACTTCTTCAAGCGGGAGGAGCTAACACATGGAAGCTGGCCGAGTTTGGCACCAGGACCAAGTCGGCCGACTAGGGGGATCGACCGACCTGGTCTTTGCACTATTTCGCGTGTGCTTTCTCCAGGTCACTGCCAGGTGGGTTCCATCACATGATATGGGTGCTACACAGTTGGATGTCCTCGAATACTTCTTTTTGTAGGCCATTTGATCTATGTGGTGCCACATGTCAGTGCTCATTGGCTGTGATGATAGTTTATAGGATCTACTCCCTTGTTTCACTTAAATTCTGTATAAAATACCTGCATGCACCAATTTCTCCATGTACAAGTGGAAACAGGTTAAAAGAAAGGTGATGTGTGCAATAAATGATATTTCTGTCACATAATTGAGTTATATTGACATGTGAAATTGGTATATAACAATTGTCAACAAACTCCCCCAAGCTTATCCTTTGCTCGTCCCGAGAAAAGTCAAGACTTTAGGTTGATGACCAGGAGTTGTTATAATGTTCTTTTTTTTAAAGTACCATGTGCACAAAAAAATACTCTACCTAGTATTGCAAAAATTGGCTTGGTACTTCACCCATCTTAAGTCATTATGGGACTTATGCCATCTCCTATTCATGGGTGGTTGAAAGATAGAACAGCAAATGGAGTACATATACCTTAAAAATCAAGTTCCACTCAAATTCTAGAGAGTTCAATTTAGTTTACAAGTACCTCAGTTTGATTCTCTCAATCTCTCCTTTATGTGTAGTGGAAATATGTCATCACACAGGCATTACGCCTAAATTCATCCTACCACTAAATAATGCTTATATGTGGAGCTTGATAGGGAATATAGCAGTGTTATCCTAAACAGCTTAAACGGCCCATTTAAATGCATTTAAACGCTAAATAGAGGACAATTGCACAATTTAGCCCCTAAAAGCTGGATTAAATGGTTGACCGTTTAAACAGGTCAATGCCCGTTTAAACGGGCTAAATGGGCTAAACAGAATGGATTTTAAACGTGTTTGGAACCGTTTAGGCAAAGTGAACTTACAATTCTAAGTCAGATGCGGGTTTCAAATTAATATCACCAAATTGATTAAAATCAATACATTTTCTAAGGTTCACTTAAACATATCTGAAGTAATATTACTTGTGTTTCAAAAAATATAAAAAAACAATCATTAGCTGCGGAAGGTCAAAATATTTGTTTAGGTTACTACATGCACTATTTTTCAGTCTCAATATTATTATTTGGTGGTGTGGTATTGTGATTGTCTCTTTAATTTTTATATGATGTTGAAGTTAAATTGATTTCTATTTCCAAACACGAGTTTGAACTTAATTTGAACATCTATTGTAGAGCAGGGCAGTAAAAATATTTTTCCTTGTTGCTACAGTACACACCGTTTAATCTATTTAAACACCAATTAAATGTCGTTTAAACCTTCTGAACGGTAAATAGAGCTTCACCGACTCTCTACCGTTAACTGTTTAAGATAACACTAGAATATAGTAGGCATATTTGCAACACATAATATTGCTAAGTCAAAAAAGGAAGCCTTAGGAGAAATCAATTCAAAACTATTTGATTCAAGACTTGTGCATGTGTGATGGAATGGAGGTGGATGTGGGTATTAGAGATGACTCCTTTTTGAGTGGAATCTCTTATTTTGCAGGGATGAAACATGCCTACTTTTCTTTTTCTTTCTTTCATTTTTTTCTCTTTTTTTCTCATGCTTATGATGTAAGCATGCATTTTTTGTAGCCATGTCTTCTACTCCCTTTTTATGCAATAAATTAGGAGAGGGTACTAAGCATGAATGGTATGGAGTTTCTCTTTTTATTGTGGAATGGTGGTATGTTGGGAATTTGCTTACTTCTAGTATAGAAGTATAGCATGTGCAAGTGAAGTCTTGAATTTAAAAAGTAATTAATGAAATCTCACATAGGTGTATACTAGTATGATAAAGCTCAATACGAAGACAAATAGCATATACATAAGGTCTATCAATGTAATGTATCATATGGCTTTGGTAGGTATCTCCAATCAAATGAGAGTAACTTAAATCTTTTTAGAATTTTTCTGGAAATCTAAGTTTCACTTTCAAACTTGGAATAGTAGCCCTATCACTATATCATATCTCACAACAACTTAGAATTGGATTAAGATTTTGCTACCCACAATTTCTAAATCAAGGCAAAAATAATTCTAGCCAATTAAAGCAATATTTTGGAGAGTAGTAAGTTGTAAACTAGGGACTTAGGAAAATTAAAAAGAGCAATTATTCATCATTTCATCTATGTGAATTACACACCATTCTTACCGCGCATCTTTTATTTTATTTTGAAAGCAAATCCACTCTACTTATTTTTAAGTGTTTTTTTATATAGACAAGGTGGATGATGAGTGAATTGAAAATAAATATGCAAAGGGTGTGATACAAGTTACCTCAGGTGGGGGTCCTCCCCCAAGCTTGTTCTTGTTCACGGTCCGCGTTAGGGGTTGAAACCCTATCGATGGATGTAGGCCATGAGGTTGGCCTAACCTTGTTGCAGCATGGCTTTGACACTGGAGGGGTTGATTGTCGATGTTGGATTGCCTTCCATGGGTCTCATGAGTGTGGTTGAGGAGAGTATTGTCGATGTCGCTCATCCACACTTCAAGGTTTCCATAGGTTGGATGTACCTTGTTATTCCTTGGCTATGGCAGTGATAACCGTTAGCACAAAGGCATGACGTGCACACAACATGCGTTGAGTGTGTTCTGTCATTCTTTGACTAAGGTGTATCATACTGAAAGTCGCCTAGAGGGGGGTAAATAGGCAATATGATCTGAAATTGCTTAATCAAACGAGATTAAATTCTTGAGGTCAAACTTGTTCGCTCAGCACGGGGTGAAAACCTAAAAATTTGATTTCTACAAGCTATTTGCAGAATTTAGGTTGATGAAAGTTAGATGCAATGTCTAGCAACCTAATACAACTTGGATTAACAAATGTAAACAATTAGGTTGCAAAATTTCAATGAAGAATGCTTCAAAGAATGACATGAACCCTAAAAGCAATTCTAGTGATTACAAAAGTAAAGTGACAAGAGATACATGATTTATCCCATGGTTCAGCTCCACAAAGAGTCCTACATCCACGTGGAGAAGTCCACACAAGGACCGGGTCTCACTTGAACCTTTTTTTACAAAGCCACCACAATGGCCGGCGTGGTTTCCAATATATCAAAGGGGTAATCACCAAGTTTTTTGGGGTTGCTCCCAAGTTGAGGCTCCCACAAATGAATACAGCAAGGAGCACACAAATCTCAACTCACACAAGCCACAAAACACAGCACCAAGTGCAAGAGATCAAACTGAGAGCCAAAGCACGATGATCTTCCTTCACTCTCCTTCCCAAACTATAATCTCTTCAAGATTTGTTCTTAGAGGGCAAGTAGGACGAGTAGAAGGATTTGGAATGCCCAAGGACAGTTGTGGCAGCGCTAGGGTTCAAGACCGTTCAGATAGGAGTCAATGGTCCCCTTTTTATAGGGGTCCCGGCAACTAACCGTTGCCATCAACATAACCCTAGACTAGTTCGGCCCTGTACCATGGACTAGTCCGGCCTTTTGGGACCACCGACAATTCAACATCACTGATCGACAAAATAGGTGATGTCCTCGTGAAACGTTTGAATTTCAAACGGTCACTGGCAACACGGACTAGTCCGGCCCAAAACGGACTAGTCCGAAGTTGGGACACTTTATCTGGCTAAAAACAAACTTCTCCGAGAGAGCCCGGACTAATCCGGCCCCTGAGGCATACAAGTTCAGCCTCCCAGGACTTGGCTTCAGGATCTCTCACTAAGGTATAAACGGATTAGTCCGTACCACAATGTACAAGTACGAACTCGAACAGAACCATTTGGTCCATCCCAAAATGAACTACTCTGGGGGTCTGGACTAGTCCAGCCTCTGGGGCGGACAAGTTCGGCCTCCCAGGACTTAGCTCCACAGACACTCACCAAGGCAGAACGGACTAGTCTGTACCCATACGGACAAGTCCGAACTTCAACAGAGGCCTTTAGTTCGCTCCAAAACAGGCTACTTTGGCCATCTGGACTAGTCCGGTCTGATGCCTGGACAAGTCCGGTCCATGTTGATTTTTCTCTCTCTAAGGCTTCTTACTTTGGTATTTCTTTCAACTACCACTTTGAGCCCACTTTGATGATCTCAATGCATATGATACACACACCCTCACACTTGATATAGCTAGTCTAAACCCAACACAATAGAAACCCTAATTTCTATGCTTGAGTCTTCGATGCCCGTTTTAACCTTTTCCTTTTTGAGGGATTTTGTCTCATTTCAACCATCACACCTATGCTTAATATAAACTTAGCTCATTAGTCTCTTAATTATCATCATCAATCATCCAAAACCCACGGGGATGCCTAGATGCACTTTCAATCTCGCCCTTTTTGGTGATTGATGACAACACATTAAGCTTCAACAAAAAGATAATAATTAGTTTTCACAACATGTATGTGTATAAGTAACTCCCCCTCAATGTATGCATTAAGAATGAAGAAATTGAGAGAGTTATCATACATATACAAGTTATGGTGGGGTGCCTAAGTGATGTGTTCATAATTTGTGATAAGACAATGAATAACAATAACAACAATAACAACAACAACAACAACAACAACGACAACTAAGCCTTTGTCCCAAACAAGTTGGGGTCGGCTAGAAATGAAACCCAACAATTTTTGAAAAAGAAAGTAATATAAAATAAGATGAATAAAAAATACAAATAAAATAAGATTTTACATTTTATTTATTTTAGAAATGGATTAATAAGAAAGAAGATAAGGGTAACAAAATTTGAATAAACTAAGATTATGGCACATGAATTGCTAATTTCCATGCAGTCCTATCATGAGCCAAATCTCTAGGTATGTCCCACTCCTTTAAGTCTCGTTTCACCGCCTCCTGCCATGTCAACCTTGGTCGACCTCTGCCCCTCCTAAAATTTTCTCTACTCTTTATAATCCCACTGTTAATCGATGCTTCTGGAGGTCTCCGCTGGATATGCCCAAACCACCATAGTCGATGTTGGACTAGCTTCTCCTCAATTGGTGCCACCCCTACCCTATCACATATCACCTCGTTCCTAATTTTGTCTCTTCTTGTGTGACCGCACATCCACCGTAGCATGCGCATCTCCGCAACACTCATTTGTTGGACATGTTGCTTTTTAGTTGGTCAACATTCTGCTCCATACAGCATCGCAGGTCTGATCACCGTCCTATAGAATTTTCCTTTCAATTTTTGTGGAACTTTCTTATCACATAAGATTCCAGATGCTTCTCGCCACTTCATCCACCCGATCTTGATCCTGTGGCAAACATCTTCGTCAATATCATCATTGCTTTGTAACATTGATCCTAAATATCGAAATGTTTTCCTCCTAGGTACTACTTCTCCTTGTAAACTAACATTTTCATCCTCGCACCCGACATCACTAAAGTTGCATCTCATTTACTCGATCTTGGTTCTACTAAGTCTAAATCCCTTAGACTCTAAGGTTTGCCTCCATAGCTCCAATTTTCTATCAACACCATCCCTAGTTTCATCTACCAACACTACATCATTAGCAAAGAGCATACACCAAGGGATATCCCCTTGTATATCCTTCGATACCTCATCCATCACTAAGGAAAAGATGTATGGACTTAAGGCTGATCCTTGGTGTAGCCCTATTCTGATAGGAAAAGTATTGGTCTCACTATCTCTTACGCGCAAACTTATCACCACATTATTGTACATATCCTTGATAAGTTTAATGTACTTTGTTGGGACTTTGTGTTTATCTAGCGCTCACCACATGACTGGCCTTGGTACCTTATTGTATGCCTTCTCCAAGTCAATGAACACCATATGTAGATCCTTCTTTTGCTCCCTATACCTCTCCATAAGCTAACGGAGTAAGAAAATCGCCTCCATAGTGGACCTCTCAGGCATAAAACCAAACTGGTTTTTAGTGACATTGGTCAGTTTTCTTAAGCAGTGTTCAATCACTATCTCCCAGAGCTTCATAGTATGACTCATAACCTAAATTCCTCGGTAATTAGTAGAACTTTGAACATCTCCTTTATTTTTGAAGATGGGTACTAAAAAACTTTTTTGCCACTCTCTAGGCATTTTGTTTGACTAAAAAATGAGGTTGAATAGTTTAGTGAGCCATACTATTGCTACATCCCCCAGATATCTCCACACCTCAATGGGGACATCATCGGGGCCGAGGGTTTTTCCTCCTTTCATCCTTTTTAAGGCCTCTCTAACCTCAAACTCTTGTATCCTCCGCATGAATCGTCTGTTGGTGTCATCAAATGAGTCATACAACTCCAATCTAATGCTCTCATTCCCGTCATTGAATAGTACGTTGAAGTAGTCCTGCCATTTGTTCCTAATCTCTTCATCCTTCAATAGAATTCGATCTACTTCATCCTTAATGCATTTAACTTGGTTGAGATCCCTCACCTTCCTCTTGCGAAGTTTTGCCATCTTGTGTATATCCTTTTTGCCTTCTTTTGTCCCTAGCCTCGCATATAGCGCATCATAGGCTTGCCCCCTTATTTTACTCACAACACGTCTAGCATTTTTCTTAGCCTCTTTATACTTCGCCATGTTTATTGCGCTTCTCTCATGATGCCAGCTCTTATAAGACTCTTTCTTCTCCTTAATATCTTTTTGTACATCTTCATTCCACCACCAAGTGTCTTTATGTACAAGTTTATTACCTTTTGTCCACCCAAGCACCTCCCTAGCTGCCTTCCTAATGTAAGTCGCCATCTTCACCCACATACTATCCACATTTTCCTCTTCGCTCCAAGGACCTTCTGCGATCATCCTCCTTTTGAATGATTGCTACGCTTCATCCTTCAACTTCTACCACTTTGTTCTAGCGGTTTTAACACCTTTGTCTCGTGACACACGCCAGTGAAAACGAAAGTCGGCTACCACAAGTTTATGTTGTGGAACAACACATTCCTCAGGAATCACCTTACAATCTAAACATGCCCCCCTCTCCCTTCTCCTTGTGAGGATATAGTCGATTTGACTAGAACGTTGGGCACTAGTAAAGGTCACTAAGTGAGATAGCCTCTTCTAAAAGAGGGTGTTAGCTACCAATAGGTCATAGGCTACAGCAAAGTCTAGGATATCCTTACCCTCCTGGTTTCTATCGCCACACCCAAAACCTTCGTGTACCCCTTCATAACCTACGTTAGTTGTACCTACATGGCCATTGAGATCTCCTCCTATGAAGAGCTTCTCGGCTATCAGTACACTACTAACCATATCCTCCAAGTCCTCCCAAAATTGTCTCTTAGTGCTTATGTCAAGCCCAACCTGTGGGGCATAAGCACTAACGACATTCAAGATAAGGTCCCCCACAACTACCTTGACTAGGATAATCATATCCCCTCGTCTACAGACATCCACTACTCCATCCTTGAGGCTCTTATCTATTAGGATGCCCACGCCATTCCTAGTCCCAGTCGAGCCAGAATACCAAAGCTTGAAACTGGTATTCTCAACCTCTCTCGCCTTTTGACCTGCCCATCTAGTCTCTTGTACACAAAGGATATTTACACGCCTCCTAATTGCAACGTCCACTAACTCTCATAGCTTTCCCGTCAAGGATCCTACATTCCAACTACCCACCCAAAACCTAGTTTTCTCAGCTAGCTTCCTTACCCTTCGCATCCGTCAAGGAAGATGCAAAAACCCTTGCTCACTTAACACCAGATCCGGGCGATGATGTAGCGTGCCACTAAGGTGGTGGCGATCCGGCCCTCGCCCATTTAACACCACATCTGGGTTCTGATATGGCGCGCCACTAAGGCGGTGGCGACTCGGCCCTCGCCCACTTAACACCATACCCGGGTTCCGATATGGCGCGTCTCTAAGAGGGTTACACCCCAATGAATTTTCAATGGGTTTCATTTCCGTGAGAATGGCTAAGTATAGTTGCTGGCTCGCCAAGCCTATCATAACCCCTCCTCCTTTATCCGGGCTTGGGACCGGCTATGTCATTACAACATAGGCAGAGTGATAAACAAGTCTTTTAAAGCATCACATCATAATTAAGCATAGCAAGCATTTTAAAGTGCATGCAACCCATAATAGAGATTAAGTCTTACATATATTGAAATGTGAGTTTTAAAAACATAGTACAAGTCCATAGAGGATCAAAGGAGACAACGACTTTTAAAACTCTAAGTACCCCCTTCCAATCTCTCCCCCTTTGGCATCAAGACACTAAAAAGGAAAAGAGAGGAGGAGGGCCCTAAGATCTACTATTCATCATCATCGTCGTTGTCATTTTGTTGTTTCTCATTGTCGCTCTCCGTTGCATCCGGATCTTCGGCATGTTCATCATCGCCTTCTTCCTCGGAGGGTGCCACCGTGGAGGTTCTAACATCACCAAATTGAGTGAGTTATTTGGCGATGAACTCGGGGAACTTAGTCATCTCTCCATCGCTCAAGTTCCTCCTCTTAGACATGGGAACTTCGAGCTTGTCACACATCGTCTTGATATACTTCTCTTGGCAACGCTCCATGCGACGTTGTCGAACATCCACCTTCCGAGAAGAGGCAAAAATTTCCTTGAAGCACTTGAAGAAGCCACTTTCGGATTGTGATGGAGGAGGAGGAGGTGGAGAAGCCATGGGATGAGAGGATGTGGCAGGAGGATCCGCATTCTTCCTTCTTGGTGCAACGGGCTCTGGAGGAGGAATTTGAGGACGAAGTATCCTATGAGTGATGTCCTTGAAATTCAGTCTAGGCACCTTCTCGATCAAGAACATATTGTAAGATGCATAGCCACATGATCGATTGGTTGTGTGAAAGATGTTGAAGATGTCATCAAAGATATAGTCCACCAGATTTAATCGGACATCTCCATCAATAAGCACCATCAAATCTCTTAAATTTCCTTGAGTGATGCCCGCATCTTCATATTTGGGGACAATTGTCTTCCTGGGCACACGGTTGAGGACATTGTAAAAAGGCTTGATGTTCCGAATGGGTCCCGCCTCATAAACTGCATGACTTGGATACATGTAATCTAATACATCTCTATCAACTTCTTTGAGGATGGAAATGATAATGTCACTCTCAGGTTGACCTTCCAAGTCAAGAATTTGAGCAAACTCCCAATAAGAGATAGTGTATTGCTCTCCATGAGTCATCCAAGTGATTCTCTAATCTCCATCGGTGTGAAAGTAGACAGTTGAGTAGAATTGCAATATGACATCAACATTCCAATCATAGTTGAATGCCATGAGTTTCTTCAGTCCATGGCGCTCTATGGCTTCAATCACGGCATTGAATGCAGCATGATTATTTTGTGCCATGTAGTCCCAATCAATCCATTGAGCCTGTTACTGGAGTCTGTTTTGACATGTAGACGGTCTAGTAATAGTCACAATGGAACTCACACAAAAATCGAGGGTCGACGGTGCTCTTCTCACGTTGATACACATTGACCGTTCTTAGTCTTCTAGCCTTCTCAGCCCCTTTGCCTCTATAAATATTGGCGTCGATGGTGGCTTGGCGATTGGGGTTCGTTGCAGGTGAAGACATCCTCAGGAGGCCTATGGGTTGATAAGGTCCCTTCTTAGCCTTGCTTGCAGGCTTCTTAGCACTAGGAGCCTTCTTCTTGGGTGCCTCCTCAATTGGCGATTTGCCCTTGTCCTTGGACCTCCTACCTTCTTGAGTTCTTGATTTCTCCCCCATGGTCACAAGTCTCTTCTTTCATAGGGCTGTCTCGGTTGCAGCTGAGTTATGTGCCTCTCTTTGCTTTTTCTTTGCATTCCTTGCTTCAGTCATCGAGTCGAGATAAGTTATTGCAAGTTCTCGCTCCTCACAATCACGGCGACGAAACTCTTGCCTTGCTGCCTCACACTCAGGATCGAATAGAGGCGAATAGTTGGGGTCCGACATCGTCACTGAGAAGAGATGCACAAGTGAGTATATGAGTCCAAGGAAGTGGAACATTGTGTTAGAATTCACAAAATTGATCAAGGTTAGGGTTTTCATTGTGAGATCCAGACTTGTCCGCCGAAGGGCTAGACTAGTCCGCACGAGCTGAACTTGTCCACCCTACAGCCAGACTAGTCCGATTTACACAGTAAGAACCCTAATCTTGAGGGTTTGTGAAAAATCGACGGATCCGGCCACAATATTCTAGGTATAGGATCACATTGACATATAGAGCAACTTTTGTGAAGAGGTTTCTATCAAAAGACATAAAAGAATTGAATTTTGAAGGATTTAGGGCTAGGTCAAGAATACCTCTTCAAATCTTCAAAATGATGAAATGTGGATGAAGAATCAGCCTAGGATGCTTGGGGGCGAGTTCCCACGCACCTTGGGGCTTCAATCCACTGATTGGAATCGAGTTTTAGTGGAAAGAATCGAAAGTCGCCGATTTGAGGTGCGGTTTTCGCGTTTTGAGGAGAGAGAGGGCTTGAGTGGAAGTGAGGAGGTTGGAGTTCCCCTGGGGAGGTTAAGTCCCCAGGGGTCAAACTAGTCCGGTTGGGGACCTAGACTTGTCCGGACTATTTTTGTGTGCCGGACTTGTCCGGCCCGAGGGGCGGACTAGTGTGGTCCAAAGGATGAAAACACATATATATTGGGGTTTCACCGGAGATTTGATCCTTTTGGACTAGATTTTCACAAAAGATCTTTTCAAACATGGTCAGTAAGCAATCAACAACCAAACTACAACCATAATTTACAAAGATTCAATAAATTCAAATAGTTTTGTACAAAATTGAGGGGGGGGGGGAGTTTTTCACAAGCATGTATGAATTTTGAAGTAAATACAAGTAACATTCAGATGTGCAAGACCCAAGCCACATTTCGAGAATCTAAGATATTGAGCTCACTCCTAAGTTCACAAAATCTTCTCTCATCAAAAGGCTTGGTGAAGATATCGGCCAATTGTTTTTCGGTTCTCACATGGGAAATTGCTATGTCTCTCTTGATGGAGTGATCTTTCAAGAAATGGTGGCATATATTGATATGTTGGTCCTTGAGTGTTCAACTGGATTGTGGGCTATTTTGAGGGCACTCTCATTATCACATAGGAGAGGGATATGGCGCATGTTTATGCCATAGTCCCTAAAAGTTTGTCGCATCCAAAGAAGTTGTGCACAACAACTTCCGGCGGTGACATACTCCACTTCAATTGTGGAAAGAGCAATAGAGTTTTGTTTCTTTGAGGACAAAGACACTAGGGATCTACCAAGGAATTGACAAGTTCTGGGGGTGCTCTTTCTATCAACTTTGAACCCCGCATAGTCCACATCGGAATATACAATGAGATTAAACTTAGAGCCCTTGGGGTACCAAAGTCCTAGGCTTGGTGTGTGAACCAAATATCTAAGAATTATCTTAACGACAGTCAAATGACACACCTTAGGAGCAGCTTGGAATCGAGCACACATACAAACACTTAGCATTATATCGGGCCTAGATGCACATAAGTAAAGCAATGAACCTATCATGGAAAGATATACCTTTTGGACCACACTTGGACCATGTTCATTAAGGTCAAGGTGACCATTGATTCCCATTGGAGTCTTGATGGGTTTGGCTTTGTCCATGTCAAACTTCTTGAGTATATCTTGTGTGTACTTAGTTTGACTAATAAATATGCCTTCCTTAAGTTGCTTCACTTGGAAACATAGGAAGAAATTCAACTCCCCCATCATGGACATCTCAAACCTCTCGGAAGAAGTCTCTAAGGCACTCATACCAAACTTTAGGAGCTTGTTTGAGGCAATAGAGAACCTTACACAATTTGAAGACATGGTTTGGGTAGTCCTGATCTTCAAAGTCGGGGGTTGCTCCACATACACCTCGTCTTTGATTGGACCATTGAGGAATGAACTCTTGACATCCATTTGGTATAGCTTCAAATCATAGTGAGTAGCAAAGGAAAGTAATATATGAATTGATTCAAGCCTAGCTACGGGAGCAAAGGTTTCATCAAAATCCAAACCTTCAACTTGTGAGTACCCCTTGGCCACAAGTCGTGCTTTGTTCCTTGTAACCACTCCGTGATCATCTTGTTTGTTGTGGAACACCCACTTGGTGCCCACAACATTGGCATTAGGCATCTTCACTAGCTCCCATACTTGATTTCTTTCAAAATTGTTGAGCTCTTCTTGCATGGCCATCATCCAATCCAGATCTCGTAGTGCTTCTTCAACCTTGTGAGGCTCCAAAGAAGAAACAAAAGAGTAATGTTCACAAAAGTTTGCAACAAGAGATCGAGTAGTTACCCCCTTGGAGATGTCTTCAAGGATGTTGTCAACGGGATGGTCCCGTTGAACACTTTGATGCACTCTTGAGTGAGGTGCTTGAGGTTTGAATCTTCATCTTCCTCATTTTCTTTGTCTCCCCCTTGATTGATACCTCCATTTTCATCTTCTTGAAGCGCATCTTGAGGGTCTTGAGCTTGATTATTTGAGGAAGAGCTTGCTTTATATGTGGGATGATCACTTGAGTCTTGAGGTTGTTCTTGTGGTCGAATGTCTCCAACTGCCATCCTTTCTATCACCACTTGTGGAGCTTCTTCTTTATATAGCACATGACGTTCAACTTGCTCCACTTGGGAGCCATTAGTCTCATCGAACACTACGTCATGTGCTACTTTAACAATTCTGGAGGATTAGTTGAAGATACGATAGGCGTAAGTGTTTGAGTCATAACCAAGCAAGAAACCCTCATCTGACTTAGAAGCGAACTTCGAAGTCCTAGGCTTCTTGTTGAGAATATAGCATTTGCTCCCAAAAACAGAAAAATAGGAAATATTAGGCTTGTTATCGGTTAGGATTTCATAAGACGTCTTCTTCAATATGCAGTGGAGATACGATCGATTTATGGCATGACAAATGGTGTTAACCGCTTTCACCCAAAACTGGTCCGACGTATTGTATTCATAAAGCATGATTCTTGACATCTCAATGAGAGTTCTATTCTTCCTCTCGAATACCCCATTTTGTTGACGGGAGTAGGGGGCCGAGAACTCATGCTTGATGCCTTCTTCATTCAAAAACTCTTCAACTTGAGTGTTCTTGAATTTGGTGCAATTGTCACTCCTTATGGTCATGATACTTAAGGAGAACTCATTCTGAGCTCTCCTCAAGTATTTCCGGAGGACAACTTGAGTCTCACTTTTATCATGCAATAAGAACACCCAAGTGAAACGTGAAATATCATCAACAATTACAAGACCATATTTGTTACCACCGATGCTTATGTAGGCGATTGGACCAAAGAGATCCATGTGTAGAAGTTCCAAACATCTTGTTGTCATCATGATGTTCTTGGATGGATGTTGAGCTCCAACTTGCTTTCCGGCTTGGCATGCACTACATGGCCTATCCTTTTCAAACACAACATTCCTTAAACCACAGATGTGCTCGCTCTTAAGAAGTTTTTGCAAGTTCCTCATTCTGACATGGACTAGTCTTCTATGCCAAAGCCATCCCATGTTGGTTTTTGCAATTAAGCATGTATCAAGTTGGGATTTATCTGTGGAGAAATCCACAAGATAGAGCTTTCCCTTGAGTACACCCTTAAAAGCAATTGAACCATTGCTTCTTCTTGTGACGGTCACACCCTCATTAGTAAAAATACAAGTATAACCTTTGTCACATAGTTGTGATATGTACAAGAGGTTATAATCAAGGGAATCAACATGTAAAACATTGGAAAGAGTATGATTAGGGGATATAGTAATTTTACCGGTGCCAAGGATTTTCGCTTGGCTATTGTCACCAAAGTAGATCCCCTCACTTGGATCTTCATTTTCTTCATATTCCACAAACATCTTCCTCTCTCCGGTCATGTGATTTGTGCATCCACTATCAAGAACCCACTTGGTTCCACTAGAGGAGTATGCCTACAAAATAAAATTAAGCTTTGGCTTTAGGTAACCAAGCGGTGTTGGGTCCTTTGATGTTAGTCAAGAGGCACTTGGGCACCCACACACAAGGTTTTGGACTCCTGCGGTATGACCCAACATACCTAGCATAAGCCTTTCCAAACTTGTTTCTTAGCAAAACATATGAAGCATCAAAATCATGAAACAATGGATGAGGTTCCTTTTTAGGCATTTTATGAGATGTAGCAATGTTATTTCATTTGTCATTGTTATACGAACCTCCTTTGACAAAAACAATCAAGTCTTTGCCATTCTTAGGAGTTTTGGCGTTTTGCCTCTTCTCCCTAGAATAACCAAGACCATCCTTGACAAGGAGATGTCTTGTGTTGGTATATGCACTGCGTGCATATGCCATCTTCTGCTTGTCAAAAATGCCACCTTTTGGTGCTTGCTTGTTTTGTGCCACATTAAGCTCATCTTTATGTTTTAATATCAAGTTAGAACACTTGCAAGTTTGAGATGTTTCGGATTTGACATTTGTGGAAGGTGGGATTTAGAGGAAGAATGTGCATTGAATTTGAGAGACTCCACTTGTGTTTCAAGGATCTTGTTAGCTTTTGTCAAGCTAACAAGTTCATCCTTTAGCACAATTGTAGTGTTCTCAAGGTTTGAGCAAGTTTCCTTGCTCAAAGCGATTTCACGCTCAAGTGCATTGCTTCTTTCTCTTTCAAGCTCCAAGAGCTCTTTCAAACTCTTGACATCTCTCCTTTTGTTGGATGAGCATGTCCTCTTGATGGTTGATGAGCTCTTCCTTCTCAAATATCTCATCCGTTAACAACTTCAACCTTTTAAAAGTACTCTTACTCATATTTTTAAGCATATATTCATTTTCACTACTACTATCAAAATCATCATGTGAAGAAATTGAAGAAGATGATTTAGATTTAACCTTCTTCCTTCCCTCCTTGGCCATGAGGCATATTGGCCCTGAGTTCTGCAAGTTGGGGAAGAGCTTGTTCTCCATGGTTGACTTCTTCATAGCAATAGTTGCTATCTTTCCTTCTTCATCGGAGGAGGATTCTTCATTTGAATCCCACTCCTTCCCTAGGTGGGCACGTCCCGTTTGCTTCTTCTTCTTGAAATATTTCTTTTCTTGAGACTTGCCCTCATTCTTCTTCTTGTTCTCTTCATGCGGCAATCCACGATGAAGTGGTTGTATTCCCCACAATTGTAGCAAGCCCTCTTTGATCTTGTCTTGGGCTTGTCTTTGCTCTTTCCTTCACGATGGTAGCTCCCCCTGCTCCTTCTCAACATTCTCTTGAAGTTGTTTATGAAGAGTGTCTCTTCCTCATCGGTGTCGGGGCTCTCTTCATCACTCTCTCCTTTTTCTTGGGATCTTGAGGATGTTTCCTTGAATGCAACATCTCTCTTCTTGGAGGATGAAAGCTTTTGAAGTTCGTTGTAGAACATAGCCGCTTGCTCCATCATCTCATAGTTGATGATTCTCCCTAGCATTTCTTCGGGAGTCATCTTATGGAATCCCGGACTTTCACGAATTAGTGAGCAAAGAGTAAAATTTCTAGGCATGAATGCCTGAATCATTCTCTTCACCACTTCATCGTCCATCCACCAGGTGCTTCCATAAGATCGTCTCTTGTAGATGAGGGTCTTGAGGCGGTTGTACATGTCTTGGGGAGTCTCATCATCCATGATAGTGAACCTCCCAAGTTCACCTTGAATCATCTCGATCTTGGCCTCCCTAATGACACGGTTGCCCTCATGTGCCGTCTTGAGCGTGTCCCATATTTCTTTGGCCACATGCAACCCTTCAATCCAGTTGAACTCCTCCTGAGTCAATAAGGAGGTGATCACTCCAACCGCTTGAGCATTGCGATGGAGTAGGACCACTTACTCCGGGGTAACATCTTCCTCATTCTTGGGAAGATGCACACCTATTATTACAATTTGCCACAAGCTATAGTTTAAACATAGGGTAGTAATTTCCATCAAATTGGGGAGGTTTCCCAATAGGAATAGATAAATAGTGATTGCTAGCAGTTAAGCGCTCATAGTTGTAAGGATATCGGGAGTAGTCTTGTGAACTACTCCCATTGTTGTTGTTGATTGGATCAATTGCCTTGGTCTCCTTCTTGAGAAGACCTAGCTTCTCACGAAATCGCACCTTGAGTGGATGCACTTCCTCGTCGTCATTGGGATCATCTTGAAGCACATCAACATTCTTCTTCTTGTCGTCGCCGACGATCACTGGGACCTCGTTGTCACCCCTTACGGCCATCTCCTCTCCGAGTTGTTAGACTTTTGGTGGAGAGACCTGCTTTGATACCAATTTAAAGTTGCCTAGAGGGGGGTGAATAGGCAATACGAACTGAAATTGCTTAATCAAACGAGATTAAATTCCTCAGGCCGGACTAGTCTCGTATGGGCCAGACTAGTCTTCTCAGCACGAGGTGAAAACCTAAAAACTTGGTTTCTACAAGTTACTTGCGTAATTTAGGTTGACAAAAGTTATATGCGATGTCTATCAACCTAATACAACTTGGATTAACAAATGTAAACAATTAGGTTTCAAAATTTCAATGAAGAAAGATTCAAAGAACGATATGAACCCTAAATGCAATTCTAGTGATTACAATAAGTAAGGTGACAAGAGAGACACGATTTATCCCATGGTTAGCTCCACAAAGAAGCCTACATCCATGTTAAGAAGTTCACACAAGGACCGGGTCTCACTTGACCCTTTTCTCACCAAGACACCAGAATGGTCGGCTTGGTTTCCACTATATCAAAGGGGTAATCACCAAGTTTCTTGGGGCTGCTCACAAGTTGAGGCTCCCACAAATCAATACAGCAAGGAGCACACGAAGCTCAACTCACACAAGCCACAAAACGCAACACCAAGTGCAAGAGATCAAACTGAGAGCCAAAGCACGATGATCTTCCTTCACTCTCCTTCCCAAACCATAATATCTTCAAGATTTGGTCTTAGAGGGCAAGTAGGATGAGTAGAAGTCTTTGGAAGGCTCAAGGACAGTTGTGGTGGTGCTAGGGTTCAAGACTGTTTAAATAGGAGTCGGGGGTCCCCTTTTTATAGGGGTCCCATTAACTAATCGTTGCCATAAACACAACCCCGGACTAGTCCGGCCCTATAACACAGACTAATCTGATCTTTTGGGACCACCGACAATTCGATGTGCGATTGACAAAACAGGTTACGTCCCTGCTAAACATTTTAATTTCAAATGGTCACTGGCAAGACAGACTAGTTCGGCCCAAAACGGACTAGTCCGAAGTCGGATAGAACACTTTAGTCCGGTTGAAAACGGACTTCTCTGGGAGAGCCCGGACTAGTTTGGCCCCTGAGGCGGACAAGTCTGGCCTCCCAAGACTTGGCTTCGGGATCTCTAACTAAGTTATAAATAGACTAGTCCGTATAACGGACAAGTCCGAACTCGAACAGAACCATTTGGTCATCCCAAAACGGACTACTCTGGGGTCCGGACTAGTTCGGCCCCTGGGGTGGACAAGTCTGGCCTCCCAGGACTTAGCTCCACAAACGCTCACTAAGGCAGAATGGACTAGTCTGTACTCCATTATATACCTTTAATCCGTTCCAAAATGGACTACTCTGTCCATCTGGACTAGTCCATCCTGACGCCTGGACAAGTCCAATCGCTAGGGATTTTTCTCTCTCTAAAGCTTCCCACTTAGGTATTTCTATCAACTACCACTTTGAGCCCTCTTTGATGATCTCAATGAACATGATACACACACCCTCACACATGATACAACTTGTCTAAACCCAACACAATAGAAACCCTAATTTCTATACTTGAGTCTTTGACACTCTTCCTTTTTGAGGGATTTTGTCTCATTTCAATCATCACACATGTGCTTAATATAAACTCAGCTCATTAGTCTCTTAATTGTTGTCATCAATCATCCAAAACCCACGAGGATGCCTAGATGCACTTTCACATACCTTCTTTCCATAAAGGAATAACTTGTACCCCTTATGCATTGGGTGTGATCCGTCATGCCTTGGCTAAGGTAATGATACCCTTTAGCCACAAAGGAGTGACATGTACCCAACATGTGTTGAGTATGATCCGTTATTCCTTGACTAAGGTACAACATACCTATAACCACGAAGGGATGACGTGCACTCAACATGGGTTGAGTGTGATCCATTGTTCCTTGGCTAAGGTATAAAATACCTTCTAGCCACATAGGAACAACTTGCACCCAACATACATTGGATGTTATCTTGTCATTCCTTGGTTAAGGTGCATCATATCTTTTATCCACAAAGGAATAACTTACACCCAATGATGGTGGATATCCCCTTGAGCTTGAATGAGTGCTTAGAATAGTTGAGAGCCTAATGCTCTCACATATTCGTAGCAGCCCTTTGGTTGCTCACGGAGGATTTCCATGTCAAAACTCCGGCCTCGTATAGTTATGGTTGACCTTCGGGCTTAATTTCCAATAGGTAGCAACCATCCTAATTTACTCCTTAGCCAAGAGATATTGAAATGGAATCCTCTTAGAGTTTCCAACAATCGGATCTTTGAATGCCTGCATAGTTATTTCACTCCTGCAAACTTCCTCTCTATGATAGAGAGGAATGGTTAGCTCCCGATACTTATAGTAATGAATATTGGGTTAGGTAACCAAATCTTCATTTGTACATACGGGGAAGAACAAAATTAAAGATACAGTGCGTCTAATTTGAAGTGTATTCATGAACAATGTATGAATCATTGATATGGGTGGGGCTTTATGGATAAATCAATTTGCACATTTTTCTAAAGCTCCTACTCATAGCAATGCAAGTGATATAAATACATTATATGGATCCCTTCATCATCTTGTAAATTTTTTAATCATCATAGATTTTTACACAAAAGAAAATGTTTATCATTTAGGTCATGGCAAACAAGATTCTCAATTTTATCCTCCTGAACATTTTTAATTTTCTTGCCTAGGAATTTGAAATTTAGTGATCCATGCATGGATGATTTTCAAATCAAAATTATTGATATCACTATTCCTAGTTTGCTACATACCAATTCAACCATTAAGTCATTTCATAAGCATTACCTAGGCAAAAAATGTCTAAGTCAATTTTAGCAATGCTTATGAAATTCTAGGTACTTGTTTAAATTTATTCCCAAGTAAGGTGACATTCCTTTTTGAAGAATCAAAAAGAGTAATTCCAGCACTTACTCTCTTGAGGATGCATAAGAATTGAATGATGAGAAGGTGTAAACATTCCTTACCAATGTAAGCAAAAATCATTCAATCCTAATGTAATTCCAACGATGGAAAATTTTAAACTTGTACCTCAATTGAAGATTAGTCTTGGTTGAAGGTCGTTGTATGAGAAACTCACGACCATGGATTTTGGTGTAGCCTTCATGTTCAATGTCTCCTCCCAAGTTGAGGTTGGAGTTGAATGAGCTTCATCTTGTTCTTCCATTGGACCACCATCTTGACCATTCCTCCACCATGAACTCAAAAAGAGATCGATGGAGGGATATGCGCTTGATGGGGCATTCCAACCTCTTCACAAATTTTGTCTTCGCTGCACTAAAATCAAGAACAAACAAAATAACTCGAAAACGGGTTACGTTAGCCCATAAGCATGTTGTACCTTTTGCCAAATTGTTTTGCCCAACTTGAAAGAACTTGCAAATGCAATGAATATTAAGGGAAATATTTTTGGTTTGAATTAGGTAGATGAATTCAAGTGGTTACGCACAAGGTTCATATCCAAATAAATTTATTCCCTAATTCAAAATTTTAGTTTTAGGATGGTTAGAAATTTTACTTTCCAACATGCAAGTGTGAAAATTCAAACATGCTAAATGCAAATGCAAAGATTTGATGGGGAATTCAAATATGCAATTGAGAAATCAAATATGAGATAACTACCAATTAACCTATTGGCGAGGACTCTTCTAATTTTTAAAGTCCGATGAGTGGGAATTACCTCTATCCTGTTTATTGCAATGATTTGTTGTCCAATCCCGGAGTTGAAGATGTGGACAACTTCTCTTGATTGACGTGATAAATCTCCTTTGGCTTTCATTCGGACATGTGGGCCACACGATGGACCTAGCCACTCCGTCATCTTGATGAAGACTTGTTGATGTAGTGACGGTTTCTCCCTCTTGAACATATTCTTTCTTGAACATGGTGAGGCTTGTTCTTCTATAGGGGTGCCACTTCGATTTTGTTGATGTTCCTTTGAGTTAACCCATACTTTGATCATAGATCAAAGACTTCTTTAGGCATGATGACATGTGGACTCCACAATCAAACAAGAAATGCTTCGTCCACAATGTCATTTGCCTTAGGTTGCACTGGCTTGGTCGAAGGGTAGTAATCCCAACAAGTGATTGTGGGATATCTTGGATCTTGAATGCTCTTTAAGTTTCATGTCCTTGGCCAAGGGCTTCATGTAGATGTTGTCTTTATTTCTTACTTGACCATGGAAAGATACTTCAAGGTAGGCTAGTTTAACTTAAATCCCTTGAAATCTGCATAGCCTCCTTGATTGCAAGGGTGATGTTGATTCCACTCTTAACCTACTTGTTGGTGACAGCCATTGGAGTTGTGTTTGGAAGGAAGAATCCCCATGGGTCCTAGAGAAATGATTCCCCAAGTGGCCCATGTTTGTCATGGATTTTCACAAATCATGTGAATATCCATGTCTTTGATAATTCCAAACACTTCTCCATTGATTTGATCTATCATGATACTTCAATGGGAGGTGTAGTTCCATAGCTAGCATGTCCACCTTGCTAATTGGTGTGCATACCTTCAATGGGAGGTGTAGTTCCATAGCTAGCATGTCCACCTTGCTAAGTGGTGTGCATGCCAAGCTAAGGGAGCTAGAGCATTCTTCAATCCACCCCTTGAGTAGAGACCATATTCCCATCCATGATGAATGAGAATAGGACTCCTTCAACTCCAGCACGAAGGTGGTCATAGATTGGTGGACCAACCCATGACATGAATGTTGGATGAGGAGCCAACTATCCACCCCTTGATGGAGGCAAACCAAGAAAAACTCTTGGAGCCTCCCCAAGCTTGATGATGGATGACCTTGGCTCCTACTGGAAGATGAAATTCTTCCACGAAAGGCAATGGTGTTGCCTTACGAACATTTGTTGAGGTACGCCTTGAATTATCTTGTAGTTGAGCACTTGTGTCCTTGTTGGCCATCCCATAAAATGGGTTAGCCAACACTACCTTGCTTTCACAGAAAAGGAGAAAACAAACAATGGTAATCCTGTCTAATTACTATTAGTACCTATAGCTTAATCACAAGTGATAGCTATCCGTAACTTTCTTTGCCTTCCCCGACAACGGCGCCGGAAATTCTTGTTGACGTTTCTTACGTCAAAGATCATCTCTCGAAAGAGATGAGGTCCGCAAGCGCACGAAAACCGTCGTGTAGCATTTCACCCAAGAGTATTTCCCAAGGGTATCGTATTTATCCCAAAGGAAGGCAATGAAGTAAAGTAAACAATACTCTTATGATCAAGCTATGGGATACTTATCAATTATCAAGATAGGGGTAAGTTGATATTATATGGGTAGTGTGACACACACCTAAGCAATCTATTCTAAAGGGTAGAAGGGTCATAATGGAGGTTAGACTAAGAGTTGGGGAGTTGCCCCTACAATGCTTCTAATATACATATACATAGCCTAGGTTAGATACTAATGAGCATGTCAACGGTGAATACTTATGCTAAGTTGTTCAACACATCGGGCACGGTTTTACCCCTAGCAATACTAGGGCGACTCTCACCAAGAGCCTGTGGCATAGCTGAACGTGGAGGATTACAAAGGATAGATAGGGTTGTCACCACCTACTGCCTACCTCTTCAATTTGTGGGTCTACGAGACATTCAACGCTACATAACTATCCTAGCACCATGCTAACATATTCAGTAAATACCTTAGGAGCCCGGACACAAGCCATCCTAAGGCAATGAACTAAATCATCATTGAACCTATGTTGATACATAGCACAAGTGATTCATATTAACATGATCATATCATAACTAATTAGACTATAGTAGAGGTTTGTAGTGTTTATGATGATAGATCAACAGTGATATGGATAATCATAAAGAGTACTTCTACCACATATATGGAATCCACAATCAAACAAGAAACGCTTCATCCAAGTACATGAATAAAAGAATATTAAAGATAATATCTTTATTATGCATAAAGTCACTAATATAAGAAAAGATATATGAGCCATACCTTTTCCAAATTGGACTTGGGACTAGAGACTCTCCTCTCTATAGCCTAACTCCATGAAGGACTAAGAGAACTAGTGTATACAATAGAATGATGTTCAAGTGGTGTGTGTTGAAGTGAGGGGTGAGGGGTCCTATTTATAGGTGGAGAAAGGTCGGTTCCCGCAACCAAAATGTGACACCCGGTTCCGAAAAATGAGCCAAGTAAAGGCATATGTGTGCCTAGGATGTTCATCACACATACACGAGTGCATTCACAAAAGAGTATACAGAAAATTACCACGGAACAAGATTAATTAACCAAATTTTATTACACAAACCATATTATCCTCGAATACAAGTTATAATGAATATTAATAACAAGTTCAACTAATGCAGCAGAAATAAACTAAATAAGCAAACTAAACAGCTAGGCAGCATAAGCAATAGGGTATAGCGCAGCTCCATGAAACACCACAGGCAAAGCTGACGGTAGAAACGGCCTAGAACTCTGCATTATCATCATTAAACTCTCAATCCTTACCTGCAATTGTTGGGGGGGATTGCAAGAGTGAGTACATGTCGTACTCAGCAAGTGTGGAAAGTATGACATGTGGCTGATTCAAATGACGAATATAATAATGGTTGAGTGCTGAAAAGTACATTAAAATATTTGAAAAGCAATATATTACATGTATATGAAATAAAACCATCATAAACCATAATTAATAACGTAGCACCAATCCATATTCTATATCCATCACCATCATACCATTAACCATATTCAATGTCATAGTTTAATCCATATCCAGCCATAACCAGTACCAACCCATAACAATCCCAAATACCATCCCAATACCGAGTTCCCTCTAATCATGTGAGGGTCCAGGTTGCTCATAACTGGGACCATGGCTATCATGATAGTTTAGACACACTCTGCAGAGGTTGTACCGCTTTACCCATGTGTTTGTGATTTTATCACCTTTCGATGACTATATAATCTCAATTATGCCGTCTCACACTTCCGTAGGTGTGTGGCCAAGAGATCACAAAATAGACTTTACAAAGGGATTACTAGCCAATTTAGACCCCACTAAGGTTTCACCGGTGGCGATGTCTCCAACTGAGCACATCTTCAACCAAGGGCCCCCTCTTGAGCCATTCGGATCCCAGGGTAGTCCCACCAATCATCAACAAACCCAATCTGACTACCCCTTCCCTGAGCATCCTTAATAGTCCAAATAGCACTGGCAAAGCCCTAATTAATCAGCTACGCCGCACCCATACTTGGCCTCGTGGTGGCACTGTAAATCCTGGATGGTCGCTCCACGAATCGGTCCTTAGATCTAAAGCAAGCAAAACCACCATAACATCCAACCCATCCACATACCAGGCTTGCTTAGATCACCCATTACCATATCATATTAACCAGTTCATGTTAACCATAATCTCATCCATGCATAATTAAATTGAGTAGTGTAGTTGTTCTCCCATCCCAATTGATTAAGTGAAGCAAAAGGTAAAAAGTCCTTCCCGACTCTCTACCATATATCCCAGGTGACAAGGGTGGTCAACAAAACTAGTAAACTTCCTACCATAGGATTTCCCATCAAATTGACACAAGCATGCAATTTTGCAAACAAAACATTTATTTCAAAACAGGATCAATATGCTTCAAGGACACTAGCCTTGCTCTTGCGGTTGATTAGGGTCAAAGCCTTCAAACTCTTGGTGCTGTAGATCCTCCGCGGCACTCTCTAGCACAAATCCGTCTAATCCACACAATAAACATACAAGACAAGAAATACAATCAAAGAGTGCACAAATATTACTCAATATGACATGACATGCATGATTAATGCAAATGCAAGGTAGAACTTGTTAATAGATTGCTTTTAATGATAACTAACTAGTTCTAATAGATTTTAATAAGTTTATAGAGGTTTGGATTTGATTAGATCTAATTTTAGAATCAATTCAACACAATTAAGTCAGCAAAATCGGACTAGTCTGCAGAAGGCCAGACTAGTCCGCACTTCGCATAACTAGCGAACCAGGGTTCTCTAGATCGACGTGAATTTGGAGGTTAGGGGTTGAATTATCGTAAGGAAAAGAGAATAGAAGGTATACCAGGTGTTTAGAACTCCAATGAATCAAGAAACTTGGAGGTAACACTTGGATCTTGATGATCTAAGGTTGGTGATGAACTTGGAGATGAATTGGAGATGAAGAACGAAAGCTTGGTGGAGATCTTGATCCTATTTTGTTTCCTCCTCTTCTTCTTCTTGCTTGGGATCTCCTCCTCCCTCCTTGGTGGTGGATCTCCACGAACTAGGGTTTGGGTGGGGTGGAAAAGTGACAAATAGATGTCAAGCCAAGGGGTGGGGTTGTTTATATAGAGGTGGAGGCTAGGGTTAGATGCATTTCGAGTTTGAGATGAATGGAGGCCGGTTTAGAGTCCCACATGGGCTCTAAAAGAGTTAGGCACGACGTCCCTAGGCACACTTAACTTGAAACCCAAGAAACAAGTCGTAAAACAAAAGATCAACTTGGAGTCGCAAAATATCGGACAAGTCCGAAAAGGACGGAACTAGTCTGAAAATGTCCGGAGAGAAAATCGGACAAGTCTAGCCTAAAATCGGACAAGTCCGACTTGAGTCAGAGAGGAAAACGGACAAGTTCGCTGGGACACCGGACTAGTCTGAAAAAGTCCAGGGACTTAGCAAATTTTCAAGGATTCATGGAATATCGGACTAGTCCGCACAAAATCGGACAAGTCCGAATGTTTCCAGAGGCAAAATCGGACTAGTCCGCAGCAAAAATGGACAAGTCCATTTTTAGTTAGAGAGAAATCGGACTAGTCCTTACTAAAATCGGACTAGTCCGCACTTTTCAGCATTTTAAGTGCGGTTTTGTTCCAAATCAATTTTAAATGTTCCAAATCAATTTTAAACTCGTTCCTCTTTATGTGGGTTAATGTTAAACATGTATATGAATGTATGTAGGGCATGATGCATGAAAATGAGGGTGTTACAAACCTACCCCCCTTAAAATGAATCTCGCCCTCGAGATTCAACGCGGAAGAGAAGAGATGGGGAAATTCCTTCTTGATATCATCCTCCAATTCCCGCGTCGCTTCTTTTTCTGTGTGGTGCTTCCATTGAAATTTACACCATCTAATAACCTTGTTCCTTGTGACTCTCTCCTTGGTTTCCAAAATTTTGACAGGTTGCCCAACATAAGTCAAATCTTCCTCTAGTTCCAATCCTTCCATGGGCACTAATTCTTCCGGTACTCTCAAGCATTTCTTGAGTTGGGAAACATGAAATACATCATGTACGTCTGAAAGATGAGTTGGCATCTCCAACTTATACGCTACTTCTCCTCTTTTGTCCAAAATCTTGAATTGTCCAATGTAGCGAGGTGCTAGCTTGCCTTTTATGTTAAACCTCTTATGACCTCTCATTGGTGACACCTTAAGGTAAACAAAATCTCCCACTTCAAAGGTTAATTTCCTTCTCCTATTGTCCGCATAGCCCTTTTGTCTTGATTGGGCAGCCCTCAAGTTTTTACGAATTAATTGGACTTGATTTTCGGCTTCTTGCAACACATCCGGACCAAATACTTGAGTTTCTCCTGCCTCATTCCAGAACAAAGGTGTACTACACTTCCTTCCATAAAGCACTTCATATGGTGACATCTTCAAACTTGCTTGGTAGCTATTGTTGTATGAAAATTCTGCATATGGCAAGCTTTTGTCCCAACTTATCCCATGCTTTAAAGCACAAGCTCTTAACATGTCCTCTAAAATCTGATTGGTCCTCTCGGTTTGTCCATCCGTTTGAAGGTGATACGCTGAACTAAAATTCAACCTCATTCCCAAAGCTTCATGCAATTTCTGCCAAAATCTGGAAGTGAATTGTGAACCTCTATCCGAGACTATCTTCTTTGGAACTCCATGCAAACATACAATTCTTCCCATGTACAGTTCCGCCAATTTTTCCCCATTATAGGTGGTCTTGATGGGAATAAAGTGGGCTGACTTAGTTAACCGATCCACAATTACCCAAATTGAGTTCTAACCGGACTGAGTACATGGTAAACCAACTATGAAATTCGTACCGATTTCTTCCCACTTCCATTCTAGAATCTTTAATGGTTGCAATAATCCAGCTGGCCATTGATGTTCTGCCTTGACTCGTTGGCACACATCACACAATGCTACGTATTCAGCTATGTCCTTCTTCATGCTAGCCCACCAATAACACGTCTTCAAGTCTTTGTACATCTTTGTACAATCAGGATGAATTGAGTATGGTGAGTCATGTGCCTCTTTTATTATTGTCTCCCGAATATGCTTCACATTAGGCACAACATTCCTTTTACCAAGCTATAGGGTACCATGTTCATCCTCATCAAATCTGAATTCTCTCCCCTCTTGGGTCTTTTCCTTGATTTCTTGAATTTCCTCATCCTTAGTTTGACCTTTCCGAATTTATTGCTCTAAGGTTGGATTTAACTCCATTATTCCATCTCATTCACAAATCCGAGGTTCAACCGTTCGAACTCCTTACATAACTCGGATGGCAACTCTCGAACTGTGAGTTGATGACTTACTCCTTATCTACTCAAAGCATCGGCCACTATGTTGGCTTTTCCCGGATAATAGTTGATCCCCAAATCATAATCTTTGATGAGCTCCAACCATCTTCGTTGCCTCTAATTCAGATCCGTTTGTGTGAAAATATACTTCAAACTCTTATGATCCGTATAAATTTCACACCTATGTCCAAGGATATAGTGTCTCCAAATCTTCAATGCATGTACCACGCCTGCAAGCTCTAAATCATGTGTTGGATAATTCTGCTTATGTTTCTTCAATTGTCTCGACACATAGGCTACCAGTTGACCTTCTTGCATCAATACAAATCCAAGTCCCTGTCTCGATGCGTCACAATAAATATCGAAACTCTTGCTTACATCCGACAATATCAAAACTGGGACTGTAGTTAACCTCTTCTACAACTCCTCAAAACTTTCTTGACAAGCTTGAGTCCAATGGAAAGCTTTTCCCTTCATTAGCAATTCTGTCATTGGCTTGGCTATCTTGGAGAAGTCCTTGATGAACCGACGGTAATATCCAGCCATTCCAAGAAAACTCCTTATTTCCTTTACGTTTTGCGGCGGTTCCCACTTCAACACATCTCTCACTTTTCCTCGGTCGACCAATACTCCTCCTTATGAGATGATATGACCCAAAAAAGACAACTCTTTCAACCAAAACTGACACTTGTTGAACTTGGCATACAATTGATGCTCCCTCAATTTTTGCAGCGTAAGCCTCAAGTGTTCCTCATGTTCCTTCTCATCCTTCGAGTAGATCATAATGTCATCAATAAAAACCACAACAAACTTATCCAAGTACTCAATGAAGACTTTATTCATGAGGTACATAAAGTACACAGGTGCATTTGTCAAACCAAAAGGCATCACGGTGTATTCATAAGATCCATATCGCGTACTAAAAGCTGTTTTGGGTATGTTCGATGGTCTAATCTTCATTTGAAAGTATATTGACCTCAAATCAATCTTAGAGAAGACACAAGCACCCTTCATCTGATCAAACAAGTCTTCTATGCGTGGCAAGGTGTACTTGTTCTTGATGGTCACCTCGTTGAGAGCTCGGTAATCTACACACATCCTTTGCGACCAATCCTTCTTGTCCACAAATATAACGGGCGCTCCCCAAGGTGAAGAGTTGGGTCAAATAAGACCTTTCTCTAGTTGCTCTTGAATTTGCTTCTTGAGCTCCGCTAATTCCATAGGAGGCATCCTATATGGCCTCTTAGCTATAGGTGTAGTTCCAGGTATTAAATCAATAACAAACTCAATGTCTCGATCAGGTGGCATACCTGGCAACTCATCCGGAAAAACATCCAAAAATTCACACACCATCGGAATCTCCTCAATTGTGGCACCATCCATATGATTCAGCTCCAATTGCTTCAGTGCGGTTTGAGATGCTTCAAATTCTACGGTGATCCCTTCTTCATTAGTCAACTTCACCGTCTTCGTGGCACACTCAATAACTCTATTGTGCTTCCTTAACCAGTCCATACCAAGTATAATGTCCAATCCTTGAGAATCCAAAACAATGAGGTTGGCAGAGAAGTCTACCCCCCTTATTCTAAGGCTTACTTTTGGACACACTATATTTGTCTTCATCTCTCCTCCAGGAGACTTAACCAATAGAGTAAACTTCATATGAGAGATAGGCAAACTGTACTTGGCAACATACTTTGATGCAATGAATGAATGCGATGCTCCAGAATCAAATAACATAGTCGCGGGGTTGGAGTTGGCGAGAAACATATCAATGACCACATCATCCACTTGTTGAGCATCCTCCGTAGAGACATGGTTCACGTTGCCACAAGCAAAATTCTGCTTCCACAGTTCCCTTGTGGTTGTCCTCCTTTGGGTCTTGGGTTTTGCCTTGGTGCATTGCTTCTTTGACCAAGGCCTAACTTAGGACATTGATGCGCAAAGTATCCAGCTTCTCCACAAGTATAGCACTTCTTAACTCCACCAAAATTATTGGGACGAGCTTGATTTTGATCATTGGCACCAGGATAGTTGGCACGAGGTGCATAAGACATTGGAGGCCTAGGTGCTTGCATGGCAGGGCGATGCGGCACGAACTGAGTTGGCCGCGGTGCATAACCAGGGCACTGTGTAGGAGTAGAGGAGCTGTAATATGGCGCATTAGGAGGCGCAAAGCGAGGGCGCACATTACTTCCTTGCGGCTGTCCTTGATATGGCGCCTTCCTCTTGTTGTCTTGTTCCATATCACGGACCTTGTTCTCAACCACGATTGCTTTGTCCACAAGCTTCCGGAAATTTGCATAGTCACAATTGAGCAATTGCACTTGAATTTCATTGTTCAAGCCCCTCATGAACAAGTATTGTTTCCGGCTGTCCCGGCTCACATCCTCAGGCGCATACCTTGAGAGTTGAGTGAACTTGTTGAGGTATTCACCCACACTCAATTTTCCTTGCCTCAAGTTCTCAGATTCTTGCCTCTTCAAAATCATAACACCTTCCGACACATAATGAGAACAGAAGCTCTCTTTGAATTCAGCCCAAGTAATTCTCTCTTGGTTCTCATGAACATTGCAATAAGAATCCCACCAATCCACAGCTGCTCCAACTAGTTGATGAGAAGCAAATAAGACCTTCTCCCGGTCACTGCATTGGACAATAGCAAGTTTCTTCTCCACAGACTTGATCCAATCATCTGCATCCATAGGGTCAGCGACTTGAGCAAAGGTTGGCGGCTTAGTCCTCATAAACTCTCCCAACCGGTTATGAGGAGGCGAGGGTGGCGGTGGAGGCATGTGGGGCTGATTGTTGATATTGCCAGCCTGCAGCTGTTCCATTGTTTGTATCATGGTCTGCATGAGCTGGTTCTGCATAGCCAATAACTGCTCAATGTTGATAGCTCCATGAGCAGGTCCTTGTCCATTGTTGTTTTGAGGTACTTCATGGTTATCCTCCTCATCATTAGCTTCCCTCTGGTTGTGAGTCCTCACCATCTGGAGAAAAGCAATAGGTAAGAATTAGAAAACGTCGCCAACTATATGCATCAAGGGATATGAAACTAGACAACTAGCTATACTAGCCTAGGTGGGTGTGGCAATGGTAAAGCATCCCAAAATCCTCTATCAAGCACACCAGTAAGCAATATATAGCAAGAAGCACACCAAGCAAAACACATTGGTCCCTGAGTGCTCCTATGTGCTCTAAAGTGTCCATTCTATCTAGGCTGCATCCTACGGTGAACCTGTGGCTCTGATACCAATCTGTGACACCCGGTTCCAAAAAATGAACCAAGTGAATGCATATGTGTGTCCAGGATGTTCATCACACATACATGAGTGCATTCACAAAAGAGTATATAGAAAATTACCACAGAACAAGATTAATTAACCAAATTTTATTACACAAACCATATTATCCTCGAATACAAGTTCTAATGAATACTAATAACAAGTTCAACTAATGCAGCGGAAATAAACTAAATAAGCAAACTAAACAGCTAGGCAGCATAAGCAATAGGGTATAGCGCAGCTCCATGCAACACCACAGGAAAAGTTGACGGTAGACACGGCCTAGAACTCCGCATTATCATCATTAAACTCCCAATCCTGACCTGCAACTGTTGGGGAGGGGATTGCAAGAGTGAGTACATGTCGTACTCATCAAAGTGTGGAAAGTATGACATATGGCTAATTCAAATGACAAATATAATAATGGTTGAGTGCTGAAAAGTACATTAAAACATTTGAAAAGCAATATATTACATGTATATGAAATAAACCCATCATAAACCATAATTAATAATGTAGCACCAATCCATACTCCATATCCATCACCATCATACCATTAACCATATTCAATGTCATAGTTTAATCCATCTCCAGCCATAACCAGTACCAACCCATAACAATCCCAAATACCATCCCAATACCGAGTTCCCTCTAATCATGTGAGGGTACAGATTGCTCATAACCGGGAGCACGACTATCATGATAGTTTTAGACACACTCTGCAGAGGTTGTACCGCTTTACCCACGTGTTTGTGATTTTATCACCTTTCGATGACTATAGAATCTCAATTATGACGTCTCACACTTCCGTTGGTGTGTGGCCAAGAGATCACAAAGTAGCCTTTACAAAGGGACTACTAGCCTATTTAGACCCCACTGAGGTTTCACCAGTGGCAATGTCTCCAAGTGAGCACATCTTCAACCAAGGGCCTCCTCTTGAGCCATTCGGATCCCAGGGTAGTCCCACCAATCATCAACAAACCCAATCTGACTATCCCTTCCCTGAGCATCCTTAATGGTCCAAATAGCACTGGCAAAGACCTAATTAATCAACTACGTTGCACCCATACTTGGCCTCATGGTGGCACTGTAAATCGTGGATGGTCGCTCCACGAACCGGTCCTTAGATCTAAAGCAAGCAAAACCACCATAACATCCAACCCATCCACATACCAGGCTTGCTTAGATCACCCATTACCATATCATATTAACCAGTTCATGTTAACCATAATCTCATCCATGCATAATTAAATTGAGTAGTGTAGTTGTTCTCCCATCCCAGTTGATTAAGCGAAGCAAAAGGTAAAAAGACCTTCCCAACTCTCTACCATATATCCCAGGTGACAAGGGTGGTCAACAAAACTAGTAAACTTCCTACCATAGGATTTCCCATCAAATTGACACAAGCATGCAATTTTGCAAACAAAAGATTTATTTCAAAACAGGATCAATATGCTTCAAGGACACCTGCCTTGCTCTTGCGGTTGATTAGGATCAAAGCCTTCAAACTCTTGGTGTTGTAGATCCTCTGCGGCACTCTCTAGCACAAATCCATCTAATCCACACAATAAACATACAAGACAAGAAACACAATCAAAGAGTGCACAAATATTACTCAATATGACATGACATGCATGATTAATGCAAATGCAAGGTAGAACTTGTTAATAGATTGCTTTTAATGATCACTAACTAGTTCTAATAGATTTTAATAAGTTTATACAGGTTTGGATTTGATTAGATCTAATTTTAGAATCGATTCAACACAATTTTGTCAGCAAAATCGGACTAGTCTGCAGAAGGCCAGACTAGTCCGCACTTCGCAGAACTAGCGAACTAGGGTTTTCTAGATCAACGTGAATTTTGAGATTAGGGGTTGAATTCTCGTAAGGAAAAGAGAATAGAAGGTATACCAGGTGTTTAGAACTCCAATGAATCAAGAAACATGGAGGAAACACTTGGATCTTGATGATCTAAGGTTGGTGATGAACTTGGAGATGAATTGGTGATGAAGAACGAAAGCTTGGTGGAGATCTTGATCCTCTTTCGTTTCCTCCTCTTCTTCTTCTTGCTTGGGATCTCCTCCTCCCTCCTTAGTGGTGGATCTCCACGAACTAGGGTTTGGGTGGGGTGGAAAAGTAGAAAATAGATGTCAAGCCAAGGGGTGGGGTTGTTTATATAGAGGTGGAGGCTAGGGTTAGATGGATTTCGAGTTTGAGATGAATAGAGGATGGTTTAGAGTCCCATATGGGCTGTAAAATAGTTAGGCACGACGTCCCTAGGCCCACTTAACATGAAACCCAAGAAACAAGTCATAAAAAAAAAGATCAACTCGGAGTCGCGAAATATCGGACAAGTCTGAAAAGGACCGGACTAGTCCGAAAATGTCCAGAGAGAAAATCAGACAAGTCCAACTTTAGTCAGAGAGGAAAATGGACAAGTCCGCTGGGACACCGGACTAGTCCAGAAAAGTCCAGGGACTTAGAAAATTTTCAAGGATTCATGGAATATCAGACTAGTCCGCACAAAATTGGACAAGTCCGAATGTTTCCAGAGGCAAAATCAGACTAGTCCGTAGCAAAAACGGCCAAGTCCATTTTTAGTTAGAGAGAAATTGGACTAGTCCTTACTAAAATCGGATTAGTCTGCACTTTTCAGCATTTTAAGTGCAGTTTTGTTCCAAATCAATTTTAAATGTTCCAAATCAATTTTAAACTTGTTCCTCTTTATGTGGGTTAATGTTAAACATCTATATGAATGTATGTAGGGCATGATGCATGAAAATGAGGGTGTTACACAAAAGCACTTGAATCAGTCACCACTGTCATCGTAAAGCCGGGAGGAGCCAACACGTGGAAGGTGACCGAGTTTGGCATCAGCACCAAGTCGGTCGACTAGGGGGGTCGGCCGACCTGGTCTTTGCACCGTTTTACGGTTGCTTTCTCCATGTCACTGTCGGGTGGGTACCATCCCTTGATATGGGTTCTACACCATTGGATGTCCTCGGATACTTCTGTTTGTGGGCCATCTGATCCATGTGGTGCCACATGTTGGCGCTTGATTGGCTGGGATGATATTTTATAGGATCCACCCCCTTGTTTCACTTCAATTTTGTATAAAATATCTGCATGCACCAATTTGTCCAAGTACAATTGGAAATAGGTTAAATAAAAGGTGATGTGTGCAAGAAATAAAATTTCTTTTATATACTTGAATTACATTGACGGGTGAAATTGGTATATAATAGCCGTCAACAATTAGTTAGGCATAAAATGTCTTAGTCAGTTTTAGCAATGCTTATGAAATTCTAGGTACTTATTTAAATTTATTCCTAAGTGAGGTGACATTCCTTTTTGAAGAATCAAAAAGAGCAATGACAACACTTACTCTCATGAGGATGAATAATAATTGAATGATGAGAATGTGTAAACATTTCTTACCAATGTAAGCAAAAAATCATTCAATCCTAATGTAATTCAAATAATGGAAAATTTTAAATTCATACCTCAATTGAAGAACAGTATGGGTTAAAGGTTGTTTTGTGAGAAACTCACACCCATAAATTTTGGTGTAGCCTTCATATTCAATGCCAGGTTGAGGTTTGAGTTGAATGAGCTTCGTCTTGCACCTCCATTGGGCCACCATCTTGAGCATTCCTCCATCACGAACTCAAAATGAGATTTATGGAGGGATATGTGCTTGATGAGGCCTTCCAACCTCTTTACAAGTTTTATCTTGGCTGCAGTAAAATCAAGAACAAACAAAACAATTCAAAAATGAGTTATGTTAGCTCAAAAGCATGTTGTACCCCTTGTCAAATTGTTTTGCCCAACTTGAAACAACTTGCAAATGCAATGAATATAAAGTGAAATATTCTTGGTTTGAATTAGGAAGATGAATTCAAGTGGTTACGCCCAAGGTTCATATCCAAATAAATTTATTTCCTAATTCAAAATTTTAGTTTTATGATGGTTGGAAATTTTACTTTTCAACATGCAAGTGTGAAAATTCAACCATGCTAAATGCAAATGAGAAATTCAAATATGCAATTGGGGAAAACAAATATGAGATAACTACCAATTTACCTATTAGCAAGGACTCACCGAATTTTTAGAAGTCTGATGAGTGGGACTTACCTCCGTCCTGTTTAGTGCGATGATTCTTTGTCCAATCCCGCAGTTGAAGACGTGTACAACTTCTCTTGATCGACATGTCAAATATCCTTTGCCATGTTAGTTGGACATGTGGACCACATGATGGTTTTAGCCTCTCTGTCATCTTGATGATGACATGTATATGTAGTGACGGCTTTTCCCTATTGAAGATATTCTTTTATGAGCATGGTGAGGCTTGTCCTTCTTTTGGGGTGCCACTTCGACCTTCTTGATGTTCCTTTGAGTTAACCCATACTTTGATCATGGATCAAAGACTTCCTTGTGCATGATGACATGTGGACTCCAAAATCAAACAATAAATGCTTCATCCGCAATGTCACTTGCCTTATGTTGCATGGGCTTGGTCGAAGGGAAGGATCCCAACAAGTGATTGTGGGATATCTTGGACCTTGAATGCTCTTTAAGTTTCTTGCCCTTGGCCATGAGCTTCATGTTGTCTTGATTTCTTGCTTGGCTATAAACAAGATACTTCAAGGTAGGCTAGTTTAACTTAAATCCTTTGAAATCCCCATAGCCTCCTTGATTACTAGAGTGATGTTGATTCCACCCTTGACCTCCTTGTTGGTGATAGCCATTGGAGTTGTGTTTGAAAGGAAGAATCCTCATGGGTCCTAGGGAAATAATTCCCCAAGTGTCCCACGTTGATGGATTTTCACAAATCATGTGAATATTCATGGCTTGGATCATACAAACATTTCTCCATTAGCTTGATCTTCATGTTACTTCAATGGAAGGTGTATTTCCATAATTAGCATGTCCACCTTGTTAAGTGCATGTCAAGGTAAGGGAACTAGAGAATTCTTCAATCCACCTCTTGAGTGGAGACAATATTCTAATTCATGATGAATGAGAATAGGACTCCTTCAACTCCAGCATGAATTTGATAATGGATTGGTGGTGCCAACCCATGACATGAGTGTTGGATGAAGAGCCAACTATCCACCCCATGATGGAGGCAAACCAAGAGGAACTCTTGGAGCCTCCCCCAAGCTTAGGGATGGATGACTTTAGCTCCTACTGGAAGCTGAAATTCTTCCGCGAAAGGCAATGGTGTTGCCTAGCGGACATTTGTTGAGATACGCCTTGAATTATCTTGCAGTTAAGCACTTGCGTCCTTATTGGCCATCCCATAAAATGGGTTAGCCAACACTACCCTATTTTCACACAAAGGGAGGAAACAAACAAGAATAATCATGTCTAATAATTACTAGTACTTATAGCTTAATCACAAGTATAGCTATCCTTCACTTCATTTGCCTTCCCCGGTGTCGACGCCAGAAATGCTTGTTGATATTTCTTACATGTAACAACCTCATTTTCATGCATAATGCATTGCATACACCCTCATACATGTTTCACATAAAGCAACCTTAAAAGGAAAAAGATTAAAATGAATTAGGATCTAACCAGGAAATTAAGTTTGTCAGGGTACGAACTTGTCCATCCTTAAACCTGAACTAGTCGGGTATCCCCTTTATGTTTCAGAAAATTCAGTCTTCTTCAGAACTACGGACTTGTCTGGCACAATGTACGGACTAGCCCGGATTGAGCTACTGATGTTTCCTTGGACTTGTCCGATTCCAAGCAGACTAGTCTGATTTGTCAAATATTCAGTCTGAAAGGTTTGGTTTTACAGTCCCAGACTTGTCCGGCCACACATACCGGACTTGTCCGAAAACCTCTCTGTTCCACAACAGACTTGTTCGGTCCCTAATGCGGACTAGTCCGGCCTACTGAATTCCACTCAAATTCTAACAGTTCTCCATGATGTGTTATTGGGTAATTGCATTAATTAGGCCCAAGAACTTTGTGCCCAACCTCAGAGGATCCCAAGGGGACCCCACCTCGGCCCCTACATGTCCCCCACCGAAATCCAATTGGAATTCACCCCAAAACCCTACCTCTCCACCCCTATATAAACAAACCAATACCCCACACCTCTCCATCACCATTGAAAAACCTTGCTGCCGCCTTTGCCTTGCGCCGACGTCGAGAGGAAGCCTAGGAGTAAGGAGAACAAGGAGAAGAGGGAGAAGGCTCAATCAAGATCGATCTTCGTCAACTTTTCAACAATTGACGTTCTTCATCATCAAACCTTCATCAACTCATCTTCATCAAGACCTAATCGTCAAGGATCAAGTGTTGCACTCAATTCTTGATCTTTGGACCTCTAAATACGTGGTAGACCCTCTACTTCCACTTTTCCATGTGAAATTAAACTCCAAATCCCGTTGATCAGAAAACCCTAAATTCACAGTTCTATATAGGGCAGACTAGTCCGGCCCCTATACCAGACTTGTCCAATGTCTGAATCTATTAAATGATGAATTGAATTCATATTGACTCAAATCAATTCCAAACTTGTTCAAACATGTTAGAAATTATTGTAACTAGTTAGTAAACATTATAGAAACTCAATAACAAGTTTTACCCCAATCATGCATATGATGGCATATTGAGTAATATATGAGCATTTATTGATTATAATGTTTGTTTTTGCATGTTTGGCACGTGGAATAGAAGGTCTCACTATAGAGAGTGCTTTCGAGGACCTACAGAACCAGAACTTAGAAGCCTTCAATCCAAACCTAGCTCAAGAGCAAGGCAAGTGTCCTTGATCATTTTGATCCAAGTTTTAAATGTTTTCTTTGCAAAATTGCATGCTTGTGTCAAATTGATGGGAAAACCCAATTGTAGGAATTTACTAGTCTTGTATGACCATCCTTGTCGCTTGAACACATTTTAGAGAGTCGGGAAGGGTATTTTATACTTTCACTTTGCATTACTTAATTGGGTTGGGAAACACTCATACTACTTAATTATGAACTATTGAACACATGAATAATAAGAATTGATAATAATGACCCTTTAGCAACATGGTGCTTAGGGACCTAAGCATGTCGGTTATGTGGAATGGGTCAGACTATTTCGGTAGTTTTGCTTGCTTTAGATCTAAAGACCGGTTTGTGGAACGACCATCAAGGATTTACAATGCCACCACAGGGTCAAGTATGGGTGCGGCTTAGCTGACTAATTAGTGTTTTGCCTGTATTATTTGTACCATTAAGAATGCTCGGGGAAGAGGTAATCGGATGGGTTTGTAGAGATTGATGGGACTACCCTGGGATCCGAATGGCTCAAGAGGGGACCCTTGGTTGGATGTCTCAGTTGGAGACATCACCACCAGTGGAACCTCAGTGGGGTCTAAATATGCTAGTAATCACTTTGTAAAGGCTATTTTGTGATCTCTTGGCCACACACCTAAGGAAGTGTGAGACGGCATAATTGAGATTTCATAGTCATCGAAAGATGATGAAATCACGAACTTGTGGGTAAAGCGGTACAACCTCTGCAGAATGTGTTAAAAACTATCATGATAGTCGTGCTCTCGGACATGAGCAACCTGGACCCTCACATGATCAGAATTTGGACCTTTAACATGGTTTAATGGCTGGAGTCAAATTGGGAATTGGTATTGGTTCAGTAATTGGCTTTGGTATATGGAATTGATGAAAATGAGACATATGAGCAGTTATGAGTTGATTTTGGATTGTTAGTGTATGTATTGGATACTTAAGTTGAATTTAGTGTCATTTGGGATATTTTGGGATGGACCTCACTTAATGAAAATATAATTGCATTTTCAACTGTTTGAATGTACTTTTATGCAATTAGTCATCATTATTGTCATTCTTTTTTAAGCTACATGTCATACTTTTCCACACTTGCTGAGTTTGACATGTGCTCACCCTTTCTATTCCCCCAACAAATTCAGACGCAGGCAACACTGTGGAGTATCATGAGGTATTTGAGGAGTTCTAGGCACACGTGTTACCGTGAAGCTTGCCTGTGGAGTTTGGAGTCTTAGTATTTAGAGTTTTCCACTGCAGTTTCATTAGAGCTTGTATTCGAGACTATTTGGTTTGTGATAAGATGCTATTATTAGTGTTATTATTCGAGACATGGTTTTATCTGTTTATCATTTGTGGATCACTCTTGTATGTGTATTAAACATCCTGGGCACACATATGCACCACACTTGGTTCATTTTCAGAACCGGGTGTCACAAATTGGTATCAGAGCCGTGTTTGACCGTAGAACGCATGACTGGGTAGAATGGACACCACAAATCACTTATGACTTCTTTCCTATTCAAAATTAGCCTGTTTTGCACTATTTTTCCTTCCACTAGCTCTATAAAGTGGGAAAAACTGTGATTTTTCTGTTGCTGCAATTTTTGCTATTTTTCCATCTTTTTGCGCAAATGGACATCATCTTATCGAAATTTATGGCTGCTGCAATTTCAGAACTGATATTTGTATTTTCCTCTATTTTTCTCATGTTTTCTTGTAGATGGCTCACACCAAAATGACAGCCCGCAAGAGAGCTCATTGCCACCCCCATGGAAGCAAGCTTAGGCCTCACAATGAGCCGCAAACGGAACCAGCCCAAGAGGAGGAGGAAGTGAATTCTGCCACAAAGGAAGATGAGCATGAGCACTCCAACACGACGGAGGAAGATCCTGAAATAGTGGAGTTCTATGATGATTATGAGGAAGAGGAAGATCCGGAGATGGTGGAAATCTATGATAGTGAGGAAGAGGAAGGTGAAGCGCATGAGGGGAGTGAAGATGAAACCCAAGATGAGGATGAACATGCTGCATAAGAAAAAGTAACAGAAGCCCAAAGGAATACATGACAATCTAGTGAAGCCAGAAAGGAGGACATATGCCTAGTTTATCGTGATGCCCATGAATTCTGTTTTGACAGCACTGATGGAGGATTTGCAGCCAAGCAATTGGAGGAGTTCCTGGATCTAGGCAAAATGCACCCGGAGTATTATGTCAAGAGGATTCCTCGCCATGGACGTGAAGAATGGAGGGCTCAAGTTACTGTTCTTGCCAAAGATGAGGTGGTCACCCAACACTTTGCATCCACATGGAGAAGCACCAGGGGGCAAGCTATTGATGATATGGCTTGGGATGCACTTACTAGATTGTGCCACATCTATCGGGAGCAGGTTGGAGGTACGAGTTCTGCGCTGCACCTGCAATGCAAGAAGGGAATAAGTGAAGTCTTAAGGCCGCAAGATGGAGCTCAAATTAGTTCTCGTGCAATTAACAGGTCTCACAAAGTATTGATGAACTTGGGAAATCGCTATGCTGATGTCATGGAAGAGGTCTGTTACCTCCGTAACAAGCTGTTTATCATGGAGAAGCAAGAGGAAGTCCGTACCACTGTGGAGTTCAATGGTGTAGCAACGGCCAACTCACCCTAGCGTGCGCCCATGTATGCCTCGCCGCCACTGTCGCCTTCGTCGCCTCACGGCCAGGACAGCCACGGCTCACACAATTAAGTCTAGGCCCCCTGTCTAGAAGTTAGAAAAGCCTTTAGATTGTTTTAGTTATGTTTAATGTGCTGTGCTAAATTTTCTTGGAATGTGCTTGTGCTTGTGTGCTTGGTGCGAGTTGTGGGACACCTAGCATTTTTTCCACATCTGCACGTAGTAGAGAGTTGTGGGATCCTTGTCCACATCCTCTAATAGGGTTATTAGTATTAATAAAAGGGTTGTTTAGTTACATATACCTTGATGCATATAGTTGAGGCATTTCTTTTCAAATTCTAAATTCTTCCGTATCCACTATTCTTTCACCAATAGATGTTGAGGACCCGCAACCAAAGGAATGCCAATGGTGAGGAAGAGAACAACGAAGCACCCCAGAACATCCAGGGGCCTGCACAGGAGCTATCAACCTTGAGCAGTTGTTGGCTATGCAGAACCAGCTCATGCAGACCATAATACAGACCATGGGACAGTTGCAAGCTGGCAACAACAATCAGCTCCACATGCTGCCACCACCATCACCCCCTCCACCCCACAATCATTTGGGAGAGTTCATGAGGACCAGTCCACCCACTTTTGCTCAAGCCGCAGACACTATGGGAGCTGATGATTGGCTGAAGTTTGTGGAGAAGAAACTTGTTAATATCCAGTGCAGTGATAGAGAGAAGGTTCTTTTTGCCTCACACCAGTTGATGGGAGCTGCTGCAGACTGGTGGGAATCTCTTTGTGATGCCCATGAAAATCAGGAGAGAATCACTTGGGCTGAATTCAAGGAGAAATTTCGTCCTCACTATGTGCTAGAGTGAGTCTTGATACTGAGAAGGCAAGAATTTGAAAACCTCAGGCAAGGAAGGATGAGTGTAAGTGAGTATGTCAATAAATTCACTCAACTGTCAAGATATGCTTTAGAAGACATCAGTACTGATAGCAGGAAGCAATATCTGTTCATGAGGGGTCTCAACAATGAAATTCAAGTTCAGTTGCTCAATGATGACTATGCAAACTTTCAGAAGCTGGTTGACAAGGCCATTGTGGTTGAGAACAAGATTCGTGATATGGAACTAAACCACAAGAGGAAAATTCCATATCAGGGACAGCAGCAAGGAAACAATGTCCGTCCTTGCTATGCACCGCGTACTGCACCATATTACAACCCATCTGCTGCTGCATACCACCCTGCTTATCCACCACGACTGCAACAGCCAATGCAGCAACACCCACCCATGCAAGCACCTTGCTTACCTATGCAGCATGCGCCACACCCAAATATGTCTGTCTATGCTCAAAACCAGCCTCGCCCTAACTTTGCTGGCGCCACTAGTGGAAAGACTTGCTATACTTGTGGTCAAGCGGGACATTTTACTAATCAATGCCCAAGGTCAGGACAGGGTCAGATGAACAATGTTCCAAGGCAAAATTCAAGGCCCAATGGAGGAGCAACTCAAGGCAACCGAGGATCGTAGAATTTTGCTCGTGGCAAGGTGAACCATGTATCTGCAGAAAAGGCTCAGCAAGCTGAAGATATTGTGATTGGTATGTTACTCGCAAACTCCAACCCCACTACTATATTATTTGACTCTGAAGCATGCCATTCATTCATCTCATCAAAGTATGTTGCAAAGCATGGCATGCTCATATCATATATGAAGTTTACTATGTTGGTTAAATCTCCTGGAGGAGAGATGAGAATGAATATATTATGTCCAAAAGTAAGTATTTCTATAAAGGGGGGGTAGATTTTCTTGCCAACCTTATAGTCCTGAATTCTCAAGGCTTCGACATCATACTTGGACTGGCTAAGTAAGCATAGCGAAGTAATTCAGTGTGCCACTCAGGCAGTGCAATTGACAAACGAAGAAGGAGCCGACATAAAGTTCAAGGCAGTTCAGCCGACAACCAAGAAGGCAATGGTAAATCATGCAGAAGGAGTAACTTTGGAGGAAATTCCGATTGTCCGTGAGTATCCAGATGTGTTTCCTGAGGAATTGCCAGGTATGCCACCTGATCGTGACATCGACTTCGTCATTGATTTAATATCTGGAACTGCACCTATAGCAAAGAGGCCATATAGGATGCCTCCTAAGGAATTAGAAGAGCTCAATAAATAGATTCAAGAGCAGTTAGAGAAGGGTTTTATATGCTCAAGTTTGTCACCATGGGGAGCCCCAATGCTTTTTGTAGATAAGAAAGATGGGTCCCAGAGAATGTGTTTGGATTACCGGTCTCTCAATGAGGTTACGATCAAGAATAAGTACACACTGCCCCGCATATAAAATTCGTTCGACCAAATGAAGGAAGCTATAGTATTCTCTAAAATTGATCTTAGGTCGGGATATTTCCAAATGAAGATTAAACCATCAGACATACCCAAAATGGCTTTCAGGACATGATATGGATCTTATGAGTATACAGTCATGTCATTTAGATTGACTAATGCGCCCGCATACTTCATGTACCTCATGAATAAGGTTTTCATGGAGTATTTGGATAAGTTCGTGGTAGTGTTCATTGATGACATCATGATCTACTCGAAAAGTGAAGAGGAGCACAAAGAGCATTTAAGGTTGACGTTGCAGAAATTGTGAGAGCACCAGTTGTATACCAAGTTTAACAAGTGCCAATTCTAGTTGAGGGAGATATCATTCCTAGGTCATATAATATCTGGAGGAGGGGTGTCAGTTGACCCAGGAAAGGTTAGAGATGTGCTTAAGTCAGAACCGCCACAGAATGTGAAGTAGATAAGGAGTTTTCTTTGAATGGTTGGATACTATCATCGGTTCATCAAGAACTTTTCCAAGATAGCGAAGCCCATGACTAAGCTGTTAATGAAGGAGAAGCCTTTCAAGTGGACGCAAGCTTGTCAAGACAGTTTTGAGGAGCTAAAGAAGAGGTTAACAACCGCACCTGTGTTGGTATTGCCAGATGTGAGCAGGAGTTTTGATATCTATTGTGATGCTTTAAGGCAATGACTTGGTTGTGTATTGATGCAAGAAGGTCGAGTAGTGGCTTATGCATCCAGACAATTGAAGAAACATGAGCAGAA